>CM036619.1:34623634-37044467 GCA_020746105.1 Trogon surrucura
CAGGCAAAACGCTCTAAAACCCTCTCACCTTTTCTTAAGCTTACAGTATAGATTCAAATAAAAGAAGAAAAAGACAGAGACAAGCACTCTCCTGTTGATAGAATGCCATTTCAGAAGTCCTTCTGTGCTTCCTACTTTAGTCCTATCTATGTCAGTTCAGTAACTTTGCATGAAGTTTTAAAAAAGTCCAGAAGGAACACGAATGTTGAAAAGGGTCACTCCGCATTCTTAGAGCTGATTGGCACAAGAATTGGTGTTAAATTCTAGCTCTTGTTGTCATACATGGAGACATGCAGTCACAGTAACAGTTCAGAACAGAAATATGTACACAGAAAAACAATTCTATATTTCTAAACCAAAAGTGCTCATATATTCTAATCTATTGATTAAGAAATAAACGTTGAAGTTTGCCACTCTAGAAATGCTGAGCAATGCTAGAGGATGTAGAAAACAGACACACAATTGGGCACATCCATCAGCTGGACTGGTATTTCTAAATAATCTCACAGGTTTTACCAAGAACAAGTAGGCAGGAAGATATTTGATTAAGAAGTGTATCTATTCTACCATAAAATCCACCTGTGCAAAAAGGTGCCAGATAATTCATCAGCCAAGCGTTGTTCTTCTTCAGTCTTCCTCCACACTTCTGTGTGTTCATAAGCCACAATGAAGTCTAAAGTTACCAAATCTTTGGCTTGTGCAATGAAAAACAGACTTTAACTACCTCAGACTGAGTCTATGCTGTATTATAGGCTGGAGACACCCACTGATAGCCCCTCACCATCCCCACACACTGTTTTTACTACTACCTAAAAGGTGCTGCTAGTTCATGAACGCCTTGGTTCTCGATGTAAAAAAGCAGTTGCCAGTAGAGAAGAACCTCTGATACCTGACCCGGATTCTTAAAACAAGTCACAGGATTTATACAATTTTTCCAATGACGTGCCAAAAATCACCCAGACCTTTTTTGGGAATGTCAGATTGCCGGTCTCACGCTTGATCCAGCATCAAATGAGGAATAATTTGAATTACACATGGTCTAAGATACAGAGAACTTTATTGGTCAGAAGTACATCTCAAGTTCAATCACGAAACAAATGAGAAGCCAGTGGAATATCAACGCTGCTTCCACTAACCAGGTACATTACTCCTTGTTGAACCCTGAGACCTCTGAAAGGGCTCATTGCAACCAAGCAAGGTAAAGTAGCAAAGGTTTAGATAGTGCCAGAAGATCCTGCAGCTGAATAACGATTCTGCCAATCAAGGGAAGGGAAGGCAAGGCAAAGCAAGGCAAGGCAAGAGACATGCTTGGCCAGTTCTAGCATCCCACCCTCCACAACCAGCCAAGGTCTAAAATCCATGGTTGTGAATCTGAGTAACAAAACATAAGTACTTCTGTTCAAATAAAGGTAACCTGAATCTGCTGTCAACCCTAGGAGCAAGCACACTTGTACATCTGCCACACCTGACTTTCCAATATGTTTTCCTACCTTTCAGTATTTAGAGGTATCTGCCATGAGGGGTCTCGACCCTTTAAAAAGAGGATGTGATAACTAGATGCTAAAGACTAGCATGAGGGTGTTGAGCTCCCACTTCAACAAGCTGTCCAAGAGGAACACAAACAGAAAAGGAGCTAAGCCCTGTCCTGTCTCAGCTTAGGGTACTCAATGCTGGACCCACTGAGCTTTACATCGATGACAATCAAATCCTTAATCTCCACTTGTCTCTGAATAATATAGTGGCATTGGTTGTGTGCTTTCTAGGCATCACTCTGTGCTTTACCACTTCATTCATGAGAATAACAACAGCAAAGACATAGCTTTTTTCCTTCCTGCCTTTTAAGTACACACACCTACAAACACAGAAACACACACACAGGCAGACATATAAACAAACGAGCACAGCTATACAGCCACATAAAAATTCACAGTAAGGCTCACAATCAAACAGAAAATTTGCAAATGCTCTAAATGTAACATGCAGGCTAACTAGACATACAACAAAAGACTTCTGAACCTTTATCAAATACAAATTAACAGGCACACATTTGAATTGTTAAAGGCGAACGTCGCCTTTCAAACCGGTTCGTAACTATTTCCTCCTTAGCATAACGACGGGAAAAATATTGTTGCAGCTCCACCTCGTGGAAAACGGCGTAAGATACAACGACGAAGCGTAGTCCCCGGGGGGCCGCGACCCCTATGGGAACGAGTGCCCGGCAGCGAGCGGGGGCAGCGGGGCGACCCTGGCCCGGTCCCGGGGCAGCACCGACCCCTCCCCGCCGCCCCCGCCGACACCACGTACCGGCCCCGCAGGCTGCTCTCCCTTGGCCCGTTGCCGTGGTCTTTCTTCAACTGTGCAAAAATACTGCGTTTTGGAGATGAAAGATGAGAGGTTGGTCGGTTTTGTTTGTTTCTCAGGTGGGGCAGCTCGGTCAGAAAGCAGCACCCTTTTTAGTACTGGTGGGATCATCCATCAAAACAAAAGATAACGCTGATAAAATTATACATGTTTCTAATCAAAAGGAGTCTGAGTTTTCATGTGCATGTGGAATTTTCCTATGACCTCTGCCAAATTAAAGGTAAGGGGATTTACTCTGTGCACACTTTACTGTGGTATTCATTTGCAGTTCTGTAATACATTTAATTGCTTCAAAGTTCTTTCCAAATATTAATGTGTCAGTATTGTACATGTAGCTAGACATGAGTGAATCCAGGGGATTGTTACTGAAATCTTGTTGTGCTTCAGGTTTTTTTTACCTTTTCCTGACACTCCTAAATTGACAAAATATGAGAATCATGATGTCAAACAAATGCATTACTTTACAGCAGGCACTGAAGGTAAGAACTGTAGGCAGGGAAAAGCAGCACAAAACCAAACCACCAAACCCATTCAACGTGTGTATCTGTTACACTCCATAGCAGTTTTCTTTTCCAAAAGGCAGTGAAAGCTATAGAATATTGCCAGCTGCAACCTTTGATTTCTTTTAGTTATTTATTTTTCAAACACTTTCTTACTGTGTCTTTCACAAGCAGTCTGTGTTTCTTTGTGGCCCATTTAGAGCATCCATCTTTTTGAAAGTCAGAGTGCTTCGTTAAGGCCTCCTGTGTAAGCAACGTCTTCTGCTTCTGCATTTTTACCAAGTTGCTCCACTACTCAGTTTCTCGGCTCCGCATGTGATGGCCAGATCTGACCTTACATTTTTCAGGGCTCTAAACCTCTGGCACTAAAGACCAGGGCTTGAATAGCCAAGGCTCCAGCCCTGCTGCCAGAGGGACAATCTGATGCTGAGCTGTTTCCTCCTACTAGAGGAGCTGATATAAAAGAGAGACCGGCAAACAGGAGAGATATTGATAGACAACAGACAGCAGATGAGTTGGACTATAATGCTTCTGCTTAAGTATAGCATATCCATAGATTAACTTAATTTAAAGCAGCAGTATAAACAACTTCATTGTACAAATACTTTCATTCATTCCAAAAAATGTAGTATGAGTTCCACACAGTGAAGAGAGTAATTGCAATTTTGTGCACGTTCTTACAAAAATGCTTGGTACTGTATGGGGTAAAAAAATGAAAAGGAATAACCCATACCACATGTGGTTTAAATAGCAAAAATATTTAGTCAGATGTTGAAATTTAAGCTCACAACTACTCCTGTTGCATCTAATGGGACAGTTCACAGACCTTAATACAGCATATGAGTATATATTTTCAGAACTGTGGCTCGATGTAAGCCACAGAGGGAAGGGACCCATCCACTAGAATGATTTACTTCAATATTTGTATCTATTGTAGTTTGTTTCTACTGAGAATGTAAATATTTTTTTTCCCAAAGAGGAAACCTGAAAGGTGCATAATGATTTCACTAAATTCACATTAACTATACGGGGTAAATTAAGCAGAAAACATAAAGGCCAAACACTGTACACAGTAATTAAGCTCAATATTACAGGGCTGTACTGTAATAATTACAGCCGGCATTGCATGCACACTCTGATAATTCACTTAAATTGCCTTCAGAACATGCCAAGAAAATCTCCTTTACCCAGACAGAGAAAAAGATTTTTAAAAAAAGTCAGAAAGCAAGAAAAGCAAATTTGTACTTTTCATTTTGAAAACTGTCATTTTTCCTTTCCCTATCTTGTCTCTTCTGGAAAAAAAGTGCCCTAAATATAAATAGAGCATTTGCTGTTGTCTTTCTACTAAAGCTTTTAAATTTAAGGAATAATAGATGCCTGTCTAGACAACCCTAAAATTGTTTTAGTTACTGATGTATGGATGACTGATAAATGTCATCTTTTCTGCCTGCAGTGCATTTTGCATCCAGTCTAGTGACATTTGTCTATAGCTGACCTGAGTCTGCATTTTTCATTTGCATTAAGCATTTAAATTTTACAACTCTGGAGTGAGGATTCACTGTTTACAGGAAAATACAATACCATTCCCTCCTCCTCCCTCCACCCCAAAGGAGAGATGCTTTCTTTGCTTGTCACATGGCCATTTTTAATTAAACCAGCAGGGAAGATTCTAATCAGACAAAGGCAATGGAATTTGCTTCATACCTTTCCAAGTGAAATAATTATTAATTCCCTAGTTTCACATTTCTCATGCAGATAAAATGAAATATGTAGCATGGGAAGTGAAAGGAGATTTTTATTTAAATATGAACAGGTTTTTTTAAACAATGCAAAAACATTTAAGTATTTCATGGTAAATGACATACATGGAGATGTAAGAAATTAATGGGTTTACCACTTACTTTTAAAAGATGCTTTATGCTCTTAATGTCTTCAGGCATGTAATTGCAAGATGGTAGAATTACCTCATATGGAGGTTTCCATTGCAAAACAGATGACTATTTTTACACACTTCTACTGAGAAATGTTTGTTGCTGCCTACTTTGTAATACAGATGGTTCCAATATTTTACTGAGTGTGAACCGTATTCTCCAAGCCACCATTGCTCAAACAAGGCATGATTTTTACAATGCATCACCTCAGAAGACTGAACTCAGTCGAATGTCTTTGCAGCCTATAAGAAGTCCTTCTGATTTTGAGCATGGTTTTGTAAAAACCATACAAATTTGAGATTGCAGCAAGCTTTTGCTTTTCATAGTTGTTGCAGGCTTTTAAGATTCTTAAAAAGTCACCAGAAATAATCCTACAGACATTACTCTTTGCTATTAAAGTTTTTGGTGACAAAACTAGAACCATTTTCATTGTAGATACTCAGTATTATTTTTGCATTGCAGGTGTTTCCTACCAATACTTTCACAAGTGTTACCAAGGTAAAAACTGGAGGAACTGCTTTGCTTTTTCGTTAAGCTAACAACAAAATGGCTTGGGTGGAAGTAAGAGAGACCTGAAGCACGTGTCCAACTTTGCATATGTGAATAATGCCATTTATGCCAATGGATTTGCATACTTTCCATTGAGAGTGCACATAAGTAGTCCTCAATAGGCTTTTTGTTCTACTAGTAAAGCTACATCAGGGAATCTGCCCTACTACAAAATGCTTGGGCATATTTAATGTTCCTTCCAACCCAAACTCATGATTCTGTGATCAAGTGCCCTCAGCAGTCACAGCTACAGTGGGAAGAAAATTTCGAGGCATGTATTTTTCTGCTAACCACTGCTGATGAAAATACAGCTAGATCCTAGAAAACAGCAAAGTAGAAATGATTACTGTATATTTTTTTTAAAAGTATAGAGGGTACAATTTTAAAATGGGATTTTTCACCAGATCTAGTCGAATAACCACCACTGGTTCTTTTGAAATAGTATCAAGAAAGCATATGCTCTGAGCTCAGAGGAAGTTGTAGGAAAAGGAAAACAGAAAACGGTTAACCTCTACCGTGTGTATAAATCAGTGCAACAGATGTAAAAGTCAGTGTACATTTGGAACCTACTGACCCAGAACACCAGCGCTGAACCTTTATTTTGTCTCCTCTACAGTACAACTTCATCCTGTGATTTTTGCTCACAAGACACAGAAAACAGTAATTTTGTTCTACTGCAAGATTCACTGAGAGAAGCATTTCTGACCTGTCTTCTAAGGCACCTCCTTTCCTCAGGAGAGGTGAAGAAAGGTGTCATCATAGGACAACATCCAGCATTCAAGCAATCTAAGCACCTGGTATTCTTAAATGCACAGATCAGGGATTGCCAGACCTGAACATAAAAAATACCCAAACCCAATAACAAATTCACTCTAGGATTGGCCTAAGTAGTCCCTCATCAACATTCAGCAGCAGCGTGACAGCAAAGAGAAAAAAACACACCCCACAGACACATGAGAAGGAGAAAAGATAAAAGGAGTCCTGAATGAAGAAAACTGTGTTATTTCTTAAGTGAGCTGTGGATTAGGAGAGGGAAAGGGGCTCTGACATGGCCTCCAGCTCTTTGTTTATAAGAACATCTTCCCGGTGATCTGAATCAACATCAGATGGGAGCGCAGAGCTACTCCTCATCTGTTTTCAGCATTCTGGCTCCTGTGCAAACTTAGGCAGATGCTGAGTGCAAATTTGTGTGAAAAGGCGTTATCAAAGGCTAGGAACAGATTTTATTTCAGTGCTTCATGCAGAATCTTTGCATTCAGTGATGGGAAAGGCACTAGAGGTTTGCAGGCTTCTCAGGAGTGAGGCTCTCTTACAAGAAGCTTGCGTGTACTATGCATCAAGGTTCCAATCCTGCAGTTAAGCTTCTGTGAGCAGCTCTTTGCAGTCCATCCCAAATTCAGGAATGCAGAGACCTATGGAAAGATAAACAGTGCAGCAAGAACAGTTCAGACATTTGTTTGGTTTCTAAAGGAGAATATCTGCATTAAAAAATAATTCAATATAAATACCTATATAATTTAATTTTATATAAAAGTACTTAAAAAAACCCATGTATGGTCTAGTAATAAGAAAAATGCAAGAGCTCTTACAAACCTTCATGTCTTTCCTTTTGTTAGGAAGGTCTTCTCAAAATCTTATTTGTTTTTTAAAGTACTAAGTAGGCATTTTACTTTGAGAATCTGACACACTATATATTGCAAACTCTTAATTTTCAAAAACATTGAAACTTGTCTTCCTGTGACATAAAAATTCTCCCTCCATAAGGGCAGACCCTTATCAGAAGTCTTAGGTATTAGGATCCAGGTTGTACATGGCTGAAGAAATGTCTTAGAGAACGGCTGTGTTAAAATGAAAGTGAAAGCAACTGTATTGCTTTAAGAATATGTTTTTGTATCACTGACACAGGCTGAAAACCATTCTTCTGAAACTACTTGTGTTACATCAGTACAAAACTGATCTGGATTTGACCACTGAAGCTTTTTCAGGAGAAATGGAATAAATGTTTGTCCTCCTAGAGTGGGGCAGATTATTCTCTTTCCTTGGGCTTTTTTGCTGTTGTTCTGACTGCTGAAGGAGACAATTATTAGGACAGTCCTCTATAAATCTCTGTGTTTATCATTTTTATTTGTTTATTTGCCTATTTTTAAACCATCCTTCTATTTCATTCGCCTTTATAATAACAATAGGGTTTGCTTGACACCTACAGGGGCATTCTTCATGAATTTCTGCATACCATGCATCCATTTATGTATATAATCTGGCATTTAAATACAGAAATAATGCCATGCTGTATTGGAGAAGATTGCATCCACCAAATATTTGCCTAGGAGAGATAGGAGGCTAGATAGCTGGAAGTTTGGAAATGACATTTAAGGAAGGACAGGTTGCAAATTGCTTGATCAATACAGTGGAGCAATGGAGAGAAGAACTGAAAAAGTGTATATCCTATAGGGATAAGGAGGAATATAGGTCAGTGATGAGAATTCAATTGCCATAATAAAAGAGATGGAAATGAAAAAGCACAACTTTCATGCAGAGGCAATAATTGCCTTTGCATCCAATGGCTAGTGCTTGAAATAAAAAACAAAGCTATAAAAGCAGAAAAATAACATGAAAAATAATAATGAATAGTTGGGTCCCACTGCGTGCAACTTCTCTCTCTGTGCCCGTTCTGCCTCTGCAAATCTCTGGTGTGCCCAAGCACATTTCTTGTGCTAGTTTACAGTTTTATAACCTGCTTCTAACAGCACTAATATTTGGTAGACATCTGCACTTAACCGTTGCTTATACCCAGGGATCTCCAAGCTCTCTGGAAATGGCATGGATTACATGTCCTCTGTTTGCAAATAGGGAAACTGAAGGTTACAGAAGGCAGAATTTGCAGTAGCAGCAAGAAAAACCTGCTACAGAAGCCTCCTTAACAGTGGGCTATCTTCAAGCCTTCTCTCTAGTGACCAGGCAAGTTCTTATCACCAGTTGTGAAGCTTGTAGGAGGGATTTCTGCCCTTCCCAGGCAAGGAGGCACAGTGACCCTTAGCTCAGTTGGGCAAAGTGCTGCCCCTGCAAGCTGTCAGGTTTCACATGATCCCCATCTATATCTGAGTGTCCTCACGCTTCCCTGCCGTCTGACCCCACCGTTACTTGTGTCCTTTAACACAAGCTCTGACATGGCATGGTCTCTACAGCCAGAACAGTGAAGATGTGAGACTTGTGGCAGAAAACATGACTTACCTTTAAATCTTCTAAATCCTATCTCCAGACACTGTTCCTTTCTCCCAGAGAAATTCCTACGCATTCCCCATACTCAGCTGCATGGCTGTAACACATCCGCCTTCAAGAGTGTGTCTTTGTTGCCATCGTATGAATCAGATGTATAAAACATGAGTCTTCCTTCTCAGCATGGGAGACTGTTGGTACAGACTCCATTACAATACAATATCAGTTGCAACCCTTTACATGTTCATCATGTCAAATTCAGACCTTCGTAACTTCCTGACATACTTATTTTGTGACCTTTCTAAAAGGAAATAGTTTTCCAGTTATTTTGAACTATTAGCAGAAAGACACATAAAGAAGGAAAGAAAAAAAAAAAAAGTCCTGCTAGTCTAAATGTTAAAGAGATTGACAAACAAAATAGTTCTTGATATAAGCTGAATTTTGGCTTAAGTGAAGAACAACTTATAGATTAGTCCCCCAACTGCACAATAAAATAAATATATTTGTTAGCCTTTTTAAATTGTAAATTGGTCATATCTAGGGGGGATGGGCATGCGTGCGTTTAATAAAAACCAATAATGCATAAAATTCTCACACTAATGTTACCTTATAAAAGATAATAAAGGATGCTTTACAATATAAAACATGATAAAAGATGCTACACTGAATGAGATTGTTATAGTAATTTTTTCCTTACTATAAATCTCATCCTTTCCAAAGGATATAGTTAAGGTCTTCCACAGAGTTTTAAGATGCAATTTTTATACGAAACTAGTGACTTTGGAGTTCCCAATTTCAAAAATCTTGAAGAGATGAAAGAGATTAAAGAAATTAAAGATCTTAAGAGTTGTTTGGAGGTTTTGTGTAGTTTGGCCATGGAGAAGTAATTAAATTCTTAGTTGTCTTTTACTTCTTATTGTCAAATATGCTTCATCATAAAAAGCAAAAGGCATATAAAGCGCTGTCAAGTTGAGTTGGAAAATATTTACAACTATTTTGCACCAGTGAACCAGTCCCTGGTCTCTATCTGCAGGAGCCCCTAGAAAGGTGTGTTGCATGAATCTTCTGTTTGTTTTGGACGCACTGTAAAAAGCACAGATGAAAGTCAAGTGGCTCTATTCAACCAGAAAATGGGATTGCCTATTAAAACTATACTTTTTTTTTGCGTTATTGCTTCCACAGCCCTTTGTTTGCTATTTGGAACAAATCAGTAGCATCTGCCTATAGATTAAATTTGTACTTGAATTGTTTCTGCCTCCTAGGAGCACATTCCAGTCTGTAGCGGTCTGGAAAACCTAAAAGCCTAATCTCAGGTGACTCCACAATCCCTCATGTATTATTTTCATCACCAATACATGCTCACGTATGTTTTGTTGGGGAGGCTTTATTTCTGACTTTTTTCTTTTTTTTTGTTCACTGGGATAATGCCAGCCTTGTTTCTCTCCCCTGAGTTTAATAGGACAGTCAAGGAGCTCTACTTTTGCGTTCTCAGAATACAGGAAAATCAAGTTGCTTGCTCAAAGCAAAGTAGGATGCATTAGTGCTGTGGCAGTAAAGTCATTTACACCGGCTCTAGTGGGGTCTGGATCCCACATCTTAACCAATCTGCATTTTACCTCTGTCTAGGTTCTTAAATATCCTTGACAGCATTGCATGGTAGCTAGCAAAGCCCTCGAGTAGCATTCAAAAGAAGTAAGATTTGATTATATTTCGTTCAGTGAGAACTATGCAGCCTTCTTACAACTCAAATACGAGTTAATGTCACTTCACGGAAAAAGAAGGAAACCAGATCATTCGAATTACAAGATTGTTGATGGATTAATTTGTGACAGAAGAAAGTGAAAGTGAGGTGGTGACAAGGGGATTAGTTAACAAGATGCAGTAAGAATGCTAGGAGAGCTGCTCTTGCTTTACAAATACACTAGACTTTTTGAAGATATTGCTAGCATGACAGATAAAGGAAAAGTAGATGCATTATATATTTAAATTTTCCAAAGGCATTTGAAAAGATATGGCACAAATGGCTTATTTTGAAAATAAAAGCCCATGTGATGAAGAGGAAGCTGCAAAATGAATTAAAATGTAAGAAGAGAGGAGGGGGAGGAAAGGAATAATGAATATAATATACTTAAAATGGAAGGTATTCTCCTGAGAAGTATCACAGAGCTCTGCAGACTTAAACCAGGACACTCACACCTTGTTATTTAATCTGTGTAATGCTTTGCTTATAGACTCTCATTTGACTGATGAAAATACTTTATGGAAATGCTGATGTAAAAATATTTTTTACCTTATTTATAGTATTGATATTGTATTTCAAGTATGAATCTCCTTCCTCAATATTGCAGAGATGGCAGAAGAGATTACCAATAACCTTATCGTTAAAAACTCACACCTTATGGGCTTAATTGTTACAGAAATCCTTTCCACCTTCAGACACGGATATGATTTTTCTGTTACTTCTCATCTTGCACTGAACACCTGCAACCTCTAGAAAAGAAATACCTAGTGGAAACTATAACACACAGGTGTTTCTTCTTAATTAGTTTCTCATTCCAGCCTTTGTGAATCACTGGCTGACTATCTTTATGCATTATTCTGTTATTAGATATCCATGCACAGAATTTACATAGTCCTATTAACCTGTTCCTGCAACTTTATAATTGCACTAATAGGATGTGAGAAACACCAATATCCCGATTTTTTTTGACAAGGTAAAAGAGAGAGGGAGAAATTTAGAGGGTTGGCTCCTTAAAAGTAATGACCTGCAGTACTGCAAAATTTACACCATCACCTAATGGAACCCTCAGTCATTAACCCTCCATGAGGTGGGGTGAACCTAAATGTGGTTTGCCCCTTTGCAAAGAAACAGAAAGCACACAGAGTAAACTGAAGTCTAAAGCACTCACACAGAGATGAGAGATCTGCATTCAAATTCTACCTCTGCTGGAGCAAGTCCAAGAATTTTCAGCATAGTTTTGCCAAGTTCCAAGTGAGTACCTTAATTGTAAAATACTTGACTTTCCATTGAAGTGTACATTTATCTTGTTGGAGCTACTCTGTCCTTTAGAAATTGACCAACCTAGTGGCTTTCTACAATGGTGTGACTACATCAGTGGACTTCTGCAAGCCTTTTACACAATCCCCCATAACATCCTTTCCACTAAGTTGGAGAGATACGAATTTGACAGGTGGACTGTTCAGTGGATCAGGAATTGGCTGGATGGTTGCATCCAAAGGGTGGTGGTCAACAGCTCAATATCCAGATGGAGATGAGTGACAAGTGTTGTCTCTCAGTGGTCCGTACTAAGACCAGTGGAATTGAGTGCACCTTCAGCAAGTTTGCAGATGGCACCAAGCCAAGTGGTACAGTGGACATGCAAGAAGGACAGGATGTCCTCCAGAGGGACCTGGACAAGCTGGAGAAGTGGGCCCACGTGAACCTCAGGAGGTTCAACAAGGCCAAATGCAAGGTCCTGTACCTGGGTTGGGACAATCCTCATTATCAGTACAGGCTGGTGGATGATGTAATAGAGAGCAGCCCTGAGGAAAATTACTTGGGATTACTGGTGGATGAAAAGCTGGACATGAGCCACCAATGCGTGCTTGCAGCCCAGAAGACCAATCACATCCTGGGCTGCATCAAATGAAGCATGGCCAGCCAGTTGAGAGAGGTGATTCTGCCCCTCTGCTCTGGTAAGACCTCACCTAGACTACTGTGTCCCGCTCTGGAGCCCTCAACATAAGAAGGACAAGGACCTGTTGGAAAGGGTCCAGAGGAGGGTTGCTAAGATGGTCAAAGGGCTGGAGCACCTCTCCTGTGAAGACAGGCTGAGAGAGTTAGGCTTGTTGACCCTGAATCAGAGAAGGCTCTGGGGAGACCTTCCAGTACCTGAAGGGTGCCTACAGGAAAGCTAGAGAGGGACTGTTTACAAGGGCGTGTAGTGGCAAGACAAGGGGCACTGATTTTAAGCTAGAGCAGGGTAGATTTAGATTAGACTTTAGGAAGAAGCTCTTTACTATGAAGGTGGTGAAACACTGGAACAGGTTGCCCAGAGAGGTCATGGAGGCCCTATCCCTGGACACAGTCAAGGCCAGGCTGGATGGGGATCTGCCCATCCTAATCTAATTAAAGATGTCCGTGCTCAGTGCAGGGGGTTGGACTAGATGATCTTTAAAGGTCCTTTCCAACCCAATGCATTCTATGAATCCATGATTGTATGAAATTATTTGGTAAGAAAAAAGGGAACGTCTCTTTAGTCCAACAATTTTCATCTGTCATATGGGAGGTCTTGTGTTAGTTTATTGCCATGAAAAGAGCAAGGATCTGAATTAAATTTTCCCCACGGTAAGGAAAGTGATCTTGGCACTTATTCTTGTGTTGGATGCACAAGTCAAAAATATCGCTCAAGAAACATCTATTTCAGATGCATGCTTCATAGCTCTAATTCTAAGCAATGTGTCTATTCTGGGAAAGTGTTAGCTCTGTCTGTATTCTGCTACATGGCCTTGAACAGTGATGTTGAGGATGGTACCTAAGAGCATCTTAAAGCCTATTTTGAGGAACCCAGGAACTACCAAGGCCAAGACAGCTGTCAAAAGATACATAGGGGAAAAAATGAAAAAAAAACGAACTCATTGCTCCTAAGTCCATAGCCTGTGTGTGGGACCTTCCCTTGCTAAAGTGGAAAAGGGGAAGGTATGTTATGCCATTTCTTGTGATTGGTCACAATGCAGCTTGTCTCCTGCCACTTCAGAATTTTTGTATTCTACCATCTTTTCACGTTTGGTAGGCAATTTGGTCTTCTTCATTGCCATAGTTTTGAAGAAAATGGTATAATTTTCTGAACACATAGTGAGTGTTGGTTTAGTGATGATACTTCTAGGGAAGAACATTTCAGCGTCCACTGAATCAGTTTTAGTGTGGTTTTTTAAGTGGGCTGGTACTATCAACCTGAATACCATCTTCTCCTTCGAAGCCATGTTGCTGCATGTGAGATCAGCAGAGATTATTAAAATCACTGGGGCCTGATCCAACAGAAAAAACACAGTTGACTTGGACAAAACTGGGGCAGACAGTACATAAGAAAAACACCCACTTGTCAAGGATGTTCTTACCATCCCAGTTCAGGATAAATCATTGTACACATGCTCAAATTTAAACTCCTGCTTAATTCTTCTCAAATTGAATATTGCATACAGATATGAAGAAAGTTCCTGGGAGGAAAGTTGTGACTATGGTAAATTTTGAATGCATCTGATGTTAAGATTTGCTGCTTGCTTAGGGTGCCTGGGCCTCAGTTATTCTCCAACATGAGTCTTTGTTGTTGATATCCAGGCATCTGGATACAAGAAGGATGTGGACTTGTTGGAGTGGGTCTAGAGGAGAGCCACAAAAATGATCAAAGGGCTGGAGCTGTAGAGGAATTTCTTGTGGAGCAGAGGTGCGGTATAACTTTAAAAGTGTGGACAACCCAGCGTAGGCCTAAACAGAGGCTCTGTCCTTGAAGCTGCCTTGGAACACAGGGAGGAGGAGGTTTTATCTGTTTTGTGAGAGCTTTGCGAGATGCTTGGTGGGAGGTGCTGGCCCCGGGGGGAGAAGAGGGGGCGAGAGCCGCTTGCATAGTGGAATGGCACTACCCAATAAAACGCTGGCGCGTGTAAACCTGTAACTGACCAACTCTGTTAAGGGGCAGGCGCGGGGACACTGCTGAACTGTATATATTTGAGCTGTCCGGGGCAATAAAGGGAGGACGATCTGTAGCCATATTGGTGTGATGATTGTTATCTTGGCCGGCTCTCCGAAGGGACCCTCTTCATGGAGCTCCTCTACCATGAAGGCAGGTTGAGAGAATTGGGGTTTTTCAGCCTGGAGAAGGCTCCAGGGACACCTTACAATGGCTTTCCAGTGCCTGAAGGGGACCTACAGGAAAGCTGGTGAAGGAATATTCAAAAGAGTGTGTAGTAGCAGGACGAAGGGAAACAGTTTTAAACTGCAGCGGGGTAGATTTAGATTAGGTGTTACAAAAAAAGTTCTTTACTATGAGGGTGGTGAAACACTGGAACGGGTTGCCCAGGGAGGTCATGGAGGCTCCATCCCTGGAGGCATTCAACTTCAGGCTTGATGCAGCTCTGAGAAATCTGTTAACGATGTCCCTGCTCATTGCAGGGGGATTGGACTAGATGACCTTTGAAGGTCCTTTCCAGCCCAACTCATTCTATGATTCTGTAATTCTATGATTCTATGAATAGACATTTGGCCATGAATTAAATAGTGAAATAAACTGTGCAAAAACCCAATGACAATTGGAAGGACAATAAAAATAGCAGGAGATCAACACATATGAAGTGAATAATAAAGTGGATAATTCAGAAGACATTTCTAATGTGTTCTGCTCGTCTTGAATTTCATGATCTATCTTCCATGTTCTTTATATATAACGTAGGATGGATTGCACTCAGGGTAATGAAGGCTATCATACCCGTCAGCACAGTCACAGTCTCACTGTGAACTGAAGATGCAAAATGTTCTTGACTATTAGTTCTGCCTAGAAGTTCAGGAGGAACTAAAACACCAACAAGACTCAAAATCTGACTGATAGAAAAACAAACCTCAGGCTGCATGTCTGCTGGATAACACACATATTTCTTTCCTTGTCCCTCTCCACTTTCCAACTTGAGAAAGCCTCAAACTGGCGTGATTTCCGTGAACCTATTCTGCTATGCATTGAGGATAAGTTCTGGAGTAATGTAGCATGGACCTTGCATAGATCTCCAGAAATGCACTGGGGAAAGGCTGAAAATTTGTGGGAAGGCAGAGCAAACCCTCGGTGGAAGAACTGGCAAGAAACTGTCCACTCCTAGGCTTTCCCATTAATTCCTCATTAATGAAAGTATAAACCAAAAAGCAGATGTTGGTTGTGTGGTGGTTTTTTTTTTTCTCATTCTAGGTTGCTTGCTCTGCATTTGGTGCTCTTGGCCATGATGTGCATTTTAATTGCCTGGTACAGCCCACTGTCATCTTAGGGAAGAGGACCCAAACATCAAGCTTATCAAGGATTTTCTGTAACAAACTGCAAATGTGCACTACAAGGCAGAAGACATATCAGTTTCATCACTTTTATTTTGGAATGTGGGAGAGTATAGTAGGTACAGAATGGCTTTGTTTTTAGGGAAAGTGTTAATTACTGAATAGCGATAGAAATAGGATTGGCTAATTTTCACATCGGTATAGATGCAAAACTGTTGATGCTGGCTTATTGCTACAGGGAGGTGTTAGCTGTCAGATCCTATTGATTTCAGCTTAGATGTCTTAATTAGTCAATCCCATTGATTTTGATGAGGATGTCATGAAAAGTAATTACTCTCTATTCAGCATGATCATTTCTCTAACATCTCTTCTCTTTCAAAAAGCAGACTTTCTAAATTGCTGATGGCACCAGTACCAAGAAAGCAGCCAGATTATTTGGTTTAAGAAATAAACTAGACTCCCAAGACCACTTATCATCATTTTGACAGTTTTTGAAACAGACCACCAGAGCTATACTCAAAACTGTCAAAAAAAGTTGTGTTTCAATACTGCTTCTTCCCCAAGGCCTGATTACAGTTTGGTGTTCTTAACTTACTTATTGAATTTTCCCTCAAGTAGTCTTTGTGCCTGAAAATTGTTGAGCTGTTCCATCACATTAGCAAGAAGTGCTTGTTCTCGTATAGTACAGCAAGGACAACAAAGCTCAACCAGTGCTATGTCACTTCATTCATTTTTCACCTCTTTTTACTTCTGCACTTCATCTCTGACAAGATCTTCTCTATGTCTTTCTATGATCAAAGTCAGGTAAGTTAGTTTTTGGTGTACTGAATATGGATCAAAGAGTCTTTTTATCTAAAAAGCTTGCATTTGTTTAAAATCAATATACATATTTTATAAAACATTTCAGTTTAGTCTCAAGTGTTGTTTGGGTCATTCTTTAATTTAAAATTAATCACATTTTACACATAGAATAGCTCAAGTAAAAGTATTAATTCATGGAAAAACACTAAGCACACTCAAATGTGAGTGTATTTATACGAACTCTACAAAAACTTCTCCAGAACCAGGGCAGCAGAAAGTATTTCTGCTGCTGCTCTTATTTTAGTAATAGAAAAGGGAAGAAGAAAAAGAAAAAAAGATAATAAAGCTAGCAGATCTGCATGAAACATACCAAAGATCACTAGGAAGACTTTTCAATGTGCACAAGTAGAGCACAACATTTTGACCACACAGTGGCCCTACCTGTGCGACTCCGATTGCCTTTGCAAGTATGGTTAACAAATTATTTCACTTTTCCTCTTTTGCTGAGCCTGCCTCAAAGTATTCCAATTAAGGCCAGTTGTGTATCAGGCTTTTGACAATGAATATCAAAAGCACGTCCTGAGTTTGAGGAGTTGGGTAGATTATTTTATGGATTAGGAATCCTAGTTTTGGAAGAACTGCGCAGAGATTGTGAATATATGTTAACAGATAAAAAGCAGCAACCTGAAGTCATGAAGTTTGATAACAAGCAATGGAGTCCAATCTCACAGGAAATTTGAGACTTAGACTTTCTGTATGAAACTCCTCCTGTTCCATACAGAAGGAGCTGATGGTAGTTCATGGACTAATTTTCAACATTAGAAGAAGACTGGGCCCAGTCCTGTTTAACATTTTCATCAATGATTTGGACGAGGGGATAGAATGTACCCTTAGTAAGTTTGCCGATGACACCAAGCTGGGTGGAAATGTTGATCTGCTTGAGGGTAGAGAGGCTCTACAGGGTGATCTAGATAGGCTGGATCACTGGGCCAAGGCAAATCACATGAGTTTCAATAAGGCCAAATGCTGGGTCCTGCACTTCGGCCACAACAATCCCCAGCAGCGTTACAGGCTTGAAGAGGAGTGGCTGGAGAGTTGTCAGGCAGAGAGGGACCTGGGGGTGTTGATGGACAGCTGGCTGAACATGAGCCAGCAGGGTGCCCAGGTGGGCAAGAAGGCCAACAGCATCCTGGCCTGTGTCAGGAACGGTGTTGTCAGCAGGAGCAGGAAAGTGATCATGCCCTTGTACTCAGCTTTGGTGAGGCCACACCTTGAGTTCTGTGTCCAATTTTGGCCCCCTCACTACAAGAGGAACACTGAGGGACTGGAGAGGGTACAGAGGCAGGCTACCAAGCTAGGAAATGGTTTGGAGCATGTGTCATACGAGAAATGTCTGAGGGATCTGGGACTGTTTAGCCTGGAGAAGAGGAGACTGAGGGGGGACCTTACCACTCTCTAAAACTACTTGAAAGGAGATTCTAGAGAGATGGGGGTTGGTTTGTTCTCCCAAGTGGAGAGTGATGGGACAAGGGGAAATGGCCTTAAGTTGCACAAGAGAAGGTTCAGGTTGGATATTAGGAAAAATTTCTTTACCGAAAGGGTTGTCAGGCATTGGAACAGGCTGCCCAGGGAGGTGGTTGAGTCACCATCCCTGAAGGTGTTTAAGAGATAGGTAGATGTTGCGCTGAGGGACATGATTTAATGGTGTTCATAGGGCTAGGACAAAAGTTGGACTTGATGAACTTGAAGGTCTCTTCCAACCAAAAGTGTTCTATGATTCTATGAAACACTGTATTAAAACCTTCATTTAAACTAGGTTCTAGTACTTTAAGATAATAACTAATGCTTGGCACACGTAGCGGTACCGAATGCATGTCAAAGATTCAGAGAACCCTGGAGTCTACAACATCTGCCAAGACAATGAACATCCTCTAAAACATGTTGGACCAGTTCTATATCAGCAGTAATTGTCTGACTATGTAAACCTATGGCAGATCTATTATAATAAATACTGGCTTATCATAGAACTGAGATTGATTTCCAAAAGTATAAACTGTTATAAATTCACTGTTCAAGCATCATGCATTTCAGTGTTTGAATGTGATGTGTTATGTAAATGTATTACTATTTTATTTAATATAAAATCACCAATTTCCTGGCATCGTATATTCTACTTGCTTCAGTATGTATGTTTCCCTCTTGAAATCAGCTGGCTTTTGTTCTTCAGACCTTCTGAGCACTATTGCTTTCATTGGGATGCGCAGGACGGGTACAAGAAATACTAGTATATTAGTATCTCAAAGGATAAGGGAAAAAAACAAGGAAACAAGAAAAAATTCTCAGACCTGAAAATATCTATAGGAATTCAGTTCTGACAGAAAGCTAAAGGAACTGTTTTTGTTTGGGATTTTACATTTTAATAATCTCTAAGTTTATTTTGTGGCACTTTTTTTGAAGGCCATTTTTGAATCTTGAAATATTTGTATTCTGTTTATGTATCAGCTTTTTCTTCCTTAAGATGTCAAATCTTCCACTTTCTCTTTGTGCCTTAAATGTTCAGATTTCTCCCCAAAGTCTAAGTTGTGGAAACTGGCCAATAAGTTCAATGGTACAATAAAGAAATACTTAGTGAGTTTTGTCACTACCATTTTATTACTCTTTATATCTATTTTTTATTCAGGTGCACGAGTTAAGTGTAATATGATGGCTTAGATCTTTACAGATCCTGTGACTATTGTACCCTCCAGAATACTGTAAGTATTGTTTTATATCCATGTCTACAATGAGCAGTGTTACAGGCATGGAAGATCTCTTATTGCAAAATGACTTGGCCAGAAACAGGTGTCAGTGTATTACCTTTTCAGTTCCTTTATGATCATCCTCACAAATGAGTCTAGTTCAGTGTGTAAACTAGAGTGATAGTCTACAGTGTGCTAAGGTTTTAAGATTATGAGGCAAAAAAACCCAAACCTGTCTTCAGGTGGTACAGTAAGTGGGAGTTTCTGTGGAAGACACATTTATTCTATTTTGAATATCTAATTTTGAGTACATGTAAGGTGTAAAATTGTACCGGTCCATGACCAGTTTCTTCCTAAAGCTGCTGAAACAGTTGGAATAATTCATTATATAGAACCAAGAAGTTGAATCTGATAAGAATTCCTAATACATTTTGCCAGTCTTTATGTACATGCGACAGTTGATCAATGTAATATAAAAATATATACAAATTTAATTTATATGTGTATGCATCATAAGACACATACTTTATTTAAATAAACTCACAAACATACACATTTAAAATAAATAAATGTCTAAAAATCTTGCAATAGAATCTTTTCTATCAAAAAATATAATTCTGAAGGGTCTGAGCATCAATATATATCAGAGTTCAATTCTTTCTAGTAATATGAAGTTGGTTTTATTTCTGTTTTAGATTGCTTTTGTCCCCTTAAAGTGAATTGGAGCTGTGGGTTATTTTGTGTGCTGATGTGTGAGGGTTATGTGTTAGAAATATGACATCTCAATTTCCTATTCGTCTCCTATACAAATCTCTGGCCTGTGGAACTCTTGTGAAAAATTTGGGTTGTAACCTAAAATTTATTAATTTCCATCTGGTGTATTTTAGTAAATAAGTCAAAGATCAAAAGCAGCAAATTTTAAAATCTCCATTTTATGTCTGGTCAGAAAGGTGCTGTGACAAATAGGGACTATCAAAGGTGACAGTGAGCTAATGAGCAGTCAGAGACAAAATACTGTAGAACTGGAGACAGGGGCTGTATGCATCCTGCACGTCCTGGACTTCAATTATTACAATTGCGTGCAATTTTTAGGAACATATTGAAGTTTGAAGTTGGGAAGGTTGTGCTTTATATTAAGGCTCTGCTGAGTGCTGGGCTCCAGCACGGTCCGACACTCTGCCAGGTCCACTCCCCTGCCACAGCCTCCCCCATCAGGCCTGGGGACCCCTGCATAGCTGCTGGCCAGCAAGGAACAGGCTGAGTCCTAGAGATGAAGAGTGGTCATCACATGGAGGTGAGATGGGAGACAAGTATGTTTACTGAAAAGTATCCTGCTCTCATGGGCAGTCCTTTTCTAGTATTTTGTTAGTATGCTCAGGAGAAATCTAGTATATAAAACTCTGATTCGTCAGTTCACTTAATCCCAGGTTTAAATCATTTTGAAACACACAATTAAGTGGATGTTCTACTGAGTCAGTTCTTCAAGATGTGATTTTATTTTATGAAAGTAATGCAGGTTATAATAAAACAAAGGGACCATTGAGCTGGTTCAAAATTCTGCTTTTAATTTCTGTGGGTTTTTTCCTTTCACTGTGCACGATAAGATTAATATACCTGTAAGTCTCAATATCATTTTATGCAGTTTATTCAGAAGAAAGACATATATTGTCTCTTTGTCAGTTGTGTAAAACCTAATACAAAGAACAACAGATTCTCTTGGTTATAAAGTATCTGCATGTCAGTGTGTTAAGCTGATTGACCTCAATGTGTCTATCTTGCAGTCAGTGTAATCCTTATTTTGCCTTGATCACCCCTCTGAGCAACACGTAGAGAATGGAGTTGTGTGATCTTTTAGCATGTATGCCCAGATGATCTCCTGATCTTTATCCTGTAGAGGGAGGCATGAGCGATCCCCAAGGCACATCTAGCTCCTGTGAACCCTGGAGGGTCAGATAGATTTTTCCCTTGGGAGAGAGAGGGGCAAGATCTGGAGCTCAGTCTCACATTGAAACCCACAGGCTCATGCTAAAGCTCATATTGAAGCTGGCAGAAGGCACGAGGCCAAACACAGTATCACACACATATGCAGCTCTACTGCACCAACCCTTCAAGATCTACCTGGAAATAAAAATGTTTCCTAGGCATAGAGAAGCTGGCCAAGCCTATAAAGCTTAGGGGATTAATCAGTTATTGGTACTGGGGTGATACTGATTTGTCAGTGCACCAGCTCTGGAGACAAACTAGCTCCAGATAACTCCCTCTCCTGATGTGTTCGTATCGCCACAAATGACAGAATCACAGTGCTCTGCTTTCATTGAATACTTGCCCTTTCAGGCTTTTACATGGACAAATTTGCCTCATTTAAGTCATATTAACTGACCCGACTCCACTTATATAGTAGATAATGGAATAAACACTTTCCATCCCCATCCAACCCAAAGCTAAGTCCGGAATTGCTTGGTGTTTGTGAAGCTTCCAGTCAGATATGGACTAAGGTTTCACATATCTGATTCAAGGCTAAAAACTGACTTTCTGAAGAAAGAATAAGTCATTATGGAAATGCATTTCCAGTTAGTCCCTCGAGGCTTTCTGTCTAGTTACTTCACCAAGCGTCCCCTTCGTTCTTCTAGGCACTCACTGGGTGCCACCATGGCCATTTCCTTGCAATGTGAGATTTTAGAGAAGGCTAGTTTAGTTGTACTACACTTTATCACCATTTGGGACACGAGTAGAAATCTGTCCTCTGGGAAAAGATAAATAAGTCCTGGAAAGAAAAAGATTTGTGCCAAATGTTTTGTGGCACAAATGAATGCTTATAAAGATGCCCAAATATAAAGAAGTGCTTCAAGATACATTAAGAGCAACAACAACAACAACAAAAAAAAAAAAACAGAAACAAACAAACAAAAAAGATTGAGAAAATGAAGGGATTTTTTCAGTCCGTATATACTTACTGAAAACACGGGCCCACCAGTCAATTGAGTATCTGTTAGACCGGTTCTGGCAAATCACCTTCCTGTTCCTTTGTTACATCATCTTCCAAGTATTCTGTGATTTAGTAAATAATTATGAAGAAAATTGTATACTGTTATCTGCTATTTTTTCTACTACTAGCATGAGCTGGGGCATGTGAACAAGTAATTCCGTGGGGAGTATTGTTCCCATTGTGCTAAGTTCTGGTTTCTGCCAATTTGCATTGCTGCCCTGAAGCATTTCATAGTTTTGTTGCTTGAAAAAATCAGCTGCAGCACAATGTTTATCTGATCACTCTCACACTGCAAATTCAATCAGCAAAATTCATTCTGCAGTCACTTGTTTATTTTTTGGTGGTGGTGGCCAATTACACAATGACAATTGTTAGGACACTGGAACAAGACTGTGTTCCCTGACAGGGAGGTCAAATGATATTTCAGCTCGTAAATACTAGAAGCTCAATTAGTACATGAATCATTTAAAACCAAATTGAACACAACAGTCGATAACATTCTTTTGGGAGTAGTCTTGCACTTGCAGAGGGACCTATCTACTTAGCAAGGTAGCCTCAGGGCTGCTCTAACCTGTACCTGAGGTCTGACCCTGCACACAGCAGCCCCAGGAGGAAGGAACGGCTTAGGTAAGAGTTCCTCATCCTGTGCATTCTTTTCCTCCCTCCTCAGATAGGACCATGCACTTAGCCATCATATCTGGAGATCTGGCCCATGTATCAGCACTTTGTTCCTCAGCCAATTCTTTACCATCCAGCTGTTTAAATTGAACAGCATAAGAACGTGAAACTGAAACCATTCCTTTTAATATCATTGTAACGGCTTCTTTTTTTTTCCTCCTTTATTCCTCCAGCACCTTTTGAACTGGCAGAGCAAGCGCAGTCGGGATGTTAACAGGAAGCTGGGACCAACTGCAGCCGTCAGACTTGATCATTTGCTTCCTACTTCTAAGCATTTAGGCTGAAATCCCATCCCCTTTTAAGTTTCACAGATGTCACCACACCATTTCCAGGCAATATTATTGCTGTTATCATGTTTTGCATTCTATATCAGCTGACTATAAATTTATATAACAATTATCATATTCAATTATATTTAATTTACTTCCTCTGCCATGTCTGCATCTGTAGATGTAATCATCTGGATCAGTTAAATCAGACTCAGAGAACTGGCAAAGAATCCTCTGAAGAAAGCACTAAAAAGTAGGTCTACAAAGACATCCAGCAAAAATACATGCCTGACCTGCACAGTGAAGCATAGGTGAAGAATATCAAGTTGGCACAAACATATCTGGAAACGCTAGCTTGGATCAGAAGGCAATTTAGCCATATCAGTGCATCATATCTTTGAACGTAATGTTGTACTGACACAGGGATAATGCTTGCAGTATGAGCGTGGCATGCCGGTGAGAGCCCAGGGGTGGCTCAGAGACTGCAGTATCATCTTGCATCACTGAATATAGGTAGGACCACAGAGGGGCTGAGGTCCCAGTTGCCATCCTCAAAATTCTTCTCTGCTTAACACCAAGGTCCCATAAAAAAGGTCCTACGTTTATACTTGTATACACAACCAGAGGCATCTTAACCTCAACAATTTTGAACTTGATCAGATTTCCTCATGGAGATCCACAGCCTGGTCAAGAAGAGGGATAAAGAAAGAATCAGTGTTCTATTCTGCCTTTTAGTTGCTAGCTCAGTGGTTATTACACATGAGAATTCCCTCACTGGAGATATCTGGACTAGGAAAGTTTAATTCTCCAGCTCACTGCCCACTGGTCAAATTCTCAGTCTTGTTGTAGGGGCTCTGTCCTCACCTTGCTTGGGGACATATTTTAAAGGATAACCATGGCAGCTAGTAGGTTAAATGATGAGCTTCCTGTATTATCCAGTAGTAAATGAACAAAAGAGGTTTCACGCTTTTTCCTCAAAGGGTGTTCGCTCGGAGGGTCTGAGTGTCTCCATTGAGGATGCATTCTTCCCCAGTGCTGGGTGTTTGAGACAGGTCAGCACCTTGAGCCAGAGGGATTCTGTGGATACAAAATTGGGCAAGAGCATCCACAAGGGAAAATATATCGCTGCTACTATAAAGATCTCAGCTTACTCTTTTCAGTGATTTATATACTGCTAGTGTATAAACCTTTTTGTCCCTATATGAACTTTAAATGTTAGCCATGCTTTTTTCAGATATGACAGTCTCATGCAGTAGGTTATTTTTTTCCATTAGAGCACTTGCCATTAAATCCATTATCCTTTCTAGTTTCTCTATCAGTGTGATCTGTCTCTTTGCTTTGCTACAATTAATGCCACTATTAATTAATCTTATCCTTAATTCATACCTCGTATATTTTTTAAAGTAAATGTAGAGCTTGTAATGAGCTGGACTGACAGATTTTGAGATCAAAGGCACAGATCATTAGACGTACATGGGCACTTAATTACTATTTAGGTACCTAACTTCCATTGATTACAGTAGTAGTTAGCAAAATATCTTTGAAGATTTGTGACAAAGTTCATATTCATGTATTAGCTCTAGTGCAAAGTTCCCATCACTAGATTCCTTTTGAGGGGGAATGTGTCTAAAGGTGGCAGAACACAGTGTAGTCCCTCGTAGTCCAGGCACCAACCTTGCTGCAAGAATGTGAGTGTATATCTGCTTGTGAGCATAGCTTTGTGATAGGACAAAATTATATACCCAGCTTATGGCTGAGCAGTCAGTTCTGCCAGGACTTCATATGCAGGTGGAAAAAGCTACTTGCTCCCTTCAAAACTCTCACCAATGTCGAGGAATAAAAATTAGAATTCTCCATCTGTGACTAATTTTGTATTCAAAATTATGAGAAGGTGGGGGAGGCTTTGCAATTTACAGAGGACACTTAGCTTGGTCTGCATCTTGCCTTCTTATGGAGAGGAGGGAGCACCCATTCTGCTACTTGGTTATGTTTTTTAAAATACAGAGGCTGAAGCAGCAGTCATTTGTATGTTGGGGTGCAGCACTGCAGTATTTTCCATTCTGCAGGGTGGCATGCAGTGGCACGGCACTTCTCCCTACACAGCACAACATGCCAGGGTGCGCTTGCCTTTAAGCCTATAAACGGCTCCAATATAGTCAGCCATGACTGAAGTTGAGCATTGCTCAAGTACTCTGTTGGATTGGGTCAGAGTGCTAAGCATTTTTTCAGATTGTATCTCAAAAGTCTTAGCAGCCTGAAGAGCTCTACCTCATGCCCTGAGGGTGGCTGCTAACTCTTATGCACTAGGTTATGTTAGTGAAGGATACCCAGATACTCGTAATTTCTGTATAAACGGAGATAATAGGACCCCTGCAATCTTTCCTCAAGCTTGCTTACCTACACAATAGAGTTTAGTCAAGCTCCCTGGTAGGCTTGCTATGCTCTTTAGCAAAATTTTTCTTCCAGTAATACCTAAATGTTTTGTGTTGTGTCATAATACTGCATTGCAATATTTTTCTTATGCAAAAGAAAAATGCCTTATGCACTACTATGAATCATTCCAATGGAGCAGGAGCTTTAGAGGAGGCTGAGCTCTCTTTATTCCACAGAAAAAAAAAAAGCAGCGGAAAGTAACTCCTTTCCAGTTACAGGGTGATGTAGCCCTGCAGACATGCTGGAGCAGGCACTCTGCTGCTCCCTTACATTAGGGGTCATCTGCACCACTTAGCCTCATTACTACTGAGGACAGGAGTCATGTGGGACTGACCGAGCACCCTCCGTTGTATTCCTCTTCCTCTGAAATGAAAGAATATTGAAGGAGCTTGACACTACTTCAAAGGTCAACAAATAACTCTCAGTGTCTCCATATATAAAGCAAATGACAGTGGACAATGGGCACAGCCTTGTCTCCTGTGCTAGTTGTAGTTTAAAGCACAGTGACAGGAAATAATGAGGTTTAAATTGGTGAATTGGTTTGTGTGTACTGGGGATTAACCTGTAATACACATTGCACCCAAATTACAGAACTTCAGAGAAGAGCATCCTTAAAGCATTGTAGCACACACCAGCCTGCAATGATACTTTGTTTATAGAAATACTTGTATTTCTCAATGCTGTCCCACAGTCACATGTCATAAACTTGGATTAAAGCCTTAAACTACCTTGCAACAAAATAGAGTGGTATTAGAAAATGAACCTTCATGAAAACTGATTTTCGTAAAGTGACTGATAGCAAAAGTGAAATGCATCAGCTAAGATCTGGTCCAAACGTTAAATTTTTAATAATACTTCAGCCTCAGGATTTATGAATGAAATAAAGTGCAAAGAGGCAAAAGATGACTCATGCATTTGTGCTTTTTTGAAAAAAAAATGGGTTGAAATAACTGTGCTCCTTCCAAACACTCCCCATAACAATCCAGATGTAGATGGCAGAGGGGAAATGAGTGGCAGCGTATAGACCTTTGAGTCACTGTATGTCTCCCTGTGACATGAGGAACTACTGTGCAATCTCTGACATGTTCAGAGGTCACAAACAGTAGGTGGTGAGTTCAGCAGCAGTGAGACTGCATCCTAAATCTGCTTCTGTTTTATCTTGCTCTTCCAGTAGGTGTCTTTTTTTTTTTTTTTTATTTCCCGCCAAGGAAACTCAGCCTGAGTTCACATGAAATGACAGGACTAGGAGTGTGACAACACAAGTGCTGTAAGCGTGATGGGTTCAAGGATTTTCAGGCACAGGACTCAATACAAATTAAGCTGTAAATAAATAACAACTCTTACTCTGGGAAAGTGAAGATTCAGGTGAGAGAGAGAGGACAGAGCAATGCAATTCATAGTTATTACACTAAAGAACCTTTATCACCAGCAAATGATATTATTAGGGTTGAAGACAGTTATTTGAGCAAACAGTTCCATTCACATGCCTCAGTTGCAGTAGGTCCCATCATGAGTCTGTTCAGTGTGCTGATGGAGGCTGATTCTCTGGGTCTGAGGGTTCTCACTGCTTTGGCTTTTTTTTGGCCTTTAGTGTCTTCATTTGCCACGCCCATACCCGTTCACCAGGCAGAACATGAAGGTGACATCTGACATAGCGTGGTCAATTCCAAGCATTTAAAATCTGAAAAGAGCACTCAAAATACCAGAAGGATCGACTTGTATAAGAAGTCAATATGTTGAATTATTTCCAAATCAAAATAATATTTCTTCTGATTTTTCTGCCTGTAAATTTCATTGTTTCAGGAGGTTCTCTGTTAACCATGATGCCTTGAGGTTTGATCTGACCCTGACAGAAGAAAGATTCCTTTTCACATACTCATATACCTCCAGAAGCTGAGACATTACAAAAGGCAATAGTGCTGTGCAAAAGGCAATAATGCTGTGTTAGTTTCTTGGCTGACTGCCCTTCTGTGCTCATCAAGCCTTCTTGAATCTATCCTCTCTAACTGGGTACCCTTGAGACTAACAGCACTTTACTTTTTGTAAGGGATTAGTTTTTCCCACTGTTACCCCTATCTTCAAAGTGAAAATTTTTCCTTAAGCAGGTGTTTTCTTCTGTAAGTCAAAAACTGAAAGCTCCAACATGCCTTCCTCATGATCAGGGAGATGTGGATTCCTCTCCTGCACTCCAGAAGGACTCCATCCCTATTTTCATTTTCAAATTATTTGTTGGTTAATGAGCAGCACCTCAGGCTGTCAATCTCCGAAGAGGCAAAGTGTCACAGGGATGGAAAATCTGCCTCTATGTATTTAATCACACGATGCAATTTTAATCAACCTGCAAAAACCTCTGCATTAAAATAGAGGACAGATCATGCTACAGTTAAATTGTGATTTTGCTCTTGAGATAAAAAAATGGGTATTAATGTTCGTATTGCAGAAAAAGGTGTACTTCACAGTACATAAATTAAATATATAAAGTTTGTTATTTTATAATACATCTGTCTGCATATTTTAGAGTATTGTTCCATTTTATTACATTTCTGATCAAGACTAATGCTCATTAAAAAATCTAATATGACAATGAAAAATTTTATATGGAAAATTCTTTTCCTCTATTACAATTGCTATCTGCTCCACTTTTTGGAAACCGCAGCAAATTAGTCTTGGGCCATGGTAATCTTAATTATATCTTGGAATAGATGATGTTGGAAATATATTGAATAAACTCTTTTGGTGAGATTGCTTCTGCCCCTTAATGCAAAATCTCTATGTTCATATGGTTGCATTATTTAAATTACAAAAGGCAGGCATCTGAAAAATGGGATGCTTTGTTGGGCAGTCATATTCATGAAAATTCATTCAATTGTAAGGGGGGGTCGAAAAAACAGGGGGAAAAAAACCTGCTTGCTGATCAAAACGTAACATAAGCTGTACCATTTCACTTAAGCAGCAAAATGAGTATACTAAAAAAGAAAGTTTTATATGATCTCAAAACTGTGTTTCTATGAATTTGGCATATTTTTAGCTAGATAGCAGTGGTAATCCAATCTATTTAGTTGTTTTCTTTCAAAAAGACAGGAAATAGGGTCCATTCTAATAGGTGACACAAGCACTTTGCAGATTGAGTGGCTGATGTGAAGGTGGCAGGTGAGAACATCACCAGCTCCAGTGCTTTTTTTTTTCTCCAAAGTTGTACTAAATTGAAATGTTGCCTCTGTACACAACAAAAAAATTTACTGAGTTCTCTCATCTCAGCTGGCCTGTGAGAATTATGAAATAAAGCATAACTTAGCATAATAGATCAGCTGCTACCATGATCACTTCACAAGGTGACTCTGACTACTGGCATGGTAATGTCAGCTGGGTGCTTGCTGTCTATCAGTCCTCCAGGAATGGGGGAAACTTACAGAGCTGCTCCACGTGCATTTGTAGTGCAGATGATGCAAATAGCAGGTTCAGCTGTACCATGTGCAACAAGACATGATAATGAAAGGAGACTGGGGATGGTAAGCACTGCCATGGGCTACATAAAGGGTCCCATTTCACTCCCATGGCATTACTGCCTAATCACAGAATCACAGAAGGTGAGGAAAGTTTCTGTAGTTGAGGTACAACGGTAGTTTTTCAGGCTACAGGTCTTGGAGATAAGCCAAGCAGAAATTGTTATGGTTTATCTCGTGTTTTTTCTTGGTATTTGTTTTGTTCTTGGAGCATTTGTAGTTGCGTCAAATCCCTCTCCGTACTACGGGGTGGTTGGTTTGGTGGCAGCTTCTGTTATAGGGTGCGGGTGGTTAGTTAGTGTGGGGGCTTCTTTTGTATCCTTAGTTTTATTTATGGTGTATTTAGGGGGAATGTTAGTAGTTTTTGTGTATTTGGTATCTTTGGCTGCGGATCCATTTCCTGAGGCTTTAGAGGATTGATGGGTTTTGGGTTATGTGATTGGGTTTGCATTGGTGGTAGGAGTAGGGTTGGTTGGCGGTTTTATAGGGGAGTGGAAGTTTGGGGTGGTTACTGTTTATAGTGGGGGTATATTTGCTGCTCGGTTGGATTTTAGTGGTGTAGCTATGTTTTATTCATGGGGGGTAGGAATGTTTTTAGTGGCGGGATGGGGGTTGTTGCTGACTTTGTTTGTTGTGTTAGAACTTGTGCAGGGATTATCTCGTGGGGCAATTCGGGCGGTTTAGGGGGAAGAGGGCAAAAAGTAGTTTAGTGGTAAAACACCAGCTTTGGGAGTTGGAGAGGGAGGTTTAAGTCCTCCTTTTTTGAGGCGGTGCCGCGTGGGTTTTGAATTACTCTAAGAAGGGGAGGAGTCCTTCAGTTTTTGGTTTACAAGACCAATGTTTTATACAAACTATTAGAGTATTTAGTAGTTTTTTGTTTTCTAGGGCACTGGTGATGGGGAAGAGAATTAGGATGATAGTGAAGTAGGTGGTAGAGGCTAGTTGGCCAATGATGATGAATGGGTGTTCTACTGGCTGGCTTCCAATTCATGTTAGGATAAATAAGTTCGAAACTAGTAGTCAAAATAGTAGTTGAGATAGAGGGCGGAATGTTAGGGTTGGAAGGGACCTTAAAGATCATCTAGTCCAACCCTCCTGCCGGAGCAGGATCACCTACAGTAGAGCGCACAGGAACGCGTCCAGGCGGGTTTTGAATGTCTCCAGAGAAGGAGATTCCACAACTTCCCTGGGCAGCCTGTTCCAGTGCTCGGTCACCCTCACAGTAAAAAAGTTTTTCCTCATATTTTTATGGAACCTCCTGTGTTCCAGCTTACATGATAAGCAATGTATTTAAATTATAGAATAGAATCAGAGAATCAGAGAATTGTTTAGGTTGGAAAAGACCTTTAAGTTCAGGTCCAGCCATTACCCTAGCACTGCCAAGTCCATAACTAAAGAATGTCCTTAAGCACATCTACGTATCTTTTTAATACCTCCAGAGATGGTGACTCCACCACTTCCCTGGGCAGTCTGTTCCAATGCTTAACAACCTTTTCAGTGAAGAAATATTTCCTAATATCCAATCTAAACCTCCCCTGACAGAACCTGAGACCATTTCTTCTTGTCCTATTTCTTGTTACTTGGGATAAGAGACCAACACCCACCTTGCCACAACCTCCTTTCAGGTAGTTGTAAAGAGTAGTAAGGTCTCCCCTCAGCCTCCTTTTCTCCAGACTAAACAACCCCAGTTCCCTCAGCCTCTCCTCATAAGACTTGTTCTCCAGACCCAGAGCTTCGTGGCTATTCTCTGGACATGCTGCAGCACCTAAATATCTTCTCTCACATTCACAATTCTTTATTTGGGAGGAAATTTGTACAGTGATTAGAACTGAAAGGTAACACATTCATCTCTCTCTGATTCACCTACTGGAGCTGTTTGTAAAATTGATTGATGGAAATCCTTAAAGAAGAGTCAGTCAGCACTTCATGGCATTGAAGATATAGGGTTTTTTCCATCTTTTCTCCATTGTGGGCTCCAGCATTCAGAAGTATCCTCTTATGCTTTGCCCAGCAGCTCTGCACTCCAGACTATAGCACATGCAAGCAAAAGCAAACAGTCCAATTAATTGTGTTTTTACCACCACCAATCTAAAAAAAAGACCACATCTATTCAGAATTTATTCAAAGGAGACATACAGCTGAACATACTTTCCAAGGCTGAGAAGATACCATTTATCTAAAAAAAAAAAAGTCTGAAAGAGTATTTCTAAAGTTTTCCAAGTCTTTATCTACAAAATACATAACTGCTTAGTTGCAACTAAATTAACCTAAGCAACAATGTACTAAAACCATGAAAGGGAGGGATTTTTTAAGTTATCCCTCTCCAGAAAGAAAAAAAGGCTTTTGAACATATGCTTCATTTTAAACACAGATGGAATTAAGCATGTGCTTCAGTTCTTTTCTGAGTCAGAACAAAAAAAAACCTGAAAATCATAGCTATGTAATACTTTGCCATGTTACAGCAGAAGCAACTAAAATGTTGCCATCATATTCTTTCATATGATTTCAATATCCTGCTGGAGGAGGGGGGTTGGATAAGATGACCTCCAGAGGTCCCTTCCAACCTCAGCCATTCTGTGATGCTGTGAATACTGTAGAGATGAAAGCATGTTACAGTTTCATACTTATTCATAACAATATAAAGCATTGTCATTGTTTATGTAAATAGTAAAAAAATTACCAAAAGGCAAATATGTCATTTGCATCATTCATTTTTCTTTATTGAGCTTTGATGAAAAACAGTCCATTTGAAATATTTCCAGCAACCATTTCAATTCCAAATGCTCAACACAAAAAAATTGGTATCAGAGTTCAAACATATAAAGTTACATCTCATTATAATTTAATATTTAACAAAGCTAATCATTTCTGATTTTTCATAATTAAGTTTACAAAAATAATGTTACATTTATAAAATAAATCAGCTTTTCCCAATAAATTACAGCAGTGTTCTTCTTATTCAAAAGTGTAATATATCATACAAAATAGATAACAACTTTTTGTCAGATAAAATACTAACGTATATTTTTCATCCAGTACCTTTTGGCAGTGTGTGAAAACATTTTATTGTACATTTGATATCTAAAGTATAGTGCGAACACTAAACTCATTATGCTATTATGCACATTGCTTATATAAGGCTAAGATGGCCACCTTAGGGACTACTTTTTATTTCCAGTTAAATGTTTGTAGTCAGACCCATGTTTAGGCAACTGACTTAATCAATGTGACCCAGTAAAATCATACAGATCCAACCTGAGCCCAACACTCTTGCTATGACAAGTACACAAAAGTGACCCCTCATTAGTCAACTTTTGGGCTGCTCAGTATCTCTCACACATTTTACCTTTGTGTTTCCCCACAAAGTGTTGTTGGTCTAACTTGTAAAAATAGCACATTCGAGATTCCCCTAAAGTTAATGACAAAACTTCAGTGCTTTATTCTGTCATAAAAAAATCATATTAAAGGGGACTTGTAAGAAGAGCAATGCATTGATAAGAAATAAACAGTAAACAGAAAAAAACACTCTAAAAAGCAAGAGGTAAACATTAAGAGCTATTATACGCAGACTTTACAAAAGCATCTACTTCAAAATAACATAAAGAAACACAGCATCTACCTGGTTGCAAGTGTATTCTCATTAAATAAAGCCTTTTCAATGTTCAAGTCAGCTCAGCATTTACTGTGTTACATTTCCTCTCTGCAAAAATGTATCTGAAGAATCATATCAGTTTGCTTGAACAACCTTTAAAAGCCAGAGGTCTAACTACACCATCGTTGGAAGCTTTGATTAATGCAGATGTCTGGTTCAGGACAATCAACATCTCACCATGCAGAATTTCCGACTCCACTGTGTTTTCTCTTTGCAATACTTCAGCAAACTGCAGTATTTTACTCCCTCTTTTTTTTTTTCCTGTTTCTCTCTTACGTAATTTCTGGGAAGAAAGTCTACTTTAAAGTACTAAGGGAAAAACATTGCTGTCTGGAATAAATAAAACGTGCAAAGTGGTGATTTCCTTATGACGTCAGTATTGTATGAACAGATCACTTTATATATCATAATCGATTACTTTCACAAATTGTAACTGAGTGACTATATGCCCAAGTGTGTATGTGTCACAGGGTCTTCTTTGTGCAAATCCACAGAGAGTCCAAATCCAGATGGTTTATTATAGTCGCCAGACACAAAATTCAGTCAATGCTGGATCCTCCCAGACTGGAAGGGAAGAGGAGGATAAGGGGGCTCACCACAGTAAATCAATTCATCCCAAACTTCTGAAAACTAAAAAATCCAGAGGATGAGTATTTAGTATGCTGGCTGTCTTCTGGTCTGAAATACCGTGGCTCAAACCAGAAACATCTGGAGCTGAATTCAGGCATGTTTGCTTCTTGACTTAATAACTCAGCTACATAACTATAACTTCTCTGAAGATGAAGTTTAGAGTAATTGTTGAAATATGTATTCACGGCCAGTCAGGTAAATAAATACAGCAAATACATTTACACTAGTAAATCAAACAGTACAAAGTCTATAATCCAGTCCTGAGGTCAAGTGGCGTGGTCTGGCCGTATTCCTGGTTAAACTCTCTGTGCCCCTAAAGAGAGGTGGCCATAGCCAAAGCACCTAGGGAAAAATGTCCCTAGGCTGCCTGATTCCAAAAGTGTGCCCACAGCTTGTTTGAGAGAGTACTAGTGAGTTTCGACCAAAAAGCATACCCGTCCTTGTTCTAAAAATTTAGCAATACAAATGCCAGCACCGATGCCTGGGCACTTTGCAATTGACTGATATAGACATTACTCTCTATGCAGATTTTTAAGAGTCCTCAAACATATTTGCCCACAGCCGGTGCTCTGATTCATACAAACAGATAAGCAGGGAAGTTCCAACTCTTTTGCTGAAATTTTACTTGAAAGAGATGGTTCTTTCAAATCAAGATTTTTTAAAAATGAGTTGGGTATTTCTGTCCATTAAGCATTTTTTTTCCCATTTTTTGGTAGTCTGCTGTTTTACTGTTAATGGAATCTTGGCATTTGATTTTTTATGTTTACAATTCACAGCTAAACAAGCACTAACCAGTTCTGTCAAAATGAAAAAAAAAAATTATATACACATCTAAAACAATAATATTAAGACAACAATTAAAACAGGAAATAAAAAAATGGATCTGTGCTTTTAAAAGATCTAAAAATAATATCAAGCTCTGTACATATCTGTCATACTGCAGTGTCCACAGTTACAGCTGTATGCAGCAGTCAGAACAGTGAGTATGACTTCCCAAATCATGAGGTGTTTCAAGAAACACCCACAGTAGTGTCTGCTAAGGAAATAATTTCCTTATCATCCTGAGATTTTAAATGTGCAAGTGTCCTACCAATTTACCTAGTGCATAAAGTGGAAGAAGAGAGGCAATGAAAGAAGGAAGGAGGGAGGGAAGGAAAGGAGGGAGGGAGAGAAGGAGAGAAGGAAGGAGGGAGGGAAGGAAGAACTGAAGGAAGGAAGGAAGGAAGCAAGGAAGCAAGGAAGCAAGGAAGCAAGGAAGCAAGGAAGCAAGGAAGGTTAAGACAGAGTCAGAAACAATATCACAATGGTTTTTGTTTCAAAATGGATTGCTGTGCAATGACTGAAGCCTGATTTGTAGACATTTTGTATTCTTGTCCAGACCCTTGAGGAGGGGAAGGTAATGGAGTTTCTGGAGTTGCTGAAAAAGAATATAGAAAGAATTATATATTTTTGTATTCTGATCTACCTTGCATAGATGTATACGTATTACTGTGCTGAAAGGATGTTCTTTTACATTTGCATGTTAAGGAAACAACATATTTTAATTATCAGATTTTTTTAGTTTACTAAAAATTATGCCTGTGAAAACAATGTTGTATCAGAATGGTGCAGAATTTTTAAGATTAGATTAAATTCAGGTCAAAGTCTTTTAGCTAACACTGTTTATATACATATGTTTTTAATGGACAATTATTTTAATTTAAGAATGCTGATGAAATAGCTCTATGAACACTGACAGGTCACCATTCTAATTAATATTTTAAATGTAAGCGAAATGTTATGACAGAAGGTTAACTTGCAATTACTTACAAATCTGTTCTGTATGTACAGGAGCAGACATTGAACTTATGAGGATAGTTTGGCCAGTTAATGGATCTTGGGCTAAGTGAGGATGTACTGGATGATGCAGATGATTGGCATCATTAGAAGTACCTGCAATAACATGAGCATATATCAGTTCAGAAGAGCATGTTGTTGCCAGTGACTTATACTTCAATAATTAACATTTCTGCAGAGCTAATATTTTGATTGGCAATTTGAATAATTGCCTCTGGGTATTCATTAAACAATTTAACCAGTCTTCAACCATATTAAGTACTGTGCTAATATTCACTGTTTTGACTACATTAACAGTGGATTTCATGAAATATTTGCAAGGAGTCTTTCATCTGCCTAGGGAATTATACATCTAGATACTCAGCAAAGATTGAGAAGTACACAGCACAATCTGAGGTTATAGGACTAAGTTACCAAGATGAGCAGATAGGACAAGAAGGCTTTAGCTAGCAACCATATAATCCAAAGCCGAGCCAGCAAGGCAGTGGACAAAGTGCTTGCTCATATCAAGACTGCCTCAACATCCCAGTAAGCTAGTTGCAACGTAATACAACATAGTTAATTTAACAGTTGTTAGCTTACCTCCCAGTAACATTTCCTGAAGCAAACTGTCAATTTTAACAATTCCAAATAGTTTAACCAATTGTATTTGCTCAATCATTTGCCAAGTGATGCTCTGGAGTGTAGGAAGTAGAAGCAGAAGTTCTCCAAACCTTCCTCGGGAGTCATACTGACGGTCGTTAATATAATCTTCTAAACTGATTTGGACTTGGAACCGCATGTTCTTAATCTTCATTGGATTACTCAAGCCTTTTGCGTCTTAAGAAATGACAAAAACTTAAAGTCAAGGTAGATTATGGCTTAGGAGGAGCATCATACTTGTTTTCAATTCATTGTTTTCCATCCAGCTAGATAACATCAGCAGATGCTACATCAACAAAAATTAATTTCAATATAATCACGTGTAAATTAATTCTGAGAGATATTTTTGAAAAAGTACCTGGGTCAAAAAACACAATTGCTTTCAAGCAAGCATATTCATTGTCATCTATTTGAATTTCCTGGAAGGGTCGAACTAATTCATCTAGAATCCGATTTGCCACTCGGCTGATCTCTACTTCAGCACTGTTGCGATGGATTATGTAATTATTGCCTTGAAGAGAAAGAATACCAACATGTGGGTTGATACAACATACTAGATGAAGCCCATTTGCAAAAGCACGTTTCATTTTGCTTAATCAAATTTATATTTTTTTTAAGTAATAACTCTCCCTTGTATCATACAAAACTGTTCCTTGCAAACAAAGTATATGTGCAAAACATAGCTGTCACCTAGTAAATAATATGTGTTGTAAATACGCCAACATGTACAGTTACTGATTAGTTCACAGGACTGAGGTCCATATTTGAATGCACAAAAATGGAGCAAGTAGGCCTTTAGATAATGGATAAATATAATGGTAAACTGATCTTAAAATTTCTTCTTCCCTCATTAAAATAATATACCCCAAGATGAATGATCAGTGGAGCCACCACAAATACTTTTTTTTTCTAACAGATGCTTCTCTTACTCCCAATAAAATTTAGAAGTATCATAAAATTTTCAGAAAGAATTAATTTTCCCTGGTCTTGAATTTTAAATTTCCATTTTCTAGAAGTCCTCGTCATTGCATTTTAATTCACCTTCTGTCCAGAAATCATCTAAAGTAAATGGTTAGAACACTAGCAAAGCTACAGAGCTTCCAGAAGCCACCAAGCAGGTTTTGAAAGAAAGGCTGATGATTATATCACAAGAGATCCATGTTAAAATGACTAATAAGATTTAGAGATATCTACCTCTAAGTATCAGAAATAACCCTTGGAGCCTCAGATTGTTTCTTCTTTTGATATATATGTTGATGTTGGTGATACTGGCTATAAGTATCTGCTTATTATTTTACCATTATTTTCCTTATTACCTACTAATCCCAATTAAACTGCAAATATTTCCTTTTTATTTAAGTTAGTTTTGTCAGTAAAACTGTATCTAGAGAAAGAACTAGGTTAAGAAAGTTATTTGTACAGTTTTTAACTTGAAAGGATTGCTGGTGAGAGTAGGATCTCCAGAACAAGCCTCTCTTGTCCTTTTAATGTTATGATACGTGTAAAAATAAGTTCAAGTCAATTTAGAGCTATAGAAAGGGAAACTCAAAGAGGAATGAGAGCAAGTAGTGGAAAACCTCCCTGCACCACACCACCAGTGGAGAAACTAGTTCGAATCCATAAACTGCACAGTCTTGTCTCACATCAAAAATCCCATCTGAGAAGACCTCCTCAATTCCTCACAGACCAGCACAAAGTGCTGCAAACGTTTAATGGGACTGCTTTGGGCAGGTTGGACTTCAGACTGGCAGGGTACTGCTCCAAGCAATGCTAGCAAATGCTTGATCACATCACTATATATACACACATATGTACACAACAGAGAGGCACAGTACTATGTACTTCAGACATGCTTCCACAACATGATGACATCCCCTTCCCTAACAGCCATGCTCTCTTTATATAATGCAGTGCAGGAGCCATGTCAAGTGACCAAGATAATGCTTATGCAGGTGTTGACTCCTCACTGTGCCATGGATGCACCCATCTCCACATGGCATGGGGACAACAGGCATGATGTTTGCATGATGGCCACGTGGCTACTGTCAAGGCAGCAGTGAGAGGGCTCTTGGGATAGCAAGTTTCAGGGAACAGACTATCCAGTTTTCTAGTCTTCCCTGACTATGTCTGAAGGGATCTTGAGAAAGCTCCAGATAAATGGTTTTCATGAAGACTGAAATCAGTACATGGGCCACAGATTGGCTGCTCTGCTCTTAAGCAAAGGTTTTTTACAGCTTTTATTTTGTTGTTGCTTTGTTATGTTTTTTTTTTTAAGGGACAGAGGTGCAGAAAGGATACTAATGTAAGGAGACAATTTGCCAGGAAGTCCCTTAAGTTGTGGTTTCTGGTATCCAATAAACCTTTAGTTATATGGACTCGCAGAAAAATGTCCACCTGCTGTGGCTGGAACAGGGCACGTGACATTATGTCATTAATAGCTATTTAGCATTCACAGAACACATTGCTTTGACTGTGCCAGAACAGTTGTCCCACTTAACTGATTACATGGTTGCTAATGTACTATAATGTCATGATTATTAATTAAAACAAAACCAATATTTACCTAAAAGTAAAATGTCCTTATATGCCATAGACCGTTTTGCTGCTCCAAGCAACAAGTGTTCACCAGCATGTGCTCTTAGAAGGGCAACCTCATGAAAAAAACAGCAAAGTCATTAGAAGATAAAGCAGTAACTTCCAATAAGGGCAAAAGAAATGAGGATGCATATTATCCTGAACGTATTCAGTTACAGGTACATGTTTAAGACTACTGAGATTCTAATGTAAAATGTAAATGTAATGTAAAATGTAAAATGTAATGAATGTAAAAACCTTAACACTGTACTAACAGCACACTATAATTTAATTGTCATCCTCTGTCACTTCTAGCATTTGGTCTAGATTTTAAACAGCTCTGAAAATACCTCTCAATAAATTCGATACTTACATTTATTTCCTACTGCCTTTTCCCTTAACAAAGTTTTCTCTGGAATTTTAAGTTGACATTAAAGACTCCAGTGGGCTGGAATGAACTGTTACAGTAAATTTGGCACTATCAGAGTTTCTTTTTTCTCACCCTGAACCAAAAATTTATGTGGCCCTTAAAAGACCATTTTCCCCAACAAAGCCATATATGCTAAAATATTCACTGCTGCCAACAAAGAAGAGTCATACCAAGGAGGCACTTATAAATATCCTCATTAGTTTACTCTTTGTCACCTATTTACTTTTCTTTGCTTTTAATGTCTGCTTGAAACTTCAGTACTGGTCACTATTTCCTCAAGGAACTCCTCTCTTGGCAACCAATTCTCTTCTTGCAAATTCAAGCCAATACTTTATGAGTGATGTAATGTTACACAGCACCTAGGAATACTTAATATGTTAAGATTTTTCACTTTCTTAGTAGAGTTAATGTATCCGCTGTGGCCTGCTCTGTGATTTGTAAATCAGGATGATTCCCAGAATCTGTTGTTCAAAACCAGATAGTTTATTTTATAACCAAACGCACAATGCCCCTTGGAAAGACACTATCACAAATGCAAAAGTGGAATTTGTTTTAATTCCTCATGTCTTTGTCATTATTCTTCTAAGCTACTTAAGGTTCCAGGGTATTTCCCAAAATGTACTCTCCAAGTACTGCAGGGGTGCTCCCAGCCTATCTTTCTAAGCTGGTAATTTGCAATTTATTTTTTTTTTAAACACAGACAGGAACTTTTCAATGAGGCCTGACGCCTTCTCTTTTCATGCCATTTTAACAATATAACCAACAATGATTTTTCTTGCTTTTGTCACCCTTGTGTAAATGGATTTAAAATCAGAATCATAGAATCATAGAAACATCAAGGTTGGAAAGGACCTTTAAGATCATCAAGTCCAACCTACAGCCCTGCACCACCCTAACACTAAACCATCTCTTGAAGTGCCACATCCAGCCACTCTCCTTTCACATGAATAGATTTTTAACTTATTCCAGCACGTTGAGCTTGTGTACACATATTGTATTCTGTGGGTCTGCAAAGATATCATTAAGCTTCTATTTGGAGGGGTCTCCTGTAGTTTGAAACACCTCCATTCCCAAGGAAGAGTTTAAGAGGGGATGAGCTCAGCTTGAGTCTCAAACCCAAGGATGATCTAACTTTCCCTGTAGGATTTTGTTTAAAAACTGAGAGACTGAAGAGACAAAAAGGAGGAATGACACAACTCCACCTCAAGAGTCATTTTCAAGCTAAATCGGATTTTGGTGGACTGGAATCAAAAGATCCTGAGCCTTGAATTAACCTCCTGCCCAGGCGGCTGGTGAGAGAACTGCTTACCGCAATGTGGAGACACAGCTTCTGAGTGTGCCAGCACAACTTACCTCAAATCCAGTGCAACATTAGCATATCTTATAGATGTGATGATAGATCAGATCTCTGGCATGAAATCCCTTAAGAATTTTTAAGGTGTGATTTTTCTTTTTTCCCCCACACTCACTATATACACTATAAATTTAGCATATTGTATTATATGAAATATTATTTGCTATGGATTGATAGCATGTTTGGCATTTGTTCAAGATTCTAATGGCTTTTATTTTTTGCAAGTAGACAAAAGCTGCTTCACATTAAATAACATGCTGTCTTAAACCATGCAGCAAAGAAAAGTGAACATGAAATGAATACTTTGCAAAGTCAGAAAAAAGCATGGCTTTTTTTACTAGACTTCTTTCATTCTTGCATGCAGATTGGTATCTGCTTGCAAAAGCATGCAGAAAGCACACAACACTGAAAGACATACTGGTTTGCTGCTTCTTTTCGACATGCTAGAGCCTTTACAATTTCCTCTGTCTTTTTTTGTGGTGATGCTATTTCAAAATTTTTTTTAAATTAAGGTGGCGAGTCTAACACCTAGCTCTAATTGATCAGACAAAAAATGAGTAAAGATGAGCGTTTAATCGTAATATTTATATATTAACAGGAAATAAGAGGACAATAAATAAAGTTTTCTCTTTGATCTCTTCTTATACCTGGTCATCCAGTGGTAATTCACAGAAGCCTGGAATATATTTAGCCCATTCCACCAGGACCAAAAGTTGTTGCTTCATAGATTCACAGACATCGCTAATGCCAGCAATTTTCTTAACATTTATGTCAGTGCTAGCACCAGGACTGGGGATTGAGATCTGTCCATAGTGAGACAAAAAATTAACAATGTTAAATCCATATAAATGCATTTTCACTGGTTAACAGCATACTTAAGAAAAAATAACAGCAGTAACCATGCATACTCTTGAGAAATTCCTTGACCATATGGACCATTACTCTGCACATAAATAATAAAATTTTATTTCTCATTTTAACCAGTGTATATTACAGGATGTTAAAAAATTACACTGTTCATATCATGACAGAGTATATTCTCATTCCAAAATATGATTTTTAAATATACTAGAGCCCTTATTATTTGTAGGGGGGAGGTGGGTTTTTTTAATTCCTTTAAAGTGGTTGACATTTACTTCATTTCAGGAAAAAAAAAAGTGCTCATAAGGGCATGCAGTAATGTTAAGGGCAAAGAAAGAGGGAGATAAAGGGGTAGCATGTTCTTCTAGTGGAAAGATAAGTATCATTAACTTTAGAAGGTAAAACAGGGGGTTTTTTAGTGCCTGGAGGAGAATGGTTTGTAATGATGAAGCAGCAGTATAGGCAGAGGCCTGAGACGTTTCAGAGCAAATGTAAAGGATATGAGTGTGCCTGCCTCACAGACCACCTGCAGTGAACAGTGTTATGTGAAATAAGAAGAGAGCAATATCTTTCTGGGCCTGAAGCTGGGGCACTTTCACATAATCACTGAGCCAAATCCTGGAATTCTTAATGACTTTTCAAGGAAAGGAACAAAACCAGGCTTGCTTTTAAGCCAGGCAGGAAAGACAACATAAGAGAAAACCAAGCCTGAGAAGAGAATGTTAGTTTTATAGCTGCTATCATACCAGGGAACAAAAAAAAAAAAAAAAAAGAAAAAGAAAAAGAAAAAGAAAAAGAAAAAGAAAAAAGAAAAAGAAAAAGAAAAAGAAAAAGAAAAAGAAAAAGAAAAAGAAAAAGAAAAAGAAAAAGAAAAAGAAAAAGAAAAAGAAAAAGCAAGAAAGGAGAAAAATACCCCTCTACAGCAATAACAAAACTTCACCACTGTACAAAGCCTATGAAACTTTCACTTTATGTTTTATTAGAAAGCATACACAGGAAATTCTGTAGTTTGTTTATCTCGTCTCTCTCCCAAATAAATTGTTTGATCTTCCATTACTGTGTAACTACAAACTTCAGGATGGTGGATGTTATTTAGGTTGACTCCTACCAGATCCCCTTCCTTCCCAGATCTATGTTAGATCCTCCAGAAGGATCTGTGGTGAAATCCCATTATCCTTGAGTAGTCAAAAGGAGCTGTACTTCTGACCCAAAGTTTAGTGCTTCCTTCATAATTCAGTAGTCTAAAATACCAAAGACAGCTTATATAGTAATGTCAGTTAACCACCCGAATATTAGTTCTCAGAGAAATAGAGCAGCTAAGCAGTTGAAAATATCTTCAGACACATAATTCAAAGGATGTCATGTAAGGTCAAAAATTAGAAGTATTGTCTCTTTGTAGACAGAGCATTTGTGAAATCCCTGCTTTAATCATGAGTCCATTTCTGGCATCTGTTCTACAAAAATGAAGTCGAAAATAATGAATATCATTCAGATGAGAGCTACCAGAATGATTCAGTCTAGAAAGCCTTCAGTACAGAAAGAGCCTAAAGAAATATATTTATAAATATGTCAAGGGGGAGTGTCAGGAGGACGGAGCCAGGCTCTTTTCAGCGACATCCATTGACAGGACAAGGGGCAATGGGTGCAAGCTAGAACATAGAAGGTTCCATAAAAATATTAGAAAAAAATTTTTCACAGTGATGGTGACAGAGCACTGGAACAGGCTGCCCAGGGAGGTTGTGGAGTCTCCTTCTCTGGAGACATTCAAAACCTGCCTGGATGCGTTCCTATGTAATCTGCTGTAGGTGATCCTGCTCTGGCGGCGAGGTTGGACTAGACGATCCTTGAGGTCCCTTCCAATCTCTAACATTCTGTGATTCTGTGAAATACAACATATTTATTTTTTTCCAGAAGAGTAAGAGGAGTCTTGATCATGAATCAAGTACCTACATAGTGAAGAGAGTTCTGATAGCAGAAGGTATGCTGGGTTACCAGAAAAAAATACCACCATGCAATTAGAAGTTAATTCAAGAAGGCAAAGAACAGGCAGATTGTTTAAGCATTAGATTTACTGAGTCATGAAATTAATATATTGTCCTTTCTTTAATATCTTGCTATGCATCTTTATACATTAGACTGTGCTGCAATTACTCAGTGAGCTTCTCCTTGATATTCATGGGATGACTCCCATAGATTTCATTAATGAAGTCCTAGGGTTGCATCTCTTCACAAGGATGTGAAGCTGTGAATTTCTCAACTGCTTTAGCCTATTATTTCCCGGGTGTAACACCGGAGTCACTGACTTCACAGAATCACAGACCAGACCAGGTTGAAAGGGATCTTGAAAGATCGTCTCAGTCCAACTTTTGTGGGAAAGCCTAGATGAGATTTTCTAGCACCCTGTCCAATCACAAACCTCCAGTGATGGGGACTCCACCGCATCCCTGGGAGATTGTTCCAGTGGCTGTTCTCACTGTAAAAAATTGCAAACATTTCCTGGTGCAACTTGTACCCATTGATGACTTGATGCACATGACAATATATCACTGTATGCCTACTGTCCTGAGAAACATCAGAGACACACTCCCATGAGAGTCCAGCATGTCCCTTTCATTTTTACATAATCCTACAAGCCTCTCCTGGGTCTGCAGAAGTAAAATTGTCCTTGTACAATTTTCCTCTCTAAGAAATCTTCAGGGAAAAATAATTCATTTTCTCTATTTTAATGTGAAAATTTTAAAAGGGATGAATGCCACCTTCTTCTTCATTTCACAGCTGAAGTACTTGGCCAAAGATTTGTGGCACTCCCACGTCCTTCAAGCCTCTCCTTAGGACTGAATTCATCTTACAGACCCATTTTAAGACTTTACCTTTCCATCATGTTGATGTGACCTCTTGGTCTTTGATGCCAAGAGTGTATCTTCATATACGCTTGTCATAGTTGTAGCAATTCTCTCTTACTACAACATACCAACTAATAAGTAGAATATATTTGTGTATACACGAAAAGTGATGTTTTAGGCCCAGAATCGACCATCTGAAAAGAACTTTGCAACAGGAAAGGCTTAAGACAGCTCTTATTCCTGAATTGCATGTATCAGTTGGAAATGATTGAGAGAGTAACACAAAAAGAGCACAATAAGCAAGTTCAAAGAATTACTAAGGAGGTAAAAATAGGTATATTTTTCATACTGTATAGGTCTGAAAGGTAGGAAGACCCATTATGTTCATCTAGTCTGCAATATGTGCCAAAGACTATCACCCAGTAATTCCTGCATCAATTCTTAACAGACAGATCCACCCTAAGAGAGATACTGATAAAGGATGAGATTACAAAACATTTGGGGATGTATAAATCAGTCAGCATGAAATCATAAAGGTAGCAGTTAAATTCTAAATAAGTTAGTAAGAGATGCAGGAATGCAGAATCAATGACCATGATTTATTTGAGGTGCAGAAAAGGCCTGGAGACCGTTCCATTCAGCAATTGATTGGATAGGAAGAAAAAAAAAGAAAATGAAGTTCAGATGAGACAAAGAAAATTTAAAAGCAAGACGGGAATAGACTCTGCAGTTGCAACACTTCTGTTTGCCTTATTTATAATATCTAAGGATATTAAAAATGGGATTTTCAAAATAATGTAAAGAAATTAGTGACCACACCCCTTTGAATGTAATGACTTCGGACAATTTTTTCCCTAATGTTTCACAGGAAAGCCAGTCTCGAGGATGGATAGATGCCACCAGGCGCCTGAACCAGCAACTGATTTAAAAGCAGTAAGAATCATAAAGCTTATCAAGAAAGGTGCCTAGGACATATTGTCCTGAACAAAGTAGATTTTTTTTATTGACTTTCCTTTAAGAATGTATTCTGATTCTTTCATTAGGATGGGGAAGCTGGGTGCATTTTGGAAGTTGAAAGAAGCAATCTCAGCAATTACATTTAATACAATAAAAACCTGAAAAGTATTAAAATTCAGGAAAAATGGTCTTAGAGTCATCACACAATTTTATGGTAGATCTCAGTACCTGACGGGAGAGTGTCTCAGCTTGTGACAATGTGCTAATAGAGGGAATGTTGCAGCCATCAAAAGTGTTTCTTCTTGTACTTATCCTGTCTCGTTCGTTTTGTACAGCTGGAATAGAATAATCACCTCATTTATTGACTTGGAGACATTGCCACACAACATAATTTCTGAAGTTTACTAGGTAACTGCAAGAATCAAAAGGTATAACATTCAAAAAAGAACCTGTGCTTTCAACTTGGAGTAATGAGGAAAGATGACAATACATGTTTATGGTCTTCATCTGTATACTGTTTGCCTGTTAAAACTACGTATAACTAATTGCAGATAGATACTGAATTATCAGTACTTTTGTGACTGGCTTTATTACAGTAGAACCTCTTTCTTCCTTTGAATGAGAACACATGCTGTCATTTTGTTATTTTAACCAATTTAGTAAGTGAGGCTTTATGATAATGACAGAAGTAGACATTTCCAGACTGTTGAACAGGTCAAGACGTACAGCACCACCACTGACAAAATGTCTGTTAGACAAAGTCTAAAAGCCCTCCTCCTTCTCTCCTGTAAGAAACCCTGAAATAGGAATGAATTACAAACTTAGTTCACTACAAAGATAATTTTGAAACTTGCATCTCATGCTCTTCCTCAGTGATACTGCATTCCTAGATGGTTTACAGAATACTAACAATTTTTATTTCTTTTTTAAAAAAAACAGCACCAAAAAAGTTTCAGGCCAGTAAGTTTTGTCTCATGGGGTCCAAAACAAAGGCAACTGAAAAGGCTTTGGTTAAGGAATCCTTAATCAGCACATTCAAGGCTTGTGAAGCAACAAGGCTTACTTTTGAATTGAAGGAAGAAATAAAAAGAAAACTATCAATCAGATTTTTCTAAAACCTAGATCATGTCCAAGGTTAGGCCAAGGAGAAAAGGAAAAAAAAATAAAAATTGTGCTGATCAAAATCTTTTTATTGCACAAAGAATCTCATCATCTTTTAAGAGCAGCAGCTTTATTTCCAAAGATATGTTTGCTATTTTGTGGGAAACAATCTGCATTACAGAATTTAGGAGTAGTACCAAAGGCTTCAATAAAAAAAATAAAATATTCTATACACTGAATAGTTTTCAGGGTTTATCTGAACAAGGCACATAGTTTATTCCAGAGGTGTACTAACTTTTTGCCAAGGACACTCACTGATGGGCCTTTTATTAAGGTCACAGTAAGAAATGTGCAGTGATAAACACGAAGTGCTAAACACTCATGTGGACAGGAAACAAAAAATATAAGCTTTTTTAAAAGAATGGTGAAAAAATCATTCACTGAATCTCAGCAGCTTAAGTGCTACATAATTAAAACAAGGTCAATGCTGATTTATATTAGAAAGAATAGTAAGTTATTCTGACAATCATTAGTGGAAGTCACTGGTGGGACACCGCAAATCATAGGGAAATGCTTCAATTTTTTTCCTGTGTATGCATGATTTTGAATTATTAGACTGGATTGTCTGTCTTGCTAAAGCCTTTTTGTTAGTTCAAGCTAGCACTGCCTTAAGCTGACACTCTATGAGCAAAAGGGAATATTTGCTCAAAGAGGGCTTGTGTAGCTTTTACCATCAGAAGCCTTTCTCATCTCTGCCCTGAAGAAAAGGCGGCAATTTGCTAGAAACAAGATGAGAAACTCGCCTATAGACTATGCTACACTTATGCTATGAGACATCCCCTGATGGTGTATCGAGGTATATAACAACACACAAGCAGTGAAATTTACAATTCAGCATTTTGAAATATTTTAGCACTGGGAAGCCTTGAATAAACATGGCTTGGGCACAATGAAAAATCGAAGTTTTATATAAGCAGTGGGGCCAGAGGAGGCAGAGCGGTGTAAATTAGGTTATAAGTTTTGTGCAGGACACACCTTCACTTCATAAACATGAATCATGGTGTGTCTCATGGTGATGTCAGCCAGCCACGCAGTCGGCTGCGTTAGCATCTTGAGGGAAGTGATTACTTCTCTAATTTGGGCTTCCCAATACAGGAAAGATGTTGCAAAACTGGGCAGTGTCCAGTGGAGGGCTGTGGAGATGTAACCCACAAGATGCATCTGGTGAAGCAGAGAGAAGCGTCTCTGTTTATGTGGGAAAGAGAGGACCAAGGTGGAGGGGTCTACTACCAATTTCTGTAGTTTACAGAAGATGGAGCCAAGTTCTTCTCAGACACACAGTGAAAGGACAAGAGGCAATGGACACTAATTGCCGTAAGATACATTCCAATCAGTTGTAAGGAAGAAACTCTTCCCAGTGAGAGTGGTAAAGCACTGGAAGAAGTTGCTGAGATCGGTTTTGGAATCTCCCCTTTCAGAAACTGTATAAACCTGTCTGGAGAGAGGCCCAAGCAACCTGAATGAACCTAGAAGTTAGCCTTGCTTTAAATGGACGCCTGGACTAGATGCTTTCCAGATGTCCCTTTTGAGCTAGACTATTCTTTAATTCTTTAATTTGAAATTCTGGGAAGCTCTGCTTTTTGCAGAACTTTTAGGGCTGCAGTGGGCACAAAGGTCTTCTCTTCATGTCAGATTGATCTTATATGTACAATATGTTACTGATTTTAATAGCTCAAATTTCAAAAGTGTAAACCATGTTCAAGGAGATCCACAAGAACTATCATGCAGGCACAGCGTAACACTGTTTAGAATGTCCCCATCCACTTTACTTCACACCAAGACTTGATCACTAGCAAAACAGTACTACAGTGTAGTAGTAGAGCATAAAGAAAAAGCTTCCTTTTATCTTAGGAAAGTTATGTATAGACTAAAGCTCTTATAGCCTATTTACCACTCTGGAGAACTGCACATTCACATTGCAGACAGGCCCTCAGGCAGATTCACCACGCTCCCAACGAAACAAGTAGCAAAATCTGGGATGAACCATTTCTGAATGCTTATCTGAACAAGATCAGGCCATCTTTTGCCTCTACCTCATAACTGCCAGCGAAGCAACAGTCCCACCAACCCAATACAAAAATCCTCTGATATCCCCACTGCCTTTCTTTGCCTATTGCTCTGCTCCTGTGGTTGTCTGCTCCTTTCACTTTGACAGGAGGATCTCTGTGACACCCATGTTTCTTCATGTCTATCAGTGAGATGCTTAAGTAAAATCTTCCCATATTAAGCCCCAATCAGATTAGAATTTTTTTTTTAATTAATCTGGACATTCCACTGACGGCTACCACTGCTGTTCTCACCATTACTTTCTTGCTCAACTTCACACTCCTTCCTCTGGCTTTAAACGGTTCTAATATTTATATTTAATGGAAGAACCAGTAAATTGGCACTGTTATTACTCAGGGAGAAACAAAGTGCCAGATAGAGGTCTTTATTACTTAAATTTGGTAAAAATTAAAATCTCTCACTTTGAACTTTTCCAGGATATGGCTCAACACTTAGAAATTAATGAATTTTCATGTCAGGATTCATGGATTAAACAGTTGCAAGTTCACTCTATACTCATAGATTTGCTAATGCTCAAAGTGTTAGAACTGCTTACCCACCTGAAAATTAGATGACGCACATTTCACCTCAGTATAAAAGCATTTCTCCATCACAAAAGCATTATAGCAGACTTTCCATTGAATTATTCTGCTGGAGGTTTTTAGAACTTTTATTACATTTTAAAACTAATTCAAATAATAAATGATTCCATTACCTTCTTTTTTCATTCCTGCTCGAAAACACTTTTTTAAACGACAATATCTGCATTGATTCCTTTTGTCCTTGTCAACAATACACTGCCGGCTGAATCTATCAGAGACAACAAAATGTAAATGTATAAAGCATTAATAAAGCAGTGCCCTGATTATGAAGAAAAAAACAACTCATCTAGCCTGTCAGCATAATGTCTATGACCACAGACTTTCTTCTTCTGTTGTTCTGATTTTTTATTTAATTAATCTGTCTTGAGAGGTGTTTCATACCTGCTTTGCTTGCAGAAAAATACACGTGTCTATAGACACACATATGCATTGGAACAGGCGAGCATGGAACATTTTGGAGCTACGTGCATCATTTATATCTCAGTTTATTTGTGAGATATGTCAGTAACTGGCTTCATTAAATGGCTGGGACAGGAGGAAGAAGAGAAGCTACAGATAGAAAAAAGGAAAAGATGATCAAGAAAAATGGTGTCACTGGCATAGAGGAGCCCTTAGCTGCAAAACCAATACCCTTGGCTGGCCAAGTTTACTCCTTCTGGGAGAGACCAATGCACAAAGTACATGTTGTATCATTACAGATGACAACCTAAACAAAAATTGAGAAGAAATTTTTCTAACAACACAATGAAATAAAGACATGAGGAAACACGCAGAGCGTAACACTGCAGAAAGGGCTACCCAAGCTCTCACGCACATCTACAAATGCACCTGAGGGGAATGTGTATGAGCTATTTTCCCCCGTCCCTGTTTGCTTCTCCCTTTTGCTATGCATGCGTTTGTTAGATAAATAGATCTATGTTTTGCAGATCTCTTCTTGAAATCACTTATATAAGCTCTTGTCACATCACTTCAGCAGTATGCTTATGGTATATCACTGTGCTATACCTATAGGGGAGAGATTTCTATATAAGAGCATTAAGCAACCAAGGAAGAGTATAGGAGAAAACATTTCCAGTAATAAGCCATTCTTACAAAAGGTTTTCTCCTTTAGTGATTTGTCCAAACTTATAGAGGTTTACACATATTCTGTGCACAGTTTAAAAGTGACATTTTATGGACCTGTGCATGCACAGAGCAGTTCATCAAACATGGTGCACAGACCTGCAGTGTGATACTCTGGGCATGCGGACATCCAGAAATGAAGAGACTGCTGTTCACACTGACAGAGGGGAAAATGGTCACCCAAAAAGAGCAGTGTGTCACACAAAAAGGGAAGATATACATATATGCTTGTACAGCCCTTAAAATAAGACTCATAAATCTTACACTCTCTATTCAGAAACTGCCTTTAAAACAAAAAAAAAAAAGAAAATAAGTTTTAGAGAACATTTCAGAATTATACTTTTCATTTTTCACACTGCCAATGAAAATACAAGAATTTTTCTTTCTTCCCCACTCCTCCTCTGCCCCAGAGATGACCCTTTGTAATCATAAATAGGGGAGCAAAAGAGCTCTTGAGTGATGTGATGATATCAACAATATCAACAGATATCTGGAATGTGTAATACCAAGTCCTCTTGCATAAAAGACTTTTTTCAATCATAAGAATATACCATGAACCACATGCTCATCAAAAATGCTGATTTAGAATTCCTTAAGAAGAAGGTGAAAATACCTGTCATATTTCTGAAAAGTCTGAAAATGTCCGAATGTAGTTTTAGCTTAGATTCATTAATTTGGTGCCTCTAGATGAACTTTTTAAGTACCTGCATGTATAGACGTGATTTTTCCGTATACTGCGCCTAAAGAATCCCTTGCATCCATCACAGCTCGAAGCACCGTAATGTTTTCCGGTCGCTCGGTCTCCACATATTGCACAGAGGCTACTGACCCCGTTGTCAGCAGTGTTCATGTTGACAGCTTCTCCTGAACTGTCTGAGGAGAGGCAAGAACAACACACATAGTTAGAGAAAAGACTTTCAGCAACCAGCTCATGAACAATTTGTATTTAAATGGAGGCTTTTTCTGGCCTTTTTTAATTGCCACTTACTACTTGTATAGCATGGCACATCTGATTGCTTCTGGTTCTTATTCAGTTAAACACTTTCAAAGTTATAGAGATGCTAACCAGATTTATGGAGTTTGCAACACCAAATAATAGCAATAACTGGTACCTGTCCTACAACGATAAAACTGCCTACGTAACGTTATAAAAAAGACAGATTTTGCATAACACTTAATGAAAAAAAGAGCTGCCTAAGTGTTATTTCCTTGAACAAATTTTCCAGAACATTGGTGCAGACTTTTCTTGCCTAACAGAGTATTAGCCATATGATTAACAATTAGTCACTGGATACAGTAAACAATAATGAAGAAATTCACCTGAAATCAAAACATACTTCTTTATTCTTCTTTGAGTCACAATGTTTAACAGACAAGTTCTAGGAAATAATTGCAAAATAGTTTTTTCTGTTACGCTTCTGGTTCCACGAGTGGAAAGCTGCTTGCAATATGCCCTAAACATTTGTAGTTGTTCAGTCAGAGAGAGGAAAAAGTAGCACATTAATGCATTATTCAGACATGCAGTCTGAAGTCAAGTGTATGAGTTCATGTACAACGGACAGTTCAAGAAGTAAAACTGTAAATATTGGTACATATTACTATTCATATTGTACCAGATCCAACTGAAAATTAGTACAGAAATATATTATAAAATTTTCAGTGTGTCCCAGCAAACTTACAATTTAAACAGAGTTCTTCAGACAAAGATAAAAGAATCAACATTTTTTTCTGATTTACAGGGACATAATTGATAGGAATTATATTAAAATTTGATTAAAATAAAATTGAACCTTAAAGGTAAGAATTCAGTTCTGTAAAGAATTTATCTTAAAACTAGGTTTGTCATGACTGGAAAATCAGTTTTATAAATGGGTTAGAGAATTACTTTAGCCAGAAAAATATAAAACCTTTCTTTGGAGTTTTGTAGTTTTGCATCATAATGATACATCACAATAATTAAAAATACCAAATTTAAATTTAATGAAACATTTCATAGCAATGTAAGTTGTGCATCTATGTGTACATATATATATATAGATATATATTTTTTCCGTGGTTTTATTCTGAAGCAAAATGTCTGGGAAATTGACCTGATTTTGCAAAATTTTTTAATATCAACAAAACTCCATAATCTGCCTGAATGAGGTTTGTTAAACCTCTATGATTGTTTTTAATTAATTTAGACAGCTAGAAAAGACACATAATAAGGTTCATAAGAGGCAGCTTTCAGTTGCAGCTAGCACCGTAGCTACAAGACAATGTTTTTCTAAATTCTGTAAGAAAAAAACTGAGGCTATACCCAAAGCAAAATCTAACCAGAAAAGAAAGCTACACCTAATAACTAATAATTATCAAACTAATCACTTACAGTGCATAATTTAACCAGCTCTATCACTGACACATAACGCAACACAGCATAACCTCCCTAATCTGCTTTCCCATTTTATGTAACATTAACAGATCTGAAAGGGTGCTATTCAGCAAAAAAAAACACCCAAACAAGTGACCAACAAGATCACCCATATTAGAACAAAAAGCAGAGAAATAATCTGAAAGCTACATGATCATTGCTGGTAGCTTCAAAATCACTTAGGGCATAAAGGTCTGGTTTTTCTTCCTTAATCAATAGCCAAATCCACCTTACTATTTACTAAGCTTTCCATAAAGTGACATCAGAAATCCAGATAAAACTCCAAGCCCAACAGTACAAACTAACTTAGGTTCTGTATGGCAGGAATACATAGAAAGTACTTTTCCGGCAAATCGCTAGATACTTGTTCCGCCTCCTAAAATTACATACTGCAATACAACTATGAATTATATTTTATGATACCATAAAACAATTTTTAAGTATATTAGAAGATTTAGAAAGCCATTTTAGTGTAGTTTAATTTGCCTGTTACTTTTTTTCACTTTAATAGATCAACATTTCCTTTTTTTTTTTTTTTTTTGGTCAGTACTTGATGGCAAAATGAAATGGTGTGCTTCCTATTTCAAACACAATTTATTGATACAATTTCTGAAAAAGTTATGGCATTAGAAACCCACCTAAAGTTAAACTAACTGTTACATTAACCAAATGCAGAGTTTTTCTCAGCTAAACATTAGCCTATAGAAAGCCAACGTGATCTTTAGAAAGGCTAGATAAACATTTAAATAAATAAAATATTAGTCCAACAGTTAGAAACTAGGCATCAAGAAACAGTAGCTATTTTTTTTTTGCAAGCCTCTGGATAGTTTTGTCCTGTTCTTCTGAATGTTAGATGTGAAATATACTTTCATGTCCAAACTGTCAATACAAGTTATTCATTTGTCTTACAGTAAGTAAAGCAACTGCTGAATACACCATTTTCTTCCCTTGATTAACCGACTGGTGACAGTAGAGTTCAGTTACTTTATTACATCTAACCTCTCTTTTATTTTCCTTAATATTAAAGAATTATAATGTTATTAGCTTAGAGTTAGTAATGAAGTGCAAAAGACCAGATTTCTAGTTTGAAAACAGCCCCCAAATGCTCCACTAATAAAACATTTAGCTAACACCTTATAGCACTACTAAATTTCACTTTGTCAACTGGCTTGATTTCGCCTCACAGAGCAGAACTCACCATTGCCATTGTAGAGAATCTGCATAGTTTCAAACTCCAGTGCTGTATACGTTGGATCTAAAACTTCACTGTAGTTTGCCATTTCCATGTCTAGTATTGGTTCCGAGAGCCTCATCATTGAATGCAAAACCAGTGAAAAAGCTGCTCAAGTGTACAACCTTCCCATTCTGTTTCACAGTGATTGATAATCCAAAGTTAACTATCACTGTGTCACTTACGTGCTGCAATGGGAGGAGCTGGAAAACTGCTTCTGCATGCTATATTCTACCTGTTCGTTTGTTGGTTTATTTTTTTCTTTTATGATACAGTGCAGCCCTTCTGATAATCTTGGAATGCTTTATGTAACGACCTTATCAGAAGTTGTACTGCTTTCAGTTCTTGAGTGAACCCAAGGACGCGCAGGAAGCTTCCTATCTCCTATGCCCTACACATTTTGTTCCCAATGCGTAGTATAAACTGTCCTGAACAAACTACTCCTGCTGTACCACGTAAAGAGGCTGTAGGTTCATATACCATTTTGCTCTCTCTGTTCAGGACAATAAGGAAGTTGTACACTTGAGTGTGATACGATTACGGACTGTCCTCATACCCAAAACATCCATCATCGTATTTGAAAAGTCAGCTGCAAAACCTCCCATTTTTACAACCGTTAGTGTTCTTTAACAGCCGCAATTTGCTGGCTGTGTAGGCATGCTTAACCAAGACTCAGGCAACACAAGCTGTGCAGCAAAGACAGTTTATAGATCGCCTCCATCATACACTGTGTGGCTGCGATGGCTCTAGGCAATGGACCCTGCACACTCTCAGAAGGTGGCTTCCTGCTCTAACCCTTCGTCATTCAAGATGTGATAGCAGCATGTTGTTTTCAAGCATCACTCAGATGCACAGAGGAAAAAAAAAATATCATTCACTTTCTCTGAAAAGAAGAATCTCTGGGTATGTCCGCTGTTCATCAGTTGGTGCACGTGGCATGTGCAAACCCATTTAAAATCCCTCCTACAAAGCTGCCTGGATCTCTGCAAAATATAGCTGAATTTCACTTGCTAATCAGGTGCTTTTAAATGTTGGATAGCAGAATTTCAAATGTTATTACTTTTCAATATAATCTTTACAGAAAACTACCCTTTACACTGCTGAACAACTGTTACATTAAAGATTACATATATAGGAAAACTGCCCAGTTTGCATTTAATTAATAAGAGCCAGTAGCTGTATGTACAGCATTGAAATGCTTATTTGAATGGAAAGAGTGTCTGCAGTTGCTGTTCTGTAAGAGTAGCTGCAAAATGGCACCATAAAACAACTCTTTGACTAAAAAAAGACAAAAAAAAAAAAAAGAAAAGCAATTGATAACAGACAAGTTACCAATGAAGAAGGAAAATTTGCAGGTAAAAAAAGCCTTTTGAGATGCATCCTTGTAATTTCCAAGCCCCCAGGGTTACCTGAGAGGCACAAATCATCCTGTCTCTTTGTGGACACACAGATGAACCTCCTGTCCAGACTCCAGCAGAGCCCAGTGACATAATTATGACAACAAGATTCTTGTGTAAGTTACGGAGCTATCTTCAAACTGAAAAGCATTTATGATAGTGTTACTGCTTGCACAAATTCTCTGCAGCTTTTGGAAGGTCTCCACAGGGGCTGTCCTCTTCAACTTACTGCTATTCCTTTTCCTTTAAACCACTCATCCATTATTGCATTCGATGAGAGATCACAAAACTGCAGAAGTTACTACTTAAATATGGGCAAACTTAAAATATTCTGCCTTCATATGACCAGCACATTTAATAATGACCAATGTAACTAAAAACTGTAAAACTGTACACTACAGAAGACAAAGAAAAAATGGCAATTTTGTAAGTTATTTAAGTTTAGGACTGAAAATACCAGAATATTTCATGCCTACAATTGAAGAAGACATTCTACTCAGAAAGTATTATTTCACAGTACTGGAAGTGTGTAAAGTTTCACTGTCTTGAACCATAGCTAATACTTTTTCTTAAAGAACCACGTTAAATTAAGACTGATGGAAATCTATTTGACAGTCGATATTTGTTTAGGAAGTCAAAGTAGTTTCACCACAAGATGAAAGCATTTTGTACTACCTGATGGCTCAGTTTGTAAAGTTTCTTCAGTAGCAGAATTTGCTGTATTTGCTACAAGACTATTTATTAGTTGCATGGCAAACATTTAATTTGATTAAATATGATATTTAAAATAATATACATAAGTTTATATGTTAGCTAGAATTATCTTTTATTTCTTAGTGCATACATGTTGATAAAATTTTCTGTAAATAATCTCTGGCTTTTTCATGCTAATATTGTATGATGCACAAATACAAGCTTATCTAAGAATAGCTGGGTTTTATTTCAAACCCCCAGTTCTGAAAACGTTCTATCATATCAGTAGATTTAAAATACTGGAATGAATGTAAGATGGAAGATATCATGTATGACAGGATCAAATCCTGCTATTCCCTCTGCTGTTAGAAGAACTTCAGTGCTGCCAAAACAGGCCCCTCAGTGACTACTAAAGAGAGGGAATGAATTGACCCTTCATACTTCTGTCATATAAAAACTCATTTCAATTGATTTTTTAATATGGAAAAATGTACACTATAGGAAAAAACATTCTTTATACTATTTTTTCATGTTTTGCTAAGGAAGCTTCTTACAGTCATTCATAAAAATGTGCTTTTGGGGGGATTTATGGCATCATGAAGTAAATCATGAACAATTAATGTAAACTAAATGACTACTGTAAAATATTAAAATGTTTTCTTTCTGCCTTAGGTAGATCATAATGCAGCCCTGGAATCAGAGCAGTTGAGAAAAGAAGCTAATGATGAACAGCTTTTGGTGCTATGTCAGTCCTAGCTTTCTAACGTTCGCTAGTATTCAGACCCCCACATAGCAGATTTCATATTGGACACCTGTTTTTCAAATTCTGAATAACCTTGCAGCTTGTAGTATGAAATGTTCTTTCAAATTCTATCAGTCTTCTAATACTGACAGCCAAGAAATCTTAGTCTTAGGTAAGCAGAAATTTTAAAACTGTATAATTAGTCAAAGTGCGAAACACTCCTTTGAGATAAGTGATAGTGTTGACTTGAGTGAGAAATAATTTTTCAAAATACATTTTTAATAATTGTGAAGAAAGAGAAAAGAAATGCACCATTGGTTTTATTCATATTGATGACAGACAAGCTACCAATGTTCATGTGGTTTTGTTGGTTTTTTTTTTCTTTAAAGTTGGTGATCTCACAAACACCTATAGAAAGCATTCCTATCTTATCTTTAAGACTATTAACTCTGTTAATTGTTCATTCTTTCTGATTGTGGTATAAAATAGAACACAAGCTAATAAAATCAAGGTTATTTCCATAAAAGTCTTCCTGAAAATAAAAACAAATCTCAAACTACTATCACTACTGAAAATAGATTTATTATTTTTTTTCTATAAGTAGCCATAAGTCCTTTTATGATTCCAGCTTAGTAAGAAATGCAGGTCCCCAGAAGAAAGTCATAATTTAAAGGTTTGTTTTTTCTTGTTTCCCACATGTTCTAAGTAAGTTTTTTTTGTTTTGCAAGTACAGTGAGTTGAGATGGACATACTCAGAAGGCATCCTATTTTGTCAATAAGCTGGCATATTTATCCGGTATGTTGATAAAACACACATTTTGATATGTCTCCCCTCCCATTTGCTGGCACACATGTGAGATAGGGTACACAGGGAGTCTGTACTAACCAACCTTGGAACCATATGAGCAGAGTCAGAATGTCCCCTTACTACAGGAAACGCAAAAAACCTCCAAGTTAGAGAGTTTATTTGCCAAAAGCTTGTTAGCCATGTGACAGCACGCCAATTCCTGCATACCAGCGGGGAATCTCATCTTTGGCTCACAAAGACACACACCCAGGTAATACCGGAGACGGAGTGTCCCCCTCCCGTAACACACCCTCAGCGCCAGGGAGAACACTGCCAGTCACCATCGTCAGCTCTGCTGATACCCACCCCCAGGTATTTCATAAATGTCCATGAGTAATGACTGGGAAATGTTTGCTTGTATTCTAAAACATACAAAATTATTACACGTTTGACATGAAAAGATTTGTAACACTATAGTATTACTTTATTTGATAGAGATTGCTGGCTTTTTATTTTTAAAATAAGAATGTTAGAGCTGGATAAGATCTAAAAATTAATGATAAAATCTAAATTACCAGGCTTCTTAGACATCTTAGAAAATAAATAGTCTTTTGTGCTTCAGACCTAAATAACATAATGGAAACATGGCTACAGTCCTCTACAACTCTGAAACATTATAGCAATTTTCTTACCATCATCATGCCCCCCTCCCCTCAAAAATATTTCACAGCCAAATAAGGACAAAGTTGCCTTTGAGCTGGTTAATGTTAACGGATTTTTCAAAACAATTTGTGAATCATGACAGTAAATGCACAACACAACCACTGCTTCCAGTAAGGTGATCACAGGCACCATCTCATATGCACTTCTCAAACCCAACATCAACTACCAGCTTTAGCAAGTAAATTTATGGTACTTAGATGTTTCTCTGCCTTTTTGTTCTGCATCTTCCTTTTGACTTTATCCTAAAAATATAGTGGTTAAATAAAACACTAGAAAAGCAAAGCCAGTACCAGAATTGAATAACAGGTTTTCACGGCACACTTAGGAGGCAAGGTGGTAAGATTAGCTGCAACAAATCACGCCAGGTGAAATGTAAGTACAAATCTTTGTGGGAAATCTGGGCTAAGCCTGCTTCCATTACACACATTTTTAGACACTTAGACCACCCCAGGCCATTCTATAAAAATGAGATTCTTGCACATATTGAATCTGCCTCTTCTTTCATTTGAATTGGTGATTCATAATGTAGAGCTGCACTATATCACACAGAAAAAATACACAGCTTTCTTTAATAAGTTATGATGACGGTTGTGGTGTTCGGGGGTTTTTTTTTCCTTTTTTCAAGGAACAGACTGAATAGTCCTTATATTTATGCTTTTGGCTTCATAAAGTGTCTCTCTTTTGGACTACCGGGCTACAACTTCAACAGCCATGAATATGAGTAAACAGAGAAGACAAAGAACATGTCTGGCTTGTGACTTGTTAAACACTATGGGCCCACCCTATTTAGCATGTTTTCAAGCTGGAAATAACCCCAAAATGAAGATGTCAAGGAGTAGTCGACATTAGAGTTTCAAAGCTGAGTAATAGATTTAATACTCCAAATTCCATGAAGTGCAATTTACAGTTTTAATCTCAGATTCACTGGGTCTTTTCCCTGTTTGTACTTGAGAGGAAATATCAAAGGAATATGAAAGCTCTAAAATATTTTGAGCCTGAAGAATAGTTGCTGCAGGTTAATTCTGAAGATAATTTACACTGGCTGAGGATACAGCCCACTTTCAGACACTCCATCCCTATTCCAAATATCATTTGCTGCAGCTTATTCTAAAAGGATAAATGATTTATTCACTTTATCTACTATATTGTCATTGAGGGGATATGTTACCAGCATAGCAACAGTAATATAATGGTGTCATATGCAAAGGAAAAATGTTACATCCACTATTTAAGGTCAAGGTAAACAAAGCTATCTGGTTTATCTGATTTTATTTATCACTTAAACATGTGCACACACATCAGTGAGTGCCTTGCGCAGCATCTCACAAACTGCAAGACACATTCCAGTTTGCAGATCCTTAGTTGCACCCTCTCTTTAACAGAAAGGTATGTTTTGAGGATGATTTTCATACTGCACTCACCCTCAATCTGCACAGACGAAAATTATTACAATATTATCTTTTGCATTTTCCAGATGTCCTGCGCTACTTTCTGTCAATGGTTTAGTGAAAAACAGCGATGGATCTGTGTGTGGCAGTCCTGCAGCTGCGCTCTCCAGCCCTTAATTCAGGAAGATTTTTGCTATTGTTATTATTTCACTTCCTTATTATTCACACATTGAAGTCAATTTCCTCAAATAAGGAGAGCTGGATTACACCTATAATAACTATATGTCAGCAGCTAATAACATAAAAGCTTTCTTCTGAGATTTGTCAGTCTCCAGCTTAGCCTAGAACAGCCTTTCATCAAATAATACCACAGCTGAAGAAGAGGAAATAGGCCAGGAAAAGCTGTCTCGTAGCCAAGAGGTCATACGTGGGCCGTTGCGTATAGGCCACCACGAAATACCAACTAGTAGAAGCACAGCTGCACTGATGGAGACCAGTGTGTCTGGGTGACAGGAAAGTCAAGGCCATGACGGTGCCTGTTGGAGAAATGTATTTCTAAGGGAAGATTTAGAGGGATAGCTATTGGTGGAGGCCTGATGACAGTCAGTCAAAAAGAAGGCTGGAGGGTGACCTCATTGCTCTCCTACAGCTTGCTGGGGGTGGAAAGTGGAGAAGGAGGTGCTGATCTCTTCTCCCTGGGATCCAGTGATAGTACGTGTGGCAGTTGTTCAAAGCTGCACCATGGGAGGTTTAGACTGGACATTAGGAAGAATTTCTTTACTGAGACGGTGATCAAACACTGGAGCAGGCTTCCTAGAGAGATGCATTTTGACAATGCCCTTAATAACGTGCTTTCACTTGATCAGCCTGGAATTGCTCAGGCAGTTGGACTAGATGATCATTGTAGCCCCGTTCCAACTGTAATTATTCTATTCTATTCTATTCTATTCTATTCTATTCTATTCTATTCTATTCTATTCTATTCTATGCAATGCAATGCAATGCAATGCAATGCAATGCAATGCAATGCTATGCTATGCTATGCTACTCTATTCTGTATAAACACAGTATTCCAGGTACAGGGGTTAGAAGGTAAAGACTGAGGACAGAGAGTAGTTACATTTCCTTATCTGGCTGTTCCAGGCAGCTGCCCACGGTAGAGTGCAATATATGTGAAATCAGATGTTATGAAGATTTAAAATCTTAGTTTATATATACATATGTATGCAGCTAAGCATGTGTACAGGTATATATGTACACGCAAGAATTTATCTTCAGTGTTTTTGTGACAGCTGGATTTGCCTCATGAATTATCTACAAAAATGGATTTGACAGGGGCAAGCTCTCCCTTCTACATACCAGGTCCTAGTAATTCTTGACATTGTATTCTCCATGTGCAGATTCTCTCCACGAGTCAGTAGTAAATCTGTATTTTGCCATTTCAATCCTTTCCTGTGCTTTCTTTGTGTCCAGATTAACAGCAAATTTGCTAACCCTATCTGGGGCTGGCAGGCACTATTAGAAAATTGTGCATTTTCATGGGGAGGAAGGATAAAAAATAGGATACTTTTGATTTTTACAGAGTAACAGATAAGGTTTACTCTTAGGTATGCAAATTACTGTTAGGTAGACTTTAGTATTTAAAATTTCTATTTTAACTTAATATTCTTTAGTTCATTTTATTCTTGAAACTTTACAATAGTCATGAAGTGGTGCCAGTTTAGAGGGCTTAAAGGATTTTTGTAGCATTGAGTTTTGTGGCGAGATTTGCTGAGTTACAGTTAAATGACTGGAGTAACTCGTTAATTATTTGCTTAAATCAGGTAACTTATTATTTTGTGATACACACAGCAAAATTAATCAGAGACTTGTCTTGGAGAGCAGAACAAAATGAGAAGAAATTAGGAAAGAGTTCAGGCATAAGATAAAACCAAACCATCGTGACATTGATAAGCAAGGCTAAACACTCCTGTTCAGTCATCCCCAGGTGATTAGTAATTTCTTAATAAGTCTCCTTGGCAGGTTTAAGAAAACTTGCTCATAAACAATGTTTTATATAGCCAGTTAGATAAATTTTACTTACAATTTATCCACATTTATCTTGAGAAATACAATATAATGAGATTTATTATTTTTTTCATAGATAAACACCCTTGCCTTTGTCATACACAATAAAGGAGTTCAAAAAAAGGTTAACCAGTATCAAGGCAAGGTTTGATTGAGGCTCTTTTTTCAGCTTGCCTAGAGTCTTTCTTTTCTGTGTGAATTAATTACAGCAAGTCTTCTAATTTCTATGTTCTGTCCACTCCTGAATGAGTTATATATTCTACATAATGTTTCAAAACTAACTCAGTACACTTCTGTCCATGCTAGTGACTATATAACTCTTGGTCCTCTGTAAAATGCTAATTAAATAACTGAATAGTCAGACAAGTCCCATTATTTTTAGTTACTGAGTCTAAAATTAAAATTTTTAACTAGAGTCTAAACCGACTCATCACATTCCTGCAGAAAGAACGTTGTGTCAACACACTTGACTTAACTCTCCTATGGTTGTGCTTAGCTTGACAACTTGTCTCATTTTTATTGTTACGAAAATCAGTTAATGAGAAGTTCAGAGTATGTTAAAGGCTATGAGTTTAAACTGAAAGTATGACAAAGGGATAGAAAATTCAAAATGCTACGTGAATAAAGGAACAACACAAAAGCATAAAGGCATATATTCTGTTTCAATGATATTTTGGATCAGCTATTTAAAGAATCAAAGTAACTTAATTTTATGCATCAAGTAACTATGAAGATTTTTAGAACAACTTATCTCCTGAGGAGGCATGCATTTAAAATAGCCTGATTTTCAAAGGGATACTTTTGCCTCTGAGAACAATAATGTATGACAGGATTGAGTACTGCTTGTAAAGCATATAAAAACCCAACAATTCAAAACTTCTAAAAATCCTAAATTGGGCCAAGGAAACCATTACACTAGGTCATAAACCAAGAAATTTCACATTAAAATTATTACATTCTTATCCTTAAGAGAACAAAGTCATTCTTGGTTTCAGCAATCACGAAAGGAAGGCAGTATCTCCCTGAATACACAAACAATGGGGCTATCCTAAGAACTGGGGAGGCCCTGGACACTTGATATCTTTATGGGCAGAGGAATCTGCGTTGTACGTACAGTAAATTCAGAGCCCAGTACACATAAAACAGAATCCTCTGGAGAAGGAGCTTAGGTCTGTTCTTTGCTGTACACATACAGATATGCTCTGCAATTGGCCAGCGGTTATCTCTTAATTTTAATACACACTAGGTGTGTTTCCAGGTAGGAATAAAACATTAACTATCGTGACTTCAAAGAAATACAGATATATCTGATCCCAACAAATTTTTTACAGTCATTTTAATAAGCTCAAAATCAATAAAAGTCCCTTTTAAAAGCTGATGATTTTAGAAAAATAAAGTGGGTTGCATCTCCGTGATTAATAAAGCCAGAACACTGATCAAGCTGAGCAGGAAAAAATTCACTGACATGGAAATTATGAAAGAAGTGGTCCTACAAAGTTGTGCTTAGAGCTGCTTAAGAGCTTACCTGCTTAAGAGCAGGTAAGAAGAAACTTTGAGAAATGGTCATAGGTGCATTTATAAGTAGTAACACAATGCAAATCATCAAGATACAATCTGAAAAATTTTGTGTACCTGCAATATTGCAGGTCACAAGATCAGGTCTACCTTAAATATTATAGAGAACAGCTGTGCCTGGGTGGGTTTTCTGGACATCAGCATTATTCATGTGGTCGTATTCCTTGTTTTTAATGTATTCGTTTAGGTAACCTCCATCTTTTTATCTGAGAACTTTGCAGTCAGTAACATTATCTCCATATCTGTGAGAGAGGGACAAACTATACTCCCCTTTTTATGAACAGAGAACTGAGGCAAAGGACAACTAAAGATAATGTTTATGACGCTTGAGTCCACGTGTCTACAACCTGCATGCAAACTAGACACTTAACCCTCTTTGTATTCAGTGATCAGAAGTAGTCACATCTAAACAGATTAACCAAACCTATCTTTAACAGTAGATTGAATTGAATCACCTCTCAAAACACTAAGTTATTCCTCTTGTCTAATCAAAGTGCTCACACAGATGCAACAGACACCTAGAGTTGGGTGAGCTGAATCTATGCAAATGACTCCCCAAAATCTGAAGGTGGAGAGCCTGGACAAAGATCCGTCTGCTGCACTATCCACTGAGCATTTTCTCAAAACTGAAAGTATATAATACAGCTCACCTGCTACAGGTTATAAATGCCAGGAAAAAAAAATATTCTTTACTACATTTTAAACCAAATTCAAAATATTGTTCTATTCCTAGTTCACATAACGAATGCTTGCTCCAACTTAAAGAGATGTTTTAGAGGGCCCAAGCTCCAGGAAGAGAGTCAGCCAACTTAACTACAGTGGCCATATGTGCGATCATAAAATGATGGACACTATACCAAGTGAGGATTAACAGAATCAAATTCAGGTATCTCCTCATTTGATAAAACTAGAGATATATATAATATAATCCAAAAATCCTCGTAACTGAAAGTGACAAAGCAAAAATTAAGTACCTAAATGTGGAAAACCTGTCCTGCATGGTCTTGCCTGCAGCCCTGGTTTGTGAATGTGTATCCAAAATCCCTATGGCCAGAGGACAGGCATCTGTAATTTCCTTTGGGAGGCACAGCAAGCACACAGGCTCAGAGTCTAGCTGATACCTCCTCTGGCCTGGGGAACCAAAAATACAAGGCATGCAGAGAACATAGGTCACTTCCCCACCTTGCTGGGACACTATTCGGGTGCATCTCCTGGGGCCAGGACTGTGATACACTTACCCCACAGTGCAGATACAGCTGCAGGAACAGCTCTCCACTCAGAGTTAAGCTGCCTTATCAAAGCTACACTCTATGTTGAAAAAAAAAAAACAAAAAAAGGAGAAATCACAATTAATGTGTTAAATTTATCTCAGGAGACACACAAAAGTAGTTGCAGTTCATGATTTTTGGCGATTTTTCAAAACAATGCAGTAAAGTTATATATCTTTTCATCTGATTAAACTACACTCTCTACTATTAAATGCCCTAACAACACCCGAAACTGATTCACCTTCTAGACAATGTTGCTTTAACTAGACACATGAGAAAATATCTAAGCTGACAGTCCACTCTTGGTTTGTCTGTAAATACATCAACATTTAAAACACAGTAGTATTTAAATAATAATTCCAAGAAGAAGTAAAATCACAGTAGAAAAGCATGTCCTAATCAGAAAAGAGTGCAGAACAAATTTCTTTAGGAATGAGGGAGGCTGTCAGTAGCATTGGTGTGGAAGAAAACAAATATGACTTTACTTAAGTGATGAAAATCTCACTAGTGGACGTACACTAGCCATTTATTACAGGGTTTATTACAGATACAACAAATAAGTCACTTGAAATCTTTCAAAATCTACAGATGAGTGGAAAAAACAGAGGTAACAGGATTTTCTTTTTGTGATGTAACATCTAGAGTTGGAGGTGCTGTTGTAATAGACTGACTGTTAGACCGAGCAGCAACACCACAATCACTGCACCAAAAAGAGTATCAGCCTTGGCTGTCTGAAGTGCATGTCCTGCTTGCTCTAATTAGGATGCAACTTCTTGCTAAAACTTGCCCTTGGCTTGGGCACTTGAAAATATACAGCTAAAACACTGAAGCTCCTTTGTTATACTTTTTTTTTGATATATAATAAATGTTAGGGATAGGAAGCACAATAAATATTTTCAAATTGAAGATTGATGTGACTAGTCTCATTTAATCTGCGTAGGGAAAAAACCAATAAACAAAACTACAGCACTGTTCTCTATTGTCTTGGAAGGAACAACTTAAAAAAAATTATCTGAAATCCAACCATTCCTAGGAAGAGGCAAAAATAATTACTCTGGGATCTCAAGGTCTTCAGAATCATTAAATCCTAAAAAGACATGAAGACACAGTCTGTGTATAAATAGTTTTACTTTATGTAACTGAAGTTGTATTTTTCATTTGTTAGGAAAGAAAGGCAAAGAAAAGACTCGGAGGTGAAACAAGACACCAGGTTCTTTGATAATTTCTGAGACTGAAGAGAATTAAATTGACTGAAGTGGTATTGTAGGAAACTGCTGTGCTGAAAAAGGAAAAGGAAAGAAAGAACCAGAAAAAGAAAAAGAAATAAACAATAACTAGTAAATATTATTAATAAAAACATATTACTGTCTTGATATTATTTCCTAAAGGGGATCTGAATATAAAATCCAGTCAAAAAAATAAGAGATACAGAAATGAAGTAAAAGGGTAGGCATTTGAATGATACCCAGTAATAGGTTCTATGAGTCCAAAAGGAGGAGCTACGGACACAAGGAATCCTGAATAAATTCTTAAACCTTAATTTCAAAGACCTCAGGAGATCATTGAGTTCAACTTTCTCCTTAATGCAGGTAAGACCAGGTTTCTAAGAGTTTTATTCAGTCATACTTTCGAATACTTTGAAGGACGGAGACTGCCCAATCTCTGTGGGTATCCTGTTCCTCTGCTGGACCCTGTCCCTGCTGGTCCTCAGAGAGGGGAGTTCTCCCTCTGCATCCAGTCTGAAATTCTCCTGTTTCAATTTACATCCATAGTCTCATGTCCTCCCACCTGCACCATGGTGAAAAGCCTGGCTCTATCTTTTCACAAGCTACCCTGAGGTACGTCGAGGGTTAGGGCTGGGCCCAGAGGCTGTTGCGAGTCCCTCTTCCCCAAAGCCATTTCATCTTCAGGCTGAAAGGGCTCTGGTCCGTTCAGCTTCTCCTCAGCTGTGCAGGTGTTCCAGGCCCTGACCATCGTGATGGCCCTCCACTGAACTCCCTCCAGTTTATCCACGTCTTTCCTGGATGAAAGAAAAGGGTGTGGGGGCAGGGAGGGTGCAAAATTGGGTGCACCATTTTAGATGCCACCTAGCAAGTGCTGAGTAAAAGTGAATAATCGCTTCCTTCGATCCTGCTAATATAGCCCACGATGCTGTTGGCCCTCTGCCCCCAGGACACACTGTTGGCTCCTGCTCTATTCACTGTCTAGCAAGACCCCTTGGTGCTTCTCAGCAGAGCTTCTCTCCTGCCAGTCTCCAATATAGGATTGTTCTCCAGTTATTCCACAGTTTCTCAGTTCTGACTTGAATTTTTATTCTCTAGGAATTACAATTCCATTCTAGCCTCCTCTGGCTAAATTACAGTTGGCATTCTCTGTTTTTTAGATGCATGCATAAATTAAGTTACCATGATGGATCTGGTTTGAAAAGATTGACTTAGCTGTCTCAAACAGTTTTAATTAAAACACTGCCATATCTTTTCACTTAGCCAGCATAAGAAGTCAGCCAGTCACTTCCACCAGTACTTCTGGAGACATTTCATAGAGCCAGAAGAACTCATCTACACCTCCTGCTATATCTGTCATTCATCCGACAGTGAATGGCATTTCTGCTTCCATCTGTGTGAGGGAGGGGAGATAAAAGCTGCCATTACAGCTAGAATTAAGGAGCACTAATGGCTTGCCAGCCATGATCAGGGCACAAGAATGTAGATCTTACAGAAGAGAAGAAGACTAAAAGGAGTTGGTTTGCCCATCTCAGGAAAGTGAAGAGTGAGAAGGAATTTATTCTACAAATAAATCATGCATGGTAAACATCACAGGGGGAAAAATTATTTAGACAATAAAACAGTGCTGCCATGAGAACAAAGGCTGTGAAGTGGAAGCTTCTAAACATGGAAAGGCTATGGCACTGTAACAAACCTCCATCCATGTAGCAGAGGTGAGGAACCTAACTGGTTTTAAGATACAGAGAGAAATTTATGAAATGTGTTACGTGGATTGGTGACATCAGCCAAGCTGATGTCTCAAGTGATCTCTTCCAGTCTTGTGTTACTGAATGCATTTTTTTAAAAGTGGTCGGAGAACAATATCAAGTGTGTTAGCCTAATTATGAATTAAACAAATATAAATGACAGTAAGTTAACCTTAGTGTGATAAGCAATTAACAGAATTATACTGTGACTGCAGCTGATACATAATTAACAACTGCTGCAAACGATGTTATCCATCTAATTTGCACAGCTTGGAGTAGCATTATTCTTAGGCATGTTTAGCAAGTTCTGCGATAATGTGCACTTGAGTGAAGTGCTCCTTACTAACGTGTTCAAATTCACAAAGCTGTTATTAGAATTGCAAATAAGTTATACACCAGTATCATTTCCTCTGCCCATCATTTTCTCTTCTTTGGAACTATCCTTGACAGAAAATCAAATTGTAACAAGTCCAAAGGATGTTTGCACAAATTGAGCAAAAGTGGCGTTATATAATTAAACAGGGAGAATGCGCAAAAAATCATCCTGATGAACCAAGTGGGACCAAATTCAAAGCACGTGAGTTGCTGCTGAGTAGGAAGGAACAAGAATCACGGAGTTCACTGGGGGACAGAGGGAAATGTTCACGGTAGAATCCATTTAAGAAAGTGGAAAGGGGAAAAATATTTTTTGAAGTGTTGCATATTTAAGGCCCAGTACAGAAGAGTATCAGACCACTCAAAGTCTAATGATACCAGCAGAAAAAATCATCACCTTTCGAAGACCAGATCTTCAAGGTCGATACATGTTGGAGTTGCTAAGTCCTTAATTAGCTGATTAAAGCACATCAATTAAAAAAAGGAAGAGGAAACTAGTAGTTCACAGGTCTTCTGTTCACCTGTCCTAGAGAGAGATTGGGAAATCTGGACAACTGGACAAAGTAATGAGAGATATAATGAGGGAGCAATTGCCTGATAATGAGCACATACAGCCTTGGGTGAACAACATAATGATATAATTATCAAAAATCTTTAGGGTGTGCATACCTTCCATCAACCTACCACCAATTTCTCTGATTTCGTAGGTATTTACGTGGCTTTCAGGAGCACGTGATCTTGCAAACAGTTGCGTGTCCAAACACTTATCATTTTCTGAGAGTGGCATGTCAAATAGGACAGCAAATGATACAGTCTCTAGTAAGCAAGGAGGCTGGCGAAGCATGCAGCAAAATTTTACTTACATTCAAAGATGAAAACAGAGTATAGAAGCTTCAGTTCTCCACATCCAGATGAAGGAAGGCTGATTTCCTAGGCTCTGTTTTCATCCTCACCTCTAGGTAATACCTGCAGCCAATAAGAGTAAAATAAATGCTAAGCTACCTGCAATGCAAACCAACTACGCTCCAAAAGAAAATTCTTATTTGGATTATAAAGGTTGAGAACACAGAGCTTTCACTCAAGTTACAAAGGCATTTCTGAAGATTAAAGAAACTTCAAGAAAATGCTTAAGTCATCAGACAATGTTGATGCCAGATTTTGTTCCACTTGTAGAATAAAAAAGCATAGAATTTATACAATGTCTTGAAATACTATCTGGAAGGATTACATATAGGGAATAAGAGACAAAATGGTTTTTAAGACTGCAGAACTGTTGACATAGAAGCACATGAATAAAAGATTCCCTGCTCTTTGGATGACTCTAATGTTTAGGTACTGGGTAAACTACATAGTAAAACAGGATTTGTAGTAGAAAAGCCTGAAAGAAAAATAAGTTTAATTTGACTATGTGGAGAGGGTTTCAAGAAGGATGAAGGGATGAAGGAAACAAAGGGGCATTTTGTAGTAACCTTGAGAATTACTTTGCTACTCTTGCAGCTTCACTGACTTCTTGTGTAAACTGCACTTTTAAATGCTAAGCTTTAGCTGGGCCGTCACTATCTTTTTTCTGGTTTCCATATATTTACGTTAATGCTACCTATTAATTCTATACATTCTTATATATGTGTAGCCTGTATATCTATGAGCAATTCTTAAATACAAACAAAATATGCACTGGCCACTCAAAGTTCTGAAAGACTTTTTTTCTGTATCCCAAATGTAAGTCTGTACTATTAAGAGCATGTCATTTTTAGGTTTTCCTATTAAAAAAAAATTACAAAATCCACTGGCTTCAGCTAAGACAGCTTTCTTTGCTTTGCTTTTTACTTTACCAGAAACCTTATAGGTTACACATTGTTCTTTCCCTTGGAAGAAACTGACAACATAGAAAATCACTTTCAGACACCAGGGATGCAACTAGCTCCCCCTTATTTAGATACTACATTACTTTAGTCAAGAACAGAGATTCTTACAGTCTAAATTGTAGGTCTGCTGAGGTACTACATTCTTTATTGATCTTGTAAACTGCAGTGTATGCAAAATAGAAAGCAGTAAAATTATTAGCCCATCAGTACTTTCTGTCCTCACAAGTGATACTGTTACAGCAGTATACCAGATCAAATCGGGAGATATCAGAAATGGAAGCACTTTAATCACTAGCTAAACATATATAAAATTAATTCTTATCTGCATATTTTCTCATGTAGACCCTGGATCAGAAACATATCATTTGGCTAACTGCGGAGGAAAAAAATCACTACCTGTAATGACACAGCCTCTCCCACTGGGGCCACTATAAAGGCACATAAAAATCATCAGGTGTACTAAAGTGAGAATGAAGCCTAGAAATGGATCTGTTCTTTAAGTCCCTCTGTGCCTCTCTCCCTACCCTCACTTATCTATGCAAGGTAAATTAGTCTTTCCATCATCCATGATGAGAAAAAGCTGGAATCTCTATAGGAAGCACACACTTTTTTATATACCTCTCTTAGTTATACATTTTCAGAACTCCCTTACACACCTAATCCTATAGCCATTAGTAAGGCAATAAAGTGACATAAAATGAGCAAAGAGCAATAAAGCAATCATATGCCAGCATGTTTATTTAGTTGCGGTCCTTAATGATGGAGACCTTCGTACCCACTGATACCTGGAGCTGCTACTAATTCTCCTCTGTCTCAAAACCCTGGTTATCATTATGCACAGATTTATGCCCAATGTTTTAAAGCCTGTTTCACACAAACCGTATCAAAAAAAAACCACACCAAAACAAAACAAAAAAGCACCGAACTACAAAACGCTCACAGAAAGAAAAAATAGTTTTGTGGAAAAGAAGGAAAAAAGCTGTGCAAATTCAACTCAAATCCAGTTTCTTTTAGAGCAATACTGAAAGCGTTGAGCTAGGGAAGGCAGAATGGCAGAGAAGTGGACATCAGGCCTGTCTCACCCGATAGGTTCTGGCTGCGTTTCTCCTGCCCATACTCTGACCTGGCTGGATACGAGTTAGATGCAATGTGAAATTTGCATAGCTGCATTGAGGTTGTGTTAAAATGTGCTACTGTGTGCCTTAGCCTTTGAGTGTACTGTCCAAATTAGGTACATTAAATGGCTGAAACATCAAACAGAGCCTGGTGACTGTTGTTATTAGACTCTAGACATACCCTTAGTGGTAAGAAAGGCATTTAAAATCTAACCATGTACTTGTGAACCTGATGGCAAATCAGACTTTCCTCTTCTCAAAATAGTTGACAAGCAGTCAGATTTAAGCTGTACTAACTATAGCATACTGTGATTCTTTTTAGTATCATTTCTATGACAATCTAAAATCCATTCCTTTAAAATACATCTTTTAATTTTAAAGAGCTATAGTTATCTATTGAGTATTTAAGTAGAGTTTCCTCTGTCTTTACTTCATCGTTTATATTCTTTTCTAAGAAGCTTCAAGAAACATAATTCCCTTAAGGGGACACTGATAATCCACACTGACTTCTGGATATCAAAGAAAAAGTGCAATTTGATTCAGTTATTCCTATTAGAGATCACGAACACGTAGTTGTACTGCAGAAGAACCCATTTTGATTTAAAAATGGTCAATAACAATCTACCAAAAAAAGTTATAGGGACCAATTACTGGGCTGTGATGGGTCATTGTCACGATTACAGCCACAGCCAAAATACAATAGTTTACTTCCAGGCTGGATATTTCTAGCTTCACCTTTCAACCATCCCTGCTTGTTTGTTTCCTATTTGTGACAAATAATCCACTTTATTTTTTTAGGCTTGCCTCTTTATGTCATGTAAAATGTCAGCAGAGTTACTTTAATATCATCTCACCAATGAGCCATCACAGAATCACAGAATTTTAGGGGTTGGAAGGGACCTCTGGAGATCACTGAGTCCAAACCCCCTGCCAGAGCAGGACCACAGAATCATCTATGTTCCAGTTTTTCCTTCCCAACATTTTTTCTCTCACTTCTTTCCCTGTCCCACTTGCTCCTTTTCAGTTAATGTCTTCTATTTTGGGGTGGGTTTTTTTTGTCATTTTCTCTAACTAATTCCTTACATATAAAAATCACTTCAAAATAATCAAAATATGTATCATGAAAACAACATGTCTTTAGACTACTACTGAAATTAGAGATTTTTTTTCGTGAAACTATCTTTCAGGATCAAAAAAATCATATTACTGAACTGGTAAGAGGCCACTGTTGGATTTATCATTACGTTATACTAAAATGTCAGCATATTTTATTTCTTTAAAACCTTGATAACAGATGTTTGTAAAACACCTGTGAGTGCAGTTAAGTATTTCCTGTGTCAATTTTAACAGGACTGGTCTTCAAATTCCTTCCTTTCTAGTCTGAAAAAATAATCTGTAATTTTCTTTTAAGTAATTGGGAGGTGGGGGGAGTGGTGGTGTTAAACCGCCTTTCCCCTGCTGTGTGAGACACCTGTTGCATTCCTTGTTCTTCTCTTGCTCTCTCCATCTCCTCTAGACTTTTCCAGAGATATTGCCTCTTTTTCTCAGTCTTTTGTCAGAGACTGTTTTTACTATAGATTTCAACAGTGGTTTGTTCCTCTACTGCGAGCTCTGGGAACCTGTCCTCCTTCAAATTGGGATGAGCAGCCCAAATGTGGTAGATCAGCCATAAACTAGCAACTGCTCAGAACAAATAAATTATGTCACCCAGATAACGTGACATGTTGCATGAATATAGTAAGCAAAACATAAACCAGTTTATGTTTGCACAAGCAAGTGCATGTGATATATAGAAAATACATATAGCTTGGCAAGATTCTTCAACTAGCATGCTGTAAATAGAAAAGCTGGACAAAAAATGCTCTGAGGGAAAGATTTCTCCTTTTCATTTGAATTTTTAAGTGTCCAAACAGTAGGCTATTGTGCAAAAAATGGCTTGCTGAAACAAAAACACAATAAAAAAGAGCTATGTGTTGAATTATTTCATTGAGCTAGGAACCAAAGTAAAGGGCTGTGATAAATCACATCATTTTGCTTAAAAGCAGGGGAGAACAAAACATGGACAGATAGAGAAAGAAAAGAAAAAAAAATGTGAGAAATTCAAAAGAAAACAGTGCCCCTTTCAGGATGATTGAATTTTGTTTAATCCATATTTTACTCTCTGCTACATAATTTTACGCTCTTGACAAAGTGTCAGGCAATTGGAAGAGGGTTGGAAAACCACATTCTGTCAACTTTATGCCTCCCTAAATTTAGAAGACTTTTATGAATAAAGAAACTAAAAATAAATCAGGAAACAGTGTCAATAATGGGGTCTGAATTATCCAGCAATAAAAAAATGCATCCATTTTTAATATATTTAGATAGAACTTTCATAGCATAAATAGTGGCAATGAGACTTGACTGGCATTGAAAAAAAAGTGATTTGTAGCTGACTTACACAGATGACCTTTTAAAAAAAATTTACACTGCCTATATATACTGTGGCTTGTTTACTTACACGTTTAAACTATTTTAAGAACTCATAGTTTAAATGTGGCCAACATATACTTTACCTAATCTTAATAGCAAAAGCTGGCACTGAACTCTTGGATAAGCAAATACATTCACATTAACAGTTATAATTTTAGTTTCCAGAATGAAAATCAATGCCAATTTACCTGGATACTGTAAATAAATTAACAAAATATGCAGAAAAACTAATGTCTACAGATTTGTATTACAATTCTATTTTCATCAGATATATCTAGTGGTTTTTTGTGTATAGAGAGAAATAGAAAAACATTATGCAGTTGGACTTTGGGACAATTTTATGACAATTATCTTTAAGGAAATGTGCTGATAAGTTAAAAAGTTGAAAAATATGCATTTATATAAATATAACAGATATCCAGATAAGTCTGGATTTTCTCAGAAGAAAACTTGCAGAATTCTGTAAATACTCTCCATATTATTTCTTTGGTCATTAGAATAAAATCATCAGAAACATCTGTCAGGAATGTTATCTACTCGACTAAGTCAAAAATTCGCTTAATGTATAGAAATTTTCTGAAAAAGCATCAATAATGGCACTGAAAAATGAAAGAAAGAGGGAGCAAGCTGGTTCTCAAAATCAAGATAAAAATAGTTAATCCAAATATGAAAAATTATTGATCAAAGCTGAAAGTCCTTCAAAACTTTATCAAAGTAAAAAAAAATCTAACCACTTCTCACAATACTTAGATGCAACACTGAACTCAAGTTCATGTTTACACCCATTTCTGCCAATTCTTTACCTCTTCTCTGTGAAATAACATATTAGGTCCAGAGTTGCAGCACAGTGCAGTCTATCTGCCCAGCCAACAAACAAGATTACTCTTTCTTCTCTCTGGGAACTTGTGACCAGTCAGAAGCAGGATGATCAACCAGCTTTTTTACAACCTCTCGATGAGACTCATCATGTCTCACCTTACTCAGGTCCCTGAAACCTTTCATCCTGTCACCCTTTCATGTCAGTCCTCTTGTTCCTTATCCTTTTCAATCTTATTAGGATTTTATTTCCCTATGTTAAAGAACATAGACTTTTAGCACTCACTCTGACAAGTTTACTGGTAAAATCGCTGCTCATCAGAGGTATGTAAAAGCAAATGGTATTCATTCTACCAACACTGTTCAAAGATTAGTGCTTTATCAAGCTGCTGTTCTTGAGTTTCCAACATATCTGCATTAAACTAAACAAATATGAACACACAATAAACTTCCAATATTTGACTGAACATAGTACACCGCTCAGTAACCAAATCGACACACCAAACATGTCATTATTACAAAGCAGCACTACATCTGAGACAACAGCAACATGCACTATCTTCTATATATTACTAACAGACAACGGGCACAATCCCATTCAGACTTAAAAAAAAGAGGTCTATCAGTTAGGCTATTTACTTCAAACAAGCCTGTGAGGGAGGGTATCTAAAATCCTTGGTAAAAAGTAGAATTGGAATAGACAAATTTGAGTCTAGAAATGGGAGTAAATCTAGAAATGGAAGCTCGCATGAGTATGAGGCTGATCTTCAAATGACAGCTTGATGCCAAGTCTGACAAATTTAATGAAATTTTAGTCAAACTAAGAAAATAAGTTTTGCAGTTGTTTTATGACACAAAAATATTTATTAATGTGTTTATAGACTGCCATTGATTTTAGTTGAAACAGTTGGTTAATTACTGGAAGACATGGTAAAGAAAACATTATGTAAAGCAGTAGCTAGTCTCCAGGAAATTAAATAAAACTGAGATGAGACGAGATGATGATGAGATGAAACAAACAGAAATGAGAAGGAACAGTGAGATTATACCAACCTATCAATGTTCTTTTCACAGACAAGGTTCTGTCCCCACCAGTTCTAAACACTGAAGATGCTGAGCAAAAAGATCTTAAATTATTTACAACTGACCTTCCCAACAAAATATCAGTGGACAAAAAATAAATGAGAAGCACACACAAACCACAAACCAGCAGATCAAGTACACCTATAAAAAGGAGCTGCAGAGATTTTTCGTAAGTATTCAGGCACCTTAAGATATGAATACGCACTGTAAGAGAACCCGTGGCTCTCAATAATGGCTGGGCTCATCCCGTTGAGAACCAGCATGATGAAAAGCACAAGTCTCAACTGAAAGAGTAAAAGAGAGAAAGACAGGATCGCTGGCATTCAGAAGAGAATCACAGAATCATAGAACCATAGAGGTTGGAAAGGACCTTTAAGATCATCAAGTCCAACCTACAGCCCTGCACCACCCTAACACTAAACCATCTCCTGAAGTGCCACATCCAGCCGTTTTTTAAACACGTAAAAGAGGCTGAATAAGAGCAGGTATCTTGTACAGTAGCTTCTACAAACCAAAGAGGATTCTCTCTTACACACACTCATAGCCACAGTATTCACTGTATCACCATTCTCAAGAGGAGAGAGAACCAGGTACCACAACTATTTATGATGGTTTTGATCGCTCTGTTCCTTTTTGCTGGCAGACAAGATGATGAGTTAACAGACAACGCACAGGAGAGGTAGACTGTGTTTCTCTAGACATATACTTGCATATTTTGATGCATGAATCCCTTTGAAACTCTGATCAAGTATTCCCTGGAGAAGTGTGATGATAAAAGTTTGTATTTGCTAGAGCTGTTTTTTGGAGCTCATCCAGTTGACAATTAACTGTAAATGATTAAGGCAATCATACATGCTAGCGGGCAATTCTTAGAGTTCAGGTGAAAATGAAATCTGTTCTATGAAATGAAGTCCTGGAAAGTATAAACATCAACTGAATAACCTGAAAGTGCCTATTTTTGTAGTAGACATATCCTGAAAAAAAAGATCCCAAGTTTGTTTTCCTACTTTATTTCTTCTGCATGGATATGAATATCATGAGTACTGTACTCAGCTAACAAGTCTAAGATAAATAAATGGTAATTTTTTATTTAAATGCTCTATATTAATTTAAATAACTTAAATAATTTTAAATATCTTCAATTATTAACTAAATTTATTTTTCCCCAAATTGGTTTCCATGTATCTGAACTGCATGTGACTTTACTATCAGCCACATTCTGCTATACTAAGACAACACAGCCAGTAGCAATTGAGAAAACACATTATACATAGCACTTAGTTCACCATGAAATTCTAGATGAGTTAATGATAGATAATGGCCTACAATTCATGTGTGACTTATTTTAGCAAATCTCACTGATACAGCAATTCAAGTGCACTGCATCAAGGCTGCACTAAGTATAATCAAATGGGCTTGTGGAAAAATCAGCAGAAATTACAAAACACTTAATAGAAAAGAAAGTGACATGCTTAGAAGTCCCATAAACTCAAGTGTTGTTTGACTGTTTTAACACATCTGTTTTATTAGGATTTCCAGTGCAGAGTTCCCTGCTCCTTATCCACAGCTACTGAAAGAGTTACAAAAACCTGTCCAGTATCACTGTGATGAATGCCATCTTGACTGACACTAAAATGACGTGTAAAGGACAGTTTTGCAAGCTCTGTTTCAACCTTTTAGGCGAGTTACCAGATCCACATTCAGCCCCTAAGATGTGGATGCACACTAGATGTACCCCGTGGCAGTAGCAGCAAAAACAAACTTTGCAACCTCATGAACCAATCCCTTTGGAGAAGCCCTGGTGAATATATTGAACAACAGAAGCCCCAGGAATATGTGTTTATCTGGACAAGTCTATGTGTGACTTTGTCAGCAATTTCCTTTCATTACAAAAGCTAATCTTAAACCTAATCCCAGCCCTACCCTTTGTTTTCTATCTATTAAACAATCATTAATCCAGGAAAAATCCTTCCATCTTAACGCATGAGAGCTTTGTTTCCGTAACTGCCTTTTCTGCGAAAATTCGACAAAGGCAAAATTAACTACACTGTGACAACGTCTAAAATCACAACCAGAGAGCACTTCATACCCCAGTTCTGCTACATGTTGCATTGGGATGAAGTCTGAAAGTGAACCAGTCTCCTTGCTCTCCTCTCCTCAGCCTTGTTGGCAGGAGGGGAGCTGTGGCATTTGCTTGCTCCCTTAAAACAGGACAATCAAGAGACACAAGGAGCACACAACACCAGGAGGTCCACTGAGGCACACTTACGTCAATAACATATCCATTTCCCTATGCTTAGTGACTCCTTGAAAGAACTGCAAGCTTGTACAGTGTGTTCTCCTGCTGCAAAATAAATTCTTTATTATTGGAAATTCATTTATTTTTTTGCACTGAGCTCATGCTGTACTTCCACAGATTTCATCTGTATCTCTTTTCAGAAAAAAAAATAATAATGAAATAAATAAATAAAAGAAAATGATAAAAAAATTGCATGGCATTTACCATTTTCCATTCTGATCTTTGACAGAGATACAGTATGACATAACAGACACAGACTAGTGAGGCAGATTACTAGATATGAATCGTTCTGTAACGAGATAGTTGCAATAATAACACCTTCAAATCCCTTCCTACTTGTGAACAGCATGAAACTAACACTCGTTTTACCATTCCTATGTGCAAGAACCTAATGTGGAAAAGTTGAACAGGTAAGATAGAGAACATTTAAGGCAGAGCACAAAGAATCCTGGTCCTCCACCTCCTGCTGCCCTGCAAACAGCTCCCACACCACCACGGGAAACCACCTCACTGCCGATTACCCCAAACATAGCCCAGGCACCTCAGGCTCCAGGCAGCAGCCCCCTCTCTGCAGCTGCTGCCAAGCAGACCAGTGAAAACAGACTCACGTAAAATGAAAAAAATCCACTCTTGATCAAAAAGCCACCAAAGTTCACAAAGAGTAGATGCTGGAGCACAGTCAGCAGAAACGTATCTGATCGTCATAAAAACATCTGCACTCATTTGTGGTGGAAGGTCTATTTTTTTATAAGGTACGTATCACTTATTTTTGTGGTTTGGGAAATGCTAAACCAAAGCAAAGTAAAAATACAAATGCAAAAGCACAAACAGATACTACAGAATTTCAACACCTTTTGCCATGAAAAATACAAATAAAAAATCAGGAAATACATGATCAGGCAGAAAAGACACTAGAATAAGAGATGTGGCAAAACTAGCCTATTTCCACAATGAAATACAGACTGAAGTGTAAACTTTACTATTAGTTTTCTCAACTATTTTTATTCACCTAATAGCAATGAAGATCTGTGTAACTGTGTAGATAGAGACCTCTTGTGTATTCATATTGCCTAACTATACAGTTTTAATGAATAAACAGCAGACATAACAATGATCTAAAGCTGAATTACTGGTTTTACTAGGTATTACCCATCTATTCTTTTCAACAAAAATAAATAGGAACAAGATATGTCTTTGTCCTTCTGCTACTGATTTAGCTCAAATCTAAGGATTCAGGGCTTGTTAGACTCACTTTTTATAAATTACATAGAGTTTGACATGTAGTTAATAATGTAATGAGTAATGTAATTAGATAAATGTAGTTAGTTCACACACATCAAGGTGGGCCATCTACAGAAATACCAGCTTTGGTAGCAACGGCCATTTCTCAATAGGAAAAATATACTTTATCTAAATAAAGAGACTAAATCAGTTCAAACTACCTTACTAGCAACAGCTCCCCAAAGTAAAGTGTACATCAAAATCTAACAGCAACACACCATTTATTCCAAGACAAGATGATATTTTCATCAGAAAAAAAATTATCAGTAAGAGTATGTGTAACAGTGCCCTCTGGTGAGTATGTGCCCAAGCAATATGCTTTCATGAGAAGTATAAAGAGAGAGATTTTTGTGGCGGAGCTGATAAGCAATTTGGACAATTTTGCAAACTTAATTATGGTATCACTTTCCCAAACCAGCAACGAAGAAGCTACGTGTTTTAAGATTATAATTGCTTCTTGAAACTGGTTCATGCTCATTTTTTTAAATGCAGGCTTGCACGAAGAAGGAGACAGTAGCCTTGACTAGGTGAAGATTTATGAGTGCTATAGACAGGCATTGCTACTTTTATGGCTGAGAATGTAATAGATCCTAAGCAAACACTGATAAGTCCTCTATTCTTCTGAGAAGTATCCACCCACCAAGTGTCCTGACATTGGAAAGCCCCACAGTTTTGATAAGAATAAAGACAAGCTAACTGTAGAAAACAACTTCATTTCTTAATTTAGTTGAAAACATTCACCAAATGTTTTGCGGGCAAGGGCTTTGTCTTCCTCCATTATTGGACAACGACCACAGCATTTTCAATCCTACTGAAAGGTGTAAATCCTACTGAAATACGTGAGAGAGATATATATACGTATATATCTATAAAATACATATGTATTTATATATACACAAATACAAAATTAAGTTAAAATATTGGAGAGACTCGTTACTGAATCAAGGAGTAGAATTCTACTTTCAAAATTTCTAATTTTCAAACACAACAGAAGGTACTTAATAAACAAAATATACAAAGTTTGTGGTGGTGGTTGAGGCCTGAAAACACCATTCTGGCTTGGTTTAGCACCTGCTATCTGGGATGAAACCAAGAGTAGTTTTACCAGGAATGTCACGCTCCTTGACCAAGTACCTCCCAGCGATCACATCTGCTCAGTCTCTGAAAGGACCCTGGCAGCCGCTTCCAGCCTCTGCAGCAAAACCTGAACCAGAGCAGAGCTCTCGTAAAGACAGGAAGACTTAGGGAAGTTGCCAGAGCTGTTTGTATCTATATTGTTTGGACTGTGCAAGAATGAGAAAGTGAACTTGATGAAAATATTACCCTAGTCAACTCATCTCTTACGACAATCATTCTTCTCACTCGTGCTAAATATTCCTCATCGCCCTCTTGCTCCAACCATGGTGACTGATTAACTTCATGGTTTTTAAGGAAAGAACTTGGCGATTCCACTCAGTTGTTTAACAAATAACTAGCTGTCCCCAGAGGACTCAAAGGAGTCACTTCCAGCCAAGATCCTTTGGGCCAGGTAAAAATATCAGACAAAAACCCACATCAGCAGGTGGCAACAAGAAGCGGGTGGGGAGGGGGGAGAGAGGAGAGACAGGATTAGTAAAATGTCATCAGCAAGTAAAAAATATGAGTTCTATATGATTTTGCAGTGTTTGATCAGTTTATTATAGAAGGTGTGATGGCTACATTGGACATTGTAAGTCTCAATTACACTGCATGGCTTGTCAAATTTATTCATCAGCCTCCTCTACAATATTCACTTAACACCTCCAAACACTCAGCTATCAGCTTCCCCAAAACAGAAGAACTGGTACTTTCAAAGGAGGTCAAGCTAATTAATTCTACACCAAAAAAATAGTGTGTATGTTGCAAACAACAAATTAAAAATCTTTCAAGAAGTTCTCTCTCCTTGGCAAACTGTCACCCTGGCAAACAAACGGATCAAGAAAACTGTTTTTCAAAATTGTTTTTCCAGAAAACTCCGCATTTGGAAACTTAAGCCGATTTGATTTATTTTCGCAAATAAAGAAGGGAAGGGGCTGTGAAAGTCTCATCTACAGTAGAAATATTAACTTTCCTTATAATACTTCAGCAAGCACTAAAGATCCTAGAGCAAAGGCTACCTTTTTATTACGGCAGCAAACGGCATTCAGCCTCATGAGGCCAACAAGCATCACTGTAATACATGAAATACATAGCAATGGTTCAGCTCAGTTTGGGTGCCACTCTGAATCTCAGATGTAGGCTGTTAGAAGTCAGCAAATCCAATTACTGGCTTTCAAACTTTCCCATCATATATTTTGTATAGCTCCATAGATACTTCTAAATTAAGGCAGCTGTCAACATAAGACTTCATACAACAGCAAAGCCAAAGAGTGAAAGTATGGTGTAAGATGTCACCGTTTGCTTTTGTAAGAGAAGGAAGAATTCAGTATAGTCACATCATGTTAAGCATTCCTCACTGGTGAAGTAATTGGTAGTTGAAAGCATTAAGATGAGAATATGGCTATTTTGTGCTAGACTGATGATTTTGGTAGAGTGACAAAAAAATTAGCCAGAGCGGTTGTAAACAATACTGCATGGGAAGGAATCTAGTGGAAGTTAAACAGAAATTTAAAAGCAAACAAATACGAAAAAGCACATTTCTGCACAAAACCTCAGCAAATTGCCAAAACCTGACAGATTTGTTACAGTCCTCGTAAGTGCGAAGTCAATGAGACTTGACTGTAATGGACGTTTTATTTTTTCAGGTACTAAAAGCAAGAACATAACAAAGTTGGAAGCACTTTTCTGCTCAGGGGTTCAGCCCGGGCTTGTTCCATTTGCTACAAAGCTGCACGTTCCCTGGGGCGCAGCGCGCTCCCCTGCGTGCCAGCAAGGCTGCTGCCCGCCGCTCTCTCCCAGAGCCCTTGTAAAAGAAAGCTTTACTGAAATTAACTCCTTGTTAATCAAAGGCAAAATAATTCCCTCTCTTCCAGCTACCTGAGAGAGCAAGGGGCAGTTATTCGGAAATTGGAGAGCCCTGGAAGCACTCCTGGCTTTTTTAGCACAAAACCGTGCATCTCTGTCAGCGCTGCGGCACGACTGCATCAAGCCGACTTTATTCTTCTGTTCACAAAGGAGTACTTCACATGTCTTAGCTCAGTCACAACTTGCTCCAGTGATTCTAAAGCAAAAAGGAAGAAAGATAAATATACTACTATTCTAGATTTTATGAAAAACCAAACAAACCAACTGGCAGAACACACAGATTTGAGTACTACTGATTTTGCCGTGCATTCCAGTATCTCAGGGTGCTCTGACGGCAATGTAGTAAGCAGTAAAAAGAAAGTAAAAAAGAAAAGAAGTGTAAAAAAGTAAAAAAGAAAGTAGAAAGAAATCCACTCTAATAAAATCTCTTATTCTTTTAGCAGTGTTACATTGACAAAAAAAATGGACTCTGGTGTGTTTTCTTTGGGCTGTGGGTTCACACCATTACCGATCCTTCAACAAGAAGTTACAAGAAAAAGAGGGATGAAATTTTTGTTTGTTTGTTTTCACCAAGTTTTTATAGTGTCTAGCTTTTCCAACTTGACTGTTCTTGTTCAAACTAAATCTAGTTCAGGAAAAAAATCCCCACCTCATTTCCCTGAGAGCGTAGTTATTTTATCTACCTCAACAACCAAGCTACTCTACCTTGTCATTTCAATTTTCACATATTTTCTCTTTGTGTATTAGTTCCATGATTCAATGAAATCTCATCTCTTCAGCCCACTGCCATAAACTACTGTCCGGAACAAAGCTCTCTCTCAAATTCAATCTCAAACAAAATGAGAAAGAGAAAATCACAAATGAGAAAGTGGACCAAAACCAATCTTACGGGTCCCATTCTCACAAGGTCTGCAAGTTATTTTGCTTCATCAAGTAAACCTGACCTGTGGGAAGGTGCTATCACCTCCCTTGTTGCTGAATAAGAAAGTGTTAATAAAAACAAGGCCTCCTTCCAGGGACATTGGAGTGTCAATGTTAATCACTGATTTGGCTGATACGCACTTCTTGATCGTAAAAGTGATTTCCAGATGAAATGCAAACTGCTGAAATTTTACTGTTTAAATAAACGGGGACAGAGATGGTCACACATCTGGTATAATTACTGTTGCTAAATTATGATTACTGCAAATAGTAATTCTTTACTGTAACGGTAACACCTAGAAATCATTTGTGCTCATCTGAGTTTTCACTCAGACATTTAACAGCCCTACTAACCAGGAAGGCAAGATAAACCTTTACATTTATGTCATCTATACCTTTGCACAAAGAGCTGAGCTGCAGAAGATCTCACAGTCAAAAGGACTTTTAGATAGAGAGGAATTTATTTTTTTTTAAATTTAGAAAATTTATTGCACCTTCTTATACTGCCTGTTAAAAGCTTTGTAATTTCTGTCTTCAACTCTCTGCATGCATTTTTTTTTCTCCTGTTCATATGCCTTTAAAAGCTTACTATAGAGCCCAACCTGCTAAAGCCTCCCCAAGAAAGCTGCAATAGCTGTAACTCATCAGACTGGATTATGAAGCTTTTCCTTCAAATGAAAATCTAGAAAACACCAAAAATAAAGCACTTAGGCAGCAAACATTCATAAATGACAGAATTAAGCCACTGTATGTGAACCTGTGAGTTAAAAGGACTGAGGAAAGAATCAATTAAAGTTTTCTGCAGTTAGATATACTCTGTCATATAATGGTGGCTCTAAGTAATTTTTGCAATCAAGAACAAGCAATTATCTGTATCCATACTGTGCCATTGTTGAGGTACAAGCTGGGCAAGCCCATACAATTGTTTCAGTGGAACTACATGTGAAGGGAGTTAGCATTGAATTAAAAAATTTGTTTCACACAATGAAAAGTGTGTTTTAATGAAACTGATGGAATTCATTTTTCCTTCTAGCACAGTGATTTTCAACTCAGTGTAACTCAATTAACTGAAGCTTGGTCAGCAGAGAAATCAGCAACAAATTGTGCAGAACTGGTGTGAATATTCACACATGCCACATGATAGCAGTGACGTACCAAGAATAGCATATTTATGCTGATGTTCCCAGAGTCTCTGCAACTATTAAAACAGTTTCATTTTGTTGAAAAGCTATACTTAGACATCTTTATTCAGCTGCAAGTAGAAAAAGTTATTAATAAAGCTATTTTTTACTTCTGCAGATAAGCTTTTAAAAAGTCAGGCTGTGGTGAAAAATTGCTAGTGTTTCTCCGTGACTTTTCAGGATAATATCTCTTTTTTTTCATCAAGTTTACCCTGATGGGATTCCGTAAGTGTGCATACGGTACAGAATGAGGCATTTATGAACTTGTCAAGCTGCAATATATTAAAAGCAAGTGTCTAACATGCATATTTATACACATTTTGTAATATATACACATTTCTCTAATTCATTCAACTTTCCCATAGGTGTACTGTAACAAACATCTATTGCTACTACTTTATCTGGAAAACACTCACTTTTCATGTCTCAACATTTTCAAGTCGAGAATCTTTCCCTTGGGAACACCTGCAAGGCTCAGTTCTGAGCCCTCAGTTTTGTTCTCTCTCAGGTCATCAGCTTACTGCTTCCTTACTGAACCTCAGGTCATCAGTCACCCGTAATCTCAACCACCACGCCAGCTTCAGTGATGCCTTCTTGTAGACACTTTAACACCTGTTAATATACTTCCCTCTCCTTTGTCCCTGCTGTTCAAGTAAGTTTCAGGTTTCCCCTTGGTTTACAACACTGAAGTCCAAGATGTGCCCAAACAAAGCATCTCTTTCACTATTTACCCCTTCTCCCTGTTTTTTTTTTCCCAACTGTTTCCATATTTCATAATTCAGCATCAGTCTGGTTCTTCTCCTCCTGCATCTCATCTGCTTGCAAACTGCCTGCTGATTCCTGTAACATTCTCTGTATATAAAAATTTCCTTGGCACACAGCCGGAGTATGCTTTTTTTTTTTTCCAAAAAAAAACCTGTGAGGGCAACAGCTTATTCAGAATGCCAGACCTAGCAATGGAAAGTTTTGCAGGCTTTGTCCCTTTTCAAAGTTATCTCCACCTTTAAGTCCAGACCTGTTCGTAGCTGCTTTTACTGATGTCTGAACTGTGATCTTCCTGGCCAGAGCAACTCCAGGTGCTTAAGGCCAGTCACTCCATTTCATCCCTTCCAAACACAAGGTGGGAAAACAGAGCCTTTGGAAATATGCCCTACACACACCTTCACCAAATTCCTCATCTTGACTTTTATGTCTTTTCAGTCCAGCTACATGTCTTTCTGCCCTAAAGCCAAGCTCTCCAGTCCTACAGATGTACAGGCTGTAATCCGTCCTCTAACACACAGAATGATGCTTCTCCTGCTCCTCGCGCAAGACCAAGTTACAAAAAGAGAATACATTTCCTCCAACATTACCTCCCTCCCTCTCCATATAATTTCCTTGGAAGAAATCTAGAGCAATGCAAAAGGAACATGGTGTGCCACATTTTTTTCATGCTGCAACTGCCCACCAACCAGCTACCTTTAATACACAGCCAGCTCTTCTTGCATCTTTAGCAAAACCTCATGTGCTATTTGAAAGAAAAAAAAAGTTCCAAACTTGCTCACACACACAACCCTTTGTGATCAATATCTGAACAGATTAAAAATAGCTTGCACGCTACTCTTATTTATTAATATTAGTGCCCATAAATATCTTGCACACATTTATCTTGATTCAGCTAGGGCAAGGCAATTCTGATGCAACTGGAGAGCTCTATTAAATATGAAAGAAAATGCATATTACAGGAAAAGTAGAGTTTTACCTTCATGTAGGTTAAACAATTTACAATTTTACTTAAATAAAATTGTGTATAGGTGCTCTTATTTAGAGACAGGCATAGGAAGTTTGAAATTAGCTGTTTGGGCACGGGTATCAGCACAGACAGAAGAGGAATCAAGGCACAATCAACAGGCATCAACATTCATCAAGAAAATTCTCAGAGAATTTAAAATGTGTGGGATTCTTTCCTTCAGTATAACCAACCCTGTTTCTTAACACAGCTTACTAAAGCATACTTTTTTTATTTAAGGAACAGTCTACAGTAAGGTTCTAGCCTGCAGGACATCATTCCAAAGTGTTCTGAGTGATGTTCCTAGAAATCGAAAAAAAGTGTTGGTCAGGACCTAGACTAGTCAATCATTTATTCTGATTTTATATTTTCATTTTAAATATTATTTAAGGAACTATTTCGATAAACAAACCATTGAAATATTTACCAGGTTTTGCTTTATTTTAGTGGAGATTATTTAAAAAAAAAATAAGCAAAGAGTTTGCTTAATTTAAAACTCTTAAAAGCTACTAAAAACTTAAGCATACATATAAAATATTAAACATAAAATATAAAATAATATAAAATAGCATAACATACAAAATATTAAATATAAAAATAAAGTATTTAATATTTAATATTTAATATAAATACATACAAAGTATATAGACTTTATAAAAAGTAATGAATTGTTTAATAAACCAGCTGTTAAAGGCTTTGGTTTTTCTTACAACTATGTCTAGTATAGCTGCATCTACTTTGGTATTGCACTTTTTACTACACAAAAAGTAGGTGTCACTACTTACAAGCAAAGCAAATCTTATTTCTTCACATGTTCATTACATACGATAGTCAGTATTTTTCTAACTCAAATAAGGCCTATCTTCAGTTTTTTCTGTAGGTCGTCATCAACCCCATTCCATTTATTTCATTTGGCCTAATTCCCACAGGGTTACTGCAAGGAATTTCAGAGATTCAGTATCATCAAAGGTTGCCAACTATGCATAAAAGTATGTGACCCTTTCTTGCCCTATAATCTGCTCAAAGAACTTCCAAAACATTCATCGGAAATTTTATATAAAAGTCAAAAATATTCCTCTATGTCATATGGTGTCTTTTGGGAACTTAATACCTTTTCCTTTAAATGTCGAGAGTGCTTAAATATAGCTCCCGTCTTTAAAACAATTTCTATATTTATTCGCATTGACCATCCACTTTCTAACCGTCAGTTGCACAGTCTCTTTAGGAACGCATTTAACCCGGTACATTTAGTTTCCATGAAAGCAACGTAGCAGATAAAAAAGTAAGCTAGCCATGGCATCATACTACCTACAGCACACTGTGTATTATCACAAAGTTTCTGACGGACCACAGTTTGAGAACCTCTGCTCTCTTCAACTATAAACACACGTATTTATAGACTAGCAGATATATTTCGTGTCATAAACATCCCCTTTGGCTGGAAAAATTAAATTACATGCCCTGTTTAATATTAGGTGGCTGGTTTGTTGGGTTTTTTTTTCCTTATATTCTTTCTTAAATTACAAGGCTAATAAGGCATACAAAATGATTCTAAATTAATTTAGGAAAGGATGTAAGGCTTGCTTTATGGGAAGGTTATTGATTTTCAACAGGAATCTAACTATGTCACATACTAATAACTGCATTAAACGTTTTGTATCAGGGCAAGAAGGCAAGAAACTTGCAGGCTTGTATGATTCACAGATAGAGAAAATATATATACATCCAAATGCTGTATCTAAAGCTTGAGATACACTGTAAGTAGTTTCCAGTATTCCCAGAATGAAGATATCTTTGTACATGGACAAGCTCCTCTTACCCTTCTAATATAACCACACTGATTCCAGAGTCAGGGTCATCTCAAAAAGCCAACACTGAGTCTGACTCAAAATGGGTTAGAATTTTGAATTCAACAGTGTTAGAACCAGAACACAGAGAAGGAGGCAAAGATGAGCATGTTTGCATTCTTTGCATCCCGAATCTCAGCATCTCAGCTGAAAGAAAGGGATCCCTGCAAACAGTAGTCACTAGCAAGCCACAGATTTTTCTTGATATCTGAAAAATTATATCTTGACTTACCAAAGATTACAGGACAAGTTGAACTCTTTATCTAGCTAAGAGCAATGTAGGATCACAAGCTGTAGTAGTAGGCAGAGTGTGAGTAGGTAGAGTGTAGAGTAGGCAGAGTGTAGAGTAGGCAGAGGTGTCCTTTGCTGAGAAGTGCAACAAACAATCCATTTTCAAGATTTATTAACCATTAGTGGGTTGATGCCAGCGCTCCCTTAAGTTTCTGCTTTCAGCTGTTCTGGTCTAAGGTAGAACAGAGCTCTTAAACCGGAAAATAGAAATCTCTGACCACCTAAAATTACCAGATGAGGCAGACAAAGAAGCTGTTTTCATGGTGATTTCCTAGAGCAGTTTCTGGGTTTGATAATGTGTTTAGCTCTAAACAGCAGTTTTCCTACAAGTATTTAACTACATTACCTTGATGAAATACTTGTGTACCAAAAGAATGTTTCCTTCATGACCTTCCCTATACAGCTGAGGTTTAACAAGCACCTTGTTGGCTTGAACTGCTCGACAATGCTCCTTTTCGTCCTCCTCTGGAAAACAAGAGCTCTCCCTTATAAATTCAGTGCTAGTAAATGCAAAAGGAGACCATGAAGGGTTAAAAAGCTTGCTGCAATCTCATAGGTATGTTCTTCAGGCCATCTGATGCTGCGCTCATTTTCTACCTGCCAAGGTTTTTTTCAATTCATACATGTATCTCAACTTCAGAATGCTCATTTATGCTCTCTGGTACCATAGAAACTTGGGAATGAATACTGGGAGTCTTTCTCATTTTCTACTCTCTTTCAGCTTCAAAAAAGTCTTGGGAAATAAATTACTTGACCTATTGGATTAAAGTAAGATAAAAACTCTACTATTAAGTTCTGTACTAACAAAATTCGTAGTAAAATTTCTGTTAAAATTTGAATCCCTTTCTCAGCCAGAGCCTGCAAACTCCCTTGCCCCTGAAACGTAAGCCTATTAATTGGAGGTTTCCCAGTTTTGCTCTATTATTAAAAAAGTCTCTACAGATTTGCTATTGGAAAGATTTCTATAGCGGAGTTGCTCATTCTCCTATTTACCACTAATCAACGTGATGTTAAAAATGAGAAATGAGTTGCCCTCAAGTCAATTTTCGAGCGGGCAAATATCCCTATGATTATATATCCACTAGTCAGCTTACTCTTTTTCGCAAGAAAAGAAATGACTGATTTTGTCGAGGGAACAATTTGTTCAGATCTGGCTGCAATACTCTAAAACTGACCCCGTCTCTCCTCAGAACTGACCGTCCCTTTCAACGGGAGCAGAAGCAGACACGCACTTGGACCTCACCCATGGAAGCTCAAAATCCACTAGATCAATGCAAGCGCCCCTGTATTCGTCAATTCAAACAATTATCTCAAATGCAGGTAAGGATATGTATTAACCCCAGCACCTTTGTTATGGGGACAGCAACCTTCAGGAGAAGTGGGAGCTGAAGTGGACAATCAAGTGGTGCCAATGCCTGAAGCTGCCTCGTTTATTTCGGCTGAGCCTGAAAACGGAAACGAAATGCATCAGCCTGAGGCAGGGAATTTACACTGTTTCTTCTCCGCTCTTCCTTCTCCACTCTTACTTCTCTGCAGATGAGGGCATGTGAATAAATATTGAAAAATCTGGCTGAGGAGATGGACCCCAATTTAACCCAATGCTAAATAACAGTAGTTAAGGACATACAGACTCTGTAAACTACTTTTTTATTTGACACAAGTTCTTTTCAACTTGGTTCACTTTAAACCAAAAAAAAAAGCTATAACCAACCAACAGAAACCACTCACAAAGTTCGTCTAATACACCTGCAATTAGGTTAATGCATTTTACATTTTTACAGTAAGGCTACTTTTTGCTCTTTGGGGAAATTCCACTTGAGGCATTTCTCTTTTTTGTTTATTTGTTTTTGAAGATAGGGTTTATCTTTGATATAATGGTCTGGTTTTCCATGCAAGCTTTGGTGTCAACACCAAACTCTTAAAGGGACTAGTTTGTATCCCTGTAATTTACCTAGAAGATTCTGAAATTAAACAAAGCAAGACGAATCTCATATTAAAACTGAGCTACTTCCTTTGCAGTTATTTTTTCACTTTTTACTATCATGGAAAAAGTTATTCATATTACTATGATTAAACCTAAAGTTCTGCCTCAAACTTATGTCAGACTAAGTTCTGGCACTTCAAAAATGAATTAAATTAAAAAGCATTGTCCCTAAGTCTCTCTAAACCACTCGTTAAAATTATGTGTTTAATATTAATATAAAAAGTCACTGAATCTCAGAAAGTCAGAAAAAATAAGAAGAAAAAAAGCAATAATATAGGGTAAGACACTGTAAAACGTGAACCGAGACGAGTCTTGAAAGATATTAAAGCCTCTTTAAAAGTGTAAATCTTTTTGAAATGTTTTGGATTTGGACATAAAAGTCAGGAAAAGCACCGTTCTCCCAAAAGGCAAGATGGATATTAAACAAAGATAATACATGTTTATTATGTAGATAGCATCTACCACCAAAATGAGAACTAGCAGTAAAAGCTATGCATTGTTTTCACTGTTTGTAAGTAAAAAGCCTACTTCCTTTTTTGTGAAGACAAAAGAAGAAATACGGATTGATGGGTAACTGCCTGGAAACCATACAAAACTACACAGGCAGCCAACAAGGTACAGGACCTCTTTCCTGCCTAACAGGGTCACTGCGTGGCTACCAATCAGTCCAGCAGAAAACACTGTTTTCAACTTGTTTAGCAGCTGGGAGCAAGGAATTAATAAACAGGTGAAGTGTTATAGTAACCTGATGAACAAAATCCTATCCATTTCCAAAATCATAATTTTACCCATGGAACTATAAGCCAACAACCAACTTAAAGATATCAGATGCAGAGAGAGGACAGTGAGTGCATATTAATGTACAACCACAGCTTGGTCACCATCTCACCTCTCTGAGTAGCGTCTAGACCTCAACTACGGGAATTTTGTCTGCTAAGGTAATGTCAGTCTGATATTTCCTTGCAAAAGAAATAAATATTATCCTGAAGGGCATAACAAAAGACACTTTGGTGTGTGATTCTGAAACAGATGGTATCAACAAGAATCATCTTTCTCATCGTCGTCATGATTTATTATTTTTTTAAAAAAGAAAAAGAAACTAGCTTCAGGAGGCACAAAAAGTGCTTGAGATACATGAGGCAACATGGTCATTGCAGTAAGCAGTCTTCAAGCATCTGGACCAGCTCCGAGCGTATGAACTGGTCCCACTCAGTGCACAGTGCTGATACTTTACATGTCAGCAGTTAATGAAAAAAAACATCTTATTTAGCAAAGAAAAAGGGAAAGGCAATCTGCATAACTTCCTGCCAGTGAGGCCTATTTTGGTCAGCAAGTAGCTGGTTACTGATGGGCATCGCTACCGTCTCAGACAAGTACAAACCAGGCTAGTGTAGCCTAGCAACCCCACAAAAAAATGATTCTCAAAAAGGGGATTCTGAGTGCAGCGTTGCCACAGATGCGCTGTCAATTGCAAGCTGAGTTGTATTTGTCATCTCACGGAGGCTCGATCCCCGTCTCCCACCTGAGCCCAATCCCTCTGTTCGGGCAGGTGCTGTTACATATCCACATCAAGAAATCCTCAGAGAAATCCCTCAGAGAACTAAAAATCGATTAAAAAACCCAAAGTCTAAGGTCAAACTTTTCCGTGCTAGGAACAGATACTGGAAACAGCGCTATTAGTATAGGTCTGATGCAGCTGGATTCCCGGATAAACGGGAGGCGAGGAAAATTCACACAGCACCTTGTATACTGCTGACTGTAATGTATGTCCTTGTTGCCTGGATACCTCTAGTGAATTACCAAGGAAGGGTGCGAATCTTTTTCGCAGTCAGTATTAAATAAAAAAATCCCAACCTCCCACTCCATAAGAGGCAGAAGATGCACATGGAGGCTTCCTGCGCCCGTGCCAGACGAGACAGATCGAGCCTTGAGAATTTTAAATCTTGTGGGTTGCCGTGCCACGTTATGAACTAGATCTCACACAATTCATCACCCAAGTTGCAGAAAAATAGTTCAAGAACTCAAAATAATGAATTCTGTCATTTCCAATAGAAGTGTGAAGGGAGAATTATGAATGAACCTTTTAAAAACACGTATGTGGAGGGAGATTGCCCTTCTACAAAATGAAAGCAGCAGGCTTCTATTTAAATGGCCCAATTCTGAAAGCGAGACCTTTCATTTTCAATTAACTTAAATTGACAATTGAGAAAGGTTTGAAAATGTTGCTTGAGCCTTTCAGTTTGATAGATCCCAGCTCTGACATTACATATAGCATTCTGACCTGATTTTTAGGGTGTGCTGTTTTAAAATTGAAAATTTGAAATGAAAAATATTTGATTCAATCAAAGCTGTTGCAAGACATTCAAATATCTTAATCTGTTAGAAATGTGTTTTCTATTTTTTCTCATCATATGTTATATAATGTATCATTTGTTAAGATACGTTAAAACGTAAGAGCCATGCCTTCCCACCACCTTCTGTTACGCTGCAGCAATACTTTCGTTGAGAAATTAAATTCTATCACAGAACATATTACCGTATACAGCAGGTAACTACTCACCACAGAAATAAAACCTGTCTTTATATTCTAAAGCAGTCTCCATTAACAGTCTACATTACTGGAATAATGCAATTATCTAGTATTACATGCCTCATAGCAACGTGGCACAACACTGGCAAATCAAACTAATGTTCAGGCTTTCTATTAATTTTTAAATACAAAAAGGGAAGAATTCTGAACAGCTGACCCACTTAATTAGATTAAAAATGAAAATAAACAAATCAGAGAGAGTATTTCAAAGCTCATGAGCAAGAGGCAGAACTTTGAAATCATTGAGAAGTGAGGCAGAGATCCTCGCTTTGAAAGCGTCCATTTATCAATTAATAACCGCAGTACGTTGCCCCTGCCACTTGACAGATGTAAAAGAGCAATATGCTCAGCTCAGAATCCCATTATTCCAATGATGTAGTCTTAAATCAGTTGTGAATTATTACTGCTTTGTTATAATAGACTCAATTCCCAAATAAACAAAAACAAACAAAAAGTCAATGTTCTTTTCCATCACATGAGTTACCACATTGCTAGTTTTAAATTTTTTTCAGGGTTTCTTTCAATTAACAACCTACTAAGAAGAATTAATATTGCTTAAAGTAATATTTTGTTTCTTGTAGCCAGTAGAAACTGATGTACCTGATACATATTTGCAGGTGACAGTGATGATATGTGCTGGACCCCATTTTTCCACCCCAGTCATAAAGAGCTTGAAGAGCAACATGGACCAGCCTCTTGTGGTATTGAGTCCACATGCAGAAGATATAAATTTCTCCGCAAAGTTTGAGCCATGAGCTATGTCAAGCACAAGGACTTAGTTCTGCACTTGTACTACTGCAGATCTTTGGTAAACTCAGCGGTATCAAACAGGATTTGATTTTGAGATCCACATCTGGCCAAACAATACTAGGTCACATCTCAAGGAACTCCAGTAGCAAAGATGTGTTTATACTGGAACGTTTTTGTTAGGGAGTTGGCCTGGAGATGCGGTAAACACCTCTTGGCCATCCAAGGAGCTGGCTATTATAGCTAGGCCACAGGAATCTCATTTTCCTCTTTTTACCTCTTGTGTTCTTCCCTGGTGGGACACAGGACAGAAGGTAGTCGTAGCTCAATACTCTTCCCAATATACTGCCTAGAGGTACTTATAACAGCTGTTTTAGACATGCAAACCAGACCTCTGCAGTTCCCTAGTTTTACGTTACTGCTACTAAAACCAAAATTTTGGAATAGAGATAAGCCTCTAGTTACCTAAGATAAACTGCAGAAAAAGTTGCATTCTGTGTTAAGGGAACACAAAGGTTGTGTTCTAGGAAATGAGTCCAAATGCGTGAGCTGTTAAAACCAAAGGTAACATCAGTAATGAGGTAACAGCATCCTGATCTTGTCCTACGTGTGATTTTATTTTTTTTTAAATACACGTATGAAGTGAGCCCTAGGCAGCCTGGTGCGCTTCAGTAAGAGAAAGAGAGGGACAGGGAGCTAGGTACTTGGCAACGGAAATAGAACTTTTAAAATTCTTTTTTCCTCACAACACTTGAGAGATTGAACTGAGTTATCCCTGAGCATTTCATCCTTTTTTTTTCCCTTGGCATAGGACTATAAAAAGGAAAGAGGAAAAGAATGAAATTACAAAAGTTCAGTTCATAATACTTGAAAATCACCTGCACATACATAAATGTTTCATACGCCTCCCATATAAGTTGTAAGATCTTCTGTTCTTAAGCAATATGGAGAATTACACAGCACTTTGTAGTCTTCTTCAGCACATGAGAGACTCAGGGACTTTGAAAGCTGTGTAGCATAATAATTCCTGTTCACTAACTCAGTTGTAATGCATTCAGCACCAATTAACAAGGATGTCACTTCACCATCTTTGTAATATGGATGAGAAATCACAGTAAATCAAAAGTATGTGCAAGAAAAGGCCTACACAAAGTAAGGTCCTATTTACAATAATCACAGTCTACTACGGAATAGCATTCACTGTTCCAAATGTGGAGTGTTAGTTTAGAATACTGTTACCAATGCAAACTACTGTCTACTTCACAAATTTCTTGACTCATCTCCCACTTCACTATGGAGGGACAGATGTTCGTCTTGCAGGTGCGACACCTGAAAGCCGGCTTTTGTCAAAGACACCCTATAAACAGTGCACCTGCAACACTGTAAAAGCACTAGAAACGCTGCTGAACTGGCCTGCAAAAGTCATCCTCGGCTTGCTTTGCCGTTTCATGTTTGAATTTTTCTCTTTTATAGTTGTTTTTCCCCTAAGGGGAGTATTTTGAGGATTCTTTACCAAGGCATCGGGCACCAGCCCAGTGCTATTACTACCAGCAGCCCTGCAACAACAAATCCATCTGCCGCGCAGGTGACCGTGTGGGAGGGGGCGGAGAAAGTAATAAAGGAGGCAAAACCAAAAAAGCCTTTCGCAAACCTTCCTAAACCCGGTGCCAAGGCGCGCCTGCCACTGCTAAGGAGTCCCAAATGCCAGCACAAGCGGCGCCACCGGGTGCCGGGGCATGACCGGCCCGCGGGGGCGCGGGAGGGCGCAGCGAGGCTGGGCTGCGCCGGGATCCCGCGGCCTCGTCCGGCAGCCGGGACACGCACACACACACCCCGCCCCGGGGCCCGAGGCTTCGCCCAGCCCAGCGCTTTTCTCCAGAGCGCCCGGGGCGCCGACAACAGGGACACGTGACCAGGCGTGGGGTTTTTTTTAAGAGGAAACATACATATATATATATATATATATATATGCATAAAATGAAATACCCTGCATGAACCGGGATAACTTTGCCCAACGTGCAGGTTTGCCTCCCTCCGGCGAGGCTGCCCGCCGGCGCGGCGGGGTGCGCGGGGCTGTGTCACTCGGCGGCCGCCGGCGCCGCCAGCCCCCGGGAACTTACCGGCGGGGCCGCCCCGTCCCTCGACCTCCGGCGGCGCGGTCGCAGCTCAGGGCGGCGGCATCCCCGGGGCCTCCAGCCTCCCCCTCACCCCCCGGCTCCCCGCGGGCGTCCCGGCGCTGGGCTGCGTGACTTGTTTGGTGTGGCGGGCACCGTCTTTACCATATGCTGTCGCGGGAAGGAGGAGGAGGAGAGAGTGAGTGTGTGTGAGTGCGGCGGGGGGAGGAGGGGGGAATTAACTTTGCTCAATGGCGACAGGGCAGCAGCCTCAGCCCAAGCATCAGATCGATTTACTAAACAAACTGAAACGTGGGTGGGGATGTTAAACAGTAACCAGGAGCCGCAATGAAAACTGAAAGCTCCGGCTGCCCACAGCGACTGGTCCTGCGCGCACCCCCGCGCCCCGCCGGCGGGCGGGACAGGCGCTCCCGGCCCGCTCAGGCCCCGCCGGTCCCCGCTGGGCTGCGCCTGCCGAGAACCGCGGTGTTGCGGCGGGGTTTTGACCCCCCAGCCCCGGTACCCCCTCGGCTGGCTCCGCCGGAGCGCCCCCCACCGCCGGGCCAGGGAGCAGCCGATCCCTCGCTCCCTCGGCTGCACCGCGCTCGCCGCCCCACGCCGGGCTGCCACCGCTGCTGTGGGGCGGGAGGGGAAATAATCCCCCGTCCCGCTCTGTTCTGGCCCCGGAGGTCGAGCCCGGACGCCCCGCAGAGCCCGAGGGAACGGCGACTCCCGGCCGCGGGGCCGTCCCCGCTGCCTCGCGCCTCGCCGCAGTCCTCAGGTCTCCGCCGTGTTTGGTAGCCACAGATTTGCGGGCGCCCAAATCTCAAGGGTTCCCCATCGCGTGTCTCTCCCTTTGCTCCACTGAAGCTGTCAAAGAGGGAAAAAAAAGTCCTCATCTTTTTACTTAGGCGCCTGGTTAAATAAAGAAACAGGACCAAATACGGTGATTCACTGCAAATTCTGGGTTCCCTGCACCAGAGACACTTTGTCGGCCTCTTACCATCGGGAAGGTCGTGACACAAGGAAGTATTTATAAAATAATAATTGTCATTGTCCTCCGACATTGAACATTCACAGACTCGAAACAATAATTAACGCCGTGCCTATGATCTCACCAGCTCACACCCACGGAGGCATCAGGAAGAAAAGAAATAATTCAAGGCAGGGAAGGTGTTGTCACTCCAAATATCATCCGGGGGGGGGCCTCCTTAGCGGCGTGAAAGGAGGATTGTTTGGCACAAGTTCCCATTTTACAATGACGATGGTCCCCGTAGAAGGGGACTGCCTGGCCGTGGATGCGTGAACACGCCTGGCTCCCGTAACTGCACACCCGTGTCAGTGATTTAACGACACTCTCGCAGGAGAGGGACTACGCGGGCTCTACACAGGAAGGAAATTGGAAAAAAAATATGAAAAATGTTCTCCTCCTCCAGCCTGAAAGCGGCCGGTGATTGATTGGTTTCCTCAGTGAGGAAATCAGCGAGTTTCCTCTACTTTCTTACCGATAGTACCTCACCACACTGTTGTATCTCGTTAAGATGGCAAATTCCTCATTTCCAGAGTTTGCCCGTGGAAACTCTGGATCCAATTTCTAGGGGCTTTCGATTGTCCCCTGGAGGGAACAAAGGGAATTTTGCTTGACAACTCCCCCCCATTACGAAACATTAATAATCACTGGAAATAATTGCCCAGATAGCCACAAGGAAGGTGTAAATACATCCAAAGTCCTCTGGTGTTATTTCAAAGGTGTTTTTTAAAAGGCCAATAAAAGTCGCTGAGGAAGACTAGTTCCTGAGGAGTTCTTACCCATCTCCTGCCGCAGATAAAATACTGCAGGCAAGGGCAGCACTGACAAAGAAATAAACGTTACTGCTGCTGGCTACAGCGCGCCTCGGAGCAATCCGCAGGCGCAAATAGTCGGTTTAAAAAGTGACTGTCACTTGCATGAGGGTTGCTTTTTTGCCTCTCTTTTGAGATTCTCGGCCACGTGCTAAGGGGTAATAACTAGTTTTCTTATATGAATATAGATGATTGGTCGGAGTTTCTTTATTTTCTTAATTAGAGCAAAGTTAACCTGGTAAAGCCATGTGGCCATCTGTGGCAACTGTATTTCTACACTTGCATCCGGATGCGGGCAGGTTTGATAGAAGGGAGGGCTCAGGACGTTTTGATTCCAGCCACTTCAGTGTATACAAATGTTGTTATTATTCTTTCTGCGGGAAAGGTACTGCGTCGTGCCGAAAGGAAATAGCTTGCAGAACAGTAAATGGAATTTCTTTCCTGTGCGGGCAATATTTGTGCGTATTTCTCATCACATAAGGCCACGTTTGATTTATCCTTAATATAACTAGTGGTTTTCATTTCGACTTTAGCGTTTCCTTAAGTGCTTTTTATGAAGTGGTTGCCTCTTTTAGTTATCAACAACGTTTTTGAGGAAGAGTGGGGGGCAGCATAGAGTCCCTTGACGGTCACCTCGCCTCCGGTGCTACCTCTGAAGCAGCATTTTCACGTGTCACCTCCACGATAAAATCATGCAACCGCCCAAAGGGCCGCGGTAGCTGTGAATTGCCCCGGCGCCCGTGGCCGGGCAGCTCTTCCCGTTTCTCTGACGGGTGGGGGGTCCCACCGCCTCCAGTCCTGCCCCCTCTCTGTTGAGCATGAAACATCAGGGCACTAAGGCAGCGGCGGGGACCCTCTGCCCGGGATCCCTGAAGGCATCAGCCAGGCCATCATGGACAGGAGGAGCTTCTTTTGCTCACCACCTCTCTCCCTACGTATACCCCGGGAGAGAGGGCTGGGAGACGGCGCTGAGGTTAGGGAGGCGAGGAAATCCACTTTCACAGCGGAGATAACGAGTATTTTCAGGCGTTGGCCTCCTGGGGGGAAGTCCCAGACAGTACAGTTTCTGTGCCGATGTGGAGAAGCCCCTCTAATCGCTCGTCTGCCTCTGGCTGTGGCCGCGGACACCTGCCGGGCAGCTGCCCGCCGGTGCTGCGGCCGCTGGCTCAGCCCCCTTGTCGCCGCCGTGGGAGAGACCGCCGCCCCGGGCGCGCAGCGCGGCTCGCTACCGCAGGGCGACCACCGGCCACCTGTGAGAGGGTCTGCCCTTCCCCGACCTGCTCCGAGCAGCGTTTGTCCACCCCTCGCCAGCTGATTTTGGGAGAAAACGGGTTGCTGCGAGAGCTGCCCCTGCAGGCGTCGGGGCAGGGGCTGGAGCGGCAGCCGGGCTCGGGGCGGGCGGCCGCCCGTCGCGGCAACCCGCCCGGTCTTCGCTCGCTTCATTCCGGTATCATTAATTAACCTCGAGGGTGAAGCAACTGTTTGTGTGCCCTCTCTCCCTCCCCTGGGCTGCTTTTTCCCTGTTACTGATCCATCCCTTGTAAATCATTTATGGGGATCTGGGCACTTCTCGCCGGAGCTTCCCTTGAAAAACTTTCCCATCTTCAGACAAGCTCCTTTTCTTTGTTAACACTAAGAATTGATAAAGGACCCCAACGTGCCTTCAAAAAACATCTGAACGGCTGCCAGGAACTATAGTCACTTAGGGTCACGGGGTGCTCCTGTCTTTAAAAGCGCAATACAGGAAACGATCAGGACCAAACCGGTTTAAAGAAACAGCTAGTTTTATGTGGTTACCTGAAACCATAAATGGGAAACGGGGTCTAATTTTACAGGTTCTGGTATCGAGCGTTCAAGCTGACTTCTGCAGAGCCCTTTTCCCCCTCGCTCTGATCAGAGAGCACCTAGCATTCTGGTATTAACTAATGTTTCTGTGTTTTCTTGCCTCGAAAAACAGAGTGAGTGAGAAAGTGCATTGTCCAAAAGAAAAAGAAAAGCTGTAAAGGTCTTAAAACTCTGAATTGTGAGATTACGCCGGCACCATGCGGCTATGAACCGATTTCGGGGCTGCATTAGAGACCGTTTTCTTTAGACGTTCCCTGGCTAAACTATTAATTGCCAGGGTTTCATGAAAGATTTGCAGACTTTACAATCGTTTATGATCCGTGCAATAAAAACTCGGAGATATGGGCAGACTGGTTCAAGGTGTAATGCAAAGATGTATTAGGTGCCCTTGGCAACTATCTGTGGGTGCTGTTTGTATTCTCCGAACACGCCCTTCGCTGCAATGAACATTTCTGCAAACCGCAGGTTGGGTTGTTCATTTCCAGAGCTCTGAAGGTTCACACAAAAGAGCTATAGATTTCAGGCACGGGAATCAAATCATAGGAAACTCATTCTAGTCTCCCGAAGAGTTCAAATGCAAGTGAGGTAATTACCCTCGGCGAAAAGTAAACTTCGGGGGAAAATATACGCCTTTCCCCCTCGTAAATTAAAAGCCCGCGAGGGAGCAGATTTGAGTACTCAGAGCTGCAGTGCTCTCCTGACCCCGATCAAGGCGGAGATTACATTATTGTCCGCCGCAGCAGAAGGCGGAGAGGAACCCCTCGAATCCGAAGAAAGGCACCTCAAAGGCTATTGACGGTCGTCTAATGATATCCTATTTAGGAGCCTCACAAGCGAGCACCCTAGGCGTTTTAAAGATTATCCCCCCTAAAGATCTTTGAAGATTATGCTAATGGTCGCAGATTACAAGAGTTTACCGCGAGAGCGGGGAAAACAAAACCAGCCTCGTGGCGGTTGCCCGTGGTAATTTTCTGTCGCGCTTTTAAGGCGATTTGCGCCGCCCTCCCCCACCTCCCGGGCCGTTCTCCTCGTTAACGGCGGAGTATGCAGGGAAGCGAGGCAGGGCAGTGGGAGCCTCCTGCTGCTCATCTTTCTATCTAACGGGGCGAGGAGCGGGCGGGGTGGGCCAGCAGAGCCGGGCAGGGCAGGGCAGCGCCGCAGGTAGCGCGGGAGGTGGCGGCGGGGCCCCTGCGAGACCCAGCCCTGACACCTAGCGGCGCCGGGACGCGCTGCCTGCGACCGCCCGCCCCGCCCGCAGCACCCCCTATCCCCGCCGCCCGGCACAGCGGTGGCCCCGTTGCAGCTGGAGAGACGACGGTGGGGGGTTGGGGGGCTGTGAACTGCCGCCCCAGCCCGTGACGACGGCCTTAATGAGAAAAATCCTGCCAGCGTGTCCAGGTGTTACAGGGGAGGGGGTCCCGGGTACCACAGGGCATAAGGGAATAAGGGGAAGGCCGGCGGCCGAAAAGTTTCACGCTGCCCGAATGCTTCGTTTCACCTCCTCACCGTGACCCTTTCACCGCACAAATGTTCCTCATGTAGATAGATAGCTAAATGGAGTATAAAAGCCGGGGTCTCCATCCCGCTTGTGCCACCGGACCCATGTCAGTGATCCTATCAATCCCTTCCCCGGAAAAAGCGCGTCCTCCGACCGTACAGGTGGAGCATCATCACCTAGAACGTTGTCCTTAACATAACGGTAGCGAATGTGTGGGATGTACTGATCATGTTCAATGTGTTTGTTTTCCTGACTAAAAATCCTGCCAGGCTAAAGCAGGAATAAGGGCTCAGAAGCACAAATGCCGTTATTGACGTAATGAGAACAAATATAATGAAAACCATTCCTCATATGAAGACAGTAACTGCATATTTGGAGACACTATTTTGATCTCATTGCTTAATCCAAGCCATATTTGTGGTATGCTTTGTGCAAATGACGATTAATTTCTTTTTCTCCCAAAATACAGTCGAGAGATGCATGCATGAACAAAAGATTGAATGAAAAAAAAAATTAATAGTTTTTGCAAGTACTTCATTGTATCATATCTAAAAGCGTTGGCCATAGCAGATCAGCTTTTTAAGGATTTGTTGCTTGGTCTATGCATCTGAAGGCTATTGTTCTACCATTATTTGATGTCTTCAACTTCATTTAGAATATACCTCATGCTTATGTGTAGAAGTGATCAAAAGAGTTTATATGCATGGTAATATGTCCAGTATGGTGTATTCTGAGATGATCTTTACCAAAGTGGAGACTTCTCCCTCTGTGTTTGAGTATGCAGTGATCACCTTAGACTGCCTCCCAGGAGATACAGCTCTTGAGAGATACCTTGGAAACTGCAGAATAGGCAAGCAGAGGACCTTGCTGAAGGTCAAAAAAACCTGAAAACAGGCTACAACAGAGATTAGCAGGACAAGCGTGCATCTGATACATAATTTGTACACAAAGTAGTTCCACCTCATTGATTCAGTTCGGGATGATTGAATTCAACATGTAGGCAGGGCAAAAGAAAATGATCTTTTACTGATAAGTGAGTATAATTCGCACTGCGTATACTGATAAACAGTGTGTATACATTGATATTGACAGTGTAGACATGGCATATGAAAATCATCTGTATGTGAGAGTTGGGAATAATTCAATCTCCATGGCATCAGCAGATGAATACTTCTGCAATGTTTTCAGTTGGGCTCTGCAGGTAAAAAGCACCCTAGAAGTCTAATGAACCATTTAAACAAATTCCATTTGTCTGGGTTAACAGTGATAGTTAAAGCTAAAGTGATCTGTCTCGGCTAGTTTTACGCTCAAGTAGATGCTAAGGAGACAAATAAATTTTGCCTAAATCTTAAAGTTTACCAGCTATTTTATAGCACTCCAGAATGCATTGTGCTTGGCACTGGATTTAAAGAATTATAGAATAGCTTTGGAGCCCATTTTGGGTGTTAAATTGTTTAAAAGAATGCGTTTTAATTTATTCCCTTTCTGGATCACCACCTTTTCTTTTCAGTGGAGGTGCAGACTCATGGAAATACTCATGTTTTTATTTACTTTTCCTAGTTACCCCTCATATTCTCCTTAACCCATGCATACCACAGTGATTCACTGACCACCAGCTGAAGAGCAGTACTTCAGAAAACACAAGTCAACTTCTCTAATCTTCCAAATACAGATCAAAAGACGACTGGCAGTTTGCAGCAAAAGGTGAGTGGATGCATTCTGGGTTAACTACAGTGTTGGAAATTTTGAAGGTTTAACTTTAATCATGTGTGATGGGGAGAACCTCTGACTATCTTCAGTTTTTGAAGTCACCAGATCCAGAAGGGGTAGGCTGTTTTATATGTACCTCAGCCTTGTGTGTGCTCATGCAATTACTTAAATTATTAGGAGCCTAGCTATAGTCATGATTCTTGTATATTCCTTGTATTCTGTATAGTCCACAGGAGCATTCAGAACACATATTTAGACCTTGCCATGTTTCATATTTGTATTAATAATATAAGCCAATTTTTATTTCCAAGGTAATAAAAAAATGGAGAAACGTGGCATTTTAATAAGTCTATTGTAACACTGCTATTTAAAAGCTCCACGTTTACATTTTCAGTAAGAAGTTGTGTGATACAACACCGTCTCCCTTAAGTCTAGCCTAAAGCTGAATTACAGTATGGGCATTCTTATATTATTGTAGATAATGAACCTAAAGTTGTCATTTAAATATTGCCCATAAAACTAAAACCTTAATAAAAGAAAGTGTAAAAGCAAACATCACTTAAGATTGTTAAGAGACAATGTGTTTACCTATTAAATCATCTGTAAAATGTAGTCACTAAACCTAAGAAATATGTCGAGGTCACCATAAGAATAACCGCACTCTATAAATCCTATCATACTATATAAGTTAGTACTTGCTAACTTTCAGTGTATTTTCTTACACTGATTTGTACAAACAAGCATTTTCTTTCAAGCAACGAGAGAGATCAATGCATGTTTTTGCCAGGCTGACAACAGGATGTTTTAGTGAACTACTCAGATTGTTTTTTCCTAGAAAGTTTGTATGTGTAGTTTGATAGCATGCTAACATGAATGAATTTGAGAGTGCTCTCTTTTTGCTGAGAAAAAGAAACAAAAAGTCCATTTAAGTCTGGATGATGTGTTGGTTAGAAGAAATGGAATGCATCAAACTCGTTACGAAACAGCTGGGTAAGAGTAAGTGGTTTGCCTCTGTGATACAAAAGATGTAAACCGAAAGAGGCATGCTGGGAAAGAGTATGTTGAATGGAAATTCTCTCCCTGGTGTGGAATACACTGGATCCTCCCAGAAAGTTGCTCTCAGGGAAAAGCTGCTTCTCTATTGTCTACACTACCATCATCACGGAAGAGCTGGTTTGTCTTTGAGAGATGATCTGTATACGTATTTATATGTTTCTATAGATGTGCTACTTCCTCTGCTTTCTCAATAGACTAACTATGTGATATTTTGCCAAATTTTTAGGCTCTCTATGTTCCAGTTCCTTATTCATGTATCTAGTATAATGGGATATTCCTCATGTCATGACCAATAGAAGTTCTGGGTAGAAGGCCAGATGCATGTGTTAAAGGAATGAGGCCCCAAGCTCCTAAAGATGAAGCTGCATGCTCTAGCACAGGATTTCAGATAAATATACTGAACACATATGTAAATAGACCTAAGATACATTTTGCAGGAGCTTGATATGAACCATGTGCACTGGAATCTACTTTTCCAGGACCTCTGTTGCATCTGAACTATTGATATGCACCTGATTTCATCTTCTGTGTTTGGGCCACAGGGCTCGAGATTTGTACTATTAAGGGAATTTCAGACTTGCTTCTCTACTGCAATATTGCTTCTTGATACCCTTCATCATACAGCATTGTATGAAACAGAGAAGGGGATTCAGAAACTTGAGTCTACATAAGCCCTGTGACTGAAGAAAATTTCACATGAGGTGAAGAGGGTCCCTTCGGAGAGCCGGCCAAGTTAACGATCATCACACCAATATGGCTACAGATCGTCCTCCCTTTATTGCTCCGGACAGCTCAATATATACAGTTCAGCAGTGTCCCCGCGCCTGCCCCTTCACAGAGTTGGTCGGTTACAGGTTTACACGCGCCAGCGTTTTATTGGGCAGTGCCATTCCACTATGCAAGCGGCTATCACCCCCTCTTCTCCCCCTGGGGCCAACACCTCCTGCCAAGCATCTCGCAAAGCTCTCACAAAACAGATAAAACCTCCTCCTCCCTGTGTTCCAAGGCAGCTTCAAGGACAGAGCCTCTGTTTAGGCCTAAGCTGGGTTGTCCACGCTTTTAAAGTTATACCGTGCCTCTGCTCCACAAGAAATTCCTCTACAATGAGGCTTCTTGAGAAGTCTCTTATCCTGACTTGTGAATTAACAATTGACCAAACTGAGTTACCAAGCTGAATAGACTGGCAAGAGAAACTTTTTCAAGGGAAGAGCAGCTGTTTACATGCTTTAGAGTTAATGTCAAACAGGTAAATTCACACTAGCTGAGTTACATTTATGTTTTGTCTTATTTTTTGACACTTCAATATATGTAGAGTAAAATGTATAGCTGATATATATTTATGCAGCCCTCTTGTGGGCCTTAGTTACGACAGTTATGCTAGTCACAGAGGCAGAACATTTCTATATGCACGTATCCATTGGAAGAGTAAACTCTTTCAGGGGATGAATCTTCTTTCCTTCCTTTCACTCAAAATTCCTAATTTTAAGGTTTCATGGAAGGAATGCCGTTCTTAATTTCATCCCTTTGAATGTAACAACTTTTAAAATTTGAAGTCCAGCCTGCTACAGTAGTTTCTGTGGCTTATATTTTCTGAGAGTGTGTAAAACATAAACTCTATTTTATTTCTTTGTAAATGTCAGGAGAGTATAAATCAATAATAGAGTGGTAACTGTGCAATTAACTCATGTCACCCCTGTACCTTCACATTAGCATCACTGAGAATGGTATTACCCTTTCAGTGACCTCAGTAAAAGCAATAACATCCTTTTCTGCTAAAGTTAATTTTTTTAAGTGAACTTAATGCTCCCGAAAGGTGATAGATTGACAATCCTGTAAAGTGAAGTTCCTTATTTGGTCATTGACTAGGTACTGTAGGGGTAGTATGTAATTCCACAAATGATCTAGTGATCCAGCCCTGTCCCAGAAGAATAAGAATGGAGTCTGGTGCTTCTTTCACCCATTCCATTGAGGCATCACAACTTAGACATCAGTTGTCAGGGTAGTTTCTGATGCAGTTGCTGTCAATTAGCAAACGGAGCTGGAATTCCAGTTCATTTTCGGCAAGCAGCGACACATTACTGTAATCAGTATTGACAGAAGGTAGATGGCTACCACAGACCTGCAAGTAAAGGCCACGTATCCTGTTACCAATCCCCTAAGATCTTTCTTTTGCAAAATGGCATCAAATAGCAGTTCAAGAGGCATCGGAAAATCCTTGAAACAGCTAAGGAAGTTAAATGCAATGGAATACACTTCTGTCAAGCTGGTAGCAAGATTTTGAAAGCTTTATGCTCACTGAGGAAAACAGAAAAATCAGTAAATGAGCGAGTAGAAAATAATTTCATTACTTTTATAAGTATATTTTAATGTATGAATTTTATGCCATAGTATATTACTAATCAAGTCTGTATGTATTTACCTGAAGTCTGAAAGTTAATGGCACTCTGGGCCTTGAGACTGTAAAGATTGTCATGCATTTGTCCCCTCTGCCACGGATCTCAGCCAAAGAAAGGAATGTCTCTGTGCTTTTCTATTGTCTATAAGGAAAATGTGCAAATATGTCCCTATGTCAGAGCGATATTTGGTATAAACAAATACAGAGAGATTAGGAACTGTTCTGATGCAGTGGCAATAAGGGAATCAGATATGAAGCTAACATAAGACTGTGTCAGGATTCACCCTTTAGTTGTCTTTCTTTCCTTATGTTTGAAGAGCAATGACTTAATATAGCACCTGATCTCTTTATAGGTGTACTTTCATACTTCTATGTGAACGTGGAGCTATTCTCATCAAAGTCCAAAGGAGGAGAACAGAAGAATCAGAGCTGCAGCTACAACAGTGATCTGGTGTGTCAGAGTTTCTTGTTTGGGTGAGAACTTGCTTTTTCTCTGTGCTTGGGTTGATGTGTACACACTCTAGTTGGAGTAAGGAGGATTTCAAAGTAATTTCCTTTTCAATGAAGGTATTCTGCCAGGCTACCATCCCCTGTGCCTGACTTGAAGCATGGACATGAGGAATCCCCAGGAGTTTGCATTTGCTACATGGAGAGAATTTTGTCAGCAGCAAAAAGGCGATTTGGGATGATGGTACAGAGATCTGCATTGCACTACTTTTTAAGTGTAGATGCATGGATACTTGTGGGACTGACAGATGGAATATTCATTAATGCCACTACACATGCAAATTGGTCATTCAGTCTTGAAACCATAGCAGACTTCACCAAACTCACATTTTGTCCTCCAGTAGTCAGTGATGTAGTTGCATTCAGCAGAGGGTTGCAATCTTTGCAACCTCTGCTTTCTGCTCAAAGTGAAGAGTTTTGCCACAAACGTTGTCTCTGCTTTTCACGGAAGGTGAAGATTTTATCTCTCATTTCAATCTTTTCTGAAAAAAATGGTACAACTGATGCAATTTTTAGCAGGAGAGAGTTTAGGCTCTTAGACTATCTCTGTACTAAGGGTTCTGGGTAAGACAGGAGCCAAGAGTCCTGCCTCTTTTCTTGTGACTTTGTGGGAGGGATACCCTAGAAGTTAACCAGCAAATGAGCTACAGTGCTATCTATGCTTGCTACACCATCCCTTATCTAGACAGTGAGGTGACCAGAGCTAGAGGGCATATTGGACGTATTGCACATAGTCAGAAGTACTTGTAGTATTCCTATCATATTCAAGTCCTACTACTTTCTTTACAGTGAACTTTCTTTGTAGCTCTCCTAGGACTGAATCTGGTCTTGAAATGTGGCAGGAGTAAGTATTTGGATGATAGGATGATGAGATTTTTTTCCTAAATTTTACCAGGACTTAGTCATATCTTTCACTAAATGTATTGGAGAATGTGTTTCCAACACCTGAGAGTTTTAAAAAGATTTCCTCTTTGGCTTATCTGGGGTAAATCCAGTCACACAAGTTGCAGAATGCTGTTGTGCCAGGTTACATTGATGTTTTTACTATAGAGTGCTCATGTGGACTTCTTTCAGAATATTTGCATATGTGGCATCTCTTCTTACATTTAAATTCAACCACTCCTCAGTGTGCCATCTCATTAATTGTACACTAGAAAAAAGAAAAGGAGAGCACTGTGACCTGTGTATGTGCAGTACTTAGTGAGAACCTAGGGAATTATTTAATGAATTAAATCACCTCAGATATTTCTTCTACATTCTTGAATAGCCCACCAGATCCCATATGCCTGTAAAAATTACTATAGGGCTCAGGTGGTCTCTCATTAGCTATAATGTCATTTAATTTCTTCCATCTTTATGCTGGATGTACCTTCAAATAAAGCGTGATGGCATAATTCTCGATGGCCATAATTAACAAATGAGGCAGCGGCAGGACAAGAAACCACATTTATGAGTGCAAAAGATATCCATGTAAGTGGCAGACGTCGCAGTGTTTACCCAGTGGCAGCAAGCTAGTGAACTCAGCTGTCATTTGCAGTACCCCCTGCAGGGACAAAGGTAGTGCTAATTAAAACTTGCTATGCACAAAAGGGCCATTCCTAATGAACGTGTACCGATGAGACGTTTAGCTGTGTCTCTTACATCTTCAGATGCATTAAAAGTAGCTTTCGTGAGAGATTTCCCTTTCCAGGAAGGGTTGTCAATTTTCCTGAAGGATTTCAGTCAGTACCATGCAGTGACAGGCAGAGCATGCTGAAGTAGAAAGTGCCTATTAAAAGTATTGTCATTTTGCAGAAAAGATTTACCCTAAGTTTCTGAGTGATGTCGTCAGGAAGCACTTTGGCCACGGGAGAAGAGCTCCTCTCTTCTTTCTGGCTGGTTGCTGGGGTTGGAGGAGATGACCTCTGAAGGTCTCTTCCAAGCTTGTGTGTTCTATGAGTCTAAGATAATTTTTCTATTTCTGTGAAGGCCAACTAATATGATAAATCTGTATGGGCACAAATGAGTTAATTTCATAAGAAATATAATGCTGCCAAGGTCAATGGTAAAAATCCTCTTGCCTTCAAGGGAAACAAAACAACCTTTGTTTATGGTGGAATGTGAATTTCTTGCACTGAATACATTATAGAATGTACAGGCAAACATTACCATACAGTTGTAACAATTGCTTATCATAACTCCACCCTGACGCGTACTGACAACCATAAGCATGCTTTTACTTATGGATCTTCTGTAAATACTTGCTCCGGTTCAGTACCAGGTCGTACTGCAGCCAAAGAATCCTATTACATGACTCCTTACCCTTTTCGCTATGAGTTTGAATGTGTCCTCAGAGCAAGACCAGACCTGGGACTTGCAGCACGTTCTTGTACCCCACGTGCCAGGGCGTACCTTGTGTGTTTGTGTCGGGCTGCTTGGCACGACCCTCTTTCAGAGCAGTCTGGATGTTGTCGTGAGTTTCAGGGAACCTGTGCATGTAAGCAATTTGGAGTATCAGAATACCAGCTGGTATAATTTACATAATCAAATGGAGTTAGGCACTTGAGCCTTACCAAAGTTCAGCGCCAGAGAGTGCCTTTGAAAGTCCGAGCTGCGTGCCCCCATATCTCTGCTCCATATCGATGAGCGTGCTTGCGAAAATCTAGACACACGGATACAGTTATCAGGAATAATTGAAGCTGCAAAAATGATCCTGTTTACTATGGGTTTCAGTGTTGCAGCCAGAATTTCACGTTTCAGCCTTGGAGCAACAGCGTGCACCCTGAAAGTGTTTTCACTATTAAGGGAGATCTGCGAGGTCACTGACAGATGGGGAGTAGTTCTGCATTGATCTCCTGCATTTCTCAGAGTCAACACTAGATGGCCATGTGGCCTTTTTCTTCTTGCCGTGTTAAAACTTAATTACGAAAAAGCCCCTGTGGTGTTCTTGATGACTGTAAATAATACCACATTAGGAAATTTCTCCAGAAAATTTAGCCCGAGTTAGACTGATTACATCCGGGTCAGAATTACATAGTTGTATATGGTACCTCATAACTACACACTGTGGTATGCAGCAAAACCCCAATTTTTAAAAATATATATTTATGAAGAAAAGAAAAATCTCCAATAACAGTTCCAAAGTAACCTTTCAAGATATATTCTGGTGTTGTAACATAGTTTATTTTCATGAAGGAAGATTGCTTCATCATATGGATAAATGTTCACATACCTATGTATTTCTAATCCCTAAATTAAGAGGTATTTCATAGCTATTAGTCTATCAGAAGATCTGAATACTATGGATAATTTGCATTCCCAAAAGATAGGCATTTTTGAGAACAAAAGTTACATTAAACAGAAGTGTTCAGCATCCTCACACATATTGCTCCAGAAGGAGGTTTGCTTTTTCTTTTTTTTTGTAATGTACACCTCGTCCCTCTGTTTTTAACTTTTTAACAGGGCCTTTGACTTCCACAGATTGAATGCAGTTCTTAGAGATTTTTTTTTCATCTCATGCTTTTGTTACCTCTGATAAAAATAATAAATATTTTCCATCATCTGTTTTTGGTTCATTTTAGAGAAAGAGGGAACCTTTATGAAAACTGTAGATCAGTTGCCCACAGAACTCCTAGCTCTTAAATGCAGAAATTATAAAAAAAGCCTTACATATAAATTGGAAATACCTAATAAATTATAAAATACTAGTTATCTATGGAATTATGCAGTGATATTCTCTTTCTTTCCTACAATAGTCATTCGAAAAAGCAACAACACACTATTTACGCACAAAATCCCACTGTAGACTCTGGGATGGCCTGATGAATTTCTTTAATGTCCCTACATCACTGAGCATTCCAGAGTTGTTTAATAATGTGAATTAAATTCTCTGAAATATTCTTCAAAAAGTTATCCCTGCTTATGCAGAAGATGTGTACACTTTCTGTGACCTCTTTGGCTGCAAATTAGTTTAGACCTTTATTGCCAAAGTAGGGTAAATCCCGGTATTACTGTGTGTGATTAAAAATTTGTTTCTTACTTAGGATACCAATGAATACCTATGCTAAATGCCATTAAGATGTGAGATCTTTATGTTCTGCCCGAAGATTTGAGACACATATTTATAACAGTTTTCTAGATTTTAGGCAGATGGCTTGCTCTTCGTTTATGTTAGCCTCGAGTGGCAGATCTTTATTGACCATAAATTTTTGGCACTCTTATAGTGCAGCTGCTTCACGTTTAATATTTGGATGGCAGAATGCTCAATAGTATTGAAAGCCAAGGAATTGGATTTGAGTTTAATGCACTGCTTATTACTCTCAAAGAGCTATTTATTTCAGGGGGATCAACTATGTATGAAGTCTATTATGTCAAACAGATGAGCAATTCTCTCCTGTAGATAGGACAAATCCTTGTTTTAAAATCTTCAGGGCACATACAATGCTACCCCAGGTAGCTCCTATTACCTTCTAATAAGCTAGTCTGGGCTCTTGTATTTTGCTAGTTCTCAAAATGCGTTTGGCAGCTGTGAGAGGCTTTTATTCAGATTCCAACACACTTCAGCAGGCGACCCTAACCTGGTCCTTGTTCAGTGCTGACCCTGCTTACAGCAAGAGGCTGGTCTAGATGGCCTCCTAAAGTCCATTCCAACCTGAACTACTCTCTGATTCAGGAATTCAGTTTGCATTCCTGAAAAGCATTTTGAGACTTTTTATGACTTCCTACTAGTTCCTACCTCTTTTAACTGTCTGTGATTTTCTGCCTGTTCTGGGAGAAAGCAGAAGTCAGTGTGGTTTTAGTTTCCAAACTATGAAGCTGGTCTCTAAGCCTACATTTATGCTGTGGAATAAAACAGGGCTGAAGCATGGGGTTGAGCACTGGATCACAACTGTCCTTGCTATTTAATTTTTAGTAAACTCATTGGCACAGCTTTAGCCCCTCCCAGCTAGGGCCTTGCCTGGCAGCTGACAGATAAATGCCCAGATATTTTTGCACATTTTTAATAGGCCATTCCCGAAAGGTAGAGTAGATGTAGCCATCCTGTCCCTGAAGGGGAAAAGGGTTTTCCATGAATAAGTGAGCGGTTCAACAAGACATCTCTTCAGGACTGAGCTTCCTCTAGTCTAATTTGTCTAATAGGATAGACATATTCTCATGCTCTGAGGATCATAGTTAAATGTCTGCTGACCTCAGAGCAGGCACCAGACTCGATTGCAAGTGCAAGGACATTCGCAGACATAAACTTGTAGGAGATTGTAGGTCAAGTATCACAGACTGAGAAGTAGTGGGTCTTGGATGAGCTCTTCATTCAGAAATTTGATTAAGTGTGCAGATTTTCTACTGCTGGGTATTTTGTTCAACAGAGTGTAAGTACTGTGTGGAAGTTATGGTTGTTTGATAATATAGAAGTAAGCGTAACTCACAGACATTTATCCCTGCAAAGATTTTCAGTTGAACAGTTACAAATGCAACTGTTGCTTAAATTTCTTCTGGTAGCTGACTATGGTGAAGGTGGACTATGCTAGAACCTTACAAGAGCAAGCAGAGCCTGATCTCTTCTTTCTCTATTAGGACAGCTGTTTCCAAAACTGGTGTGTTCTGCTGGAGGAGGAAGCCCTCTAAAAAGCTGTGACAAGTACTCTATAGTCAAATATATTGACCACTAGATAGTAGAATTGACTGCTTTCTTGCTTACAAGATCTTAACTTTTCCAAATTTATATTCTTTGGGTAGCTTGCCAGAGAGATGAATATTTGTAAAGAAATTTGACAGATCCTTCCATTTGGTCCAAAGTTCTTTGGAAAGGCACCAGCATGTCTAGCAGCCTTCTGTAGGATAATATCTGCAAGTCCTTGTTTTATCTCCTGTACTAGAAAGGGTACTGAAAATATAAAAGATGTCTGATAATTTGACATATTTAAGTAAGTTGTTTGTAGACTTGACTTTGACAGGAATTATTTACTAGAACCTTCTTATTCGTGATATTTATAGGTTTGGGATTTACTTGCAGCAGTTTGTAACTTTCTTGATTTGCAGAATCAATAAGTGGAAAGTTGCGTTGACTTTGCAGAGTTGGTCACTGCTGCAGTGTCTTGCTACCGTGTTTACTAGGAAGTTTTGTTATGGTCAGGTTTCTATTTGTCTCAGACTCTTTTTGGTGACCCACAGGAAGGCCTTCAGAAGAATCCGGAGTCAAAATACATTTTTTGGTGATAACCTTAAAATATTCTCAACCTGCATTAGTAATCAGAACATTTAAACTGACAGAAGTGGCACCTTCTGGCACACATTACAATCATAGTAAATTGTTGAACACAGCCTCTTCTAAGAACAGTCAGGCTGGGTGTAGAATGGAAGACTTTCTAGTCCCATGGGCTAGAAGTCGGAATAGGGGAGAGCAGAAAACAGATCATGCATAGAATAACACACACCAAAAAGTAAAATTATAGCACACTTCTCAAGTGCTAAACTAAAATGTTACTTGATCGGCATCAAAATAACCAGATACTGTTTTTGTGAGGAGGCCCGTAAAGATATTTTTTCTTCAGCATGGGCAATATTTCCACGTTTTGCGTACAATGGCGGTTTTTCAAATCATTGACATTGTAGTAGGATAGTTTAATAAACTCACAGTGTTGTAGCTATTGATTCCACATGGAGTATCTTGCAGGTGCTCCCCACATGGAGGTCACATTTTATAAGTGCAATCATATTTAATTCCATAAAATGGATTATTTGGACAGATTTCCTGAGCTTGCAATTTACTTGTTTCATGACTCTGTAATGCAGGTGACACTTGTTGGTAGTAGAATATATATGCTCATCCTGAAGTGACAGCCTTCTGCTTCAGTTGAGTTTTCTGAAATATCAGGAAATCAATGTTTTGATGATCACTGACACCTCACATCTGCATTTTTTTGCACTTGTTTTAGTGTCTCATCATATGGCCCATATTCTACTTCAGGATGCATTGTGACATATTTATTATCCAGTCCCAGCTCAGAGACTCAGAGAATGTTTTACTATTATCAGTTCTGTCTGTTATAACCACATAGCTCAAAATCACTGGGCACACAAATCATTTTACAGATATTTCTGATAAAAATTATACCACTTCAGTAGTTACGATACCTGCTGAAAATTAAAAGCTGACGGATTAAAAATGGAGAGATAACTAAACAAACATCGTCTTCCATATAAAAACTAGAAAGGCAAGAATTCCACACTACTGTGTGAAGGCAGGGAAATACATCTTTTGCTTCAGAAATTGATCCCAGTTTGGTTTACATTTTTCTAGCTCAAGCTGATACAGTACAACATATCTACTTTCCCGCTGCCTTTTGTCTTTATATGTGGGATTTCACTTTTAAATGGTAAATGATCCCAAGGAAATCAAGTTTTACTTAAAAACAAAAAAATAAATCTTCTTCAGTGTTGCCTGAACTGGTGGTGAGAGCTTGGAGCAAACCACTGTTGCAAACCCATATATAATTACATGAGTAATTATACAGCCTGAGAAGATCCAGTCATAATTATCACATTAATAAAGTGGTTGGGAAACTTCTTTTTGCTTAATCATGGGATAGGTTGGGTTGGAAGGAAGATGATCGAGTTCCAAACCCTCTGCCATGGGCAGGAACACCTTCCACTAGACCTGGCTGCTCTAAGCCCCATCCAGCCTGGCCTTGAATATTTACAGGGAGGGGACATCCACAACTTCTCTGGGCAACCTGTTCCAGTGGCTCACAACCCTCACAACACAGAATTTCTTCCTAATAGCTAACTTAAATCTACCCTCTTTCAACTTGAAACCATTACCCCTCATCCTGTCACTACACTCCCTAAGCTCATACCTAACCATTTCTAGTAGGAAGTATGTAGCTACAAAATAAGGAAGAAAGGAGCTCTGGAAAGGACTATTGGTATGGAATTTACCAGTTATTCAAATATTTGCAATAAAATCTCCATCTCCCTCCTGTCAGACTAAAATAACTCCTAGCATGATTTTTAATCTAAATAATTTTCTTTATCTGCTTCACAAAGCAGTGTCATGAACAATTCTGTGGTATTACTGATATGACGCAGTGAGATGTAGGGTAGGGAAAAGTAGTCCAAGAAAAAGGGAAGGGGGGTGAGAGCTTTTAAAGCAGCCATCTCTCCTGTAATACCTTCTGGAGTGCTTGAACATACTTTGTTCAAGGGCTTTATAAAATATGCATGGTATTATAGGTTAAGCTGCTCATGGAACAAATAATACTCTCTAAGAAAAAGAGTGTGTACTAAGAAACATGAGCATCACTATCCTCAGTCATGGGTACATAGACCATGATCTTGTATCCTGTCCATAACATACAGAAAATACTGATGCAAACCTTCTTTCATTGCTTTCAAGGAGTCTGGTAGGTCAAAGCATCTCTTTTAGTTTCACACAGGAGATGTCTATCTCAGACAACACTGAGTTGCCAGTTTCTGAGATGGATCTCCTTAAAACATGCAAACTGTTTGAAGTGACAATTTCCACTGTACCCATTGAGAAGATTTTGACACAAAATCCCTTTACAATCTGTAAGACATTTGATAGACAGCAAAGGGAGCTTTGGTATTACGGAAAGTGGTATGACCAAGGCTCAGAAACTCATGGACTACTGACAAACAGACTAAAAGACCCTGCATCATATACCTGTCATATCCACTCTATCCCACTATGATGTGTTCTAGGAAATAAGTTTGTCATAACATCTTCCTCTTGAAAGATCCTTCACTAGAGTTTTCTGCTATGGCCTTCAGCAGTAAAAGGAAACTGCATTCATTATTTATACTGATTTTATATTTATAAATTATTGTTTATGCCAAACTAAAGACTATTTCTACCAGAGTAAACTCTACCTGCTCTTTTATTTTTTCCTATACTTTGAGATTCAGGTATTCTTCCTTTGGGATCTCAGAGTTGCAGAATTTCCTCATTAATTATCCCCAGGCTGAGACATCCATAACTGAGCCACAATGAAACCATCCTTCAGAGTAAGAGGAGCACTGGAAAAAAAGGACTGCACTAGCATCACACTGTATCTCTTGCCTTACTAGTTTTGCCCTTTCCCCCTCAATTATTTATTTTTTCCATACTTTATCTCTTGGAAATCATCTACAACTGGAAACATCCCTGAGCCACCTACCAGTTCTGAAGTATGCCCAACAAGCAATATATTATCTCTAAGTATCTAAACTGTGGGCTCATTTAAAATCTTATATATGTCTTACTTTTGTTACATTAATTATCATGGATGAAGAATATAGATTAAATTAATGAAAGCACTATACATAGGATCTTAGATAGTTCAGGCCGGAAGGAACCTCAGGAGATCTCTAGTCCAGTCTCCAGCTCAAAGCAGGGTCAGTTGTGAGGTAAGATCAGGGCTTTAACCATCTGAATCTTGAAAACCCCCAGAGATGGAGACTGCGCAACCTCACTGGGCAGCCTCCTTCCTAGCTTGATGGTCCACACAGTGAAATATTTTCTGCTTATGCCCCGTCTGTAGCTTTTCTGTTTCAGCTTGTGCATATTATATCTAATTATCCAGTCTCCAAAGAGCCTCACTCTCTCTTCCTGTTGATCTCCTTACACATGTTGTAAGGATGCTATTAGGTCCACCTGAAGGGAAGAGTATCTTCTAGGGCACGCTTCCTATCTCCTAACCATGCTATATGTTGTTGTTTTCAAAGCAAATTACCTGGCAAAAAAAGCTCTGTCATAGGGCAAATAAAATATTTGCTGTTGGCCAGGACTAAGTAAGAAGACTATGCTGGTGTGTCAGCTCATTGGAGGGAAAGGGCTAGACACCTATGGATTTGAGGAAGATGGAGACTGTGAATCCTGTTGTAGAGAAGGAATAGACTTTTACAGAAAGAGATGGCGCTTTTTTTGAGCATTTCTGCAAACGTCATTATCCTCATACAAACAGGTTGGAAGAAAGGGGGTGGGAAAGAAATTACATTGCACGGGATGATCTCTGCATTTTTTTATCCAACATTTGCTTTGCTGTCTCTCATACCAACTGTCACACTTTTTAGGAATGCATCCATGATGAGTGGCAGAATATGACTGCATTTCTGTTGCTTTGAGTCCTCATATGTTCTTAACTGCCTTTATAGGCCAATGGGCACTGTTTGATGCTTTGATATTCCCATAAAGTATCCTGATTTTTTATTTATGACCTCAGCTGACCTGTTTCTCCATGCATTGCCTTTTCAGTTTTTGTAAAACGGTGCCTCACCACTGTCTCTGAGCTTCTGGCAGTCAGCATTTTAAAGACATCGTGTGTCAGAGGGTGGGCATAGACTATCACACTTAATATTTACCAGTGGATCTATTCTTTATGAAATTGGTCTGGTCCTTTTTTGAAGCTGTTTATAATTTTGGCCTCTATGACATCCTGTGGTATTGAGTTCCATGGTTTAATTCTCTCCTTTATTGCAAGCATTTCCTTTTGTTTGTGAAGTAATTTCTTTGCATGCTGCTTCCTCTTTGCCTGTAAAAGTTTTTGTCATTATTCATTTTTATGAATCTCTATCACAGCCTTCCTCAACTGTATTTTCCCAGCTGAAGAGTATTAGTTTACAATATTTCTGTTCAGCTGTTTGACAGTACTGATTGTCTTTTCTTTCTAGTGTTTCTAATTTTGCTGGAACCTGTTCACAGTGGACATACTATTCAGGATGTTAGTCCAATGCAGACCTAAGCAGTAGTGTAAGAATAATCTTCATTATATATATGTTTTTAGGAGCTGATGAAGAGCTCAGCTGCACTTCTTTCCTGGTAAGAGAACCTTAAAGCTCTCATCAGCTGAAGAATGCTTAGATATATTTTTTGTCTTTTGGTTGTGTTTCACGTTTATTCCTTTGAAAACTTCCTTGATTAATGCTATTATCTCTGCTCAAATGCACCTTTCTGTGCCTTTTCCAGAATTTGCTTTCAGTTTGATAAGCCAAACTGCTTAGGCATGATGGATGATTCTGTAGGAATTGGTCATTCTTTCCCATTATTTTGAAAACCTCCTTTAAATTTATTTCTATTTGAGTTGTTCTAGAAAATGGGTATGACAGGTTTTTCATAGAATTTTGCCTTTTAATTTCTTTCATACTGCCCAAAATGAATTTCAAGCAACTTCGGTGTTTTTTTCATACTGCAGAACAAATATCTTTTTAGTAGTGTTACTGTATTTTATTCCAGAAATGCCCAGAGCTACAGATATCTCTTAGAAAGCGGGTAAAACTAAAGCTAAGATAAAGGTTCTTTAGCCTCAGTATGAAGGCCCTCTAACTCTTAGCCATACTGCTTTTAAGCAAACAAATCTTCCCTAGCAGCCCAGCCTGCAGTGATGTATGGTAGTTTTTAGATAGATGTGCCTCTCAGACATTGAAGCATTACAGCATTACAGTTGAACCTCCCCTCCATGGTTTGCAAAACGTTACACTCTCAGGCGTGGGGATGTTTAAAGCAGAACTTTTATTACCCTCGATATCTAAAAATAAACACAGTCTGGACAACTACCATCACATGTAATCCCACTCTGAGAGAGCAAACTCTTGAGCTGTAGAGGGCTCTGGGGCTGGTAATGAGCCTCTCGATCTTCTCACAAAAACACTAATCCATAAAGACAGACAGTTTTGACCTTGTAGTCATTCAAAACTGCTGCAGATGCTCTGTGGCTGTTTTAATTAATGGATTTATGGGGTCTTATCGTGTTAAATGACAAGCAGAATGTAAATGGTTTTGTCTAAAACTTGAAGGTAGATTCACCTCATTTTTTAAAGAAGATCTAGTTTAATTTAGTATTTTTTAAAAAATGTCAGCTATTTAATTTGATCCTGTATTATTTTGAGGATGTTTGGATACAGTTTTCACAGTCAGCTAGATCTGAATTTGTTTTACCTGAAGGCTTGCAATCACTCAGCACAATACCCAGTTGGGATCAGCAACAAATATTAAAAAAATCCGGTAAAACAAAACTCCCGTTCCTTCAAGGACAGAGCAAAAAAAGACACTTAAACTGACATTTGACCCACTTGCACTGAAGTAAATGAAATTAAATGCAAAACCACTGCAAATAAAAATGGGGTTAAAAATAAGGATATATGTATAAAGGAAAAGGAAATTAATGAAGTGTGTTTTTAAAATTTCTAGCACTATGAGGGTAAACAAAGAAAAAACACCGGGAGCTAAGCTCCACACGTTTTAAACAAACCCTCAAGACATTAAGAAAGCATACTCAGTGTTACAGTTTCTCGTTTATTTTTTCATAGTGTAACTGACCTATAGGGAACTCCCAGGGGATGAAATAGCTTCTGCTGCACTTGTTGTTTCTTTTATAATCAGGAAAAGAAGCATTATAAAATGCCATAACTCTGGCCTCAGAATGCTCAGAAGTTTGCTGCTCTAATTAAAAAGTGAATGTTCCCAGTGTTTTGCCAAATAAAGCTCTTTTATAACAAATAACCTTTTGAGGGGGAAACCGCACTGTTTGGACACCAAAAAGTAATTTTAAGGCTTATCTTGAGCCTGTGCCATGGTAAATACAGGCTAGAGCTTCTTGCCGTTCCTCTCTTTACTGAGGAATCAAAACAGACGTATTTCAGCAACCAGCTTGTGCAAACATTCTACTGTAAATGTAACTACAGTTTGGAGTGACAAATTCTCTTCTAATGACATTTTTAGACGGATTATGCACCCTCCTACATTAGGGCAATGGTTCTATAGGATAATGTGGCACTTTTTCTGTTATTAACATGCATTTGCACTGCTTTTGTCTGTCACAGAAAACCTCCTTTTGGTCTGAGATTTTTGCCCTTAGTCTTTCATCTTTTTTCTTACTTTTTTTTTTCTGTTTAAGTTTGGGGTTATTCAGGCAAGCTACATTTGAACTGAGAAGCTCAAAAAACTCAGTAACTGTAAGGCATTTTGAAGACACATAAAATGTAGATGTTGATAGTTAGGGGCTCAGTCCCACTCTTACTATACATTAATTCAGCACTCTTAATGCAATAAATGCAATAAATGTAGTAAATGCAGTGTTAGTCCATAAACAAAACTATCTTTGCTAGAGTACCCACAGGCAATACAGTAAAGGTGAGAGAAGACACAACACCCTAACTTGCAAACCTTGGTGAGAGGGAGGGAGTGGGGGGGAGAGAGAGGGCTTTCCTCCACAGTCCTTTGGTTCTTTCCATCAGCTTTGAAGTACCTGTGAAGGTATGGCCAGTCAAGCGTAATTCCATGTGAGTTAAGATGTAACAGCACAGCATCTCTCTTGGATGTTTTTAGTTCTTATCTTCAAATTCCTTGGTTTGATTTGGTTCAGTTCTTAATACTGAACTCCCATTAGTAAACTAGCCAAATACAAAGTTGTCTTGATGAGATGCTGAAGATCTCCTTGTGGTCACTGGAAGCCAGGAATTGACATCACATTACGAGAGACACTCAGGAGCTTCCAGATTTTCCTCTTGAGTTAATAGATGCGAAGTGCAGCTAGACCATTAATACAACAATTTATCACCCATATCAGCTAGGTAACCCCAAGTCTGGGGATTATCAGCAACCCAGGATGTTTATCACCTTCTCTGGGGCTTTTTTCATGTGTCAAGGAAGATGTCTGTGGTCCCTGCAAGCATGTAATGTTATTTTCAGAAACAAGACGCAGTAGGCATCATCATAAGTGATGTTGATTTGTCAGCCTGGTAGATGCACAGTAATAGGGAAGAGGTTGAGTTAGCAAGTATTTGATATCCACACATCTTTATAAGCTATTGCATTTCACAGGGTATATTAAACATTAAACTTCTGATGTCTTATTACCACTACAAGACAAGAATTGCAAACAGCAGAGAACTGCAGGTAATCCATTTTTATGACAAGTTTTCAGTGTGAATGAGGAATAGCAAGCATAAGCCATTCTCATTACTATATTTTCATTGTCCTCCATAGATGTCAGATCCAGGGCAATCTGTTCAGTTATTTTTTTTTAAAGGATTATATTTCACATTAGTAGATATTCTTGAGCAGACCAGTTATCTATTCTGGCCACTTCCAAAAACAAATGTAAATTATCCTTGCTCAGACAGTTCAAGAAATGTCAAGAATGAGTAATAGTTAGTTATATTTATGAAGCTTCTAAATGCTTCAAAAAAATTAAAGCCATTCTGTAAATTATGGTTGTTCAGATTCTATTTTGATGTGTATGCAAATTAGTAAACAGTAAGGCTGTTACAATGCATGTTTTTTTAATGAATTGCAGAGTATACATATAAGCCATAATTAGAGCTCTTGGGAACAGCATTACCTAAATCTAATTTGCTGACATACCATCGTAAGGTCAAGTAAGTCTTTAAAGGAAAGAGCTCTAGTAACCTGAGATCAGAGACTTCCAGTTTTTTCTTCAGCTTTCACCACTGCATATTCATGCACATGTTCAGCAGAAAATCTAACTCTTTTTGATAATAATTCACAAGGCTCTAAGCCCTGCAGTTAGCATTGGCTGAAACCATTAAGCAATACATTATAAATTAATAAGCATTTCTTATACTGTGATCCTGGTTTTATCTTTGTCCTTGTCCTTCACAGAAAAATAATTTTAAGGTTTTCAGAAAGATAAAGAAAAGAAATTCTGTAAACTACTAGTTCTCCCTTGTGATTCCCCTTCTGTACTGCCATCCCTATAAAAAGTTATTCATATAACTCAATTCAATTGTTAATAACTTCCTCATTTCCTTTAGATGCAATTGCTGTTTATTTGAGTTCCTGTGTTACATTTATACCAATAGGATACTAGCACCTATGACCTTACAGATGGCTGTTCTGTACAGTGGCAATCTTTGGCAGAAATGAATTTTCCTTGGTATTATGACATCTTTAACTTCAGAAAACAAAACAGTGTAATGTTGTTGTGTTTTCTTTTTTTTTTTTTTTTTTCCCCTATTTCCTGTCTGCTTTCCCTAACAAGTCTCTTGGTCAAGTCTGGGAAATTCTTGTTCAGAAAACATTAAGGATTCTAGGTCAAAAGTCCTAAAACCATATGGAATTTTCCATAAACAATACCACAGAGGTTTGTAGTTCAATCTAGGAGTTGAAAAGTGAGCTCTGAGGTATAGATTGCAATTATATATATGCTGCATGTTAAAATACCAGTCTCGCAACTCATAATTATGTTGAAAATATGCTGAGGTGGCTAACATCTAAAAATATGACAATAATAAAAGTTTATGATTTGGGATTAGGAATGATTCCAGACTATGACAGTGAAGAAAACTAATGGATCCTTATGTCTTACTATGGACCCATTCACAGCAGCAGGTTTTTTTTGATCCTAATGTTACATAGCACAATGGGTTTATTCTGATTTATCTGGAATACACTGAGTAAATATTTGCCCTTCACAGCTCTTTTGAATACAGCATTTGCAGACAGCCTTGAACATCAACTTCATGTTTTTCTTTTCAATAACTTCTATTTATTTTAGAAGTTCCAGGAGAGGCTAAATTCTCACTCTGCTTGGCACTCCACAGACAAATAGCAAGATAGACTACCTTCATCAAGGAACGTGTGATCTGAGTAGCAGAGATAGAGGAAGGAGGCCAAAAATATTCTAGCCTTCTGTTACAGAAGGTGAAAGTATGAGAGCAGTCCATGAAAGTGATAACCTTTTGATTTGGTGCTCATAACTTACATTCCAACCATGATGAAATATATTCACATTTTTAAAATTGTAGACAAACACTTGACTTTCCTGAATTATAAAAGCCATTTCAAATTAATAATGTGAGTTATTAGCTCATGTAATATTCTTAAAGCTAGTGATATGAGGAACTCGTATTTCCCTTACATTTATAAAGACTTAAAGAAGCTTCTTGTTTCTTTAATTTGATTGATTTTTTTTTTAAAGGAAGACTTTCTTAGAAAAAAAATTGACTATAATTACAGGGGTTTTTTTAAATTACTTTTTAAAGTTACAAATCAATTGCTGTTTTCCAGACTTAATATTTTGTGAACTCTTTCTTGATAAAATTCTTCATTTTTGGAGATATCTTGTAATTCCTGAAGTTCCTCTTGCTTGGACAGCCTTCATTTTTATTTTTACATGTGGAGCATGAAAAAAGTCTCTACTTAAGCAACCTTGAGAGAAATATTGTGATAGAAACTGTTTTTTGATACACTTAGTTTATGTAGAACCGTCTTACTAAATATATGACAATTGTATTTTATACAAAATTTTGAGCCACTCCTTGAATTGTTAAATTCCTAAATAAACTCTTCCTTACATTTCTTTTTTTATCTTCATCACTCCAGTCTTCAAAAAGGGCAAGAAGGAGGACCCGGGAAACTATAGACCGGTCAGCCTCACCTCCATCCCTGTGAAAGTGATGGAACGACTTATCCTTGGTGCCATCTCAAGGCATATCAGGGATAAGAGGGACACCAAGCTGGGAGGAGTGGTTGACACGCCAGAAGGCTGTGCTGCCATCCAGCGAGACCTGGACAGGCTGGAGAGTTGGGCAGGGAAAAATCTAATGAAATATAACAAGGGTAAATGTAGAGTCTTGCATCTGGGTAGGAACAACCCCAGGTTCCAGTATAAGTTGGGGAATGACTTATTAAGAGAGCAGTGTGGGGGAAAGGGACCTGGGAGTCTTGGTGAACAGCAGGATGACATGAACCAGCAATGTGCCCTTGTGGCCAATGGCATCCTGGGGTGTATTAGAAGAGAGGTGGTTAGTAGGTCAAGAGAGGTTCTCCTTCCCCTCTACTCTGCCCTGGTGAGACCCCATCTGGAATATTGTGTCCAGTTCTGGGCCCCTCGGTTCAAGAAAGACAGGGAACTGCTGGAGAGAGTCCAGCACAGGGCAACTAGGATGATTAAGGGAGTGGAGCATCTCCCTTATGAGGAAAGGCTGAGGGAGCTGGGGCTCTTTAGTTTGGAGAAAAGGAGACTGAGGGGTGACCTCATTAATGTTTACAAATATATCAAGGGTGAGTGTCACGAGGATGGAGCCAGGCTCTTCTCGGTGACAACCAATGATAGGACAAGGGGTAATGGGCTGAAACTGGAACATAAGAGGTTCCGCTTAAACTCAAGAGGAAACTTCTTCTCAGTGAGGGTGACGGAGCCCTGGAACAGGCTGCCCAGGGAGGTTCTGGAGACATTCAAGACCTGCCTGGACACGTTCCTGTGTAGCATAATCTAGGCATTCCTGCTCTGGCAGGGGGATTGGACTTGATGATCTTTCAAGGTCCCTTCCAATCCCTAACATTCTGTGATTCTGTGATTCTGTGATTTGTCCCTTTTATGCAAACAGTTTTTCTATAAATCATTTTCACTGCATTGGATGCCCACCTTCTCTCCTTGAAAGGCAATCTAGCAGTTCCCTGTCCTCGTACACAGAGTTAAAGCCACCACAGTTACACATGCATCCCTTTCTTCTGTTACTCCCTTTTTTTATGATTTGTGTTCTGTTGTCTGCCCCTCAGTCCTCTCATTTTTAACTTGGCTTGTGCTGTCTCCTCCTAATCAGAGGCCATTTTTCCTGTTGGGAGTCATTCATCCTCCTACAACATCAGATTTCTTCTAAAAACTCCCATTTAACAGTCCTCTGCCTTTAACTTGTTCTTATTGTCTATATTTTTTAAAAAAATTAGTGCTTTACAAATTACACTTTTCCTAACCTAGCTTTCTCTGCTAATGTAGTCTTTTCTTTACTCTGTCTCCATTCCTTTCCTGCTGCCATTTGTCATTATTTTGTTTAATTCGAAGCCTGATCTAGCTCCACCTATGCAAGGTTCCCATTGAAATTAACAAAAATAAAATATTTCCATCCAGAAGCTCTTCCTTTTTCTCTGTATAATCCCTGCCTCTCTTCAGAGTGTTCAGGCACAAGACAGTACAGCTTCAGTTTTAAAGATGTCCACATAATTTGAGGACAGCCACATCAGGAGGTTTTCTGGTGCAATCTGTCCATGACAGGTCAAATAATTTTACCCCTTACCTCCATTTTGGGTTCTTGAGTTGGATGTCAGAAGTTTTTAGGCAGCTGGTGGTTCAGTGAACCAGAGAAACCAGCCAACAAAACCTTCACAAAAGACACTCTTGGAAATTTCTGCCAAATTTCTCTTTATGTCCAGCAAAACAAGGACCTGCAGGGACTGCTGTGGAGGAGGCCAAGAGACTAGGACCAAGAGGTGGGGTAAGCAGCACCCTACAGTTTTGCATCCTTGCTTTTTTCTTTATAGACACTGACGATGGACACTTGCTGTCCTTTCCAGTTTTAATACTTCACAGGCTCTTTTTGCTCCATCTGCACTTGAAAAATTCAGTCAGAGGGTGGTTGGTCATTAGCTTACCTGCAAAGTCATTATCTCTGAAAGAGGTAAAATTCCAGGTAAAGTTCAAGTAAGTCACTGTAATGTGGATGTTTTCTAGATAGGTGTCCAACACATTAATATAAGAAGTTGTAATTAATCAGAATTTCAGTTGATGTGTAATATCACTGCTAACTAAAAAAAAAAGACTGCTGCTCATATTTGTCTTGCTCCAACTATTGATTTAGCCTTTAGGCCCAATCCAAAATCCATTGGATGAACTTAATATTCATAATCAAATTCTGACATTGGAATTCATTGAGAATATTATAAGTAGAGGTATAATATTCTGGATATAAATAAAAAAATGTCACAGCTTAACAGTGTTTAGTAAACCATTCTGAATAATTTTCACTCCTGATTTTTTCACATCTCAATCTATAATTCAAAGCAAACCCAAAGTATGCTTAGCACCATAATTATTTCATTATGGGTCTAAGGACAACCTGCCTGAATAGTTAAAGGCCTTGTGAAAAGCACATTGAAAAAAGGATGGAAGATTTTTTCACTACCTTCAGGAAGGTTCACATCAGTTCCAAGATCAGGCTTATCCTGATCATCACATATTTGTGAGTGAGCCTGTGTTCACCTATCTGAGTGCTTTATTTAATACTTTGCAGCTTCTGCTACAAAATGGGTGCCTTCCTCAATGTGTAGAAGTAATTCTCATGCTTAAAATCTGTGATATATATACACATAGATACATATGTATGAAAGCTAAAATATATACAAATAGCTAGCAGTATAAAAAAATTCCTTTCATGATGAAGGAACAGTTTTTATGTGGAGGGAAGTATTTCCTGAAAAAATGTGTCTGGCCAATGCTTTCCTTAAAAATACTTCTTACAGACTTATTTTTATTAAATCAATCATTGTGAAACTAGCTGAAATGGTGAGATGATAATGGTGGTTGGTAGCTCTAGGCTTTCTACAATTATTGGTATCTTCTGAAGAAATAATATAAAATATTTAGAAAGGGATTTTTAACATGCTGTTTCACTGACCCAGCGATTTTTAAAAAACAAAAGTAGAACTGTCATTTGTCTTGACAGTCCCCATGTCTATTCTTGAAGTATTTACCTGATACTGATTTACGTGCAGGAGTTGTGTACAAATGAACATACTAATGGGAGCTGTCATTAGCTGCCTACAAACAGTACAGAAACTGTTGCAAGCAATAGCAAGGCTGACAAAATCCTTGGCCAAAGAAAACAGTGTTTGAGTTTTCTGTTGCTTTTGCTATCAGTGTGTAAACTCTTCCAGCAAATGCTATCACACACATGGAAAGTCTCCCAGGACATACCCCATGGCGTGAATTCTCTGACTGGCAGAGCAGGGTAGGCTTTGCTGTGTGGCAGATTTCTGACTGCTGTGGAGTCTCACCCTCAAAAGGAAAGCAAGAGCATTTGATGAGCAGCCTTTCCTCAGGTATTGTATGTCTCCAGCATTGATATATGGAATATTTTTCAGGGCAAACTTTTAAAAGTTTGGATTCTGTCATGTATTAATACTGAATTAGGGAAAATAACTTATACTTTTTAATATGTATATACACATAAAAATTAGATGTCTCAACACTGAGAAAAACCCATCATGTTCTTAAAACACAACATAATATTAGGCCTACGTTTTCCAAATACTTGTGGATGTACTTAACTTTATTACCTTGAACAGTCTCAGGCAGTCAAAGGGTGCAAAGACTGAGAATCAAGGAGGAAGAATATTACTGTTAATGTAATGATATAATTATCAGTATTTTAACTTTAAACTCTCGATTCACTGTCTTTAGAGCTCATTTGTGTCCTTTAAATTGTCTAATTTACCTTCAGATATGAGCAGCAATCTTTGTGAGGTTTTTCTGGAGCACTTTGAAGTCTCAGATTTGAAAGTGCTTCTTTTGCCAGTTATCTGAGGTGAGAATCAGGTCAGCTGTATTGTTTAAACAGCTTTAGTCTGAAAATGAACAGTTTGGTTAAACGAAAAAAAACACAAAAAAGGTGGCATTTTTACCATTTAAAATGTGAATATTTCTGAGAAACCATTGTCATTCAAGAAAAAAGTACCTTGTGTCTCTAATACTTGCTTCATAACCTTAGGACACCATAAGCTCATGCCTGGCAAAACATATCTTATTATTCTTGTTAGAATTATATTCTAGGTGCCAACATTGTGCTGCTTCACAGAATCGGGAAGAGATGCAGACATAATTCCTGCCATGAAGATTTTACTGTCTAAATATGCAGAACAGATAAATCCATCCCAAAATGCACAGTAAGATCTATGGGAATGACCTACAGAAGCATATTGTTGTGTTTTCCTTTGAACAGACAACAACATCTTTGTTGAAATTAATTAGCATTAGTGGACAGAATAAGTTAATTAAAAAAAGTTATTTTAAGTAACTTAAATAGCACATGGGGCTGATTCCAGGACAAACAGGTACATAGAAGCTATGCAAAAATAATCCAGAGGCTGAGACAAGCTATAATAGGATGACAAAAAAGGACAAGTTGAAAGCCAAGGGCAGAAGTTCAGGCTTGATGTGAAAGACAAAAAAAGCGAAGGGAGAGAATCAGAGAGGAAAGTGATACAGATCTTGTGCAAATAAAAGATCTGCGTAGAGCCGAGATACAACTTTTTAAATTAAGTGCTAGCAAAACTTCCAATATGATTTGATTGTCTGTTGAAAATACCAACTTATCTAAGGAAGCATGACAGCAGAGTAGGATGTAGTTATGGATATATTAGTAGGTGAAATGTGCTTTCAACAAAGTAGAAATATATTTAGAGAATGTATCTAGGGAAACATGTTAGGAATTCCAACTTCCAACCACAATCTTGCTTAAACAATAGTAAAAAAACAGGAAGAAATTTTGTCTTGTTTGGTTTATTTCTTCTTGTGGACTTCCATTACATAAATTTTGCTGGTCTGTGATGTTTTTTTCTCCCAAATGTTTAAATTCCTACCTCACTTTGATACGTGGGATAAAAGCTACTCTTCCAATTAAATATCTGTTCCACTGACTTACGCTAGTGAGTAATTAGCTATTATCAGATACCTCAGTCTTAAATAATTAATATAGACTTTGAAAGATGATGGGTGAATGGTCAAATAAAGCCAATTAAATTAAGACAATGATCAATAATTCTCACTCTTATAAACTTATATGGCTTGATTCTGTAACAACTGTCATGTATTAAATTTCCATGTTATAACTAAAGCATCTGTTTTAGAAAACTGAATATTCCCTGGCTATTAATAAAGCTGGGGCCACTTTAATTGTTTTTGAATGTCAGTATTGTGTTACCCAATGCCTGCTGTGTTACATTCAATTCATTTTTAGGCACAAGATCACAAAAACAATTTCACTGAAACCCACAGGGAAACTGGATGTTCAGGTTGAACCTTTGTCCTTAAACTATAATGTTTTCATCTTTAAAATTCAATCTCCAGAAAAAAAAATAGGATGGCCTAAAGTGAAATAACAAATCTCTCAGTGGTCGCTTGGGGCCACATGGAGTAACACCACCACACGTGTGGTTCCTAAGGGTGATTTTAAAAGCATTTTGTCAAATTTCAGGTCCAGAGCAGCTCTCCTTCAGTCTCTCAATTCTTTTGTAGGGCTGTGATTTGACAAAGGACTGACTCTAAGAACACATCTCAATTGGATGAATACATAAATTTTAAATGTTATGGAGAGTGACATTAATTTTAAAAGTCTACAGTTTCTTCCATACACAAGATTTGTACCCCCTGTTTTAGAAGCTGCTTCCTAGTTCTTGGACTGCTTCAACTGCAGAACAGCCTTAAAGCAGATGTTTTTTTCTGGGCTGAGCAACGTCAAAGGAGTTAGATCAGGTTTGCAGTATTTGTTATATGAACATCACAGTCTGGCTTTGTGTATTTTGCATATATATGTAAATGCATTCACAGGCATATTTGAAATGTCCATGTTCTTTCAAATAATTTTGAACTACAGGATGCGAGAATGGTTGTAATATCTTCCTTTGATTAGTTAGTTTTCACTTTTCCTGACTGACAGTTGTTAAGATTTGAGGTGGCTGATTCTCCTTGGTTAGCTCTGAGACCACCAATAGTCTGCTTCTTCTATTTCTGGAGACAGGATGCTCATATATCATACATATTTGTTGTCATAAACCATGTTCCTTCATGTGATCTGTGGTCACTGATCATAGATGCAAGTTAAAAAACCGCACTTAGCTGTAGCTTGTGCCAAGATATATAATGTCTATTAACTGCTGGTAAAACCATCTATATTGGTCCATCAGTTCTAGTTGGTATTTGATTGTCCACATACATGAAATCTCCTTAAGAAGAATATTAAGTTTGTGGTCTGTTGTGGCGGTAAGTGAAGATAATACAAAGATGTTGGTGAAAGGTAGAATTGTAACTTACACAAGATCACATGGGTCAGTTGTATTTCTGACTTGTATTTTGTTGGCAAAGGGCAAGGATTCCACTGAACGTGTCAGCAGTATGGCTTCAAGACTACAGTGTTTTGTTTGATTATTTTGAAGCCTGTGGAGGACTCGCACAAAACCCACTGTCTTGTTTTCCTGTTGTCACAGCTACTTTAACCCGTAAAATTGAAGCTAGCTCTGTCCAACTGATGTTTACAGATTGTGTTCTCTTGATTGACCATTGCCCTACATCATTTACTTTGAAGGCTTTTTTACATATGGTGAACAGCTGAACTCTGTCTTTACATAGTTTAACCTTCTTTAAAAGAGGAGAAACAGAGAGGTATTGTGGTGATGTATGGCATAATGTTATCAGTTGAAACTGTAATTGAACAAAATTTCTTCAAATTTCATTCCCTTCTGCACGTTAATTTATTTGGAGAGAATGATGCAAATGCATTGGAGCATGACTGGAGTGCTTAAAAGAAATGCAGATTGATTGAAATACAATGTACCAGCTGTGCAGCTAAAATATTTTCAGAATGAAAGGTGGGATAGTCAAAAGTACATAACATTTTTCAGTTAACTGTAACTATTGCAGTAGTCTTACTGTTTTTAATGGGCACAAACTTAGACTCAGGCTTTGGAAACTCCTGTTTTACGTACAGTTGTTGCATTTACCTGAAAAAATGCAATCATTTTACATTGCTAATATATTATATATGTACCAGGCTGTGCTAGTATGGCAATATGATCAGTTAAACATGCTCAGTCTCTAGTTGTGGTGTGACAAAGGGATAACTCTGATAAGGGTTATTTTAATTTGTTTGCCTTTTGAACTAAAATCTTTAATGCTTATTCTTAACCTAAAGGTGAAAGTTCTCAAAAATACATTCTGGTGTATTATTAGTTGATTAATAAAAATAGTACTATGCAATCATGTACTTAAAAACGTATTTTAATGCAGACAGGCAAGACGACAGTATTAAGACTGACTGAGTCTTCAGAATAAAGTCCTGTTCTTTCAGCTACTGCATGTTCATTTGTATAAGCTGTAACATGGCATTGATTTGCTGCTATTAAAGCCAATGACAAAACTGATATTGATATTCAAGGTGGGTACAGCTGAAAAACACTTACTACAACTCTGTGAAAATGACCCAAATCAAAATGAAGAGTTCCTTCACAACCTCCGGGTATTGAAATAGGCCACCACCAAAATTCTATGTAAAATAATTTGTTGTGTTTCTGACAGAGAAAAACCATAGCTTAACATTAAAGTATTTAGCCAGACAGGCTACCTTGCTTCTGTCGTAGATAATTGTGTCCTCTGCATCTTAAAAGAGCATTACAGGGACTACATTAGGAAATATTTTTAGAAATAAATTAACTGAATATACATTTTGTATTTTGGCTACCTAATTTTACTGGAACAGTTTTGGTGGCCAAGGGCACATAGATTTGTATAGCTGCAAGGTGAGTATTTGTTTTCCTCTGATATACTGGCCTTTTAATGTTTCTATGATTCTAAATTTCTCACAGTATTACAGAGTAACTTAAAAAATATAAATATTAGGTGATGAGTAACATCAGGTTGAACTTTGTGAATTTTATGCCAAGAGTAGGTGTTTAACATCTATGATTTTGTTATTAGAATATTATCTGTTGAAGATATTTTCATTGATCTTGACTTAGCAGTGAATTCCCCTAAAACTATTCTTTCTTGCTTATGTTTTAAACTTTTTTTTTCAATATTCACACTTTGCCTTAGCTCAAAACAAAAGATACAGAAAAAGTGATTTGTCCACTATAGTTTTCATGTAGACATAAGATGTATAAGTACCATTGATTTTTAAGGTTTTGAACTTTGTATGAGGTTTTTCAATAGCTAGGATTAGTTATATGGCTACTGAGAAAAAACAGTAAGTAAACTTGAAGTTCTGATTTCATACCACTGTTACAGAAGGGGTAGGATTTAGCTGTTTCTGCTGGAACAGGAATTCATTTATAATGTTAATCTACATTGACCATAATACTTTCACTAAACTCCCTTCTTTGCTTCACTTCAAATACATGAGTGGTCCCACAGAAAGCAATAGGACTATTAAGCTGCTTAAGTGCCTGTGCATTTATGGGACTGAAGCATAAATTTTCACACAAGAGCTCCTTCCATATTGGTAAAAGGCACAACAGAATACACAGTAAAATGGAACAAAAGCATAAAGTTGTCTCAAAGTCAATCACAAAGTCCTTAAGATCGTATTCCAGACACTGCATATTCACATGCATCAAGGAAGCAATGCTATAATGCATTCGTTGTCTTCATTCTACTGCAGTCAGACACCAACACACATTTTCTCCTACAGTTTATGTTAAAGCTACCTACCATCCTCATACTTCAAGAAGAGAACTAGGCCAAAAAATCCATTGATATGTTTATGCATTAAAAACCAAAGAGATAAATCCCAAAAGCCTTCCTTCAACAAAGGAAATTCTGCAGTCTATTGGCAAATCGGCGCAAGCTTCAGCTCATGTAATTGAAAACGGGGTGGATGCGAAGACATTGTAGATTACTGGGCTACGTTATCCCCAAGACATTTTTGATAAAGTAATTGGGACCAGTGCTGTGCATTCCAAAAGCAAAATAAATTACTCTTTTCAAGTTGTTTTCGTGACTACCAGGGACCAATCATTTCTAGTGGGGATGTTTTTTTCCACCCAGAGAAAGTAGGAATTGCATTAGAGGCTTTAAAATTATCCTCAATTTCCCTTCAATTTGGTGACAGAATTTTAACAAGTTGGTTCCAGGAACCCTTGAGAGCATCCTTTGGCACCTCATTCTGTTAAAACCGTAGATATATCCCTGCAAGTACTACAGAATTTAAAATACACTTATAAGCATTTTAAAATTGGCCTTGGTATGTCACCACTATTAAAATTTCTATTAGTTTTTATTATATGTAATTCCCCTGTAGCACCATGGAGTTGCCTAATAACAAATTTAGTCTTCTCTATTATAGTTTGTATGGGATAAAGTTAAGAACAGTAATGTAATGTAAAACTGTCGGTTCAGTTGGTTGCAACTTTCTCAAAAGTTTTTTTTTTATTTGTTGCAATGTTTGTTTTTGCTTAGATTTTCACCTTGGTCTGTATTGTACCTAACAGATGCATTTTATTAACTATCGTACCTTTAATGTCATGGGTAATAGACCTCTGCGAAAGGTGCAGCTACTTGTTTTCGTTCCAGCTCCAAAGCATGTTTTCCAGCACAGTATGTGAATTCTTCCTCCTCAAGTCCACTGTTTTTCATAGCTTTCAGGCAAAATATGGCTTCTTTCAAGCTCCAGACAGGCCATAAATTCCCTGGATTAGTCTCCTAAGCCAGAAAATTTCCATCAAGTTTTTGCGTAGTTTCTACTTCAGGGAGAAATGAGGCAGATGATCTGTGTCAGGGGAAATTTGTTGTAGATAGCAGTGTGTTTATGGTGTCCTGTAGAAATCTACAGAGATCCCATGTTCTTGAGCTGTGAGTTTTGCTGAGTAGTTAAGTATTTCTCTTTTTTGCTCAAACTAGTGTAAGAACAACTTTGCACAGAATAATTTGTACAGTTCTGAGCTAGCACCAAAAATCTCTAGTGCTCTCTTTCAGTTTAGTGGAAGAACAGCACTCATGTTTAGTTTATGAAGGCTGAATTATTGCAGCAATCCCCTCACATTTCTTTATAACACTAATAAATATGTGGGAGCCTACTATGGAAGGAAAATCATGCTGGCTCTGGTGAGGTTGCATTTGGTTTGTGGGGAGAAAGAGTCCACAGCATAGACTGGTTTATAATTAGAGTAGAAAAGTACCCAAGGAAAAGGCATTGCAGGGACAAGAGTTATATACTGAGCAGAGGCCCCTGATAAATGTTTAAAGTCTTGTAAAAGAAAAGGAAAGAAAAGTCATTGTTACTCTAGAAAATAAACTGCAGGTTTATGATGTTGGCATAATAACCTTCCTGTGGGTAAAAGCATTTCAGATTCTAGTAAACTGTGAAGCTGAGGCAAAAAAATTATTTCCAAAGCTCACAGGTTTTGGTGTCATTAAAAATACAGTATCTGTAAAGCAGATATAAAGGATTGGGTATGCGAGTGAATCAAAAAGGAGCTAACAAAGCAATTACAGTTTGGCTGGAGGATTTGAAGAATGAAGAGAGAGTTCTTACTAAAGCTTGAAAGAAAAAAAAAAAGGAAGTGTAAGGGAAATCAGATATTATTTTTTTCCTGATCTCTTGCCAAACACTCCATTGAAGAGGCAGACCTTTATTCCAGTAAAGAAAGTTTTCTTGCCAAAAATGTGGAGGTGGCTACTTTATTCCCAGCCAAGCTGAGGATGAATTATGAAAATAAAATTTATATCTACTGGGACCCTCAGTCATCTGAAGATCTGTTGCAACATGTTGAAAGTGACTTAATTCAGGAAGATCTGGATTCTAGCTCAGGCTCAGAGGGAACTTGAGGACTTTATGGTTTCCTTTTTTTTCTATCAAGTTTTATAGCCCACATTTGTAGTAAAATAATGTTGTTTGAAGTTTGTATGTTTCATGGGAGTGGTGCCTTGAAGAAGTTATTTCAGTTAAATGGCACCAGATGGAGTGTTTAGTTTGTGACAGGATTCCAATGTTTAGTTTGAAATTGTTCTTTATTTGATGGCTTTATGGTATCAACAGCTATTCTGTTGGCATATATTCTCGTCCTGCCCTTGCAAAAATTGGGTAAGATGCATTTTGAAGCAATTTTGAAAAAAAACAAGTAAATACTATTCTTAGATATTAATGTGGAAGATTTTCTTCACTATGAGGTTTCATTTTTTCATGTCAGAGTATGAATTAACTTTTTAATTCAATAGTACTTCTTGGTTCTTTTTTGACTATATGACAAACCACAAAGATATGTAAGTAGGACAGAATAAATCCTCAAAAGCAGCAGTGATAAATAGTGTTAGAGTAAAAATATTTCTGTACTTATATTGGGAATCAGTACTTTTTTTTTTTTTTTTAAATTTACCATCTTCCTTTATGCTGGTGTCATCTGTATTTTAGAACCTTCACTTTGTAGCAAAAATAAGAGCTCAAAGAAGATGGGAGAGAGATCATCAGTGACAAATGACAGGGCAATGATGTTGCTACTAATTGCATCATTGACTTAACAACTCTTTGTCCAGAAGTAATGGGGGAGGGAGAGAAGAAACCTATGAAATAGATATTACCAGACAAAGAACAGAAATGAAGAAGTAGTCCCACATTATTTTAAGAGAGAGAGGTCATTTCTATAAGGGGGCAGCCCTTCAGAAACAGAAAATGCATCAGGAAGAAGGAGTGTGAGTGATTTTATTTTCATTGATGGAGGCTGGGCTCCTCAGCCCACAGACTTTTAGTGTTGGCAAAGACTCTAAAGGAGGAAGATAAACATGTAGGAGATTTTATTTTCCTTTAAAAAAAAAAAAAAGAGAGAGAATCCAAGAATCCAATAGTAAGAAACACTCTGAGAAGGAGACAGAAAGCAAGTCTTTTGTATACATTAGCAAATACGTTTTCCAAATACTTGTACTCTAGGATTAAACTGGTTGTGCTAAAGAAAAGTTAAAAAAAGGATAAAGGAATAAAGTAGTGAAATATTTTAAATCTCTAGTGGTTAATGTAAAAGCAAATCCAGTCACAGTCTGGTGAGATGTCACCAGTGTGTGACCAGATAGGAGTTTGATAGAAAAGTTGATGGAAAAGTTTGAGACATCCTCACTCAGTTTAGGATCTAGGAGGGTTGCATTATAGAACACCTCGTTCCAAAGAACCGGTCTGTACCATAAGAGGCCGTCCCACAAAGAATATTTGGCTTCTTAGACACATTTGCAGAACCTCTCTGTCTCTAGATAGTGTGCCTAAATCACTTTTTAAGCTGAGACTTAACCTAGAAGGTAGTTAGACATTCCTCAAAGTTTTTCTCCAAGTCAGTCATGTCTTCTAAAAACAAAAGCAATATCTTGATTTGTAACTAGAAACTCTTTAAGAGCAAGAGGAAATTCTGGAATACACATACTCCCCGAAAGCAGAACTCTTCAGCAAGAAAACCGCAAACTCCTGCCAGAGTTTAGCTCAGTTTTCCAAATAATTTGAGGTGTGGCACACTACAAAAAGTAAGATTTATAGAAATTCCTTCTTATATTTTAAATATATGACTGAACTGTAGGAACAATTAGCTCATGTCTTCTCTTCTGAGAACAGAAATGTTAGAGACATTTTTTCCTTTATAAAATGTTTTGAAAAAAGTCAGATAAATAATCACAGTTATGACAAGCATATAGAGACCTAGACCCTTCCGATTTCCCCTGCCACAACTTTAATAGTTTAACTGTTCTGCAAAGGCCAAAGCGAATCTCTATTTTTTACACTGGCTTTCACCACAGGTGAGTAAAAAAAAAAATAAAAAAAAATTAATCAATGAATAAATCAAGGAAAAAAAACCCACCACAACAAAGCTGATGAAAACTCTAAAGTTCCAACAAAGAAAACACTAGGTTTCAATAATCACATCTAGGTAACCCAACTTCTTATCTTAAGGATGTTTGATTTGTTTGCTGCTCCTCTTCCCAGCAATGTCTTTCATTTAATTTATTTTCAAAGAGATGAGTTTTATTAAAGCATACAGGTATTCTTACTCACTGAATTGTTGCGACAAAGAATCTCCAGAGATATAATGATTAAACAGCTCAAGAAATACCCATTCTTGAATCAGTGATCATCCCACATGTTCGTTGCACTGATCACATTTGACATCACTACTTGTGCAACATTCTTTGCCTGTGCCATACCTGGTTGTGGACACCTTTGCTCTCTGGCTCACAAATGCACGACTTTCCCCCTCAATCACAGTCACACAACATTCGTTTGAAAATGTCTAGTGAGCCATAAATCATTAGTAGCCCACACTCCACATCTGGAAGACCATTTAGATCAATCACATCATAATTCCTCCAGTTATTCTAGAAATAGAGTGAACTTTTTCTAAAAGAGCTATCTGTGTATGCACATTTCACCTTTATACATAGCTTTATTTTTAAATGTTATTGTGACTTTTGTTACTATTTATTCTGCTTTTTATTTCTTTACTTGTAGCGATCCAATCATATTGTATTTCCTAATCTTTTGTCTAGACCTGTATTCATGTGTTCTTGGAATCTCTGTGAAATATTCAAGTTTTTCATTTGAGAAATGATTTTTCATTTTTTGGTGATGTAGTGAAGCCTTCAGAGAAGTTCTTTACCATTAAGTTCATTACACACTCTTATTAGCACGTTTGCAGTGATAGGTCTTACAAACCCGTATATATTTATACATATATAGATATATGTGTATATTTATGTCACGTGTATATAAATGCAAGCAATGAAAGTGGAACAAATAACACTGCTTACACTTTACTATTTCATCCTTAAATAGCTCAGCTGTTTTCCCTTTTTTTCTTATAAGTAATCACCTTTCCCATCTGAAACAAATTAACTCCTGGGGAGGATATGTTCTGAGAGCTTTCATATGGTCCTTGTTACCAGGGAAACTACTTCTTTTGTCGGTATGTGTTCTGAAGCTTACAGACAGTGTAGATTGCTTTGTAACATCAGATGACAAGAGACAGCAAGGGCCAACTAGTTTGCATGTGGTTTCTGAGTGAAAAAATAATTAGAGACTTTCACAGCACTGGCCGACATTACTTATCCTGGACAGCTCTTCGAAAGAGAGGTGTACAAAATAGCACGGTTTATCTATATATTCAGCTTACTGTAGGTTGATGAAACAAATATTGTCCTGGGGGGGTGGGCAGGGGAGTGTGCAGCACAGAGTATCTGTTGGTGCTGGGGAGACCTGGCAGGGGGACGGTGGGTCAGGAGTTGCTGGACGCTGCAGGGTCCGTGCTAGGAGTGCTGGAATAAGCCCCTAGAGAAAATCACTTCCCTTTGAGCGGGTTCTTCCTGGGTATGTGCATCTCCTCTTGAAAGTGATTTGTAACATTTATTTAGTTTTTGTCACTGCTCTGTGTGTATTTTTCTGTGGTATTAAGCTGGAGGCTTCCACTTCCTAATGGAATATAGTACCTGAGAGCATATCTCTCTGATGAAAAATGCCTATTTTTTGAATGTTTTGTCTCCTTTTTTATTATTTTCAGCAAAAAAACCCAGCAGGTACAGAAGGGAAATAAACCAGAGCTATAATAATTATTGGCGTTTCAGAAGTTTCTTTGTTTTATATTTTTAATCTGTAATGAGCTCAATGCCCACACTGGATTGAGGGAGATATTTGAATTTAAAATGACTGGCAAACAGGATACAGAGTTGAGCCAATAGTGAGCAACAATGTGCCGTTAATGGCTTCTGAACATCTCAGCAAGGCTTCTGTTTTCAAAAATCTCTTAATAACAAGGCTCAATGCATGTCATATGTCTTTACCAGTTTGCTTTTTTAGCCATGTTACTTTGTCTAGAATTTTATCCAGAGGAGCTGGTTTGTTTGAGAAGTGAAGAAAGACTAGATTAATGGATCTAGAGCATTGTTTTCTTTCAAAAGAAAAAAAAAATCATCTGGATAAACCATTTTCATTTTTTTGGAAGACTAAAATAATAAAACCAGGAACACTGGCTGCAGAAGTGGAAATATCAGCTTAGTTTAAATCATAATCATTCCACCATCACTGCAACAGTCCTGACGAGTTGGAGTTCGGTCTTTTGTGAAAGCTGGGTATGAATATAACTGATGTTTTAGTCACCAGCAGCTAACTATGACTATTGGTTATGAAAATAAATCACAAAAATTATAACACATTGAAAATACACATCAGTATTTGGAAAGAATCTATACTATTAATCTGAGCAGATCACCAGGTAGTGGCTATTCAACAAGAAGAATACAATCGGAAATGATAAATAATAAACAGGTCAAGTTGAAATAGCTGGGATTACAGAAATGGGAGAACAAGAACCACTACTCTTACTTATGTGGCACCAGATGCATTCAATACTAACGTGAAAGTTATGCACATGATGAGAGTTAGTCCAAGAAAACCAGGGCAACAAGATGGCATGTTTATGAATGCATTTAGTTTAATGCGGCTTAAATTATTTTTTTTGTGATTGCTTATGATTTTCAATACATAACAGTTTTCTATATCAGGTTTATGTTCCTCAAAGGTACGTTGTGTGAGCCTGATGCAGCAAAAAATACGGATGTATACTTTAATCTCATAACCATATACACAACAGGAATTTTAGGTAAACTCTAGTTTGCATCTGGTTTCAATGGGACACAAGCATATGTTCAGTGTTTTGTGAAAATGAAGTTTATCCTACTTTCTGCTCAAACAACAGGTATGTGGAGAATAAAACACAACATCTCTTCTTCTTGTGTCCCCCTAGTGCCCCCCTTGGACACTGGGCAAAAATCCAAAGTAAAAGAGACTAGAACGTGTGAGAAGCTCAGGTGAGCCCTTCCCTGAATTCTGCAAAAACTGTATTTTCAGGTTGAGTTTGTAGCTAGCAGGTCCTGCAGGAGTTCTGCAAAAGCAGAGCGCGTATACCCTGAGGGAAGAGAGAATGCTTTTCCCAATCTCTTTCAACAGTAGTCTCCCTTGTCAATTAAAAGGATGCCAGCCACTGTCAGCTAGGAACATCTGTCAAGCCCTTAGTGTAAGATGCCTGAAGGGAAGATGCAGATTAAAGCAGTGTAAGAAAAACAGATGTTAGAGCATGAACTAGAGATGTTCTGAAATTCAAAGAGGTTGTTCTGCCTTAATGCGCTTAATTACAGAATTCCTTGTTGCTGTCATTAAAATTGAACCCTGCTGTTAGCTCATTCATCTATGCTCCATATTTCAATTAAAAGATTTCAGCTCTCTTAGGGGTGGTAGGACCACCTAGATTTGCTGATCCCTGAGATGTGACATCAATAGGGGAAAAATAGTCTCTTTACAATTCTGAACTATTCAGTGGTAAATGTAAAAAGCAAGTCCAGTGCTTAAATTCCAGGGCTAGGGATTAAATGATCTAGATTTTATTACATTAGATAGATTGTGATGAAAACTTAGCTCCCTTGAAAACGTTGAAAGTTTTGCTATTAACTTCAAAAGACCCACGATTTCTCCCTTGCTGTTAAAGTTGGAGTTAGTAATTCAGGTCATCCTTTTGAAAAGGCCTCAGAACTACAGATCTTAAGAGAATACAGAGCATCCCAAATATGAAGCATCCAGCACTGGTGAACTCCTTCATGCAAATTCCGTACCTCATTTTTTCTTCCTTTGTTTTCCCATGTAGAAAATAAGAGAAATAATTTTGGGGTTTATAGAGATTTTACTTATTGACATTGGCTCATTAATCAATGAAAATAAAACAGTATTAAAAAAATATAAAAAGTATTAAAACCTGCACATTATTAATCTTTTTGATCTTCCTCTCTTTCTGAGTTAGGTCAAAACTCTATTTTCAATTTTCTGTGTAAACTTCCAGTTTTCAAATTTGTTCATTCTGGGCTAGAATGAAAAAGGGAAGCATTTTGGTGAAATACATTCTTTCCAAAGCAACCATTTTTTAAGGAATGTAAAAAGAAATTTTCTAAATCTTTTAATGAATCTTGTTAAAAACAAAAGGTTTTGACATTTTCATGAAAACATTTTGCTTCCAACCAAGCAGCATATCCAAACAGCATAGTGCCGGCTACCTCAAGTTGTAAGAAGAAGAAAAGAAAATCTAAACATAATATTCCAAATTTCCAGAAGACAGAGTAAAAATAGTCAGGATTTATTTTTGCCACTTAAATATTTAAGGTAAATAGAGAGATGAAGAGTTCAAACTTGTGCCAACAGGAAGCCCAGGAATGATCTGAGCTTCGTTTTCAGGTTTTGAATGAAGTTATGTAAAGATGCCTTCAAATGTGCTTAAGGACAGGGGAGAAGAACACGTGTTCCTGTGGAGTCACTCTATGGAAGGAGATCGAAGCTCCTGGAAGCCAGTGAGGAGACTTCTACATGCCAGAAGTTATGAGTCATGTGTCTGAGACAGCATGAACTGAAAAGACTGGAGAAAAAAAGGCTGTTAGAGCCACAGAACCACAAGTATTTGTGCCCCGTAAATACAAATATCAGCATAATAATCCTGGCACCAAAACTCACCATTATATCATGGCCTAAGAACTGCACAGTTGCAATGTGCTATTCACTCTTTCATAGATCCAGCTGAATAATTTTAATCTAGAATTTTATTTGACTAAAACTTTTTGTTGTCCCTCATAGAACATTCACTGAAATATTCTGAATAGTCTCTACACTTAATTCCTGAATGGTGCTTTATAATTCTCCAGATACTCTCTGATTGAGTACAAAGGCTGCAGTGTCATAAAGGACATCTGATCTGGTCTTAATGAGATGGCTCTCATTTGCATATATATATATATATATAAAAGTCATCAAATTTTCAAATATTCTCTATGTTTAATACTGGGGTAACAACTGTTAGATATACTAAATATTTCTGGAAAGCAATTAGGAAACTCAGTGAAAGCTAAGCACTTTTGTGAGTTTGATTTGTACTGCATGAACCTATTACTTTTGAAAATCAGCCCATCAGATATTTTTTTATCATTCTCTCAATATATCAGGCTCAGCAGTTCCTGTGACTGTGTACTGTAAATGATCAGGTCTGGTTAGCATTCCTAACAGTAAACCCATATGCTAGAGTACTGCTCAGCAGTGAGCACAGTAAGGTTAGGAAAGGAGTCTAAACAGAACAATTTGAAAATTCAAATATTCATAGAAACATATGAGGAACTGTTTACACAGCTTGTTGTCATAATCAATTACAAATATTGCTTCAGAAAGAGTTTTTCAGTTTTAGGAACTAGGTTGCTGAATAAAAATCCAAAATGTTTATTTATTTTTTAGCTGAAGTATAACTTAAAATCATCTTGGCACAGACTATCTGCAGAGATATGACATATTTGGATGGCATTTCCCCTTGCACAATGGTCAGAGCATTTTGCTGGGAGAAAAATACACAGAACACAGCAGGAGACTGGCTGAGCCCTGGTTAACGGCAGCTTGAGACAGGTATTCACAGGATATAGCAGGTAGCAGAGAGAAAATTGAAAGAAAACAAGAAATGTCCATATCATCAGAGATCTTTTTTTTTTTTTTAGCGGATCACTGAGTATTATTGCTAGTCCATGTATCCGCTCCAATACCTTCAGCCAAAGTTCCGAGTCATCAGTAAAAAAGGGACAAAATGGAAAGCTGATGTGTAAAAAACCCACGTCCTCCTAAAAAAAAGTCCCATCCAAACCCCAAAACCCTAGAACCACTGTAGCCACCCCCTGGTTTATTCTGTTGAAATCAGAGCAATGTCTGGGCTGTGCCATAACTGCAGAAGAACAGCTTCCAGGTCTGGCCTTTGGTCTCCTTGTCTGAACAAGTTATGCCATTTTTTCTCCACTCTGCACCAGGATGGGTATTAGTAGAACATCATGCTAGACCTACAAAATTACATTAGCCAGGGAAAAAAGTATTAGAATGTTTGGAGTTATGTTAGGGCCTTCAGGACTGCTATCTTGCATGTAATCTAAAAGCACTTTCAATAATAAAATATCCCAGGAGAGTATATCAGGGTATCACTCCAGAAATGACCTTGATAGGAACAATGGAACAGCACAGGGAGGTGATGCATTCTGTACATCTCAGAAAAATCTGAGTCGATCTGTCTTCATAGATACAATGCTCAGTTTTACAACTGATCTCAGTGAGTGTTAGGTCGGTATTGTGCATGAACAAAGCAATACATTTGCTTCTTTGGTATTTTAGAAGATTTTACCAAGGTTAGTCAAAGGAAGACGGGAGAAGGTGAGTCACCTCATGCACTTCTAAAGAGACCAATAACAAAAGAGAAAACATCAAAAGAAAAACAGTTTCTTTTAATTGTACCTTGTCTGCTTAAGTGACAGCTGTAACTTTTTCATTAACAACGCTAAATTTACCTTTTATATAAAAAAAGGAAGAGGAAAGCAGCATTTGTAAAAATAGGTGTTATTTAAATAGAAGGTCATTCAGTTATGAAGAAGTGTTCTACACAATCTGTAGATTCGTTCACATAGTCAGATGCTATTAACATTGTTCAAACTGCTAAAATATAGGTGTAAACATTTTCAGTGTTGACAAACCAAGAGGAAAAGATTTTCTTCGCTTTTATCACTGCCACAGCTTCTATCAATCTGCCCCAAGCACAATGTAGAACAGCAAACAGCTTAGGAAGAACCCTTACTTTATAGCAAAATCTTTCACTTTGTACCACATTGTTATTTCTCGCAAGATGTGGCCTCTGTTAGCTCAAAAATGCATTTTCCCTGGTCTTTCATTTATATTCTTCCAACAGTTAGAGATAATTTTTTGTCATCTTTACTGCTAGAAGTGATTTTTTTTTTTCCAAAAGTCTATTTTCATTTTAAAAGAAAAAGAACACACTGAATCTTTGTATGGCATTCCATATTTTCAAAATACTTCCATAAGTACTGTATTTTTATCAGTTTAAGCCAGCAAAGTTGCAGTACATTTGAACAAACCTAAAAGACTGTCTTATTACAGAGATCTATTTCTCAGTGAATAAATGTAAAATGCCTACTGCTTCCCATAAGCTATTTGAGCACTGAACTTAATATAGTGTAGTAAATATTTCAACATCTGGAGCATTTCTCTGTAAGGCATGGTCATAAGACATTAAAATCTATGGATTATTTTCTAGGTAGAGTGAGAGCAAGTTATCTTCCCCAAGTTTCCCATCTAATCCTATGCTCTATCTAGTAGTCATTTCTGTTCCTTTAAACTATGAGAAATCCACTGTTCTAGTCACTGATAATTCTGCCACATCCTTTACAATCTGGATCAAGCCCATTTTCTCTCTCACTCTTTTTTTTTTCTTTCTTAGGTTTCTTTTTTTTTTTTTTATGTTGCAAAAGATTTATATGTGCAGTTACAAACAGAAAGAGTTTCTCCAGAAATGAACAGTCCTTATAAACCCTGTAAGTACAAACCAAAAGTTTTACAGATCTTTTCCTCAGGACCTTTGAACTTTTGCTGCAGCTATCTCCAACTTCCTGCATCTCTGGTCACAAAGGTTCCTCAAACTCTCTGCTTTGCCTGCATGTTTCCTCACATCCCTGCTTATCTCTGTTTTGCTGGCCAGTCTGTGTGGTAGCTTTTTGGAGCCAGCCCCATTCCATCTCCCAGGCAGGCTCCAGCAGGGCAGAAGTGTGGCAACATCACCTCGGAGAGAGGCAGGAGGAAATGCTAAAATCTTTGAATTTTCAGAAGACTTATTTGAAATTAATGTTTTTGGCAATTCTGTCCTTCTATAAAATTGGCTGAAATTACTGAATGTGTTCAGAGGGCTTCACAAGAGCATGATGTATACTCACATTTGATTCAGAGGTATATTGCTCCTGTAAGTACCCTTTCCTTCCTCAGCATGCCTAACTACCACAGGTTTCGTAACCTCCACATACGCTACCAGGGAGGTCTCCATACAATAGGATCTGCGTGATGAGTTTATGTAGTATTTTGAGTAACATAGAGAATGATACTGTAATTGCAGAGCTCATTGCATAAAGGTGTAGATCCACAAACAATAATGATATGTAAATGACTTTCTCCAAACCTACTTTTCTAACTAGGTCATTTGTCCTTTGGCTGCTCTTTTCAAATCGAGTTGGTTCCAATCTCACCTGTTCCAGCATATATATAATGCAGTACTTCCATGAGATTTGATGAATATGTAATAATCAATAAGAACAGAATCAGACCCTGGCATTTTATGAGGAAGTATTTGAGATAGCGTAATTAAATTACTTCTGTCAGATAACATGATTAAAGTTCAGGTTTGACCCTCTTTAACTCAAAGGCAAACCCTTCAGATTCACTGGGTTCCTGGATTTCATCCATAATCCATACTTATCAATTTCACCGAACGCTATCCATCCAATAAGTCATGTCAGAAAATGAAGCATAGAGCAGCCTGATCTGGTGGGACATGTACCTGCCATGGCAGGGGGCTTGGAACTAGGTGATCTTTGAGGTCCCTTCCAACCCAAATCATTCTATGATTCTATGCCAAGTAATTGATTCTCTAGACAAGACAATGGAAAGAACAAAACAGGTTAGAGTAGTTAGAGTAATTTTCTTCAATGTTTGAAAACGATTAAAGGCTGACACTATTAAACTTTTCATATATTGAAATCTTGAGTGTAATGCACTTGATGCAGTGATAAGATCAAGGTGTTTGCTCTGTGAGCATGAATACATGCCCACCTGAAAGAGAACATTTCATGTTCTACTGAGGGCCTTGTGCCGTGTAGTTCCTTCTGCACTGGAAGAGACACTCTCCAGGTGTCTCTTCCAGTTGAATTGTCTTCAATATGAAAACATATCCTCCTGTCGTGCACAAAATTGTGCCACTGGGTGACTGAGGGTGGTGACCAAATCCATTCCAAGAGTATTTCATGTAGCTCTTGAAGCAGATTTTTCTGAGATGTGTAGTTGCTGACTTTTGGGGGACATAACCAACACCCAAAGGTACCACTAAGAGCACCACTAGGTGTCAGCGGAGTGCCACAGATAGCAATTAAAGTAAGTGACGCAGTGACGACTGCATAATTAGCAGAAATACTTACACGTGCATTCTCTTTCTTTTCCTCTCTCTGGCCTTTGAGGCAGTTTGGTAATTTTTAAAATTTTTGTCCTCTTTCCATTTCCTCCCTTTTTAATTTTCAGAATTTGGTAGTCAAGCAACCTGGCAACCATGGCTTTTTCTGTATCCTAGCTATGATGTCAGAGCAAATGCCATGTTAACACAGCTCAGACCTCAGACTTTACTTCCATTCAAACTGCATTTTATCCCATAAAACTTTCAGCATCAAGCACGAAGCAGAAGCATTGAGCAGACACAGCAATCCTACTTGAATGTATTTCCTGAAAAATACAACCATACGTTATTCTTTTTTGATTTGGTGTAATAATCTGTTATCTTTTGTCATGCATGTTACAATGATTTCATGCATGAGTGGAAAGGATGGATGATTTATTAGGAGAGCTCTATTCATCCTGCTGAACAGGCTTGCATTTGAAATTGATATGTACTTAAAGAAATACAATATCTCAGGTCACAGTTATGAAAATACATTCCTGCTTGCAGCTTCATTAAAGGTTTTCTTTTAAGAAAATATGAGCAAAAGAAATCTTAGCTGTTGCTCATTTTTGCATTCTACATAAAAGATTATACTAATGAATGATTTAACCAGAATCATTTTCTACAGCTTCTGTTCGTGTCTTTGTATTGATTTCCATTATTCATCCATAATTACGGTACAGAGTGTATAAAATGAGATTTGATTTTGAAACACTGGTTGTAACTGTCTACCCTTCAAAGTTTGAAAAACTGAGGCATCAGTTCAATCATATCAGTCTGTCACCAAGCATTTTTTTTAAATATTTTTAGTAAGACTTAAAACCCCATTAAAATATGATTATATTGTGAGGCCTATAGTTCTGCTCTAATTAACATCTCCTTGCAGTAATGATAAATCACCATTCAATATAGTGGTGAGGATATTTCTAAATCATAAGCCCTGAGTAATTTGAATGTTGCTGCCAAGATACAGCCACCCATATTAATGGAAGGTGGATTAATGACACTTTCTCTGAATAGAGTGCTGAAAGTAGCAGCAAAACCTCTTAAGTTAACAAGATGTCCTCCTTTCCCTCAAGAAAGTCTTGTGATGCTGAAGTCAAAAGTTTTGTTTAGAGACTGACCAAGTCATGGTACTGTTTTACTTCTAAAGAGTAGTGGTAGATGCTAAGACTTAATCTACTAAAATTCTGTGTCTTCATCAACTCCTTTTTTTTTATCATGCAGAGTTCACAACAAAAAACAAGCTGACATGGAAGGGCTGGATAGCTGTTACGACCCACCCAACCTACACACTTAGTTTGTCTCTGTGGGTGGCTGGAAATCCACTGTCCTTGTGTCTACTGATCTGGAGCAGACACTGAACTGAGAAGAAATGGCAATGGCAGCTCTTGCATGCTTTCATTACTTTACATTTGACCATGGATGATAGTTGATTTTATTTAAAGAGGGGTGGAAATTGTAGTTATTTCCACTAAATTAAACCCAAAGATATTTTCACTTAAAAAAAAAAAAGGAATTTAGAAGTGCATGTTACCAGCTGTTCCCAACATGTAAATATATGGAATAAAAACTTTATTTCACTAAAATAAAAAGTCCCTTTGATGTGCTCTGCACTGATCATTACTATTTAGGAAAGAGGCCTTGTGGTTATAACAGATATTTCTAGGAAAACATCAGTTCAGTGCTCAGAAACTGTGAAGAAGCAAATCGAGTGTTGAAAATTATTAGAGGAAAAATAGAGAACAAACCAGAGAACATTATTGAAGCACTCTACAAACCCATGGGGAGCTCACATCTTGAATAACAGGTATAATTCTGGTCATCCCATTGCAAAAAAAAAAAAAAAGAATATAGCAGAACTGGAACAGGTACAGAGAAAAAATCAAAATTATGTGATGTTTTTCACAAAAAGGGTCAACTAACATACTTCACCTCTCCAGTCCAAAAAGACATTAGGGGGAACTGATGAAGGTCTGTAAAATCATGAATAGGATTGAAAAACTGAATAGAGGGCAACAGATCACTGTCTTACAGTGCAAAAACTAGGAGCTTAAAAAGAAACAATTCAATACAAGTTCAAAATAAGTAAAAAGATAAGACTTCTCCAGACAACACGTGCTTAAACTGTGGAACTCCTTGCCATAAGGAATTACACAGGTGCTAAAAGTTGTGATGGGTTGAAAAAGCTTTAGAACTGTTTCATGAAATGAAAATGCCACTGAGTGGTCTTAAATCTGTGGATCCCTGTAATTTCATATACAACTTTGCTTGTTGATAATGCTGCTGTCTGAGGCCCGTCACATTCGTTTCAGTGCAGTGCTATCAAATTCAGTTCATTGCAAACCAAGCCACAGAAGTTTTAATAACTGTGGCCAGGTCAGATTCTACCAGGAGAAGGTCCAATCTCATGGCTGGCCATAAATGAAAGTGAAGATGGTTTTGGCGGGTTTTGTCATAGGGTGTAATGAGAAATGCAGAAAGATACTGAGGCTGCCTGCCATCTTAAGAAATGAGAAATGAAAGCAGCTGTCCCTCAAGCAAAAATTTTATTGCAGTGTTGGTTACTTGTCCAAAATGTTTTCCTCTGCCTATCAATATTGCTTTTATTGTGCCCAAGTTTAGTTCAGCCAGCTGTTCCTAGTCATAGCACTAATCCTTCTTGGGTTCTTGGACAGCTGGAGAGGGGTAGTTTATTGCAATTTGTTTTATTGGATGGCAATAACTAGAAAGTTAGTTTATTGAATGGGAAAGTGATGTAGAGCTGAATGTCGCAACATATCCATAGCATTTCTCTCTATTAAGTATGACAGACTCACCAAAAAAGTTGCACAGACGTGTTAAATTGAATGAGAGGGGAGGAAGACTTTGTAGCTTTCTACATATGAAAATTCTACTGACACCTTGGCATTTCCATTCCATCACTTTGGAACTCTTATCTATCATTCCCCTCTGTAAAACTGACAGGGAGCAGTGAGTTTTAGATTTCTAAGATTTTTGTCATCAACAACGTTACCACTTTCATGTCCTATAGGGGTAGCCTTATTTATCTGTGCATCCTTTAGGATTTACTGATCCCTAAATATCTAGGGCATCTAATGTAATTAGAAAAGAATAGGATTTTGTAAAGTTCTTTCTACAACTGTCATTATAAACAACCTAGCAATAATCTCTGGGAGGCTATCTTCCCTCTGTCTACCTTTCAGAAGCATCAACTTCAGATAAGCAGGACAACTACAGATCCTTCAATTGCTATAAACTTATTTCCTTGGGTTACATTCACCTCCCTTGGTGCACCAAAAGTGCTGAACTCAAGTGCGTTTTTAATTTAGCAGGGTTAATAATTATCAGTTCAGTGTGACTCTCATAATTCTGCTGGCTCTAAAGATGTATAAGTGACCTATTGATTTCCTCAATGTTTTGTGGCTTATTCCGATATGAGCACAGATTTTTGTGAAGTCATCTTGGTGCAATGACAAACAGTCAATACACTTTGCCAGCATTCTGTTATTGAAACCTTTTACCTAGTCGTTAGGTAGTATTGCCTGGAAAGGTACTGGTTGAGCCATGTTGTCAGTTTATACCAAAGGCTTTTCAAGGAATTACTTGCTTAGCTGTGAATGCTTCAGTTCACTGTGCATTCTGTATTTGCTTAGCCTTGTTCTTCCCTTTAAATTGCACATTAAATATAAATCTGCATCCTGATACGTCACAAAGACAACGCTGTAGTTACAGCAGACAGCAACCCAGAGAGATGAAGTAATGTTTTCGGACTGTCTCAGCTCCCTGGAGCGAGACAGGTTGGAATTCCCCCCCACGTCAAAATCTGTCCCTCTGTGAGATATAAACACAGGTTAGCTTAGGCTAAGACTGGTGGCAAGCAGTGCTGCACATGCTGGCAGAAATCCTCTCTATTTTTTGAAGAGCAATAGATAAATAGTTCCCCGAATTCTCAAAGATACCCTGTGCAGTCATCTCATGATGTGAGGAAGCGTACACTGCTGGTTTGCCCTTTTGCAGAGCTCAGATTTACTTCCCTGTAAGAGGATCATTGTGTGAAGGATGATCTCTTTTGCCTAACACTTCCCTCAAACCTGGACAAAACCCTTTGCCACTTAATCTTTACCAGTGGCAGATGGGTTCCACTCCTGGGACTGACTCAGCTTTGTCTTACCTCACCTCCATCACTGTCATTCCCCTAAGCCTGCATCTGTCAGGAACTGTAAGCTCCTCTTCATTTCCTTTCTTTGAAATGAGTGAGAGGAAATGCCATTTGAATCCTACACAGTATACAACCCAAAACATGCTGTCACCAAACCTTTTCATCCTTACTGCCCAAATGATCTAATCATACAGAAGAGCTGGGACCTGTCTGGGAGGTGAGTGGCAAAACCAAGGTGGCACTGGGTCTCCCCTCTCCGTCTGGTAGTGTATGAAACCACCTGCAACACCTTTACCCTTCAGCCACTGATCTCATGCACAAGAGCTCTGCTCTAGCCTCTTGTAGAGGGGAAAGAAAAGAGGAGACAGGGAGAAGGATGGACAAATATGGCTCACCCTCAATCCCTTCTTCTCTGGCACCATGGACATGGCCCCATCTCAGGGCATCAGGAAGCGGAGAGGTGCAGGGCAGTGCCGCACAGAGCAGACCTGGCTGTGCAGAGGGCTTCAGGGCACTGAGCAGCCCTTGCGATACCAATCCTGCAGTAGAAATGCAGACATTGTTTGGTATTTTGCATCACAGCACAATAGAAATGTTTGCATGGTTTGGACTGCTACTCCAAGGCAGGTACCCTGCACAGGATCTATGAGACTTCAGCTTTTGCTCTGTTTCCTTTTATTGTTGAACAAGGCAATAACCAATGGTTGAAAGTAAGGCTACAAGACCACCTCATCCTTCTATCCAGTCATGAAAACAGCCATATTTATACAATTCTCTACATTTTTCTCATCAACCCTGCAAAGATGAAGTACCATACTTCTTTCTCATATCTGAAAGGAATAAAACCAACAGGTAGAAATTCAATCAAATGCTCATTCAGAGAAGCCATCAAGAATTGATTCCTCCTTTAGGATACCTCTTAACTGAAGGCCTGTTGCAGAAGAATAAACACTTCCAAAGGAGATTCCACAGACCCATTCACTAGCGCAAGTCTGAATTTCTTACCACTAAGGACAGTAAGGAAAATAAACAGTCAGAAAAATTAACGTAAATTGCTGACAACGGGAAATCAACGTAAGGAGACTAAAACTACACAGGTGCATGCACTCCGGATTAAACTGTCCTCAGATCACTCTAGCTTTTAGTTACTTTACATTTGAATTCATCCCCATAATATTTAAAGCACTTGAACACTTGCACAGAGAAATAAGATCCTTCGTTGAATTGTCTTGGGTTTACTGAATGATCCTATGTATGGATGATCTTCGAGCAAATTTGATTAGGATTTATTCCGAAAATGACCCTGAGGTATAAATTATGTTCTGCACTTTCTCACAAGGCTTCTGTTCTTTGAAATTCCAGCTGAAAGGAAGAGAGCCTGTCACTGAGGTGATAAGGCTGACAGACAACTTAATTATCTTGACCAAGGAGAATTTGCGTGTTTGGACAATCAGAAAGGAGGAAGCCAGCTTGCTTTTTAGTATCTCAGCAATAATTGTGTATATTACAACACTCAGACAGGACGCAGTACTTTCTAGTCACTGTCTCTAGGAAAATGGATGTCGGGAACTGTATTAGAAGTAAATGTTATGAAGTATGTTCTCTGGAATAGCTAAACGTTTCATATAGTGGAAATAAACTGTATAGAACAGTCTGAATCATTGAGAAAAAGCTGCCCATCTGTTTGCATGGAGAGCAAATGTTGACCAGGTGCATGTCAGCTGGAAAATCAGAGCATGAGCATAGCCTACTGGATTCTAGTAAAATTACATTAACAGGAACTGTTTCTGTAAGGAGCTTTGCTGCTTAAGCTCTTATGTGAAATGTAAAATTTTTCCTTCCTTGAATCTTTTGCATGTTGTCCTAATGGAAAATCAAAAAGAAATGATTGATCCACTAATTAGTGAGCTGCTAAAGCTACTGCTAACACTCCACACTGCATCCTAAATTAAATCAAAATAAATTTGCTTATTTTATTGCTTCTTTCAATAAAAACAAGTTTCATGTCTCCTCATGGCCCTGCAGAGTTAAAAGTCTTGCTCAGATTTATCTGTTAAAAGTTGAGAGCAATTTAGTCATCCACATACAGATATTCTGGACAGGAAAGAAGGAGCCAGACAAATACACTTTAAACTAGTTCATTAAGATAATTAAAATTACTAAAGAAATTCCAGTTCTCCTATATGGTTTTGGCTAAAACTAAATTCACTGTCTGCCTGTGAGAATGAGCTATGAAATATGGCAATAACAGTTCAGATTTTTGTTTTTTTGTAGCACTCTTATATTCAGTAAGTATGATTTCTAGTCGTAGCCTTGGTAGCTCTTAGTTATTTCTGTTGAGGGTTGGGCTAGTCAGTTAAATTTGCTCAAACCAGGACACTTTCCAAAAGCAAAACTTGCATCACTCATAAAGAAAGCTCATATCTTGGTAGGGAATGGATCCTTAACCGCATCACAAGCTTCTGAAAAGCGAGGGCTGCCTCATGTCGGCACCGTGGCATTGTATACTTCTCCAATATCTCTCAATAACTCCTTGCTTCTCTTTGAACAGAGTTCACATTTAGTCTTTATTGTCTGGCCTTGCATGTCTGCGAATCTGTGTCACATCTCACCTACCATTGAATAGAAATAGCAGCTTCTCCGGAAAGAGCCAGGGCAGCGCCTGCACAGAGACAGCACAGGGGCAGACGGTTCAGCGCACCACACCTTAGCGGAGACTTGAAACACGGAGGTGTTTAGCCAGATCTTCTGGTTTTGGGCTGCTTCTGTGAGCAGAGCCTATGAAATGTGGCACATAATCAGTTAATAATAAACCGAAAGCAACAGCTAATTAATTTTCTTTGTGGAATACTTCCTTTAACCTTAAATCATTTGAACATATACAGCCTATAGATGTTAAGGGACAGAATTGCACGGTAACCAGAGGACCTTCAAAGCTGTTATCAAATCTCTCAGAGTAGACAGGAGGCTGATAACACGCTTGTTGTCTTTGGCTTGTTTCAGTTTCCTCACTTTCAATCTCGTCGCTGATCTCCAGCAGCTTCACTGCTTGCAATTCTTATTTGACCTTTTTGTTGCAAAGTTATTGTGGAGGCTTTAAATAGTTCTTTATGAGATCTCAGTGGGTATTTCAATCTGAAATTCAGGAATAGTCCTTGTTATAATCCTAAGAATCAGCATATACAAGCTGACCTGCAGCTTAGTGTTCATTTCAGTCCCAAATGTCTATTGTCTCTCACAGTAGGTAGAGAAGAGCACGGTACAAGGAAGAAAACTATTTATTAAAACTGCTGTGAAACAAGAATTAGGGGGTTAGTGTGAAACTTTGAATTCTTAAACTGAAATGTCCTTACCATCTTTTTAAACTTTTTGACTACTGCTAATGTTATAATGATAAAAATGTATTTATTGTGCCCAATAGAAGTAATACCATGTATTTTATTCTCCTATTGTTTCTGAATCATTGCAGTTGTAGGAACTGCAGATTATGAATATGTTCTAATTTTTCTCCTAGAATAAGGTCTGCATATTGAAAATGCATTTGTGCTATCAGAGCTTCAATGAACTAATCATTCCTCCAAATTGCAAAACAAAACTGTTTCAATTTTATTAGAGAAAAGAAGAGACAGACCATGCAACTAATTCTTGCAGCAAATGAAAATCTGAAGATTAGATAGTTTTCTGATGTTTTCCTGATGTAGGCTATCAATTTATTTCTCCAGATAAGCTCAAGCAAGTATATTAGAATTTATTCCACTGATTTCCCTTGATTTTTTTTCTTTAAAACACATTATTAATCATTATAAAGAAATGAAAATAAGTAAGAAAAATAAAAAAATCTTTGGAAAAAAACAAATCGGAAAATAGGGACCAAACTGTTTTTTCTATTTTTTTTTTTTTTTTTGCAGTGATGACCAACAAAGTGAGAATTACAAGAGCATTTCTCTTTTAACAGAAAGATTCTGGAACCTCATATTCCTGCACAGCAAGATAGATAAGCTCTGTTATACAAATAATTATTGCTGTTGCCACTCTCCACATGGTCCCACTTTTATTTTTATTTTTAAATTGACACCTTTCCTTCTATTTTTCATTCCATTTCATGACTAGCTCCTGCTTTTTGCTTTCCATTTATCAGAAAGAAAGAAAATAATTATTCTCATAATCAGTAGTTAAGCAAGAGGGATTTGTATTTCTATTTTGGTCAATGTCACTTAGACAAAAACTCAAAGAAATTAAACAGAGTTCATATTGAAACATGTAGTAAGTAGCCTGTTGGTGTTTTGTGATACAGCAAATGTGCTTTCTTTGAGACTTTTCCATTCCAGCAGCATCAATGCAAGTATTTCTTTGACTTAAAATACTTCACCTCTAGCATTTTCTACTAGAAATTTCCCGTTCATTTAAAAAAATAAACATCCTTTAATCACATTTCTAAGGCACTGATTTGCAATGACACAGTGGCAGTGAATCAGGTGCATTGCCCATCAGGTGTGAAATCTTGGGTGATTTCAGGCAGAATGTTGTAATAAGCTGAATTAGCTACAGCCGATTTTGCTAGTTAATGCATGCTACTGCACTTTAGACAGCATTGGACTATTTTATGCCAGCTGTACCCTTTATCTCCACTTTCTAGCTGGCCCAGGAAGCGTTGTATAACTACCATTTCTTTCTGTGTTCAAAGATGTTGCAGCTCCCATCTCCAGGTTAAGACACTCTGATCCGTATCTTGGTGCTAAGGAGTACGAGATGGAAACGTACACAGTGCTCTTTGTCCTTTTACCCAAACGAGATCAAGAGCATTGCTCTTACGACTTTTTTATTTCTATCCCCAAACCTGAATGACAGCTTTAAACATTATCTAACAGGGCAGGCCTCATACAGTCCTCAAAATCACTGTACTTCACATTTCGTTTCAATAGTGATGAGCAAAGGACTCAGGAAAAGTCTTTGTTGACCATAAATTAACAGGAGCTGCTCGGGTTTTGGTACAAAAATATATGACTAGAAGCTCTGTTCAAACTGAATGGCACAAATCCCTGGGGATGTGCTTATCAAAACAGGACAATGTATTCTGCATTATTAACTAAGGGCTGTTTACTCAGATAAGTAAATATGTAGAAGAAATTCTAAAAGAACATTTTGTTCCACAGAAAGAGTTGAGCTGAAAATATATTCAAGCTTTAGCTTTCATATTGGTCAACCTTTTGTTTTCATCTTTCATACCAGCAGGGTGGTGGAAATCCCATTTCCCAGATAGCACAAGCTGGCTGAGAGAAATCATTTTCTTCATTTCATTTAATTTCTTGTGCAGAATGGGCTAAGGATATAGCCTGGAGGCACCCCAGGGTTCGATGTACTAAGATGCCAAAGCACTAAATTGAACAGGAAATTCAGAATAAAAACAAATAGCAACAAAATCTATGTGAAATGCTCAGACAGTAATTCTAGTACCTCAGAGTACTCCGTATTATCTTTCTCCTGACTGATAATAACATACATAGAAAATATACATCAGCAGCAGGGACATGGAGGCAGTTTCTATAGTCAACCAGAGGACAGTTAAGATGATTCTGACACTCATTTCTTTATATAAAGTGATATCTCTACATATCCCTCTACATGGCACATATTTTCCTCTGTTGGAGGATTTCTATAACGAGAATAAATTGGCAGGGCAGAGAGCAAGTGCCACCTTTAGCTGAGGGCCCTGTTCTTTGCTTCTCTGTGCTTGTCCAAGGAGAATATAAAATATAAACATATCGGAGTAGAAACATTTTGCCCATTTTTACTCATACAATTTATAACAAAATTTTCAAATATAAAAAGGAAGATACAAAGTCCGTGGCAATTAACAAGACAGTCATGAATTTATTTCCCTTACAAGTTTGCACCTAATGCACTTAGAGTGCAGCTGTATGTATAGCAATACCTCTTAGAAAGTTTCATGGTATGTTAGGGTCAAGAAATAGAATTTAAACAGCTGGAAATTAGCCATTATGCTTTGATATTATTTGCTGGTGTTTTTGTTGGCAATGCAAGGTTTCTAGGAGGCAAGATCAGTGTTAGGGCAAAATCATAAAGAGACCATCCAGAGAATGTAACAATGTCTTCAGTAAAAAAAAGATGGTGTGTTGCTAGTTTACGTGAAGTCAGCTGGGCACCCGAAAGTGGTCTCGGTCACTTCTTGAAGTTGTACAAGGAATTGGAAAAAAAATATGGCAGGGTTGAAGTCCACTGCAGTGGTCATGTTGAGAGGCTGTTTGGCAGCATCTGCTTACATGGCAGTGCATTGAACTGGTTAGCACTGGTATGGAAGACTACAAATAGACTAGCAAATTCATGCCTGGATTCTGGATTTTCCATACTAAGGAGCCTTAAATTCCTGGTCATGGTGATTACTGAAAGAAACTTAAAATCAGTTGAATTTATTCAAGAGAACCAACAAATTTTTTACAACAGCATTGTTAAATAATTTAGATTTTTAGATTCATTGACCATTCAAGCAATGAAAACAAAACTTATTTTTGTTTTTCATCAGTATCTTTCATCTAAAGAAACCATTTTCCTGTTCGTCTAGCCTTACACAAAGAAATTCTACATTTTAAGTACTTGAAAATTCTCTCTGACTGCTTTGCTGAATCGAACCCTTGACATGCAATAGGGTTGCATTCTCATGGCTATCCTGCACATTATCATTCAAGAACAGGGTAATCTCAACGAAGATATTGTTAGCAATTTCTTAATAAAAATTATACAGACATCTGTAAAGAATTGAAACTGATTGGTATGACAGACAGTATAGATGTTACTATAATATGCACATAGATGATACTAACAGCTTAGTAAATATTTGATCTTGTAGTAAATCAAAACATGAACTCTCTCCTGGAACTGTACCAATGCACATGTGCCCTTGTGTCCTCTCCTGTGCTGCAACATGGAAAAGGGTTTGTGTGCAGACACACAAGCTGTGCCGCATATGCAAGGGATTGTTTTAGCAGGTCTCTCTCAGGACTCCCACTTATTTTTTCAGCATTAAACACATAAATACTACACTGAAAATACTGTGAGAACATGGAGGAAATCAGCCTTGCTTCTGAGTTTCCTTCTGTAATATCCTTAACGTTTGTTCACATAGTTTTCTCTGAAGCCCGCTTTCGTTACTTGGTAACTTTTTGGGGAGATCTTTAGGTCCACTCTGGATTTATGCTTTGTGAATGATGTCCTATCTTATTTCAGAGAAATTGTAGAAGACAAACTTCACTAAACCACTTGTGTTATTGGTACCCAGAAGAACAACTCTAGAAGCGAAATGAAATCAAGAGGTTCTCATGACCTTTTCTGCTTACTCTCTATCAGTCCATCACTGCTGTTGTAGCATTGAACAACAATCAATTCTTTCTTCCACAGGGAGTACATATTTCAATTGACACTGGAAATTAGCATTTCTCTTTGTTTCTCACAAGTTTTATTCCTTCATGTTTAATTATCCAATGAGTCTTATTGCCCTCATTTGCACTGTAGACAACACATTAATCAGCTAGGAGAACACCAGAACTTTTACTGGAACATAAAAGCTGTGCCAAAGGTATTGATGATAATTGGAGAAAGAAATTTAGAAAAAATAGGAAATAGCTAAATGTACCTCAGATAAAGAACTATTCCACGAAGGAAAATGCTGAGATTTAAGACTGGTCCAGCGATTAAACTTGAACAGATGCTCTCTGTGATCTCTCCACCACCCTCCCAGGGGAGGATAACAGGAGAGCCAGGGAGATTTAAAGCAGTTTAATGAAAAAGGCAGCAGTAACAATGAAGATGTCTCTCTATATATACACAAACACAAGTATGTAATATGCTAAGACATACAAAAGAATATGTTAATACAGGACCCATACCTTCCAGATGACAACTAAGTCCAGAGCAGAAAAAAAAAAAATATTCCAGACTGGACTCAGCAGCAGACAGTAAAGCCCAAGGAGAGAGTCCCAATGACAGTCCAAAAGAAGCAGAAAAGGAGCTGTGTAGCTCCCATCCAGAGCAGGAGGCAAGGGAAGACAACCTGTTCTGTTGAACAGGGCTCCACTGCAGCCTGAAAGCAGGATGCAGGAACATCAGCAGCACAGGAGAAATGACAAACAGCCAATTGCAATCCTCCCAACAAAGAAAGCACAAAAGGCCCCAAGATTTTTCCTAAGGACCTTTAAATACTGATCCCCACAGGAAGGATCACTGGTCCATTGGGGTCACCTAACCCATCCTCTCCTCCTCGTAGGCACAGCTGCCCCTCCTGCCCCACTGTGATTGCCCCTGTGCCTGGAGCCCCAGAGAACTTTTATCCTGGGGCTCTCAAATCAGGACAGAAAGGAAAAAATGCAACAACAGACATTTGTCATGAGGTTGTAGTGGAGAGAGTGGTAAACTAGTCCACTTTGAAAAGACCCTTCAGGAAATGACACCCTCTACACTACAGATCAGTTAGTTTTGTTTATATAGCATCATACCTTCTCCCTCTAATGACAGTTTTTGAGAGTTTTTTCCAGTCAAATTCATACAGGCCACAATTATGAGAAGGTGAACTCAGCAGAGATTCTACATCTTGCTTGAACTGCATATGCACTCTATAGTTTGCCTTAGGGATCATTTTTCCCTTAACATCCAGGCATGTGTGCATGAATAAAATTTCTTGCCATGGACACCACAGCATCTCTACACAAAACACATACAGAATTTAACCAAAGCACTGATTATACAGCAGACAAATTTTAAAAAGTCTGTATGCACTAATGCTAAGATTAACATATCTGATAAAAACATTAGACGGAATTTTCAGTAATTTTCACTGAATTTTTCAGTGTAAAGAAATCAAGTAGAAATGGCAGAAATGGCTGACTGGGGCAGACTTGTGTTGTTTTCCATCTGCTGATTTGTACCAGGGGCAAAAGCACATTTATTCAGTAGTGGCTTCACTGGAAGCACTTGGTTATCCTACCCACATGAACCACTTAGGGAGAAGAATGAAATCCTGGACAGTTGTATGTGTTTGCTGCTTTGAAAACTAGGTTAAACTAGAGAAAGACACAGCTTTTAAATTTTCTTGTGTTATCATTTTTCTTTTTCTTTTATTTATTCCTTTTTCTACTTCTTCTTTCTTTTTCTTTTTTTTTTTTGTGAAATACTACTCTTCACAATGAACAACTTTCCTCCCACCACACACAGCCTGCATAAAGCTCACTACATCCACACTACTTTGTTTTGCACCTTAAGTCAGTGGTTTGCAATTTCAGGTAAATCATTTCCAAGAGTCTTCAACAATTTCAAAACTCAAACCTCATTAGCCCCCACTGAAGTTTTGAAAGAAGTGAAACATCATTGCCAGGTGATGGGGATGATCGTAATGCAGTTGTTACTGGACAAGGAAGCACAGGAGCATGTTTTCATCCAGAGGTCATCTCAGAAAGCAGCCATGAAAAGTATTCACTGTTCAAGGTAAAAAATGCATTTCTGTGTGGAATTCTAAAAGCAACCAAACAATCAAATCACAGAAAACCTTTCCCCTTGTGCCTTTGGAATTTCGGTTGAAGATGGAAATGTGAAAAAGTAGAAGTTTCACTGGGTAGGACCTATGCCATCTAGTGCTTGCAAACTGTCACGGTTTCTTTTGCTGTGTTGTGTTTTGTTATGAGCTCGCCTTGTATCTTTACACACCACAAGAAGCTACTGACATAGTAAAACTCAGTTCTGTGGTGCTGGAATGAAACTAATAGATACTATCTTCTGAGGCAAAGGCTGTGTGGGTGGGAGAAAACAAAGATGACAAGAGCAAAAGAAGAGCTTTTCACATGCAAAAGTATCACACTGTCTCCTGGAAGAATGAAGAACAGTGGCAAAGACCAGACCCTGTGGCAAGTGGTTTCCAAATAACGAATTTAGTAATTAGCTATGAGTTTACCAGCAGTTACTGTGGAACTGGATTAAACCCCTTGTAAGTGCAGGTTTGCTGCTTGCTCAGGGAGTGTATCGTACCTGTGGAGGACAATATCCTACATCAAACATTTTGCAAGTGAAAAATCTGTGCCATTTCCTTTGTAGGCAGATTTATCCCTATGCTTTTTCTCAACTGCTGACATATTGAGTATCTTTTAAAATTACTATGCTAGTTTTCCTATGACAGAAAGAAATAATCAGTGTTAAAATATCAGACTTCACCAAATAGTGGTTCCATTTTGTGAAAACCTTCTGTGGAATTTGAACGTATTTTGTTCTACACTGGCATGCAAACAAAAGCTTTTGGATATATTTTCTATCATTGAAATGGTATTGAAATATCATTTTCAAACTGACACATAAATCCTACTTCGTTATTATGATGGGAGGTGATGGTTGGGACACAGTCCAAAGATTTCAGTTTCAAATCCCCCGTATGCCTGGTTTCCCAGCGCTTAAATGCTGTAGAATTTATCACTTCATTTCTCCCCTCATGACATGATTTCTCTCAGAAGTTATGGCTTTTACTGAAATATTTTTAACTTTGACATAATGGTATATTTAATAAAATTAAAATTTCACGGAACATGTTTCAACCAGATCTAGGAAATATAGACATACTGGTCACCTGTCTTGAGGTGCTTTGAACTGTTTAAAACTTTTGGATAGTGTTGAAAACCAATGGATTTTTCACTAAAAGTTGGAAATTTACTTCCTGTTTTGTATGCATAAATCTTTATTCTGGAATAAAATGTGATGCAATTGTACAGTGTTATCATGATTTTGTCAAACAATAAGATAAATGGTGCCAAAAATGTTGAAGTGAACCTTAAATTACTTTGGAATATTCCATTAGCTTATGCAAAGCTAACAACTTAGTGATGTTACCCAATCTGAATCGCTCAACTCTGTGTTTATACCTCATATGTCCCAGTGTTATATGAATGACTGACCAATAAGTATGTTAAATGATTAATATCAGCTTCTGGTTATCTATTAATTAGACTTCTAGAGGTACAGGAGTTTAAAAGTGGGCAATGTGTTTAGGAGTATCATGTTCTTCAAGGCTTCTTTCTCTGCTTTCAGTAGATGCTGCACAAAAACCAGTATCTGACGTTCAGAACTATCCAAGATCAGCACTGGAAACACTCCTTACACTTCAATCACACCTGTAGGCTTTAAGGGACCTGAAAAAAACTGCACCCTAAATGTCACACCAAGAAGGAAGGATGTAAAATTTAGCTTGGCATTTGGTTAAAGATACTTCCCTGATGAAATCTACCACTTTGCCCAGGAATCCATCTTGCCTTATGATCCACATAGTACATCTTGTCAGTGTTGTCAGCGGTTCCAGTCCCACCAATTAGGCATGTTATTCTTGGTTATATAGTAGTTTATAAGTCCTGAGTACCTGTAAATTGGGAAATAATGAAATTGGCATTTACATTGTCAAAATTATGGAATGAAGCCACCCAACTTCCACTCAAGTGAATGATGATGGGGGCAAAATTCCATAGACAGATTTGGAAAGGAAAATCTGTGTCACTCACACAAAGTCATGCAGCAAAATTCCCAGCAAATTCCAAATCTTTCCTAATGCTTTGTTGAAGATACTGATTTACACGACATAATATCTCTGCAAAGAAAGTAGAAGGTCAGATTTCAAAGCTTGTTCTAATATTTCATAATTTTGTACTACATTTCTTCATTTCTGTGGGCCTGAGTCTTCAAACTTGTGCCCTAACCAAACAATGAACCTCTTACCAACCTCCCATGAACAAGTTATACTGTTTTCTGTGATGACAGTTTGAAGTAGTATCAAAAAGGTCAGAGGACAACCAGCTCTGCTGGGGTAACCAAAATGTCTTCTAACCAGTAGGCTGGGCAGTAGGTGACAGATGGAAAGACATGAAGAAATAAAGGGTTGAGGAGCAGAAATAAAATAGTTCCTTAAATGGGGTGATGGCTTCGGACAAGCAGCCTTTGTTACATTTCCGTGGAACTGTTTTACTCGGTTTACTTCAGTTACCAATATCTGCTTTGCAGCTCCGTGAAGGCATCCTGGTCTGATGAGGAAGACATGTTGAAATACACATCAGTCTAAAAACTTGGTAGCCTCAGGCTGTTTCTTAAACTGTGTGGAGATGGAAGTAGCAGTCTTCTAGTATTTAGACATGCAGACATAAGGATCAGAGGCCCTCCAAGATAAGGTCATGGGTTTGAGTCTGGGCCAAATGTACAGTGTAGTCATGACCCACAGGCTTCCCAAGAGTGCAGACAGAGTAAGGAAGTTATCTTACTTTACCTTATCGAATAGTGGAATGCAACACATTGTATGAAACCCATGAGAGCAAAAACATACTGGAAGGATTACTTTTCCACATGAATAATTACTAGTGAACCATTTTTACAGTCTTCTCAGATTATTGACAGCACTTACAGCTAATTAGGTTAGGATGAAAAATGAGTTTGGACCAGTCTTAGAATAAAATAGTATATGAGCAAGTATGTTGAGTCCTCAGCAATCATATAGAAATAGAAACAGAGAGGTGACATGGGTCAAGCTCAAAGTATCACAGTTCCTGGCCAAAACAACACGTGCTCTGTGTTTACTTGATGGATTAATGCACATACTTATATCAAAAAACATCAAATCCAAGTGTGCTATACTGAATCTAATTTGTGTTCACTGAGCAATAAGTTGTCTGGAAAACTACCCAAAACTGGACCAAACACCACTACTAACTTGAACCACTAATTTCTTTCAGGTGAAATTGAAGAAATACTAATGGAAAACATAAAATTCTTTTTTTGATTAACTTCTTACAGCCAATGGAGGTTGAGAAAAATATATCTCAAAGCCTGTGAATGTGTATTAAATTTATTATCCGTAGGTAGTGGCTATGGATCTTTTTGCTGAGTTGAAATCCCAGGTGATTTTCAATAGCTTAGTTTTTTCAATTGTTGAAGGCAAAAGATTTCAGCGCTGTTGTACACAACAGTTATTGTGATACAGATTCCATACAAAGTGTCCCAGGGTGTTTTATGTCCTAAAATATACTGATGCAATCTTCATAGAAATACTTTTAAAAATTGTATTGCAACAACTTTCAAATAGAAAGAATTGAGTAATATATTACAGAATTACAATGCAGAATTGCAATTAGAATGTAATATAGTCAAATACATTTTATATAAACATGTGATTTATTGAGGCAAAATTATTAGTTTGTGGTTTGGTTTTCTTTTTCAATTATTATAAGTTAACAGTCTATATCAGAAAGAATTGGTCAACAATTGCATGGTACCACAAATTCAATGTTAGATACAACAATAGGACCAAGAAAAATGCCACTGGTTTGGAATGTTATTTCCATAGTTCTAGTGAAATTCAGTTCTATGTCTTGAAAACATCCATGTCTTGCCACACCAGACTTTCTATTAACTGTTTGTAACCACCATGCTCTGTGAAAATTGAACACCAGAGTGGGTTATGGAAGGGAGAGTGAGATGTGCCACAGGCCTAAAATCAAAGTCAAAAAAGCTAAGGTTTTAGGGAGAAAGGACTTTTGTTCATGTGGTGGTTTGGTTTTTTTTTTTCCCACAAAAATCACTTTTTGGAAAATCAAATAAACCAGACTTGAATCAGATTTGTGCTGGAGTGACCAGTACTGTCTCATAGTCCAGCACTGATAAGTCTGTGGTGGTTATGAGGATTAATGGTACTAGAAGGCTGCATTCAAGAGTATCAGTGGCAACATGGCTTCTTTTTGAGGCTATTTACTACAGAGAGTTCATTTTGGTGATTTAGAGTCATAGAATCATAGAACCATAGAACAGTTTCAGTTGGAAGACACCTTCAAGCTCATGGAGCACAACTTTTGACTTAGCCCTATCAACACCACTAAACTGTGTCCCTCAGCACATCTACCCATCTCTTAAACACCTCCAGGGATGGCAATTCAACCACCTTCCTGGGCAGGCTGTTCCAATGGCTGACAGCCCTTTCAGTAAAGAAATTCTTTCTAATATCCAACCTGAACTTCCCCTGGCGCAACTTTGGACCATTTCCCCTCATGCTATCACTCACCACTAGGTAGAACAGACCAACCCCTGCCTTACTACAATCTCCTTTCAGGTAGTTGTAGACAGCGATAAGGTCTTCCCTGAGTCTTCTCTTCTCCAGACTAAACAGCCCCAGATGCCTTAGCCGTTCCTCATAGGACACATGCACCAAATTCTTTTCCTAACTTGGTAGCCCACCCCTGTACCCTTTCCAGCACCTCAGTGTCCTCTAGTGAGGGGCCCAAAACTGTCACAGTACTTCAGGTGAGGTCTCACTAAAGCTGAGTACAGGGAAATGATCATCTCTCTACTCCTGCTGACAACACTGTTGCTGATGCAGGCCAGGATGGTGTTGACCTTCTTGGCCACCTGGGCACACTGCTGGCTCAGGTTCATTTAAATGATCACTACATATATAGTCAGCAAATGTACATCATTTGGGCATGCAGATGTGTGATGGGTCCCTTCTCTGCCAGTTCAGAGTTGTTCTCACCTCAAGCCTCAGAAACTTGTGTTTTTAATGAATGGAGTAACAGTTCACACACAGTTCTACAGATCCCGGTTTCAATCCATGTTATATCAATCAAGATGTCTTTTATGTAAGGTTGTTAGATCAGCCCAAGGCTGATTGATATCTTGGGATATCTTCAGCTTTTAGTTAATCAGTAGTAAAATATTTCTCCTACTTAAACTATTGAATTATGTTACTTTTGTCTTACTTTATTTAAATATTTAATCCTCTTCAAATTCCTTTCTTATCAGAGTTTAAGTTTCTTCTTATCTCTCAACTTGAACAATGCTAGTTAGCTCCAAATCATGGCATGCTACTGTGCTACATGTCTTTTTCTAAAACTTAGGTACAGATCTTATTTTTCCTGGCTTGTCGTTATGCAATTTATTGATTTATTTTTTTTTTAAGGAAAGAAAGAGATATTAAGTTTGCTCAAAAATAAGTACAGCAGAAACATTCCCAGGAAAATTATCTATTTGTTTTCTGCAACAGGCTATTCTTTTGAAAGCTATGTTAGATCAGAAAATGCAATGCTTACCTCTCTAGAGCTTTGGATCTGTCATTTTTTCCGTCTATATCTCTAACATATTTTCATCTCACATCTGCCCCTGGCAGATTACTTCCTGCTCTAGAGACTACTGAGTGACATTTTCAAGGTTCTTATTATGTGATCAGGTGTCAGCTTGCTCATAACAGGCAGAAAGACAGTGCTGGTGTTACTATATGAACAATAATGTTTACCTATGAGCACTGTCTTGGGTAAAGTAGAGCATGTTCCTGCACTTCTAACAACGCCAGTCTCTACCAATGAGCATAACAAGTACCAGTGAGAATAACAGGAATTGGAGTTATTTTCCAGAGTTACATACCGTTTTAAATTCTCCTTCTTGCCTATAGTTAACGGCTATTTTCACAGGATGGGCCTATGGCTGCTGAATCCAGTCCAAAGTAATATATCAGTCTTATTTAAACAACGTGCATTTGTTTCTGTTTCCTTTCCTTTCCATCAAGAAGTGATTTCCCATTATTTTATACCAGAAGTTCTTTTGAATGCCAATTACAGGTTCACTGATTTGGCCAAAAAACTGGAACTGCTACTTTACTTGATCATTCTTTTTTTCCGCATCACATTTTCTTATAGGATCATGCATACATGAGATTTGAAATTAATCAATTTTCCAAGCTGAGATGACACTAAGTTAGTAGGAAGACCACTCTGGTCTATATCTCTTCGGTGTAGTATTACAAATACAGTAGGATGCAGTGAGAAGTTTTATTTTAAGGAAAAGAAGACATGGAAAGTAAATTTGCATGTGTTTTCTGATATCCAGGTGTTGTTTCTCTGTTGATGATGCAGCTTTTCTTTTCAGGTAGAAACAGGTTATCTTACCGATATTCAGAAATGAAATGGGAGAACTTTCCAACTCTCACCCCCACTCAGCAATTCAGTATAACCTGCTCTCACTCCCTCATTTGCTTGCTAATCTCTCATTTCATCAAGTCTATTATTAGACTGTCTTCTCAGTTCATGGACAGAAATCAGCTTCATAGAGTCACAGTCATCGCAAATGCTAGCACTAATCTTCTATAGGAAGTTAATGACCATGAAGCTTTACTGACAGATGGTATCATGTTGGTCACTTAGTCCACTTCTGGCAAAGCCAGGTGCAGAAGTTCAGTTGAGTTCACCTGGCCAATTTTGCCAGGAGTGTATTAAATAAAGCGAGATGTTCCTGCCTGTTGGCAGAGATGGGAGGGCAGTAACCTCCAGGTGGTGGGCAGTGGCAGGCAGTCAGAAGTCCTAAAGTCTTTAGCTGGCACAAGTAGTGCAGTTAAAACCTCTGGATGTGGCTGTGTGCAACCCCACATGACTTCACTGGAGTTACATGGCTCTTATTGGTATACCTCCAATTTGACTAAGACCTGTAGTCCTTTTATTTGTGTTGTAAAGTAATTAAATTGTTTGTGACTACTGTAACAGTAGCACTGAATAACAGTTATAATAATTACTCAGATTGGATTAGTCATAAGTAATTGTTTGTATCATGGTGGGAGGATATCCATGGGCAAATCTGAAAGACTCCAAAGTTTGTTTTGGATGAAACTTTTATAAGAACAGTCTTTGTTCTGTGATTTCTGGTGTTCCCAGTTTCCACTTGACCTATTTTTCTTAGCTTGCTCTCTGAACAAAAACTATTGAGAATGAGACCTGCTAATAGAACAGCAGACTCTAAATCGCGTATCTTTCCTTTTTGGCAGCCATATGATAACATCTATAACCAGTTAGAAGATCTTTGAATAAATCCGAGGGAACTGGGATTGTTTAGTCTGGAGAAGGGGAGACTCAGGGGAGACTTTATTGCTCTGTACAGTTACTTGAAAGGAGATTGTAGTGAGGTGTGTTTTGGTCTCTTCTTCCAAGTAACTAGCAATAGGATGGGAGGAAATAAATCCATGGACCCTGATGGGATGCACCCACAAGTGCTGAGAGAACTGACAGATGTTATTGCTATGCCACTCTCCATCATCTTTGAAAGATCATGGAGAATAGGAGAGATAGCTGAGGACTGGAGGAAGGCCAGTGTCACTCCAGTCTTCAAAATGGGCGAAAGGAAGACCCAGGGAACTACAGACTGGTTAATTTCACTTCTGTCCCTGGAAAGGTGATGGAACAAATTGTCGTTGATTTCATGTCCAAACGTGGAAGAAAATAAATTTATTGAGAGCAGTCAATATGGATTCGCTAAGGGGAAATCATGCTTGACCAATCTGATAGCCTAACTGGCAATATCTAACTAGCTGGTTAGATGAAGGGAGAGCAGTGGATGTCACCTACCTTGACTTCAGCAAGGCTTTTGACAGCGTCTCCTATAATGTCCTCATTAGGAAACCCAGGAAGTGTGGATTAGATGAGTGGAGAGTGAGGTGGATTGAGAGCTGGTTGAGTGACAGAGCCTAGAGGGTTGTAATCAGTGAAGCAGGGTTGAGTTGGAGGCCTGTAACCAGTGGTGTCCCCCAAGGGTTAGTACTGGGTCCAATCTTATTTAACATATTCATCAATGACCTAGACAAGGGGTCAGAATATATCCTCAGCAAGTTTACTGATGATACAAAACTGGGAGTTGTGACTGACACACCAAAGGGCTGTGCTGGCCTCCAGCATGACCCGGACAGGCTGGAATGCTGAGCAGAGAAGAACATAATGAAGTTCAGCAAAGGCAAATGTAGGGTCCTGCACCTGGGGAGGAACAACCCCATGCACCACTATAGGTTAGGGATAGATGTTCTAGAAAGCAGCCCTGAGGAGAAGGATCTTGAAGTCCTAGTAGACAGTAAGTTAACTATGAGCCAGCAATGTGCTCTTGTTGCCCAGAAGGCCAATGGTATCCTGGGCTGCATTAAGAAGAGAGTGGCCAGCAGGTCAAGCGAAGTCATCCTTCCCCTCTATTCTCAGAAGGCTGAGAGGACACCTTATCAATGTCTATAAATATCTAAAGAATGGGTACAGAGAAGATGGACCCAGACTCTCTTCAGTAGTGCCCAATGATAGGACAAGGGGCAATGGGCACAAGCTGGAACACAGGAAGTTTCATTTAAATATGAGGAAGAACGACTTTACTGTGAGGGTGACAGAGCACTGGAACAGGCTGCCCAGAGAGGTTGTGGAGTCTCCTTCTCTGGAGACTTTCAAAACTCACCTGGATGCATTCCTGTGTGACCTACTGTAGATGACCCTGCTTTGGCAGGGGGATTGGACTAGATGATCTCTAGAGGTCCCTTGCAACTCCAACAATTCTATGATTGTATGATTCTGTGAAATGGGCTCAAGCTGTGACAGGGAAGGTCTAGATTGAATATTGGGAAAAACTTACTCAGTGAAAGAGTGGTGAAGCACTGGAACAGGCTGCCCAGAAAAGTGACAGAGTCACCATCCCTGGACGTGTTCAAAAAATGTGCAATGTGGCAATTTGGAACATGGTTTAGTGGTCATGGTAGTGTTGGATTGACAGTTGGACTTGATGATTGTAGAAGTTTTTTCCAAACTTCATGATTCTGTAGTCTTTTCTATAATATATATATAAATTACCAACAAGACTGTATTTTGAACCACTCTTCAGATGAAATTGAAGATGACTGATATGTGTAATAAAAATACGTAAAGTGTTTTCAAAGAAGTGAGCTTTCACATTGTGTAAGGCTCATAGAAAAATCATTATTTACTTCTCCAATCTGTAGTGCAGAAATCAAAGATTTTACTTTTCCTGAACCACATACTAAAGAATTAAATAAACTAAGTTGTTAGGCCTTCCTTTAACTCATTACTGTAAAACATCTGCATTATAAAATGCTACCTGTCGTCTGTCTTTGTTGCCAAGTATTCAGTAACATCAGCAAAATTTTCTTTTCTCTAAACTTTGCTGAATGCATTTGTAAAGATGAATATTTACCTTCTTTTTTTTTTTTTTACGTGACTTTTCCAACTTGCTTGCTAGGCAGTAATATTTTTTCAGGACACTAATTTAACATAGGATTTTGAACTGCATAGTTAAGAATGCTTCTACTAAGGAAGCTTAATAAACCAAACAGAAGTGATAGGCTTGGTGAGGGAGTTGTAGGGATACAGTTCTATGGCCTGTATTAGTCAGACTAGGTGTACATAGTGGTCTTTCCTGACCTGAAATCAGAAATGTTTCAGTGAGAAGTTTGGTAGTAGAATTGAACTGAATACAACTCCATATGTTCTTAGACTGAAAAAGGTGAAGACCCATTCACTAAAACAAGATTTTGCAATTGTTTGCACTCTAATCTTGCTCCAGCAAACTGTCCGATGAAAGGTAGTCAGCCTTCTGGACAGCTTGGCTAAAGATCAGCTTAAAGCCACTCTTTGTTTCTGACAGGTGAGGAACAGAAAACCAAACCAAAAAAACCCAGAACATTTACCTGATTAAAGATTTTTGTGTTTCCCTTTGTATTAACTCAAAACGAAGACTCCAGTTCAAGAGGTGTTCCGACCTAGCAGTCCATGCTTCATATTTGGTGTTTAAAAACAAAGAACAAAGCAAACGAAGAAACCAGAAAATAAACTTTGATTATTTTCACACATCTCATTTCCAGCAGACATCCTTTCTCCTTCCCCTCTATTATCCCAATCCAGTCTACAACAATTGCTGTACCCCATGCTCTGCTTAGACATGTACAGGTTTGCTGTGTCTAATGTAGAGGATATGGGGGAGAAATATAATCTGAATTAATCAAAACAGGGGGCTAAAGACAGTGGCATGGAGGTGGAGATAAGAATTCACTTCAAGAAGAGCCTTGCAACCTCCAACCATTAACATTCTTTCTTTACTCCCACACCCTTGGCTTCCTCTGCAGCCAGAAGGGTTTCAGTGACCCGGAAGGCCATGGATATTTTCCGCAGGAGTGGGCCCCAAATTGTGAAATATATTTATGCAAGAGTATCAATCATGTAATTCAATAGAGGTCAAATACCTTTCAACTTTTTTTTTAGCTTTTTTAATTTTTTTTTTTGCATTTCCATGTAATTGAAAGAATATGTTTGCTAAATTTGCTAAATCACTCATTCCAACATACAGTACTATGTTACAGTATTAAGGCCATCTGTATTTGTATATATTCCATACAAAAGAATGTCAAGTTCATAGAGTTAAACTCTAATGTAAGTGCCAGAGTTTGGATCCTATGAATAATCCAGTGCAACATGTTTCGCTTGAATTATCTGATCACACCGTGTCTTTCAAACAATACCATATTGTGTTGTACAATATAATACATTGTTCTACAGTTTTGTGTGAAAATGTACTGTTTTTAAATTTTATTCTTTGCCTTCTTTCCAAATTACACTTACTCAATAGTTCGTAATACACTACTTACCATAACCTATCCAGTGGCTAAAGTCAACACTTTCAAAATGAGATTATAAACCGACCCTTTTATGTAGGCAGTGCCTTATTTGCAAAACTCTAAACATCTACAGCTGCCACATTAATAATTTTTCCTATCTTAGTGCAATAGGCAATGAACTTCAAGATATAAGTGTTAGACATCAGTCTTGCAATGACTTACCATATGAGGCCTCATGCTAAATGCCATTACACCCAATGCCCACATTTTTTTCCCATATTTAAAATCCATGGGTATGTTAACAGAAGTTTTCTTTAAAAAATATTCAGAACTACTTTAACCTAACAACTGCATCTACAACTATATTGTGATTACTACTCAAGTTTGAAGCAAGAAAATGTAAGTATTTTTAAAGAAATTAGAGTAGTGCCTTCCCATGGGAAGAAATTCAAATGCAAAACTATGGAGTCTTGTTAAAGAATCAGAGACATGAGACTAAAACCTACTTTTTATGCCCATATCCCCATTTAATTCAGGTGAGTGAGGAGGTCTGTTTTGTATAACTCCTTTAGTAAATTTTTATTCCAGCCTTTTAGGGGGTATTTGTGCACCCCAGACAGACATTGCTTTATGGCAGGTTCCCAAATCACAGTGGGACAAGTGCCAGGATTTAAACAATAGTCATCTACAGTTAAGGAGGAAATAAAAAAAGCATCTGTGCAGTTGCGTAACTGGATATGACTCAAGAGCAAGTGCCCCACTCTTGATGGTATCAGCTTTCTAACTTCCTCTTACCTGAGTAAAAAGGTATCTCACCATGAGAAAGAAAAACAGAGCACAGCTCATTAGGTTTCCACCCTTGTTCCCTGGATGTGAAGACAGTTGTAATGTTACTGTTCAGACATGCAGAGTTAAAATAAATGAAAGCCTCTGTGTACCGCCTAGACACTGACAAAAGCCAGCGAGTTCACAAACATATCTGAAGCAAATTCTTTCTATCATTTGTCCATTGAATCTTGTGGTATTTGTTCTGCTTCTGGTTATTGCACACTTCTGTATTTTTTTTTGTTTGTTTCAATAGAGCTTCATATACTTGGATCAAGAGAAACACAGAATAAAAATATGGCCTTTGGCCCAAGGCTTTATTGTCTAAATATGAAAAAGTGAGCTATTAAGAACAAAGATGGAAAGCACAATGAAACAACAGTGTAGATATTACTCAGCATTATAGAGAATGTTCTCAGTGCTTGAGCTGCCAAGCTTTTGTAGATATTGGGACAAAACATGAGTGATTTGAAGCAATGAAGCTATATTTTTGTGCTGTAAATCTCATTTAATGCTGGTTTCATTGGCAAGGAAGGACTTTTTGGAAGTCTATACAAAAATGAAAACAATGAGCACTTTGTGTTAATGCTTACATATGCATCATTTAAAGTGTTTGATGTTTTAGTTCTCTGACTTGGAAGAGCTCTGTGATGCATTTTTTTGATTGAACTGTTTTGTTTAATGATACATTTGAAGAGACAATAAGACACAAGGACAATTGTTTCTATATAAGGTTTTGTAAGGTTTTCCAGTAGTTGACTGCAGCTCTTCAAAGTTCGGCCCAGGTTAAAAGTCATATAGCTCCTTTCAGTGTTCAGAGGAAGGCAAATCTCTATGCCAGGGCAGAAATTACTCACTCAGATGTACAATTGACCTATCTCCGCCCAAATATTTCAGTGCCTGGAGGCTTACCACAGATGTTCTTTTTTAAATTTTTTTTTTATATTGAATATTGTGCAGCCAAGGTACTCTTCCGGTTGCATGAAGAAATTATCAGTTGGTGAAAAGTACACAGAGAAAAATCAAACTGTAGTAAAGGACAAATCCTAGCTCCACTCATGACTGTAGCTTGCTGGAAACAAGGTACATTTTACTCCAGAGACTAGATCTTAACTGCACACTGTAATCCTATTGGTGGATTAACATGTGATTCAGTTCTGCTCTTACACACTTTTTCTGACTTGCAAGAGATTTATATAGGAATTAAACAGGTAAAAAGAAGCTATAAATATTTCTAGTATGTAGTCCAGTCATACCAGAAATAACACCAAGTAGATATTAGAGTGTGTAATCTCACAATTACATGAAATTGCATTTTTAATTAATTTTCTTTTCCTAATTTATTAGCTTTATTTAATTAGGAGATTTTCTAAAATGGCATGACATTTTTGTCTTACTCATAGCCACTTCTCTATTTATTTACTATGGAGGTTTTCTTTATATGGCACAAGCAGAAATTTTTCTTAACTTATTTGACTTGACCTCTTTAAAATCTCTCCTTTTTATTAAATAGAGAGGTAAAATGTAAGAAACAGTGGTATATCATGTAGGTAGTTCCCTTTCTCTCCTTTCGTTCTCAAATATATCTACTTTAAATGGACCACTGCTTCTAGAATACCATCATAAGGCTTTCTCAAATCTCACGTGGGATTTGAATTAGGGCTTTTTAATGTGGAAGTTAAGCATTAGCTCTGCACAGTGATGGATTTCATTCCCTAGGGTTTAGCATGTAATACCATTTCTTCAAGTTTTTAAAAGATGTACCTTGCAAAAGCCTGGGGTTTTTTGGTACAGTTTAAGTTGCTATATTTATATTTATTTAAGGCCCAACACATTTTCCATAAAAAAGCAGAAGTAAAAGCTGGAAATTGATAGTATTTAAAAGGAAAAATGGCGATTTTCTAGAGCATGCGCTAGTTTTAAAGACTGCTTGTGGAGGTTGTTCACTTATATCCAAAGTAGGTAGTGGTATGACATGACATCCATGTATATAGCCAGGCAGGAAGCATGTACAGGTTGTTCCAATTTCAGATGTGTTGCACTGACTGCTGGAGAGAGAGAGGTCTTTAAAGACATTGTGAGAGTTCATTCTTTTTATCACCTTGATCCTTGTGGCTCAGATTAAGCAATGTCCTGAGTTTCCTGAAATAAAAACTGTTCTAATAACAGCTGAAGGAGCTACCAGGATCGACAGGAAAGCAGTAGTCAGCTTGACGGATTCTCACAAAGGACATCAAGATACTCAGATATGCAAAATTTTAAAACTGTGTTTAAGAATTAGAATTTTTTTTTAAGAAAAAGAAAACTAATAAAATTAAGCCATCCTGTTTGCAAAGGATTACCTGAGACTGGATACATTCTGCATCCTTTCTTTTTTTTTCACAGGATTGAAATAACTTTTTGAATACATGTTAAGATGACACAATGTACAGTGCAATCTTTTTTATTTTTGCGTAGCTGATGTTTGCATTGGCTGGTGGTTTTCCCTCTCTATGTTACCATTCTTGACTTCATGTTGTAATTGTGGGTAGAAGTGCCAAATGTTGTAGGAGCTAGCATAATGTGTGTTACTGTGATACAGTAAGGATTTGGCTGGGAATTATAGCTCCTATGTTCCCTTCTAATTCTTTTGATGCAAATTCCAGGGGTAAATTGGATGACAGAGAAGACCTAATCAGCCAACAAAACAAAAAAAAATTTAAAGATTGCTTTTTCATCCATGGAAATCAGTGAAACTTCTGGAAAATACTGTGCCTCATTAATTCGATTTAGGGCTAAACATTCAGTGTTGTAATATTCCCTGCTTACATACCTCTTTCCTTCACTTTAAAGAAAGCTATAAGTAATGCACACCTCTTGACCGAAAAGAATCTGCCTTTGTTAGAAACATAGTTAATTTTTTCCAAAGTTCTAAGATAGGACCTGTTGTCGTCTTCTTAATTGTTTTCATAGACACGATACTGTTTTAGGAAGAGGCATCTCCTCAATTTCATTAGTTTAGACGTAGAATATACGATTGAGTGCTTCTATCAAAATCTCAAAGAACAACAGGAAAAAAAAGTACTAAAAAGGAAAAAAGTCTTGCCTTTAATTGTAGCCTCCATCTTAACTTGGGAAGCCTGCAGTTTTGCAGTTCTAGCTACACATTTTTTTTATGAAGAAGTGTGCAAGTCCCTGTATGAGTAGTGTTTTTAGGCCCTTGCTTTTAACCCAGAAGATACAGAGGGTGCTGATCCTCTTCCTCTCTTTGAGGCGGTTGTCACACCTCCATGATCTCGTACTAACTTCTCACCATTTCATCCTCTGTGCTTCCTGGCTCGCATTGGCACACGCTGCCCAGGGAGGTTGTGGAGTCCCCTTCTCTGGAGATATTCAAGACCTACCTGGACACGTTCCTGTGTGACCTACTCTAGGTGATCCTGCTCTAGCAGGGGGGTTGAACTGGATGATCTCTAGAGGTCCCTTCCAACCCCTGACGTTCTGTGATTCTGTGAACTACAGCCAAGAACTTCTTTATATTCAGTTGCAACATCCACTCTCTCAGCTTGTAGATTTCCTCTCACTTCCAAAATATTCTCCTAAACAAACTATTCTTCCAAACTCCATATGCTCACTTAATTTTGAGCTTATGAGTAATGTCGCTAGGTTCAGTTCAATTTCTCATGGCAGTTGAGAAGGATGGTTTGAAGGGAAAACCAACACTGTGGACTCTTTCTAGCCTCTCTGCCCAGTTCCAGCTATTATGAGTTCCCAAGGATCAAATTTTTCAGCATTCAACATTTTCCAGCAAATAAGAAGAAAATGAATGTGTTTTCATGATTTTATGTGTTTCTTTGTGCATTCAGCACAAATGTCAGTTTCTCATGCTACTGTGCTATTTTTTTGTACCAATTAAACTATAAAGCAAAAAGACTTTAGTTACTTGCTGGATCTCAAAACATATGGGGACAAACTGAAACTGTTTGCAGTGAAGGAAAAATAGTAATTTATGCACAGTAACTTTTTTCCAGTAATAACTTAAGGTAGGTGCAGTAACTTGTATTCTGTTTTCCTTTACTTCGTGTTAATTTTCTATTTAAAAAAATCTATTTGGAAACAAGTTAAATAAACACGTTGATCAGCCAGGAGGGTTTCAGTGTTTCTGCTGACACTGGCACAGTGAAGAAAAAATGATGGAAAAACTAAATAAGGCTTAATTCTTACCAAAGGAGCATGAAGTAATAAAAGTTTTGTCCAGTGCAGTGTTTAACATATATACAAGTAGGAAGGATGGTAAGATCATCAATGCATGCTGTGGAGAAGAGTAATTTCAGGTATCAGATACTGATTTTACATTGAAAGAGGTCAGTTAAGAGTCAGTGGCAGTAAACATTATATTCTCTAATCTTTTTCTATTTCTCCTTGCTCTGTGTGCTGTACTAGAAAACAAGTAAATATAGTTCCAGTGGTTTACATGCCTGATCACACTCACAGGAGAAAGCTAAAATCATGGCATTTTTGTTTGTGAGAAAGTAAACGTCTTGACACAAATATTCTTATTCTAATGTACAGCAAAGTGAATCATATCACCAATGTCCACTACTGAGTTTGCCTGCCTGAAGAGGACTACAGGCTGGGTATAGCTCGTTTCAACTCGGCCTTCATACCCTTCTACCCTCTGATCTGGGTTCATGTCTTTTTACTGCCAAATAGTGAATTGACATAATTGTTAGTGAAAATCTTCCTTCATTCGAGTGGTTTATATTAAGCTGTCAGGCTGTTAAGAAAATACTTAGTGTCATGGTTGGTCTGTAAACTGTTTGGAGCAGTGATTACTCCTGTTTCTTCTGTGCGCCAGAAGTTCATAGGAAGACACTGTATGTCTGAAAATTGCATCTCTGACTTTTTGAATTAGAAGAAATCTACATATACCTCAAAAAAACTTTATTTTTTTTTCCCTTGTAAGTTGGTTATATGTTAAATTGAAGTGTCCTTCATTTCAGAAACATATTCATATATTAAATAGTTTCCATTATCTGTTTTTATGTCCAGAGCTCCTGCACTTTGCTCCACACCCTAACAGCTGCTTTGCAGAACAGCTCTCCACCACTGCAGGGCTCTCAGGTTGCCTGGCTTGACAGCCTTACATAAATACATTAGTGAGCTTATCCTGTGCACTCTGTAAATCTACCAAAGACTAATAAACAGAAATCACTATTGACTCTTACAGTCATATAAAATTTCCCTCATGCTCCTTCTCTTACCATCATCACATTATAAGGATAGACTCTCTTCTTTTGCTGAAAATGACATTTTGCTGGAAATGACAGTTCTCAATTGTTATGCAGCAGATACACATGAACTGAAAAGCTTGTTAACAACCTTGTTCTTGATGAATTGTTTTACAATTTCAAGAAACTCATTCCTCCATAAGCAATGTGGTTTTCAGCATGCTTCCCTAGGGGATTCACTGCCTATAAATGTGTGTGTATATAACTTGTTAGCCAATATATATTTTAAATCTGTAGCAAATCAGACTAAATTTGTCAGAATGTTAGAGGTTTCAAAGCTATTAAGGGTTTGAGTCCATTGTCCATGCATACATGCTTAGTAACACTTATTAAAGTATATGAGAAATTGACATGGCTTTGGCATATATGACACAAGACCCAAAAAAAGTATTCCAGCCTTGTTTTTTGCTGAGGCAGTTGGTGTCCTTTTGATGTATAAAACAGTGCTTGGTGCAAGTGCATGAGCAAGTTATTCAAGTCTTGCATCTTCATTGACCACCATACAAGCTTAAACACATATAGACATTTTTGCTGCAAGCATCTAAGCTTTGTTAATCTTGAAGCGAATCCCAAACAAAGTTTCTACAAGTTTCTCAAAAATATGTTTATAAGTTGAAGTTTGAGCTCTGCCTAAATTGGGCTACGGAACCAATGTAGCAAGAAATGAATCCCCTCCTGTGTAGATTATCTGCAAAATGGAATCTATAGTGCTTAAGCAGGAACCAGTTAATGACATAGCCTTAGTATGGCACAGTTAACAAACCAATCGCAGCTTCACTAAAATCCTGTCTTCCTTAGCCTGTTGTTCATAGAACTAGTACTTAATGTTCCCAAGTGAGAAATCCAAAATGTATTGATGAATGTATCTATGTCAATTTCAGCAAAAGAACCCAAACTGTTATCTGAGTCTTGGTATTTTCTTCATCTCTAGACTTAAATGTTTAAAGGGAAGGATGGACTTGGTGACCTCCCAAAGTAATTTCCAGATAATTTTTTTTTTGTAATTATTCATTTTGGCAACTATGATCATCAAAGGAGTCCATTTTATTTAACTTTTACTGAATTGAGTATATTTCAATAAAGTATTCCAAGTGTATTTTCCTTTGCTGTTCTATTCTTCCTTTCCTTTTCCTCTTCAGAGCTACTTTCAGGCCACTGGAGTAATTACATATTTTCATCCAGTCTCCTTTCACAAAGATGCTTTATCTTCAGTTTGTGTCACAGCTTGAAAAACACAAACCTTGGCTATGAGTCCATTTGTCCACAAGAAATTATTTCCTTTCCTTATGACTTAAAAACAGGGGACACACTGAGAATATGCATAATGAGAATTCACTGTGTGTTATTTCCTTTAGTCCTTCAAGGCAGTTTGAATGTTTTTAACATGCACTCAGGTAGTGCATTATCTAATAAATTTAAGGTTTGTAAAATCCATTGACTTTTCTTGCCTTAAGTCCAAAACTTCATCCAGGTTAAGCTTTGGCTCTCAAAGTGTTCTACTTAGCTGAAAGTTGACTGGGGAAAAACCTTACACAATTTGAAGTTTAATATTGTGATACAAGTGAGAAAAATCACATTCAAGTGCTGGTTGAAATAATCTAGCAAAACAACATTACAGTATTTCACCAGCTTCCTGTTTCAATTTCCTGAAGATAAATGGTTCCTTTTTGTAAAGGAAGGTTGTCAGTTGGAACAAAAAGGTATTTTCAAGATCTCCATCTCTGCCAGGTGTTTTACTGGACAGTGAATCATAAGTATAATTTAATACTTACCCTCAGCGTTACTGAGCAGCAGCTTGGATTTTGGTTTTTTTGCAGTTTCAGCTTCAAATAACAGCCAAAAGATTTGTGAATCTCCTTAACTATTTCCACATCTAAGCTCCTGAATGTGTAATTCCCTCACTGAGGAACCATGGCTAATGCAACTGGTATTCTTTTTACGTGTGTGTGCTTTAAATTCTTATTAGTGCATGCTCTTTAAATGCTTATTAGCAGTTACCTGCTACTCAAAGATACGGCTTTTACCCAATTTTTATCTATATTCCATTTTACAGCAGATTTTACAGAATACTTCCCTTTAACTGCTTCAAATAATTTGTTCCTACCATTTCCTCTGTCAAAGGCAATGGCCTCATGTTTGCTGTTGCTTCTTACACTTTCAGAAATGCTTGATAAAAATTTGGTAAACCTTCAAAGGGCCTTTACCAAAGGGCAGGGAATGGCAAGGTTGGGCAGGGCAGGGCAAAGATCTTTCTCTTGTGCCCATAGGTCCACCTTTCATGATTTGTTGTTCATGGTGTCTTTTAAGGTGTGCTGCCTCCCACTTCAACTTTTTCAGTTCTTATCCTTTGGTATTCCTTTAGGCAAAATGCGTTTGTAATGTGTAAAACTAGTTTTATTAAGTTAATTAAACAAAAATGTTCACTACAGAAAAATTACTCTTGCCCTCAACAACTACCAGAACTGCATGCATTTCAAACAATGCACTGTGCACCTGAAAGCTAACTGGAGGCACACTTCAACAAAAACCTGCTTGTTTTCTTGTAAGTTTTTTCTGTGGAATGCAAATTTGCAAAATCTTTTTTAGCCTGTGTGTTAGGGGAGATGAATAGGTTGCTGACTGCGCCCTGGCCTAACGCTAAGCCAGCTGGACAGTATCTGAGAAACTACTGGACATGACATGAGAAAATCATTGTATGTAAAAAACAATAGTGTGAGGAACTAAAGAAGTTATTTATAATGTCGTAAGGAATAGGTGGATTGTACAGGTTGTTAAGGAGTGTTATGTGAGGAACAACCAAACTTTACAGATAGTTGAAGGGGAATATCAGGTACTTTTCAGAGTGCAGGTACAGAGGAAGTATCAGAAATACCAAATGTCACAGAACTAAGACCAACAGAGAAAAAGTAATTGGGGTGGTTATTTATTTGGGAGAGGATGAAGGTGTTAAAAAGAAAGACTCTGGGAGAGGATAAAAAGAGTACATAAGGGGTCAAAAATAAAATCACAGGGCTGTTTGGGGGTCCCTGTTTGGCAGCCCTGCATATTGGAGCAGAGCAGTAAACCTGGTGTTTCCACTGGGCTTGTGGCTGACTTGATTTTGCAGTCAGAAGGGAACTGGTGTCAGTCCCACATTGGCAAAGGAGCCATAACAGCTTACCTCCTCACACTGCTGAGGAGCAACTGGAGGGTGCTACCCGACATCTTCACCTTTCTCCAGCCTCCCTTATCACTGTGAAATTCCTCCTAACACTTGGACTTCCTGCAAATTTCATAAATCATAACTTTTGTGTTGTTATACATAAGCAAATTTTCAGTAAATTCTTCGTTACATATTGCTCCTTAATACCAGAGATTGCTTCTGTCTCTTCTTTAGTTCACTTCGAGCAAAAAGAGGAAATGGTGAGCCAGTGGCTATGACTAAGTAAATCTTGAACATTCTGCTAAAGCTCAGTTGCTGTTTTGCCTCTGTTGAATCCTTAACTTTCATTCTGATATCAAACTGGAAGTCTTTCAACTGGGGGAGGTGATCTTAGAATCACAGAATGTTTTAGGGTGGAAGGGACCTTCAAATGTCATCTAGTCCAAACCCCCTGCAATGAACAGGGATACCTCTAACTAGATTAGGTTGCTCAAAGCCCTATCCAACCTGGCCTTCAATATTTTCAGGGATAAGACGCCTACCACATCTCTGGGCAACCTGTTCCAGTCCTTTATTACCCTTTTGTTAATTTTTTTTTCCTAGTTAGTCTAGTCTAAATCTACCCTCTTTTATTTTTTAATAATCTAGTTCTAAATCTTCACAATTTTCACCATATGAAAACAAAGCTGGTTTTATTCATTGTGCAGCAAATAGCCACAAATGAGGTCAGAATAAGGAGATATAACTAAATCATTTATTACCTTAGGAAATATCTCTTTTTACCTGTTTGTTTCGCTCAAGGACATTGTTGGAAACTACCCACACCTGTGGGTAGTCATGCTCACAAAGTGAAGCAATTTGTTAGTGTCCAGAGTAGAGTCTTTTAACTGTTCGAGGAGCCATTTCCTAGAAGCCTATTTAAAGCTTAACATTTTTAATGTGGAAAATGTCTGAAAGAATCACAGGCGCTGAAACTAAATTTAAACCTGCTAGAAAACAGCATGAGATTTTTTCCTCCTTTCTGTATTTCTTCTTGTAGATTAATAATTTAGAGGAAGGCCATGAAGGCTAATGAACACATGGTGGGACTTTATATAGGATATCAAAGCTGTTTCGACTGACATACATCTAGCTCTAGTACTGTAACTCAGATCAGAAAAAAAAGCATTTGATACTATCTGGTTCAATTACTATAAGTTTAAAACTCAGAAGTGGTCAATGAAAGACACACTTCTGCTGCCTCAATAAAGTTGCCTTTCAGAACTGCACCTGGAAATGTCAGACTATCCATGGGACGTTCACATCCCACTAGTCGGTGGAAATATGGAGTATCACTTGGTTCTTCACACCGTTAGCTCTTCCCACAGCAGGCAGTACTAGGCATGGTCAAAGATTGAAATATTGTTGTGAACAATAAAACCGAAGTAACTGTGGATTTTCCAACTTTCAGCAGTCAGTGGGGTTGCTTGTCATATGGTATTAGTTATAATGTTCTTCTCTGCTATCAGAAAGGTTGATCCTTGTCACATTTTCAATGATTTCTATATTAACAGGTTTGTACCTGCAGGATCTTAGACAGCTGCATGGACCAAAGACGTGACACAGTGAGGGGTCATTCCCTGATGCTCACAGGGCCCTGGCTGAAGCTCTTGCTTGTGAGAGTAGCAGGATAATGTTTCCCTGGGCTATCATTGGCTCATCCAAAGTGAGATATATTCTCTACCCAACTTTTCCTCAAAGCAATTGCTTTTCCTAACTGAACATGAGATTACTTTTCCTGGATGAGGTTCTAAGAAATCTGTTAAAGAAAGACCTGAATAACAGATAGCAGTTTCTTTCAACTTCACCTCCAGGTTTCCACAAGGAAGGAAGCATTGTTCCTTCTCCAAAATGTTTCTGCTCAGGTACCAGTTGATAGCAAGAGGAGGAACATGTGCTTGCTCAAGAGAAACTTCCAGAACCAAAGGCTGAATTATTATGCTCTTCCTACCACCCTCATACTCATTCTTTTCCCCCATGACAAACATACACAGGACTTCTTGTTACTTATCTTTAGCAACCCGTCTTCACGCTTCTACACCCTCCCACATAATACGTACATTTCTTTTACATACACATATACATACACATATGTGTATTTATTTGAATGTATATAAGACTTGCAATGGACTGGTCCCTCTCCATATAGCTGACAGGACACTTTCAGAAAACCCCACTTCCTGACAGATATATTTTCTTTCAGTGGTAGTTGGGCTCAAGAGACAAGAGAAAGCCTAGAATTGAATATATAACAATATAAGTGATATAAATGTGAATTCCTAAGGTGATGGTTGAATGTGAAAGTGTATGCCAAAATTAAATTTCAATTTATCATAGAGAAACCACTATGGAGAAAAGTATTACAAAGAGCAATATGAAGCCAAAAAAATAAGGGGAAAGAAAGAAAGAAAATAACTCAGTTCTTAACAAGTTATTTAAACCTCTTCAAGGTAAAATCTTAATCTTTCTCTCTTGAATAAGTAATGAAATATGGCAAGAACACCTGAGAGCTGGAATAGAACTGCAGCCAAGCAGAAAACATGTCCTTTACCATGAAAGATATCCACCCACAGATGGTAGTAGAAACAACCAGTAAAATAAAGCTGGGGCTTATAAAACACATAATTTCAGTCACACTTAATTATAAAAATTGAAACAGAAGAATTGTTTGTAGCATGGTGAGGACAATTTTCATTCCTTCTCAACGTATTTGACATAAAGGGTTCCCACATGGTAGTTAAATGCAGTATTTTTGTGGTTATTTTTCACACAAGAGGAGTTAATTTTCCTGTAGCCTTGGAAAGAAGCTCTGTTCAGGCCTTTTGATGCAGCAATAAAAAGAATAAACCATTGCACTAGTTATCCCTTCTCTTCCACAGCATTCTGTCATTTTGCATATAATTTTATATCTGCACCAGGCAACTGAAAGGATATGGTAAAGAGAGAGTAAAGATATTCCTGTAGAAGTTCAGAGTGATAAGAAAATAAGCAGCAAGAGCCATCAGTTTTGGTTTATGAACAGTGTACGCTATAATAGTGTTTTCTGATTTGACTTCCCAGCCACACTTTCTCTTGTCCAGATTAAGTAACTGTAGCTCACCTCTAGAGAGAAGGGTATGTCAAGCAAGAACCCAAACCTTGCTCTTGTGAACCACTGATACAAAGCTGGGGCATACACTTGAAAATGTCATGCTTGTATGTACACAGTCATTTTCACCCATTTAAACATAACAATAGTGTAGTTTAACCAAGAACAACCACTTGGTGGAAAGTTCTGTGACACTAAGAATTGTACTTTTAAGCAATCTGGTCTCTCATGCATAAGAAGTCTGGGTGTGAGACAGGGAAGGAACAATTTATTTTTGTTGAGCAAAACTGAAAGAATGACATCACAGAATAAAGAACACTTATTTCAGACACTGTGATGAACCAGCAAAAATAAATACTTCATCAAAACACAAACAAATATCTGGAAGTGAGGAATGAAAGAGGTGAAAGAACACTTAAAGAACAATAGCTCTGAAAATATAAAAAAATGATTAGGAATATTAAAATGGAACTTTCTTTGAATCCTCAAAGAATGCATCATAGGCAAAAGAAAAATTATAGGAAGGACATAGAATGCCCTGATATACTTAATTGAATTACAAGCTTTTCCTTAGCTTGTAAACTGCATAATGAAATGTAGATAGTGTCTACATTCTATTGAAATATTAATTTAGTTTTGATGGCATATGTACGAAAGGAAGATGAAACTACAGGAATGTTTGTGATTCATTTCAGCTTGGAAAAAAATCTTGAGGAATGTTGTCTCTCTAAGAGAAATCATAGAATCGTAGAATTGTCAGGGTTGGAAGGGACCTTAAAGATCATCTAGTTCTAACTCCCCTGCCGTGGGCAGGGACATCCCCCACTAGACCAGGTTGCCCAGAGCTCCATCCAGCCTGGCCTTAAAAACTTCCTGGGATGGGCCTTCCACTAAACACTTGCAGCGTGATATACAACTGGATATTCAGATCTCCTGAAAGATCCATACTTCTAGAAACTCCACTTCTTGGAAAGGGGTGGGATCTATTAAAACTTTTCAGCTTGCATTGCAGGCCCAGAGAGTCTTGGGGGGATCCAGAATTAATCTCTGCGAACACTACTCCAAGCAAGGGAAGTCTCTCTGGTTCAGGATGAAGTTTATAGATGATGACCATCACAAATGTGATTAAAATATTCCAAATACTTCAAGAAAATATTGCTGAGGCAAAAAAAAAATCAGGTTGAGCAATGCACTTAACGCATGTCATGCAGACAAATTAGGACAATGTCTGTCTTATTAGAATGAGAGAGAAAAAAAACAGTGGATTGCTTGACTCTATATGATTTTTTAAGTGCAAAGCCACTTACACAAAACTCAGCAAAACTGAACTCCTCAGAAGCGTGTAGCAATGAACACAGAGGAGGAAGACAATGAACTACAAACTGGAAAGCAAGCGAGATATTTATTAAAGCTGAATTATATGCTAAGTGTTGAGTTCAATTGCCCTAACACATGTGCTTAGCACATCTAGTATATCTGAGACATACACACAGCCCTAGTAGATGTATTTCCAGGATCTGTGTGAATCTCATATCTTTGTGCAGCGGCAGGTGGAAGCCAAGCATCTCTCCTACAGCATAATAAAATGCATTAAATATCTGAGTTTAGCGGTGTGTAACACACAAGGCCAAAAATAACACCATTAACATTATAAAAAAAGACACACAGGTAGCGTCCAACCTGCAGTTTTGCTGGATATAAAAAGAAATAAATAGGAAGGGGTGCATTTCACAGTAGTGCTGATGATTAACAACATGCACTGAGGATGAAGAGAGCGCCAAATGTTTTTCTGAGGAAATGAAATTACTTTGAAGAATACTGGGTCAAAATAAGCTGGAAAAGGTCTGTAAGTCCTTTGAAGGACTTAAAGGGGCAAAACCAACACCTTTCTGCCCTCTAACTATGCTTCTAGGAAAGCTTTGTGTGTTCCAAAACACGAGTCCCAGAAGGAACTGAATAGCCTTAATATGTTAGAAAGAAGAAATAGAAGGGGACCTGAATGATCACCATGTAGAAAAAAAGAGAAAAGATGCATCACTCTTTTTTTTTTCGCAGTTATGTAAGAGTGTAATTCATATGCAGGATAGAAATATTTTTGTTAGACACAAGGTGAAACATTTTACAAGATACAGACAATGGTAAGTATCTTCATGTGCTAGAATATGTCAGCATATAAGGTTCTTTCAAAAACAAAATGGAAGTCCAGTATAATCATAGCAAATGAAGTAATTCCCCAGAGAACAACCTTGGGGCTCTGATAAGCACCTGAGTTCTTTCTTCTGTATTTATGGCAAGCTACAAAATACTAATATTTACAAACCTGACTTGCGGAAAAACAGTAGGAAAGTTCACCAGAGGCACTGGGTAAACCTCAAAAATAAACTTGTTATCAGACTAATGCAAGAGGAACAAAAATGTGCATTCCATGTAAAAAAAAAGAAGAGATGTCACTGGCACAAATTGGCTGTGTTACCTTTGGCCAGTACTGCAGGAAAGCTGGAGAAGGGCAATCTTTCCAGCCATGGCACTGGGGAGAGCAAATGTAGTGCTCTTGCAGCACACAGACTGCTTCTCAGTGTGGTGCAGAACTTCTGGAAACCATGGACTCAGTAGGACACTTTCACTCTTCTAAGAGTGTTCCTATTTAAGAATGTTCAGTGGATGTTAGATGTAAATTTCAATAAATTGTCTGCAAAACTGAAAGTGGTAAATAAAGAGTTTCTAGTATGAAATGAGTGAATGACCAAATCAAGTTTGGCGTTGTCTTTTTACAACAGCAAGGTCAAACTGGAGGCTACTGCCTTGTGTTTCACAGCACTAAGTAAAACTCAGCTTCAGACTATTTAAACAGAGGCTTTGGCTGTAGTCCCTTGGTATATTTATTTCATTTCCTTGTTTATGGGAGACCAACATTAGCTAAAAACAATAATGGGTCATTTATTTCTTTGGCTAAAGAAATTAATGAAATCTTTCACTTAGTTTTCCTCTAAGTTCAGACCAGAACTTACTTGGTTTGTCGAAGGAAACAAGATAAGAAACCTGAAAATGTTGAATAAAAAATAAATACATTAGATTGAAAGCATGATTTCTGGGTAGGCATTGAAAATCTTAGAAAAGTAGTGAACATTTTATAATTGTTGCATTTAAAAAGAAACAAAAGAATTTTTATAAAGATTTTTGATCAGGTGCCAACCAAACTGGCTTCTAACAGAAAGCTTCATGGAAATTGCTCCTTCCTGCAGAAAGTAGCAGTAATTTCATTTGCATTATTTGAAATGGAAACAAACCTATTAAAAATAAAAATGTTAACATGCACCCAGACTATTGTTCTCCTGGGAAACAAAAGCTACAGGCAAAGAGGAAGCTGCACGTGATTGCCAGACACATTGCAGTTGGCATAAGAGTACCTTGGCTGGCTGTGATGGCAACCAAAATGGTGTGCCAGCAGACAACATCTGCTTCAGTGTCCAGAAAAGAAGGGTCCCAGGGACATGGTGGTTTCTATTTTACCTGAGAGAAGCCCAGTTAAACATCAGAGCACGTCAAGGAGCTTAACTCTGGAAGAGAAGACTGGGAAGAGAACAGACATTGTCACTGCAAGGGTGAGATTCAACAGTGACTCTCAAGTCCAAATGCCAACACAAACCTCTCATAGGATTAGTGATAGATTATTAGGAAAGTGTAGATAATAAGTCAATTCCAAATATCAGTATTAGTGAATAGGGCAGAATCCAGCCGCTCAGCAGAGACCATGCTACTGCAGCTCCCCAGGTCCAATAAACAACGAGGCTGAATACATATTCCCAGCAAGCACACATGGAGTGCACATGTATACATCACATATATGCATATATACACAGCAAATTACAGAAAGAACACAGACAGGAACTCTGAGCACTCACACAGATACAAGAAGCATTGATGGCCTCATCATCCTTTCCTCTCACTGAGCAGGAAGTAAGTCTGTTAGTGCATTTATACACGTATATATGTACGTAGTTACATAGGTATAATATGGATTCCACCATCAGCTGAACTCAGACATAACCTGTTCAGTAGCTACCACTATTCATCTTTCCTTGACTTGTCTTCATGGACTTCACACCTGGATGCTGAGGCTCTTCTGGGGCACTCCTGGGAGGAGTTCAAACAGGATGTCTCTTCTTCCGAGGGCTTAACTTGGTTTCTCTGCCTCCTACAGTGTCCCTGTGCTCATCTGAGCTTGTGGAAATGGGTCTGTGATAGAATGATGTCTGGGGTTATCACAGGGCAGGGGATTATTTGAGCCCCCCAGATGTTATTGCCTTTCTGTGTTCCTTTTTGGCTGTGCAAATGGGTGTTCACCACAATAATCAACAATCAAGAAACTAATTTATTAAATATTGGGATAAGAAAAAAAAAGAGAGAGAGAGAGAAAGAGGAAAGAAAAAAAGAAAAAGAAAAAGAAAAAGAAAAAGAAAAAGAAAAAGAAAAAGAAAAAGAAAAAGAAAAAGAAAAAGAAAAAGAAAAAGAAAAAGAAAAAGAAAAAGAAAAAGAAAAAGAAAAAGAAAAAGAAAAAAGAAAAAAGAAAAAAAGAAAATAAGATGCTGGTTTGGGAATTACACTACAATGAGTATCACTTCCCAGGAACATGAAGCCTAGAGGAGAGGAACTGAAAAAGCATGTATCATACAATGCCAGGTCTGTAAATAAGTAAAGGTCATCTGTTTGAAACAACAGATTTCTTGAGACAAATCCATAAATGTAATTAAGCACAGCACTTCCAGGTACATGCAACAGTAATGTAGGCCCAAGGAAGTCAGTCCAGCCAGTAGTTACAATCTATATTTTGTTGCTTAAGCAGAAAGTCTGGGGTTTTGCAGACTGATCTTTTGAAGCTGTGTAAATACTTGTAGATTTTGTTAATTGGATCCTAACTTGAAGGATTCCAGATCGCCACAGAGATTAACTATATGCTCTGTCTTAATCAAGCTAGAATGTAATGGTCATTACATGTTTAATTCTTGGTTCCACCCTTTCATATCCAGAGTTCCAATGTTGTAAACTTTCACTTTCAGGACCTGAGTGCTCTGTACAACTGAACACCTATTCGTAACTTAATGTAAACATCCCACTATAATTTGTCCCTTGGGAATTAGAAAAATATAGGTATTAACATTCAGCTTATTATTTTAATCATTTGGAATAAAGACCCAAATTAGTATTGCTTTTGAGAAATATGTGTGATTTATGCTTATTTCACTATTTCAAATCTCATTAGGATCAAAGTTATTGAAACACATAACAAACAAGGAATTTTTCATGTTTATTTTAAATACTGATACTGATGCTTCTTCTTTGTTATTCCATTTCTCAAGAAAATCAGCATGCTTAATATGAAATTTAGGTTTTCATGATATTTAAATGTAAGAATTTTCTTCTCTCTTCCAGAGCTAGCAAGACCAAGTGATAGGAACACAGAAATTTCAGCCAAATATTACCTTCTAAAATATTTGTAGTAGAACAAAAAAATGCCTGAAATTTGCTTTTCTATCAGTCTCTGTGTTTGCTTAAAATGTTTCCAAGACCAATGGATGAAGCTGACCCTGGCTTGCTGAAGATCAGCAAACGTTTCAGTTTTATCAGCAGTAAACCAGTAGCTGTAATATACATTGTCAAACTTCTTTTTGCTGATTATTTTGTCAAAACAGACAATGTTAGAGCAGTTATGTGGAGTACCTCCTTTTTTAATAGATGATGAACAGTAACTTAAATACCACAAGTCCATGTAGTTCTGCAGTCTGTCACTGACAGCGTCTTGAGACAAATGGTTATGAGGAAGATGCAAAGAAAAAATGAATTTATATATTATTTGATCAGACAAGGATTATCTGGAAGGACTGAGAAAGAGAAAGAATTTGTGACCTCCTTGTTCTTTTGGCTCGTGCCACAAAGCACGGTCTTTGTGTTTGTATATAGCTGCATACAGTCTTGATGGATGACACGGTTCAGCAAAAAGAAGAGATAGGTGGATTCTGCAATTTAAAAGTTTAGGGGGAAAATTGCAGTTCTTCACATTCATAATTTTATTTGAATAATTTCCCACTGCAAGAAAAAGTGGTTACAATGTATGTAATATCATAACACGCGTGTATGCCTTCATGAAGGACCATGTGGAATTACAAACAAATATTAAACCAGCCCATCTGTGTTCCAAAACTGTCTTTTATTTATTCTCTTCCTGATATCCCTTATTTTTAAAGACATCCAACAGAAACCTAAGTTTCTCTGAAAAGGAGGCCCTGCACTGAAGTGATTCAGAATCAGCTAGGCACCAAAGAATGTGATCCTGTGAAGGAAAACACAGTGGCACTTCTGTGGATATCACTGCTAAAAGTGTTCTTTCATAATGTGAAAATGCTGCTTAAGCCTCTTGAAAAATTCAGCCAAATCAAACAAAAGAAAACAAAACAACCCAGATGGTTTCATAAAGAGTTTATTTCAAGACCATTTGGTATAAAAAGTCATCTATCTTTTAAAAGATATATGTCTCTTCTGTTATTTATAGCTCAATTTCCTCCAAACGTATTTCTTTGATGAACAATGCAAAGAGAACAAAAGCAAACAACATTCGTAGTCTTAAATTATAAAATGCCAGTTCTGAAGCACTCAGGATTCCTGACTAAAGTGTCTTTAATTTGAGAAGACAGATGCTGTGTGGATGAACATATGGCAGACTTTACTCAAGACTGTGTCATTCTTTGGTTTCATCATTTTATGTGAGAATCTAAACAATATTTATGTGTGTGGATTTTTTTTTCTGCAAATGTGATAAGAAAACGATGTTAAAACATTTTCCCCCCAAGCTGCAGGTAAAAAAGGAAGCGAAATTTAGAAAGATAAGAAGCTGGATGGTAATCTCCCCAAATATCATATTTGTTCTTGTGTGCAACAAAACTATATTATTTTATTCTGGGGTTTGTTTGGGGTTTTGGTTGTTTGTTTTTTTAAGTACTGGATAACTCATGGGTTTCTGAATGGACATTTTTTTACCCATTCTGTCAAACATTTCTTATTCTGGGTTAATGACTAACAGTAGTTACAAATTAACAGGTGTTAAGCCAAGTATATTAAATTAATCAGCTTCGTTTATATCAGTGGTGTATTCACATCATTGCAGATGGCACAAATTTGTAGTTTCAATATTCAGTTCAAACAGCTCTTTTGACTGAATCACCTCTTTAGTTCCCCAATAATATTTTTTCTTCTTTCTTGATCTTGTCCTTAATATATACAGATACATATTCTTTCTATCTAGGAAAGCCAATTTTCTAGCAGTCTAACAGAGCAAAACTGCCAATGTCTTTCCACAGAGCCAATGTACCAGTCCAGATGGATTCTTTTTTTCAGTCTCAAGAACCAGATTTCATAAAAACCTTCAGAAGCAAATTAGGGATGAATGAAATATTCCTTCACTTGAGCTGCTTTCCAGTTGATATCAAACCTCTGTTAAGGCATCTATTTTTTTCTTTTATGTTCCCAGTTATAAATGTGCTTCTGAACAGGTTCAAAACTATTCTGTCTTGTCAGGGCTGAGCAGCTCAGTCAAATACCTCGTTGTAATGTAGAAATCAAGGGCACAATGCAGTTGCTCCCACAAAAGATTTCTAGTGCCATGTGAGATGTTGCAGGATACCATGGTTTCCAGTTAGTGCTCCAGGATAATATAGATATCCTGCAAATGCCATATCATGTCTGCCAGACTTACAAAGATATTTTGGAAAATTTAGGGCTTCTAAGATGTGGGCATCTATTATGCAGATCACTGAGTCAAGCCCTGAGTCAGTCCATGCTTAAGACACCTATAACTATTATTTATAGATCTACATGGGCTGTAGAGACCTGATTTTACTTGTCTAAATATAATCAGATATCTACCCTCCTGCAGTAGATACCCACAGATCATAACATAGATACCTGATGTTTACCGAGATAACCCAGGTTAGCTGGGGCATAAATACAGACCTGTCAAGTACAACACAGGATGTGTAGGAGACTTGTGTCCACCCAGCAGGAAACTTGTTGGGGTTCCCAAGATGGAAGTAAAAATATTTTTAACTGTGAACTCTTTTTAATGCTAAGCAGATAAAAGGGAAAGAAAATACCCACCACGCTGAAAACGAAATAAAATAAGGAGATGCGTTAGCTAAAAAACATTTTAAAGTTCTGGTTTTCTAGAATGTCTTGCAGTTTATCTAAAAGAAATACCAACTGCATTTGAAATAGTTTTATACTTTTAGCTCTCATGTTAGAAGCCATTAAAAGAAGTACAGTGGAGTTTTATAATTGATACTGGAGCACAGTCCCCAGTCTGATGTTAAGAAGCCATGCTGTATGAAGGTATTCTTATTCAATTGCTGAAGTAAAATTTGGTTATCTATGTGACCAAGTAGCAGCCTATGCAAAACAACATAGCACTAACAAATAAATAAACTGTGCTACACTTATCTGATCATCTGTTCCATCACAGCTTTCTTTTAACAATCACACCACCTCCAAGAGTGTGGGACACATCAATTGTAATTGATGAAATTAAGCTGGAAAGTCTAAAGTTCTATAAGGCCTGGATGAATGTGATGAATGTTCTGTGTGTGTCAGTGTGCATCTTGCCCTTTCTAGCACAGAGAGCTGAGTTTGCAGTACTTTGAGAATCAGGAAATAAACCCACCTGGTTACAATTTACCACCATTTTCTTTGGCTGAGTTAAACAGCTAGTCTTGTGATCTTTTATTGCTCTTGAATTCCCTCATTAACTCTTTCAAACATACTTTTTATTGCATTTTTTTAAAATCCATGACAACGTAAGATGTCTAATACTATCACTGATTTATAAGAGCAGTCTTTATTACAAAGGACCAGACACCTCAGCTTTCCCATGACACTATTTCAACTTGTAATAACATTGCCAGTAAATTAGGCACAAGCTGTGCATTCTTCGGCATTGCATCTTAAGGCTATCAAGAGGTCATATACAATGAGGCTGTATACTTATTGTTCCTCTTGTGTGCATTACTGGGCTTGCAAACTCTTGATTGAAGAATAAAATCTCCCTACCTATTGCTGTTCTGCTTAGTTAACCAGAAAGTCCAGTCATTGCAATACCACTTACCGGTGCACTATTTCAGACTTACCCTTCCAAACCTAACATCTCCAATGTTCTTACAAAAATGAATCAATGTTCACTTCATTTAATTCCTGCAGTGAGACGTTATAGCTCTGATTCATAGTTACCCTACGAGAACTTTGCACTACGAGGATAGTTCTTGCACACAGAGCTTGGGCCATCCATTCAGCTGTCATTGGAAGCTCTGATATCACTAAAATTTTACATTAGGATGTAGGAAGGTTATTTTCTCCACTTTATTATGTAGAGTATGAAAATAGTGTAATGTATTTTTTTTTCTCACTTAGATACCAATTGCTTATATAGAAGATCTCTGAGCTTACAACCTTAGTGTAATAGTGCCATTTCCTACAGCACTAAGATGCAACAGTGCTTAAGGCTGTGTTTATCCTTAAAGGATTTGGCAACAGGACATCCATTCCTGGGATTTAAAATATGATTTTATTGTGCAAAGGAGGCTCTGTAAGTCCTTTTGGCTAGATCTGAAACAGAGAAGAGTGACCTGTTCAGCCGAGCTGATCCAAAGATTACCCAGCTGCTCCCATAAGCAAGAAAGCAAGAAGGAATTCTCGTAGACTGGCCAAAGTATTTACTTTATTTTCTTCTCACCACAGGGTAGGGAACTAACTTTGCAAACTGTTACACCAAGCACAGCCAAGGAGGAAACCTGTACTTCTGCTCAGTGTGCTCAGGACAAGGACAAAGGACCTTCTTCGAGGCTGGTGTTAAGTGTGGTGTCAGAAGAGGATAGGCAGGTGGATAAGCCAAGCTCAGGTATGCTTCCATGTTAGCAACATGGTCTCTGATTGGAACAAAGGGATATTCATACTACATACTCACAAACTGTGGGGGGAAATTGTTTTATGTCTAATTTAGGTCTGTGTATACCCACAGTTAGAAATGAAGTTGCAGTCTGCCTTTCAAATGCACTTTTGTACAATTACGTTCACTGGTGTGCCTGAATTGATGGCACACCAGCACCATATTTTCTCTTTTCTCATGTATTTCCTGAATAAATTAAGTGCAATCCCTTTTTTGATGTTTTCGTTGACTATCTTCTGTCTCCCATGTTTTAAAGATATGAATGTCAGAAGTGAACACAGCATTCATGTGGAACCTTTGGTATGGCTTCATCTGTTGCTCTATTAAGAACTTCACTCCAGGATTATGTATAAAGACACAGAAAGAATAAACTAATTAAAACCACAGGTTGTCACTGTGAATTATTCTGCTGACCTGGAAGCATCCTAGATTACAGAAGACATGCTGACTTGTCTCTTCAGTCAGGTTCATCCATTTTAATAGTTAACATTTGTAAGTTGCAATAAACAAATGAAATACTATCTTTTTATTATATTGCTGTCAAAGTGCAAGCCTTTTCACTTCTCCCACATATTTATACATGTTCATAATTTTTTCTCATGGGTAAGAAAAGAATATGCTTTCCAGTAAAGAAAATGGCAACAGTTTGTCAACATATCCTTCCCATTAAACATTCAGTAAGAAGTGAAAGCATATTAAGGCCACATTTGTTCACTCTCTGGGGTAGTCTTCAATTCCATGGCAGCTTGGTATATGTCACCACAGAAGTTTTTTACTGCTACTTTTAAATAGATCTTATAATTACTGCAGTATCATTTCAAGGCTGTGAGCTCCTCATTAGAGAGACGGAGAGTTCTCTCACTAGTAATGATCCTCTGAGTGAGTTATCTACAACATCATTAATGGAAAAAATATGACTTTATTTTACAAAAATAATTGGAAACATTGGCCACATATGATAAAGTTCCATTCCATAATTATTTTTTGCCACATGTGATGCATGCCCTTTGTTTCCTATTATGCTTGTGGAGGCAGACTTTCTTATATTTTATGGAAGTTGTTTCAGTGTCCCTAATTTATATTTAACAAATGTTTTTTTCTGAGCCTAATTTGTTTTTGTCAGTAGGATGTCTACTTAATGTTGCTTAACTCTGTGTAATGCTTACTTGATTTTCGCAACTGGAATTTGTTCTGGTTTTATAACAAGAGCTAAGTTCACAGCTGCAACTCCTTTGATATAACTCCAGCAAAACCACCTCTGTTTGGAGAAGTCAGGCCTGTCCAGCCTGTCCATTGCTTTTTCTCAATTCCTCTGCCCAAGACATTTGTCATCCCAAATTGGTGAGTGTTGTTTCCTCCTCCATTCACTAAGAAATTTAATTCTTTTGTATTAAAATGCAGTCACACAAGCCCAAGTCTTGGCCTTACTAACATAAATGTCCACCAAGAAGTTATATCTATGTAAAATGAAGAAGGATTGGGGGATTTTTTTGTATATACCTGAAATCAGGAATAAAATAACACGTGGGGGCTTTTTTATGTAGCTTTACTTTAGTTGTTGGGTTGTTGAATGTAAGTATAATCATATTTTACCAAAATTAGCTAAGAAGATGAACAACCAGAAAGTGATGCTTGCCAATATTCAAGAAGTTTAATGAGAAGCACAAGCTAAGATCTTCTTCTGAACTTCAGTAAGAAGGGTCATTCTGGAAAATAACCCTGTGATCCTGTAAACTGAAAAGTAACACAGCTGAAGGAGATGATGATCAGCTTGGTGGTTATGGTTTTGTGGGAATAGATCATGTTAGTTAAGTAAACCCTTGCTTTGACAGCTGAATTGTTGTTTTTCTGCCCTAAAGAATCATTCCAAAATTCTAAAGTTTAGCTGTCTGTAAGGTTAAATATTCACTCTAAAGTGCTGCTTACAAGATGTTGCCTCCAACAGCACCCACATACAGAACTCACATAAAATGTGAATGCAAACAGCCAAATCGCTTTGCTTCTCTTCAGCTGGTAGAGCAGACATTCGCTAGTGCCGGAGGCACATGCACACAGCACACTCTCTGTTCACAAACACATGCACATTTGCAGATCCTCTGAGCACTGACATGCAGACCCTCTATCTTCCTGGCCCTGCCTGGACCCCGGGTCCCCTTACCTCCTTCAGGAGTCCCCCTACCTTTTGGCTGGTCCAGCTTGTCACTCACTAGCAAGCATGCAGAACTCACACACTTGTCCCACAGCCACCCAAACCTCACAGGTCTCCCCAGATATCAGTATGGACCCTCCACCTGCCTGATATCCCTGCTTCGACCAAGGGCTGTCTATGATCCCTCTGGTCCAGCCTGAGGTTTACTAGTGAATGACACACACCCACCCTGTGCACATCTGCTTTGAGAAAGATACAGACATTCATCCCTCCCAGAAGCTGGCCTCAGGCACATGAGCTGTGACCTGTGGTCCTGCTGCAGCCACCAGCAGCAAGCCCCTCATTCACCTCAGTCACACCGGTGTCCCCCAGTAGATGGTTTTAAGGGACACACACCATTCCTGCCCCAGTGGCTGGCTCATGCTCAACTTGGTCCACCAGGACCCCCAGGTTCTTTTATTCAAAGCTGCTTCTGCTCTTTTTTTCAAAGAGCAAAATGTATACAATTAGCATAAATGGTGAGAATATGTTTGAAATAAAGGGGTTTGAGGAAAATAATACAGATAATTCAGGAAAATTAAATCCTTGTGTATGCAGAACTAAGGCAGTTTATTAGATTCTTAACCAAATTAGGATACTGATCATACTGATAATACTGTTAGCATTGGAAGTCAGATGTGTGAGAACTCGTTTTTTGGAACAGAAGCAATTTTTTAAATCTTAGTGGCATGGAGAAATTAAGTGGAAATATCCCTTCTATATAAAATCATCTACGCAAAAAAAAAAGAAGGGTAACTTTTTTTTTTTTCAGAATGTGTGGGCCTTATGTTTTATGGTAGAGAGTCCAAGAAATGGACTGATGCAAAAATTGATTTCAAGATTATTCTTTGGAATATGAAGATTATGCTTGCAATTTGGCTTATGTAGGACTGTGATTTCTTCTTAGTTCTGTGAAAACTAACTTGCTTCAACAAGGAATAGATTTTCCAGCAACGACTTTCATGAATACAAGTATCCAGAGAAAGGTAAAATGCTGATCAAATCCAGCTAGTTAAACTCCCAGGAAAGGTACACAGTGAAGGTTATGAGTCTGACCATGGTTACATTAAGAACATATGTTGCAATGAGAGTTAAAACATTTTTTAAGGTTAAAATATATTTCTGCGTAGTTAAAAGGGTGATTTTATTTACCATTCACTATGCAACCACTTTCCTCAGCAATAGAGAACTGCAACAGCTGTGAGTAAAAGAGGGACATGTATATTCTCATTACGTACATCTCTAACTGCTTCAAACTTGGCTGAAATATATGCTTCTGCAGAGGAAGGTGTTGCTTTAATTTTTATTCATTTCTCACTGTTCAGATGTATTTTAATTTTCAATAAATTAAATTCTTTTCTCTAAGCTGAGTCTGTTTTGCCTGTTACAGCAATTTTTAGTCATCTTCTTGTTATTTTCTTGACCTACAAGGTTTTTCATCTTATTTTCTCCCTCAATCCTGTTGAGGAGGGGGTGTAAGAAAGTAACAGGATAGCATCTTTCAGCCAGCCAAGGTCAACCCAGCACAGAGTACTTCTACGAATGCCTTTCCAAGAGTATTTCTTTAGTACTACCCTTACAAGAGTACCCTTACAAGAGTATGCCTCTAGTACTGAAAGCAAAAATAAAAATCCATCATTCCCTCATCTCCATAATGGTCCTTCATAGAATCATAGAATCATAGAATCATAGAACAATTCAGGTTGGAAAAGACCCTTGGGATCATTGAGTCCAACCATTAACCCTATACTGCAACTTCACCCCTAAGCCATATCACCCAACACCACATCTAAGCGACACTTAAACACATCCAGGGATGGCGACTCAACCACCTCCCTAAGCAGTCTATTCCAGTGTCTTACTACTCTTTCTGTGAAGAATTTCTTCCTAATGTCCAGCCTAAACTTGCCCTGTTGCAACTTGAACCCATTCCCCCTGGTTCTGTCCCTAATGACGTGTGAGAAGAGACCAGCATCAACCTCTCTACAATGTCCTTTCAAGTAATTGTAGAGCATGAGGAGGTCCTGCCTCAGCCTCCTCTTCATTAAACTGAACAGCCCCAGCTCCCTCAATCGCTCCTTGTAAAGTCTATTCTCCAGGCCCTTCACCAGCTTTGTTGCCCTCTTCTGCACTCGCTCCAGCACCTCGATATCTCTCTTATATTGAGGTGCCCAAAACTGAACATGATACTCAAGGTGTGGCCTCACCAGTGCTGAGTACAAGGGGGACAATCACCTCCCTACTAATGCTGGTCACACAATTTCTAGTACAAGGCAGGATACTGTTGGCCTTCTTGGCCACCCAGGCACACTGCTGGCTCATACTCAGCCGCCTGTCAATTAGAACACCCAGGTCCTTTTCCGCCAGACAGCCTTCCAGCCACCCTTCCCCAAGCCTGTAGCGTTGCATGGGGTCGCCACGACCAAAATGCAGGACCCTACACTTGGCTCTATTGAAATGCCTGCAGTTGGCCTGGGCCCATCGATCCAGTCTGTCCAGGTCCCTCTGTAGAGCCTTTCTACCCTCCGGCAGATCGACACTCCCTCACAGCTTGGTGTCATCTGCAAACTTGCTGAGGGTGCACTCAGTCCCCTCATCTAGATCATTGATGAAGATGTTAAACAGGAGTGGCCCCAGCACCGAGCCTTGAGGGACACCACTCGTGACTTGCCACCAGCTGGATTTAACGCCATTGACCACAGCTCTTTGGGCCCGGTCATCCAGCCAGTGTTTCACCCAGCAGAGTATGTGTCCATCCAAGCCATGGGCAGCCAACTTAACCATAAGGATGTTGTGGGGGACAGTGTTAAAGGCCTTACTGAAGTCCAGGTACACTACATTGACAGCCTTTCCCTCATCCACTAAGCAGGTCACCTTGTTATAGAATGAGATTAGATTTGTCAGGCAGGATCTGCCCTTCATGAATCCATGCTGACTGGGCCCGATCTTCCTGTTGGCTTTTAATTGTTCTGTGATGGCTCTTGAGATTATTCGTTCCATCACCTTTCCCGGCACTGAGGTAAGACTGACAGGTCTGTAGCTACCAGGATCCTCCTTCCTGCCCTTCCTGAAGATGGGCATTACATTTGCCAGCCTCCAGTCCACTGGGACATCCCCAGTTAACCAAGACTGCTGAAAAATGATGGAGAGTGGCTTGTCAACCACATCCGCCAGCTCCCGCAGCACTCTAGGGTGTAATCCATCAGGCCCCATAGATTTATGAGAATTCAACTTATGAAGCAGTTCCATAACCATTTCCTCATGGATTACATAGGTCCTATTCTGTTCCTCATCCCCTTCTTCCAGCTCAGGGGGCTGTGTGCCCAGAGAGAAACTGATCTTACTGTTGAAGACTGAGGCAAAGAAGGCATTAAGCACCTCAGCTTTTTCCGTATCTGTGGTCACTGTGTTTCCCTCTGCATCCAACAAAGGATGGAGATTTTCCTTAGACCATCTCTTACTGTTAATGTATTTATAGAAACTTTTCTTGTTATTCTTCGCCACAGTGGCCATGTTTAGCTCTAGGTGGACTTTGGCCTTTCTAATTTTCTCTCTGCACAGCTTCACTTCTTGTTTGTAATCCTCGTAATTTGCCTGCCCCTTCTTCCATAGGCCATAAACTCTCCTTTTGTTCCTAAGTTCCAGCCAAAGCTCTCTGTTCAGCCAACCTGGTCTCCTTCCCTGTCGGTTCATCTTTCACGACTTAGGTATAGCCAGTTCCTGCACCTTTAAAATTAACTCCTTAAAGTATGCCCAGCCTTCCTGGGCTCCCATGCCATCCAGAACAGCCTCCCAAGGAACTCTCTTAACCATGGACCTGAAGAGACCAAACTCCGCCCGCTGGAAGGTGGCAATTCTGCCGACCCCTCTCCTTACCTCGCCAAAAATGGAGAACTCTAGCATTATGTGATCACTTTGTCCAAGACAGCCTCTAACAGTTACCTCCCCTACAAGATCTTCTCTATTAACAAGCAGCAAGTCCAGGAGTGCACTTCCCCTGGTTGGTTCCTGTAGAGGAATTTCTTGTGGAGCAGAGGCACGGTATCCCTTTAAAGGTTATGGACAACCCAGCTTAGACCTAAACAAAGGCTCTGTCCTTGGAGCTGCTTTGGGGCACGGAGAGGAGGAGGTTTTATCTATTTTGTGAGAGCTTCACGAGATGCTTGGCTGGAAGTGCTGGCCCTGTGGGGAGAAGGGGGGGGCGAGAGCTGCCTGCATAGTTGAATGGTACTATCCAATAAAACGCTGGTGTGTGTATACCTGTAACTGACCAACTCTGTTAAGGGGCAGGCGCGGGGACGCTGCTGAACTGTATAGATTGAGCTGTCCGGAGCAATAAAGGGAGAACTACTTGTAGCCGTATTGGTGTGATGGTCGTTACTTGGCTGGCTCTCCGAAGGGACCCTTCTAGAGGTTCCCTCACCATCTGTGTCAGGAAGTTATCTCCCACATACTTTAGGAACCTCTGAGACTGACCCCTCTCTGCTGTATTATATTTCCAGCAGATGTCTAGAAAGTTAAAATCCCCCATGAGAACAAGAGGTAGAGTCCGTGCAACTTCATTCATCTTCATTCCCAGATCTGGCCTCCTTCACCAGCCTGCCATTCTAAGTCTACCATCTACTTGTACCTAGTTTTCTAAACTCTTCTTCCTTGTCTAATTATCTTCTCTCCTTCCATGTCACATCAATAATTCTTCTTTTGTTCCCTCAAGACCTCTGAATCCCTATCCTTACCTTCTCCTGTGGACTCTACAACAAACCTCTGCCCATTCTGTCTTGCTCATCTCTGTATTGCAGTTGATTGTTTCAAACAACTCTTATTCCTGTAGCACATGGTCTCTGCCACACACTTCTTATTTAGCTTCTTCCAGTCTCATTTATTCTGCTTTTCTCAGTTAATTTCTCATCTCTGCCTACTTCCTCAGCTTGAAGTCTCTGCTTTCTGAGGCCCCATCCACACCTATACTGATCCAGTGCACTGCAATCATGGTGTTAACTCTTGTGTCTCTTGGGTTAGTGTCTTCTTCACGTAGTGTCTTCTTCCTCCCTGTGACAACTGCAGTCTCAAAGATGTTATCCAAAATTGCTCTTTGCAGAACTTTGCGTAACTGGCATTTTAGGGAGAGTGTTGTTTACTTCTTTTTGAGCAGAATCTAGCAGAAATTTAGCTGCTAAAATTAACTATAAATTGAGGCTGCATGGACTGCAATTTTGCAAATGCTAATAACATGACACCATGTGGGCAGATTTTCAAACTGGCGGCAACTAGATGTAAACATTCTCTTCACTGCCAAAATTATTCAGGGCAAAGCACATAACTATGATTAGTAATTCCAGCCCAAATGTTTAAAGTCCGGCAAAGCTGTAAACAACTGAAAACAGGGTCTTGCAATGCAATCAGTAGGGAAACCAAACAGTAGGTGGATTTACCCCCCACACTTGTATGAGAACACTTGCAAGGCCAGATTGTCAGCTGGTAGAAATCACAGAAACTGCAATAAATTGCTGACAGTACCTCTGATTCATAGGAGATGAAGACAAAATATTAAATAAAAATTAAATTTTATGTTTAGATCCTATGTGAGAAAACATTCTTTAATGTTGCATTTTTAGTGTTTCAGTGAGCTTGTTAAGGTAAAATTCAAAAAATGATCCTGGATTAGAGTTAAGGTAACTGTTGGAAATGGCATCATAGACATTGTCATCATTATAGTGCTCATCTATAATACCATTAAAATGTGATATAGTAGAACACTGTTTTCTAAAACCTACAAATGGAAAGAGTATTTTGAAAGACTAAAGCCATTTTGCAAGAACAACCTGGTGAAATCCCTATAAGTGTCATTTTTAGGAAAAATAAAACTATAATCCCATTTGCTTGTGATCTTTGCTGTTCCCCTCATAAAAACTTTGACCTCAACAAAGGTAAGATGAGGATGTGCATGTAGAGTATGGAAATACAAAATTCAGTAGTTGATGCAAAGTCTTTGTAAATCAACATTCATATTAATTCACATTTCAAAGACATCTGCTAAAATAGTAGCCAAGTGCCATAAAACTGCTGAGGAAAAGAAGCACTTAAATTAGAGATCAAAACTGGTGCTTGATATTCAATAACATGTAACGTTACAGACCTAGGTACTTAAGAACTTTCTTCCTGGAAATCAGTTTATATTTGCCTTTCTTCTGTTCCATCCTGTTAAACACAATTTACTTCCCTGTAGAATTCCCAGCTCTTTTTATTAGTTGTGTCTTTCAATGGATATTCTGACAATCACAGAATCATAGAACATTTTTGGCTGGAAGAGTCCTTCAAGATCGTCGAGTCCAACCTTTGTCCTAGCCCTATCAACACCACTAAACCACGTCCCTCAGCACAACATCTACCTGTCTCTTAAACACCTCCAGGGATGGCGACTCAACCACCTCCCTGGGCAGGCTGTTCCAGTGCCTGACAACCCTCTCAGTAAAGAAATTTTTCCTAATATTCAACCTGAACCTCCCCTGGCACAACTTAAGGCCATTTCCCCTTGTCCTATAACTCTCCACCAGGGAGAACAGACCAACCCTTGCCTCATTACCACCTCTTTTGAAGTAGTTGTAAAGAGCGATATGGTCTCTGCTCAATCTCCTCTTCTCCAGGCTACATTCTAAGACTTTCATTAGCATAATTTTCTTTTATTTGTATTTAGGGTAGCCTCTGTGAACACTGTTCACGTAAAATAGCTGCTTACATGGAAAAAAATAGACCATTTTTGAAAATTTGATGTTCAAAATATTTTTCTCACAAGTTCAATATCTTTGTTCTGCAAATAGCAATAAACAAATGTCTATGAGCTTCTTTCTTTCATTTTACATGCAGCTAAACCTATCACACTTCCCATACTTCCTGGCATAGTATGTCTCCTGGAATGGATGAAAAGAATGTCAGAAAAAGTCTTGTTCCAGCTCAATTAAAATTCAATGAGAAAACTTGTAGGAGAGGAAGGTGACACTTACTTACAAGATCTCCAAATTCATTTTACTCACTCGCAGTCTTTTTTCATGTAATTCATGGCATCATGCACACACTGACCAGCACCAGGGTGCCATGTACCCAGTGATCTAGCTGGAATCACTTGTGCAACACAAGGGAGGAGGGGCACTGGCTATCAAGGCCTCACCACATCTTTGGGGTTCCTTTTGATGGGTGACAACAAACCAGTTTTGGACTTGATGGAAAGGTCCTTGGAGTATTGCTTATTTCAACATTAAAAGTCTTAGCAATTTTTGCTGCTTATGTTTTTTCTTGTATGGAATATGTGTTTTGCTGTATATGTTTTCTTTTTTTTGTGGTGAATAGGAAGAGAAATGTTATTTGTTATATGCTGCGGTTTTGTAGCCATGCTCCTGGTGTTTGGTGCAGGTCTTCCACTGATAAGTCATCTGTGTCTTATCAGCAGGCAGGTACTTCTGTCTTCTTGCAAGCAACACATTCCTCAATTTTACTGCTGGAAAGAGTGTCCTAAGCAATGTCCTGGGGATGGTGTTCTCTATGATGAATGAAAACCATTTCTTTTAACTCTTTTCTGCCATTCTAGTGCTTAAACACACAGGCATTTCTGTTCCAATTTCATTCGTACCAACCTTAGTACTTGCCTTAAAATTCTCCACAAGCGAACAGTCTGCCTTCCACAGTGAAAAGACCCATTAAGTGATAAAATATAAATCTGATGGTTTCTGTAGCATTCCCTGATCTATTGTGGTGGATATCTCATATAGCTTGAGATTCCTCAGCACCCTTCTTTGTAACATTATTAAAAAAAATAGACTTGCTAATGTGTAACTCATCTTTCTATTTTTTACGTATCATGCTACTTGTGACCATATTCTGATAAACGGATATATCTATTGGAAACCGTCAAGATCATCTGACTGTTCCTCTGGATTGTTTCAGTTATCAGATTGGTGTTTGACTATCAGTTATTTTCTTTCTTTTGATACTGTTCTTAATAAGAATTATCAATACAGAATTAGAGACCCATGAGTGAATATCTTAGTTCAATTTTTCTTGAAAAATGTGTTTACCATCAATTTCAGAAAAAGATCTATGTTCAATGCCATCTCTATCATTTCTCTTTTTGTTAATTTCAATCATAAATCAGCTTTCTGTCACCTTTTATGTAAATGTTATTGACATGAAGACAACAAAACTTTCTTTCCAAGAGTATGTCCACAACAACAGCCTAACCAGAAGAATAATGATCATCTAGTCAGGAAAAAAATAATTTGTGATATATCTGTTACCTAATAATAAGCCAATCTTAATTCCTTTTGCTGGTGCATTTGCTGGCATCAAGACCTTACAGAATAAATATCTACAGACTTTTTAGACCTATTTCCTCTAATAATTTGTGAGTACTTTTTCATTTACTTATTGAAATTATATTGGGGTATTCAAACCTTTTTCCCTCAGCGTGCTATTTTGTTTGGTTGTCTGTATCTCAACAGGAAAAGTGATGCACTCTATGTCAAAACTACCTGAAATGCTTTTATTTTCCAAACATTTCGAAGTAAAAATTGAAAATTTATCTTAGAAGGTTCTGATTTCATGTAAAGTACTTCTATGAAAAATTATTACAGCAAAAATGTCAAGGCTATACAGGGAAGTATCTAGGGATTCATTTGTACTTACAGATTTTATTTAATCCCTTTCTCAGACTAGTTTCCGGTGATAACCTGTACACAGCATTGTATTGCACACATGAGCTATATCTAATGTTTGAAAAAAAAATCTTCTTCCTCATCTCAAAACTGCTGCCTGGACTGTTTTTCTGATTCATCATTGCCCCTCCAAGGTATAAACTAGATTTGTAAAGATGAAGGCAGAGTGATAAAGTTTCTTTCACAGTTGCCACAAAATAATATAACTTGAATTTTCAAATACAAAGATGAAATGTAGTGCATTAATGGAAAACAACCTGGCACTTCAAGAAAGGCAGTCTCTTTTTAAACGTGATGATTTATTCCCATGGATATTATGCAGAAGGATAAATGTCAAAATGGAGACAAATGTAGAGTATCCGTTGACTCCAGAAAATGAAGAAATTTTGATTACATCAATTGGAGTCCCACATACCACAAACTACATTTTCAGTAGCTCCTTTGTCAAACCCTTGGTTTTTAAAGACATTATTTTTTTATATTCTTCTCTAATTTGTCCTAATGCTTGATAGTTTTTCTATAAAATACGTGCTACTAACTCTAATCCCAAGTTACCTAGTTTGCCACCAACCACTAGTCTATTCAGTATATTAAAGTGCTGCTATCAGAATCCCAGTTCTTCTAGACATAATCAAGCTACCATTTATTCATGAGTCTTTAATGCTCTCTCACAGGATAAAAAATCCAGACCTTATTTTTTTTTTTTTTAACTTCCTTGATTCTTTGTCAATTTTTCTGTGTTGTTGCTTAAGGTCTGGATGTCAGAGCAAAAGACTTCCCTACAATATAACTGAGATTATTTAAATAGGGTACAATGGCTTCTAGTTTCTGCTACTTGATATTTCTTGCTTACGCACTCATAATCTCACATCCAATTATTATTCATTATTTCTCAATTATACTTCCACTACTTTTCAAACTACAGACAAAATACCTTCTATTCCCTAGATGATTTTAGAAGGAAAATACTTTGTTCCTACAAGTCCAATCATATTTTCATTAATATAAAAAGTTCAATCTTATTTTAAAAGTTTACTAATTTAATCTTATCTCCATGAATATGAATGTTGTCAGTACTGGATTACTGTCTTCATATATGCAACCAGGATCAATCAGGTGCTCAAGCGTACATCCCGTTTCAGGACAGTACCATGGGCACTGGTAACTGCACGCTAATGGCAAGATCATATAAATAGGTGCTTCTAACATACGAAGAAGCAGAGGGAGTCAATGCGTTTGCCACAACCTTTGTGCAACTTACAGAGTAGATATATGAATGATGCATATATGGCACATACATATCTCCTGATAGCACCAAAACAGAGCTACTTCCTTCTCTGCAACTGTCTTATTTACAGCTTTTGAGTTCCTTTCAAATTTTATGTGCAATGTCTGTATTGATAACTCTTAGTTAAATTGTGCATATTTCTCCGTGACATAGCAACAAATGTGGATCAGATCTGTGTGGAAATCCACTGGCAACAGTCATCACAGAATAATGATTTATTATTGAAAATTATTTTTCAAAATCGACTAGCTAACGAGACTTTAACCTATTTACTTTTTTGCTTCATTATTTTTGTGTGATAGGTTTTACATTAAATGTCTCCTAAAAGTTTAAATATGTCATCAGCTACACCTGTCAAGCACATCCATCATTTTACATACCTTGTGTCTTTACCAATGTGTTTTTCTCTGAGACAATTCAGTTCAGGATTCCACTGTAATGATTACACTTCAGTACTAACTTCAGAAATAGATTTGAGCTGTCTGAATTGAGATTTTATGACTACATGAACCTTGCTCACTTTGACTTGCTCAATTTTGAATTCATTCATCTACATGGATAAATCTCTGTCAACAAAAGCTGATAGAAGTCACATTTTAATTAATTTGACAGGGTAGTGAGTGAGGCTTTTCAAAGTTTTTTACAGAATGACACTCAAAGAGGAGATGTAAGATCTTCTATAGTCAATCAATCTTCCTGCCTGTAGATTTAAATTGAGTTAGGAGATGTTAGTTGTTGAAAGGACTAGGACTAGATTGAGACAATATCTGTACAGGCTATAGAATGTATGTCTACATTGAAGAACTGCAGTGAGATATCCAAGGAAATATTACACTATAGTTGTGCACTGAAGGCAGTATTGTTATAGTAGCATAGATTTTCACTGATTTCCAAATAAAAGGAGTATCTTTACCCTTTCTGCACTGTGTAATGCAGACACACTCAGTATTTTTTACATCCTTCTCACTGTTTGAAGAGGAAAATTCTTACAGTCAGTTGTCAGGCTGATAAGGGTTATAGAGTTCTCTTTAATTTTTGCAAGAATGTAAAATAGACTCAGCTTAATTTAAATAATCACTTTGGAGTATTATTTTACTAGCTCATTTATCATGTTTTCAACACATTCATTTTGAAATTATAATGTCCTCTTCTACAAAATAAGGTGCTTAGAGGATAAGATATAAGAAAAAGCTATAGAATTGTGCATTGCATACAGCAGGACATTATTTCCTTATTGCTTTTTAAATTTAGCTAATAAAATTATCTTCTTCTATGCCTAAATATGAGGTTGAAGTATGTATTTCCAGAAAGCGTAATTTTCTATTGCATCTTGTGTACAAGGAGACGACTTCTGTGTAAATGTTTTACTTTCTAAAATACTTAGTATATGGCTTTATGACTTTGAAAGGACATTTCTGACTCTTTGATGAAAACCTGTGCTGCTCGAGTTTCTTGTAACAATGCAACTATCGGCAACTTTTAGAACTCTATAATAGAGTTTACATATATTAAAGGAAAAATAAATTAATTTGACCAATTTCTCATTTGCACCAGTACAAACCATTTGGAGGGTATCTTTTAAGAATATGAATACAAAGTCAAAATTGCTTGTGATATTTATCTGCTTACTCCTAGGAGACTCTTTGAAAATTTAACAATAATTAACAGAAAAAATTGGAATGAGAAAGGTTGTCAGTATGAAAATGAAACATTCTTTAATAAAGCAAAGTGATATTTTCAACCTCCTTTTTTTTTTTGCTTAAGCCAAGTGTCTAACCATAGTTCCAAAAACTTGACTTCAGACATAGCATTAAGAGATTGTAGTAAAGTATTGGAATTGTAGATATACCAAAAACTGTTACAAAATTTTTAAAAATTACTTTGAAATGTCACAGAATACTTCAAGTATATTGCTACAATATTTACTCAAAGATCAGAAAATTTTAGGAATAAAACTAAATCAAGTTAAAAACATCACACTGTATTCATTTATTAAAACTGTTCTAAAAATGTTTTTATTGCGCACAGTTATAGTAATGTCAGCTGTATCCTGAAGACTCAGGTTTGGCCACATACAAATTTCTTTCTGAAGCAAGGGAGAGAAAACAAAACCAACAGAAAACTAAACAAAAAAAAAAATTGTGTATTTTAAAAGTCTGCCTTTGAGGTTTCACCTTGGGGCAAGTCTGGCATTAGTGTGTTTTTCATCCTCCTAGCTGTGCCCTAGCTCGGCACATTTACATGAACCGAAATCCATTTTTGAAAGTCAAAATCGGGCAAAACATTCATTTAATTTCATGCTATTTTAACATGTGCCTTGCAGAAATGATGAAGTCAGGAAAAAAGTAGTCCCAAATCCACCAGTGAGGCCCCTTAAACTACATTTGTTTGCATACTTTGGCTTTATGAGAGTACATTTTAAAACAAGATTTACAGAACAAAAGCAATATGAGCTGCAGCTAAGTGAGTTACATGAAGCTGCAGTTGATGTTTTCTTGTGCAATGCATTTAATTCTCACATAGTAGGTGTTGTTGATGGATATGTCATAGATCAGCACTTTTGGATATTTGAGTGGTCAGAAAAGTTTAGAAGTATTGAAACTGGAACATTTATGTGTTTCTCATGCCAAATCTGGTGTTATATTTAGAGGTGTGCATCATGTGCAAGGGAAAATTACAAAGGTTCTGGAATCTTGCCTATTAACCTCCTGCAATATTGTGACTATCTGGAATAAATGTAGGACACTTCTTAGAATAAATATTGATCATTTACTTCACATCAGCTTTCTCCTTGTGAGGGGTGACCAAAAAGCTAAACAACATGAAAGCAGTGGATTTTGGCACTCAGAAGCAGGATGTACAAGTGACATTAGGATTGACAGGTCAAGATTCAAGAATTAAAAAATGTTATTTTCAAGAAGGATTAAAAAAATTTTGTTTTGAGGTATTGTAAGATTTTCAACATAAAAAGGTTTGACACTGGTTTATGCTTTGTTGCTGAATACGAGTTAAAACAAAAACCTTTAGTGTTAGTGATTAGAAACGGTCTGTGGGTTCAGACAAAAATTTTCATTCTCCTGCTAGAGTAGAGGGCAACCACAGATCTCAAATTTTATGGGCGTAAAGCATCTTGTGGAATCAAGTTCTAAATGCAGTTCAGACAGAGATACTTCAAAATAAATTTATAATTTTTCAGGTTGCTGAGAACTGGAAAGAAGACACTAATACTCAGCACCAAGGTACCCACCAAACATGTTGTTGCACATGGAAAGACTGTTCTCAATGGGGTGTAGTGATAGGATGAAGGACAATGAGGGACATTAGGAAGAAATTCTCTACTATAAGGGTGGTGGAACAGATTGCCCAGAGAGGTCATGGAGGCCCTGTTCCTGGAGACATTCAAGGTCAGGCTTGATGAATCTCTGAGGAATCTGATCTAGTTAAAGATGTCCCTGCTCACTGCAGGGGGGTTGGACCTTTAAAGGTCTCTTCCTGCCCAACACATTCTTCAATTCTATGATTCTCTGATTTTATAATTCTATGATTACACAAGCCACACATTGCAAAAACTCATTACGATTGAATGGTTTGCTCGGCAGGAAAATCTCTTTCCTGAATCTTCCAAAACGTTAGTGCTGCTTAACACCTCCTTGTGAAATATTTCCCTTGATGCTCAGCTGAATGTTTCAAGGTCTTTGTGGGTAGATAATATTTGGATTACATTTCTCAAATAGAGCATATATATCTTATAGAAAACAAACATCAGAAATAAGGTTCTTGCCTATCCTCAGAGAAAAAAAAAAAAAAAAGCATGTTCCTTAAAGTGTAAAATTCACCACCAGAATAGTCAGGATTTGTTTCAAGACTTTAGATACCCCTAGTGTTTCTATGGCTTATTACAGTGCTGAGGAGACTGGTGGTAGGTGAATGGACATATACAGCAGCACAGCACAGTTTTTTGATAACTAGCTATAGTGTTGGACAATGAGAAGCAGCGTCATTATTGCCATGTCACAGTGTGCCTTACAGATGCCTACATAGGGCCCAACAGTTCTAACCACTGCTTTCATTTTAGAGATACAAAAATTGAAGGAACTTCCATAAGTAAATTTTTTTACAGGTCAGAAACCAGAATTCAGGAATTCCTGTGACTTAGGTATATGCTAGTTCATATATTCTCTAAGGAAGTGCAGTGATTGTTAGCAGGTATAAATCAGCTTCCAGCTGTGAAGATCTGTACAGTTTTGGAGTTCAAATTCCTAAAGGCTGTAGTTTCCCACTCCGCTTATCCATCCTTTTAACAGCCTATGAATTTCAGCTATTGCATCTTGTGTTGTTCTCATTTCAATTTACCAGTTGACATATACTTCATATCCAAGTTCTTATAGCCTAAGTCTGAAAAAGTGGAAAAAGACAAGAGGGTTTTTGCTTTTAAGCATTCATCATTCCTTTGTTCAGTCTGAATTATTATTTAACCACCTGTAGTTAGGCTTGCAAGAGAAGAAAGGAATGCATAATGATTTCCTTATTTGAAGTAGAATATCTGCCAGGCTACAAGGTAGCTGGCACAATAAATATTTTCCTGGGTTATGTGTCTTGGCCCTCTTGGGCTGCCTCAGTGACCTTTTTCATACTTGGCAACAACGTTGCCCACTCTGAACACCACGAAACTGATCTCTCACTTCCTTAGCAATGGACTTCTTACAGACAAAATCACTCAAGAACAGAAACCTCAATTTGTAAACAATGTTACAGCTTCATAACCTACATATAATACAGTCCTTCCCTAAAAAAGTTAATTTGTCCTCTCTGTAGTCTATACATCACAAGACAAAATCATCAGTTCTTATATTGTAATACAAATATATATATAAATGCATATATTAAACTGTGTATATACACACACATATACCTGCACATGCATCTGTGTTTTCTGTATTTATATTCAATAAGAAGACAATATTAGAAGACAAAAAAAATCTAATAATTCATGGTTTCAGGCACGAGCTATCCTATCAGAAAATAACAAACCGTAAGAGAGAATCTAAATTTCTTCTGCTGCAAAAGAAAATCTTTAAGTTCTTTGCGTTTAAAGTGACTGTAGAGCTTAAATGAAATGAGGTTTCTGCCTTTTGAGGAATTATCATTATCCTAAAATCATTTTGCAGCTCAACACAATATAACATAGGTGATGATCTCAGCTTTTTCTTTCTCCTTCTGTATCTTTCTCCTCCACTTCATTGCTACAAATCCAGAGCAGAGGAATAAAACACGTCATTAACACATTTCCAGAGAGAGAGCAGGATAAAAACAGCCACAGGCTTTCCCACTGTCAATGGCCGATCTTCCTTGGTGACAGGAGGAAGTACATATCCAGAGGATATGGCTCTACTGTTCATCAGGGCTGTGTGGGTTTCTGACTCTTCCCGAGATCTGAAGTGCTATTTTCATGAAAAATCCTGCAGGTAGCTTGTCTGCAACCTTTTTCTTGCATCTATGCGGTTTTCCATAAGATGATTCATTTTGTATAAAATTCCACTTTACACCTAATGTGTATTATACTGCCAACTATCCAAACACCAGCTATCGTCCAATACTCGGTCTTTTAGAGGCAGTAAGATGTCTGGTCTGAATGTCTAGATGCTTTCTAAGGCATAGTGAGTTTTACTAAAGCTTCCTCAGAAAACTACTGTATATTTCTATGATTTTAATTAATTAATACTGCCTGTTGTGGATAAATTCAGTACCTATTCATTCATTTTTAGAAGGTCTAAAGGCTCCAGTCTCAATTTTTTATCTCTTCTGGATGATTTAATGAAATGTGTTAAACTTTACAGCTAGCAGCAATAGTTGGAAAATCATTAATACAAAGCGGTTAGACAGCTGCTGTTAGAATAAAATTCCTTCTGGATGTATGTACACTGAAGCTCAGCTTGAGGTACATCTATCGCAGCAAATAAATAAAAAAGTACCAGAAGGGATGCAAATGAAAAAAAAAAAAAAACTGAGTAAGAACTCTAGTGCTGAACCAATACAATTATAAACGTACACATCTATCACACTACTGAAAGAAAACTAATGGCATATCCCTAATTACAAAAGATGGTACAGAATTTTTGAATGAGTTATACAGTCCTGCTGACAATTAGTGCTGGGAAGACTCTGCTATCGATGCTGGCTGCCCTGCTGCTGTAGTTAGAGCAGGAATGGGTTTAGTGATCATTCTTCTTCAGAATAAGTAGCTGTTTATCAAATTAAGTCTTTTTATTGGGAAGATGGAATAAAAGGAAGCTGTACATCATCTATAGCCTCTATAGCCTGTGACATACAAATATTCAGGTCTCTTCCGAGTCAAACTGTGGTGACCCACTACTCATCTGTTGAAGTCTCATTCTCATGCCATTTGACACCAATTTGTCCATCAGTTCTGGGAACTGAAAAAGCGTGTGAAAAAAATACTGCAGTTGCTTCTCAGTCATGCGCTCTGGGGTGTGTTAAGGTTGAATGTTCGCATACTGCGCTCAGTGATAATTTCTTCGTGGCTAGAGTATCTAGAGGACAGTTCACATCCCATGCTATCAATTGCTATTTAACATCTTCTAATGAATCTTCCCCCATCTCCTTTATTTTTACTATTAATACCTAAGTACCTTGAAAAGCCACCTTTTACTTATTTCGTGCTTTAGCTCCCATTTTACAGTTTACATATTCTGCTCTTTGTCCCTTCTCTAGGAGATGAATGTTCTGTCACACCTTAGAATCTGTTCTCTTCTTTCTGTGTTTGTACGGGACGTATAACAGCGGTCTGTCTGTGCACCTCTTAAAGGTGAATATGGAGTGCTCTGGAGGCACATGCGACTTTATGTAACTGATAGAGCTTTAAGGTCTTAACAAACTGTTGACTATGCTTCGATGGATTATCTACAGATTGCCTAAAAGACAATTATATAAATAAGAAGTATCAGAGACATAAACCGCATAATGCCTGTGAGTGACATAAAACTTGCTCAGTCCAGTGGTGGTCATAGATGCTGCTACAATTTAAGCTGCTGACAGTAATAGAAACTATGAAAGAGAGACTTTTACTACTGTAAAATATTTCAAACTAAGTAATTAATTTTGATGGCTTCCAGAGGCCTATACTGGCATTCATTTTTTCCTGTAAAATGACAGTCTCCTGGGCTGTTGTTTTGGTTTGTTTTTTTGTTTTAATGAAAGGATTAGATTTTATTCACCACTCAGTGTGATGACAACTATTTCACTTGCTTGAATTGTCCTAGAAATAAAAGTTCAAGTGAATAGTTATAAAGATGTGTTACTCATAGGTAAAAATATGCTAGGAGGATTATTTATGGTGTTATTCCCATGTTCCTGGCTTGTTTCCTACTGGAAATAGTGAGGCTTGCTACATTCCATTCACAATGTTTACACTATCTACACAAATAGCAGGATACACTTCATATAATGCTACTAAATTTAACTTCAGAAGCAATACTGGCTAATAGTGTTTTAAATGGAGAAAAATAATAAATGTTATGGTAGTAGCCATTCCGGCAATTTAAAATACTGTGCTACAAAATAATGCCTCTTATGTTTAAAATAATAAGTGAATGCATGATGTTAGGGTTTGAACTATAAAAATGCATTCGAGGTAAATATTTTACTGTTTCAACCATTGAAGAATCTTTTCATGATAGAGGAACCAAAAGAGCTCATGTGCCTGGTCAGGAGCCCTTGAACTTGACAAGTTCTTGCTCAGAAGAACAGGACTGAGCACCATGCCCCATTTGCATAGAGGCATGAGGTAAGACCTGAGTTCTGAAAGAGTTTCTTTTGCTGTTTTTCAGAAGTCTTCTCTGACGCCTCTAGGCATCATGTAGTTTTACTCTAGAATAAGCTGATGTCCACTGAAACCTCCCAATAACAAGCAGTATTGAAGCTAAGGTGTAGATCTGGGAAATTTTTACTTTTTTTTTTTTAAGGACAAGTTTATTCACAGCTCCCATACTGGTAGATAACATTCTATGGTTCATTGCATAGGGATCTTTGATAGCCAAGAAACATTCTGAATGATAGATTAAGCATACTGCTAATAACCTAATAATAATAAGTCTCCCTGCAATAATCAGAAAAAGCACCTACCTTTCATCTCCAGACAGTAATAATTCAATGACAGGTATAGTTGGTCTAACTGGAACGAACAACTATTAGGAGCAGAGAAGTTATTTATCTTTACTATTTCAACTTGAGCCATACAAACTTGATATATGACTCTGTCACGGGAAGCTCAGTGGCACCTACAAGTACCATCAAATATTTCAGCTATGGAAATGGTCTTGTTCTGCATTCTGATTCATAGTGTATTTTTTTTTTCCGCTACGGATCACTGACCCAACAAGGTCTGACAACAGGACAAAGTTTCTTGCAGTGAATAAATTTACTCACACTGACATTTCAAAAGTGGAAGTTTTTCATGTGATTATCCATGTGTTTTCTTTAAATTTACTGTACAATTTAGGTATAAGTTACTGTCCAGGATGTTCCATGTCCTTTTCTTTGTCTACTTCTTTCCTACTGCAGACAAAGGCATCACACAATACTGCATCTCCTCTCAGAACTTATTTAAACACAGGCTCATTTTTCTGAACATCAGTAATTAGAACTGTAGCCAGAACTCTATCTATCTGTCATGTAGTTTTTGCATAGACATTCATATTCTCCCACTCTACTGAAAAAAGTTTGGAAATACCTTAGTACCACACCTGACATTTTGAGGTGCACTTTGTTGATGGTTCAATGTAATTTCTGTGGTTTTCTTACTAATCTCCAATTTCTTTAATTGTATTGTGTTTGCATGGCCAGAGGTCAGTAGCAGAGGTGCTATAGGGGAGACTCCTGCAAGAAGCTACTAGAAGCTTCCCCTTGTGGCCAAGAGGCCCAATGGGATCCTGCGGTGCATTAAGAAAAGTGTTTCCAGCAGGTCTAGGGAGGTTCTCCTTCCCCTCTACTCTGCCCTAGTGAGATCACACATGGAATACTGTGTCCAGTTTTGGGGTTCCCAGTTCAAGAGAGACAGGGACCTACTGGACAGAGTCCAATAGAGAGCTACGAGGATGATTAAGAGACATGATCAACTCTCCTATGAAGAGAGACTGAGAGAACTGGGGCTGTTTAGTCTTGAAAAGAGAAGGCTGAGAGGAGATACTGTAAATGTGTACAAATATCTGAGGAGTGGGTGTCAAGAGGAAGCTGCCAGTCTCTTTTTGGTGGTGCCCAGTAATAGGACAAGGAGTAATAGGTTTAAGCTAGAATGTAGGAAGTTCCACCTCAACATGAGGAGAAACTTCTTTACTGTGAGGATGACAGAGCACTGGCACAGGCTGCCCAGAGAGGCTGTGAAGTCTCCTTCTCTGGAGACTTCAAAACCCTCCTGGATGAGTTCCTGTGTGGCCTGCGTCAAGTGATCCTGCTCTGGCAAGGAGGTTGGACTAGATGATTTCTAGAGGTCCCTTCCAACCCCTAACACTATGATTCTGTGATTCTATGATAGATCTGATAGAGCCTATGCCAGGTGTCTCCAAAGATGGACCTGCTGCTGACCAAGGTCAAGTCTATCAGCAATAGTGGTAATGCTCTCTTGTCCCCTATTTATAATACCCACAATCTTTTCATACCAATGACTTACAGAAATATTTCCTCCCCACTGCATCATGACATCCTTGTGTTGGTTGTTGTAAAGACAGCAGCATGGCAAATACATCATAGGAAAGAAGAATCTCCTTGTAGATTGTATTGGGTAAGACTGAGGTGGAGTTAATCTTCCCACAGCAGCTCTCTCCGTGCTGTGTTTCTTGGAGCGGTAGCTAGAAGGGTGTTGATAGCACCTCAGTGTTTTGGCTACTGCTAAGCGGTGCCCACACAGCACCAAGGCTGTGGTTTGATGTTCTCCCAGTAATAGGGTGGGTGTGATCAACATCTTGGGAGGAGATACAGCCGGGCCAGCTGACCCAAATTGACCAAAGGGGTATTCCATACCATATGACGTCAGCTCAGATATAAAGGGAGAAGGCTGAGGGAAGTGGAGGGGGCATTCGCTGTTTGTGTTTGTCCTCCGGAGAAACCGTTACGCGTGTTGGAGCCCTGCTTCCTGGGAAAGCGGCCGGACATCGCCCGCTGATGGGAAGTAGAGAATAATCTTTGTTCCACTCTGCTTTGCTTCCACGAGCGGCAATTGCTATATTAAACTGCTTTTTATCTTTACCCACGGGCTTCTTGTTACATCTCACCTCTCCCCTGTCCATCTAAAAAGGGGAGTGATAGAGCGGCTTTGGTGAGCTCCTGGCCTCCAACCAGGGTCAAACCACCACACAGATGCAGAAAAGTATGGGAAATATCAGTGAAGGGACCTGTTTTTTTAATTCAGCTGTTCTCTAGTGCTGGAAGTAAATTCGTTGTGTTCACAGAACTCTACCTGCAGTCTTGACCAATCTGCCTCTGGAACTACAAGTGCTGGACATGTTTTATCATCACCTCATGTCTTAAAGAGAGTTCCATCCTGATTGAGGAATGGATTTAATTAATACTAAAATTATAATAACAACAGTCATCATAATTTCTAATCTTTAGTCTTGGTCTGAAAAACGTTTGAGTCTCTGCATTACCTGTCTCATCCAATTCTCATTTTATCATTTCTTTCTATTAAAGTTCTCACTTTCAAGATTCTTGTAACAAAAAAAGTATCTCCTTGGCTAGCCCAGATAACAGTGGTATTTCATTGCTTTTATTCAATCCTAGAGAAAAAAAGCTACAATTACGGTTATTGACCTTTAAACAATTTACATCTCAGTGAGATAACTTTTGTTTATACAGTGCTTTTTAAAACACTACTCTATGATGGTACACTGTGTAAAGTGCTTTCTGAATATTTAAGAATTATTTGTTTTGTAAATTATATAGTCTTCACTAGTTGCAAAAATAGAATTTCAATTTTATAATAATACTTTCACTTTTTCTTGCCTGCTAAATGTTTTGACTTTAATAATTCCTCTAAGGTATTTGTCTACTTGATCCTATGAAATGTTTTAATGATTTTTCTCTTCAATTAAGCAGTCTTAAAATTTTTCTCTAACTTCAGGCTTTTTCTCAGCTGATGATACTATAAGAGTCACACTGCAGTCCTTCAGGATCTCTCCAGAGACGAAAGAGTTTCAAAATCAGCCTGAAAATTTCTGTAATTTAAATTCTCACTTCATGTATAAATCCTCATTGTTGATTTTGAATCCTCAAATATTAAGCCTGTTAAAATATATTTAAATTTAGATGCTTATGGTGCATTAATGTTTGACTTTTGACCCACCATTCATAATTAGAATAAATATTTCTTTAAGTTTTCTTCCTCATAATTATGCCGTCTTTTTCTATGTCTGTTTTCAAGATGATATTAAACACATCCCCTCCAAAACCCAGTGTAAATCTGCAAAATAGATACAGTCTATGCCATATGGTCTATAGTTTTGTGTTTATCTTTTTTTAAAAAAACCCAAACAAACAAAAAAACAAAACCACAACTGACTTTTCATTATAATCCTATACTTGTGAAAGACACATTACTGTCACAAAAAAACTTTACATTTGCAAGCACAAAGTAATCACAGCCTAACACAGGATTAATCTCCCATTAATTTCCTGGCAGTTTCTCACTAATTCAGAGTCTAAAAGGAAAAGTGTTCTGTGCCCATTTTTTAACTTGTCTCTCACAAGCAGCTTTGTACATCATTGCTCTAAAAACTTATGTGCACACACGCATAATTTGAAACAATATAGCTGTGACTTTGAGACTCTGCATTGTATGTAACACACAGGTGGAGATTCTCCATTTCTTTGATTTTTTTTTTACCTGAGTCTACAGGAATCTAAAACCAAATTGATGCCTGTGGAGGAAAATGAAGAGATAGCAAAGCAAACCCCCAGGGACCAAAGGCACAGTAGTCATTAGCTTGTGCTCAGTGTGTGAAGCACCTGAGCCTTTACTACCGTGTAGTATTACATAGTGTGGGATAGTTAAAGCAATTCGTATGGAACTACCCTGGGTGTAGTTTACAGAGTGTTGCATCCAGCAGTGAGTAGATAATTCCAGGACTTGGAGTTACTGAGACTATTTCTAGCAAGCCAATACTCTAATAATTCATGTTAGGTAAATGTGTCTTTTTCAAGCCATCCTTATATATTCTCTCCAAAACAATGTTGCAGAGAGTATTTGAAAGCACAAGGCTGAAACTCCACAATAAAAACTTAAAACCTTCTCCTAATAAATGCTCTACAACTAATTTGGAATAACAACATTCTAAATATGTCTTCTCTAAAGCGGCTCAAAATCAAGCTGAATTTTCTGTAGTCTAAGTCAATCCGCTCATGAAAATATGTTTCTTGTAGTTTAGTGTTTAAGCTCTTCATTACCAATGAGATAATTAAAAATCCTAGAGTTCTAGCAGATTTAGCAAATTGCTACACATCGTATCATTTTTTTATGCCATTCATTTGATGTAATTCATTAATAGATAGTGGGGTTTTTAAAGAAGCAGAGCTGTTTGACAAAACTGCGTGAGTGTTTCAGAGCAGTGCTGACTACCCAGAATTTCCCAAACTCTGGTTCTATTAATCCAATGGTCATAGCAGGAAAATATTGCATTATTGCTTGGGTCATTTTCTGGTAAAGAAATTTTCTTTAAAAATATTCTTTATTAAATAGAATTATCTAAATTAGTAAGATGACAAGTGGTCTCTGATATAATGAAAGGTATTAGGCTTTTCCTGCTAATTGCCTTGACAAAAGATGAGGAACCTCCTTCCCTAATAGGTCCCATCTTTATAGGTTAGGTGCCTTTGTCTAGAAACAGCTTGCTTGTGCTCACATATCCATCACGGATTTTTCTAAAGATATAGTGAAGTAATGAAGAACTGAATTCTCAACAAACTTGAGAAAAGTTATGCTGGATGATGGAAGGAAATCTGTCTGCATGCTTAAAACCCAGTATGCACAACAAAGCTGAGAGTTTCTTAAAATGCTCTTAACTTCTTCAGACAGCAGGGGATGCCAGTATTCCTAGCACTTAGAGAAAAATTTGCAGTTTTTCCTGCCTCATTGTTTTCAACAGGATTAAGTTAGATATCAGTTTTCCCATACTCTTCAAAGACTTTATTTATTGTGAAGTCTTGCATCCTGTCAGTCAAACAAACTTAGTCCAAAATATCACCCCCAAATTACCAACTCTCTAGTTCACAATTCACATTCAACTGATGTGATCTGATACAAACTCAGAGCAGAGTGTTAAATCTAATGAGAGTATAGCCCCCTGTATCTGCAGAGGATTCTAGAAGACAGCGGAACATTAACCAACATTGTGACTGGTACTGTTGGTGGACAACAGCCACTCCTAGATATTTGGGATTCTGTAGGTATTTTGCTCAGCAACTTCTAAAGAAAGAAGGAACATATAAACACACACATTCCTTTCTTGTGCCTCAGCTGCACATATATTCCACGGGCAGTCCAGTAAACTAGGAATGTAACACTCCCACAGAGACTGAAACAACTGCAAAAACAGCTGAAACAAAACCAGAATAAAATTTTGCTCCCAGTAGCTGACACTTAAAATGTCACTGGAAAATGAGATGGAAGAAGGGAGCCTCCCTGGTAGTTGGGAGGATAGCTGTTTGGTTTTTGTTTTTGTTCAAATGGCTGTGACTGAGCTGAAGAAGGGTAGAAGAAATTGTGCTCAGACATCATCCTTAGAAAAAATGGACCCAATGTTTAAAACTTCAGGCAACAGCTTATCTCAGACTAAAAATCAAGGCAAATGACTCGTGAAAGGTGGATTAATGAGGTAGAGTGTGTCATTTGTGTACTTGAGAAAAAAAAATTCTCATAAAATTTTCGAAAAACAAATTAAATGGGAAAATGACTTGTTTACACCAAGAATACAAAAGATAATACTGCAATGTTTTGCTTCCTTCTCTTTTTCTCTGCTATAAAGGATAAATAATGGAAATAAAAAGCATGGGACAAATAGTTTTATGCATCTTTATTTTGGCAAATTAATTTAAATCACAAAGTCTAAAATATAACGTAGAAATCTATCAGAAATTATGACTTTCCATTTGGAACAAAAAATATCTCAAGTGTAATCAGTTAAGGTATTATACTAGTATGGGCAATTTGCAAACCAGATTTTCACCACTCTCATTTTCACTTTGTATAGAATAGTCATCTTTTACACCTAGAAGAGGAGATACTAGAATATATTAACACACAAAGATTTCAGATGTAACACTTCAAGCAGTGACCAAAGTACAGTTTTAGATTCAGCTCCAATTTAATCTAATTTAAGTGTTATGCTCTTGGTTTTACTATGAAACAGCCTATGAGACTAAACTGTCAACACTAAAACTTCTAGAAATATAGTCCCTAGAGCACAGGCCTCTAAAATATGATGGTTTCCATTTTCAGTTTGTTTCACTTTTACTTCACATGAACCAAATTTAAAGCCTTTTTCCTTCAAGCTTTTGACTGAAAGGAGTTTAAACTCACCACTCTGTCATATGCAGCCTACTTATTATTTACATTTGCTTAGTACTAGACTCATTCCTCATCGTAAGCTTTGGTGAATCTCCTGTGAAGCTAGGAAGAGCTAAAGTGTATGATGAAGAAAGGCAAGGTACTAGTACCTTAAAAGTTCACTTTGAACTAATTCTGGACAAGAAGAATATCTGGGAGCTAGAGGAAGTCTTAGAACTTTTGCAGCCTAATCTGTATGACACCAAGTCTCGAACTGCAGTCACAGATCTCAGTCTCCTGCAGTCTGTCTGAGGTGGCCCACAGGAATATCTTAACATTGTGCTTGTGATGGTTTTGTTATGATTCATAACTGTAGACCATTCTTCCATGTCTTCACCAAGATAAGAGGAGAAATTTTCTTTCCTCTCTAGCATAGGAGGAAAACAAGTAGATTTTCTCACCACGTTTTAGGTATAGTTGTGTGTTACAGCATATTCCATAGCAAATGTAGAGGGCTGACTGTGGACTGTGCTTCAGAAAATTTCAGAATCCCTGATCTAGATTTGCTGTTAAATATTGGATTATTTAAATTTTGGGGTGATTCACAAGTTATACTCTTTCTACCATCTGATATATATTTTATCATACTCATCTTTGGGTCTCTAGTGTGTACTGAACATGTCTTTATAAAACTTTCCTGGGTCTACCTTCACAAAACTGGGGCGAAATTCTCAACTTGATTGTTATTTCAGCAGCTATTTCATTTTGATTTAGTATCTGTATCTCAGTCTATGTTTTATAGTCTTGAAAGACTTTGCATGTCAGTTATTCCTAGATTTCCTGCCTTCCTGTGGCAACTATTGAGTCTTTGTATGAAAAAGAAGAGTTTGCCTGAAGTAAAAGCAACCACAATCTTAGTACTTCCCTACAAAAATAGGGTATTTTTTTCTTTTATTCTGGGGTAGTTTTACTGCCAAACCAGCTCTGATTCAGTGAAAACATTAAAGTGACACCAAAGACTAGTGAATTCAGCTGAGAAATTCTTTACAGAACATTAATGCAAAGTCAGCCCTATCTATAACCGTGTATCTCCCGTTTATGTTCTCCTGTGGGTGTCTTGGTTCCAAGGAGCTCTGGATATTCAGCAAGCAAGAAATGGACTTCTGACACACTTCTTCACAAAGGTAAGAACAGAGAGCTTAAAGTTTATAGTGAGTTTAAGGCTTTGAATTCTTGAATCAAATTATTTTAAAAAAAAAATGTCTCCTTCTGATTTGCAGAGCCATTTATTCCACTTGCCTGTTTTGTGAAATTGTTAGAACAGTTGTCCCCTTGGATCTGCTTTTGATCTGAGTGAAATGGCAATATCCTAAGCAATTTATAACAAATGTAAGGGCCTGTGTGGGTCAAGACAATAGGTAATAGGTAACTTAAATATGATAGCCCTCCTTCAGATATTAAGATTTTAAAAGTATAGAAGAAGAATATCCTGTACTTGTCAACTACAGTGACAAGGAGTTCTACCTGAAGCATTCAATTTACTACTACAGATATATTCAGATGATTCCAGCTCCTGAATCTACAGGACCAAGTCCAATTGTGTTCTGGGTATCTCCAGGAATGAAGACTCCACAGCCTCTGTGGGCAACCGGTGCCAGGGTTCAATCATTCTCACAGTAAAAAGTTTTTTTCTACACTTAAGTGGAACTGCCTGTATTTCAATGTGTGCCCATTGCCTGTGGTCCTGTCCCTGGGCACCACTGAAAAGAGCCTGGCTCCACCTTCTTTAAATCCTCCTATCAGGTATATATGCTAATAAGATAACCCTGAACCTCTTCTTCTCCAGGCTGAACAGGCCCATCTCCCTCAGCCTCTCCTCATACAAAGAAAGCTCCAGTCCCTTCATCATCTTTGTGGCCCAGCTCTGGTCTCTCTCCAATATGTCCATGCCTCTCTTGTACTGGGGAGCCCAGAACTGGATTCAGTACTCCAGGACTGGTCTCAGCAGTGATGAGAAGAGAAGGATCACCTCCCTCAACAATGCTCTTCCTAATGCAGCTCAGGATACTGTAGATCAAATAAAAGTGCTCTTTTAATAGTCGTTATTCAGCTATACTAGCTGAAAACATCCACAACTATATAATTTCAAAATACTCATTATTTGATTTGCAGTTACAGTTTGTCTAGCCATTATTTATAAGCTTTTTAAATCATGACTACAGATGATAGCTATGCATGCTAGAAAGGGATATTCTTCTCCCTAGGGTTGCCTAACTAGCTACTGTCCTGTTCCTGTGCTATCTGTAGATAATTCAATGTACCTGTCACTGTTTTAGAGTCACAGTCTTGCTCCAGTTTCTTCCAAAGTTAAAAGAGCAGTGATGTGTGATTTCTATGCCTATCACAGACAATGAGGCAGGTCTCTGTAGATTTGTGTCCCCTGTGACTGTGATATAAAAGCTGAAACTTGGTCTCAAATTCTTCAATGCTTATAATACATTCCAGTGTGTCTGCCAGTTGTATCAAAGAGCCCAGTTTGCAGGCAAATTCGTGATTTGGGCTAGTCTTACCATGAATAAAATGTTTATTACTGAGGAATGATTACCTTAATGCAAACACATGCACAGACAAATTGCTAGTGTCTGTTTTATTGTATGTTACAGTTTGGCCAGGGTGTGTCCAGAATTAGTCTCTGGATAAGAGATCAAGTTATGCTAGTGCAGCACAGCCTGTAACCCTTTAGCATCTGAATCTTGCAGACAGTTTGGGTAGTCTTGCCATCAGAACTAGATTTGAGAAAAGCCTACTGCATGCAATTACTTTGATGGGATGGCTGTGCTGTTTGCTTATACAGTCACTGCTGAGATAATGGTTCCACCAATTTGCCGTAAGTAGAGTCCAGTTTGTGACTTTGTGTAATCCAGTGGTTTGTATGAAGACCCTGCAAATCATACAAGTCTTAAGATACTGTCTTTGAAGATGTGCTGTTTTGCTAACAGCTAAATAACAAACTACAGAAATACCAGGCTGTGTTATCTGATAGACAGTGGAAACAAAAAAAAAGAGTACAAGAAAGTTAATTCAAAGCCAATTGCTTTGAGAAAAAACAGACTGTTTCCAAGTCACGGTGATTGCTCTGTAACTAGTGTCCCAGCCAGTTTTGCAGGAGTCGGTTTGTTTTCATTTTGGAGTCGACTGTGTAAAAAATAATTCTTTATAATAGTATTTACTTGCGAGTGAGAAATAGAGCCAGGTTAAACAGTACATGTCTATCTTTTCTCAAAATTGTTTCACTTTGTTTCATAATTTAATTTTGCTGGGCAAAGATAATTTAAAAACATAGATCAGATGCCAGGGAAGAAAACACCTCAAAGGTTCTATACTTAATACATGTACATTGCTTATTATTAGCTCCCACAAGATTAGCACCCCCTATTTTTCAGTCTGACTTCTCAGAAAAACAATTCCTCTTGATAGGTGAAAAATTAAGCTAAAATAAACATATGGGACAGGCAGTATAAGTAAATATTTTTGCCTTTTGTCTGAAAAATTAAACCGGAACATGGTTTTGGACATTGTGTCTAACTATTTCATCCAAAAAAAGAGAAGGAAATCAGATTGTCCTGAATATCGGTTCAAATAGGAAAACAAGTTATAAACATTCCTTTCCTGATTACCATTCTTACCTTTGTTCCACAGTTAAAAAATATTGCTTGAATGGGTTAAAAAAATAAAAATCTGTATTGCGGTTGCAGATTGCAATTTTGTTCCTTAAGATAATTTCCAGGTTAACTTTCCGTTTGCATTCCAAGGTCAATATTTTTACTTGTACATTTCTTTAACAGTTTGCAAAAATGTCTAGACTTATATTTCAAATACCCTTCTTATGTTCCAGCTACATGAATAAGCACATTTTTTTTTGCTTAAACCTAACATTTTCTAGCAGATTAGGCATGTAGGAATGTTAAATCTTCTACACTGTCGGTAAAGATCTCATCCATAATTTCATAAAATTGTAATAACACTAATAAAGTATAGCAACAATGCCTTATTAATTACACAGCAAGTTATTACAAGTAGGCAGAAGAGAAACCCATGACAGATCTGACCGTTGCAAACAGCAGCAGGGTATTCATGCCAACAGGTTACCTGCCTTTGGGGTATGTGTCTAAATCAGGAAGCTTCGACTCCAGCTGTAGTCCCTGGAAAGAGCTGTGTTCCTTCAAAATCTGACTCTCAGTTCCTGAGGAAGTGTGTACATTACTTTATGGCCATATATACGGGCCTATATTTAACTATCTGGTACGTAACATACAGATTAACAGCAGTGCTGGCAAGCAACACAACATGCTCAGGGTACTACTGGGTGCTTAGGTTAAACAGACACATCTGAACATCACAGCCATATCTGAGTGTCACATATGGACACAGCTCAAGAAGACCCTGTGGTTTTTTCAGAATAAAGTGTCAATACTTACACCAGAACTGGGGCAAAGCATGCCGGTGAGAAAATCAAGCACTCTTGACATGTTGTATTCATCATTACTGTGCTGAACCCAAAGACAGAGGCTGACTGACAGGAACAAGAGTTAGAAGAGGTGCTAGAACGTGTCTTTTGGCTGAAGGATTAAAGGTTGTACCCTGATTTTCTGGCTTCAACCTCCTTAAAGAGGAATTCCAGCAATGGGTCTTAAAGGGAGAGCCAACAATGGCGGGTGGAAGACACACACCCATGATTAGAATGATTACTTTATGCATCTTTTGGAAAAAAATTAAGTCATGCTCATTGAAATAGATAGTCTGGTAAAGAAATAAACAGTGCTGACAGTGTAAGGAACGCTTTCACCTCGATTTCCAGTGTCAGGCTGGAAAAATGCTTTGACACTTGCTATATTGGTTTTACCTGCACAGATTTTGGTGTCAGGGGGCTGTAGGGGTGGCTCCTGCAAGAAGCTGCTAGAAGTTTCCCCTGAGTCTCATAGAGCCAACACCAGCTGGCTCCAAAGAGGGACCCGCCACTGGCCAAGGCTGAGCCTGTCAGTGATGATAGGATAGGGACACCTCTGGGAAAATATATTTAAGAAACGGGGAAAAAAAGAACCGTGACACGGCAGCTGGCAGAGAGACAGAGGAGTGAGATATGTGAAGACACCAAGGTCAGTGAAGAAGGTGAGAAGATGTGCTCCAGGCGCCAGAGCAGAGAGTCCCCCAGGTCTTGGTGAAGACCATGGTGAGGCAGGCTGTCTCTTTGCAGAGCGAGTGGAAGTCTGAAGGGTGCTGTGACCCCGTGGGAAGTCTGTGCTGGAGCAGCTTGATGCCAGAGCCTGTAGCCCATGGAGAGAGGGAAGCCCACGCTGGAGCAGGTTGGCTGGCAGGACTTGTGTGATGCCGCAGGGGACTCACACTGGAGCAGTTTCCCCCTGAAGGACTGCACCCCAGATTCAAGTTGGTGTGGATTGCCCCTCGTGAGAGGACTCACATTGGAGAAAGGTGTGTGAAGATTGTCTCCCATGAGAGGGACCCCACAATGGCCCAGGGGAAGAGTGAGGAGTCCTCCCCCGAAGGAAGAAGCAGTGGTGGAAACGACATCGGATGAACTGACCGTAACCCCCATTCCCTGTTCCCCTTGTGCCGTGCAGGGGGGAGGAGGTGGATAAACTGAGATTGATGTTTTGCCTGGAAGGAAGGGAGGGATGAGGGTAAGGCGTTATTTTTTTTTTTTAAGATCTGTTTTTATCTCTCACTACCCTTCGCTGATTTATTCTTTAATAAATGTAACTATTTTCCCTAAAATTGAGTCTGTTTTGCCTGGAATGATAGATGCGGGTGATCTTCCTGTCTTTATCTCAAACCATGGACCCTTCGATTTATTATTTTCCCCTTGTCTAGCAGAGAAGGGGGGTGATAGAGCGGCCGTGTGGGCATCTGGCCTCTGGTCAGGGTCAAACCACTACACTTGCCTAGTTAACATTCAGGAAAAAAAGCCCTATGTGATGTTATTATGGGTGCAAGGCAATGTAAAACAAACCTGAACAGACTCCTGAGGCCTGCTATTCTCACTCACTGCCTGTGTTCTTCCCAGGCCTTTTACCTTAGACTCCTTCTGTCTCCTTCTCTTGCTTCCATTTTTTACTCTCCCTTTTACTCAGATAAAAGTATGTGTCACTGGTCAGACTGTACACTGAGTTTGTCTCCAAAACCTTGTCACCATCTACATCTTCCATAAGATCTAGCCTTCAACAAGGAACAGTTCTTCTAACAATTTTCCCTTCTGATCCAACTCGTTCTTATTCCTCACACCACACTCTTTACAAATTATTTTCCTGAGTCTCATCTTCATTTATTTTTTTCCTATCTTAGACTGTAAACACTTCAGGATAAGGAATGTATCTTACATCACATTTGTAAAATGGTGTTTACATTTACAGCTCTCTGTAAATGACTGTTTAATAACAGAAGGAAAATCCTTCAGTCCTTAAACAGGTAGAAATTTCCCCACTTAAATTTTACTTGGGTGAAGTCAGAAAAAGGCAACTGCTATCAGTGTAGTAGTAGTAGTAGTAATAATAATAATAAATAAAAATAATAAATAATAATAATAGTTAATAACAATAAGAGAAAGGAGGAGAAGAAATATTAATAATAACAATTATTAATAATAATAATAATAATAATGGCTTAGTGTATTGGTAGTTTATTAAAATACAAATTTTGAAATCAGTCCTGAAAAGTTAAAAAACTGACAGCACTCCCTGTTTTATGTGAAGTGTAGTAATAAGAGGAAATTATTCTCAACACACTGCTCTAGTAGGTCAAAGTAGAATATTCCTCATCTGGAATTGAAAACTCTTGACTAAGTCCCAGGTCTCAGCGGAATCACTCTGTTAGGGAAATATCAGTTTTCACCAAGATCGTCTTTCAGTTAGTTTTACTTACATGCCACTGTGGTAAGGAACACAGTCTAGAAAAAAACCCCATACTTTAAGATCAAAGAATCATGACTATATGCACGCGCGCACATTTATATCTCCACAGGTTTGGTTTTTTTTTCCAGAGTTTATTCATAGAAATTCTAGACTTGCCATTTATTTTCTGAGGTTTCTGTGGTTATTGTTGTCAGAGGTACCAATACAGCAATAAGTGAAGAAACACATATCTCACATTTTCTATGTGCGGTATAAAATACTCCAGACTTCTGCAGATTTTTCAAGCGTTGGTTACTTTATAATTTCCTTCCTTCTCTTCCATTTCCAGCCTTTGTCTAAACTGTACGCATGCCAGACATAATTTTCAACAAAGAAATATTGAAATAGGAAATACTCCACGGTATGTTCTTGATGTTGAGTCTGCAAATTCTGTAGTGCATGTGTTACACTTCAAAGATATACTCAAATGGTAGGTGTCATTAGGGAGAAAAGACATACTGCGGACTGGAAGAGGAATGTATGCCATTCACATTTTGTATTAGGATCATGACTACCACATAAGCAGAAAAAAACAGTCCTGAGAAAATTACAAGATTCAAGAAACCAACCCAATTGAGAGCAACAGTTAACTGCTGCTTGAAACTGCAACAAAGAAGAAACATGGGAGAAATTTCAGTAGTTCATTGCCAGAAGGACTTGACAAACCCTGGCCATCAGGAAAGACTAATGTCTGAACCAAAAGAAAGATTAAAGGTCTAATTCCTTCTGACGTTAAATCAGGTACTGTCCTAGAGAATTTTTAATTGTTCTTCTGCTATGAAACTGGGTCTGACTTCCATGGAGAACCACGGGAATTAGATCAGGCTATATGCAAGGAATATCTTTTGGGATGTGAAAGGAGAAGGAGGACTGAACATAGTCTCCCCCAAACCAGAGAAAAGATGTAAAAAGAAACATTCCAATGCCTCTACTGCTTATAAAAGGTCATGTTTACATCAGTATGGGTTTGCTGATTATCGCTCTCTTTTCATTTGTTCTTTGTATTTTTTCTAAAAATATTTTAAGACAGAGTCCTATAGAACCTCTTTTTAAAACACAGTTACTCTGAGTATAACAAGCTTATTTATATAGCATGCTTTATGTCTTCAATGACTCAGGTTCTCCAGTGCCCTTCCTGGTGTCAGTGCATAGTGGGCTGTGCAATCTGAGCTCTGGGCAATTTCCAGAGGCTGAGAGGATGCTTGTGGGACATCTGTACAAGTGGGGACCTAATCAACATTCACAGTTGTTTCTTGTGTAATAACACAATGAACGAAACCCAGGATCTTTTTCCCTGTTTCATTTTTTTTTTAAATAGGAGGTCTAGTATACAAAGTTGTCAGACTGCAAAAGAAGACTATGTTCATGTTTCATATCAGAAGTCTGTACTGAAACACAAGGACAAAGGGCTGAGTTATTTGTAGTTTGCTGGTTTAGGATTAGAGTTTGGAAACTGTCTTGGCTTGAAATTAGGTTTTGATGATTGATGAGAGCTGTATAGCGCTCGCATGATAAATAACATCTGACCTTGATGGGATCCTCCACAGTTCTAAATGCTTGATTTCTTTTTTAACTCAAAAAAAATTTAGAAAGATTTTCAACTTTCATTTGGTATCAATAAATTCTATAGCCCTTATTATATGTATATAAAAAATCCCTTGCTATTGTCTTTACAGCAGAAAAATACTGTATAAGGCACAGTAAACCACTATGTACATTTTCCTGTTTCATTCCTTGAGAATGAAGAGACTCAACAATTGTTGTCCCTCTGTTTCGATACTGGTTTAAGGATGAATATATGAAATTGTGGACATCAGGCAAACTTAAATTGACAGTTTCTAATTGAAGTTGTATATATATTATTTATTTACTTACTTACTTTTTTTTTTTCCCGTAAGAGTTCTCACAGTTTTCTTAGGAAATGTTTTATTTTATATTCATGCAGGTGAGGCTACATTAAGATAATTTAAAACACAACTTCAGCAGCATTATTGGGGAAGTGACAAGGGAGGAAAAGAACATAAAAGCACTTGTAAGGATTGTTAAATGTGCACACTGAGCTTGGCATCCTGTCTCTGACACAGGCCATGAGCAGAAGCCTGGGAGAGAATATGAGCAAGGTAAGGAAATGCTGGTGGTTCCACAGAATGCTGTTGGTCCCTAACATGATTTTTTGTGAAGAAAAGTGGTATCTTGGTATGTAGTAAACATCAACAGATTTCAGTTCCATACATTTGTCTAGTTGCTTTACAAATCTACAAGCAATACCCTGTCTCAAGGGGTTTCACAAATGTGAAGAAATATTCCTTCGTTTGCTCAGAGGCTTCCATTTTCTGTATTTGTTTCATGCTGCCTAGACTATTCTATTAAGTAAAATATTTCTATTCCTTCTGATGCTCAAGCAAAAAACAAAATCAAAACCAAAATTAGATATATTTGCATAATTTTGTTCTGAAAAAGTTAAAATTTAATGCATGGTATTTTGATTCTTTTGAACATTTTTTTCTCTTTTCTCCTCCCTTAGCTTTTGAACGTTTTTGGTCTCCTTACTACGTACCATTTTCCTGTTAAAAAAAATTGTCTAATTGCTGAAATTTTTTGAGATACAGGAAAGAAGATTGTGGGAGTTACATACCTTCCAGATAAGGAAACATTACAGCAGTTTAGCAACCTGATTTAAGATAGAAAAATGTTAATGCAATCTCTTTTTCTGGATATATGCCAGTCAGAAACCTGTTTACCTGATGTAAATATGTTAAGTACTTGATCTTTAAATCTTGAAAATCAAGGAATCTGGATTCTTTGCATCTACTTTAGTTGTGCCATCAGCTACAGAAACACAGAATGATCGGAGTTATTAGGAATATCTGGAGATCATCTAGTCCATTCCGCCTGCCAGAGCACAATCACCTAGAGCAGATTGCACAGGATGGCATCCAGGTGGGGTTTGAATGTCTCCAGAGACAGAGACTCCACCACCATACTGAGAAGCCTGTTCCACTGCTCTGCCACCATCAAAATAAAGAAGTTCCTCCTCATGTTTAGGTGGGATTTCATAAATTCAAGTTGGTGTCCTTACCTCTTGTTCTGTCAATGGACACCGCTGAAAAAATTCTGGCCTCATTCTCCTGACACCCATCCTTTAAGTATTTGTAAGCATTGCTGGGATCCCCACTGTCTTCACTTCTTCAGACTAAAAAACCCAAAGTCCCTCCGGCTTCCCTCATAAGAGAGGTGTTCTAGTCCCCTAATTATCTTTGTAGCCCTCTTCTCTACCCTCTCCAAGCAATTCTCTGTCCTTCTTGAACCAGGAAGCCCAGAACTGGATACAGTACTCCAGATGAGGTTTCAGCATAAATATTGCCTTAACCGTATAAAAAACCTAAACAATGGCATTGTTTTCTGAGTGAGGAAATACAAACAGAAAGATCTAAAATGCTCTGAGTTAAGGGGAAAAGCACTTGTATGGAATATGGGATTATGAGAGAAAAACTAAAGATGGTGAGTTTTTACAACTAAAGATAAATTTATGTCTGAGAATAGCATTGACTACGTGAGGAATACGAAAGCTTCATTTTTAATGCTCTCTGCCCAGTCCAGGGTGGGTGGCCCATTCACCAACAGAATGAGGTTGTACTAGAGATTGTATCTCATCTTTCTAATTAAACTGTAATAAACATCACACTTGGTCATACCATGTTTGTCCTCACAAATAACACAGATGCCTCTTTTTTGTAGAATTACGTCTGTATTTCAAGTTTCCAGTTCTCAGCTGTCTGTATTTGAACCTATTGTTTTTGGGTTAGGGCTGGAATGAAGGACAGTGTGATGAAAGTGTTGAGCTCCATAACCTGTGCTGAAATGCCCAGAATCTTCCTGGAAAATAACAAAAAAGTAGGATTTAAAGTGTCTGTTTCATGAGGAGTAAGTCTATTACAGTCAAAATTGACCTCACCTGGAAATTAATATAAATCAGACAAACTCATGCAAACTGTGTTCATAAAATTTATCTCCTTTTCTTTGTTTATCAAAGAGGAAACAGGAGTACTAAGGAATATCAGACATCAAATATTGGTATTCACTGTGTAGTTTAATGGTGAGCAGAACTGGAAAAATAAATCTACCGTGATTGTAATTTATGAGTCACAGCCTTTAGAAAGGCTGGTAAACAGCCTTTTCTAGTAATAGCACAGATTCATGAGAATCAGAGTGAGGTAATGGCAGACGTTCATCTATTATTCATTGAATCGGGATCCAAAACTCACTGAAGGAATCTCGGGGTACACATCTCTCTTCTGATGATACCTCACATAATCCAAGATTTACTTTTTCATAACTGTGTCACACTGGTGGTTACAAATATGCAGAAAAGATAAGTCTGAACTCCACTTCTTGAGAAATCAGAGAAAAAAAATGAGAAATATAGATGATTTCATCTAGTGACCTCTGTCAGTGATAGGACACATTTATGTCATGGAGAATCATTGCATTAACTGTCTTCCTGAGTTGTTCCAAGATACACTGTTTGCTGCGAAAAATAAAACATCCTGTTCCTAGCATATTTTCTACATTTTCACTGACTTTCTTGCTTTTTATCCCCACATTACTCTGATATCATTACATTAATACATATTTGGCAGTACCTAAGAAATTTCTGAAGGCTAAAAGCCTTTGTGAGATGTGTGCAAACAGACCTCATTCTTTTGGAGTTTTCAGTAGAATAATGCATTTAATCTGGAAGAGGTAATTAATTTTTTTTCTGTGCTAAGTCTACTGCACAAGTGTCTTAGACTACAAAGAAAGGATATCCAATAGGGTATGAAATCATTAAAAATGTAGAGACAAAATATAGTTAGTTTTTATTTTCTCTAGCATTGGGAAATAGCATCGGGAACTAGCATCGGGAAATAATGCCAGACTGAATGTAGGTTTTGTAGGTTGTTCAGTTCTGGCAGGTCTGAGTGAGATTTGACCACAGACTCCACAAAAGTTTGACAGCTTTTAGACCTTTTACGACAAGAGAAGGGTAGTAGATCCTCCACTAAAACCAAGTTAAATAATACATCCTAGAATTACATCTCCCATTTATACCACTCTGACCTCTCACAGCCAAATCAGCTGATGCATCTGGGCCTTTCTTCTCTTATACCATTTTTTATGAAGATGATCCCATTTTACAGTCTTGTCAGGAAGTTTAAATATGTGACCTTGAATTTGTACTGTTGAATTGATTTCTCTATTTTATTATATCAGTTCTTAAGGCATTTAGCAACATAAAGGAATTTTAAAAAAAAAAATCAGTGAATCATGGAATGAATGAAATTTGGCTACCAGAATTCCTCTGCTGCATGACTTCTCTGATGCCTTATTAGGTTTTCATCAAGACTATTAATTGTGTCTCTTCTCTGTTCCAGCTGCATCTTTATACAAAGCCTGAAGTAAGTCTTGAGTTTCTAAATTCTTAACCCTCTCTCAAACAGGATTCAATCTGATCACGTAATTCCAAACAGACACATAAAAAATGCATGGGGTAGACTACGTGTTTTATTTTATTTGGAAAATTAAGTGAAATGGGATAAGCAGGCAGCGATAGGAGCTCTTTTGAACTATAAGAACTGGAGAGAATTTGAATCTATTAAGCAATCCATTCAGTTTCTCACTGCATTACTATCTAGCCCTTCTTCAAAGCTAGTTTAAAATGTCTGAATCTATAGATCTTCCATTACTTCCCTTGATATACTGATCCCTGCCATAATATATCTCTCTGATATGAATTTATTCCGTCTTAATTTCATCAAATTATTTATAGTTATATTGCCCTGCGACAACATAAATAATTTCTCTTCATCCTTGTGGTGAAATCTCAGACCCTCAGAAACGATAAGGGTTTTGCTGTTGTGAGGCCAGAATTTTGCCCTTGGTTTTGCATGCTTGAAGTACTTTAGAATGTTAAAATAAGTTATCATTTATGTAGGCCATAAATATATATCCGTTTTAATCAATCACTAGACAGAGCTTACAAGAGGGATGAAGATTGAAATATGAAGTCAGAGCACCTCATTGGAAAGGCAAAAGCATTCATCCAATAAACTGTCATACATGATTAAACAGGTTAGAAAAGACAGACCACCTGGCAGGTAGAGGCTAAAGAAAAAACTGAATATTGATTGAAAAATATATATATCACAGAAGAATGATCTCTTCGAGCATGAAATCCTTTCCTTTGTTGAAATGTATTTGTCCTTCTTTATGAAGCTTTTAGAGCAGGGAAAAAACAAAAAAGTTTTGAGGTGAAAAAAAAGGCATTAAGCAGCAGATTTCCAGGACAAGAGAGGGAAGAAAAAGGTAGTTTTTCTGAATTTCTTTCCACAGGACTCACGACTATTCTTCCACCATCTTTTCCTTCTCTCTTCTCCCTACCATGTCATTCAGAATCAATAATTATTGCTACAGCATTGAAAAATACAGCAATACAATGAAGATGAAGATAGAATTTGGAAACAAAAAGCTGACTGATATAATTTCTTATATACTTTTTTCTCATTTTTATTTTTCATATTTCTCTTCTGACATTTCTGGTGTTGTTAACTTTTACCATAGAGTTAAGTTCGTTTGATTAGCTTTCTGCGTTGCACATGGGTAAGATTTAGGTAGAGAAATATAATATTGAAAAGCCAAAACCACGGTGACTACAGTGTCATGACATTCATCCTTTCAAAGAACTTTCAAATGATTGATGAGAACATAATTAAGGCTGCCAACGAGGTCTTATAGAAAGCAAGCCCTTCTGCACTGAGATCCCTGTCATTATGGACTTTGAGAGTCACAGGTCTTTTTCATACATTATATTGTTCCCTGTCTCATTTCTTGGGCTTTCAGGATACAGGCACAACTACCACAGTGATACACAGCACAGACGAATACTGTATTTGCATCTGACAATTGAAGGCTTTCCTACAGGGTAGTGATGACATGGTATCAAAGAAAGCAGAATGTTTTATCAGAATGTTTTATTAGAATGACGGCGTGACTTTAACGTTAAAAGAGATGGAATTAAACTTCAAAATAAAAGATCCATGGCAGTATTTCCAGTTACATTTTGCAGCAGAAGTCTAAACAGAATATAACTTTATGTTTTGATGTTTTCACTCTGTGTGAATATTTTCAAATAACTCTAAGAGGCTCAAGTAAACCAGACATGTCTAATCTCTTTGCTTGGAATGTTTCCCATTTGCCAGATGAGAACAACACAGCAATTCTTTATCATTAAAACATGAGAGAAAAAGGCTATGTTATTATTCAATATTAAAAGTCATAAACAATCAAAGGTACATCAGCCTTGGTAAGTTACTCTGCCAATCTATTGTTACTGCCAACACTAATAAGAAAAAATTAATCCCATGCAGCTATGCAAATGGATAGAGATGAATTTGCTACATAAATAAATAAACCTGCTACATATTTTGCATTAGTGTCCTTATCCTTTCCCTATGTACAGACATTACTTTTTCAAAACATGCAGGCATTAAAATAAATGACTGAATTGTTCAGGTACTCATTGGCCTACCAAGGCAAGTGCATCTAGTTTGTTCTGTGTTTGTGGGCATGTTAAAATTCTGGTAACCCTGTCTAAGGCCCAGGCCCATGCTCCTCACTGGAATATTTTTACATGAGGAACGTATTTTCGTAGCTAAATCCTTAAAAATTTACTATGAGATCTTAAACTAAAATCACAGACTTTTTATACTTCATATCTTTTTATCCCATGGCAGCTTGTACTTGCATTTTGAATGCCACTTGGATACTGGCTGAGGACACCAATCTGGGAACAGCACCCATCTCCTTGCTCAATTACACTCTGTGAAACTTGGTCCTAGTGTGCAAGGACCTGGTCCAAATGAAGGTCTTTACTGTGAAGTTTAGGTTAAACAAGATGCTTAAACCCAAATTCTGATATAGAAAAACTCTTTTCAGCCCTACCTGAACCTGCAGGAATGTTTTTTTCTTATATTTTTTTTTTTTTAAATGATACAATTTCCCATGTGTCTACATCTATGAATGTTTAGAGGAACAACTCTGAAGAGAGCGATGCAGTTCTGTTCAGAGGACTAAGCCTAACTGAGGCTAGAAAATGAGATGTTCCCAAGCCTGACTACCCTGGATGTTTTCTGTGTTCCCTGTACAAAATTAAATTCAAGAATAAGGCTCAATTCCATGCCTAGAGAAAAGCTTCCACTCCCTGTCTTTAAAACACAAGTAGAGGAAATACTATCAGTGTTGTTGGCCTCCAGCACATAAGGTCTGTCTCAGGATGAGTGTGAATTAATAATGCTCAGTTCTTGTGAGGAAAATCCAGTCACATCACCAATGCCCAGTGCATCACTTCAGTCACTGTCTGTCTGTCGGCTGTTCAAGGCTGGGCTGATGCTCCACGCTTCTTGTCAAAACTATACTGCCATAGGAAGGGATTTAGGCAAGAGAGGAGTGAACGGCATAGTGAGTGCAGCATTCATTTGGGAAATAAGACTCTGGAGTCCCATTTCTTCTTCCAGGCAACAGTTCTGAGTTTTAACCAATGATCAGAATTTTAGGGTAGGGAACCTTTTGTGAGTACTACATTTATATATTTAGGTTTATAGATGCAATTAAAATACTCAGGATTTCAGGTTAGCCAATGTTTTACATGTAACCTAAAAAAAAATATAAAGTAAAAAAATAAAAAAATGTAATTTAAACTTTCATTGGTATTTCAATTTCTCTGCACTCCAGAACTCTGCATAAGTTTTTGCTGCTCCCATATTAAACGTACAACTGAATGATCCAATTGCAAATTTCATTATCCATTTGACCATGAAAATTTAATCTCAAATACACCAAGAGGAAACATAGAAGAGAATTTAACAGAGCTTTAGCATTAATCTTCAAGCTATTAAAATTTTCCTCAGGTATAGAAGAAAATATTTTTATCTCTTGAAGTCACATTGAATACTGGTAAGCATTAGAAAGACGTTTTTTCTTTTTTTTTTTTTTTTCCTTCATCTCCAGAAACAGCCACTAGGGATTCTGTAAAGAATCAAACCTGAAGTCACTAGGTGTATTTCCAGAAGCCCTCTCAATGCCATTCTACATAAGAATTTTTTATTACAGATGATGGAAATGCAGTTAAAAATAAAGGCATTTTCCTTAATAAGCTGAGTTTTTCATAACTGACATATGTTCTAAAAGTGTTTTTTAAGTAGAAATATAGATAAATAAATACATCACCATGCTTCATTACCTTTTCCTATTTTTTCATAAAAGAAATGGAAGCAAATGAATACAAAAGGAAGAGTAAATCAAATTAAAATAAAATACACGAAAGAACTGGCATTTGCTCTTACCAGACCACTGTTCTAAAATCATTCAGAATGAACAAACAAAAAAAAAAGTAATCAAAATTGATTTAATATTCCCTGGTGTAAGGAATTAACAGTAGGAATTAAGGTGCAAATTACCTTCCAGAGATGTAGAACAACATATTTTGTGATGGAAGTAAAAGGAAAGAGGAAATTCAGATGCCAAATGTAGAATATTTCACCATATACATTTTTTTTTGAGTCATCTGGAAAAATAGAGAAAGAACAAAGTCTACAAGAACTTAGTCTCATTCCTTATGTTGTATTTCCAGAATGCTTGATGTACCATTCATATTCTTAGCTATGGTCATTCCCAAGTAGCTGCAAGCCGGCTTGCTAAACACAAATTTTCACCATGCTATGTCATTGTTAGCTGATCAAGCAACAGGGTATAGAAGGGCCAGATGATCAGTCACCTTTTTCACAGTGAAATGCATGGTAGAATAAAATCTATTTTCTTCTGGAATCAAAGACTAGGAAATGAAATTTTCAACGTTTTTACCATATACATTTTATTTTGAAAATTTAGCATACAATTTTTAATAAAAATATTGGGAAAAAATATTTTATTGTTATTTTGTTTTATCAGTTTCCATCAGACATTTTGCCAGAACTTTTTCTCAGCTTAAGGTTTAGGTTGCATCCAAACATACAGCATTTTTCTCCTCTCTCTCTCTCATAAATAGACTATGTTCTTCTATGTAAAATTTTCTTTGGACGATATCTGTCTACAAGACTTTTTAATACAACGAAAGCAATTTTAAATTGTGTCCTTTCTGGCTGACTTCATTTATTCTTTTGAAACATATAGTGTTCTTCCCATCTATCTCATATCAAAGAGAGGTAATGATTGTTTTCATCTATAGGATCTTCCTGTCATCCTCAGCCACCATACTAATGATCAAATTTAAACAACACAAAGGATAACACATAGCAATATGCATTTAGCTTGGTAAAATTAGGTCAGCAAATGCCTCTCGTACTAGTCTCTGATAGGCAAAAAAATCCTGAAGCCATTTGTTTAAAAGTTGACCAAGTCAATCAGCATATTAATGTTAGCATACCACAGTGTGTAGGGAAAAATTCCTTTAATGAATTATTTATGTTTCAGAGCCATTCTTCTACATGACTGGCAAATAAAAGTATCATTTCTGATACTGTTTGTCTAAATCAGTCATGTAGTTTTATACTTCTGTGTTTTATCGAGTATACCTATCGATTCCTGGAATTCACTCCATTCAGTAGATTTCTCAGTGGACATTGGGACTGGAGATCATTCAGATCTGGGATCATGAATGCCGAGGTACAATGCAATGGGCTTTTTTTATGTGAGGTTGAAGCCGAGTCTAAACACAGAGGACAAGGTTTCTCAGCCAAGAGATGATGCGAGTCAGAGGCATGTGGACACCATGTGGCCTTTGAATACTCTTGAGTGCAGGAGGAGGCAACAGGAAACAGAATAAGTGATTTTAGGCAGTGCTGCGTTCTTTGAATCAGTAAAGCAGCTGTGGTTTTCTATGATATTCAATAGATATGACCTGCACCTGTGTTTCTGCAGCTGAGAGTACTTTTTGTCCTAGCCAGGGGAAAATGGTTATTAAGGATCAATACAGAAGTCTCTTATCTTTTAGACACATGCGTTAATCACTAAGAAGACTAAGTAGGAGCTGCTTGTACTTCCCTAACACTGGATTTGTTCCTATGGCCATATTTAGCTACCCCTGTCAGGAGCGCTGTTCTGTTATCAGGAACAGCTTTTCTTCCTAAATGGTGCCTTGCCTCTGCAACATCTGCAGGGCTGCCAAGGGCTTGCATGACAGCAAAAATCTGGCAGACCCTCTTATTCTTACATCTTACTTATCTTGTCTGGCACACAGCAGGGGTTTGTGCTGCTGCACCTTACAGCCATGGAAGACTACAACAGCATTTTTCTCTCCCACCTCTACCTTTTTGGCCACGAAAAGGTAAGGATAGCGATGAGTAGATGCACAGGTAAGGAGTCAGTGCTGGAAGAACTTAGAAATCTTCCCCCTGCCCTAGCAATTTTACAGACAACCCTGCACAGTGAAAAGTTTTCCCCAGCCAGCCCAGGTCTCAGCCTCTCACACCCCAGTGTAACCCCACACACCCCTCCTCAGCTCTCATAGCTCTTGTGTCTGCTGAGATCATGAGCCTGTCCAGCAAGTATCTTTCTGTAAACACCAGAGACCACGGAGTACTTACTGCTTCTTTGATTAGTAAAACTCCTCGTATTGACACTAAGAAGACCTGCTGTTTAGGAGGTGGTGCAAGGTATGGGCACAAGCTAAAGCTCACAGTTTGTGTTGAAAAGATACAATAGTCATGATAGAACTGAGGCAAAAACCACCACAAAACCTGAGAGTTGTGCACATCTGCACTAGAGATGTGATCTATTTTCCGTGCATAACATATCTTGACACGTCAGAGACTGCTATTTGTAGCTGCCACTTGAGACAGGATTTATAGAGAAAATTTGTACTCTGTTTCCTACCTTATCTCCCTCAAGCTATTGTTCTGATTTCTGTACTTACTTTTCATAATCTGAGGCAAGAGTCAGACCTGTTATGAGAACACACCTCTCTTAAACCTATAAGGAAAGCAATGCTTTATGTAAATATTAATTCTTATTAGCACAAAGGGAGAGTTAGGAGGCAGGAACTAGCCCTACATAAAACAGGCTATAGACACCTGGCAGTATAAAGTTGAAAGAACCAGTCCCAGAAAATGAAAGCAAGCAATGTCTAAATGATACACAGTGAAAGGAGGAAGCAAACAGAAGTAGGGCTTACAGGGAAGGATTCTGAGGTGCAAGCCTAAAATATGTTGCACATGTTATTACCACAGCATCTTGCCTTCTATGAAACGCCCTGTAGATTTAGCACCCCCCCAGAGGATACAGTATTTTTCCATATGACTCATTTGTTTTAAGACTTCATACTCCCCCCACTAGTGTGGGATGCAATGAGTGGAACTATTGTATAGGATTGCTGTGCCCAGTTAAACAGTTCTTGGCTTTCAACTTGCTAGCTGTTCTTCAGAGAGTTGTGAAGAAGTACCTCTGTATTAGATTCTGTAAGGCCTTCTTGGTATTATATAAATGCAAAATATTATATTATTTTAAAGCATGCTAATGCTGGAACCCAGAGAGTTGAATATGGTTGTGTTTTTTTTTTTAATTTTCAGTGGAAAAGAAACTGAAGCTGAAAATAAAATATGGTTCCTGGATAGTCAGCCTACTGTATACAGAGGATGGGGAAACTAAATGAAACCCTTTCACAGTAAGGTTAAAGTTGGCCACAGGAGCAGCTGACATTGGAACATTACTAGAGAGACCATGTTGTTCAAAGTTTATTGACGGCTTCATGAACAGCAGAAATAAACAGAGCACTGGGTTTTAATTTTAGGATATATTTGTACCCTACTAAACTAAAGACCCCAATGACGTCTGTCTCAAGTAACTGGCACCACCTCAGTTTTTTTTAATGAACACTGATAAAGGATGATTCAGCACTGAAGAGGTGCACTGTACAGCATGTGTATTGTCTTCATCTGAGTTATCAGTAAGCACTACTTTCAAGGACTGATACAGTCTTATTTTTCCCTACTCTCATTGCATTTAAAATAATTTAGATTTGAAAATAAAAAGATCTCTCCTATGATAACAGTTTAAAGAGATTGACTGCAAAAAGATAGTTCTGGGTCAAACTTGCTGTGCAGTTGAAGCCTTTTGTACCCATAAAAAAGCAGAGAGTGTTGGGGGTACATAACTTGTGCCAGATGGCATTTTTATTTTGAATACTGAATACTACCAGGATAATGACTTCAGAAAAAAAGACCTGGCAGCATTCAAATCAGATTCAAGCAAATCTCCTTTGCAAGTGTTTACATACTCCAAATGTATTGGAACCTTTAATTTGAAAAGTATTTAAGTGGTCAGTCTCATGTAGTTTCTCTCATGCAGTGATTTAATTCCAAACCTGCTGCTAGGCAGCTAAGTAAGTCTAAGTGATCTGCCTGGGTCCACAAACATACAACGGCAGTCTGTCTCATGCAAATTCTTTGTGGATTAAAGACTAAGTCACAAGACATGAATATTTCATGGTGTGGTCTTCACCCTGTCCTGGACATATGGCCTGGAATACAATTCATTCAAGCAGAACTTGGATGCCTGGTAAATATGTACATGAGTAGCTTCCATGAGGACAACAACTGATGATCCCTCCTACTCCTTCACCATCTCTGTCATTCTCCATCACAAAATATAGTCCCTCAGGGAGAGCACGGATCTCCATGCCTCAGAGAAACTGTATGTCTGCCTATGATGTCCAGAAAGACTGTCCTTGTCCTTTCCCAGAATGACTGTCCTTGTCCTGTCCCATAAAATACAACTGCACCAGTTGTGATGCGTTTCTTTGCTTGAGAAGAGATGAATCCTGCTTTTAAGAAAAATTTTTAGGTAGCGGATTTGGGCTACTTGGTTTTATTGGTTTTTGTAAATTAAAACACTGCTAAGAATACTTGTAAACAGTTTATAAGTGTAAATAAGCAGTGCATAGTTAGCAGGAGTCAGTACTAATTGTGTTCACAAACTGGTGGTAATGACATGAGCAAAATTTCTCTTCCATGATGAGTTCTTAGTGTTATGAACTCTGAAGTAAAATAAATAATTGCTGGCCAGAGGAGTGACCTAAAGCCAAAGCAGCCTATTTTTGAATGTGGGAACCACGTGAACTTCTCAGAAAAGCTGAAGTTCACTTTTTTGTTGTGATCATGATGGGAGAGAATTTACAGTGACAGAAGTGTAAAGAACTCAATATATACAAAAGGATAAAATATTAATACTATATATAATGATTTTTCTACCGTAGACTGTCTGAAAATACTAGTTTGCTATCTCAGTTGCCACCTTCTCCAAGAACCAGATAATGTCCTGGTTCTATTCTACCAAATCTTCTAACAGAAAAGGAGTATTTTAATCTCAGATTGTCAAAACTGAAGTTCTCCACATGAGAAATTTCCTCTCCACAATTCATTCAGAGATTTGCCACTAAAAGGATATATTTAGACTAAATAATTAATTATATTAGATAAAGTATAGATTTACTGAAAATTATTTTAAAGAAAGGATAAGTTATTTCTTTAGAGATGGGGTCTTCTAATAAGGCCCAGACAAGATGTTTGTGTTTATATATACTTAGACATCCTTAAACATCCATTTTCCCAAATAAATTATTTATTGCCTCACATACTGAACATATTCTTCTTTTCATCCAGTTCATTATTTAATTGTAATTTCCTTGACTTACTCATTATTCAGCTATATTTCACACTTATTTGAAGAGAATTTCCCTACAAGGGATTGATCATTCATCCTGTATTTCAGTCTTAGATAATCCAAATTAAAGCTGTGTTCGTTAATTGTAATTATTCTCATATGTCACATGCTATTTTTCCTGAATGAATGAATTTAGTGATTATAATCTGAACAAAGGCTTAAAGGGGTCAGTAGAGTTTGAGTTTCCCAGGAACAGGCATTCATTTAATGAGCAGTTAAAGATAAAAACTGCATCCTGAGGATGCTGACAGCACTACCTTAAAGGTCTGTGTGGGAGGAGGCAGATATGTTTCGTTCCGGCACCTTGAAGTAAAAAAATCACTTGCACATCAGGATGCGTTGTAATGTCTATGGACTTTGGAACAGATGCACTAAAGTATATATATATATATTAAATATTATATCACAGAGTCAAGGTTATAAAACAATTTAGTTTTCTAATTTCATACCTTTTGATTCTTTAAGTTAGAAGCTTAATTTCTGAATTTCCTACAATAACTTTTATATAATTTGATTAGAGTTATATGGTAAAAGAATTACCTGCAGCTCTATCTGAGGCCTTTTTCTTTTTTTCTGATAAGTTAGCTCTACGTTCAGAACATTGGGAGAGTAACCAAAATTATTACGTGGTATCTGCTACTGTTTTCTGTAGCTGTTTTAACCATTTCAGTAATCTATAAACTGCAGGACTGAAAAAACATGTGAAAATGACCACATGCTCAACCCCATCCTCTTCCAGGCACTTTAAAAAACTTTAGTCATACTGGCAGGTGATCTCTCTTCAATGTGTAATAAAGAAAATATTTCAATTTCTTCTTTCATTGCTAATAAAAAAATATAGATTTCCTTTGCATAGCTGTTTTAAAATTTATGGCTGAAGTCTTCTTTACATCCGTAACAATCCTTATTACACACTTAATTTTCACAGCATACATAACTTTAATTAACGAGGGATCAGAAAAATTCTGTAATTATCCTGTATTGCTGTCTTTCCCAGAGTCAACTGCTCAACTGCTCCAGGCATGAGAATGAATGTGGAAAAAGAGATACTTCCAGGGTATCCTGAGTTGTTTCTTTCTGTAGCTGTGTGTCAACACAGAAGGAAGGGTTATTGGAACTGATAACTTATCTTTTCACAGTTCTTCCAGGACTCTCTTTCTCAAAGTATGGTTTGTGAACAGCTTCTTGTTCTACGTATGTCAGAGGGTTGTCTGGGAAATGACAAACAAATCACACATTTACACTCAAGAGGCAAGCAAGTCAACAAACAGAATGATGTAAATAAATAAATAAAAAACACACAGACATTATTTTTCAGCTGTAAAAGAGAACTCTGTAAAAAACAACTCTGCAAATGGTGATATGTGGGGTTTTCTGGAAAGGTTAGAAAATTGTTTAGACAAAAAAGGTTTATAAACTCCTGCTCTGGGGCACACTGAGGATGAAAAGAAATCTGACAGTCATTCAGACTTTTCTCTAGACTAAAACTAGACTGAAATTTCTAGACTGAATCTGCTAGAAGGCATCCAGTTATGTTCTAAAAGTCCTTTTTTTTTCCTTTGCAAAGCTCTCATCTCTGAACGTCCTTGAGGAAAATTCATTCACAGCGTTCATAGAATTTTGCAGTAATACTTAAGGTTTCCAAACCTCTGTGAGTTATCTATTTAAGAGCTAGGAAGATTTTGTAATTCTGTTTCCAGAAAACTTTGAGGAAATGTTTTCACTAATTAAAGAAAGGACTCAGCTTTTCTGGTCCATGTTGTTCTCTATTTTTCCAACAGCTATATTAGTTGCACCCAGTAAAAGCTGGATGAACAGTGAAAATGAGATGTTAAACTACTGGCCTGTGGTCTAGATATGTGATTTTTTTTTTTTGGAACTCCAGCCATTTTCTACTTTTGAAGTTTTCAAGTTTAAAAACAATTTCCATATTTTCCGTATTTTGAGTTACATTTCCTGTCTGGTCAAAGATGGCAGAATTATTCTGTAGGTGAAAAAATAAAACAACAAAAAAAATTTATAAAGATAAATCACCCATCTATGATCTTAGAGTTCAATGTTGATGTTACATGTTTTTATGCCTAACAGAGACTATTTCCAGACAATTCTGCCCTTCTTCCTCTTTCTTCCTAAGGAAAGGTATAATGTTCTATGATGAGAAAATTAATGTTATCCTCTTAAAGTCTTCCTTTAAAGTTCTAGGGTGGCACAACCTCTCAGCTTCTAAAATAAGTGGTTTTCAAACTATAGCCTAGGGTCCCTAGGGAAATGCCCTGGACCAAAAAGTGGTCCACAGAAGGTAACTAGGAAGAACCCACCTACTGAAAGCTTACATTTACTATCCCCAGACCTGCTCCCTCAATTAAAAAAAAAAAATAAAAAATCAAGGGTGTGTTTCTTGTAAATGTCAAAATCCATATTTAGGCAACCTATTTTTTTAGTAAATAAACTTAAGACATGTTTATTTCATAATGTATTCACGTAACTATGATCATTTAAAGTAAATGGTTAGTAAGAAAACACACCTATTAAAATAAAATAACAAGTTAACAAAAAGCCTGTGAAGGAAAAATGCATCAAACTTTCTCTTTAATAGTGGAATGAGCCTCACAGGTCAACGCTTATAATAACGATCTATGGAGATAATGAATTCTAAGACAGACTTTGGAAAATACCTTGTCTAACTAAGCACAAGGTATTGACCAATATCTGGCTATGCTTAAGTGAAAATTTTGAATCTGGAAGAGAGAATCCATAACCAGGAATTAGTCTTCATGCGGTTTCAAAAACTAAAGCCACGTGACATAAATTCTAAATTGCAAAAAGAAAATTAATCCAATTTCGTAGTCTGTAGTATTAAGTCCTACCCTCTGTATTCCAGTAGTTATGATGCCTCCAGAAGTTTATTTGAGTGCCTTCAGAAACTCAGTGTTCAAAACTGGCTGAATCTTAATCACAGATGACTTAACTTTTGTCATCCCTTGGCACGGATCTGTTACCACAGAGGCAATCAATTTGTCTGAATCAATGCAGTCTGAACAATGGAGTAAATGGAAAACTCTTCACAGCAAGAAACATCCAATTTCATTCCTGAGCAAAGACAACTCAGATTGTCTATTCTGCCTGCCAAGCAAGACAATTCCATTGTTCAGGACTTAACAGGCATTGTGGCGAAGGATGTGAAAACTCTTTTTGTTTCCAGAAATGTTAGGGCACAGCACTCTGAATCATAAATCTCAAGAACTCTTTTACGATAGGTCTTGTCAAACTTGGAACATAATATTTGCTATCATCTGGTCACATCTCTTCACTCCTATTGTCACAATCCCTGTATCCATATTTTGGTATTTCTGTGCAAAACTGCAGAGACCAGAATAAAAGTATTAACAACTTTGAACAAAAACAATAACAATTTTCTTGATAATCACTTGGGGGATTTAGGTCTTGCTCCATATTCTTCCTCCAATAGATATGAAATACCTGTTTTTCAGCTTCTTTTCCATTCTAATTTTGTCCTTTCACCTACTTCCAAAAGTAATGTCCAAAAGTAAAGCCACTATTTTCTTAATCATTAACCATGTTTAAGTAACAAATTTACTTAAAAGTAATAAATACATATTATGCAAAGATTGCATTTTTGCTCAATATGCATGAGTTTATTTGCAAGATACACGGCAGTAACTCTTTTGTTACAAGTAATTCAAAGGCTTAGATTCCATCACTTAAATTTTTCTATGCTGGCTTCTCTTCAATTTTTCAATTTCAAAGTCAATAGATGAAACAGAATGACTTTGTAGTACTAAAGAAAATCAGCATGAAAACCACTTTTATTTATGCAGTTTAGATGACTGCAAGTAAAAAGATTTATTTGCTGAAAACATACAGTAATTCCTTCTTGCTCTTTTTAGAAAGCAATGTCCTGAAACCTAAAAGAAGGTTGTTGGTGAGTGTTGGTATCTTCTCCCAAGTTACTAATGATAGGACAAGAGGAAATGGTCTCAAGTTGCAGCAAGGGAAGTTTAGATTGGATATTAAGAAAAAATTCTTTAATGAAAGAGTGGTGAAGCACTGGAACAGGCTGCCCAGGGAAGTGGTGGAGTCGCCATCCCTGAAGGTGTTCAAAAAATGTGTAGACATGGAACTTCAGGATATAGTTCAGTGGTCATGGTAGAATTGAATTGATGGATGGACTTGGTGATCTTAGAGGTCTTCTCCAACCTTAATGTTTGTATTTTAAAGTTTCCTTAGAAATCTAAGTGTTAAACTCAATTCCACAGTTTTTATTCAAAGTTTGCCCTATCTTTGAGGGAAGATTTTCCTAAGGACAGGTTGCTGTTAGGCTCAAATGAATACAGAGGTGTCTGAAATATATTTTGGTGCCTTCAATTTTTGAAAGATAATAACATGATTCAAACACACTTTAACAAATGGGAGCTTTACGGTACAATATTCGCCATAGTTATTACGAGAATAAAGAACTGAAAGACGTGAACTTTACCAGAGCAACATTTTTGCGGGAAGTAAATCTTTTACTTTTGAAAAACAAATATTTCTTTACTCATATATTACAGACATGTTAACCACAGATTTCTGAACAGCACATCTGTTCCTATGTCCACAGTGACGCATCATGTGGTGACATGATGCATCTATTTATGTCAGGTAGGCCACGTTACATCGGTAGGACAACATGTTTAAGAGAATAGGGAATTCTTATATGTATAATACAGAGGAATATATACATAACTGAGAATATGCATGCTTGCATGTGTGTGCCAAAAAGAAACAAATGCCTTCATATTAAGAAAAAAGGTCTTGGATCCAGTTCTGATTTCAGTGGCAGTTTTGCCCAGTTAAGCTCAGGATGTGGACTCATAAAGGAAAATATGTGTCTATGTGGTATGAGTGCAGGGGGCTTACTTTATTTTTTAATGGAAGTGCAGCAAGTAAAATGTCTAAATATGGAAGGGTATTGATGTCTTCCTGGCTACATTTAATATTATCATCCCACTATATATCTGATTTTGATACTCAAATTCTTCCATTTTTTTTCAAGGGAAAAGCAGTTTCTGTGATGTTTGTAAATGTGGTTTCCTCTTACTTGTTTCCTATTTGAGATACTGGAATTTTAAGTATCTGGTATTTCTGATTTCTTGGAATATTTCCAAAATGTTTCTGCCTCAAAATCAAGTAACTTGGCCTAAAGTTATCACATTCTTTTGACTTAAGTCACTTATATTGACTGTTAGTATCATCAGAAGGTTTTCAACAATGTGCTGGTTTTTAGATTGAAAACTAGATACCAGAGTATTCAGTTTAAAATCACAAACACAGAGACTTTAACAATATAAAAAAGAGAAATTAAGTGAAAACTCACTTCTACAAATCTAATATAGGCAAGAAATTTGTCAATCTATAAATGAGTGATCAAGAAAAGAGAAAAAAAATACAACCTTTTAAAAATTCACCATTTGTTGTTTTGTATATGGCTTAAATAACAACTTAAAATAATGCCGTGAATATTTTCAGAGAAATGTGTCAGAGCTAGCCGAAAACTGAAGTAATAAGGAACTTTGCTATATATATTAGTGCTATGTGCACTAATTTTCCCACACTTGGACTTGAAACAGTCTTTAAGGCTCCATTATAAAGAGACCATATATGTCAGAAGACAACCTGGCTACACAGAAATGTAATACAATAAATTTTTTACACACTTGAGATAAGCTCAGGGCCATTTACTTACTACTCTACTTGCTACGTTTATGTGTATTTACCTACAAAATGACCTTACTGTAAATACACCTAGACCTTGCCAAGTTCATGAGCAAATTTTGCAAATACGCATAAAGTAATTAAAGCGCATAGAATTTGCCTTAAGACCCTAAAAATAAACAAAAAATTGTTGAGTTTACATGCAAGCTTGCCAGCATAAACAAAACTGGCTAGCCTTAGCAAACTTCTTTTCCATAGATTTCACTCCCTGCAGCATGGTGTGTTTTGATACACATCTACTTCACTTCAAAATTACTACAAAATGCTACTTTTTTTTTTTTATAATACTATGCATGTACTTTGTGCAAAGCGGAGGCAAGATTACTTGGATTACTTTAAGAATGTGTTTCCAGATTTGAAATCTTTTTTTTTTTCTCAAGATACAAATTCATTTGCTAAAGTAAAATACGATGCTCTGGGACAGTACTTCTTTAGAGGTACCAACACATTAAATTGAAATTCAAATTTCAGTGTATCTTTTATTTTGTAATTTACCCATAAGACAGCAAGTAATCCTGTATTTTGAAGCTTATCAATTTTATCACAAATAATTTAGCAGATCTCAAAAGAAAATCTGCTCTCTCATTTTCTAAATTCTTGAGCTATATTTCTAATACTCTATTATTTTCAAAATTTTAAACAGGTGTAAAGCTGGCCTTTGTGATTATGCAGCCAGTCAGAAAGGATCCATTTCCAGCCATAATCACATGGGTCTGTAATATACCACAAAAACCCAGAAGTCTAACATCTACTTCAGAATTTTAAGACTTGGCATCTATTCCTCAACTGGGACCCAGTTACTTCTGCTTCTACCAAATAATCCTCAAACTTCATTTAAATATCCCTCAGCATTTGCTTCTTTCCTCCACAAGCTATGTTAAATGAAACCAGCTGAGTTAGCAGTGGCCTGTCTGAATGTATCATCAACTAACTGAAAAAAATTGGTTTGCTAAAGAAAATCCCAACCTATATCAAAATTTGCCACATTTTCAAAAGGTACATCAGAATTATTTTCTTCCATGTAACAATGACATGGTTGAAAGGTCAAAGGCACTTTAGAGGTGACACAGTCCGCTACTGTCTAAGAAATCAAGAAAACAAAATAAGCAAGAACGATTTATATAACACAGTAATTAATAACACAGGGCTTTGGGGCAGTAATGAATGCAGCTAAACTTACATATGCCAGAGACATCAGTCCATTTTGGAACATTCTGAACAATATCTAGATTAGCAAAATAAGAAAGCAATTATTGGATAGAAAGAAGCATTCTTCCAGGAACTGAAGCTCAGCAAGAGCCCTGCAAAAGGAAAATTACGTCTAACAAATAAGAATGGGTAATAATGAGTACAACAAGAGCATGAATGTAAACAACTCACTGGAAGAAGTGTATTGGTAGTTACTATCAAGCTAGAGGGGTATATTCAGTATAATCAGGGTTGGACTAGGTGACCTTCAGATGTTCCTTCCAACCTTTACCATTCTGTGATTCCGTGATTCTGTGATCATTCCACAGCTGCCTGTCCTGGGTGCGGTCTATTTTTCATTAGGGACATAGATGATGAAATAGAGAGCATATTTGTTCAATTTACAAAAAATGCCATGCAGGGACAACCCACAAGGATTTGGCAAGGCAGGATTAGTTGTCTCAACAGAACTGACTTGAAAAGAAACAGTTCAGTGAGAGAACCAGATGCTACCTCTATGCTGGAATAATCTGCTGAATAAATGTATGAGAAACAGGTAGTGATCAGGAAGGGGTTCAAAGGATGACACACTGCAAGTGAGACATCACTACTATACCCATTATGAAAAACAATATTATCTAAATTCTGTAAAGAAAGATATATTTTAGACATTAAATATGCATCATTAAATGTAAGAAGTAGTCACCAGCAATCAGAGCTGCAAAACGGAGTTCAGATTCTAGCACTAACAGAAAAGTTGTAAAATGATTAATTACCTAGAAAATACAGTAAATCAACAAAGATATAGCTAAAGGGCAAAAGGCATAGGAGGGAGATGAGAAATATCTTCAAATAAAAATGTAGTCACCACAGAAAAGAATGAAATTAATTATTTTCCGTGTTCATTGGAAATACAAGGTAATAGATTTAAACTACCAGGAGGGATTGCACAACACACTAAAACAACCCCTCAAACAGTGAAGCTGAGCAAAGGTAAAGGCAGTTCAGAAATATTGCAGTATCTTCATCATAAGATGATGTTTACCTATGGTTTAGATACAGTCTATGCTGCTTTAGTTAGGGAATATGGACTAGCAGATACTCACGTCAGGAGTTTGAGTCCATTTCCAAAGTACTTACCTCAATGTTGAAATCTTGTAAATAATGTTATGAACAACATATTCGTAATGGTAGAAATAAGAGACTACAAGCAATCTTACAACAGCTGCCTTGCTGTGAGCCAAAATCTAGCAAAATATCTTTCAAATTTTTTTCAGATAAAAAACCCTGAATTTTTGTTTGACCAAGATGGCAGGTGCATTTTTTTTACAAGTGAAAGGTGGTTAGGGGATCAGTAGCAACTTACTGCCATAAGCACGCTATAGTTTAAAAGAAAATAATCCAAATGCATTGTGTAAAATTCATTTCTTCAAGCCCTCGATGTTCACATCCAAGCCTGACTACATACTAGGCAGGATCTGAATATTATCTTCTACCTAGATCAACTATGTTTAAAACAGAAGGAGGTTACATTGCAATTCTTCAATTGCCTTGAAAGGTCTGCTCAATTAACTCTTGAAGTGGGCACCCACAAACAAGATATCATAGATTAAAACTCGAAAAAGAAATTCAGACTATAGACTGGAAATACATCCTGCAAAAAAAAATCAATGGATACCTGATAGGTAGAGATACATTAATAAAATCTTTTTAGTAAAATGTGTCAGTATTTACACTGTTTCAAAGACAGAAGAAATACACCCTTGATACTACTTTCTTGTTGTAACATTGTCATTTCTGTTTTTCTTCACTATCACTCAGACTAGCTGTAAGAGTGTTTTAACTTTCTATTCAAAATTTTGTATCATCAAATTGTAAATCTATTGCTAATATATTTTTAACTCCATTTTATACTTTGAATTTAATAAATCTTCTCAGGCACACAATGGTTGAGAAAACTGTGAAAGAAACATACACTGAAAATATCCTGTATGTGTGTTTTCAATTCCTGTTTTTCTGATTTTTGCTAAAGCTTATTAGTGGTTACTTTAATTTGATATTTTAAAAATTTCACAGTCAGAGTCTCATTTAATTTTTTTAATGGAAGTTACATTCAAAATAGTCTATGGTCACACAGTGTTTTATCTAACCATGGTGGCTAAGCCTGGTAAGTTAGTAAATGGATCAAAAGCTCCAAGGGATAGTGAGTGATACTGAAGGAAGCCAAGAAATGTTGGCTGGACACTTGGTAAATGTCTAAACCACAGACAGTGGATAGGTTGAACAATTTTTCCTTCAGGCTTGGTTTTGCTGCTAAACTGAAAGATGAAAATAAAAACCAGAAATAACAACGGGCAGGAATCTTATTGAGTGCCACTCAAATAATCCCCTTAAGGAAGAATTAATGAAGAGCAATCATCTTTTTTATATGTTATTACTACATTGTCCTAAGCAAGTAAGCATGGCTTGGATAAACAGAATTTCTCTATTATTCCCCCAAAATCACTGCATTTATAGACCTTTTCAAAGCAAACAAATTACTGCTAATTTTTGGCACAAGTTATCCTTTCCATTATGGGTGTCATCTCTTTTCATGTCTTTGATTATGGATTGTTTACATATGAAATAAAGAATCAAGAAACCAAGGCTATGATAATCAATAATATTTCAAAAGTAAGTTAGTAAATAAGCAAGCAAAATAAAAACCTCTGCCTTTTTTACCTTTTTTAGTTGTTTTCATTAGTTGCATACAACAAAAAAATATTTGGAGGATCTGTAATTTTTACCAAACTACTTAAAATATATTTACTAATTAATTCCTGACATCATTAGAGCAATGTAGTCCTTACTGAGCTAGAAAACGACAATGTACTTCAGGAAAGAGTAGTTCCTGAATAGAGACAACTCCACCTAAGTTAGAGTTAGTCACAGTCTCATCTCAGTAAGGTACAAAGCTGAAAATGCATTAGAATCTCAGAAAATTGGTCAGTTTACTTTTCTTACCAAACTAGGAACTGTTTGACAACATGCTTAACATGTTTAATCATGCTTTTGGTCAAAACCAGTGAGTAAGGGCATATGGAAAAAGAGATTCAAGGAATAAAGTCTAGGTTACACTAAAAATTATCTTAATAATAATCTTAATTATCTTAATCTTAATTATCTTAAAAATAATCTTAATAATGCTTAGTTTTCTCTAATGAATCTTGCTTCATTATAGGTGCCATTTTACAGAATGAATAACTGGCTTTTCTGAATCATGAAGAGTTTTTGATTATTGTAAAATGCTTATAAAAGTTAAGCAGAAGATTTTCCAGATTGAGATATTATTTAGCATTCTTCAGTTAATAAGCCCATCAGAAGGTACTTTCAGAGAAGTTTGCAATGTATAGTAACTTGGGGGAAGTCTGTGTTATGTGCACTATCATGAGAAAGTAATCAGACAGAAATCATGAATTTCAGTGTTATGGATCCCAAAGCAGCTATAACTAATGCAAGATAAGTCTTAGATGCTTGAGGACCTCTAACTTGAAAAAAGTCATCATCTTGTTTATATGTAGCACTTTATGTCTCTATAAACTGTCTCTTCTTGTATTTATGTCTCGCATATATGCATAATAAACTCACGTAACGTTACTGTGGGGATCATAATTTGATTGATAAGTTTCTGACTCGGGCTGTTTAAGTTCTCGACACATCTCATGACTAATGTTGCATTAACATATTATTTGCACAAAATTCTCTTCCTCTTGAAAAGTATTGTGAGTAATTGCACATAAAATGGAAAAGTATTCTGTGTCTCTTTTGAGTGTGTATAATGCTAAAACGTTAAAAAAAGAGATAAATCCAGCAAGGTAAACCAGAAAAAGCTTGCTTGATTGCAAATTGATATAAATGCATGGAGTCATTTGTTTCAATGTGCGATATGAGATTCAAATGTGATAATACGCATGCACCTGACATTCTGCCAAATGCTTTCGGAAATAACTGCACACTGAAATAAACATGATGAATTTCAGCCCAAATAATAACCTTTCCAGAAAGTTGTAAGAGCTTGAAAATTGCTGTTTGGAAAGAATATACTTTCTGAACCATAACTATAGACTAGTTCATCTATTGTTTCTCAGTTTTTTTCATATCGGTCAAGGGCTACAAAGAAAAAACATTTTAAGTGTTTTTTAAACAATAAATTATTCAAACTCCTCATAGTTTGAAAGAAGCAAACAAAAATTCCAAAATTCTAGAATAGCTTTGGGGAAGTTATTTGAAATAGCTTGAGGGTTCAAGAAATTAAGCTGCAAATTTCTTCTGAAAATATTTCAGAATTGATAGAAAATGTCACTTTCCAACAGCCAAGGTATTTTCTTTACTACACTGATCTTGCCAGAGATGTCGGCCCAGAGTAATCAAGTCCTAAAGTGAGTCCTAAAAGATAATTACAAGATTGTCTTCAAGTGTATGTCAAATGCATGTAGTTTTATTTACAGGTCTGATCTTAGCGTTAGATCTCTGCCAGTGCAGATCTCATGGGTCAAACCTCTTTCATTGTGAGTAAGCTCCACAATGAAATATAAATGACTGGAAACTAAAGCCAGTTTCTTATCATCATCCTCCACTATTTTTGCATGTGCATGTGAATTGCTTTGCATCATTGCATTTACTTTTTAACTGGATATAAACACAAACAGGAATTCTGAACACAAATGCTCTATTTGAGAAAGAAAGCACAAGCAGGCCCATAGCCTTCTCATATTATCTTCATTGTACAATACACTTTCCAGGAAATTACTTCCTCTTGCTGAATCCTGGGTAACTTCATCACAGCACTTTACATTCCACAGACACCAGGTGTGGTGCTTTTTCCCTGACAGTGTTTTGAAATAGTACTTTCCAAAGAAAGTACTCCTAGTTATATCATTGTCAAATGTTAGATGAGCCTCTGGGACTTCTCAGTAAGAAGTTGGGAACTTCTCTCTTGATAGAACAGATACAAGGATAGCGTCATGTGGGGAAAAAAAATAATAAGACAGGCTATACCACCTTAAGATCATCTTCAACTTCCTGTCAAACCTAGTAGATCATATTCATGGATTGAACAGTTTAACTGAGTGAAAAAAAATCTATATTTATATTTTTTGTTTCAATAGATCTTCTCTAAAGCAGAATGTCTTTTCTGAAAGTCTGCAGAAGACAAACTCATTAGTGTTCTCTGTGGCACCCAATCAACAATGTACCTTGAAGCCTAAAGGTTATGTTGAAGTCCAGTGTTTTGAAAGTAAAGTAAGTACTTAAGTGGATTACAGAATGAAGTATATTTATGCCTTTGCTTAAAGGCAAGTATCTGCATAAACACTGCTGAACTGATAATTTTATGATTGCTCATTGTCTAGAATAATTGCTCTTTCAGAGTGTGAGATTCTTATGTAACTCCCATTCGCTTCAGTGGGAGTCTTTTATTAGCTTCAAGGAAAATAGGAAAGAATTTGTATGCAGAGTTAGATGCCGCCACTTCCCTCATCACCTGACACTCAATGTGTGCTGGACCAGTGCTCTTAATGAGGAGAGGAGGTAGGATGGAGGGGGAGAAGGGGCTAAAACCCATTAGCTTCCCTGTTAAATCCATGCCCAGGGTTTTATGAAAGGACTCAAAGAATTTGTAATGCAATAGTATCCGGTCCTCACAGCTATTTACTCAACAGCCAGTGACAAGTTCAGATGATGTAATGCTTCTAGCATGTACATTGTTACTTAAGTGAGTTGCTAATTAATACCATGCTGAAAGAGCTTTGGTTGGGTGTCAAGCTACTCAGAGTTTGTCTCTGCAGTTTAGGGAATGTTTCTGCTTCAGCTCCCTCTGCTCTTACTGTGTGCACAAAGTACTCTCTAAGCAAGTCTTTTTTTTTTCCTTTCTCTGGGTTGGGATTTTTTTTCCCCTCAATTGCCTCGGGGCTCTAAATTGCTACATACACAGCACATTGCAAATGCTGCTACCAAATGATTCTAGAAAAATGAAATTTCTTGTGTGTCCTGGCAAATTATCATTAATTTATTGACACCAGAAAATCATTCTGGTAGTATGTTTCTGGGACAGGACCTGGACTGTAAGAAAAAATATTTAAATTGAATGCAAAAGGTATTTGAGAATGATCCTCTCAAAATACCGTGAGAAAGCATCATGTGTTTTAGCGAAGTACATGATTTTTTTCACGAAGCTGTTTTTCAGCATTTAGTGTGTCAAGCAGGTCTAGTGATTAACTCATATGTTAAGAATAAAATACATATTCAAGGTCTGCAATGAGCTTGATAGGTAAATTGGAAAAGTCCTTCAACCTGATGTTTAGAGGTCTAATATCTACACATGGTGCCTATTTCCAACTGAAGTTTAACAGGTTTAACAAGTTTAACAGCTGGCTAGGAACTAGTCACACCAATACTTTCAAGAAACAGTCCTTAGCAGCTCCTTGCAGTAGTAATATCAATTTCTTGATGTGTAATGAATATTAATTAATATTTAGAGGAAAGGGACTGGAAATAGAATATATGTTATTAATTGAATCTCTTATTTCCTTCCAAAGACAGTGATTATTCTCTGATGTAAACAAACTGTGACACACGGTCTTAGAACATTTGTGTGGTTCTCTCTTACAGTTTACTTTTTTATTTACAAATCAGAAGCAAGTATATTTATACCTGCCTGCTTTAGGTAAAAGTTTATAAACTTCAGCAAGCTTTTACTTTTTAATTTGATTTAAATACAGACAAAATAGGAATGAATTCTGAATTACACACATATTTCTCATTGCTGAGGTCACCGACCAGAGTTAATATGAAATAAACCCTTATTAAAATGTATTCACAGGGTTAGAGCTGTCTCTGTCTGGGACTATCTGCTCTCATAGGTATATAAACACATCAGCATGCCTGCATCAGGATCATACTTCCGTGCCAAGGCCTGGCACTACATCACAGGTTACAAAACAAAGCTTCCAGCAAACAGACAAACTTTTTTCACAGATCAGCTCCAGACAGTAATACCTAAGTTGGTCATTAAATTGAGATGTGATCTATTTGTAATACTGGAATTTCAATCAGGATGTCTACTTCTTTTTTAGGGGGGGGAGAGTTCGGAGGAACTGGCTAAAACTGTATCTGCTGGAGCTGAATTCTTATAGTCTTGTAGAATTACTTAGGCCCAGGATACATTTCAGTTCATTACTAGGAATATTTCATTATAACTACTAAAACATAATTGGAAATATCCTGTTCAGTTTACTGAGAGAGAGATAATCATCCCTAAAAGAGGGACAGAGGTCTGCTGAAAGCCTCATGAAAACAGGCTGAGGGACTTGGGACTTTTTAGTCTGACTGAGGGGGGATCTTGTCAATGCTTGTAAATACTTAAAAGTTATCAGTTGGATGGGGCCAGTCTTGCTTCAGTAGTGCCCAGTAAGAGGAAAAGATGTAACAGGCACAATCCATTTGGCATTTGGGAATAAGATTATCAGAATCAGTCAACATGGATTCACCAAGGGGAAGTCACATCTGACCAATCTTATAGCCTTCTACAATGATATGACTGGATGGATAGATGAGGGCACAGCAGTGGATGTTGTCTACCTTGGATTTAGCAAAGCTTTCAACACCATCTCCCACAGCAACCTCACAGGCAAGCTTAGAAAGAGTGGGTTAGATGAATGTACAGTGGGGTGGATTAAAAATTATTTGAAAGGTAGAGCTCAGAGGGTTGTGATTAGTGGCACAGAGTCTAGCTGGAGGTCCGTAACTAGTGGTTCTTCCCCAGAGGTTAGTCTGGGTCCAGTCCTGTTCAATATATTCATTAATGACCTGCACGAAGGTGTAGAGTGTGCCATCAGCAAGTCTGCTGATAACACAAAACCGGGAGGCTATGTTGCCATCCAGCGTGACCTAGAAAAGCTGGCGAGTTTGGCAGAGAAAAGCCTTATGAAATTGAACATGGGCAAGTGTAGGGTACTGCATCTGGAGAGAAATAACTCCATGTATCAGTCCAGATCAGGGTCTGACCTGCTGGAAAGCAACTCTGAGGAAAAAGATCTGGGAGATCTGATTGATAACATGTTGACCGTGAGCCAGCAATGTGCCCTTGTGGCCAAGAAGGCCAATGGCATCCTGGGGTGCATCAAGAAAGGTCTGGCCAGCGGGTCGAGGGAGATTTTTTCCCCCCTGCTACTCCGCCCTGGTGAGGCTGCTTCTGGAGTACTGTGTTCGGTTCTGGTCTCCCTGGTTCAAGAAGGATAGGCAATTGCTGGAGACGGTACAGAAAAGGGCCGTTAAGATGATTAGAGTATTAGCACATCTCATGAAAACAGGCTGAGGGACTTGGGGCTTTTTAGTCTGACTGAGGGGGGATCTTGTCAATGCTTGTAAATCCTTAAAAGCTATCAGTTGGATGGGGCCAGTCTTGTTTTAGTAGTGCCCAGTAAGAGGAAAAGAGGTAACAGGCACAAATTAGAACATCCAAACATGAGAAGGAACTTCTTTACTTTGAGGGTGGCAGAGTAGTGGAACAGGCTGCTGTACTGAGTCAGGCTGAGGCGGAGTTAATCTTCCCACAGCAGCTCTCTCGGTGCTGTGTTTTTGGAGTGGTAGCTAGAAGGGTGTTAATAGCACCCCAGTGTTTTGGCTACTGCTGAGCAGTGCTCACACAGCACAAAGTCTGTGGTTTTCCGATGTTCCCCCAAAAGTAGGCTGGGAGTGGGCAACAACTTCAGCCAGGCCAGCTGACCCAGACTGACGAAAGGGGTATTCCATACCATATGACATCAGCTCAGATATAAAAGGAAGGAACAGGGAAATAGGGGGACATTCGCTATTTGTGTTTGTCCTCCAGAGAAACAGCTACGTGTACTGGAGCCCTGCTTCCTGGGAAAGCAGCCGGTCATTGCTCGCCGATGGGAAGTAGAGAATAATCTTTGTTTCACTTTGCTTCCTCATGTGGCCTTTGCTATTGGTATATTAAACTGCCTTTTATCTTAACCCACGGGCATCTTGTTACATCTTCCGTCTTGCCTGTCCATCTAAAAAGGGGAGTGATAGAGAGGCTTTGGTGAGCTCCTGGCCTCCAGCCAAGGCCAAACCACCGCAGCTGCCCAGAGAGGTGGTGGAGTCTCTGTCTCTGGAGACATTCAAAAGCCGCCTAAGTGCCGTCCTGTGCAGTCGGCTCTCAATGAACTTGTTCTGCAAGGGGAGTTGGGCTAAATGTTTTCCAGAGATCCTGTCCAATGCCTAACACTGTGATTCTGTGATTTTATACTGGCAGTACAGCACAACACCCTGAATATCATGCCTATAAAAGGGTGACAGAAAAGCTGCTTCATACAGTTAATCTGTGAAGGCTGTGAAGGTTAATCTAAGGTAATATGACACAAGTCAACTGCTAAATTACTAATCTACAACCCATGTTAATTTTATCCTATTTTTAGTTAAGATTTTGATTATATGATAACCCATGAGAAACTGGGTGGAGCAAGGAGTGATAGATGACCTTGGTTAAAATCCTTTCATGTCTTAATTGTTTACAAACAGTAAGGAAAAAAGTATGTTATTGTCCTTAGTCAGATTTCTTGTTTAGAAAAATTATAACCCAGTGGGATTTTAATATTAATCCTAGACTGTCTTCAGAGGACCTTAGATACATTAGCAATAGGTTCAATCTTTAGAGGAGTAGCTAAGTGTCAGAATATCTGAAATAAAGTGCACATATCATTGCATCATGTCTTAACCAGGTTGCTGTCAGGATAATTTTTTTAATGCAAATTCAACAGGGATTGTGCAGAACTATAGCTTGTCAAAAGCTCCAGGTAAATTCTTTGTGTTATATATAATAATGACTCAGTCAATGAAAGAAATCTTAAGGAAACCTTAGATGAAATTTGTTTATGCTTTCAAAACTAGAGGACTCCAAACTGTGATATCAACATACTACTTGTGTGATATTCAAAACAAAAATAAAATCTTCAAGTACATAAAGCTAGAAACGTACCTTATTATATTTTTTTCAGGTCAGCTCAAAAATGCACCTAAAAACTCCCTCCAGGCAGGTTTTCCTACAGAAGCTGACAGCAGTACAGAACAGTACAAAATTTTCTTTAAGGGCATTAATGGTTTTCATTATACATAACTAAGTCTAAGATCCTCTAGCAGGTGACTGGCCCTTCATCTGGGCAGCAATACAGATACTTTGAGACATTACAAGGATCCTGCCCTTACAAACATATTTTTCTTCCATATCAGTTCAACGCTTTTCATTTAATAACCTGAAACAGCTAGAAGAAGTTGGCATGATAAGAGTAGATCATCCCCAGTGAATATCTAAATTTAACTTCAAAGAGATAAGACACGAATGCTACATTTTTATTAGTAAACTAAATACGTACCCAGGGTTAATTCTCTAGCACTGAGGGCATGTTGCACAACACAGCCTGAGTACAAATAGTTTCACAGGTTTTCTAAATCTATCTGTCTTTCTTCTCTAAAGACAGGGCAAACTTATTCTCACCGCTCATTGGGAATAATCTCTGGACAATGCTATTTCCAAAATTTTGCCAAGACATTATCTAGAAATTCCTACCAAGTGTTAGGAATAACAAGGCTAGACACAGTGACCTGTCACAGCAGCCACACCAGTAAAAGAGTAGTAATTTCGTCATTTGGTATATAATAACATTTAATACCTTTATAGTTTACAGAGTATTGCAACAATATAATAGTGGTCATATCGGTAGATGAGATGCAGAGGTTATGGGAGATTCTTTGCCTCCTCAACAGAATGCCCAGAAGCCAAGGGTGCCATAAGCATCACAGAAAGTGAATGATCAGACTCCTTGGGAAAAGGCCAGTAGGTGTGCACTTGGGGTGAAACTAATTGGTTTTGTGTCTGTATTAAACATATTGATGAGTTCTTTACAGACTGTAATGGGACCTTGCATGGTTGTAAAAGTCTACATATGGACACCTAAGTTTGGGCCAATTTAATTTCATTCAATACATAATTACAAAAAGCATTATCTGGTTTCTGCCTGAGACATCAGATGGGAGGTAGTTATTCACAGTGTAAAGACAAACAGAATGATATAGACTCCAGTTGCTGTTTCATGGCTTCCTTAATGAAGATTGTGAATGCTCTGCTTCTTCCAGCTCCTCAAATCCAGCTGGTCAGGTTTGTGTTTGAAAACAACCAGCAATCATCAAATGCAACAAATATTTTTCTCAGGAAAGCATCTATATTATTTTCAACAACTTTGCCTTTCTAACTTTAGGACTTTTTTGATTAATATTTACTTTAAAATTATTTGAAACCTGAGTACATCATCTTGTACTATATTTTAATCCCAGGTTAGTAAAATAGGAGCCCAACATGGCAGGAAGTACCAATGATCAAGATGTACCCTGATCCTTCCAGTGTAACAATTAGAGCACATATTCAGAGAATGCAAGTTATCACAACTTTATTGACTTTTCCAACTTCTTTAAATTGTAAAAGTAGTGTGTTTCACTCTGTTTTCCTAAATTGGCGGTGATAAACCCTTTAAGCATAACTGCAAAATCTTTGGTGGTGTACTGCATCGTGCCAACATAATCCTGATGGACTACACTGTTAATCTAGCAGTTTTGTGTACTGTTAAAAAAATTCACTTACCTGACTGGATAAAGTGATCAAGAAATTAAGTAGTTAAAGCCTTTGGTAGTCTTCTGGTCTAAAAAATGCAAGTTTTCGCTATTGATGATTATTCCATAAATGGGAACAGAATGACTAATGGAAGGCATCTAGTTGTAGAGACAGCAGCACACAGCTTGTGTAAGACCTTGTGTGCAGTTGGCACTACACAGTAGGATTATTGTTCATAACAGAGACTGATTATTAAATGCTTTCATAAATTAGAGGAGATCCTGAATGGAAAAACACAGACAATGGAGTAGACTGAAGCCACCATATCCATTCAGTTCAGAAGGGGATTTGCCAGATGCCTGAAGAAGAAAAACAGCAGTCAAATGGCACAACCATTTATTCTCCCTGTATATATAGATGTGAAAGGCAGAGGGAGTTTGCAGTTGTTTTAAATTGGCTAATCCCCAAACCTAATCAGCTGAGAGTAAAACTCTTCTGCAAACAAAAGGTTCTAACTATTGTAAGTATCATCCAGGCTAACTCGCCTTCTATCAGTGTCAAAGGACAGTTTTTAAATGCTCCATTGCATGACAATGCTGCTTGAGTCACTGATGAAGCCCTTTTCCATTTTACTGGCTTTTGATTCTACTGTTGCTTCTGAAAAGGCTTCCGTTAGGATATATAAAAATAAATAAGAAAGAACTAACAAAGGGTCCTGTTTTGGTTTTGAAATTCAAGAAATAATGCTGAGTGCTCTAGTCCTGAAATGTACTGAATTCTCATACGGGGTCCTGAAATGTACTGAATTCTCATACGGGGTGCTTCCTAGCATGGCCTAGCAACTGATACCTCTGTTAGTGGGAGAATAAATGCACAAGGTTCAGGTTTCTCTCTTAACATCCATGAGTAATTCTGGGTGGAATCACATGCTATGTCTTTGACAGTGACATGCCAACTTTCTGTCCGTGTCCTATTGGCCTTCAAATCTGTTTGACTCCAGTTCCTTCCAGAATTATATGCAACTCCCCTTTATGCCAGAGACTGGGGCATAAACAGAATCTCTCTAATGAGTAAGATTTTAAAAAGACGGGATTCTGGGACAAGAGAGCTGGAAGGCAGACTGTAGTATATAACTATTCTCTGAAAGCATAGTGGAGAACAAACTGAACCTACTATTTTACATGTAAAATACAGAAAGAAACATTATTAGTCATATACCGGGTAGAGTGTAAAGCACTTAGAAGACATGTCAAACCCTTTCCATGAAAAGTGGGAGATATTTCCATGAAATAAATCAATCAGGAACATATTTGTACAGAGTAAGACAAGATTTACTAACAGATTCTTTTGAGGAAAGGAAACATTTAGCATATCACCCATCCAGGGAATTTTTTTCCTGAACTATTCTGCCGCTGTATCAAGCAAGGAAGTAGGAGGAATGTGTGTCTCTCTCAATTATGTACTTTTGCCACACCTTCTATGGGGGATTAAATAAGCAAATTCGTATGAAAAGAATTAGCTACATTGCTTCAACTCTATAGCAACAATGGCACCTAAGGTATTAAAAAAGCAAAAAAAGAGGTAATTTATGCTTGAAAACATAAACTATTTTCAAAAGAATTAATTGAATGGAATTCTTTTTTAATATGTTAACAAAACACTCCAGTATTATTAATTAAAAATAAAGAATTAAAAACAATTTAATATATTTTTAGACAGTTTAAATATAGAAAAACATGCATTAAAAGGAAACCTTTCACTACTCTGCCACTTTTCTGTTTCTTGAAATTGGTAGGTAGGCAATATGACACTCAATCAAATGTGACTAGCAAGACATATCAAGCCTCATACTAGTGTATAAAACCAGCCAACTTTGTAGAACAGTATAATAGATTGCGACCCACGAAAGAAGGCTGTAGTCCTAATCGCACTAATTTCCTCTCATGTCACACTTTAATATGGGCACTTCACTAATAAATTAATTTGTAGAATATTTTGAGGTCTCTTAATTTCAAAGTTGTCACACAAAAAAAAAGAAGCTAAGTAGCATTACTGGTATTCCAGATACTGACATGTCTGGCACCAGTAACCAGATTGCAGAGTGTGTGTTTATTCTGGGGTACATATGTCAGTGTGTGATCACTAGTGAGACGCTGCTAAGTAGGAAAGGAGGTTTGAGAGTCAGGCTGAAGCATTGCTACAGGGACTGGAAAGTCCAAGGCAGACTGGGGGTCTGGGGATCAGCTAATAGATCTATATGCATATATATGTTGAGCGTGTGTGTGTGTGTGTGCAACCAAAGGCCGGGAATACAAGGCTGGCTACTGGGTAGACTGAGTGTCCAGGTCTAATCACTGGAGGTATCCAGAGTGTGCATGAGGGGATGTGTGTGTATATGTGTGAGGACATCAAAGAAATACATAAAATGGTGTGGAAGATTGCTTTTGTAACATTGTCAGTCTTGGGCACTGAGTCATAATATTTGTTTTATCTTTTAACCTTAGCCACAGCACGTGAACAGGTGAAGCAGATTCATGAAGGGAATTTTGTATAAGAATCCTTTCATTCCTATTCATGAATAATATTTCAGTGATGCTTTAGTGTGTATTTCATGATTATAAAAAGGGTAAGAGGCAAAGGAAAAGTTTCACGGTTTGATTGTCCTCTGCAATCAAAATGTTCAATAACTGCAGTGAAGTGAATTCTGCTAATGCTGCTCACCTTTATTCAAGGGACAATAAAAGGACTAAAGATGATCATATTGCTCATTAAGCCCAGTACTACAAGCAATACAGTCTTGATGCTTGGTTTCTAAACAGGGGTGGATTTCACCTGGAGGCAACTTTGATCTTTCACACTAGCAATTATAATATTATAAAATATGAGTTTTACGGATGAACTAAATCCCATCCAGAATCTCCACCCAGAAAAAAAAAAAAGCACTGCTGTGCCTTATTCAGAATTTTTCTATTCCAGAGCTGGCATCCAGGTGTGTACTTGAAAACATCTTTGATTTTACATTTACAATAAGCATAACACAATTTAAAAGCATACATGCCACAGAGCTTAATTTAGAAACTGCTGCTTTTATTAAATTTAGCTACTTTTCCCCTGCAGCTTTACATCAATATTGACCTCAAAGTGCTAGTAGCTTTCAATAAATTGAATTACTTTCTCCTGTAATTTGAAAAGTAATGAGGCAGCTACTAAATGAAGCTGTTGACAAAACAAGAGCAGAGACTATTAAAAATTATATGGCAAAGTGTAAGTCATAAACAGTGACAGTTCATGTTAAGGGGTAGTTTTTGAACAAAATTGCACAAAACCCACAAAACAAATGATCCACGTCTGTCATCTTCTGTGTGCAACTAAGAAATAGGTAATCTACCTAATTAATTCTTTTATTTTACACAAGTATCTTCCAGTTGTAAGTGATACAATCAACATCTGCTATGATTGACATCTGGTTGTGTCATTTGTTCTTTCATTCTCCTCAGAGAGAAGGGGAGTTGCAGCAGCATTTTTCTTGTTACAGCAGCATTTTTGGTCTGGAGTGCTTTGGAAGTGCCTTTCTAGGGGAAGGTTGTCTTGAATTTATAGAGAAACACATACGTAAGATTTCTATAAACCTGATTAAAAATACTGCAACTAGTATAGGAAGCAGAGGATGAGTACGACGTACTTTCTGTATTCTTCATTACTTCACATGTAGTGGTATTCACTATAGCTCTAGTTTTCTAAATCCTAAAGCCTTTATACCTGAAGTTGATGTTTGTGGTTTTCTATAATCCTTTGCAAAGATGTAGAAATGGGAAACTAAGGCCTGGTCCTCTTCATAGAATCATAGAATCACAAAACTGTTGGAGTTGGAAGGCACCTCTAGAGATCTAGTCCAAGCCCCCAGTTAAAGCAGGATTGCCTAGAGCAATCTTTTGCCGGGTTAGAAGGAATTGACCACTCAAATACAAATAATCTGAGCATACTTCCAGTGCTGATAACACAGAGATGTTTTAGTTATTGTTGAGCAGTGCTTACACAGCATCATGGCCTTTTCTGCTTCTCAGACTGCCTCCCAATGAGGAGACTGGGAGTGCACAAAAAGTTGAGAGGTGATACAGCTGGAACTGGTGACTCCAAATGACAAAGGGGATATCCCGTACTATATGATGTCACACTCAGCAATAAAAGCTGGGGAAAGAAAAAGGAGGTGGGAGGAGCATTCAGAGCTTTGGCATTTGTCTTCCCAAGGAATCATTATATGTGGTGGAGCCCTGCTCTCTTGGAGATGGCTGAACACCTGCCTGCCCATGGGAAGTGGTGAGTGAATCCTTTATTTGCTTTGCTTGCATGCTCAGCTTTTGCTTCCCCTATTAAATTGTCTTTATCTCAACCCATGAGTTGTGTCACTTCTACCCTTCTGATTCTCTCCTCTATCCCAGTGGAGGGAAGTGAGTCTGTGCTTAGCTGCCTACTGGGGTTAAACAACAACAAACACAAAACAGAAATATCACAAAACTCAAAGAAAAATACATGTTTATTTAGATTTACTTATGCTTTACCCATGTTCTCAACAAATTAAAATTCACAAAGAACCCCTGTTGCTCAGTAGCTGTGAATGAACTAATCACTTAGTTACCCAAGTATGGATTCAAACACCTCATTGTAGATGTTTCCTTTACAAAATGTGAGTCTGTATCATTCCTCAAGAGTTTAAATTGGTGTTAGTGTCTTGAACAAAAGCAAGGATCAGCTTCTCAGATAGTGTTATTTCCATTAACTATTGCTAACTCACCACTAAAACCTCTCAGAGGAATCAGCTTCCCACAATTTCCCCACTCCAACTATTCACATCAGTGTTCAAAGGGCCAATTTAGTTACGTGACTGCCACTCTAGACCACTCAAAAACATTCTCACTAAGTGCAGTAACTGGTGTACTACTAACTAGCTCCCAAAGACCTTGTCCACTAAATAAGAAGCCTGTTCATGACTTCTGAATAAACTTGTATCACAGATCTTACTAGCAGGCATTGTATGCTTGGCATTTGTCTCTGAAAGTTCTCTCAAACAGGCACTGAATACAGTAAACAGTAAGTGGGTTTCTTATTTGCTAGACTGCAAGGAGATTTACTCATGAGAAATGGTTCTTGATTATGTGTTTCATGGGTGATAGCTAACCCTAGTATAATAAAATGAATGTATGTGACAATAGTATTGACTCTTCTTTCCAGAAGATCATGTTAAATGCCTAGTATACAGCCCCATGATTGTTGAGGGTTATGGATCTGACAGGCATTTCAATGATTTTTCTCTAGCTGGCTTGTTAGGACGTGCAGAGCAATAGAACTGAACACAACTAGATGCCTCCTTAATGGACGGTCTCCAACCTTAGATCTATATAGGTTGTGTTATAGATAAAGTACCAAAGAGGTAAAAAGAAAACCTATTAGCTAAGTGTCTAATTTCTCTCCCATTTACTTCAGTGTCATTTCCTAGATCCTTTTATAGAAATTTCATCAGGATTAGAGGGGTTTGTTTTATTTTGTTTTAGAGATCGAAACAAAGGATAAAATAATTTTTGTGGTAAATTTATGAAGAGGAAAAACTTTACCTTAAGGAAGGATTCAATGAGCATTTGAAAAATAAAACCTCTTCTGCTAGCTGAACATGACATTGACAGTAATTGGTGCTTCAGAAGAACTTTATCTGATGTAATACTTAACACTTTCACCTTCAAATACATAATTGCATCTCTCATGGCATAATTTATTCTTCAAAATGGGACTACCAAATTTTTTGTCCTGATATGCATCCCCCCTTTTTTTACTGTCATAAGTCATATGAGTCTAGAGCGTAGATAGAATGAAGAGGAGAGAAAGGAAGGAAAGAAGTCTAGCTTTACATATGGAAATATTTTCTTAGTCTTCCATGCAGTATATGTAAATTTCAATAATATACCTGGTTCAGTTTCAGAACAAAAAGACGTTTCAATGGACTGTCGTAAAATAGAATCTGTAACAGACAGGATGGGAAAAGTCAAACTTCAAAGGCACTAGAGTCATTTTGACTGAGTAATCTTTATTAAAAACTTATTTGGGGCAGAAAAGAATTCAACTTTAAACCTGGTGCATTTTGAAACTGCTGCAGCTACCCATCAGCTTTTTCTGTGGTCCTTCATCTAGGGCGCCATCACACAGCTGTGAGATCATTCTAGACAGCTTTTTGTAGACAGCTTTGTGGTCATTGCACCTGTGCTCTGACAATTCAGGATAAAGCCAGGCATGGGACAAGAAGCTTGGTAACCACCTTGTCACCATGCCCAAGCTGCTAAAGCCCAATGAGATGTCATCCAGCAGAGCCAGTCTCCATGAAAATGTTGGGGGTGGAGATCTACAAGGCATACACAGGGAAGCAGCTGAAGGAGGGAGTCTTGTGGTACCAGGAAGTACCCTGGCTAAAGATTGTGGACATATGCAGATGAATGACTTCAACATATTCTTGAAGGCAGATAAATTGCTTCAGCAGAGAATCTTGAAGGCCACGGTGCCTGGAGTGAGACCTTTTGCTTAATTATCCTCAAAAGGCATATTAACACCCCTGACTATGTTAATGAGCTTAATGAAGTACACAATAAACATATATGACTATAGTACTTGGTTCTCCATCCAAATCATGCTAAATATTACCCCAGGGAGAGGGATAGATGAGGTTAGGACATAAAGGATATTGAGGGGACACATCCCTGGGGAAAGCAAAAATGAAGACACAGAAGAGGCAGTCAACAAGCTATGCCCCTTTGCCTCCACCCAAGGCTGGGACCTTTGTACTAAGAACCGTGCCTTCACCTTCTGGTGAAAAATACCTGGGACAGCATTATTATCATATATTACCACTATTGCACTGAAGGTATTTATCAACAGCAATCCTGAATCTATCTGTTGCTTTTATAAATTACCTATTTTTCACAACTTTGCAAATTGTCACAATGAAAGTCCATAGCAGGACTCTGAAACAGAAAAGCATTAGCTCTAGCAAATGGTTGTATACATCAATGGGAGGGTGTCCTTTCGCCACATACACAACACCTGGACCAGGGGACCCTGGCCTGAATGGTGCCCAACACCTTAGAAGTCCAGATGTTGATAAACTCCAATCGACATGATAGAAGGGAGTGGTAAATGCCAGTGAAAGCCTTTTTATCCTGTCCTTTCCAACTTGGGGACTTATGGTTATGCAAGAGAAGGTATGTCCTCAAATGACACACCTGATGGGCATGCTTATTCCTGTCCAGATGTCTTTAAACGTATGGCATTTAAAGTTACTGAAGGTAATTTAAAATATGCCAAAACCCATGAATGTCTGTCTTGGATAAGTGTGGGAGACTTACACCGAAACGTTAGCAGTTCAAATACATCATTATAAATATATTGTTGTAGGCCATAAAACTTTGCTCAGACAAATTCCAGACAGCCTCCTATTTTGATTTCTAGAACTTTTTTTTTTTTCCTAATATGAACCAGTACTTTAAACAGCAACTGGAGTTTAAGATTTTTACAGTTTATTATTAAGGCAACCATACTTATTTTTTTCCTCAAACATGATTAGAGATTCATCTTTGCTCTATCTGGCAACAACAAAATCAAAATTAAATTACATTGCATTTACATCCAAATAAAAATGAAACATTGCCTATGGGGATAGAAATAATCATACACAATTTAAGTTTCCCCTTCAGGAGCCTCCAAATATTGAGAGTATTAAATGATAAGATGTGGACAAAAGAGTCGGCAAGTGATGACATTTTAGAAAAAGCAAATGTTGGCATGTAATATAATCAGTAATGGAAAGGAAATAAAGTAAATTCTATTTCAAAATTGATCATGAAATCCTACGTTTCTCAAGCAAGACAATTTTTGTGTCTAAGAGATGAACTATTATTAAAATATATAGTTGCATGAAAGTGTTGGAAATATTCACATAGGTCTACATGAAAAGCAAATTTAAAGTGATTCTTGAAAGGGATCCTAAGGGCTGCTAGAAAGCTCCTTACCTATTTCTTTTTTTTTTATACGACTTCATTTTAAAATCTTAGACTGTGAGATTTCTCCAGGTTTTCTTATCGCTCAAAATGTGTGGAGTGCACTATGGCTTTTCTCCATTTAGGGTTCCTACACTTATTTTCCTCACCAATATGAAAAAAAGACAAGGCAACTCAATAAATCATAATAATCGTATTCTGTGTAATGACTACAAACATTTGTGATAAAGGAGGAATCCCTAGTTGAATTTCTAGGACCTAATCTACCCTGCTTCACTCCTGTGGAAATCAGTACTCTGTCGAAACACATCAGTGTAAAAAACGAAAAAATTAGACTCTCAAGACAGATTGATCGTTAATATCTTTTAGATTTTTATCCTTTATACATATCCAAAAGGGCAGATACTTATTCCAACGTCTTCTTTTCACAACTTTTTTCATTGAATGAAATCTGATTTTTATAAATTCACATAACTCCAGGAAGTAACATTTTAACACAATTGCCATATATCAGAAATCGAAGTGTAAAATTTGCAAGAACCAACAAATGAAAACTATCAGTTTCAAGTATTGCTTGTAAGAATAGGATCAGCATCATGAGCCAAATTAAACTTCCAATCTGAAATCATGTTGCAGCTATGTCAGTTATTAAGATTCAACAAGCCTCAACCTACCCAAAATGAAAGGAGGGCCTAAGCGCTCTATATTCACACCTCCACACACATCAATAAGCTACATCTGCACTGTATCCAGAAGCCTGTTTGTGACTGCATTGTCTTTTTGGCAGTCTAAAAGTCTAAGCTCAGGCTTCCTATAAGTCCCATTTGTCTTTCCAGGGCATGCTGTAGAAGCAGGCAATGTCACAGGAGGCAGAAATACAAGAATAACTCCCTTCCTTTACTCAGAATACTTTGTCTGGCTGGTATCAGTCCAATGATAATAACACAGACATGGATGGGATGCATGGGGAAGGAGTATGCAGAGGTGCCCTGGTATGAATTCTACACTCCAGCTTACTGCTGAGTTTTACTCCAGGATGTACAAGTGTTAAGCTACCTCAGGTATTGGGTTGCATGAATCTCTGTGACAGAAGAAAAGAATAATAAAAAATCTAAAGCCAAAGAGAAACTTGGAGGTATGTTCCCAGCTGAAGGCTGCACTCAGGAAAAGCAATGCCCAGAGGTAAGGTTTTGGATAAATAACTAAATTTTTTTTTTCCAAAAAAATAGCTTGCTGACTACTGAGCCCTGTACCTGTACCCTGTATCACACATCAGTTCTTATAGAGATGTAGGGACTTCTCTTCATCTAAGCCACATGTGCCAGATGTTATAAAGGAGTGTGAGATAAATCCTGATGACAAGTGTTAGCCTGAGTTTCACTGGCATGCTGCATTTTTCTGTCCATTGTAACTCTGAAAAATAAAAATTCACCTCAATTATCAGGTCAGCCTTCTCTGAAGTTTATTCATGTATGTACAAGCAGTATTCAGGACCGCTCAGTATTATCCTTCTTTGTTGACTCTGAAAGGTAGTTGCTGAGTAAAGATACAGTGAAGGCTTAGCAAAATCAGCAAGACCAAGTTTTGTTCCGAAAATACTAGTAGAATCCTTGAGAATAACAGCCATACTTAGAGAAAATCATGATCAGTTTGTGGGTAATTCGCAGAAATACAAAGTGGAAAAATTTTCATACATCTTTTAATGTAGAAATAACCTATATTTCCTTTTTTTCTTTTTCTTTTATCCTTCTCCCCTCTGCCATGCAGATATGTATATCTGCATAGATATATATACACTGGTTTGTTACTACCAATAAAAATTTTACAAACAAGAACTGCTAATGGATATTAACAGGAAAACAATGTGACTACCACCTACTACATTTTGAGTTTCATTACTTCAGTTTAAATGTGTTCATGATTTGGTGTAGCTAGTTTTTTCCAGAAAGATGTATTGTAATGACTAGATTTTAAAAATTTCATCTAGTGCCTTCTACAAGGGACAGATTTTTCCAAATAACTAAGTGTCTTAGATGTAGTTTTATTCTGATATTTTGTCTTCACCTGTAGTTTCTAACCCTATAGTCCTGAAATCAGACTTTTTACAATTTTTTCCCTAAATGTACAAGTTGCAATGTATTAACAAGTACATATGAGTACCTATTTAAAGGAAAAAATCACCATTGTTGCTTCATAAAGGTTCACTTTGGAATGTTTGCATCACTGGATTTTTGTCCTTATTAACAGAAAACAAAAGGTGTGTATATTTTGCCCTTTGAGTGTTCTTGAAGCAGTGCTAATGATGAGACGCTTAGGTTTTGCGATGCCATACAAAATCGTAAGACGTGATCTGTGTTACATCTAATAATAGCAGAGAACAAATCCACACAACTAATTTAAAGAGGTCCTTGTCCAGCCCCTATATATATTCACTAGATGCAGTGAAAAAAAATCAGAGCACTCAAATGGGATGTGGGATCCTTTTGGGGTCAGGCAAAATATCATCTAGAACAGATTCAACATGAGTCCCCTATGTCTATAAAACCAAGTATCTATTAGTTTGTGTGAGACAGCTCTAAACAGCTGGATTTTTACATTATCCACTATTTTTGCTGTGCTTAGGTTAAATTCTGATTCTGCATTTAGCCCACATGAATAGGCTGTGTGCTGGGAGCTCTGCAGGAGTTGCCAAAAGAGCTCCTCTCTCACAGTCAAATAAAATTAATGACAGTAAAATTGCTTTGCAGTGAAGACCAGAATTTCTGTCCCATCCTTGCAGCAAATCCAATTCTCTCCTGCTTTGTTTCCTGAAATCTTCATGCTGGAAGAGATATGCTCCATTGTATAACCAGGTATTTGTGAAACATTTATTTCAATTGTAGCAAATTTTTAAAAATACCATCAATTTAAAGAGTCTTATTTGCTTCCTGTGTTACCGTCTTGTATCGTGGACCAGGAAATAAGTCTGGGAACAGGAAATCATGCATGCTCAGTTGTATAAGTTTATGGTGGTTACAGACTATGAATCCAAATCAGATGTCATTTCAAGTAGTTTTGCCAATGTGTATTTCCTGTTTGTTTTTGAAGAACGTAGACTATACTATAAGCTTGTGTAAATTAACAAATTTTCCCGGAAGTCAAGATAGTTGTCCTGATTGACACCAGCTGAAAATCCGCCTTGAGCTTTTAAAAATCACAGCTATTAAATGTTAATGTTATTTTTCTTGAGTAATATTGTTTGCCAAATTGAAAAATGCAGCAAAAGTCCCAGTGATAGAAAAAAGTCAGCCATGCATCTTAAAGGCAGCTGGGACAATGGGCTATTACAGGGAGTTGCTTCTTCCCCATGACAGTAAATTTAACAGATTTTATTTTACTAAAGCTACGTCCCTTAAACCAATAAAACTTGTTCATTATGCCAGGCCATAAATGCCCTGGTAGAAAGGGGTCAAGGAAACCGTCAGCTGTGTCAAGCACAAATTGTCAAAGAAACTGTACTTTATCTCCAAAAGATTCAGGCATGCCAAGTTTGAGACCAGCCCACATAGGAGAAGGCAGGGAATGCCAAACTCAAGGTTTATCTTGGGCTGAGAGGTCCCTTACAGTGAGGCCATTTCCATGTCTGCTCTCTTCCTTTGAGTAAATTATAGCTTGCTTGGAAGATGAGCTTCCTGTATCTTGGGGTACTGATGTTATTCACAGAAATAGGAGGTACCAAGATTTGTTGGCTTGCTGCGCTAAAAAGCTGATGCCCAGGGGGATATACCAAACTGGATCATAGCACAGCACCCCAAAAAGACATATGGGGATAAGACTGCTGAGGAAATGTGTGTAGTGGAGGGAAAGGAGAAAGATCTGAGAAGACTAAGCCTACTCATGGAATTATAAACAGTCCTACACAGGCTCTTCGAAATAAAATGACAGCCAGTCATTCTTAGGTGATAGGGAAGAAAATGTCCTGTCTCCAGAAGAAGTATTATGAATAATCTGTACACCTCTTTGTTAGTAATTTTTCCCTCTGAAATAATCTCCTGTTGTTTGGAATATTCTATAATTTATGCCATTTCCTCAAATGTTTCTAACGCTGAATGCTTCACTTCCTCTGTTCCACACAAAGCTGTTCCAGTGAAATTAGACAAAGAACATATTCTTACATCAGTTCATTCATCACACTCAAGTCTCTCTGTTTTGTTTATGTAGCTAATGTAGAAAAGATTTGCTTTTTGCAGGGTATTATAGTATTGCAAGGCTTCCCACTTTTACATTAAGCCTTCTGAACTGAGCCTTCAGCTCATGTAAATAGACATGAATAGTCTGACACATTACTTTAGGTCTAAAGAGGCCTGCCAGTAATTAGAAGATTTGAGTAACACCATCTGAAATAGCAAAAAATGGTTATTGCTTTTAGCAGACTGTCCCATTTTGTAAAAGATGTGTTCTCAGATTTTTTGGGGGGCTCCTGGTCCAAGTGGAAATTTGGGACATTGTTTAGAACTAGATGAAGGTCATGGGCATATACCCAGCCTGAGGTCTCATATAATGAGACTGAAAGTGGTTTGTTGTTTTTTTTTAATGGAAATATGAAAATGTGACTGTAATATAACATCAAGAATAGTATTTATTAGTGTCTGTAGACTGCCCCCACCTAAAGAATGAGAAACATCAACTAATCTCTACTAATCCCTGCATTAAATTTCCTGATCCTGCAGCCACTCTTTGAGATTATTTGCAGACTGGTAGGAAGCACTAGAGGCACGGCATAAAGAGGACACTTTCTGTAATTGGATCAATACTGTGTCCCTTAAGATCTCCCCAGAGAAGCTAGTGAATTATTGCCTTGATGAACAGTGAGGTAGATTAAAAACTGTCTGAATGGCTGCACCCAAAGGGTGATCATCAGTGGTACAAACTGTAGTTGGAGGCCAGTAACTAGCAGTGTATCCCAAGGGTCTATAATAGGTACAAGCCTGCTTAACGTTGGCATTAATGATCTAGATGAGGAGGAAGAGTGTACCCTCAGCAAGTTTGCTAATGAAACAAAACTAGGAGGAGAAGCTGAGATGCCAGAAGGTCATGCTTCTATCCACAGGGACCTCAACAGACTGAAGAAAAAGCTGACAGGAATCCCATGAAGTTCAACAAGGATAAATGCAAAGCCCTGTTACTGAAGAGGAAAAACTGTGGACTAACATATGCTGGGGGCCATCTGGTTGGAAAGTAGCTTTGAAGAAAAGAACCTGAGAGTCCTGTTAGAAATTCATAGATTCATAGAAGAGTTTCAGTTGGAAGAAACCTTCAAGATCATCGAGTCCAGCCTTTGTCCTTTGTCCACAACACTAAATTTTGTCCCTCAGCACAACATCTACCCATCTCTTAAACACTTCCAGGAACGGTGACTCAACCACCTTCCTGTGCAGCCTGTTCCAGTGCCTGACAACCCTTTCGGTAAAGAAATTCTTCCTACTATCCAACCTGAACCTCCCCTGGCACAACTTAAGGCCATTTCCCCTTGTCTTATCACTTGCTACTAGGGACGACAGACCAAGTCCCACCTTACTATAACCTCCTTTCAAGCAGTTGTGGAGAGCGACAAGGTCTCCCCTCAATCTCCTCATCTCTAGGCTAAACAGCCCCAGATCCCTCAGCCTTTCCTCATTAGACATGTGTTAAGCCCTTTACCCCCTTGGTAGCCTACCTCTGTACCATCTCCAGCACCTCAGTGTCCCTCTTGTAGCGAGGGGCTCAAAACTGGACACAGTACTCGAGGTGCACCAAAGCCGTGTACAGTATCATCTCCTTCCTCCTGCTGACAACACCATTCCTGATACAGGCCAGGATGCCGGTGGCCTTCTTGGCCACCTGGGCACACTGCTGGCTCGTGTCCAGCCCAAGTAGAACATAAGCCAGGAATGTGCATTTGTGGCAAAGAAGGCTATTGGTATCCTGCACCATGTTATGCAAAATATTGCCAGCAGGTGGAGGGAGGTGATCCTTCTCCTCTGGAGAAAGTCCAGTGGAGGGCCACAGAGATAATTAAGGCACTGGAGCACATCTCCTGTGAAGAAAGGCTGAGAAAGAACTGAGACTGTTCAATGTTTTGCCTGGAGAAGGGAAATCTCAGGGGTCTTATTAATGTGTACAAATATCTGAAGGGAGGTTGCAAAGAGGACGGGAACAGGCTTTTTTCAGTGGTGCCCAGTGGCAGGACCAGAGACAATGGGCACACATTGAAACATGGGATGATCCATCTGATCATCCGGAAACTCATTTTCATTGCGAGAGTAATGGACCAGTGACACAAGTTGCCGTCAGATGTTGTGGAAATTTCCTTCCTGAAGATATTCAAAAGGCATCTGGACACAGTCCTGGGCAATTTGATCAAGGTTACTCTCCTTGAGCAGGAGGGTTGGAGCAGATGACCTCTAGAGGTCCCTTCCAACATCAGCCATTCTGTGATTATCTGATGATCCCACTATCATAGCGAAAATTTTATGACGAAGTTGTAATTTAGTGAACAACTTGCTTCTTTCAGAAATATTCTTATACAAGAAGTATTCTATGCAAGGATAGCAAAGCTATCCTTGCCTGTTTTTGAGGAGCATCATAGATATTGGTGACATTGTTCTTTTAAATGATTTACACCAGAAAATAAAAAGATGAAAAGATAACCCAACCTTTCATTTATCAAATTTGCAGCATTCTATCTGAAAATAAACAGCTTGACTGCTTCATAATAGTTTGCTAAATTTCCTAGTGAACAAAACCTGTCCATTGTCAGTATTGTTACTGTGCTGAAGATGTCTTTGTTATCACGTTTCCTTGTACATGCTCACTGTACAGTTGGACTTCTTCCCTCCCTCCTTCCCTCCCTTCCTCTCTCCCTCCCTCTCCTCTCTGCGATTTCACATGAACATTTCCAGTGACAGAGCCCTGCAAGGAGTCTGCCATCCCTCTAGCCCTGCTGTGCAATGCAGCATCACCACAGACATCCTCTCAAGATTTTCTCTTTCTTTGTAACTCCCACCTTTGACTAGGAAGGAAAAGAAGCATTTATGCTCTTGCTGAGACTCAAAGCCGCTGGGTTAGGTGGGAGGAGAGACACTACCTCTACTTCACAGTCACTTCTGTCACTAGGCTTGAGTTATGAGAGTGAGAGTTGAGTAGCAACTTCAACTGTGCAGGTACTTTTAGTAACCCCAGGGTCAAACCCAGAGGTTGTACTGAATAAGAAGTCTTTAAGCTGGCACATACCATTTAGTCAGTAGGTTGAAAGAAGCTCTTTCCTTCACATCAGCTTTTGGGGATGCCAAGTTGCATTCCTCATGAGCAGATTATATTCCTTGCACTGTAGAGGATAACTCACTATTGTATCTTTTACAATTTTTTATCATATGCATATTGTCTGTATTTTTCACTCCTAACACATTTCTATTTAGGAATATGTATGTCTGGACAGTATCGGTGATCAATGAACCAGTGCAGATTGGAAGGAACAAGGACAGAGAACAGTTTTGAGTTGAACAAACTATAGGAATTTAAATTCGTTCAAAGTAAAATTACGGATTGGCACCTTCATATCTACAAATTTAAATAATTAAATACCTAGCTCTAAAACTAATAGAAACTTGATGATTGTTCAGTTTACAAGACATCAGAAGACTTACTTCCTAAGTAATCAAAACGATATGGGAAACCTTCTATGGCAAAACTATAAACCAAACCACCCTCCATCCTGTCTTTTGCTTAGTGGATACTTTTCTTAAGAATTTTATCTTTATGATCCATCACTCCCAGACTCTTAGAGCAGTTCTTAAAAAATACTAGTTCCCCGATAATTTTTATTTCATTAAAGGATGCTGAGAGGTTTAGCTCTGTCTTATAAGCAGTTTCAAGGCATAAAGATGTATTTCTGAAATACAATAAGGAATATTTCTTATTTTACCTTACAGTTATCACTAAATAACTTCAGAGCAGTATTTGCAAAACCACATTGCAAATAAGTTTCCTCTGCTAGTCTACAAACCAGGTAAACGTAACTCACATGGATGCCCATTTAAGTGATTTGTTTGCACAAAGGACTGATAGGACAAGGGGAAATGGGTTTAAGTTGAAGGAGAATAGATTTAGATTAAATCTGAGGAAGAAATTCTTCAGTATGAGGGTGGCAAGACTTTGGAATAAATTGTCCAGAGACGTTGTGGATGCCCTCTTCCTGGAGGTGTTCAAGGCCAGGTTGGACAGAACCTTGAGTAGCCTGATCTAGTTGAGAGACGTCCCTGCCTGTGACAGGGAGGTTGGATTACACGATCTCTAAGGTCCCTTCCAGCCTAGGCCATTCTATGATTCTATGATTTTATGAACAGTTTTACTAGCAAACTTTTTATAAAGAATTCCAGCGCTTGTGAATAAACCTTAAAATTTGCATCAGATTTTCATGCATCAGTATATGTCAGCAAGCACCTACGAGTCAAACTACAGACAAATTCTCTTTCTCAGCCCCACTGACCTTGGTATTTGACTAATTTTACACACCAAAGAAAAACAATGAACTCTGAAATTTTATTTGAAAGTTAATAGGCTTGGAATAGCAACCAGATATTTGGAAAGTACTGAGATCAATCTTTATTAAGATTTATTCTTTGTACTGTAGCAGCATCTACCAGTTCTACTAATGTATCATGTGACAGAGGCATGTAAATTTGTCTCCTAATACATCAAAGTGCCCTGTTTTCCTGTAAGAGGATTTTCTGATATTCTTTGAGACCTCAGCAATTCTAACCTTCACCTGCAAATTAGTCTCACCTTTCTTGTTAAAGCCTGATTCTTTGTCAGATTATGGATGTTAAGTTACTCAGTATATTACAAGAGACGTTGAGTCCTTTGCTAATGCTTTTGTCTAGAGCTAAACAAGTTGGAAACTCAGCCTTCTGAGGAGTCATAGACCGCAGGTTTTACAGGAGTGGTTCTGAACTGTTTATGTGCTGTACTGGTGTGAGGTATACGTAACAGCTGAATGTCTTCTGAGAGACCATGGTAGAGATGGTGGTGTTCTTTAAAGTATATCTTAGGTGTTTTGGTTGGACTGTACTTCTCCAGAGACTGTAATGAAAACTACAAATTGAACTGAAGGTTTACTAACAAGAAGTCCTAAATCGAAGAAAGATATTTTTATTGTGTAGTAGATGCAGTGATGCAACTCATTCAAGGTGTAACTTCCTCATTTCTAGGACAAATCTTTACATATTAGAAAATAATATCAAATTACCAAATAATTGCCTTGTAACTGTTAGAAAACGGCTTTAAAATTATGTGGGCTTTCAAGCTGCTGGAGCAGAAGTTTCTGAATTAATATTAGTGCCAAGCAAAAAAAATATCACTGAATCTGCACAATCTACACGTCACTGAATATGTTTGATACAAAATGCTTAAACCCTCAGTCAGTGGCAGAAAGGCATTTATCAGCAAGCCACCAAACCCCTCTGTCTAGTTATTCCTTTCACTTAAAAATCCAAAACGATCTGATCTACCCCATAATTCTTACTGGATAAGAGAGAGGTGCTCAGAGAATTTCACAAAACTATTCCTTGGCTCAGTTATAGCAGTGCTGGAGTAGGACTATCACCTCCAGTAAAGCAAGCACTAAATCAGTTCATACAATGTACTTCTTTGTGTACTGAACTGGGCTAAATCCAAAATCCGAGGCTAAGTCCTTTTGCATAAAATGATTGCTCTGTTTCTGTGCTTAGTGCAGCCTGCAGCCCCAAAGGTCTTGGAGTCGTTCTGACACAATAAAAGAAATGCTTATTCAGAAGACATGATCTTTCAGAAAGAAAAAAAGTACCCACCACCAACAAGAAACAGATGGATTTCAGCAGATAAATAAGGAATGAAGATTGAACTGGCTACAGGGAGATTTATTTAGCAACTGTTTCCAATTTATCTTTGGGATGTACAGTAGCAGCAATTTATGAGAAGTCAAAGCCAGCTTGCTATTTACATTGCATATAAACAAGTCTAAGTGAATAATTAAGCAACTGAAGTACTTGTTTTTCAAACTGTAGGTTAAGTTTGGAAGCCTTACTGTCTCTTAGCTCTTTTTGTTTCTTGAGCATCCTAAAAATAATTAGTATTACTACAAATTCTTAAGTCTCTCAGCCTTTGGCAGTTATTCCAAAAAGACATGCAAGCAAATCTAATGCAAGTTCTTGTATTTTGTCTGTGATGATACGCCTAATCAAGATGTTGTCTTTATAAGCAACATTCATATAGAAATAGCTGCAAACACACCAAATCAAGTTTGTTTAACTGCATAAGCAGTCTTTACATTAAATACAATTTCAAGGAGATTATTGCTAATATTGCTGGTGTTGGCTACAGAAATTTCTGTTCAGCTGAAATAAATGGGAATTCTTTGAACAACAGAATTTCTTACTAAACAGCATGTGCTGACATTTTTATTTTGTTATGATGCTTATGCTTTAAATGAAATTAGTGAATTTAAAAGCCCAAAAGTTATTGCCTTTGGCAACTTAAGTCTTTTGTGTGCCTATTAAAAGATATAGTATTGCAGTTATTCATGCTGTTTGGTGAGTATATCTCAGCTCTTAACCAACAACTTTGCTGCTAGCCTTCAGACCTCACCCCATTGTTGGTAAAGACAAACCCAATATTGGATTCAGCACTGGGGGCACATTCTGAATTGAATAACTAGGGTAATTATTACAGAAGTCAATGTGGATAGTAAGACATGGAGCATTACGACTTGTTGTTTTGGTTGCATGTTCTTTACTTTCCACCTTCTATCTCTCATATTTTCCCGAGCCTTATTATATTGAGCTGGTCTTACAAGGGAGGTTTTTAAATTTCTGAAAATTTAACACTCATTACTAGCACTTTTTGCAAAGTGCTATGATGGTTTAATGATGTAGGTATCTGTCTCCTAGCAAACAGGCTAAGATGAAAAAGGCATTTAACACAGAGCAGCTGATGGCAAATTTCAGGTGTCACATTATCATCCTATGTTAACATGAAGTAGGAATCAGATTTTATTTTATTTCCACAGCCCTCTAGTACATGACAAGGACTTCTCATTTAATAGCAATATTATCAATAATACCAGTAGTGACCATATATAAAATACTACTTCCATCATTTATATCTGACAGCAAAGACAGGATAAAGCTAAAGCTGACAGCATGGCTTCTTTTTTCCATATGCACAATGTATGTCTTTATTCTATCCAATTTTCTGAATACTAAATCATGCTATCATTTGTATATCTAAAGCTCGGTAAGATGCATATTATACTCTGAATGAAACAAAACTCTTCAGGCTTTTCATTCCTTGTCTAATTCCCTAGAGTTCCACAGATGCTATAAAAAGTGTAAGACATAGAAGTGTGACAGTACAGCACTTCATACAGTATTTATATACATTTCTGAACTGAATATTGCACTGTATGAATAATCTTTGTAACTTCCAAATATTTACATTTCTAAACCCGACCCTTTGTATGACTACTTATGCAGGAAATAAACCTTCTCTTGTGTATTCACAGGAAGCTGAGTTATCTGAGTTTTAAGCCAAATTCAAAACATACTTCAAAAGCAACTGCCACATAGAAGACACTGTTTATGTAACTCGGCTACGTCTCTGCCACATGAAGTGCTGTGCATTTTCCTGAGCATGTGTATCAATGCACACAAAAAAGCTGATGTTACTTTTCTTCTTTTAAATCCACTGAGAATCCATAGATGGCTGACAGTCTGACATTTACATAAAACTTGAAACTGAGTACTTCATCAGTTGAAAACCTGTAAACTTAGAGATGTTATTACCAACCTGTGTTTCAGGCTTGGTTCCAAAAATACTTCATGTATAATTTCAAGATCAGACTGCCCCTATGCAGAAATTGGACTCAAGGAGGTCTGTCAAATCTCTAAAATTCCTCAGTATCCACAAAGTTTAGGAAATGATTCTTAGTTTCCTCAGTTTATACCCAGCTAGTACTGTGAACTGTCTGTTAACATGAGTACGGGCCCCAAGTTCCCTAAAAGTAAAGTATCTTCATATAGCTACCATATAACTATAGTTATAAATGGCAGACATCAACATACTAAAATAGCTTTCAGTTTTTAAGAGATCATTATCTATCAGTTGTAATAATTCTTGTTGGCTACTTATAAGTCCTTCCTTGGATGCAAGATAAATATGAATAGCACAAATTAAGCTTTACTTTGTTATTGTTTATCCCTTTTTTTATCTCAAGTTGGGAGAATAATTTTGTAACTGCTCCATTAACCAAATAATTCTTTAGCATTTAAAAGCTGATTTTTTTGACATTTTCTTTTCATTAGGCTACAAGTTTTCTGATACTGATAATTACTCATTTGGCCTTTCTGTGAATTAATTGTGACCACCTGGCAAACAGTTGTTTCTGGTGCAGACAGAAATACCAATGTGCAGCTCTCACTCTACAACTGCTTGGAAATGTCTGCTCGTTGACTCATTGCTTACAGTAAATACAGAAGAGAATTTCTCAGAATGCTGATGTTCATTGGAATATTTATTTTATAACAGGACAGAATCATTGCTGTGGAAAAGCAAAAGGACTCCAAAATTTGTGTAACTGAAGATGTGAGGAAAAAAGTTACCTCCCTTTCTCCTTGTCACTGTGTTGGTCAGTGGAGCTGCTCACAACAATCATCCATGCACGTTGAAGGTAGCCCCCACTACTCCTCCCACCACGAACTAACTTTGTCATTATGGCATCAAGGGTCCACCCAGCAAGTGTAGGTTGGACTTTACAGACAAGAGGAGAGAGGAAGCAAAGATATGCAAAAGAACAAAAAGATGTCAGAAATAAAGGGAGGAAGAAGGCAGAAATTTGGTGTGGCAATTGTGTTTCCACATGGGACTGCAGTCACCCACCTACCCCAAGTGAGGAAGCTGTGGTTATGACTGAAAGTGCGACTGTCTTGTTTCTTCCTTCACTCCAGGCTCTGCATTGCCCAAAAAAAAGGGGTGCACCCTCCTGCTGGGTCAGCAGAGCAGTCAGACAGCCCACTGCCCAACCTCCATGGCACCCGACAGCCTTCCTTACCATGGGCTCCTGAGGCAACTGCTGGGGACCAGGGGTGAGGCAGGGGACACGGAGAGCTGCTGCAAGGCAGGGCCAGGCTGCAGGAAAGCGTCCTGCCTGTGTGGAAAGGGGCACTACAGTTGCATTCATGCTGCTTTGTTTCAGATGTGTCCCCCAGCAGTACTGCACGTCCTTAACTTCAGAAGTGGCCTTGCTCTTATGTTCTGATAAGCACAGCTGGTGCTTTTAAGGAGAGGTGATGCATGTCTATCTCAAGCCTTGGGTGTCCCATCACAGACAAAGTCTACTTGCACTTTGGTTTCAATTCGGAAAAATGGTTAATGCCAGTACTGCAAAATCTATATAAAGCTTCTTTCAATGGCCCCCTGCCATCACCTGCAAAAAGAGGGGGTTATATATCAAAGACTCTTTGTGTCTCTCGTCAATTAAATAGGTTTACCAAATGGAACTCCCAAGCTGGCCATTAGTCTTACGAGGCAAAAAAAGAATGTATAATACAAAAACCTGCTTGTTCCCAACACATGGAGCCAGAAACATTTGCACTAGAAAACATTTACCACAACAGCAAAGTGTCAGACTGTATAAAAGGTGATGGCATCTTTTATAATCACTTCCTTACCCAGAGTTCCCCATTAAAATGAGGTAGCAATCTGTTCCCAAAAACATTGGTCAAAACTTGAATAAATGACCAGAAGATTTATCCATAGAACTCACAATGCAAAATTAATGGAAGTTTTGTGCCTAAATTGCCTTTATAGCTTTTAGAACCCCACACTACATTTACTGCTTGGTCATACACCTGCAATGTTTAGGTCAGGAAAAAAAAAAAATTTGGGCTGCTGTTACTTTTTTCTTCTTGAGGCAGGACAAATAATTAAAAAATAAAGGCCGTCAAAGGTACTCTTACTACGTAAATTAATTTTATTCAAAACAGGTTAAAAAAACTAACAAAGCTTGCCTAACTACATGAGGTAGTACATGTAGCAAAACAGAAGGCAGAATATAGTATTCTGAAATATGAAGAATACGAATAAGTATACAAGTTGAAGGGAAATAAATTCAACAACAGAAACAAAATAAACCAAAAATAAAGTTTAACAGCTTTTCAGTTTTAAAGCACCAATACACTTTTCATAGAAAGAAACATAGTATCACCACTACACGTTCTTCGTATACCATAATATGGTAAAATTAATGCACAAGGCAGTTCACCATAAAGGAGTTTCTGAAAATGGTGAAGCAACAAATGACAGATTGTCACTGGGCTCCATATCACTATACTTCCTGGCCTGCAGGAGTATTTGCCAGGTCATGAGGAGCAAGGTTAGCCTTTGTGACCATTTTCTTTAAGTGTTTTTTGAACACTTACCCTCATATTAATGTATAGTATACAGATACCATGTACAGCTTAAGGCCCCAAGCTCGGAAATTTATATGTATGTGTACAAATCTATGTTTTTGCTGAGACCTAATTTAGGTAAATTGAAGGAGTCACATAGCAAAAATAAAGCATGTGTATGCGCAGAACTGCTTTGAAGAACTAATGGCTTATTCCTGAATTTTATCTTACTCCTCAATATGAAAGTTTTCACAGATCCTTCAAGGTTATATATGTCTGTCTCTCACTCACTCATCCCAAGACAGCTGAGTATCTGTGAAGGACTGCACCATAATGAATTGGTTATTTGAACTAAAGAGCTTAGCAGCATCCAATAAACATTTTATTAAGATTTTTAAGAAATACTAAACATGAATGGCCCAGTTTCTTAGAAGCATTTCTTTAGAGGAAAACATGCTAATATAACCCAGGACTTCCCTGTATTTTGTATTTTCCATTTTATTTTAAAATAGGTATTTGTACTTGTTATTAGTGTGAAATTGAAAACAGTCTAGCTCTTCATTTATGCTTGCATGGCTAATGCTACTGTAAATCAACAAAAAGTTATATATATTTTTATTTTATTTTAAGGCATGATTTATTATATTGACTCACTGGGATGGCTTCTTTCACGTACATTGGAAATAAAAACTCAGGCCTCTTTATGGTATAGTTTTAAGGTTACTGTTAGTGGCATATATAAAGCACCATACAATAATATATTCATATGAAAAAAACAAAGAACATTTATGAGCTTTGAATTAACTGTATTAGGAGTAACTGCTAAGAAAATATAGCAATATTTAACACAGGAATCAAAATATTGTTATATATCATTATAGATTTTCACATGAATTTTTCTCCCATGTTTACTTTTTTCATTAAGATATATATGCAATTTAAACTTTTTGGTGGAAAGCAGTATACATCTTCTGTACAATAATGTTACAGCTTTATACAAATTTTAGGAATTAAAAGAAATGACCTTCATTATTCTCTTCCAAGTGCTCTGGTTTCATTTGCCTCTTTTACATTGTACTGGCTAGATTCAAACAACAGCAAATACTCTGAATGCCTTGCTTCCTGGAGGATTCTGTAAACTGAAACATAAAAATATCCCTGATGTTATTTTTAAGACTGTAACACTCCAGTGACAACTTTCTTGAATTGTTAAATACAATTCTAGGATCCTATGACTCTTCTTGTGACTACTCATAATTTCAGCTATCTAAGATTTTTTTTAAACTGTTACAAATAAAAATTACATAAATTTCAGATTAATTTTTCTTCCAAGCAGCTTACTAGGAACAAATCATAACATAAAAAGTTAAAGTAACCCTTTGTGATGAGGGATTCTGGTTTAAAGAATAAAGCTCTACTGAAGCAAAATACTAACATAAGTTTATAGGAAAAAGAGAAAGCATGCATCTTATACTCAGTATTCTAACAACTATATTCGTCGAGAACTTGCAGATCTACGAGATCACTCGTTTGTTAGTTACTTATACGCTGAAGAATAGATTTCTAAACAGAATTAATATTTTACAAAAACAAAGGAAATGCCTTCTGAATGGATAAATATCTGTTTTCAAAAGAAATGAAATAAAAGCATCCAACTGCAATGAAATTTTGTTAGAATAAATGTTTTTGCCTTATAAACTGAACTATCATGTCATATTTAATGGTTCCATTGTTTTCCCTTTTGCAAATCTTGTCTGAGGCATATCTGGGAAGGAAAGGGAAGCGGGGTTGAAAGTAAGGAAGGGCACAATGAAACAGGTTGCCTGAAATGGCATTACAAGCCATCATATGCTGCTTCACAGAAAACTTGCATGGCACTTTTTTCCAAACTGCTAACCCTCCAAACTTTACCAAGACAGCAAAGCACAAACAATGATTAAATTTGAAACACTTTTCTTGGCTACATCTGTACTCAGTGAGGAGATTTGTATGGAGAACAAAAGTGTCAGTAAGATAGTGCTCTTTCTGAGGCAATTGGATGGTCATGGGAAAAGGCTAAAGAATATGTCATGAAGTCATCCACTAAGCAAAGGAAATCTGTATTTTACAAGTTTCCAGAGCTGTGGAAAGGTTTGAGGGGAAATGTCAAGACATTTTCCCACCCACAATTAAATGAAGTACTCTTTTCTTACTTCCAAGTTCTCCACAGAAAATTCTGGAGGTATTTTCTCCCACAAATTTCTTGGAAAACCTATAGTTTTAGAGGTAGCAATCACTCTTAGCTTTACAGGACTGAAAGACTGCTACAAGGTTTTTTTTAAAGACAATTTCTCTGTCTTCCTTTGGAAGCTGAAGAACTTTTTCAGGGATTAAATTTCATCTGCAGCATGCAGCCATGTGTTATCATTACAGAATGCATGAATACACTGAATTACAGAATTCACAGCATCTCCACGTCTTTCAGAAAAACATTATTAAAAAAAGTGAAACCATTAAAAAAATGTTTTAATGATTGTGAATATTAATGTTTGTGAGTATTATTTATGATTCAGGCTTCCTGGTTCAATGCCATGCAAATCAGTAAAGAACGTATCATCATGAACCAATGAACTTGCATCAGCTAGTAGTACTCTACTGCACATCCTCTAACTTGGACAGTGTAAATCATTAATGTTAATTTTAAAAAATCCCAAAGAAAGTAAAGGCAATTTTCTTATCAAATATCGTGCTAGTTGCAATAGAATCAGCAAAGTAAACAAGAGGGTTATTTTATTTCATAAGCAGCTTTTTAGCGTAATGATTTATGAGCTTAGAGGAGGCAGGCAGCTCTGGTACCACAGCTTCGCCCAAGTCACCACAGCTGTTACACAAGCTCTGTAAATCACCCAAGTTGGCCTAGTTGTTGGTTTCTAGCACTGCCCCGGGTACAAACAGACATAGTGCAAGACTTTGTAAATCTTATCGAGGTGAAGGGTAAAGTATAATCTTTGCAGCTAAGCTATGTACCTTTCTGAAAATATCCCATTTTGAAAGGAAGCAATGTACACCTTTCTTTTGTCTACTGGCATAACATCAACATAACCACCCTGGTTGCGGACTACACCAGCATGTACTGCTGCCCGGCAGATACTGGATATCTAAGAAAGAACAAGGAGAAGATTAGTTTTCATTTATCTTTTTATTTAAAAATTGTTTAGAAGAAAATTAATAAAAACAATTAAACCAAGTTCTAGGAAACATAAATATATTTGTTGCATGACTAATTTTATTAATCTTACAGTATTTAAATCTTTTTTTCATAGGAATTAGGCCATCTTATAGGAATACAGACACTACTTCTTCAAAGATCTCCTGCAGCATGACACCAAAATCATTTATTTTAGGCTATTTCAGTTCAAAGATCACTAACATGTTTGAACTTTTGAGTCTTTCAAAATGAAAGGCTCAATCAGCCCTCATTTCAACAGCAGAGAAGCAGCACAAGCTCAACTTTATTCAGCTATTATAGATCAGGAGATTCAGTTTAATCCCCATTCAGAGTCAAACAGGGCCTCAACAATTCTGAGGTCTTTAAGGAAAGGCTGGATGTGCACTTAGTGCCATGGTCTGGCCGATGTGAAGGTGATGGGTCATAGACCGGACTTGATGATCTCAGAGGTCTTTTCCAGCCTCAACAATTCCGCGATTTTGTGATTCTGTGATTCTGTGACTGTAGAACAGCAAAGGCTGACTGCAGTCTCATGTTTCAAGGACAATGTCCTACCCCAATGGTCAGGGACAGAGTGCAGTAATTCCATCTCTAGGTTCAAAACCTCAAACAACAGCGAAGTGATCCATATCCAAAGGGAACATCACAATTTCAAATCCAGACATGGACAAATACTAAAAACTAATAAAATTTAAGGTATAATGTGAGCATCAAAAAGAAGACAGATGTCTAAAATCATTCCTTAGCTATGAGAGTTGATTAATGGCAGACTAATGGCTTTAGCTCCTCAATTCTGAGTGAGGAAATAAGAGTCAGGAGGTGAAGACCCCCCCAGTTGCTTCAAAAGAAAAATTTTCAAATCAGTTTCTACTTCCATAAACTTTATGCAAGTAAAATTATGTAGCATTGTTGGGCCCCAGGCCTGAAGAACAAAAATCCAGGTTGATGAAAACACAGACCCACCGCCATTAAGGAAGACCTAGCATGTGAACTATTGCAGAAGTCTGACCCCTACAAATCGATGGGACCTGATAATATACGTCTGAAAGTGTTAAGAGATCTGGCTGATGCCTGCTCTTCATCATCTTTGAGAAGTCATGGAGATCAGTGGATAGTCCGGAAGTCTGGAAGAAGGCTAATGCCATCTCCATATACAAGAAGGGCCTTAAAGGATCATCCAGGAAATTACAGGCCCATCAGTCTTACTTGAGCCTCAGGGAAAGTTATTGAACAAACTCTCCAGGGGGCTGTCACAAGTCAAAGGAAGCACGTGATGTGGGTGGGGAATGGACTGACAGATCATACCAAGAGGGTGGTGGCAAAGAGCTCCTTTTTAGAGTAGCAACCTGCCACAAGTAGGGTTCGCCAGGAACTGATACTGGGCCAACAATGCTGTTTAACATCTTCATGAGTGATTTAGATGATGGAATCAAGTATACCCTGATGAAGTTTGCCAATGATAACAAACTTACAGGGAAGTTGACATTCAGAAGGGAGAGCCACTTTGCAGGAAGACTGGGAAGCTGGATGAGTGGGCTAACAAGAACTGGATGAAGTTCAAAAAGCGTGAGATTTTGCACCTGGGAAAACATAATCCAAGAGTGCAGATCTCTAGTGAGATCGCGAGCAGTTCTGTGGCAAGGGACCTGGGTGTCCTGGTGAACGAGCATGATACTGAGCAAACACTGTGCTGCTACAGCAAAGAAAGTCAACAGGCTGCTAGATTGCATCAACAAGGGCATCACTAGCAGAGATAAAGAAGTCATTATTCCACTCTACTCAGCACTTGTGAAGCCACATGTGGAATACTGTGTTCAGTTTTGGTTCCAGCCATACAAAAAAGATCTGGACAGGCTGAAGAGCATCCAGCGAAGGGCCACAAAGCCAGTCAAAGGACTGCGAAGTCTGCCATGTGAGAAAAGGCTGAAAGAATTGGGTTTGCTCAGCCTTGAGAAAAGAAAGCTTAGGTGAGACCCTATCATCAAATTCCGGTGTTCAAAGTGTGTCTACAAAGAAGATGGAGGGTCCCTTTTTTTCAGGAAGTCACATAGAAAAGACGAGGGGTAATGGGTACAAGTTATTCCTGAAGAAATTATGGCTGGACACAAGATAAAAATTTTACACGATGAGATCAACCGTTGGCATAATCTTCCCAGGTAAGCAGTAGATTCCTCAACACTGGACACTTCTAATATTCGGCTGGACTGGGGGCTGGGCCATCTTGTCTAGACTGTGCTTTTGTCAAGAAAGGTTGGATCAGATGATCCTTGAGGTTCCTTCCAACCTGGCATTCTGTGATACTATGAAGATTCTCAGTGAAATAAACAGCACTTTCATCTGAGCAAAACTTCATCTTTTGGCCAGTAATTTCTCTCATAAACCTATGTAGAATAAATAACACCCACGAAAGTACTGCTCAGTGACAACCCTGATAATGTTAACTTGCAGTCCTCTAATACTCTTTTGAGATTTTAAACTTCTTAGAAACTCTAGAATGCAGGTCCCAATCTTAAAAGCACAGTTTCAGCTACAGCGTATCTCCAATTAAAGCCAAGTTGTTCTGTGGAAAAAGTCTTCACTGCAATAGGTCTCCTCCAAATCAACTGTAAAATCTTAGCCAATATAAATATGAGTATCTGGTCACATAGACCACCATTTGAACAAGAACTCCATTTCTTCCAGTTATAACTGGAATATTTTATATCTGTTACCGTAGCTATTTTGTAATCTCAATGCTATATAAAATTAGGAATAGCAATTTTCCTACTCTTATTCCAAACACAGAACCTGCCAGTTTAACTGTTATATAGTTTGTCTTTTAATATTACAATATTTCCAGGAATGAAGATTTGAAATGGTCTATGCAAAGAATCTTTTGCAAAGACACTTGAGAGTTTTTCTCTTTACACTGCTGGCTGCAGTTTTTGAACATGACAGAACGGATGCCGAGTATGCTCCTCTGCACTTTTTTCTCATCCTCCCAAGGCTGTAAGACTTTCGTTTTATCCTGAACACCGGTAGTTGCCTTATTTTTAGGATTATAGCATCATTTATATATTCATACTCTGGGAGTAACTAAAGATCAGACCGATCACGTGCAATTTCAAGTATACAGGGGGAAAAATGGCCTCTGCAATACAGGATTACAGTCTAAAGAAACAGAAGATGAGGTTTATGAGCAATTAACTACAGAGAAGAACTAGAAGAACATTATTAATTAGTAGTACTATAAAACAGTAGCAACTTTATTTTCCATTCACATTGGAGATATAAAAAAAGCTAGAAGTACAACTGGAGAAAAGAAAGATCAAAGGTTATCACCTCTGCAATAGTAACCGAAAAGCTACAATTTGTGGATGTCATTAGATAGGTAGATACCATCATAACTGCATTTGAGGAGAGCTGAGATACTGGCTGTTCCAATGTTATTTGGAAATTTCTAGTCAAGTAAAAAAAAAAAGCAAAAATCAAGGGATGGAGACAGAAGAGGCTGATTAATTGTTGGAAACTATTTCCAGTAAAGGATGGGGTCATTGTTAGGGTTGGTACCACAACCCATTACTGGATCAATGAAATATGGCTAGGTTAATGGACAGCACTCTAAAGCCAAAGGCAAGATGCTTACATGAGATATTTGAAAAAGGAGAGCTCGGAAGAATGGGGTTGATGAAGCCAACTCCAAGGCTATATTCAGATGAAAAATAAGCTGATATTCTAATGCTGCTTTCCAGGTGAGAATGGAGAACAAATGTCCATACTTTTGAATATATGAACAGTTAAATGCATGTAAATTCATAATTAGGAACTAGCTTGAAAGAACAGAAATGAATAAATGCATATAGCTTTACCAATATATACAGAAATATTTTTTTTGAGAAAGTATTATCTACTTTCAATTTTCAAGAACTTCTCACTGGCTTGGTAATTGACATCTAAATAGAATCAAATTCTATTACTATCACAGAATCACAGAATCACAGAATGTTAGAGGTTGGAAGGGACCTCAAAGATCATCTAGTCCAACCCCCCTGCCAGAGCAGGATCACCTACAGCAGATCGCACAGGAACGCGTCCAGGTGGGTTTTGAATCCCTCCAAAGAAGGAGACTCCACAACCTCCCTGGGTAGCCTGTTCCAGTGCTCGGTCACCCTCACTGTGGAAAAGTTTTTTTCTAATATTTTTATGGAACCTCCTATGTTCCAGCTTCCACCCATTGCCCCTTGTCCTGTAAATGGACACCGCTGAAAAGAGCCTGGGTCCGTCCTCCTGACACTCCCCCTTGACATATTTATAAACATTTATGAGGTCACCCCTCAGCCTCCTCTTCTCCAAACTAAAGAGACCCAGCTCCTTCAGCCTTTCCTCATAAGAGAGATGTTCCACTCCCTTAATCATCTTTGTGGCTCTGTGCTGGACTCTCTCAAGCAGCTCCCCGTTCTTCTTGAACTGAGAGGCCCAGAACTGGACACAATATTCCAGATGTGGCCTCACCAGGGCAGAGTAGAGGGGCAGGAGGACCTCTCTCGACCTACTTGCTACTCCCCTTCTAACACACCCCAGGATGCCATTGGCCTTCTTGGCCACGAGGGCACAGTGCTGGCTCATGGTCATCCTGCTGTCCACTAGAACCCCCAGGTCCCTTTCCCCTGCGCTGCTCTCCAGCAGGGCAGTCCCCAACCTATACTGGCACATGGGGTTATTCTTTCCCAAGTGCAAAACTCCACACTTGCCCTTGTTGAACTTCATCAGATTCCTCCCCGCCCAGCCCTCCAGCCTGTCCAGGTCTCTCTGAATGGCAGCACAGCCTTCTGGTGTGTCAACCACTCCTCCCAGTTTCGTGTCATCAGCAAACTTGCTGTCAACACTCTCTAATCCCTCGTCCAGGTCATGGACGAATATATTGAAAAGCACTGGTCCCAGCACTGACCCCTGAGGGACCCCACTAGACACAGGCCTCCAATCAGATGCTGCCCCATTGACCACAACTCTCTGACTTCTTCCCTTCAACCAACTGGCGACCCACCTCACTACTTGGTCATCCAGACCACACTTCCTCAGTTTACCTATGAGACGGTGTCAAATGCCTTGCTGATGTCCACACAGACCACATCCACTGCATGGCCACTGCCCATCAACCTGATTATGTCTAATGCCATAATATTTGCTACACTTAAAAATATTATGTTATCCTTAAGCTACTTCCTTGAACCTTAAGGTGAACCTCTTGTTAGTTTAAGCAGAAGAGGATTTCATACATAGATCTATCACAAATTTCAGCATATTACTGGTATTTTACATTAGCAGACTCATGCCACTTCCTGGAAGTCTACATCAGAGATTTGGTTGTGTTTCTTTAATTTTGATGAACTAACTCCAAAGGATATATAAGACAACATTTTTATGTAAACATAAATATTTCACTCAGCATTATATGTCCCTGCTTTATTCCTGTGCTGTGAACCCTCTGAAATTCATTAGCATTTAACAGGTCACAGAATCTGAATACCAAGCTGCTTAATTATTTTCCTTCTTCCACTACTCAGCAAAATACCAAATATCTACCACAGCATAGCAGTAGTCTGCAAGGCTTTTTAGCCACAAGCATCTCTCCCTCACCATCACAAGACTATAGAACTATTTAATAGCTTTCTTACATCATATTGTTTATATTTTACCATAGCAGCTTTTGGACAAGTATTAGAGAAATATTTCCATATATGGTTACTGAAACAAAAATTAATACAGTCAAAGTCCTCAGATAGTATGAAATAATACAACTCCATGTAATTCTTTACATAAAAGACCTTTCTTGATCTCTAGCTCCCAAATAAAGGCTCATTTTTTTTACAGAATTGCTCAGTCAGCCTCCATAATATAGAGTCACTACTAGTAAGATATTGGTTTGGGGAAAATGTTGCCTACTGTGAAAATAACAGAATAAATATAAACCTTTAGAAATTCTTATAAGGCAACTGGAATGTGGTTAAGAACTTCTACCATATACAAATCTGTGTCCATTAAAATAAAATTTTCCAAAATATCTGCAAGTGAAAGAATTTTCAACTGAACTATTGTAGCCTCTCCCGTCTACGAAAAGGTTTCTTATTTTGGTATCTTCATAATCCAGGGACTAACAGCTGCAACAAAGGACAGTCCCTGTACAGGCAGGTGCTGCAAGATCATCTCCAGCAGATTTCAGACAACCATATTGGCCCCGATATAATTAAGATTTTGGGAAGGTTTTATTTTATTTTACAAATGAGGTCATATTGAAAAGTGCTTTAAAAATACAGATATCGTTAAAATGCTTGTCAACATGACACAATTCTGAGATTTCAGAAGTAAGACTCTGGAAGAGTCTGGAAGAGATTGAGATGAAAGGTAAAATCACTGAACAGAATTGGTTCTGTTCAGCTCAAACCAGGACAGGGGCATTACTGATAAAGCAGAAGACAGATCTTTACGAACAGGGAGTAAAAAAGCCACGATAAAGTAAGAGTGAATGTCTGATCAGATCAAAGCCAGAAAAATAAAAGTTTAATTAGACTCTCATGAATATTACAAAAAGTGGTTTTGTCAACATTTTTTTTAATGACATCTTTTTAGGTTACTTGCTTTTTTCTTCTTAATACCTCTTCAAAATCTTCTTCATTTACTGAATGTAAATAGCCTGAGCAGTAGTACAAATAGTCATGTACATATATGCATACATGCACATACCTACAAATATATGCATTTCTGAAACTAAAGAATTTGCAGGAATGCCACAAAAAAAGCCATCTGTTTTGCACAATTAACCAAGTAGATCACAGACTTAAATTTATTTGAACATATATTGAATAGATTATTCTCTATAAATACTTGACCTGAAACTAGTTCAGTAGTATATGATAATACATAGAAAACTCAATAATATTATTCAGTGAAATTTTCAGTTTAAAGCATCTTAGTTTTAATTTAAGTGTTAACAAAAGGAACATTGTAAAATATTGTATAATGCTGATACCATCAATCGGAACATTTGTACAAATAGAGGTAGGACACATCTGTCTATATCTGAGCCAGATGCCCTAGGACCCTTCTGTATGAAATGGAGAGAAACAGACATCTCTATCAGGCAATTAATTTTATACTGAGGTAGACCCTCTGAAAAGGTCAAAGGAATTCTGCTCTACAGATGTTTATTTATCTCCTTTACCACTATGCTGTATGTACAACAAGCTACTATAAATAGAACCTAGAATAGCACCTTCACAGTATCACAGTATTTACAGTATGCTAGGGATTGGAAGGGACCTCAAAAGATCATCTAGTCCAATCCCCCTGCCAGAGCAGGATCACCTAGATGACGTTACACAGGAAGGCGTCCAGGCGGGTTTTGAATGTCTCCAGAGAAGGAGACTCCACAACCTCTCTGGGCAGCCTGTTCCAGTGTTCTGTCACCCTCACTGAAAAGAAGTTTCTTCTCAAATTTAAGTGGAACCTCTTGTGTTCCAGCTTGATTCCATTACCCCTTGTCCTATCATTGTTTGCCACCGAGAAGAGCCTGGCTCCATCCTCGTGACACTCCCCCTTGACATATTTATAAACACTAATAAGGTCACCCCTCAGTCTCCTCTTCTCCAAACTAAAGAGGCCCAGCTTCCTCAGTCTTTCCTCATAAGGGAGATGCTCCACTCCCTTCATCATCTGCACCTTCAGTGTAGAGATGTACCCTGACAGCATCTGAAGCTGCTAACAAGGCTCCCATCCCTGGTTTCTTACTTGTATTTACATCCTTTTTTCCCTAAAAGTAGTATGGCTGCACACATTTCTATACAACAGAGATGAATAATGAGATAGGATATCTAAAATAATTTTAAAGCATAACTCTATAAAACTGATTAAAGTCACCTGGGATTTCTCCAGCCAAAGTAAATACATATTCTGAGATGTAAGTTAAACAGAAATGGGTCTTCTTTCTCCCACAACAAAGTCTTTTCTAACTAAATGGGAAACCGTAGCTGACCTATGATTACAATCACAGAGCTGAAAGAAAGCTGTCTTCTACAAAACGGACTTCCACTGATATCTATTTTCACTGCCCCTCTGACACACATTAAGGACACAGTTCCACGTGCACAAATCAGTTTTCTTCCTGAACTGGAAGTACTTCTCGCACATGTAACACTGCTTATGGACAAGGGTGTTTTCAGGACAATCAGGTAATCTAATGGACATTAATTAATTTCAAAATAATAATGAATAAATACTTGCATATTGTTTTCACACATTTCAAAGTGCGGGAAAGGAGTGAAAATAATAATCTGACCCAGCCTGTTGCCATACTATTCTTTATGACAGCTAAAACACAGTTACAACAGTTTCCTTAGCAAAACATGAACTGCTCTTTCTGCAACTACATACTGGCTTCTCCACAGAGGGATGAAGGAAGGGCATAAAAAAGAACTGTCTTTTCCTTCTTTCAGCCTATTTCAGAACCAAACATGGCAGGAAAAAAAATTGACTGGGAAACAGAACCACCAAAAAAAATCCCAACAATATTAGTCTGTTAAAATATATGACAATGGTTAATCTACACTAATACATCAAAATCCTGCTACAAATATTTAGCTATCTACAGAAATAAGAAATATCCAAAATAATGAGACTGTGGACATTTATTTTCAGAACAGGTTTTTTCGTTTGTTTGTTTAAGCTGGTAAATGTTGTGGTTGCACCAGGTCCTAAAGAACAAGGGTTTAAATGAGCACACAGTGCCAGTACTAAACAAATCAGTGCGAATTCTGAAAAAAAAAATAAATTGAAAATCTGGGTCCAGAGGCTACTGAAGTCTACATTTAGCTTTTGGTTGAGTACTACTAACTTTAATGGAAGCATCTGAAAAAGAACTTTTGAAAAGACTGAGTAAAATATCACCACATGGAGGAAAATTGGATATCTATGTTATACCTTTCTATCTTTATATTACAGTTTTTCAAGAGATTTTATATTCCATTATGTAATGCAATGTAAATCACTATACTTACATCAGAATAAATTCGTGTTCCAATTACACGAGCGTAGTGTGGATTTGCCTGCATACAGTTGCGAGGACAATACACCCTGAAATATCAAAAATAAATGACACACAGTTCATAGAATCATAGAATCATAGAATGTTAGGGATTGGAAGGGACCTCGAAAGATCATCAAGTCCAATCCCCCTGCCAGAGCAGGAATGCCTAGATTATGCTACACAGGAACGTGTCCAGGCAGGTCTTGAATGTCTCCAGAGAAGGAGACTCCACAGCCTCTCTGGGCAGCCCGTTCCAGTGCTCCGTCACCCTCACTGAGAAGAAGTTTCTTCTCGAGTTTAAGCGGAACCTCTTATGTTCCAGTTTCAGCCCATTACCCCTTGTCCTATCATTGGTTGTCACCGAGAAGAGCCTGGCTCCATCCTCGTGACACTCACCCTTTATATATCTGTAAACATTAATGAGGTCACCCCTCAGCCTCCTCCAAACTAAAGAGCCCCAGCTCCTTCAGCCTTTCCTCATAAGGGAGATGCTCCACTCCCTTCATCATCCTAGTTGCCCTGTGCTGGACTCTCTCCAGCACTTCCCTGTCTTTCTTGAACTGAGGGGCCCAGAACTGGACACAATATTCCAGATGGGGTCTCACCAGGGCAGAGTAGAGGGGAAGGAGAACCTCTCTTGACCTACTAACCACCCCCCTTCTAATACACCCCAGGATGCCATTGGCCTTCCTGGCCACTGCTGGCTCATGGTCATCCTGCTGTCCACCAAGACTCCCAGGTCCCTTTCCCCTACACTGCTCTCTAATAAGTCATTCCCCAACTTATACTGGAACCTGGGCTTGTTCCTACCCAGATGCAAGACCCTACATTTACCCTTGTTATATTTCATTAAATTTTTCCCCGCCCAACCCTCCAGCCTGTCCAGGTCTCGCTGAATGGCAGCACAGCCTTCTGGTGTGTCAGCCACTCCTCCCAGCTTGGTGTCATCAGCAAACTTGCTGATAGTACTCTCTAGTCCCTCATCCAAGTCACCGATGAATATATTGAATAATACTGGTCCCAGTACCGGCCCTTGAGGGACTCCACTGGATACAGGCCTCCAACCAGACTCCGCCCCATTGACCACAACTCTTTGGCTTCTTCCCCTTGATACCAGAGTATTACCATATCACATTCAACACCAGCATTACTGAGCATAAATCAATGAGGATGCACACGTATGGGGTCATAGTGATGCTAAAAGACTGTCAGTTTCTGAAGCTTTGACAAAATGAGCAAAAGCATTGCTGATGTAAGTTCTGGTTCATAATAAAGTGCTTGTAAACATATGTCAGCAGGTCTGGTATTCTTCCCTTTGTATAAGGTGACGATGTTCTTGTTCAGCATATGTGAGGCCAGTAGAAAGCCAGTGAGAAGAAACACTGTTCACTCTTTATTATGTTTCTATATCATCCTATACAAGCTATACAGTTGAAAACCTTCTCAGGAGAAGCAGATCTGAATGAGGACCTGCCATGATGCTGATAATCTAGTCAATTTAACAATTTATAATGAGGGCAAGCATTTGGCATCTGTAGCTAAAATGAAAAAATCTGGCAAGTAATGAGATTCCTAGCTCATTCTAGGAGATCAGAAAGCTACTGAAACAAAGACTGTTTTATTCAACAGCATTTTGTTAACCTTTGAGAGAAATTCTCCCTGTGATTCATGCCTACTATAGCTCCAAAAAGCACATGAAAACCACATGGGAAGTTATAGTAGTATAGAAGGTGTCAAGCATCTTATTTGGTAACTGCTATATGCTACAAGGAAGTGGCAGTTTTAGGTCTACTCTGACTTGTTTCATTTGAAAAATGGGTCATGCCCTTATGACTTTGAAGTCACCCTACACAGGGCAGCCCTCAGAAAGCATTCTTCTCTGGGATGCTCTCCACGTTCCAATGGATATTTGGCACGTCACATCGCTTGGGCATGCTACAGTCTTCCCAGATGGGTAACTCAAACAAGCTGATGCAGGTAGGAAAGAGATTTTTGTCTGAAGGAAGCAAGGTGTCAAAGAGGCCTTTTGAAGACCTGGTGGTTTATGATTGGGGCATGAGAAGGGAAAATGAGGTAGTACAATCATCACCATAGCTGATTTCTGCTTGTACCATCTGAAACTACATTTTCAGAATTAAGAATTTCAGAATTTTCAGAATTAAGAGCATGCACAGAATCTTGAATGAATCACACCTCCTTTGTGAAGTTCCTTAAGTTGATGCATCAGAACTAATTGGTCATTTTTAACCTTATACGTATTTTTAAATTTTCTTAAAGACAGACACTACTCTTCCCTGAATGAAGCTAGTTTTATTTTTAATAATGAAGGAAAAAAAAAGAAAAAGACAGAAGTATGAGATTGTACCCATCCATTCCTGCACTCCATCCCTTTGCTTACTTCTCCACATCTTTCAGCTAGAAAACCAGGAGTCATAGCCAAACACCAAACAAGTCCACAGACCCAAGTGCTACATGAAGGGATGTTTTCCTAGCAGTTCTGGCTTTGTACTTGCTTCCTGTACTGCCTGTAGGATTGCTGTGAAAGTAATCCTGTGGATACTTCCAGCTTAGTTTGTGGTAAATCATGCTACAGCGCATTTACCTTTGACTCATCTACGGTTTTGAGAACTGCTACCGATTTCCTTCCTCAAAACATTGTGCCACAGGCTGCTTTTGAAGAGTTAAAATGTAGGCTTCAAAGAAATGGCACATATATTTAAAGCTGTTAACTGACCTCCAGATCACACCTTACCTTAAGCCTATATGTTTTGATTTTTTTGCAAATATATTTGTTCACTATCCTCCAAAACTCCCAAACAAGCTGATAACTTGCATGGTAACTATCTGCATCATATCATTTTATTGTATCTGTTTTACAGGCAAATAAAATGAAATTAAGTGTATTTTGCCCAAGGTGCACGGAGATAATAGTGGACAATAAAGAATAAAGCCAAATTTTAATTTGCAGTCTTTAGTCTAACCAACAATAATTTCACTAATATTTGCTAAGGAACCAAAGGAAGATCTTTAGGGGCAAGAGAAAAGAAAGTGAGACTCTTGTAACAAAAAAGCCTGTAGATAACCTTTACCTACCTGGCCTTCTACTTAAAGCAAAGACTGAAACACCAGTAAAACACTTTTGGTTTAACTTTTACAGGTACTGTTGTCACTTTTATCAATGACAAGTACAGATAATTAATAACTGACAGAAAATGTGGCAGCACTTTAAGTCAATCAAATTTAAAGAATTTTACCTTGGACAATGTGAGGCTGGTTTTTGAAATGGGCACAGCTGTTCCACTGTTGTTTCACAGGTGATAGCTTGAACTGAAGAAAATAAGACAGATATAAATAAATGCATGCTATTTAGAAAAAACAGAACATAGAAGTAGTACTGAGTTTATAAGAAATAAATGCTAACCTGTTACTTTAGAGACAGTGAAGGAGTTAGCAGACTGGTATTTTCTGAAGAAGAAATAATATAAATAGTCAGTAAATAACACATCTCAGTGATTTCTTTAGCTACAAGAATTTTTATGAGGGAATGTAGCAATAAACTCAAGACATTGTCCTAAGTCAATTTTTACTCACTGCACCTCTTCTACCCAATTACAAATCTATTTAATGCAATGACACACTAATTTTGTGCTCCCAGTGAATCCGTTTGAAAACCAGGAATGCATGTTAAGCTCTTTCAGTAAATTAATTTGCTAAGAGAAAAAGTGTGCTGGGAACAAATCAGGCAATTTATTTGTCCCTCAAAATGTAGCATCCACAATAATGTACATACATTTTGTTGTTACTTTACAACTGATGAACACTTCTATTTTACTCTTCCTTATCACCTATTTTCCTCCTCTTTTAACTCATTGAATATGCCTCTGATTCAGGTATTTTTCATCGGTAGCAAAGAAACTGACAATGCTTTTGGCACCCATAAAGTTATTTATTATTTAAAAAAACAAGGAAATTATTCCCTGTTCACCTTTGGTGCAAATTACTCCTGTGTGCTCCACAGCACTGCAATTTATACTCAGAGACTGTTTGCTTGCATTGGTTTATCTAGTTGTATGGCCCACCAATTTCACATTTGCTCATTTAATGGATTCCAATTTGCTTTCACCAGGTTAGCTCCTACTTTTGTTGCCCTAGCATTGTCAAACACTGATTTGGGAACAGACATTGTTAAAAATGGTATCCTATACTATGAAAATTTAACAGTGGAGAAAACATCCATATTAGCAATCCTTGGTAGAAATCAAAGCAGCTGAAGATTAGGAATTTTGCTGTATGTTGCACTGACATTCTCTTTTCTGTCTTTCTGTTTTGTATGATCTTGCTTTGCAGTGGGTTTGGACTAGGTGATCTTCTGAGGACGCTTCCAACCCCTAACATTCCGTGATTCTGCGAATATGCACTACAAGTGAGATCCACTACTCACTGGAGAGATATGTAGTTCATCCAAGGTTCCATCTAGAGACACTGGTGAGAGTCAGGTAGCTGCAAGGTATTCCCACCATTATTGATGGGTCTTTTGAAGGTTGAAACTTCAGGTAAATCATCTTTATGTATTCTAAAGATGATGATTTATAAACTGACTTATGAAGCTGGTGCCTGATCACAATATATGGTAAATTCACTCTAAAAGGTGACATCCTAAATATTATAGGACATTAATGAAGAATTATGTCATCTATGTGCACACGTAGCAGCAGAAGTTGCCTGAAATACACTTGTGAAGAGGAAGGTATAGATTTGGTCCTTTAAGAGTCTCCTATCTAAAGTACCTAAACTTTTTTTACAACATCTGAATCACAAAACTAAAACCAAAGTGGTCATTACTGTTCAGCAATGACACAATTATCCATGCCCAGAGCAACCAAAATCTAGCATTAATACCTCATTCCAAGTTCTGATTATCAGAGGATAGGTGCTGAACACACTCTGTAGACTGCACACTCACACAGGTTTGTCTCATATGGCACAGAAACATGGAGTTTTTAAGTGATAGCAAATCAATTCCTTCTAGTCTGAAGATTTTTCTACAGTTTAACTACTTCTACATTTGTAAGCTGGCTCCTAATATGTTACTATTGATATAATCAAGACTTGCTTTTCTCTCTGTCTCAAAGTATTTGAAAGAGAGTCTGAACTTCTTTTTTAGTGGAGGTAACTTGAACCACAGTCAGATCATCGGATGACCCAAAGAAAGAGATCGAAATCAGTATCTTAAGTGCTACCCAGGTAGTCCAAATTAGAAGCCACTGAATTTAGCCTACCTGGTCAGTGTTTCTCTCTATCCTGGATTAGGTAAATTTGTTGAAAACGGAAATTATGACAGGTGTCACAGCATGTGGGACTTGTTTGCACAGCACAGAGTGAGAGCAGTCTCTAATGATTACCTATCTCCTCACCCTTCCTTGGGTTGCCACCTGAGGCAAATGTAGTACTCAGCAAAATCCTGTTTTCTCTCAGTTCCATATTACTCCTACATTACCTGTTACACACATACTACTATTACATATACAACAATTACAGACAGAAATAGGGATAGCAGTGTGCAGCTCTGCAGAATACAGTAAGATATTAAACTGTAATTTGCAAGTACTTGTATCTTAGACTCAAACAAACTAATATTGATCTTGTCTTATTGGATAATTCCATGTGCAAACAGCCAAGTATTCTCCATTTTTATGTACTGTTTTTCTCATTTTTCCTTTAGCATGTCAGCAAGTATTTCGATCTGTTCTCACACACCTGTCTTAGAGCAAGGGCCTGAACAGTATAGGACATCTCCAAATGAGGTTCCCACAGTATGCAATATTATTCCATTACTGGCCAATGACGAAATTGTGCAAAATATTGGCACAAAATATCATACATAAATTGTGGAATTATGATGAAGCCATCAAACATACAGGCAGAGGTGTATTTTCTACTTGGTTCATACTGTACACATGCAGAGTACAAGAGGGTCACTTCCAAACACAAACTTGTAAGATTATTGCCTTGCTAACTGTCATGTTCTTCTGTGTACGTTGTCCAACTATGTAAATATTGCCAGCTTTGTCCGAAACATGTAAAACAACTTACTTCAGTGCCAGTACGTACTAGTTTTCTACAATAACTATATATGCTCTCACAAATGAATTAATACTCTAAATATTGAGATTAACTACAAATACTAACTTACTGCCTAAGCAATTCTGCAAATTATTTCAAGTTCTTTTTCAGCGTTGCATCACTTTTCTGTCCACCTTTAAACACCAGCTAAAATTTCAGAATAGATACTTGTATGTCCCCAGATCTTTTTTTAGTATTTTCATACTCTTTATGAAAAAAACATGAACAAAATGTTATTACCGTGATGTACTTGGTATGAAATAAAAAGAAACAGATGAAGAACTTCCCATACGTTTTAAGAAAACTTACCCAATAGACTGAACGCCATTTCTGTACGACTTGATAAAGTAATTTTTCCTTCCTTGTCTAGTGACATCAACCCAACCACCTTCATTATCTAGGATGCCATAATGTATGGCAGCTTTACAAATACTAGATTGCTGAAAAACAGAGCAGAAAAAGCAGTATCATGTCAGACAAAATCACTGGTTTACATTCTAATTTATTTGTGAAAAATACAGGTTTCAATTGCACTGTGTCATTAAAAACTTGGTAGGTAGTTTATTGAGTTTGATTTGGCCTATGTAGGTATTACTGCAAACGAAGAAAACAACACTCTGCTTTACCCAGAGATAATCTTCATTTATGGTATACTTGTTCACTGTAGCTGTTTTTCTAGTTCTACAGAGTAAATTATATATTTTCAGCTATCTTTAATATTACAGAAGTAGGCCTATTTGCTGAAGCAATTTATGAGTGTATCCACAAATTGCTGTACTTCTCCTTAAGTTGCACCTTCACATATTTACTCACAAACATGTGGACATAAAAAAATCTGCTAGTGTGTGTGTGTAAGAAGTATGAAATACATTCAGACAATGCATGCAGAATAGTAGATACGAACTTAAGATCACCTGATATTATCTTAAACATTTGGTGTAGACTTTTGGTTCTGGTGAATATTGATTTCTTCAAAATACATTCTTAATATGATTTTAACTAGTATTCCAAAAGAAAAGACATTTCATTAACATTCTACTGGTACAAAATCCACTTTAAAAATATTTACCATTTCATAATGTACACTTCCAATAACTTTGGCTTTGCTATCCAAACAGCCAGCAGGACATTCATACCTAAGAAAATAAAACCCAACTTGATCTTAAAACCTGGGATTACAAAAAGGAAAACTATTTCAGCTCACATACAAATATAGCCTTTTAGAATAATCTCAAAAGGACAACTGTAAAATTTACCATACCTATTGCAAGTTGTTCCTTTGCACTGATCCCTTAGCCTTACTTCACATGAAACAATCTGAGCTAAAACAAGCAAAAAGCAATTTCACCACAATGAATTTGATGCTACAGAAATCAAATTTGTTGACCACTTGCAAATCAGGTAAATTGCTTACACATTTGCTGTGTGCTTATTACTTCATTTTTCTCACTGTCATCAGTGCCTGTGGAGCCTGAAGGTGAATGAGCTCTGGGCCGGCTTTGTGTCGCTGCATCCTGGGCTTTGGATCTCTGCCGTTCAATCTCATTGGTTTCCTCTTCTGGTTCATGGGGAGAATAAGGCCTTTCTGAATCTTCTGTTTCAGAAAAGAGGCAAAAAAAAATATCTCAGGTAAAAAAAAAAATAAATCAGTGTTTGTGGAATGTAAATCCCTCACCATGTTTTGGTAATATGGCTTTGTTCTTGTAAAATGCTGGGTGAATACAAGCAAAAAAGCAAGGAAAAATTTCCACTGCTTCATGAGATGAAGACCTGGAGATTAATAATACATCTCAAGCATGTTTCTGATACTGACAAAAGGTAGATTTTTTTTCTAGCACAGGCAGCACAACTGAGGTATGAAAATACTCTTAAAACTCCTGGTTTAATACCTTCATGCCATCAGAACATCGCTAGTACAAAGATGATAATTACACATTGGAAGAATTTTACCAAGTTCATAGATAACTTGTAATTAAAGAAGCTGATTTCATAAAACATACACCTGAAAATAAGACCCTATTTATTCATAACGAAAATAATTTTGAAATTCTCATCACTGAATCTACATTTCTTACAGAAGTAAGAACCATAAGGAAGGCATTTGGGCACACTCATGCAGCCTTTATGGTCCTCATGGACTTTCAAAAGTTATTAACAAAATCTGCTAAATTACTTGTACCCATTGTAAAACAAAAAGAAATACTAGCTGTGTTTCAATGCTGTAAAATATGAATAGCGTTATGAAAATTTTAAGAAGTTAATAATCAACCTAGCTGGCATTTTGTTTAATTACTTCTAGTCTTGCTTCTGATTTTTATTATAACAATGGACATGGCTATGTCACTGAGATAACATTCCTCTATAAACAAAAGAGTGCATAGACTTCCACTATAATTAGAGAAAGGCATACAAATAGCACACAGTGACAGGCTACATCTTTGTGTACTAAAAGCCCTCAATCAGCACTTAAATCGGCAGGAGTTCAGTACGCTCCACTCCCTCTGGTGAGCCTCGGCCTCATGTGTCATGAGTACACAATCTCACTCATAATGAGGAACGAAAGAAAGGTTACATTTCTCTTCCCATTTATAGTTTCACTTTTGAAATAGCACATACCTCTGTAACAAAGATTTTCTCTGCAACCTCCTCCAAAACTAGGGGGACACGCAGAACAAGGGCGGCCAGGTTTATAAGGAGCATGACCCCACCAGTTACCCCTTTACATCAAAAAACAAAAATAATTAGCAAAATATGCCTTAATAAATTAACATATTAACATTATGCAGCATTTAGACACTAGCATTTAGACATTATTAGCATTTAGACAAATAAATGGTGAAAATCCAGCAGACACTTAGACCATAACACTGTGTTGGTATTTCCAAGTAACACACAAGAAGACAAGAGGATATGGCCTCAGATTGCACCAAGGGAGGTTTAGATTGGCTATCAGAAAAAAATTCCTACAGCAAAAGGGTTGTCAAGCATTGGAAGAGGCTACCCAGGGAAGTGGTTGAGTCACCATTCCTGGGGGTATTTAAAAGACATGTAGATGTAGTGCTTAGGGACATGGTTTAGTGGTGGACCAGGCAGTGCTGGATTAAGAGTTGTACTCAATGATCTTAAAAGTCTTTTCCAACCTAAGCGATTCTATACCAAATGCACAGGAAGTAACTGAAAAGTCCATGAAGAAAAAAAATGAAGTACTGCTGTAAGCTATTTTTTAGATTGGCCTAGCACTGTAAGACTAAGTTCCCCAATTACATGAGAACAGGTTTCGCTTTCCTTAATGGAATATCCTACAGAATTTGATCTTAACCATGGGCCTTACATTGCACATTCCTTAAAGTCACAATGGGGAGATAAGATTTATTTTTCAGACAAGTATCACACTACAACAAAGATCTCTGATGTTCTGTGCTAAAACACAGGCTAGAAAACCAAAGCTCCAGAAAATCACAAGAGTATTTGTGCAGCCAAAAGCTGCCTTGGGAACAATGCTCTACTTTGTAACAGTACAAAAACCAGAAAACCCAGACCAATTTCCTTTCAGATTATTTCCTGTATTATTACAAAGTGTCTTGCCCCTTCCAGATATTTTTGGGTGTCATTCTACTTACTTAGGAGAATAATTGCACACAAGATAGACTGCTTTTGGCCAAATCTGCCCCCAGATGTTCATGTTATGACATAAATTAATTGCACAACCGATTCTGCTACTTGTAGCCCAAACAACCTGCGGAAAAGCAAAGAGAAAGACATGTGAAAACCAAAGCTGATTAACATAAAATCAAAACTGTCTCCGAACTTCAACACACAAAATTCAAATAACAAAAGTGGTGTTATAGTCCCCTCTTACAAATGGGTTGGAGTGACCTAATTATAACAGTCAAAAGGCCATTCGGTTATAACCTTAGTAGAAAGAAAAGCTTTATACCTTGATACAAAAGATATGGCTCTCATTTTTTATAAATGGTCTAAGTATGTATTTGAAAATTTAGTAAAATATTTACAAAACATGATTGGAAGAACTGATTCTTGGAATTACAAATAATTATAATCATGAGTTGTTAGAATTATACTCATGAGTTAGGGGCCTGTGCCCTGGAGTTAGCACAATCTAAGGACCCAAAGGGGTTTAGATGGTTTAAACTGAGAGAACAGGTAAGTCAGCAGTGACAGGAGGCAACATAAACAATAAAACTACTAAAAAAAAAACCCCTCATACACTGAAAAGACTCAAGTCATGTATTTTAAATTGGAAATTAGGCAAATATGACAGGTACTAAACTTGCATTAACCCAAAATAAGTCAACTGTGTAGTTCCAGCAGGATTTAGGAGTTGAAAGATATAGGGACTGTGACAAATTAGTACCACAAAGAAATATATATATACATATTATAGATCTTGCATGTAATGGATAAATGTAAATACATGTATTTTTACAGAAATTGAAAATAAGAATATGAAGGTAATTCTGTCTTAAAATTAGATACAATTTTAAGTTGTTACAGTAAACAGAAAATAAACGTTTAAGAGTTAATCATGTTGAGGTTTTCTAATATTATATTGAAAATTATACACGGATTTTAATATAATCTTAGGATCACAGAATCATAGAATCATGTATTTCCTATTCACTGAAATCATGACTGGCTCACCTCTGGAAAAATTCAGGCTAGATACACAGATTTTAGGAGTACCAAATACAGTAGTTCTTATGCAATTTCAAAATCTTGCTGACGTAAGAGCACCATGTTAAAAACTGTTTTTTGACCTGAGGAATTCACCTAAGAAAACCTCACAGAGAGGACTACCAGCATGCCAGCACAGAGACCAGATTATGCAAAGTGCACTGAGCAGTACCAGTTTCACGCTGGGGTTTGTGAGCTTTTTACTTACTCCTGTTAAGGAAGTGATATTTATGAGGACGAAATCTAAAGATTTGCATGACAACCCTTCTCTACACCACTGATGCTTGTAGCTATAGAGTAGCTATAGAGTCTAATAACAACAAGCCCCTTCTGTGCTTTAGTGCTATGGTATATACTGCAAGGTTAGCACGTTCTACGTGTCATACAACAACCTAACCGGAGGTCTCGACCTTTCTTTTTTGTAGCAGACAAAAACCAAACCCCCCTCACATACCTGTGTGTAATGTGTACAAACAGGACCAGAGCATTTGTAAGGACAATACGGGTTGCATTCATGAGGATAGGGATACGTGAAATCTCTCACTTCATCATACCATGCTTGGACATGAAATGTTGGAGGTCTGTACCTAAGAAAGCCAGTAGTATGCTATTAGATGGTGCCAAAATGGTAGCTTCTATCATTCTTTCTTTAAGTAACAAGCAAATTTTGCTAAATTAAAATAAACCAAACATGTATAATATAAAATAGTGTTTTAAACTACCTTCCCCAGTGTGCCCCCAAATTCTGTCCAATTGATGGAAGGAGGCTTGCAGGCCCATGCTCCCATAGACAGGTTTCAGCCCATGACTCTGCAGATCTCTCCAGTTCTGTGTCCCACGTCTGAAAGTGTAAAGAAATGAAAGGGACATCTTCTCAGAAACACGTGGTGCGTATTTCAGACTTTCTTAAAAAAAAAAAAAAAAGACAGAAAAAAGGAGGACTATCCATTTTTAAAGCTTTTGTTACAGGAGCAGAAGACTGAAAAATAGTGAGACTTTACAATTGTATGCCCCATTTGTGTTACATAAGAAAGAAAAATGTTTTCACCAAGAGAAAAAAAAAAAGTTTTAATCCCTTCACAGCGTTCCCTTTAGAAAGCATGTGCAGCCATGCTGCAGTGAATAAAGCACAAATATGAACCTGAATGGCTTAGTTAAATTAAGTGCATTTTCTGTTTTGTGAGATTTCTTTTAAGTAACAGGCACTTTTTGTAGCCAAAACGGTATTATCCAACACACTTTCAACATAAGGCTTTATTTACTCTAAACTAATAGTTTATCTGAAATGAAGGCGATTTTCTCTCCCTTTTCTATAATCAGCTTTTGCTGAAATAATACACACTGCAAACACAAAATATGAAAACAAGAGTAAGGTTGTCATTCATTGATTTTACGACTAGGCTGGCAAAAAAAAAGGAGGCATTCACGTTAGTAAGAGGCATGTTTATGACAAGTCAAAGAAAAAAAGATCATAGACTATTGTTTATTGCAATTGTTTATTCTTTTTTATTATTTTTTTAAGAGATGTGAAAGAATAGGCTTGTAGCTGAAAGGCAAATGCAAGTTTCTTTCTTTCAAGTGCATGCCAAATCCCACACTTCTTAGAATAAACTGCACCATACTGTGTACACATAGTTTTTACTGCTCTAAGCTGGGGTTTGCTCAAAGCAGCTCCAGTCCCTCTTGTGCAAAGTAGTTGTATCGCTGCTCACCTTTCTAAACCTTCTGATAGTTGCAGACACAGTTTCCAGATACCTGGCTCTCTGATACCTACGTTCATGTTAGGAAACTGAAATATTTCCAGGAAGGGAACACATTTCTTGATAGAACCGCAGTCATAATCTTTCATCATAAATTTAGTCTAAATCTCTTCTGAGTGAGACTGTGTTATCTAAGTAACAGTAATTCAGTATTTCCCAATCCAAATTCTCAAGCAGACACTGGAGATCATGTCTACAAATTTTTGGCACAGATTAAAGGTAAGAAACTCCTTAACGCAGCAAAAGAACACACAAATATAACAGATAAACTCCATGTGCTAGAAATTATTTTTCTATTGACTTTGACATGCAGTTTTCACCTTATTAATCAGATTACTCATTAAAAACAAATATGTCCTTGGTTATGCAAGACCATGATTACACAAAGGCTTTACTATCACTCAGTTTAATCCTAGAATATCTGCTCTTGTTTCTCTCAAATGCATTGAATTCCATTTTGTTTCTTATTATTAATACCATGAGCAAGTTTACAGAGTATATTCTGAATCATAAAATGTGACATTTTAACAAAATTACTGCAGCAGTCTAATAATGACAAAACAAAGATTTTAACCTACATATAGATTAAAAACCCACTGACTTTAAGAAACTAGGAATTTTCTATACACTTCACTGGGCCAGCATTTCAATGTCATAAACCATAGCATTCTTTAATCTTTAAAGAAAATAATCTTAAATCAGAAAGTTTTACATGACAGTCTGTATTAATTTTTTGCTCTTCCTTTTCCTTGTCACACCATCATAAATAGTTCTTATTCTTATTGTACCCATTGTAAAAAAACATAAAAATTAACACACTCCTTCCATATGCATATTTTGTTCTTATAATTTGTAGCACAACTGTTTCATCATTCTACAATGCAATCATGAGACTGTAACATTTTAAAACAAAAGCCACTACTGGTTGTCTTTGTTGCACGTATTGTATGACATTAAGTCAACTCTGAATATGAACAAGTCGTAAATTTAACATATTTCCCAAATAATTTGTGTTAAGAATGGTTTTACCAAATGGATTTCGAAATACAGATTTAGGGTAAATTAGACTTACACCAGACCTGCTCACTCTTAGAACATCCCACCTCCAAAAAGACAACTAAAATTTCTTGTAGCTCTTATGAACCTCAGAACACACAACATACTCTCTTGTAAAGCATTGCCCCACATTTTTTACTCTTCTTTTTTACAGTCACAGTTGAAGGAATTGTACTGTTGCAGTGTTGTTTTTTCTCTGCACAAGTTTCAAAATATTTTATGCAGCTATTTTATCCGAAATAATGATTTCTTTGAAGATCAGAGCTAGGCAGTCAATAGTAGCTGCTTGAATCAATTCCTCAAGCTTGTGAATTTGTTACCTTTAAAAAAATTTTCTTTTAAAGAGTGATGATAGCTACGCATGACAGAGCCTTCCAGAACTCAGCAAGAATGGCTTTTTGATTAAAAACTTAAGTTCATCATTAATCCTCCTGACAGATGAACACCCACGCTCCAAGGTACTGTTGAGATTGGATACAGTCTTCAAAACAGTTCCTTCTTCAACAGTTTCTCTGCCTCCACCCACAGTATAAAATACTGTCTTTACTCCCCTCTGCTTGCTTAACCAGAGCTAAGCCCACTTCACAGTTTCTGGCCCACAACCTCATCTTCAGCAAAGAAATAATCTTGATACCTGAGCAGATGGGATGCAGGGAAGCTCTTTGCAAGAAGCATAACACAGCAGACAATATCAACAATGAGGAGCCTGGGGTGTGTGGATACTTTTGCCGATGGCATAGTCATTCTTGACTTCAGAAAAGGTTGGCGCGTGAGCCAGTGAAGCTGGCTCCACTCTCTTAAAGAATGGGTTTATGTATGAGAAATTATCTCAGGCAGGAATCTGCACAATTATGTGAGGGAAAGAGGTGACAGCTTAAGGCTTATCATGAGGCAATTCCTTTTTATGTGACAGAGTTTAAATCTGTCTCATTGGTGCTTTCCAGAGTTTTTATTTGCTACAGTTTATGATGAAGTGAGCCTCATCATAGTGCACTTTCCTTGGAGCAGCTTCCTTTACAATTCTGCTCTGGAGTCCTCCAAGATGGTGATAGCATGAGCCTTCCTTGGTCAATGTCGTTCCATATCAATCATAATGACAGGTCTAACAACAGAAACTCCACAGAGTCATCAGTTTATGACATATATGAATGAGGAACAGGAAGGAATTAAGTAAGGACAAGACAATCTTTCGAGGTCCCTTTCAACCCCTAACATCTGTGATTCTGTGAAAGACATGGACCTGTTGAAGTGAGTGGAGAGAAACATTCAAGGTGAGGCTGGACGGGGCTCTGAGCAACCTGATCGAGTTAAAGATGTGCCAGCTCACTGCAGGTGGGTTGTACTACAAGACCTTTAAAGGTCTCCTCCACAACAAAATATTCTATAATTCTATGACAATGAAGATGTTAGAACTCAACTAATCACAGTTTTTGTCAATTTTCACTGAAAGCAAATAAATGTAATTCCCCAACAGAGAATTAAAAGCAAATTTTCTTCCAATCAAAAATGTTCAATTTTCCTTTCTCTAATCAAAAATTAAAGGTATTCTAACCAGCACTAACCAGTCAGATAATTGTAATTTATTAGTGTGTCAAAGAAATAAGAAAGTAAAGAATAATAATAAATAAATAATAAATAAATAGTTAAAATAATTATTTAGACTAATGAGATACATTGTTGTAATCATCATGGTAAATTTTTATATGTAAATACTTGGGCACCATTTGTTCAGTTATTAACTCTTCTTTAAAAACAGTTTTATCAATCTAATCTTTGTAACAGTTTTATCAATCTAATCTTTGTAACATTGGAGAAAATATGATCTTTAAAACTTGACTAACTAATATTTCAGTGCCTTTGCAAATTGTCTGCAATACTATCTCCTGGGAAGTGTCTCACATACCAGAATTTAAATACAAGCATTAAAAGACAGGTATCTTTTACCAAAAATACAGCAAAAAATTTCACAGTGTACATTTCATAAGCTCACTAATTTTGATTTAGGTTGAATAACTAACATTTTGATGAAAAGTGGTGAAGAATGAGTTTTATGATGAAAAATAATCAGTAAACTTATAGTAAATAGTTGCTGCTGTGTTAGAATTGAGTTCACCCCATCATACTGCATAACCCAAACACACAGTAGGCAGGTCAATCACCAGATAACCTCAACTTTAGCATGTGAAACATGAATCAGATGTCAAAACTCCTGCATATACATATTTTGCAAAATATCTTGCTTTTCTCCCCAGTTCATGCACCACACAACAAAGTCACTTTGGAACACTCAGCTGTTCAGGAAATTCTCTCTATGTGCCATAGAAGAAAGGGCTCATTCATTTCTTCCTCAACCTTTAACACCTAACCTCTATTTTTTAAAGTCAGATATAAAAACTGTCATAGATATCATGCACATATACCTACGACAGTTTATTGTCAGACAGTGCTGCCTATTACCCTGTCACACAACATTTAGTTTGACCCAGGCTGGGGTTCTTTTTCACAGAATCACAGAATCACACAGAATGTTAGGGATTGGAAGGAACCTCGAAAGATCATCAAGTCCAATCCCCCTGCCAGAGCAGGAACGCCTAAATAATGCTACATAGGAATGTGTCCAGGCAGGTCTTGAATGTCTCCAGAGAAGGAGACTCCACAGCCTCTCTGGGCAGCCTGTGCCAGTGTTCCGTCACCCTCACTGAGAAGAAGTTTCTTCTCAAGTTTAAGCAGAACCTCTTATGTTCCAGTTTCAGCCCATTACCCCTTGTCCTATCAGTGGTTGTCACCAAGAAGAGCCTGGTTCCATCCTCGTGACACTCACCCTTGATATATTTGTAAACATTAATGAGGTCACCCCTCAGTCTCCTCTTCTCCAAACTAAAGAGCCCCAGCTCCTTCGGTCTTTTCTCATAAGGGAGATGCTCCACTCCCTTAATCATCCTAGTTGCCCTGTGCTGGACTCTCTCCAGCACTTCCCTGTCTTTCTTGAACTGAGGGGCCCAGAACTGGACACAATATTCCAGATGTGGCCTCACCAGGGCAGAGTAGAGGGGAAGGAGAACCTCTCTCGACCTACTAACCACCCCCCTTCTAATACACCCCAGGATGCCATTGGCCTTCCTGGCCACAAGGGCACATTGCTGGCTCATGGTCATCCTGCTGTCCACCAAGACTCCCAGGTCCCTGTCCCCTACACTGCTCTCTAATAAGTCATTCCCCAACTTATACTTTTTGATGAGGTCATGAAAAAATACCAACCTAGAGTAAAACTTAAAATTGCTGCTTCTTCATCAAGACTATGTTTGTGTTCAAATGTGCTCAAATATACAGTGATTATCGTTGCTAACAGAGCTGATTATTTCAAAGCTGCTTCAGGTATCTCAGTGCTAAACTGCAGTCCACAGTATAGAGGTGTCCCAGGAAGATTATCTGGCTCTAACTTAATTTCTTCTTCATTTTAATTATCTAAGTATTGCTTTGGGGTCTGACAGAGGAAATATTGAAAGCATTACACATTCAGATGTAAAAAGTCTGTCAAGTGTAAAACACACATGGGAAACTGTCTCATTTCTCATCAAAGCCACCACTTTCGAGAAGTATCTGCAACAGACATTAGAATTAAAATAAAAGCTCCACTAAATTACATCAAATTTATGAAGTATTCTGGATGAAATGGCCCAATGTCCCAGTTCAAAAGAATCTCCTAGAGATTCAAGTCATCTTCTTGATTGCCAGAGACTTTCAAAGGAATAAAAGGGAATAAAACACCAATAATGTCCTAAAGCCAGTAAAAAAAAAAAAAAAAAAAAGGTAGAAGTGATTAGAAGTCAGTGTGACTTAGATCTCCAACCCCTATTGAGACAGAAGCAATACAACGCAACTCCAAATCAATATAGAAATGAAAAATTGTTCTCAATCTCCAGGATCACTCTATCGATTTTTAATTAAAAAGGGGAAATTGATACTCAAATCCTTAATGCAATTCTTTGGAAAACTTCATCTTAAATTTCTATCTGACTACACCAGTGATGCAAAAATTTTACACAGGTGTTAATAACATTGTGAACAGATACTGAATTTCTGAAAGAAATTAAAAACTTGTAAAGGAAATACAACAGACTGCAATCCCATATAACAGCTAACATACATTTACGGTATTTTAAAAGGTCATTTCTGCAGTTTTATGTAGTTGGAACTTAAAAAATTCAAAAGGTTTTCTACTGCTTTTCCAACATGCCTAATCATTAGTAACGTCACCTTGTTTTTTGTCCTTCTTTTCCACTAGTTAGAATAGCAGATCCAAATTTCCCTCCTAAATTAATTATTCTGACTAAAGTTCTATGAAGAAAAACTATACATATAATCTTGTCATGCTTGTTCTCTGTTTGCTCACATAGAAAGCTAAACGAAGTAAACATGTTAAATAATCTGTGTACGTACAGAAAACCTGACTGGAATAGTTTTATTCCTCTGCTCTTAACAGCATTCTCCTGTTTCACTTACATGATGGCACGCTTTTGAGTTCAAACAGTGAAAGCATCTCCATATACAAGGAAAGATGTACACATACTTTGTCATGTTTCATTTCACAAGATTCAAAAGGCTCTTGTTTCCTTAGTGTTCCCTTCTTCCTTAAAGTACTGAAGAAAAAACATAAAGGCAGGAAAGCAAATGCCTAAGTAAAAGTTTCCAAAAGCACATAAAGATGTCCATTCAGAGTAAATCATACAATGAAGAACTTCAAACAAATATAGATCTAATTAGTGAATCTTTAAAATGCCCAGGTGCTTGGCATTTTTAAAAAAGCCAGAATAAAAATGGAGGAATATGAAGAGCCATAGCAAAACAGGTATTTTACATTCTACCAAAAGCAGACTTTTCTTGTACTTTAATCATAACATCATCAGTGACACTAAAACCTGGCTACTGAAATGTATACCAAGTTGACACAGCTTTGATGCTCTAAACTTAAAAGTTCTTCCACAACATTATCAGCAGCAGCAGGTATTTAATGATTTAAACTAAGATCATTTCTAAAACAACTTAGCTCCTTGAAACAATTGGTACAGGAAAAGCTTAAAAGAAGTCTCTGCACAGCTATAGCCAAGGATCCTTTTGCTTGATGAAGGATGAATAAACCCTTCGATCACTATTACTTAAAAACACAGGAAGTTGTTTCCTTCCATAAACTGTGTGACTATGGTCTTTTGAAATGCAGGTGTGTGGCACCCCATTCCTCATCTGCTAGTCTCCTCATTCACACTCTGACATGAACAGGTTTCAATGACCTAGCACCATCCAATTTCTTCGGTAAATACCAGGCACTGATGAGAGTACAACAAGACTGAAGTGCAACCAGGCAGCTGATTCTCAGGTCTGACAAGAATTTTGACCTACGTGCAAGGTCATGCAACCTTGTATGGAAAAATAGTATTGCTCACATTGTTGGAAAACTACACATGGTCTCCCTTTGCGATAAGGGATCATCACCAGGGTTGGTTTTCTACATGGAGATAAGAGATACAGGCAGCCACTGAACATATCACCAACTGCAAAGCAACAAAAATCTACTTGAAGTTACTCCTTTCGTCTCACAGAACTGTCAGAGTAACAACAAATGTAAAAGGAGTTGCTAGTGTGTCTTAAATTGAAAAAATGTCCTTCTACTTTCCAGATCTTCCACTTTTTATTGCCAAGACAAGATCACTCAGTGATGCTAACTATAAAGACCAAAAGATGGTACCTAGCAATAGGCAGACACAGTGCTGCTGCAGAGATGGGGAGAAACTAGAGAGATGTTTTGCTCTCCTGTCCATCAACACTCATTATGTCAAAGTGCTTATAGTTACCAAGTTATGCACTTCTTTCCCTCCCTCTTATGTAGAGCAAGTTCACGTATGCATCCAGTTTGAGAAATGCACATTGTACTTTTCTGCTTTGGAAATAAGAGGCCAAGACAGCTGCAAATCACTCCATAATTAAGTGTAAGAAAATGGCATATGCTGTACCATGTTGTGCTCCACAATCTCTTCAATGCCACAGTTTTTTTCCATGATACTATTGAATACAAAGTTATCCTGACAAATACAGCTTTCCACCTCACAAACTAAATTTTCCCAGAGTAAAACTTTCAAGATGGCCTTTGGTTCTGTGTTTTCTAACCTTCTGCATACATAAGTAATTGTGCGCCAAAGCTACAGGAAATAACTAGTGATCACCCTTTGAAATGTGAAATTTCAGTCTGTGAAAACTTGATCCCTTTATCTTACCTCTTTTCTATATCATACTTAAGCATTAAATCCTTTCTAATTTCAGGTTTCACAGTTAACTCTGTATCTAGAAATTAACTTCTTTACAAGTGTAGTCTGCAGACTTTGACTTTACCTCACAAGTCACGTATATAGCTGTTTCAGTTTGGCCTGGCCGGATTTTGGTGGCGGGGGGGAAGAGCTGCAGCGTGGCTTCTGTAAGAAGCTGCTAGAAGCTTCCCAAGTTTGATAGAGCCAGTGCCAGCCGGCTCCAAAGAGGGACCCGCCGCTGGCCAAGGCTGAGCCTATCAGTAAAGTGATAGCAGAGGAACGCCTCTGTGAAAAACATATTTAAGAACGGGAAAAAGAACAGCTGGCACAGAGATGGAGGAGTGAGAATCTGTGCAGACACCAAGGTCAGTGAAGAAGGAGAGGCGGGAGGATGAGCTCCAGGTGCCGGAGCAGAAAGAGTCCCCCGGGTCTGTGGTGAAGATCATGGTGAAGCGGGTTGTCCCCCTGCAGCCCATGGGCGAGGTGCAGAAGTCCACCGTGAGGATCACCACATAGATGTCCACCGAGGACTCCACGCTGTGTGGGCGGATGCCTGAAGGGGGCTGTAGCCCATGGGAAGCCCACATCAGAGCAAGTCGCTGCCGGAACCTGTAGCCCGTGGAAGAGAGGAATGCCCACGCTGGAGCAGGTTGGTTGGTGGGACTTTTGGGACGCTGCGGGTGGCTCACGCTGGAGCAGTTTCCCCTGAAGGACTGCGCCTCAGACTCACGAGGAGTGGGCTGCCCCTGCGCAGTTTGTGATGAATTGCCCTTCGTGGGACGACTCACACCAGAGAAGAGGGTGTGAACCTTGTCGCCCATGAGAGGGATCCCACATTGGCCCTGGGGAAGAGTGAAGAGTCCTCCTCCGGAGTGAAGAAGCGGTGGAACCAACGTCGGATGAACTGATCGTAACCCCCATTCCCTGTCCCCCTGTGCCGCTCAGGGGGAGGAGGTGGAGAAACCGGGATTGATGTTAAGCCCGGGAAGAAGGGAGGGATGGGGGGAAGGTGTTCTGTTTGTTAAGATCTATTTGTTTTTCCTTACTTCTCACTACTCCTCTCTGATTAGTCCTTTTAATAAATGTACCTAATTTCCCCAAAACTGAGTCTGTTTTGCCCGGGACGGTAAATGAGAGTGATCTCCCTGTCCTTATCTCAAACCCTGAGCCCTTGGAAATATTTTCTCCCCTTGTCTAGCAGTGAAGGGGGAGTGAAAGAGAGGCTGTGTGGGTATCTGGCGGCCGGCCAGGGTTAAACCATGACAATAGCTTTTACAAGTCAGGTACCAGTTTTAAAAGTTTATGGGCCTGGCCTTAACTAGAAAGACACTAATCTCATATTCCAGTCTGATGTTTCATCTCTCTGAAGTTTCTCTTAGGTTTTCGTCCAAATTTAGGTTAAGGACAGACTACACAATCAAAATATATATTATTTTAATTAAGCTACAGATGTACCTTTCTGAAGACTGCACCAACTAGTGACTTTAGAGATCTAGGTTCTTATGAAGACAAAGGATGACGTCCTTCCCTTCCCAATTACTGCCTGCTGGTCTAGTTCCAAGTAGTGAACAGATTCATTAATGCAGACCTTCCTCTAAACAAAACACGATTTTATTATTCTAATGATTTTTAATTTGGGGGGGGGGGGCACTCACAAGTGCTTGTCAGTTCTTTGTTGAATAAAATGCAAACCAAATATTTGGGAGAGATTGCTGAGCTGTGGGGGAGTGATGTTGATCACAATTTTAGAGATGCTCATCATGCTTCAGTTTTTAATGCAAAAGTCTCCAAATTTGGATGGACCAAAAAAACAACAGAAAAGGCATAGGTAATATTGAGTTTAGTGATATTCACGATTAACAACCCACAAAAGAAGACTACTCAAGCCAGTGCTTATTCAATGCTTAATCAAAGACAAGATCTGGATTTTAACCTTTAGGTTAAAGGCTTTTATCCTTGCCAAATGTACTCTTCCTAAAAGCACTCAGTCATTAACATGAATAAATTCTCAAGTAATACACTTCTCTATGACAATCTTTTCTTCTAATGAAACATGTACATTCATGGCAGAAGACCCAGACACTGAAAACTATCCAAACCACCCTCTATTCTCTATCCAAACTTTCCTCTAGAAAGTTACCAGCATAATTACTTTCCTTTTACATTTGTATCTTCCTGTGTGACAGAAATGTTCTAACATTAACTTTTTATGTATCATTGCTGTAAAGCACATTCCTCCCATGGTAGAATTCATCCACGCATAGAAACCCTTAGTTCAAAGCCCAGTGGCTCTCTAGACTTGATTTCATCATCTACTCTGTATAGTCTACCACTGACAAGATGACACAGCCTACAGATGTTTCTTCTACCCAGAACAGTATATCCACTCAGTAAAACTTCCATTTCCAACTTATATCTAAGCCACTATGTACAGCAGGAGCATTGGCTAAACTTCCAGCCCCTGAAACCATCTATTTCACAGTAAGAAAACAAAACATTCAGCTCCACATATTTCAGTCATACAGTCTCATTAGGGTTGCATAGTTTAACTAGCGTCTTCCTGTTTCAGATTTGGAAAACAATTTGCATATCATCTCAGTATTATGATTATTTATGCTATTTCTGCTGTATTTTTTAGAGTTCATACAGTTCTACTACCTAAAAAAATCCCTTTCATGAAGCCAGGAAACGAAGTTGATCTTTTAGTCTAGGCTGCAGTATAGCCATGAGTGAACTCAAAGTGGATTAGGTTTTCTTTTTTTTTTAATTTAGATCAGGAATGTGCTTTTGAAATAAAACGTCCTGATCACTCCCACTTATTGTGTATCACAGAGTACTCTTGGGAGTACAAGCTGGATCCTTTACAGATAAAATGCCGAGGATTGTGCTCCAGAAGTGCATCCGACACTTTGCAGTTGTCCACATAGATTAGACCTAGTTCAAAATAAAGACCCCCGAGATGCAGACAGCATGAATGTCAGGTCCTCAGCACCAAGTCTTTCACCCTACAGATCTGCTCCTATTGCACCGCAACACTTGCCAACACAGGCATTGCCATCATCAGTATCCCATCAAAACCTAGTGCACCAGCAAGGACACTCACTCAGGTATGGCACCAGCAGTGTTTCAGAAATGTCCTTCATACACTGGACTACCTGAAGCTAAAACACAGGTGGCACATTCAATTGAATGGCAGTAGCAGTTACTGCAGCTGCCCACTCTACCCCAGAAGGTTACAAGTTTTGCCACCGGGATGTTGAATGCAACATGGATCTTCTGCATTTTTCTGGTTTATAATGTATCATATTAAAACAAACCACAACTAACACCAGTTTAATGTACAGACTGGACTACAAATTGTGGTATTTAACCTCTGTCAACATGGGGTTCAAGCAGCATGTAGACTGAAACCAACGTTCTGCTTACGGAGGAGCTGGTGTTTCAGTGAGGATACCGCAGCTTAAATTACAATTCATCAACAGCCAAACTAATCACATGGGATGGGATTAACCTTCCCTGAATTTAAACACCCTCAAAGCAGATACCTACATCTGAGCTAATTACCTAAATTACCTTTTCAGTTACATAGACAAATAAACATCTATAGAGAGAGGTAATTTTAGTTACCCACCTTTAATTGAGATAAACTGCATGTTGGAAATTCTCATTTTTCTGTACTAATTATAAAGGAGACTAGATCAAATGCAGACATCTACACCACAGACATCAAAAGCTTGGTGAGATGAATCCCACCATTTGTGTTATGCAAGTGTTAAATGAAAAGCACACATTCTCACTCAAGGCAGACCAGCTTAAGAGAGTCCACCAATTATATCCACCAGTACTGTGACACAACTGGCAAGACCAGCTCAAAAGATGTTTGCCAGTAAAATTAAAAAAAAAACCCCACCAACTGTGATAATATTCTAATTGGAGAGATCTTCATATATGTAGTAAAGTAGAAAAAAATCATATGGAATGGGACTATATGGAAAGAAAAAAAGCGCTAAAATTCAAGCTCACCAAAGATGGAAAAGTAAGTACAGTGGGCACCACTGAAAGCAAACATTTACCATGGCATAGTATAAATACCTCATTGCAATATACATTCTAAATATAGGGAGAGTGGTAAAGTAAATACCACAGTACAGTATGGGTATTTATTTATTTTTTAATAGAATCCACTGTATTCTTTAAGATTAATGACACTGAGAAGGAAAAAAAGGAAAGATGAAACACAGAATGAGAAATGCCATGAGCAAATAAGCCAGAAATACATTTAAGAACTAGAAATCAGCTGCATGGCATCAGTATAGAATGACAGAACGGTACAGTTGAAATGGCATCAAGAGACTGTTCTTGACTGCAGTCTGCTTAGAGTCTTCCACTGAGCATCAAATACATTTTTCTAAATTAAAACTAACAGTAGTTTCAGAACAATATTTACTGTGATTTTCTTCTGGAGCCTTAAAACTGTAAGAGTAAAGAGGACTTCCTTGGTATGTGACCTAAAACTTCTGCCCTGCAATGCTAGCTGAAGTTTTATTGCCAAGAAAAAAGAAATCACTCTCTTTCTCTCCTGTAATAACCTTTATTTATTTCCTAGATTAAACAAATTCAGCTGCTTCACTCCTTCAATCTTTCTCATAAATCACATATCCTGTGGTTTTAATCAATCCCATTAATCTCTTTCATTCTCTCTAGAACGGCTAGACTGTTTTTAAAATATGAACCAAACTGGACATTACATTTCAGACAAAGTCGCATTAGTTTCACACAGAGATGTCTCCTTTCAAAGCATGCTGCCCCATACTGTTTTTTAACTCAGTGCAACTCCTGCATCTTTTTGTCGCAGTGTTCCTTCTACATTTTGCTCCTTGGATTTTGTCTGTTTGATTTCTCCCGTATTCCATACCTTGCAGCTAAATTTCATCATGTTGATTCCAGGCCATTACTTCCACTTGTCAAGTTCTTCTAATTTTGATTGTGTTCTTTGAAACAAATTCAACCTGTGACCATGTTAATATCCTGCAGTTTTCAAGCAGATTCTTTGCTCACACAGATCATAACCTAAATGCTTAACCAAAAAGGGATGGGCTCCAACAGCATCGACACTTTCAATCTTCTGCCCATTTAACAGCAAGCTTCTATCAATTTTTTGCAAAAATGTCGAGGCGGAGAGTGTCAAAAACCTTCCAGAGTCAAAAACATGACACCTATTACTTCCCTCTAATACACTATGCTGGTTAATTACTGAGTCACAAAAAAAAAAAAAGTGAAATAGATTGGTTTGACATGATTTCTTCTTGAACAGATACTGGTAGTTTTCATCGGCTCGGCACTCAGTTACGCTTCAGTGAGGCCTTCTTATCCGTACCAAGGCTGCTGAAGTAAGTAGATGGCAACTAATGATAACTAGTGACTCTGAAAAGTCAATTACCTGCACACGACTGAGATGCTTACCTTCAGCCATCTGAGTCTGAACAAAAAGTGGCCTCCATACTGTCCCAAGGCCCCTTACAGTACCCAGCAGAGTGACCACAAAACCTCAGGAGACTGAAACACCAACTCTCCTTGAAAATACAAAGCCAACCATACTAACTAGCACTGACATATCCTTTAAGCACAAAGAAAGATAGCTAAAATTGCAAAACTTTATACCGCCAAGAAAGTTAGGCATCCATTTTCTGTTGGAGAGCTACTACCTGCCTAGAAATGAAATGGTAAGGACCTTACATGCTACCGTGTGGTAGACTGGAGTTTATAGAGCTTTCAACTGGGCAGAGATCCCTGCTGAATAGACCTTGAGGTTTCAGTCAGTCTTTTGGAAAAGAGTAAAAAGCAGGAAAACTGTGGCTTTTGCCTGGAAACAGGAAAGCAGTACGAGGCCAAAAATATTGTTCCCGAACACTGTATAAATTGCATCAATATTTAGAAGTATCTCCCTGTTACAGTTTCATGTGTTAGAGCTTTTTGTGTTCAGAAAGTAAAACCAGGAATAGGAACCAGCAGACATGACTAATCACATTTAATTTTGTGTGTACACTAAGCATGTTAAAAAAACCTTGCTGGAATATTCAGTTTTCCAAGGTGTTCTGAAACAGTACATTTACTTTGGTACTTTTTTAAAGCAGCGCATAAAGACTTTCTATTAGAACATGACTAAAAGTCATCTATTCACTTCTATATTTTGACACGAATGGAAGAGAAGCAACAGTGTAAAAGCTGATCTTGATTTCTGCATTTTGTCCATTGTCAAAGCATGAATTACACACATTCACTACAAACAGTATTCGTAAATATTTATAGCTAATCACAAGTTGACCAGAGCATGGATCCTTACCTCAAATCCTAGTAGTGATTACCACAATAAACTAGCTGTTACTCATTGCCTTCACACAGCAGTTTTAGAGATGCTAGAGCATTTCCTGGACTTTGAACAGGAATCAGCCACAGTATCTCAAATATGTGTCACAGTAAATGCTTTTAAAGATGACCACTGCGATTTGACTTAAGTGAATTGAACTTACTGCTAGAAAGCGCCCGTTGATCATATGTGACTTGGCACTACTGTTAGAAATATGTTAAAAGAAAATGTAAAGAAAAGAGAGTTGGAAAATGTATTAAAGGAGTTCTTGACCATCTGTAGATCCAAAACGGAATTCAGGACAAATATAATGTATCAGTATGCATCAGCCAGCCAAAATTCTGGATTTAATAACTGAAATAGCCTCATTTTAAGAAACTGTTACCTTCCTTCATAATACAGTAAAAATTGTCCTTCTCTATGGACAGAAGCTAATCTTCTTAGAGAATCATACTTTTCTGACTATGACAGTCACTCTATGTCAAATCTAAGGTTGAAGATATTCATAGATAACAGGGTAAATTCGTATCTAGCATTTCAATGAAATTACACTCAGAAATATTTTTGTCAGTTAAAAATGTTAAGTTCAAGAAGATTTGAAGGCAAATATCATGAAGAAGACAGGCTATATGGAGCTAGTTTTGTAACCATGTTCAGTTCGTATTTTGTACTACTATTCCTGGTTGATCTTTAATATTTTTTCTGATATGGAGGATGAAGAAGCTCTCTGACAGCAAAAATAAAAGACGAACACTGTCTGTCCTGTATTGTTGATTATTTTATTTTGGGAAGGCTCCCTTAAAACTTTGAGACAGTGAGCCTTTCTGCTACTTTCCACTTTCAGTTTCTTTACTTGGAGTTGCTTAGTTGTTGTTGGCATTACATCAATAAAAGTCATACCGTGGACTTATCCACATGTTTTCTTGGCCACTTCACATTGCACAATCCTTTGCTAAAACTGCCAGAGAGAATAAGAGGATAAGTCAACGTCACTGTGTTCTTTGATGCAGTGTCAGTAGCCTTTGAGCCCAGGGGAAGGAGCTGAAGCACTTCCACCAACCTTTGAAGTGGAGCAGAAAAGTGGAAAACCAGAGGCAAAGCAGGCAGGTTCACTCTCAAAAGAGCTGCTCTGTTCTTGGCACCTGAAATGCTCTCCAGCCACTTAAAGGATTCCACAAACCAAAGTCCTCTGCTCGAAAGGAATGGGAATTGTTTTTAATCAAGCCTCCCTGAAGAGTTTTGGCAAAATGAACAAGATAGATAGGCTAAACAGAGACATGAAGAAGTTTTGTCAGAAAGGTGTAGGAAATTTAACAGGGCACTTCTACTCAGCACAGAAAAACTCACCGACACGTCAAAGTCTACTGCAAGCCCTTCCTTTGTATTTCCTAATGCTGTTTCAATTCTTCTTAGTACAGACAAAAAGTATCAACTGGGAGCTGACAGATACTGCTACATCCAGACTTACGCAGATCATAGGACCTAAAAGCACTGCAAAATAGACCAAAGCTCATTTCAATCCCTATTCAGTCACTGTGATGACAGAAACAACATTTTAGTACTATCCAGGCAAGAGCTCTATCCTCTAATGGGTTCATATGATCCCAAGTCCAACAATTTGTATTGAAATACAGCACGAAATTGCCTGAGGAAAAATTAAGAAAAAAAAACTCAAATGAGAAATATTTACAGTCATTCTTCATTTTCTTCTAAAGTCTTCATGAAATCACTGCAACGGAGAGACAAATTTTCAAGCCTCCCAAAACATAAGGTCCCACAGAAGCCCCAAGTCAGTCATGGTTTAGAAAGCAGTTACATGCTATCAGCACTTTCAGCACATCACTATCAAGGTTTTCATGCTAAGACCTTCAGAGTTATGGTATTAACAAAATGCAAGTTTAAATACCACTTTTTTCCTCCCCCTATGAACAAAATCGTGATCCAAAACTGCTGCCAGATAAACATCCATATTGTCCCTAAGAATCATGCAGCGATACCCCTCTCCTCCACCCTGGTGAGGCTGCATCTGGAATATAGTGTCCAGTCTGGGCTCCCCAGGTCAAAAAGGACAGGGAACTGCTTGAAAGAGTCAAGCACAGAGCCACAAAGATCATGAAGGGAGTAATGGAGGAAAGGCTGAGGGAGCTGGGTCTCTTTAGCTTGGAGAAGGGGAGGCTGAGGGGTGACCTCATTAACGTTTATAAATATGTCAAGGGAGAGTGTCAGGAGGATGGAACCAGGCTCTTCTCAGTGATGTCCAATGACAGGACAAGGGGCAATGGGTACAAGCTGGAACACAGGAGGTTCCACAAAAACATCAGGAAAAACTTTTCCACTGTGAAGGTGACAGAGCACTGGCACAGGCTGCCCAGGGAGGTTGTGGAGTCTCCTTCTCTGGAGACATTCAAATCCCGCCTGGACACGTTCCTGTGTGACCTACTGTAGGTGATCTTACTCTGGCAGGGGGTTGGACTGGATGATCTTTCGAGGTTCTTTCCAACCCCTAACATTCTGTGAATCAGTGAAATACATTATTCTAATCTGAACTTTTTGAAAATACCTCTAGAAGATTGTACTTTCCTCACGAGGTTTGCAAAATAAAACTTTTAGAGAATCAAGGCACAGGCTTTGCAATGACATCCCTAGAATTTATCAGCAGCATCTGGCCAAAAGAAGACTAAAAAAAAACTAAGTAAAGACTTCCTTGCCCTAGAGGACAATGATGTTCTCGAATCATAGTAATTGCAACATGCAGTGTGTGGCTAGGTGCCAAGAAATACCAGGTTGCAACGTTTTGCTATCTATCAAGCTGGGAACCTAAACACTTTCCAGTACAGCAAAGGCATATACATGGAATGAAGATTTTGCATGAGCTATTTGACTTATTTGTTTGGGAAAATATGTATGAAATCAGTGAATTAATATTAAAAGAATGATTTAAAATAGAAAGAATTATAAATTCATTAATCAAAATTGCTTTTGCAAATGTTACTCTTGGTGGGCCCTTTTATTTTGCAGAATACAACTGTTTGCAACATAAATGAACCAACAACTTCCACTATCCAAATAATAATGACTGTTTTTAAAGTGTTGATCATGATAATAATGGAGAAAAATCTCATTATTTTTTAATATATTCATATTTATTAAGGTGCAATGTTACCAGTAAAATTACCAGAAAATTTGTATTTTTGCTAATTCAGTCCATGATACACAAGTAATGCTTACAAAAAAAAAAAAAAAAAAAAAGGGCAAAAGATTAGGAAGGTGTAGTGTTATGGTGCCTAAAACAAGTTTTTCAAGTTTTGTGAGCAATTTACAATCTAGCAAGAATTTATCAATAATGTAATAAGTCAAATAACAATTTTAACCACAGAAAGAATATACTGCCTTATGTATTCCAAGATTACTACATACACTGACAAGTACATGACAAAGCATAATGGTTCCGAAGGCACGTGGCGTGAAGGCCACGCTGATGTCAATGGCCCTGGGTGGGAAACATTGAAAGCATGATATGTTACATAATGCTCTGATAAGCACTGTTTGGGTGTTTTGGAAGGGCAGTGGTGAAATATCATTCCTCTCTGCTCTCTTTCCAATGCTGTTAAACTCTTGAGCACACCAAAAAGAAAACGTTCCTTATTCCTTCTAGTGTAGAGAAAAGGAGGCTGAGGGGAGACCTTAATGCTTCCTACAACTACCTTAAAGGAGGTTGTAGAGAGGGGGGGATCGGTCTGTTCATCCAAGTAACAAGCGATAGTATAAGAGGAAATGGCCTAAAGTTTCGTCAGGGGAGGTTTAGATTGGATATTAGAGAAAATTTCTTTACTGGAAGGGTTATCAGGCATTGGAACAGGTTGCCCAGGGCAGTGGTGGAGTCTCCATCTATGGAGATATTTAAGAGTCGTGTAGACATTATGCATAGGGGTATAGTTTAGTTGAGGACTTGTCAGTGTTAGGTTAATGATTGGACTCTTGGATATTAAGGGTCTTTTCCAGTCTAGGCAATTCTGTGACTCCTTTCTTTACTAGGAAACAATTGTGTGCAGCACATGGCAGGATAAACATATACACAACATGCATCTGCCATAAATTTTCATAACAAACTGTTCATCATAACCTCAAGAAAGATTTCTTTTTTTTTTTCCAATTGAAGTAACAATGTTGACAAGTCAAAACTTTCTCAGCATTGAAGGAAGAGGTCTAGGGAAGAATGATCTAACATGCACTCATAAGGTCATATAAGGCCACTGAGGAGGAGCTGACTAAATTTGCTGGACTTCTGTTCCCTACAGAGAAGCTTACACAGGTTCTCACATCAGAATTCTGTTATACCGAGACAGAAGGTGAGTGGAAGGATTCATAGTGGACTTCAGAAAAATTAGATGAAACTGAAAATATTAGAAGTATCGAATTGCAAGAATCAGATGATATCCTCCAAGAATCTGGAAGAACCTGATCATGATACTTCTGAATTACTGTGTGGTACACAATCTGTCATAAAATGGCCTCATTACCACAGTAACAACAAAAAAAACAGTGCGTGGGTGTTAAGATTTTAAAAAACTTCCAGTAGATCCTGAGAAACTGTAGACTAAAACTTGACTCCCATTGGGATGATTTCATAGGGCAAGTTAAAAAACATATTAAATATATGAATAATATGAATTCCTCCCAAATATATTAGACTTTGATGGTGTCAACATGTGGAAAAGGGTTAAGTGCAGTTAATCTTTCTACAAAGTTCCTAAGTTATTAAAAATCAGTAAATGAATAAAATTAAGCTATCATGAGACAAAGTGATTAAAAGATAAAAAACAGATTTAAGAATGTGAAATAATTTTTCAAATGCCCTGCAAGATTTGTTCATTGTCCTCTGCTGTATACCTTCTCCACAACAGCCCAAGAAAAGGGAATAAGTGAGGGTATAAACTACTTAAGGTAGTCAAAAATAAGATGGGAAGATAAAGTCCAGAGACAGGAGACTCACTAATTGACTGAAAGACAAAATGATGGATAGCATTTCGTGTGAACACATGCAAAATAACAGGGACACTGCTGGAGATTTCAGCTGACTACACATACACTGTAGAGTAGCAGACAACCTCTTACACACTGGAAAGATCTCGGAGTCACTGTGAATAGCTTTATGAAAATGTTGGCATTAATTTGGCCACAGTCAAAAAGAAAAAAAAAAAAAAGAAAAATACAACTATATCAATTTGCAGTAAGCTTTAACTATCAAAAGTTTGCTTTGTTCCCTTTGAATTGAAAGTAGAACCATAGCAGAAGAGAAAGAAAACAAGATGGAATAGCTTTTCAGATAGAGCAGTTTTCAAGTAAGAAGAGTAGAACTCTTCAGCTGAAAAAGATGTGACCACTGACAAAATTGTTATTCCTCACTATAAAGAAAACAAGGCATCAAATAAAGGAACATATTTGAAAGCAAAAAAAGGTACTTTTGCACACAACGCATAATCAAATTTATAGAGCTCTACAACTTGATGCCATGGATTCAAAGAATACACATGGACCCAAAAGCATTCAGACTCATTAAAGAAAATTCTGTCGAAAACTACTAGACACAAAAAGCACAACAAATTTAAGAAGTCCCTAAGCTGCTGCTTTCTGGAAGTTTGGGGGTTTCATTGCAGAAGTTTCTCTGTTCACATGCTCTATTCTTACCCTCTTACCCTAGGAATCCATTACTGCTCACTGCCAGAGCCATAGTATTTGGGAAGATGAACTTTTCATCCAGCAAGTTCAGCCAGACAACCATGAGAACATTTTGTTCATTAGACATATCTACTGTGAATCTCACCGCAGCCGGTAACTTTAGGTCTCTGAACTGTGATAGCCCAGTACCCTTTTTCTTTTCCAAGGATAAGGCGAGAGCATACAGTTGTACAGAAAAAACAGTAATTCAATCTTTTTGTTGTCCATTTTTTTAAAATAGAACCAGGATCTTACATGCTGGAGACCATCCTCAAAAGCTTTTCTCCCCTGCACAACTTAAAATCAAAATGTGCCATTAGCCCTCCTGTTCTCTCAGAGTTAAGGCTGGATCTTGCAAGTAAGGCACACAAGCAACAGGTCCTAGGCAAAGTGTGCTTCTTCATCCCTCCCATTCCTTAGCTATGCATTCCCACCCTCTTTTATCAGCACTGGTACTCATCCGATTCAGCCTTGTAGGGAGACAGTTTCATGACTCAGCCTGGAAAAAAAAACTGAAAAATTAAATTTAAAAAATCTGATTCTTTTCAGTACTTGGATCAATCTCTTCATCAACTCAAATACATGCCAGCATTAGGAGCAGGACAGAGGCATTTCAGCCAGAGCTGCCTGTTAGGTCAGTTTAGCTGTTACACACTAACAATGCAACGAGATCATGCAGCTCCAACACACCTTCCCCCAACTCCAAGCACTCTTGGACATGGTAAACTTCTCAATTATACAACAGCCTTCTAGTGAGACAGGTGCATCACTAAGGCACCTGGACCTTGATCACCTTCATTTGGATTCAATAAGATGTAAAACTTCACTTTCACAAACAGAGCTAGCTCTGTTTACACGGAAAGGTTTTACCAGTACAACAGGCAGCTTACAGTGACAGAGCTGTGCTCATAAGCAAGAGATTTTTTTTTTGCCAGAATGTCTATAATAATAAAAGCACCCCAAAAGTAGACAAAAACTATTTCAGCTGCACATACCTAGCTCACTGAACATCACGCAACATTTAGAGGGACTGTTTCCCTATTCTGGAGCACTGGAATTCACCTTTAGTAAGACCCAATGCATTGCAAGCATTATTATCTTTTCTTACAAAAAACAGCCAAGTGCAGTTTTAATTCTATCAATACTTGAGTGTTCGAACTTTCTGTCATTCAGAAAACCGATCCAGAGGTCACATATCCTTGGAAAACTAGATCTAAGAGTGCGTATTTCTTTACGTGGAAAAGTGGAACTTTTTCATCCTGTTATCAATATGTATCTAGAAAAAATAATGTGACTATTAAGTGTCAAAGCAGGCATTTGTTTTAATTACGGACCAAAAAGTAGCAGTAATAGTTATACAGCTATATTTGTCAGAAGTCATGAAATGCTAGGACGGAGTTTGCCTCTGTAATTTATTTCTTGCATACATGCACTATGCTAATGACCAGATATTAGTTTTTCCAACGGAATCTGTACATAAAACAAATTTCCTTAATGAGCTGACATTTCTTCCTCCTTCTCTGATAGCCAATCTGTGGTTTCACACCAAATACACAATTCTGTACTCAAATTTCACTCTTACTAAACAATAAACCAGCATTGATTCCATTCTGACACTTCATATAGAAAAGAAGGTGGACAATCATACAATCAAACTGTATCTTAAAAATGCACGTGCAGATAAACAGCAATCACATCACTTCCTCTTTCTGCTCAAGCAGCGGAGGGCTCCCACTGTCTCCTAAACCATCCTCTCGGATCCCAACACTGACGCCCGCCTGCTTCCGGCAGGCACAATCTCCCTTCCCACTCACTCCCAGGCTTAGTCTTTTTAAACAGCTTCTTGGGAAATTTTTGTCCTCTTAACCTCCCTCCACAAGCTCCTGCTCCAAATTTTTCTCTGCCCTGGGAGTCACAGTTATTCGCCTAACCACCTCTATTTATCATATGTTCTATCCCTCCATACCACTGATTTCTCAACACCTTCTTGGCCAGACTCTCATCCTCTCTCCACGCCCTTCTCATGGGTCCCTGTCCCTGAGCACACACACTCATTCCTTTGACCAGACCCTCTGCATTCACAAGTCCCCAGTTCTTGCCCATGTCAATCCCCGATTACCCTGGCTATAATACCAAAATCGAATCCCACTCTCTTGAAAGCTGCTGTCCCATTCTGAATGATGGGACATAAGAATATCTCCTCAACATTTGGTAATCTCTTTTCCATGCTACTTGTACTCTGGGTCAGGGGTCATTTGGGAGCACAGAATAAACAAAAACAACAACAAATGCAGACCTAACACAAAGTGCACGTCAATGTGTGCGCAGTGCAGAAGGAATCTTTGAAGAAACCAGCTGGCAAAAGTCTAACACCAATGAGTACATCCATATTTTTCCTTCCAAGATATATAACACAGGCAGATGCAGAGGGAGTTAGGAACAGAAAAAGGCACGTAACTAAAAATCAAAACTATCCTTTCATAGAATCTTAGAAAAAAAAGCATTTTAACGTGACAAAACAATACAGTCTTCCTTATTCTCATTTTACAAAAAGGCTGGAGAGTTTTTTCTTAAGTTTCACAGAAATAAATCTACCTGAGTTACTGGGAACAAAGAGGTAAATTGTATTATAACAATATCCAAAAAAGTCACAGCAGAAACCAAAGTTTAAGGATATGTGCAGACAATTGTAACTGAAAGGGTTAAAGGGGGTTCAGATAGTATCATCCCTTTGGAGATGTGGTAACTAATTCTCTGATGGCTCTTAGTCTAATACTGTAACACTCGTATAGCTAAACTTAAGTTAAACTACATTTATTGATGGTTTGAGCAAGCTCATTTTCTCCAGGACACATACATGCTCAGTTCAATCAAATCTCCAAGCTGACAGACATCACTTCAAGCTGCGAAAGATATCCATATCTTGAGATGTGTTAAGATGATCCTCTGTGACAACCTCACAATGGAAAGTTTCAGGAAACCTGTGTAATATTTGGTATAGACAACCCAACTTATAGTAATGTTATTTTTTTTTATGCCTGGACAAATGAATAAGTAATACCCAGTGCTGGCACAGGAAAAATATTTGAGCTTTTTGGCAGAAACAAGAATAGAGAAGAAAAGTTGCCCATTCTTGTCACACCTCTGGACTTCTTAATTGCTCTGCTGACCTGATCTGATCTAATTAGCAAGGAGAGATAGTTAGCCTTGAACTATGGTATAAAATCAAGGTCCAAAACCACAAGAAATTTAAGTCTACTAATAAAAACCCAGATATAGAGGCTTCTCAAGGGAAAAATACAAATGGCAATTATGTATTACATTATTAATCTGTTAAACACAAGAACATGCAGGACTCCAGTCCAGTAACACATGCCAACTTAAACAGAATACTTTCTTGTCATAGGAGTCTCATTTTGCCCAGAAATTCCATCCAATCTAGAAGCATGGGAGAGAATTCACGTTATTTTGAAACTTCATGATTCAGTACTCTGCTTAAATGGTAACTACTTAGGCCATGATCAACTGCATTGAGTAATGCAATTTCAGAAACTGGCCTCTAACACTGACGAACTGCCACTTAAATTCAGGAGAGCTATGAAAGATTAAGCCCATTAGTATCAGTAAAACATGACACTTTGTCCACTAACATGAATTTTTATCTCACAGTTCACCCCTGTACAAGAGAAAGACAAATGAGTAACAAGTGAAAAAAACAAAAAAGCTAAGACTGGAAGCATGCTGCTTTACAAAGTAACAGTAACTATTCCAAGAACATTTCTTTCTGCATGTCACCATCAGTTTGTCCTTACCATATATTCCATATTGGAAGCTGGTGGATACACCTGACCCCGTAATTTATTATGAAGATCCAAGATACTTTGCATATCACTGTCTGTGATAGCCCTTTTCCCTCTCTGCTTGGCGATCCACCACTCACCATCTTCATCCATGTACTTTTCCAAAAGTTCCTCTAAGAGCGTGGCATTGGGAAGAACCATTGCAGAAACTGCTTGAGCTATGAATAGCAAGGTGGTTACTCTGAGGCATTCCTCTACTACATACTTCATGATGAATGATCTCAAAATGCTCAGGAGTTAGCTCCAAGACAAAGTCTTTCTTCCAGGTCTGTTGGCTGTAAATGCATAAGAGAGAGCAACGTAATTTGGAGGCTGAACTACTGGCCTGTATGAACTCATCAAGCAACAAAAAATAGTTTGTACAGAGTTTGCCACTGCTGTTTTAGGGGGAGAAACAAGGATGCTACTTTTTTTTAGTCTAGTAAGTAAACAGTGTTGATTTGGGAAGATAGCTTATCTTCAACCCTATGAACTCCAGTTTGTTCAAGTGGTTTATCTAGTACATTGGCATGCACATTTCACTGCCTGCATGCAGGAAAGCATGCTTTGCAGATCTACTTAAAAGGAGCCAGACATCAAGAAGATTAGACTGTAGATAACGACTTCCAGTACTGGAATTTAGGCACCAAAAAAAAAGTGAAAAGGCTTGCATTCATTGCCAAAATGTGAACTTAAAAACACAAGAAAAGCTGATGTGAAATATCCTCTCTTTGTGCGTTTCAAGACATGAGTCTGATTAAAGTTTTTATTTTGTGATTTCCAAAAACCTAACAAAACTAAAGGTATTCAGTTCGGACAAGAAAATGGGGGCGGGGGGGGAGGAGGGGAAAGATTTGGTTATTCTATTCATCGAACAAAGGAAAACAGGGATAACTCTCAGAAAAACTAGCACCACTTAGAAGAGTATACTTCAACACCGCCTTATTTCGTGTCTGAGTGCTTCAGGTGGCAAAGCCACGCTCACTCCCTCCCCGCGGGCGCAAAATGCGTGAATCCCGCCACAACGACCGCGCCGGGCTCAGCCGGCGGGAGGGAAACAAAAAGAGGCGAAAGAGGCAGAGCGGGGCTCTCCCCAGCGCGCCTCCGCTTCCCTCAGCCGGCGGCTCCGTGGGACAAACCGGCCCCGAGGAGCCGCTCCCCGACCGAAGCGACCCTTCGCCGCCGCCGGGGTCCGGATGCCGCCGCCCCCCCCCACCCCCGCCCGCGGCGGCGAAGGATGCTGCGGGGAGTCTCCGGGCGCCCCCCACCAACGTCCTTACCCCTCCGGCGGCGGCTGCCTCCTCTGCCCGCAGCCAGCTTCGCTCCGCCGACCACCTCCTCGCCAGGCCCGCGTCGGGGCCGGAGGGGCGCGGGCAGGGGCCTCGCTCCTCTCGCTGCGGCGGGCGCGGACGTGTCCAGCCGCGGAGCCGCGGCCAGGGGGCTGCCGCTGGGCCGCCGCCGCCTCCCCCACCGGCCTCTGGGTCGCCACCGCCCCGCGGAGCTCCGCGTTTCTCCGGGCGGCTCCCGCCCCGCCGGGCATTTATCGCGGACGGCGGTGACGTGCGGCGGACACCCCCTCCCGCCACCCCGCGGGGCGGGACGCGCCGCGCTCCGGGCACCGCGCCCGACCCCGGCCTCGGAACCCGCGCCCCCGCCGCGCCGCCCGCGCTCGCCCCGGCGGGCACGGGAAGGGTCGAGGAGGGCGGCGGAGCCCGCACCGGGTCCCGCGGACAGGGAGGAGGGTTGGTCTCCTGCCAGGAGTTGCCCTCCGTCCTGCCAAAGCTGTCCCCCCGAAAAGGTCGGGGGGGCGGGGGGGGGGAGGCCGTAGCAAGCCACTTCCATCCTTGAGTCGCTGGCAAGAGGATGCTGAGCCGGCCTTGCTCCTGCTGAGGTAGAGCAAAAAGAACAAGCTGGGTGCTTCACCGGAGCTCAACAAAAGTCCAGGATGCATGAATATGGCTGGAGGTATCAGGACAGGAATTTTTAGTTCAGACCAGCTGCATGAGACCTAACTTTACAAAGCAGAATTCAAAAAGCTTGTAACTACTCATTTCCGTTTCTGGCAAAAACTAGGCATCAGATATGTACTTTTTCGTTGTGTTTTCATCAAAGCTTGAATTTTCTGTGCAAGCTGATTGGGACAACGTTTCATTTATTTGGTATAATTTAGTACACTGAGCTAACGGCAGGATTGACCAGCTTCCAGTCTTCACAGGACTGCTGTACCAGCTTGCAAAGCTTTTCTGTATTTTCATTTTCAGAAACTGAGAAGCTGAGGTTAAAATTCATCAGAATCCAGCTGGCTTCAGATCGACTCTATAAATGCTTCCAAATTTCATGGGCCCAAGAGAAACAATGCTGTGCAAGTAACACACTGCTTGTTATTGTACTCTGTCTTTCTTGGGTTTAGTTATAATTTCCCTAAAGACTTTGAAACTAACCTGTCCTGCAGGATGCTATAGTTATTCTGCTATTTACACACTGTAATATGCAAAAGTTGCTATGCTCTACGTTGGTTGGTCTTTATGGTTTTTTCTTTGCAAAACTGGGAAGTGGACATTGACACACAAGTACAGAGCACTACACTTCCCTCTTACCAAAACTCTGTGATGTAAAATGCCACTGTGCAGTTGGATACACAGGTTAGATTCAAATTTTTTCAGGGTTTATGCACCGGGATGCTTTACCATTTGTCATTTTTGATATGGAAGAACAAGCCTTGCTTATAGTCTAGTCATCCAAAAGATTTTGAAGAGACGGGTAGGAAGCCAAAAGTTAAAAGAACTTGATACAGTCTACATGTCAACTCTGGATTCTTGTAATGCATCCCATTTGTCTTGCTAGGTGGACTTAAATCCTCTTTATACCTCATTTGGTCAAGATGTAGACTCTGTGTCATCAGGGCACAGCTTCACCATCATCACCTAGTAGTCTGTGTCGTACCAAGCCATTTTTTCTTTGTACAGGCAGAGGTGTTATTTCATTAGAAAGCATCAGAAAATATTTACGTTAATGGTTGCCTATCAGAAACTGAAAAATTCTATAGGAATGAACATATTTATGGGGTTCCCATCAATCACTGGAAAGTATAGCAGCTGCCTCTTTCTGTCATCGCTGGACATCTGCTGGCCTTCAGACAGAATACAGAACAAACATCACCTTCCGTCTTTCATTTAGTGAATTTTAGAAAGCACTTGATCGTATTTGCTGTTTGTTATAAAGAAGACCTTATTATATTGTAAAGCTGGTTTTGCATTCAATAAAATAAATACTAATACAAAAAGAGGTAGACCTCACTGAAATTGATTTTTGTTTATCAATTTATGAGCAAGTGAATAAACTCTTTACACTCTGTGACTGTGCCCTCTGTATCTGGTTTATGACTCTATATTTGTGACCACATAAAAGTGGTGTGAGTTTGACAGGTGATATTTTGACGTATCCACTAATTTTGTGTATATGATTAAACATAATTTTCTGGATCTGTTGTCTTAATCAGCTTGGGGGAGACCTTTTCCTGCTTTTTTATTGTTTTGGATTGGTTTAAACCTCTGACACTGAGGACATAACTGCCATCCATAATTTCAAATTGTTATAATAAGCAATTAAGTGCCATTACATCTCCTGGAACTAAAACTAACTATTGTCCCTTCCCAATGGCACATGTAGACAGATTCACTAATGTTTTTCTGAATATCAGAAATAACAATAATTGCAACAAAAAAAATCACTTGAAAGAAATCAGGAAAGGGTCGCTGGGAGCGTCAAGCACTGAGAGTATGGCACTGAGAAAATACTAGAAAGGAGAAATTTTAGCCTACACTTTGACTAAATAAAGATTTAGAGTTTGAAGGAAAGAATATTTTCTGCTGCTTGAGTCTTTCTGGGTTCAAAGAGACAGAATTCCAGCAGTCATTGTAAGTAAACAAGGGCCTGAATGAAAGATATTTTACTTCATCATCAATTTGTTTTCCTAATAGAAATAATACACAGGACCTCCAAGCACGGATAATTGGGTTAAGAAAGAGTGACACTACCAAGAAAGACAGACAGAGAGAAAGACACTAATACTTATAAACACGTATCTAGTAAAACTGCTAAATTGTAAGAGCTGGGCTTTTAATTGAAAACAGAAAGAAGACAAAAAATCCAGGCCATCTTTCTGTTAATTTTAAACATCTTTAGTCAATACACCTTCTGGTTTGCTACTTGATATTACAAGGTCACAGCACTGCATTACCCAAAAAATACTATTAAAAAATCTGATCCATTACAGGAGCTTGGATGCCTGGCTGCCACTTTTTTTTTCTTTGCTTTTTTCCAAAAATTAAACCTACAAAACCAGTTTTTAGTTGTTGCCTGGTCCTGCCGGTATCTAGTAATCACAGGAACAGTTATTGCTGAAAAAACCTACTGTAGACCTGAAGTTCAGCTCCTGGAAGTGTACACTGGAACAGGCTGCCCAGAGCATCAGTGTTCAAGGCCACTGTTGGTGTAACCTCATAAATGTAATCATGTATTATCCATCACTATGATGAAGAGTAAAATTGACAGAACTGTTTTTCTGCACCAGCTTCACCATCAAGTGGCTGAAAAATTAATCACAAAGGCCTGTAAAGGAAAATAGTCAAATATAAATTTGGTTATGAAGATACATGTAATAGATGAAATCAAGTCATGCAATGATTTCTGGAACAATTACCTGAGCATAACTTTTTATACTTAATTTGTGTATAGATGGCATGAAGAGTTTCCTTTTATGTTCCTAGGTTAAAACTTTCATTTTTGAATACAATGGTTGCATGGAAACAGAGCTAGAATTTTATTATCAGTGTTTTACTATGAAAAAGTGATTCATGTGTATTTACAGTGATTGGAAGCAATTATTTCTACTAAGGGAAGCTTCTACTTTGCTTCTAATTGAGATTAAGAGCAGTTTATTATTTTAATTTAATTTTGTCCAAGATCAACAATGAAAAAAGAGTTATCAGCAGTTGACATTCTGCAACTAATATGAAATCCATGAAAGATTTTAACCAATGGAGAAATGTCAGAGCTGCACGCCACTGGTGATCTGGGGTGAATGAAAGGCAGGTTATCATTAAAAAGAAAAATGTCATGATTTGGATTACTCTGAAGGTACCTTTTAAAAGACAGGTATAGGAAAGCAAATGTCACTCCAGTCTTCAAAAGGGGCAGGAAGGAGGACCCGGGTAACTATAGACCGGTCAGCCTCACCTCCATCCCTGGGAAAGTGATGGAACGACTTATCCTTGGTGCCATCTCAAGGCATATCAGGGATAAGAGGGTCATTAGAGACAGTCAACATGGCTTCACCAAAGGGAAGTCGTGCTTGACTAACCTCATAGCCTTTTACGAGGATATAACAAGGTGGATAGATGATGGCAGAGCGGTGGATGTGGTCTACCTTGACTTCAGTAAAGCATTTGACACAGTCTCCCACAGCATCCTTGCTGCTAAACTGCAGAAGTGTGGTCTAGACTCTCGGGTAGTGAGGTGGACTGCGAACTGGCTAAGGGGAAGAAGCCAAAGAGTCATGGTCAATGGGGCAGAGTCTGGTTGGAGACCTGTATCCAGTGGAGTGCCTCAAGGGTCGGTACTGGGACCAGTATTATTCAATATATTCATCGATGACTTGGATGAGGGACTAGAAAGTACTATCAGCAAGTTTGCTGATGACACCAAGCTGGGAGGAGTGGCTGACACACCAGAAGGCTGTGCTGCCATTCAGCGAGGCCTGGACAGGCTGGAGGGTTGGGCGGGGAAAAATTTAATGAAATATAACAAAGGTAAATGTAGGGTCTTGCATCTGGGTAGGAACAACCCCAGGTTCCAGTATAAGTTGGGGAATGACTTATTAGAGAGTAGTGTAGGGGAAAGGGACCTGGGAGTCTTGGTGGACAGCAGGATGACCATGAGCCAGCAGTGTGCCCTTGTGGCCAGGAAGGCCAATGGCATCCTGGGGTGTATTAGAAGGGGGGTGGTTAGTAGGTCGAGAGAGGTTCTCCTTCCCCTCTACTCTGCCCTGGTGAGACCCCATCTGGAATACTGTGTCCAGTTCTGGGCCCCTCAGCTCGAGAAATACAGGGAAGTGCTGGAGAGAGTCCAGCACAGGGCAACTAGGATGATTAAGGGAGTGGAGCATCTCCCTTATGAGAAAAGACTGAAGGAGCTGGGGCTCTTTAGTTTGGCGAAGAGGAGGCTGAGGCGTGACCTCATTAATGTTTACAAATATATCAAGGGTGAGTGTCACAAGGATGGAGCCAGGCTCTTCTCGGTGACAACCAATGATAGGACAAGGGGTAATGGGCTGAAACTGGAACATAAGAGGTTCCGCTTAAACTCGAGAAGAAACTTCTCCTCAGTGAGGGTGACGGAGCCCTGGAACAGGCTGCCCAGAGAGGTTGTGGAGTCTCCTTCTCTGGAGACATTCAAGACCTGCCTGGACACGTTCCTGTGTGGCATAGTCTAGGCATTCCTGCTCTGGCAGGGGGATTGGACTTGATGATCTTTCGAGGTCCCTTCCAATCCCTAATATTCTATGATTCTATGATTCTATGAAATTGTTCTGATTTCTGAGTTATTGTTTATTACGAAACTGGTTAATTTGCTCCCCTTGCCTCTTAAGTGTACAAAGATCAAAAAGTATTTTGTTTAGAAAACTGTTGAAATGAAGAACAGTCGGACTCTGATAGAAATAGTCTTGTGCATTTAGATATTAGCACATATACTCATTTCAATATGGCTTTTTATAAAATACAACGAAAGACAAATACATACTCCCTTTTCATTTACAGAGTACCACAAGAGATAATCAGGGGTCCTGTTAGCTCACTCGGTTAAAGCATGGTGCTGATAACACCAAGGTCTCAGGTTCAATCCCCGTTGGGTCCCCATGTGTTGCCTGATCTAGTTGAGAGGCGTCCCTGCCCATGACAGGGAGGTTGGATTAAAATGATCTCTAAGGTCCCTTCCAGCCTAGGCCATTCTGTGGTTCTATGAATCAGTCAGCATCTCAAGGAGTAGATTTCCATTTCCACTCCTCTCTAAAAGGGTTTGAGCCTGATTACCCTTGATGAGTTCCCCCAACCTGTACATTACAGTGAGTCAGGATGGCATTCTCTCTGTCACTTCTATTTCACAAAATAATCAAGTATACTTTGAGACAGGGAGATGTATAGTAATGCTTTTGTAACCCAATGATGAGGGCGGTTCTGGTAAAATGAAATCACACTGAAAATGTATTTGAAATGAAATACTAATCAGGGCAAATATATGGTACCATATGTATTCTTATTGATTTAGCCTCCTGTTTCTGTCGCTCTCAAGAGTACAACCATACTCTTCTCTCACTTTTTTGTGTTGGGAGGTTAGGGGATTTATGAGCATGCTGTTTTTTTCTGACTGAACAGATATACCCAGACAGCTCCAACAAATTCAAGCCTTAAGCTCAGAAACACTTTGTTCTGAGACCCTTTGCTGCTGATTGATTTGAAATAAGACTGAGAACTTTTGTTTGTGTTTTTTATTGTCTCCAGCTATTTGTCCCACAAAATTAACTGAATTTAGTGTTGCTCTTGTGCTCAGTGTTGCTGCAGAGACTGGATTGGAGCATTTTGCCCCAAATCAACTTTTACTCCGAGATAGGTGGGTTTTATCATGAGAAGTTCTGAACAAAACCTAGTACTAAACCACATGTGTTTTTCTTGTGGTTTTTTTTTTTTAGTATGAAATGTAACTGACAATTTATTTATAAATATATATGTATGAATCACTTGAGCTGCATGTATAAGGGAGCAAACCAAAGTCTGAATCACTTCCTGCCAGTTTGAAAAGAGTTTTTAACATTGCAGTGGCTTAACTGTTTAGCAGTTTGATAGTAATGATTTAGTCCTGTCCGTTTCGATCCTGGTTTACTCTGTAACAAAGAAATGGCTTGACTTAGCCGTATCAACCTTTCTAAAGTGAGGCAGGAATATCAGTACTTTTTCCATATCACTGCTAAAAGTGGCATCTTTATCAACATATGAATTATGGGGAGAAGTCAAAGCCAGAAGGGAGAAAAAAGTTTGAAAATGAGAATTTATGGTGAAGTATGCCCCCTGAACCAAGAACTTTCCAATGAAAATACTTAAGATTTTTTGTTTGGCTGGTTTTGGTGGTTTTATTGTCCCTGAGGAGTAAGTTCCATCTCCTTAGGCATCCTGATTTCTTGTCTGAGTTGCTTGGCTGGCACAGAAACAGTATTGCGGAGCTCCTATGAAGCTTAGACAGTTAGAAGCTTTTTTTTTTTTTTTTTCCTTCTGAGCATCTAAATCTAAGCATAGGATATCTTCGAATAGCAAGAATAAATGAAGGACATAAAGAGTGCCCTGCTGGGTCCAACCAGTGGTCCATCTAGCCGAGTGCCCTGTCTCCAGTGCCAGCCATAGAGGAGGCTGCACAGGGAGTGTAGGTGAGCCAGCCACTTTCTGCTGTCCGCCGTTCCCCTCGCAGGCTGAGCTGCAGGCCAGCAGATGTCAACCAGGGCAGGGGGACCAGCCCTGTCCCACTGCCTTTGTTCATGGCCATGGCAGCACAGAAATGGAAATCCCTACTGCCTCGTTGAGGGTTGAGGAGAAGACTCAAACATTTACTGTCTGAACTGCTGCGAGCACTGTCATTATTGCCAGGAATGATATCTCCTGCTACACCTGGGCTCAGTTTATCCCCCTTGAAAAGGAAGGGGGACAGAGAAAACTCCCTCCTGTTGGCTTCTGTCCTGTTCACCTCTTGCTATGTAAAGTTTGTTTGTTTGTTTGTTGGAGGCGAGTGTTAAGACACATTTTTACCCCCATTGGTCATATTGTCTTGCTCTAACCTGAGACCCACACAGACACGGAGGAGAGGGTGAAGCTTTCAGCTGTGGGGATAAGATGTATAAGAGGACGGTCTTCTTCCTATTGGGAAATGACACCCTGACAGCAGAGAAGGAAATCTCAGTTTATAGTATCACAATCTGCTTTGAAACTCTGATTCTGAGTAGTCTTCACCCCTCTTCTGCCTTTCCTCTTCTCCATCCCCCTTCTTGCCCTTCCCCTTCCCATGTCAAGGCAAATTTCCCCCCAGCCTTCTCCTACCAGAGTGCAAACACCTTCCCTACTGACTATATCATTGCTATTGACTTACTTCAGCTGAACTTTTTAACACTATCCAAAAAGCCCATGCATGTGCAAAATCAACAACCATTACACCCAGTAAAGAAGACTGGAGACGACAAAGCCATACGGGATCCTTGAACACTGGTGGCAGCACATCCCTTTACAACAATGAAGAAATCATTACTGGGTGGGAAAAAATGATACAGGCATCTGTGCTGAGCTACTTTGGCCACTGAAAATACTAGGAGTCCTGCTGACTGTGGAGAAGATACTGTGGATGTCTAGAAGCCACCAAGTTTGGGTTCCAAACACTACATTGCCAGTAAATTCCAGACAGGTCTTTTTCGTATGACTGTATGTGAAATACATGTTTTGCTTACTGGAAGGAAGGCAGAGATGCATCAGTGTCAAACCTGATGTTCTATTGTTTGCCTGCTTTATCCTTCACAGTTGCAGTAAGGTAACTTAAAGTGAAATCATCAGACATTGTGAGTTATGTAGCATTGGTTTGACCAGTGCTGTCAGATGCCTTGAACTAACAGCAACGCAGTGCTTCAAATCCTGCCGGTTCAGAACTCTTGTAATTGAGCTGGAAGAGATGCGTAGCTGATTACAGGGATGAAAAGTAGCACTGCCCTAACCCCAATGCTTAAAATGGTGCAAGTCATAAATGTTTGACTTTCCTGCTGACAGAAATGCCTTGATCTGGGTTATCTCTGTTATGTACATGTTTGTTTGTATTTTTAAAATCAAACATGTAAAAAGGGGCCTATAGAACTGCTTCTACACTGGCTGCTCTTCTTTTTTACTCACAGTTCCCTGCAGCATAATCAGAGGACTTCAGATGTCGTGGCTGGCCTGGAGCAAAGCAACTCTGAGAAACCCATTTTCACCGTGGGACAGCCTCTGACATGATTGTACCCCTCTCTTGGACTCAGCTTCTGCTTCCCATGTCATCCTGGGTCTTAAAAACTGTGTGCTACACTGAGGATGAGAGGTGGAGAAGAAGTTTTCCTTGCATCAAGCTCCTTATGACTGGAAAAGAACAGCAAACAAGGATGACAGTGACACCGGTCGAGCATCTTCATCTGAGAAACACGTTCAGGTGCCAATACAGAATCATCTGCATCAGTATCTGCAACATCTCACACCACCCTAGTAAGTGACTCCTTGGCAGCAACATTTCTTCTGGAGATCTGGTAAATCTAGCACTTCTGCCTGGGTACAGATGTTCGATTCAAGATCCTGCAATGAAACACAGAACAATTTACAAGTCTCAGGCCTTGCTTCAGCAGAATTACATGTCTTTTTAATGTAGGCAAAATCAGACAGAGGCTTCATAATTCCACTGGTCATAGGTGGCATCCCACTAGAGAAAGGATTGATGCTTTTAAGGGATTTGGGGAGTAGAAGCCCCCAGGAGCAGCAGCCAAAGGAACAAAGGAAGTACTGGAGATCATGGTACATGGGGATCATGGTACAGCTAGAACATCTACAGCAGAGGATAGTTTTAGATAACATAGAGTAACTTCTTGCACAGTTAACCCACTTTTTTTTTTCTCTTGAACAAATCTGAACTGGTACAGGTGTATAGATCAGACAGAAAAAAATGTATTATTTAGCTGTCACAGTTCTAAGTTACTGTTGTGAGTCCTTTAGTACTTCGTGATACCACAGCTTAAAGGTCAGGTGAAATTACCTTTATCCACATCTCAGTAGAACAACTGGAACACCCTGAAACAGTACTGTTCAAGGATCAGTAAGAACGCTTAATTTTGATTTTATGTTGGCATCACTAAGCGTGCTAATTCTTCTATTATAGGTAGTTAGCAATTCTTTTTGCTTCTACATAGATTACTCATATCATGCTGTGAAAAATAGGGTCTTTATACCAGCATGGACAGTTATGATCCACTTATTAAGAATTAATTTATGTCATCTGTGATCCTATATATCACCTTAGTTTTCAGTAGCACCTCGTTCTAGATGGCAAAAATCAACACAATGTTTAAAACAAACATCTTGAGATTATTAATTTTTATTATTATTATATTTCCTGTAATTTTCCAGATAAATGCAATTAAATATATGATTCCACAAGCACATGAAAGGAAGGAATGATTTAAAAATTGATTCGTGAAGGAAGATTTAATTAGAATCACAAAGGACAATGAAAGCAATGAACTTTGTCAGTTGAAATATGGCTCTTTTATAAGTAGATCTTTGAAGAAGGTGCTCATTAGCATATTTCTATATTTTGCCCAGGAGGACTTCAGTCAGACTTATTCAAGTTTCATTAATATTTTAAAATTTGTGGCAAAAGTGTAACTTTAATTATAGGGTTGGATTATTTGAAAATTAAAATACAGCCTTTAGCTGTACTAAAAGAGCACTCAGAAGAGACCTTGTGAGAATCTTATTTCTTCTTAAATCCCACAAGATGGAATCAATTTCTATTTTAATTAATAGCTTATTTGCCAGTCATTTACAATTCAGTGCGTAGCCTTAACTGTTAGCACCTCTAAATACTCATTCCTCATACTGGGTAAATTATTTTCCAGTATCAGGAAAAAGTCTGTGGCGCAGTATCTGGTTTTGAAGCAATGATGGCCTTTGGGAATCAATCCATGTGGTGTATTTAGTCGTATCAAGGAGAGACAGATATGATCGTAGAAGAGTAAGACCATGGCAAGGATACCCTGATGTGGATGACTGACACTCTCACCAGCAGCAGCTTCCAGCTCCTGCAGCACAGGCGATGCAGGAAGAACCATTCTTCCCTCATTTCTTCCTTAAACATATCGGTGTCAAATGCTGACTGCATGAGATAAGTCAAGCACCAAATTTGCCTCCCTACTTACTTCTGTCCCAGTCCCACACTTTCACTCTCCCTCCTCACTTCTCCCATGTCCTTCCACCAGCAAGCAACCAGACACCGCACTTCCTGTCTTTCACAGCGAGACCCAGCCCTTTATTTTCTGCCTCTTCAACGTTTTTATTGCATTTACTTACCTTCCTCAAATAGGGACCTCCAGCTCTTCCTCAGGAGCAATCTCTTTACAATTCCCTAACTTCCTACCTTACCTCTCAGAATAACTGAGCACAAATTTCTAAGCAGATACACCATTTATTTGCCTTTCTTTTGCTTGTATAGCATGGGTTATGGATTAAAAAACCCTACATTTGGCATCAGTGCAAGCATGGGTATACAGGTGGCTGAAAAATATAAAGGGATGTTTATTAGAAAACTCTTTTTTTTCCTAGGAATCTCCTATTTCACCAGTCTTCCATACTCTGCTGTTCTGCCTTCAGTAATCCCAACTCTCTCCTCTGACCCACAGTTAGAACAGAGCACTGCTGCCAAGGACTGGGGAATATGCTGCCTTCACAGCTGCTGCACTGCATGGCAAACCCACACAGCTACAGCTAAGGGAGGGTACGAGAGGATTTGAGTTGCTACTTTGAAGGAAAAGCACCTTTCAAGGAGTGCAGGTTATACACATCAAAACATTGACCTGTTCTCTGAATGCTTGTGTTATAAAACATAATTAATTGCTTACAGAATGTGGGGCCCCAGAAAAGGAAGTTCAGGCAAGCAGCATAGTAAACGCTTTGCAAAGGAGCTTTTCAGATTCGCAAAGTCTATTGGCACTTTCCAAAACGGCGTCGCCAACGTCAGCCAGGTAGGTGCCACTGAAAACACCACCAGGGTAAATACTAAAAGGTCAGCTCCCCTTTTGTGCCAGTTGTGTGTTCCTGTTCTTCAGCCTCCTTGCTCTAAACAGACTGATATCTGTATGTGCGCAAATATTAAAATGCACATTCTCACACTGGTGCCAGTGTCTGTTTTTCTTAAAGGAGCAATATTTATACATGCAAACAAGACAGTTTCAGAGGGTATGCACTGCAGTATTTTCACACCACAGTTTCTTCTTGCCTTGCAAAAGAGAAAAAAAAAAAAAAGAGGAAAAGGGACAGTTCTTTCCTGATGTGGATGAGAGCTTTGGCATCTTGTCATCTTTGCAGTAGTACCTGACCAATCTGAGGATAAATTTTGTGAGCCATATGGTCTTTTGTGGCTGACCCTCCTGAGGATGCTGTAGAAAATTCAGTGGAGCCAAGTGGAAGGAAAAAACATTTACTCAGAATTCACTTCATTTAGGAAAGAGTTTTGAGGTGGCTTCATTTTAATTAGTTTGTACCATACGAGAAATACATTTTACTACAGAGGAGGTGTGAAATGTTAAAAATGCCATAGAGCTGCTGGAATCTTGTGGGGCAAAGGAAGTAAGAAAGCTTCCTCAGTTTTTTTGGCACACATCAAAGAGGATGCCAAGGAATCTGGCACAGTATGATTGCAATTGAGACGTGTGTTTGGTAGGGTCAGTGAGCTGGACATTTGTGCTACGTGGGAAAGGTATCACTGTCTGCTGGTGTTATCACCAATGAACTAGACCTGCAACTTCCCCACATGTGACTACATAGCTACAATGGGGAGATTCTGATTCCTTTGTTTGCTCTGTGCAAATCACGTTGATTCAGGAAAGGAGGAAAAAAGGACCTATCTCTCGACTGTTGCTAATAGTCTGTATGCCCTTTGCAGTTAGAAAATCAAAATACTGCTGTGTTTGTGCGTTCTCTGCTATTGCTTGTCAAGTTTGCAATGGAATAACACATTATTTCTGGTCTCTGGTCTAGCATTAGGAAAGTAAAGTTCTATTTGAATATTTGGGGAGTTATAACATGTTCTGTAATAGATCTGCTAAGTGTACAGCAGTTGTGTTTTCTTAACAGATCTCATAGCACTTTGAAAAAAACTAAAATGGTAAAATACTGTCACTTATATGCAAAGTTAGCATGCATAGTAGAGAGGTTTTAGTAAAAGGTGCTTATGCCTAGGGTAAATATTTCTCAGAAAATTTTCAGAAGTTGAAGGTTTTTTGGGAAGATTGTGAAACCTGATCATTGTGGTTTTGGTGAAAACTTGTGGGTGACATTTTTTATGTATTGTGGCATTTTTCTCCTAAATATTTCATATCACATGAATTTACAACTGAATTACTATGTATGAATGATAGCGTATCACATACTCAAAATAATATTATCATAATAAAAAGCCACACAGCATTAATGTGGTGACCCACCTGACACTGGGCAAAGGTTTCCTCTTCACAATCACTTCCTGACATCAGGACCACCCATTCATTGACACATGATAAGGTTTTGAAAAATGACCTGTCAGCAAGACTCACATCTATATTTAACTAATCATGATAAAAATAACTGAAATTTTTAAGGTTTCCAAAATATACATTAGAAAAAAATGCTCTGAGGGAGCTATATAATGCATTATTTCCAGATGTACAATAAATAGCATGTTTCTCTAAAAAAATGCTAGGAAAGCAGTTTCTTCCAACATTTAAGACAGTTTAAAGGACAAAAGCACGTAAAGGAAACAACCTGAAGTGAAGGAAAGATGGTTTGGTATTCGTAACGTCTATAGAGATTGCCATAAGGAAACTAAAGGTCAAAGTCCTGCTGATTTTAAAGTTTTTTCATAAGAATCTTTAATTATAATGTATATATTTCTGTGTGTAGAAGAGTGATTTAAAGCAACCAAGTGAAAATATTTCTGTCACGTTTTACAATTCCCATATTCAACTGCTTATCCAACTTCCATTCCTTGCTAGGCTGCTGCCCTTGGTACAGTGCCTTTGTCAGTTCTTAGAGATACCCCTGTGCCTACCCCTCAGCCTTCCCTTCCATGCTACTCCCAAACCTGTTTCAGTGGCTTTTATTCTTCCTTGGACTGCAGATATTCTTCAGATGAGGCTCTGGACCTCTTGTGATTCCACATTTTCCCTAATGTCATGGCACACTTAGTAAAACAAGCCAAGGCAAGCTGCACACCTCTCCTGTGAAACTGTAATGTATCCAGTTGTCCTGGGGAACTCTCAAGAAGGTGGGGTAGCAGTTCAGATCTTGAGAACAACCACCTATTCTTGATACAACCTAAAAAAATGCCTAGCCAGGACTGATACATTCTGAAGTGTTTCCAGAGGGCTTGTATAAATAACTTAAGAATAGTTACATACCACCTACTGAATACAAGGAATCCTCTGAGTTTAGTGGGAATGTATTGAAATTTGTCTGTGCAGTATTCGGCACTATACCCTATACTTTGTGTACTTACAACCATCTTTTATAAAATTCCATATTTTGCTCCAGCTAGCCCTTTAAAAATATTTTCCAAAACTTAATCACCACAACATTGTTTCAGCTACTCGTTGCCTGCCAGAATGAATTTTCTCAGCCTCTTTCACAGTTTTCTTCTTCTTTTCTTTTTTGAGCCTGAACTCTTCTTCTCTATTTCCTTTCTTAAGCTTTCTTAAGCCTTTCTGTTGTTTTCCTTTCATTCTTGGAACAAGGTGGGTATTTGTTTCACTGTCTCTCTTTCTTCAACTCCTCAGCAATAGTTTTCACTGTCCTTGCCTTTATTTTATCATCTTCTCTCCACCGTCTCCCTCCCTCCCACTCCACCAGCCTGACATGGTAGTTAATACCATTGAGTAAGACTCAGAAAAATATGTCTTCTCCAGCTATGAATGTCAAATATAGGAAAGACTGAAGAGAGCTGGGTCCTGTCAGACAGATGATATTTTTACAAATGTTGGTTGCCTTTTTGTACAAGTGCCTGTATTTTCTTTTTTTTAATGTCTACTTTTATCTTTATTCTTCAAGATGCATACAATACCAATTTAACATCACTTCTACAACATAGCAAAACAGAATTAGAAGCTGCATAGCATGTAGGGACAGTATAGAGCTTGTGACAGATAATACTGTGTCTCAAAGGCAATCACTTTCTGATGTCATTCCAATTCTCTTTACGTGCTTGATTGAGACTCATCTCTTCAGTCTCTCACTTGACTACAGAACATACTATGGATCCCTGGTTTGATATTCTTGATTTTTTTTTTGTTATTAGATATACTACAGAACATCAGTAAGTGAAGAACAAGAGCAAGCATTGTTCTAGATTTCTCTAAGGAAATGAAAAATATAGTCTGCCTTCTTTTTTTCAAAAGTTCTCTGTTTATTTTCTGAAAGCATCTTCAGAGATCCTACACACATAGTAACAAACTGGTGTGCTTGTTATAATATTCTACTGCTTTGATTTCCAGGTGTGCCATTTAATTGCAACCATTTCAAAGATGATTTTTCTTTGAAGAAAATCCATGTATTTGTTACTAAGATCTGTAAACAAAATGGATAAGAAAGAAGTTCTTTGGCAAGTCTGTAAATCTGCTAAAATAAATGTTGATGTTGCGCAGGTAAATTGATGAGCTGATGAGAAAAAGCTGATGAATACAGCCCGTAATGAACTAAGTGACATTATTTGTAAGCCCAGATCTCATGGTGAGGAAATTGATTTCAATGCGCCTTGCTTTTTTTTTCCATCTCAAAGAAAATCTGTAATAATATTTAATGAATGAGATAATCCTCCTTACTTAAAAGACTGCCTTAGATCTGTGCAGATAAGGTTTCAGAGAGGTACTTACTTTTTGAGAATTAATTGTAGCTATCAGAAAATTATTGACAGAGTCTGGATTTATAATTTGCTATTTTTAAAGCAATTTGATACAGAACTCTGATCTTACATCATCATCTTCTTTTCGTACCTACAAGAAGATTTTCCTCCAGGTCAGGACTGTACTATAGTTGATAACTCTTAAGAGAAACACTCTTGTCTCTGGCTGTCACTGTTCCTTTCTGGAGTGCTGAATAAGACACCTCATTTGCATTTATTAGTTAGTGCTACTTCTCTGCCTTTTTATTCTGCCTATCTTCTTTTATATGACTTTTTAATTAAATCTTATTCTGTCCTTTCATTACTTATTAATGTTTTCACTTGGGAAGCATGATTTTCATTCTCCTCACAAAGCAGAGTCAATTTATTTCAATAACCTCATTTAGACTTAGTTATCAGTAATAACACAAATAATCCATTTGTTAATTATGCAAATTGAAGTGACAATTTGAGAACACACATTCCTAGCATAATGTCAAATAATCATACCTGGAATGTGGCTTCTGCTTCATGAGAAAATGTGCTGTCTCTTAATGTGACAGCATCTGATAGAGATTATTCACAACTAATGGGGAACACTTGAGATAGGTGGCTAAGTAAGGATGATCTCCCTATTTCATAGAATCATAGAATCACAATATTGTCAGAGTTGGAAGAGACATTAAAGATCACCTAGTTCCAACCCCCTGCCATGGTCAGGGACATCTCCCACTAGATCAGGCTGCTCAGAGCCACATCCAACCTGGCCTTAAAAACTTCCAGGGATGGGGCTTCCACCACCCCTCTGGGCAGCCTGTTCCAGTGTCTCACGCCCTCATGGTGAAGAACTTCTTCCTAATGTCCAATGTGAACTGATCCATCTCTAGTTTTAATCCATTCTCTCTAGTCCTACCAGCTATTTAATCCGTTATGACAAATATGTCCATTATGAAGATGACCTTGAACATCAAAGTTAACATCATGGTCTTGACCAGCCCTCTAAAGAAGCCTATATTGCCTATACAGGAGCTCAGATTCAGTTCTCATTAGATGATGTGTTCACCAAGATGCTTTAACTGTAGCTCTTATTTTAGCCACATTCTCATGGAGCAGTTTCCTCATGATAACTCCAAACTTCTGTCACCTGCAAACCCCCATCCACATTGTGTCCTGACTACTTTCTTGTACATTTGCCTTCATCAAGTAATGTATTAAAGTGAATGCCAGCATTTTTTGTACTTTGTTCCAGTTCCTCATCTTCTTTATATTGCCACTTGACTAATTTCTAGCTCTTTCAGTCCTACCATTATAATCAACAGTAGATCATAAAAATATTTCAGAAAATATTTAATGAATGAAATGTGTAAACACCTCATTCCATGTACTTCCTTTGGTTTTCTGATATTTTCTTATATGCAGTGAGCAATTCAAAGGATTCAGTTTCTTCCAGTATTGACAAAGACTTAGCTTATTTCTAATTCTTCATAACACAATAATGCAGAAGAGTACAAGTGAAGGATTGCTACTTTTTTCTTGGCTTGACTCATATAGGCTGGATCAAGGTTCTAGTTAATTTTAGCAGTCTGACATCTCTCACATAGCTGTTGATAAACTCTGATTGCAGTGGCTGCCAGGTTCACCATGGTTTGCTGGCACAGCAGTCTGAAATGCAAGAGCACACAAAAGGTAATTTGCAAATAAGAATCTCTTGTTTTCAGAGAGATTGCAACATAACCACAAGGACCTAGGTGTGGAAGGGATGTACATGCTTTTGCCATGTAGAGACTGAGCTCAAGTATCATCAGTAGCTTTACAGTCATAATCCAAACCAAAACAGTCTGTAAAGTGAAACATAAAAGTAACTCACACCAGTAAAAAGTTGCTGAGTATTGTTGAGCTATGCCAGTGGATGGGTATTCAAGAGGAAATGATTTGCAAAACAAAAAGATTTCAATGTTTACATGAAAGGAAAGGTGAACTTTTTCAGAGAGGTTATTGGAGCTACGAACTACCCTTTCCATCTGACTCAATGCTCTGTTTCAAGCTTGTCTTCTGTATAGCTTAGTGGCTGTCAACTAATTATAGGTTAATGTGTTAAGAAGCAGTTACACAGAATTGCCTTCTGTATATTGGATTTTACATGCTAGCCTTTGGCTGCTATCCCCACCACAACATCAGGCTGCTTGTGTAAGTGGTAGAAAAGACACACTGGGCAGTGAAGACAAACAGTAATCACCACTGCAGCCACAGCCCCACAGTGGCACAACCACAAAACTAGCATTCATAAAATAAGGAGCTGCATACAAGAAGGTGCCTACACTGAAAAAAAAAAATAGACTTTTCACATACTAGAGGTGTTAAATATAAGTGTGAGCACATTTTCACCAGGGTTCCACAGTAGGTAGCAGTGGTATCTCAGAGGCTAAAATACTGTGATGCTATGCCATTGAAGGCATATGGCATTTTAAGACAACCCTTTTAATTTATTGACCTCAGCTCAGAAGCTGATGTAGAAAAGTGAATATGAAGAAGACATGTTACATTGGACTGTTAGGAAATACAAAATTTCCTAGAGAAGCAGCTGCACTTATTGATACTGGAGTGCTTTCACTTTCCCAGAGACCCTATGTATAAGACTGCAAACATTGGGTCGTATATCACTACAATCAGGTGAACACAGGGTTCCCCAAGTCCCTCAGCTGTGTATAATGTCACACAGGATGTAGCATCATGTTGTCTCTTGTGCTGAGGCACTGTCTTTCAGGGATCAACGCAGGTGACAGAGCCAGTCAGGCAGCTACACGGGGATGCAACATTGTGGGGCACAAGAGAGGAGTTCGTGGTACACAGTCCAATGCAGTATGGATATCACAGAAGACAAGGCTGAGGAGAAAACCGGTGTTACTCACACAGAAAATCTTACAGTTTCTTAAGAACCTTTCTTCAGACTCTGTCTAATGCAGCAGTTTTGGATTTCCTAGTTTTGCTCAAATTTTTTCCCGTTTCTGTTAGTATGGTAAATAGTAACAATTTGCAATGACTGCCCTTTTGTCACTTTTTTCTTCCTTGAACCCTGCACCAGGTAACTATACTTTGCATGAATAGTTGTTGTTTAGTGTTATTCTTGGTTTTGTCCATTAACGCAGTGTGGTATGCTTTTCGAGAAGGTAACATAAGCTATATTTTTGAAGCACAGCCACTGATTTTTCAGTGTAGCTTTTTCTCATGCCTAGAACATGTTGTACATGAATGTATACTATGTGAATGCCAGTAAGCAAGCAAGAGATTTCTTCCTGCCTTCTTCCCCTCTGTACTATGTACATCCATGCAGAGAATTTAGGAGCAAGGCATTAGAGCAAAGAGCCTTTGATAAAGAGCCTACAAGCTTGGCAAAGGATTTGATCATTATTTCTATTCTTCTGTTGGTTTAATCTGTGTTTATTAAAAATATCTCTTGCTAAAACAAGTTTCCTATATTATTCTGGTGTTTTGGTTACTTAATCTCCTAATTTACAAGGCATTTAACATGAATTTTAAGGGCTATTGTGTGGATATAATGGGAATATGGAGAGTACTGAAATAAAAATAGGTATAGAGCTATTATATTTTACTTCTCCACATCAGAATCTGTCAATGACAAAACACAAAGAACAGTTTTAACTTTTTGTGATTTTGCAAGGTGTTTAATAATTTCTTAGTAAAACTGTAAGTGCAAATACAAAATTACATCAGCTTTGACGATACTTTGAGTGTTCCCTTAGCAGAACTATCAAGCAATGGATTTGTTCATATTCCTTAAACAAATTTCCTTATTTGCTGATGCAGATAGGATTTTTCAAGATTAGTACAAACTAATTACTTTTTAGTATTCTATTGCATTCACAAGACATACTGATTTTATATAGATCTTTTTCTCAAACTTTAAAGTATCCACTCAGTCTGAATTTGCATGTATATAGATAGTTTCTTTGTAGTCAGAAGAGAATGGCAGACTCCACCCAGGAAAAGTAAAAAACAATCAACAAACAACAAAACCCCAGAACTTTAGAGCCAGCGGCCATTACAGTATCTGGGGAAATAGTCAGATACTTTATTAATTTCCAAGAAAAAACACAAAGATCTGAAACAGGCATTTAAATGCATATCTAGCATGAAGCCTTCATAGCTGCATACATCCCCCAATTGTGTACTGGTTATCTATTAAGTGACTACAATTGGTTTTGTTTCTTTTTTCTTTTTGATCTCTGAGTCTTTTGTTACATGGTGAAGATGTGAAGCCTGCAAACCTGAAAAGAAATCTTCCACAAAACATAAGAAAATATACTATGTCTTGCAAGTCCAGCCATCATTTTTGCATGATCCTGGAATTTCTACTTCACTCAACTTTTACTCAACATACAGCAATTCAAGCTTTGCTTTTCTGTTTTTCATGATTTCTTAGGCCTTAAAAAAAATACAAGCACACACTTTGACTTCTGCAAACTCAGTGATATCTGTGAGTACTCAGTAGCTCTCTTACAACAGTGTGGCAAGTTCAAATAAAATCAAATCCAAAACAGAGTTACTTATGTCACAGGTCGTATTTAAACTATGAAACTCACCATCACATAGCAGTTTAGACAACGAGAGTTGTTATGGGCTCAGAAGGTGAGTTGACAAATTCACATCAAAAGACATTGAACACAAATATATCTCATACTTAAGAAAGTTGATGAGCCACAGATTGCCAAAACCTGGGAAATTATATCTAGAAGTATATATGGTTGCTTTGGTCCTATTTTCCTTCTAAAGCACCTATGCTGGCTATTTACAGAGATACCGTACAGAGCTAGATACATCTCTCTATTCTTTATGTTCTGCATATGAAGTAGAGTTTAGATATCCAAAATGCAGTAGAAAAAATAGAAAAAGTAATTGTATCATAAAAACATAGTGTAATGTTAATCTCTGGAAAGCACTCCAAGAGTAATACAATGAGGCAATGAGGCATATGGTACTTACTGTTTGATATCAAAACCCACTCCCTGAAATGCTAAAAGTTAATCATGTAGATTATTTACTGTTGGCTTTTGATGGTGATTTGGCATTTGACCAGTGAGTAATTCACAGATCAGGAGGGAGGTTTGGTTCCTGATTAAATGGATAACAAACATTTCAAGCAGATGCTCAACACGAATACAAACCACTAATAATGCACTTCCACCGTGAACTTTTGAAATTTATGGATAATTTCACAGATACTGTATAGCAGCCCAAATACTCAAGGTCATAGCTGATTAGATCACACAGATAATGTGAGATAGCCTTTTCTATTTTTTTATGCTAAAAGGTATATATATGTGTGCCTTTCATTGTTGGAGTCCTCATAAGACACTTTCGTCTCTGGAATAGCTTGATTATGTGTAGCAAAAACCATAGATATAAATTTAGCACCTGAGTTGTTCTCATTGTTTTCACTGGGAAAAGAGATGCTTTATACACAATGTTTCCAACCTGTCTTCCACAGAGGACCATGTGGTATCTGAAAAAATTCTTAAAGAAATCATGACTGAATGGAGATACTTAATGTATCTCTTATAGTGCCAGCATTTTAAGACTTGTCTTGCATTGAGAAAGATTGTCCTTGAGCTTTCAACTTGACTCATGAGCTTGTAGCAAATAATCCAAACTACGTGAATTCTTTCTTTTAATTATTTGTCTGTATTAAAATTCACAAATTTTCACATAATTAACATTTCTCTCCTATCTAACTGGACCTGACTACAGAATTTCTAAAATTCAGTGAAGACTTTATGAAGCAAAATTAGGAATTATGCTGATTATCTAGGTAAATATTAGCATTCTTACAGAAACTAAGCTTCTTAGGTAATTTGGCAGCTATGTGATAGCTTCATGACAGAAAAGAAAATTCAGTGTCAGTGATAGTAGAAGGGACAATTTCAAGTAATTGGAACTTATGATGGGTACTACATTGAGTACAGCCACTCCAATGAAGTCCTAAAAACTTCTCTTCAACCAAAATGCTGGCTCATTTTGCCATAAGGTACAGAATAATAAACCAAGTACCATACAAGCATGATATTACAACAGGTAATGCTGCAGTTAAATATTATAACTTTATATTCACCTGTAATATTGTGTTGCTGTTGGTCACTTGTATTGAAAAGATCAAGCAGAAAGCAATCTGAATTATTAGAGACCTGGAAAGATTTTTATATGCAGGAAGAAGATTTGACAAAACAAGCATTTACAATCATCAATATTTTAGAAGGAGATTGCTTACGTGTGTGTGTCGGTTTTGCATGGCCAGGTTTCGGTAGTGGCGGGTCTGTAGGGGCAGCTTCTGTAAGAAGCTGCAAGAAGCTTCCCCTAAGTCTGATACAGCCAATGCCAGTCCGCGCTAAAGACAGACCCACCGCTGGCCGAGGCTGAGCCTATCAGTGATGATGGGAATGTCTCTGCAATAACATATTTAAGAAGTGCAGAAAAAAAGAATTGTGTCACAACACACAGAGAGAGTGAGAATATGTGCAGACACCAAGGTCAGTGAAGAAGGGAGTGAGGATGTGCTCCAAACGCTGGAGCAAATTGTCCCCTGAGCTGTCGTGAAGACCATGGTGAGGCAGGCTATCCCTCTGCAGTCTGTGGGGGTAACGGGATGTAGATGTCCATTTGTGGCCTGTAGAGGACCCCACACCGGAGCAGGTGGATGCTTAAAGGGGACTGTGACCTCATGGGAAGCTGACGCAGAAGCAGGCTCCTGGCAGGACCTATAGCCTGTGGAGAGAGGAGCTCACATCAGAGGAGGTTTGCTGACAGGACTTGTGACTCCACAGAGGACTCGTGCTGGAACTGTTTCCTCCTGAAGGACTACACCCCATGGAGAGGACTCATAATGGAAGAGTTTGTCAAGAACTGTCTGTCCTGAGAGGACTCACATTGGAGAAAGTTTGTGAAGAACTGACTCCTGTGAGAGAGATCACATGCTGTATCAGGGGAAGAGTGAGGAGTCCTGCTCTGAGGAAGAAGGAGCGGTAGAAACAACATCTAATGAACTGACCACAACCCCCATTCCCTGTCCCCCTGTGACACTCCAAGGCGAGGAGGTGAATAAGCCCAAGAATCACAGAGATGTGAGGGGAAGGTGTTATTTTTAAGATCTGCTTGTATTTCTCAGTGCTTTTCTCTAATTTGACAGTTAATAGATTTAATTAATTTCCCCAAAGTTGAGTCTGTTTTGCCTGGGACGGTAGCTGTGGGTGATCGCCCTGTCCTTACCTCAACCCATAAGCCCTTTGTTATATTTTCTTTCCCCTGTCTAGCTGAGAAGGGGAATGACAGAGCAGCTGTGGTGGGCACCTGGCCTCCAGCCAGGATCAAACCACTACAATGTGTATAAATTATTTCACAATAAAAGGGCATAGGAACACCTAAAATATATTTTTTTTAAAAAAAAAAAAAAAACCCAAACATGTTACATTTAAAAATAATGAGATTGTGCTTACAGGCACCACTGACAAAAGCCAAGTGTGCAGGAATTTCTCCTGGCTCACCAGAGTTCTGTGTGGCAGGGAAATTTGTTGCAAATGTGCTTCAGACCATGGGGCCTTGCCTTACATGCCCCAGTGGTATGTAGATGATACTTTGGGAACCACCATTTGACCACTGATCTGTGGAGTTCCCTGGCACAAGATGTTACAGAGCAGAGCAGGAATTTGATTGATTGGTGCTTTCTCACATGAAAGACCGGTGTTTTGGATGGTAAAGGCTTAAGAGCTGTGATTAAGGTAAAAGAAGGAACACGTAGTGTTTCGAAGACATCATAAAATAAAGAATGGTAGAAAGCAACACATGCATCTTGTGGGATTAAAATGACTGAGAGCATCTGGGAAACAGCAGCTGACAAAGGAAATATTCAGGAAGTAAAGATAGTTTTGCTTCCTTCTGTTCACGAGTGGTGTCCCCCAGGCCTCAGTACTGGGCCCAGTCCTCTTTAACATTTTCATCAATGATTTGGACAAGGGGATAGAGTGCACCCTTAGTAAGTTTGCAGATGACACCAAGCTGGGTGGAAGTGTCGATCTGCTTGAAGGTAGGGAAGCTCTACAGAGGGATCTAGATAGGCTGGATCGCTGGGCCAAGGCCAATCACATGAGTTTCAATTTAAAATGCTGATCTTAATAAGTGTGGGAAGAGCATTAATGCAGAACTGGACTGGAGTTTTAAAAAGGAAGAATAGATTTATTTAAAAAAAAATTCACCAAGATAGGCTATATTTAAAAAAATAGTGGGACACATATAAAGAAAAAAACCTATTCAGCAAGAGGAGACATCCACTGGGGAAAAGAGAAGATACAATGCAGTGGAACATAGTCAATTCACAGACAGATAATTTAAAGGAGAAAATTTAAACTGAAAAAAAAAATAAAAAGGAGTGGGAATGTTATAAAATCAATAATGATGCAACTGTGAAAATTCAGAAAATATTCCAAATAATTTATAGGAATGCAACACGAATAACAACTATTTTTGGGGTAAGAACATGATGTAATGAATACACAGCCAACAATGTGTCCTTGCAGCAAAGAAAGCTACTGGCATCTTGAGCTGCATTAGGCAAATTATTGCCAGCAGATTGACAGAGGTAATTCTTCTCCTGTCCTCGGTACTGGTGAGGCTCCAGCTGGAGTGTTGGGTCCAGTTCTGGGCTCTTTAGTTCAAGGGAGACACGGATATACTGGAGGAAATCCCACAAAGAGCCACTAAGATGATTATGGTACTGAAATATCTCTCCTATAAGGAAAAGCGGAGAGAGCTGGGACTGTTCAGCCTGGAGAGGAAAAGGCTCAAGGAGGTGTCAGGTTCTCACGGGAAGCCACCCTGCAAATGAATCTCAATGTTTAACAACATGGTTTAGTCGTGGACCTGGCATTGCTAGGTTAACAGTTCGATTTGATGATCTTAAAGGTCTTTTCCAACCCAAACAATTCTATGGTTCTATGATTCTACCCTTTGTGCATCGCATGGACTCTCCTGACTCTCACGAAGGTCCGTCTAAACACAGTAGTCCAGAATGGTGGCCATTATTTGTGTCAATATGGGACTCTGCTGAACTGAGAAACAAAGGAAACTGGTGAGAAGCATTGGAAGTCTTGTGTTTACCTGTTTGAAAGATGTCTGGAGCTTGTAGGTAAGCAAAAAATTGAAGAAGGGTCTTGAAGCCTGAGAGGGGCGTATTAGGATTAATCATAGAGCAGAGAGGTCAGCAAAGAGAACTCTGCCTTAAAAGCGGAGGTATACTGAGATAAGCTGAGGATTTTTGAAAGATAAACTGAGATGTATCTTTAAAGAAAAAAAAAGTTAAAACCAATAGCAGATTTGCCAGACCTGTATCCGTATGGGAAAAGAGGTCAAGGAATAAAGAATCATTATGCCATGCTGTGATGACTAGGTACAGTTTAAAGATAATCAAAATATAGTCCCAGACTAGATTGATATTTTGCTTTCCTTCTCAGTAAGAGTAATTATACTGAAGATAAGAACAAGGACAGGACGGCTAATGGGAAATGAGGACACAGAAACAAATAGGACTTCAACCAAAGTATAATCAAACTTCAGGACAGCCTGCTGTGTTACAGTGTGCTTTATGCGAAACTAGTGTTTGAGTTGGGTAAGGAAGAGATTAGCACAAAAGTTGAATGACCTTGAGGGCTCAAGTAATAGAAATGGGAAGGAATTCAAGAGTGCAAAATATAAGGTCGTGCACTTAAGTACTAATACCAAGTGTTTCTACTATAAACTTGGGAGCTCATCTGTTGAGAATGAGAGGAGGAGGAAAACTTGTGTATGCTGGTCAGTCACAGGAAACCTACATGATGTGACGTGTCTGTGAAAAAAAGGCAAGGAAGGACATATCCACTGAAAGAGAATGAAATAATAGTGCCTTTATACAAGTCATTGGTAGGGCTCCATGTGTAACAGTAGCTGTCCACGTCCAGGGAAGGATAGAGAATGCGACAGAGGCTAGAAGAATTCAAGAATAAAAGCATTTTATATAGCAAATGACAGCAACCTGATTTTTTTTTAATAAAACAGAGGTTGAGATATTCTCTATAAAACTGTCTTGAGGGTATTTTTTTCATTCAACATCAGGAAGATAATACAGCTATTTAAACTAAAGGCCAGTAGTGAAACAGGACAAAGTAATATATTAAGCACGACAGTATTGAGACTGGAAATTAGAAGGTTTTTAACCGCAAACATGAGATCTATCAAGTAGGGTTTTAGTAAAAGATCTCAGGGCAAATCTTAAATATTTTAGGTCAGAGTTTCAGCAATTTATATAAGGAATTATATGACCTTGCATTATTCAGGGTTTTTGTAGTATATCAGCCTGGAGGTCCCTTTCAGTCCTTTTTTTTAGATAGGATCGGCATTATCTAATCAAAGGGCAAAATCATCACTGACCCTCATTGCCTTCTGAAAGCTACTGGCTAATCTTGTGATCATGAAATTCTGTCAGAACAGAAGATCTGCAAATTCTGTTGATTAGTTATTTCTCTTGTGGAGCTGAAGACAACAACACTGATCTGAAAAGAAAGAATAATTATAGCAACTGACTCAAAGTGGAGCTATAAACAGTGCCTTGAAATCTTTCCTTCAAAGCGGCAAGTTTTTCCTTCCTTTTAGAAAAATGCATATGTGGAAGGTATTGAATTAAGGCCCATAAAGGAAGAGTGTTAGGCACAGAAAGAGTTTGGTTAGCAAGTTATACAGATTTTGCAGGTGCTGTTATATTTTTGTTTTAATCTAAAATTGTAGAAAAGAGTTACTTTATCTCTGTGTGTCTGTACCTATCAAAATTATATTCTACTGTTCTGGTTGCCACATGCCCAAGGCTATGGTAAATCCTGAGTGACATCCAAAAAAGAAATTCTTCTTCTTGGCTGTGGATAGATAATGACGGAGAAAGAATGGAGGACTTTGCACAATCACATGTATGTACATGCACAAATACTTCCCCACACCCCAGACAGCCCACATGTCACCAGTTTGGACAGTTTGAGTACTTAAAACAGTTACTCAGTCCTCAGTCTCCAGGTAGCAATGTCATGTTCTGCCTGTGGGCCATTGCCATATAACTTGTAGGGCCAAGAAGAAGACATGGGAAGTGTAGGAAACCACATGGACCCAGTAAAAGTGTGCTTACTTGTTTTCTTGTCCTAACTTAAGCAGACCTCCTCAACTGTGATTCTAATGGGTCCCTTCCAACTTGAAATATTCTACAATTCTGTGATTCTATGGTCTGTATAAACCTTTAATTCATCTAAAACCTGTATATTATTTCAAAGTGTTTGATGATTTTTATTTGTATAGAAGAATAATTCATTTGCTTTTCTTATTAGAAAAATACAACATACAGCTCATTCCCTTGGTAGATCTGACTCCTGTGGCAGTCTTTGTCCTAGTCGCCTGATTGTGATGCAAAAGGATAATAATGGACTTTCACTCAGGCTGGACTGACAAAAAAGCAACTTACCTACATGAGAGCAGTTATAGGTTCATTTTAACCTGCCTTCTGATCCGGTGCCTAAATGCTGTTGTATTTGGCATGGCTATACGGAATTTTACTGCAGATATCAACACTTCCCTAATTTTAGAAAGTGACTTCAGTGGAAGCATCTCTAGTCAGATCCGTGTGTAAGTTCCTGGCTGAATCACAGCCAAGGTGCTTGTGAGTGTAATTCTTGCAAGAGAAGGACCTTTTTCCTGTGTCTGCCCAAACCTGTCCCACTGAGTTCAAAGAGAGATTACATGTTCCTTATCTTTTTTAAATTCCTTTAGGTCACCTTATTCCTCCAAGTCTAACATGAGTTCTTTGTCATCTTTAAGGTATGTAGTTGGCAAAGAGATACTTCCTGAGAAGATGGCCCTGGATCAGCCAGGAATATGCCTTCTAAAATGATGTCTGATTTTAATAAGTAATGTAATATATTTGTGTGTTCACAGAATCATAGAGTATTTCAAGTTCAATGGGACCCATTATGAAACATTTCTTAATATATTTATGAGTAAATCATGTAGTATAATAAAATTATTAGAAACTTTTCATTGAAATTATGTGGAAGATCTGGAGGTAGCAATAAGCTCTCCTAGGTCACATTTCCAGGATTAGATTTTTAAGTTAAAAAAATGAATTGGTGTGAAGAGCATTTCCTTGGGATAGCAGATCTAAGAGAAGAGGGATTAGGAAGCAAAGTGCACTCTCTTTTTAACACTTGTCAGCTCAAAGTGCACCGAAGGAGAAAAGGTTATCTTGTAATGTCTTTTTTTCCAAATTTCAGTTGCCATCCTACAGCACCTATAACACATTTCCAAATTAATTCATTAACTGACACTATTTGTTCTGTACCCCTCTTTTTTGCCCAAGTGTTCTTTGCCTTTTATTCACCAATCATTACCTGGTTTAGCACTCCGCTTTCTAGTTCATAACTTTTCTTTCTCCACATTCTGGTGTTGCTGCATTTGAGAAAAGCACTGGAACAGGTTGTGAAGGGTGTGCACCCAGTGCTTTATTTCTACTTGGCAGAGGCTACAGCTCCTCCCAGTTCAAGTTTCTCTGGTGGTGGGAAGGCAACAGTGTACGCTGAGCACTTAGCACAATCTTGACCCTTCTAGGAAGGTGTAAATCAATTAGCTCTTGAGGTAGCAGCCTGAGATAACGTTGTAGAATTGCAGAATGAGGCTATCCTGATTTGGATTTTAGGATGTCAGGTTGGGGGGGCGGGGGGGGGGGGGTGCAGTTCTGTTGTGGTTTTTATGTACATGGGAACAACTCTCCACTAAAGTAAGGTATCTATTTTCAATTCTGGTTGGTAGTATCAATGCATCTGATATGTAAATGTTTCCGAATGTGAAGCTAATTCCAAACAGTGCTGAATTCCTTCAGCTGCCAGCGATTACAAGGGATAGTTCAACACCTCAGAGGTCTTATTTCATGTAAGTATCAGCTATCTCATCTGCACTGATTAAGATTAATTAAGATCCACTGAGGATAAAATTCTGAACACTCTCACTTTTCAAAGTATTCCCTATGCTGAGTAATGACTATTTTCCTGGGTAAACTTTGCCAAGACAGGGACCTTAGTAAATCATTTAGGGCTCTAAAAGGCAGCATTTACTCATATGAATTATGCCATTTTACAGCAAAGGTTTCAGTGTTACTCACATGAGTAAGAATTGCAGTTCGTCCATCATTAAGAAAGTCATTAAGAAATAAATATTAAAATATAAATACATAGACACATTGTTAATGCTGCAAAGCAGACTTTTTTTAAAGTGTGCTAATAATTTTGCCTGCCAATAAATGTTCTTAATGGAACCCTTCAGACTAGTGCTGGAAGAGTTTTGCTCGATACAAGTGGAAAAGTTGTGCATATTAACATGATAGGGGGGTCACTCAAGGCAATGTGCTTGCATGTGCGTTTGAGAGGCTCTTCACATAAAGGAGAAACATTCAATAGTAAAATACAAATATCACTTACAACATCAAGAAAATCAAATAAGGAATGGTATTTAAAAGATTTCAGATTATGTTTACATTATAATTTTTACACATTTTTTTCTTCTGAGTGAAGGATGCTGTTTCTTTAACGAGAACACAGAGTCTATATGACACATTAAATAAATTTAAAATGCTTTTGTATTTAAAGTCGAGATACACTGTGAAACACCTTGAAATGCAAAGAAAAATGTCCATTATTTTCCTCTTGCCCTTAAATTTGAAAATGGCTATACCTTTATTCATACGAGGGCACTTTTTTCTACTCCACACAGAACATTTGTGCAAGAAACTTGCCTGAACAAGATGCCCTTTAGTTTTTTTCAGCATAACCTTATAAACTGGATTGTAAAACAGTTACAGAATTGTCTACAGACAACCATGAAGGCTCTGCTCCCACTAATTTCATCTTTCACTGACAGGCCTTCTGCCCTTCAAGATTTCAGCTGCAGCAAAATTTTCTTCTTCAGAATGTAATTGAAGATTAACTCAAAAGCCGTTTTCTTTACTTGCATAAATATTTCCTGCTTCTGTTCCTTCTATGTTCCTGTTCTTAGACACAAAGAAAACTCTGACAAATGCCTGGTTTCTGAAAGAAAGAAGAGAAGTCTCATTCCTTTCGCAGTTGTTAAATAGGATAGTTTATAAAATGTAAGCAAGGTTGCTTGAACCACTGTGAGTCCATAGGTAGAGTGCTCTCTCTTCTGGCCAACCAGCATATTGCAGGACCACTTTTTAATCTACTAAAAATGTGTCACATTAATACCTCTGTTTTAGTATTGATTATTACTTTTGATCACTTCATATAAAAACTCATGCAAATTATGAAATATTTCATAATAAGGTCTGTTCCTTAGTTCTACACTGTACTGTCTACATTGATTGGTTTGGCCTGGCCGCATTTTGGCGGCGGCAGGGGAGCTGCAGGGTGGCTTCTCCAAGAAGCTGCTAGAAGCTTCCCAAGTTTGATAGAGCCAATGCCAGCCGGCTCCAAAGAGGGACCCGCCGTTGGCCAAGGCTGAGCCTATCAGTAAAGTGATAGCAGAGGAACGCCTCTGTGAAAAAGATATTTAAGAATGGGGAAAAAGTACTGCACCACAACAGCTGGCACAGAGATGGAGGAGTGAGAATTTCTGAAGACACCAAGGTCAGTGAAGAAGGGGGTGGGGGGAGGATGAGCTCCAGGCGCCGGAGCAGAGAGAGTCCCCTGGGTCTGTGGTGAAGACCATGGTGAAGCGGGTTGTCCCCCTGCAGCCCATGGGCGAGGTGCAGATGTCCACCGTGAGGATCACCGCGTAGATGTCCACTGTGCAGAGGACCCCACGCCATGTGGGTGGATGCCTGAAGGGGACTGTAGCCCGTGGGAAGCCCACATCAGAGCAAGTCGCTGCTGGAACCTCTAGCCCGTGGAAGAGAGGAATGCCCACGCTGGAGCAGGTTGGCCGGTGGGACTTTTGGGACGCTGCGGGGGACTCATGCTGGAGCAGCTTCCCCTGAAGGACTGCGCCTCAGACTCATGAGGGGTGGGCTGCCCCTGGGCAGTTTGTGTTGAATTGCCCTTCGTGGGATGACTCACACCAGAGAAGAGAGTGTGAACCTTGTCTCCCATGAGAGGGACCCCACATTGGCCTGGGGAAGAGTGAAGAGTCCTCCTCCGGAGTGAAGAAGCGGTGAAACCAACAGCGGATGAACTGACCATAACCCCCATTCCCTGTCCCCCTACACCGCTCGGGGGGAGGAGGTGGAGAAACCGGGATTGATGTTAAGCCCAGGAAGAAGGGAGGGATGGGGGCAAGGTGTTCTGCTTTTAAGATCTGTTTGCTTTTTCTTATTTCTCACTGCTCCTCTCTGATTTGTTCTCTTAGTAAATGTAATTAATTTCCCCAAAATCGAGTCTGTTTTGCCTGGGTCGGTAAATGAAAGTGATCTCCTTGTCCTTATCTCAAACCTTGAGCCCTCTGAAATATTTTCTCCCCCTGTTTAGCAGTGAAGGGGGAGTGAGAGAGCAGCTGTGTGGGCTGCTGGCTGCCAGCCAGGGTCAAACCACAACACTACAGTAAGGAAAATAGCATCGCTGAACACACATAATAAACAGATATGCTGATATTTCTCAAGGCCTGGCGGTAACTGAACCTACCATTTTTTGTGAAGAATGTTGTGATATATGTTTTACATACATACATATGTACATATTTTACATACTTCCTTTCTTCTAGAGAAGAAAATGTAGGAAGCTTATCTGAACTCTACATATAGCAGAGCATCACTTTACCAGGACATCTATGTCTGTGTATTCCATTTTATAGTTTCAACCAACCTGCGGTCATATTTGCTTCTCAGAGTTTGCTATGCCTTGTAATCAAGTCTGAGGTTTCCCTTAGTCTTAGATATGACCTAAAACTAGTCAGAGGCTTGTATTTCTGCAGATCTCCCAGTCAATAATGCCTTGATACACCAGTTGCAAAAGGGGTTCAAATGCTATTTCAGTTTTGCCAGTGCTCCAAGATTTTGTTATGAAACTCAAAATATGTGATATTGTTTTCATGTAGCCACAACTCATGGGGCCAAGTGACCATCAAGAAATTAATCTTTGTTTTGAGACAATTTAGAAGCTGCTGGAATAAAATATCAAAAACTAAAACCCCTGAAAGCTTAAAAGCTAAGAGGAAAAGCCATCTATAGTCATTTTTTTTAGTTAATACCCTCTGGGAGTGTTTGATTTGTTATGGCTTTGGTTGTTTCCAAAGCTTGGGACTGATGAAATCTTTTAGTGTTGATAGAGTGGGGTTATCTATTTTTTGGCTAGTTGTGAAAATAATCCAAATAATCCCCAAAATCCCAATCTGACCAAAAATTGTAAAGTATCATGAGTCAGACTTATCAAATCATTTTGTCCCTTTAGAATAATGTAGCCTAGAGATGCTGGGTTTTGGGGTGGTTTGCTTTTTTTTTTGTGGGTAAAAAGCTAAGATCTTATGGCAAATCACTAATTTCCAAGTTTTAGAACATGAGTAAAAATAGTAAATATTATGAGATGGTCAAGAACATCACCTTTCAGTGTTAGCTGAACATACAGAGTCTGTCTGTGCTACTCAAAGGTGTAGACACTAGCAAAGAAGCAAAAAGGAGGTGCTCACCTTCCTCTCCAGAGAAGGTGCTTCAGAGAGAGGATACCCTGGAAGGGAGCATGTGACAAGTCAGGCTGGAGCCACCAGCCCCGTCCTTGTGAGAGGATTTGTTGAACGATTGGTGGGAAAAGACAGAGGGGGGCAGACACATGTCCAAAAGTATCTTCTACTGCCAGAACCTGATGCTGATAACTGGATGAGTGCACAGTCAGGGGGAAATGTCTGCTAAAGTTACTGGCAGAAATGTCTTGTGTAAGAAGGGAATATCTAAGATACTTTTTCTTAACAGATGGATACATCCTGAGGAGAATATTTCTGTCCCTATTTCAAGTCTGGTAACCACGAATTCTGTGGAAGTTCAGTTCTCCTGGATGTATAAGGTTGGTTCACTTAGGCCTCTTCTGTTTGGTTAGACTCCTCCCCAAACCCCAGAACTTTGGCTTCTTTTTCAGAACGGACAAGCAATATCCATAGTAATGTTATTAGTGTTGATTTGACAAAGGAACTTCATGCTTTGTTAGAAAATATGGCAGTGTTTCCTCCAGTAATTGCATGACTCACCATCTCCGAATTGGATGCTCTCCAAGAGAACTTCCATAGCTTAAGCAGCCTCCAGTCAATAGATGTTTCCTTTGAATAATGGAATAACAGAAAAAGATTCTCACAACTGGTAGTAATACTATGTAGATGTAAAAAGTATGCTTGCTTACAAAGCTTGGAAGCAAGCAGTAGTCTCTGTGGTTTTGGGACAGAGAGAGATTGAGCCAGGAAATCCGGCGCTCACACCAGGTCCTTTTCCCACTCTCTGAATATGTAATTAATATCAATCTTTTTTTAGAGAACTAAACACCCCCTAGTACCATCAGTTAGATTTAGAGAAGTGTAAGTATTCAGAACACAGAAACAGGGACAGATAAATTAGAAAGCAGGAAACAGAACAGCTAGATAAATGAAGCAACCAAAAATTCTTATAGGGATAATATCCATTGGAATTTTTTTTTGAAAATGCAGAGAAAAGTTTGGATTTCACATATAAGTGCAAGCCTCTGAACTTAGGAAAGACTTCACCTGAATAAAGCAGGAAGCTGCCTTTAAATGTAAATAATCAAGTTAAGAAATTATATTGTTGCCACTCAGAAGTCTGAAGAATATTTTGCTCCCAAGAAAATAAAGCACTTAAATGGTGTAGATGTCATGACACTGGAAGAAACTGAGGAAATATTTTCCAAAAGCTCTTAAATGAGTCATCCTTGATTACAGATCAACCACTTTTGCCAGTTCCATTGTATGAGATCAGAAAATGATTGGAGTCAGGTATTCAGAGATAAGCAAAAACCTGTTGGAAGATGTGAATTGGCTTTGGAGAAGGATCTGTCAAGCTGCATATATCTCTCTAGACAGAATGAAAGACGTCAAGACAGAAAGAAAGCAAGATGAAAAGAAAGCAGGAGGCAGTCACAAAAAATCAGAGAATCATAGAATGGTTTGAGTTGGAATGCACCTTTAAAGGTCATCCAGTCCAACCCCGTGGAGTAGGCAGAGACATCTTCCACTAGATCTTGTTGCTCAGAGCCCCATCCAACCAGACCTTGAGTGTTTCCAGGGATGGGCCATCTGTCAGAATTGCTTTTGGACCCTTCCACTATTCAGAGCAACCAACCCCCTCTTTTACATCTCAGCTCTGGCACTTCAGCAACACTTGGATTGGAACTCCCTTTTCTCCCAAACCATGTCCCAAGACAGGGTCTGTGGCTTTCTTTGGGGAAGAGCCCTTGCCTGCAGCAGTGTCAGGGGCACCACGAGCAAGCTACAAGACACCAGGAGCTGGACTTACAGGAAATAAGCTAACAGGAAAGAAAACTGAAAGGAAAAGATACAGTAAAGAACTCAGAAGAGACTTGAGGGAAAAAGGTATTGCAAAGCAGAGGCTTGCATGAGATAACAGCACAAGGAAAACCCAATATCCAGCATCTTACAAACACAGCAACACCTGAGACTTCTCAGAACGTACAGATTCTGAATGCCTTACTGAAAACTGCTATTCAGTTACCTGTGATTTCTGTAAGTAAATAAAAGTTCCAATACTGAATAATTTTCTTTTAATTTTTTTTTTTTAAAAGCAAAGATAAGGAATTTCACACAGCTTTAAAAATCTAAGTAGAACCATTCCACTAACAAGATCTAATGTATCTTTTGTTGAAGGTCTCCTTATCAAAACTAAGCATCACAAGGTGGAGGGGTCAAAATTAAACATTTTTATTGTGAGGAGAACTGCCTTTGTGTACTGCAACCACTACTTGTAGGGTATCATGGAGAAAGCTGGTGTAGGGTAGTGGGGTTTTTTTTCAAAAACAGTCAAGTGATCAAAACTGCAGAGCTGGAACTTACCTCTGCACAGTAGCAGCACTTTCTGCCAGGAGCACTCAAATCCCACAGGTTCCTATGGATTTCTTTTTTTAAAAGAAAAACAAACAAGGGAAAGATTTCCATTTTATATATAATGTCTAAAGAGTACATCACAGTTAAGAAATTTTAAAACTAGATTAAACGTTAAAAGCAAAAGTACTTCAGACAAACGTGGGTTTTTTTGGTACGTCTGTTTTATATGAGACAGTTGGGCATAAATTTATTTTGGTTTTGTGCTTTTAAGGGTTTTTTCTTTCATTCTCAGGGGTCCTCTGAGTCAAAACCAAAACCAGATCTTGCTGTCTTTTATAATTAGATTTAAATAGATTAAGTTGGATGTTTATTTTGTGTAGGTTGTTTAAAATAATTAGCTTCAAAATGATCAGAGATAGTCTTTGAAGTGCGTACCACTTAAGACGAAGTGACGAGATTTCACACTGGCATTGGTACTACTGGTTCTTTGAGCAGACTGGCAATAGCTTAGCAATGTTAAGACAACAAGCACTAGAAAGTAAGAGGATCAAGACACATTTAAATGAAAATTTAACACCTAGTAGACACAGAAATCTATGACACTAGGTTTTTTATGTGCTAATACATTCAGGGTGTATTTCTTACAAGTTTTTAAAAAGAGAAACGATGTTTTTTCTCTCTTTTCCCTTCTCCATCCTTCCCTCCCTCCCTTCTTTCCTTCCTCTCTCCCTCCCTCCCATCTTTCCTCCTCCCTCCCCCCCTCCCTTTCTCCTTCCTTCCTTCCTTCCTTCCTTCCTTCCTTCCTTCCTTCCTTCCTTCCTTCCTTCCTTCCTTCCTTCCTTCCTTCCTTCCTTCCTTCCTTCCTTCCTTCCTTCTTCCTTCCTTCCTTCCTGTGCCAGTTTCCTTTAAAAAAGAATACATTCAGAAGGAGAAACACAGAGATCAGACACCAAACATAGCTTGTAAATGTCTTGAAATTTGCAGAGGATGTCAAATTCCTTGTCAAACACATCATGAATAAAATTAGATGATGGCTATTTTTTTTAACAGATATATTTAGAAGAAGACTTCTTAGGCTGATGCTGTTGATTTATTCTGCTTTCTTTTGTTTTCTTAGGTGAATAGCCCATCCATTACTGTTCGAAGTAGGGAAGAATATCAGGAGTTGCTGCCCTCTCATTACCTGTGGAAAAGATCTATGCAAGTTTGTTAATGTTTCTTGGCATGGGCTACATGACCGCAATTCCTGTTGGCTTTAAGTTTGGAATATCTTTGAGGTTGTTCAGAAGCACCATGGCACGTGCCATGTTTGTATCTTAATTTGCTAATACAAGTGAGAGAATAATTTTTAATGTTTATAAAATACTGTCAGTTCCTGTAAAGAAGGAGCAGAAAAATATGAGGACATAAAAGACTGTTTCCTGTAGAAAGATTATGACTCATTATCAGCAGTTGTGGATGTCCCCTCCCAGTAGAGCTCTGATTCTCCTTTGGCTTAATTTAAATAGACTCCAATCAATAGGCAAGTTCTTTGAATAATAGAAAAGATTGTTACAAGCATTAGCACAACTCTTAGTAATGCTCTATAGCAGAAAATTAGTCAAAGTTGACTGAACTGTTCCTTTATAGCAGATCTGGATTATTCAGGAAAAGTAACTGAAATCAGTGAATTTCCAGCATGAAAAATAACTAAATTACATCCTAACTTTATTTATTTTAATGAACAATTGGTTGCTGTCATGGGTTACATAAACAGCAATTTGAGTTCTGTGTGGTTTATTTGTATTCCTGTACCATGTCAAATTTCCCAGTTTTGTGTTTTGGACTGTTGTTCAAAGGTTTTCCTGATACAGTCTGTAGTAGTTGCTGCACTTTTAGTCTCAAATCACTTCTTCTTCTTCTTAATATACATTGCATGTCGTTGAAGTCGGATCTTCAGCAGAGCACCTGCCTCCCACTACTATGACTGAGCCAAATTTGCCCCTTGCTGCTGTCAGTGATCCAGCTGTTGGTGTTGATCCCTCTTTCTCCTAATCCTCAGTACATAAGCACCATTCATCAAGATGAAGAAGCAGTCAGTGTATTAATAAACTTTTATGGTCACTGTCCTAATTCCACTCAGTGGTGTTTTTCCATAATTATTTTTTTCCTTTTTTTTTTCCCGTAGAAAAATAGCTGTGTCATTTCTTCATATGCTCAGAACCAAACAACTCTCCTCCTCCCCTTCTAACATCTAACAAAACAGGTGTTGATGAAATCCACTCTGACTCTTACACTGAAAGAAACTTCATTGCTTTCTTCTCAACTAAATTTTGTTACATGACCGTGTAAGATACCTGCAATCACTGAAAATAAACAACAGCATTTACTCTAATTCCTCATCCACAAATGAAAAGGCTCCAGTATATTTCTTATATGGAAGAATTGAGCTCATATGAAGCTCTAATAAATACATTAAAAACTAGCTCACATTCAAAAATCTCATTGTAGGGACAAAGATTCTAGACCTTTGAAAAACAAGAAAAATACAATTTGAAGAGAATTATGTATTCTCTGCTGGTATCTCTTCTTGCTTGTTCTGTCCATTTAGACCTCTCTAGGTACATGCTCTCATAAAGAGGAATCTGGAGTAGATGTATTTCATGTTCATTCCAGTGTTATTTTTGTATGCCTTTCCTTGAATGGATGATGACAATACAACCAAGGGTGCCTAACTATTTGCTGTGCAGCCACCAGTATTTCACTGTTTATTTTTTTCTTGACTTTATGGCATGATTTTTTTCTTTGCTTTGTTTCCGTCTTGGGTTATTTAAGTTATTGTGAAGGGAGAACTATTTTCAGCAAAATATGTAGCTATTTTACAGCAGCAGTGCAGGCATTGCTGCACAAATGGTAAGGAAGTTGTCTGACCTATGGAGAAAACTCTGATCCCTTGAAAACTCGGTTTACCTTTTAGGCTCAGGCTGGAAAGTGTTTAGATTTCACTCTGATAAGCCACAGAAACTGCTATTTGTAAGGAGCAGGAAATTTAAGGACCTACAGAATAATTGTTTGCACGTTCCTTTTCATTTCATTGGTAACGCAGTTGTCCATCTTCCCTGCTCCATTAAAGTAGAGGGCTGAAGTGGGAACATGGCAGAATCCTGCAAAATCACAGGTCATAGAAAGGACAGTTATGGATGAGATGTTCACTCTCTCTTCCAGTACAAGACCTGAGGAAGGAGGAGCATCAAATGGATCCCTCTGATTATTTCTGTGGCCCTCCTCTGGACTCACTCCAACATGTCCATGTCTTTCTTGTGCCGAATGCAGTACTTCAGATGGGGGTCTCACCAGAGCAGAGTAGAGGGAGAGAATCACCTCCCTTGACCTGCTGGTCACGCTTCTCCTGGTGCAGCCCAGGATGCACTTGACCTTCTGGTGTGCCAGGTCACCATTGCCAGCTCATGAAATGCAATCAGTTTAAATCAGATGGCTCACTTGTAAATAACCCAAAACATGGAGAGGTTCACTTGTGTTAGCATAAAATTGCAGCTGAGATAGTTAGCTGAACATATATAAATAACCTGAATTTTGTAGTCTGTAAATACACACTGAAATTTTTGCAAGGATGGACATCTTGAACCTTGCATTTTTTAAACAGGCTGAAACTAACGTGACAGCAGCGTTTGTGAAGTATTTTGGCATTTTTATATTTCTTATCTAATGAAGATCCATGTGACATATAAGCTTGTCAATTATTTTTTTAATCTGAACAGAAGCTTGATTTATATTTGTTTCAGTTTCAGACTGCAACTCACCTCACTTTTTATTTTAATTAGATTTCTTCGAATATTTTTTGGAAAAAGAATGTCGTGTTGTGTATAGCTTGCTTTACCCTGCTGACCTTCAGTCTTTTATAAACTTCTAACTTGCAAAATTAGTTAACCAAGTAGCTCATCTATCCAAAGCTGTTTGTGTGGAGAAATGCGTGTTCATTAGCTTCACTGAGCTCTTATATGATTTTGTGACTTGTGTCCTGCAACTTCCTTGTTTTCTGTACCTGAGATAGCTATTTAGAGCTTGATCAGGTCTGATAACACAGTCTACATCTTTTGTAGTGTTCATATAGCTCAAGAATATATTTTTGCTTCCCTGAACCAGTTAAAAAGGAATTAGGCATATCACAAGCACAGCAGGATATATATACATGTTAAGGAAGATGATACCTTTCCTTACAGAGGGGGGTTTATACGCACCAGTCCTCATTTTCTTATGTGGCCACTAGACTTTATTTCTTAAAGGGCATATGCTACTAGTCTTGTTTACTCCATCAATATGCTGCTTATCATGATCTAGGACATCCAGATGCAGCCCTAAATTTGGATTTAAAAGCTATAGTTCTTTGTGTGAGGCTAACAAAGAAGAGAACTAAGGACACGTGTCACTCCTGCACTTTCCTTCTGAAAAGACAGAGTGTGCAAACCATCATAAAACTCATCTGAGACATGGACTCAGTCAGGCAGAAATTTTGCAAGAAGCAAGAGGAAGCTTACCTTCAAGAGAACTATTCCAATCACTAGCACATGTAAATACACATAACCTCACTGTCAGGAGAACAGACATTTAAAGAGGGCCAAAGCATAGTAAAAACAATTAGAGGCTGTTTAGTCCTTGGCTAGTGAAACCTTTGGATATGTGGCGTGTGCTGTGATGGGACCGGAGGAAGTGGCCATCTCTACTGTCAGTGATGTTAGATTCTGTTTCAGATGTAAAGAATAACTTTTTAAAATTTCTTCTCCAAATCTGAATACTGTCTGAGAGAAATGTTTTCAGAAGCTTTCTTTGGATATTTTGAAAATGCGTGATCCAAAAGAAATAGTTATTTTGAAATTATATTTTCTGTTCAACAGCATAGATGCATCTATGAATGTGATACTTTTGGAGGCTTGTATTTCTGCTGGGAGTGAATCTGTTGGCTCCAGATCGATGTGTGGAGGTGAGGTGTTGGGTTCCCACAAATACACCATGAGAAAGCAGTCTTTTTCTTCTTTTGAGTGAAAAACAGCCTGAATGTGTGAGTTTATTATTCAGTGCAGTGCTGATGCTTTTTTTTTTTTTTTTTTTTGCAAGTACCATATTCACTCTATAGTCTTCCTAGCACATCTAAGGGCAGTGGGGTGTTCTCCATCTCTTAACAGTGAGTGAGCTGTCCTAAAAGTCTTCCTCATGGTCACACCACAGGGATTTATCCACTGTTCAGGATGAGCACTGACTGGGTGGCTGATAACAGTGAGACCGTGAGTACCAGTGCAGGAGCCAACAACTGATGAGGAAGGAGTCTTCCTCCTCTACACCGGCTGTGTTTCAGTGCTGCTGTAGAGCTGGTTTTAAAGATGGTGTCTTGACCTCCTGTTTTTATGCTTTTCTGCAGGGATCTGTCCCAGTTGTTCCAACACTCTCATTGCACCGGCTTCTTGCTGCTGTGCCAAGGACGCAGTGAACCTTTAGACTGTCAAATGAATGCCTTGGGCAGACTTGGAAACCAGGGGATAAGTTCAAGCCCTGTGTGTACGTTGCATTTTCCACTCTTGTGAAGCTAGTTTCTGGTTTACTAGTCTATATGGAGGAAAGGGAACTGCATGAGAAGTTCCCACGGTGTGAAGTTCTTTTCTCCTTCAAAGTGGAACAAACCTAGAAATATTGCAAAGACTGGTCATACAAAATTTTAAAAATAGTTTTTATTACAAATTTAAGCATAATCTTACTCTAGTTTATAGGTTGTTTTGAAAATAAATTGGAAATTTTTGAGTGTGTAGCATTTTGAGCTTTTCAGCAATACTACAACACATCCTCTTAGGTTTTTCTTCCACAAATTGAAACATCGGTTCTATTAAAAATTTAATTGTGATTATCTTGTGTTTTCCAGCTGAAAAGATCTGCCCTGAAGAATGTACAACTACTTCTTCTTAATGGCAAATGAAGAAAATACACATTTCTTATGTCTTGAAGAGAATGCTTAGCACAGAATATAACTGTTAAACGTCTTTATACTAAGACTTACCTCAAAATCCAGGAAACTCTGCAGCAAGAGACAAGCTGATGGCTATCCCAGTATCTATTCTCCAGTAATTTATCCATAGCATAACATATGCAAACATTGATCCTGCTTTGAGTGCCAGAGAATATTGGATGAAATGGATCATCATATCATTTTTTTTGGTTTGATATGTCATTATTCTCTATACTATCATAGTCTTTTCTAAGTAGATAGTTTCTTACATATACAAATGCAATGGGGAGAAAGTTGAGTAGGATACATTGGAAGTATTATTTTAGGAATCAGAGTAAATTGAATTTATTTGCTATACTAGCCTGTTCTGGATTATAATTCTTTATCCAGTTTCTAATACAATAGGATTAGCACAATTGTCTTCTATTTTACTGTCTGATTTTACAGTCTATGTGTCACTCGATGAAACAAACCCCAGTAACTTGAAGTCTTTTATGTACTGTGTATTAATTTATATTACCTTTTTGACAGCTGTACTTATGTAAATATAATGTAAATGGATTATTTTACTTGTCAAACAGTCCTATTCAGCTCTACTTCTTATTCTTTTATGAGTCTGAAAATGAAAACAAAATATTTGAAACAAGACTCACGTTAAATTGTTTAAATTCTTAGGCCAAGAAAATGCTGAGAATATACATTTCAAATTCTGGAAAAGCATTTATTTTGAGCTCCTTTTGTCTTTGGTTTGCTCCCAAGACAGAAGAAAGCACCTCACAGCTTTTTTCCTTGCCCTGTGAAGCATTTAAGTGTCTCAGTGACTCCTCTAATTCTTCCCAGGAATGTTTAGATATCTATCAGATGGGTTCACTAAAAATAATATTCAAAAGTCTTCCTTATTTTTTTTTTCCCTAGAATGTGTGTAAAGACATCTATAGGACAACTATGATTATCCTCCAAGCTAATAAAAGAAAATTTTTCATTAATCGACTACCCTTTTCTGCTCTGAATTACCTTGTGCAATTGGGCCACTAACCTCGTGCATAACCTAGAGCCCTGACTAGAATTCTTCCAGAAAATGCGGGAATACTGAGCAGGATGTTCCTTTTTCCAGAAGTTTTTCCATTTGACTCATCACATCATTTCTCTGTCTTCTACTGACGCCAGCTGGAGTTTTCTATCTTCAACTACAGGGTTAATTATTGTTTAATTGCAAAGGAATACTGTAACAAGAGTATTTTAATGCCTGTAGTGTTTTACCATGTAGCAAATTATCTTTCTGTAGCATTTATAGCTCTGTCATTACTCGGGAAATATTTTACAGCAGATACCCTCTTTACTGAATGCATTAGAATAACAATTACAAACATAGAGTTATGATGTACTAGGGATAAACTTAAACTCTGTTGCTGAGCTTCTCTGTCAGGAATAAAGCAAGTTTCTTTATAGCATTAGGCACAGTACTCAAAATCAAGGCAGTCTGTGCAAACCTCACAAAATATTACCAGATTAAACATTTGAAACTGCCATCAAAACACAGTACAATTCAACTCCCAGATGCCTCTAGAAGCTCAGTGACAACTCAAATCTAGAGTTGCAGCAAATGCTAAAATAAAATTTAACTTTGCTAAGCAAAATTTAGGAGGCACTCAGTTTCCATTAGTTTGAGAGTCATGCCTTTACGTAACAGATATCAATAGTGTTCCCAATGGATATTTATTGGTGAATAATACCTAATTCTAGTTTGCCTAAATAAGAAGAGATACACTGAAGTTGAAAGACAGAATAGAAGAAAAATTCTGAAAAAGAACTTAAGAATTTCATACTGTTATCTTGAGGAAAGGATGACCATGACTTCTGCAAGGATCCCCAACCTAAGAGGAGAAAGTCTAAATACATCTATAAATATTTTTGTTATTGTATACTTCAGAAAGAACATAGAGATGAACTGTTTCTGCCCTGAAGGAAGTCTGTGAAAAACAGAAAGTTTGTGCATATTTTTTTAAAAACCTTCTCTTTTCCTATATGCAATAAAAACAAACAAACAAGCAAGCAAGCAAACAAACAAACACAAATAAACCCCACTGTTATTTTGGGGATTTCTTGCTTTGACCTTTGTAAGTGAGAAAGCCTCTTGTTGCCTGCCTTTACAGGAAGAGAGGTTGTTCAGGGATGCCCAACTTTCCCATTCTCCTAAGAGCTCTGTGAACTCCCCTGACCTGTTTTCTTGACCTACTAACATACCCAGTTTCAGGTGTAAGCTTTTCACTTGCATTTCCTACAAGATAATCACAGTTTTGGTTGTTTAGATTTTTTCTCCCCGCTTTGTGGAGAGTTCATCTTCTTTAATGGATTAATTTAGAACGTAAACATTGATTTGAAGTTGCTTTGCTCTTTAATTAGCTTTTATTCTTTAAATTATAAAAACACTCAATACACATTACGTCCAATAGATGGCAGTGAAACACTGAAAATCCAGTAACTGTTGTTTACGGTTTTATTTTTCGATGTTTTCGACAGTGAAAATAACCAGCTGCTGCCCAGTGTTCATCCTTAACAGCAGGCAATAGTGAGCTGCTGTTTCACAGGAATATGAGATTTTCACATGCATCGTAATCTAGTCCTTGTTCTCTCATATTTTTGGGTGACTTTTTTTCTGCTTCTCTTCCCCGTTTCTTAACTCTTGTCATTCACAAGAGTCTGTGCCTCTATTTTGTTTAAACGTCTATCACTGTTGATGAGAAATTCCCTCCAGTGCTTATCTCTTCATCAAAATAACATAATCTCTTCAGTGTCTTCAGGATGGTGATTGGCTGACCTGCTGAGGATACACAGATCTTTCTGTGTTCGCTATTCCGAGAAGTACAGAAGCTTGTACTCTATTACTTGATGTTTTTGTATGAACTGCATAAAAAACATAGGTTTTGCAGCAATCAAGCAAAAGAATTTCACATGGAGATTAGAGGAAGAAGGTTGTTTTCCACTGAATGTAATATTCTGAGTTTCATTTGAGTTAAAGTATGAGTTTTCAGATAATCTTAGAGGAAATATTTTGCATGTTGTTGACTGATTGTCTCCAAGGGTCTTGTTGTTGCCTTTTTATCATGAGGGTTCATGCTAAAACTGATAATTTGTGTGCACTTCAGAAAAATGTGAGCTATGAAACCAGATGATATTCTGTTTTCATGATTGTGCTTTCAGTCTAGAAAGATCTTCAAAGACAAGTACCATCAAAGCAATATTTGATATTTGAGAATTACCTGAAAAGGTAGAAGGTGTGAAATATTTCCAAAGGATGCACATGATGTCTGATGGTAAAAAAATTTACGCATCCACTTTATAAACATACTTACAATTTGTGCTGCACAAGACAAATCACATCCTGTGGAACATGTGCAGCTTTAATAAAGAAATTGTTTTTATAGCTCTATTTACTAAGAGAGTTGCAATATCATAGAATCATAGAATCATAGAATCATAGAATGCTTTGGATTGGAAAGGATCTTAAAGATCATCCAATTCCACCCCCCCCCACCCCGCCATGGGCAGGGACACCTTCCACTAGACCAGGGTACTCAAAGCCCCATCCAACCTGACCTTGTACACTTCTAGGGAGGGGACATCCACAACTTCTCTGGGCAACCAGTTCCGGTGTCTCACCAACCTCACAGTGAAGAATTTCCTCTTACGATCTAATCTAAATCTACCCTCTTTCCATTCAAAAACATCACCCCTCATCTTATCTTTACACTCCCTGATGAGGAATTCCTCCCTTTCTTTCCTGTAGGCCCCCTTTAAGTACTGGAAGGCCACTATAAGGGCTCCCCAGAGCCTCCTCTTTTCTGGTCTAAACAACTCCAATTCATTTATGGTTGCTTGCAGGAGCACACAACTTTTTCTCTAAAGATTTGAGGTTTTGTTCTTACTTCCTTCAGGCGGTTGACTAACTTTTAAATGGCATTCATACAAGAAGAGCCCTTGACAAGAAGAGCTACATGACAGAGGCAGAGATACAAAGAAAAGATAATCTGAAAAACTAAGTAGGGAAGGTTCCTAAGTAATGATTTTACCTGTCACATGCCGAAATTCTCTGCAAGAGAAGATTTCTACTTAGTGATTTGTCTGGTTGACCTCAGCTGTTTCCGTAGGTACTAAATTTAACATTTGTCCCATGGTATGAAATACTTAAAGGGCAAACTGTAGGCAAAGGTGTTGGGGATTTACCACTGGTGTTATGTTCCATTGCTGCCTCTTCTAGCAGTCAAAGCCCAAAATACAGACCTGCCATTTTGTGATCCCTGCAGTGCAGCAGCTATTCCACCCAGGCCCCAAAGACTGCAGTTTGCAACAGAGATTCAGCTTTTTTGCTTTGGTAGTAAAAAAATCTATAAAATTGACCATGCTTTTTTTTTTTGAACATCAGTTAACATGCGGTAGTTTTTTCCTAACTTCAATATTCATATCTTTTTGGCTGACACATCTTTCCTGTAACGTTATAATAGCTCAGTGGTTTGGATGGATATGATACATCTTTGAATATTATGTCAAAGATCAGCATAAATAGTTCAAAGAACTGTTTGGCATTGAATCAAAATTTGCTTGAAAAAATCTAAGCTTATATTTATACAATAAACTGCGTGAAACAATGTAATTATGGTTCATCATGTCAACTTGAATAAACTTGAAAGGTTTCACTATTTTTAATGCTATTGTAAAAATGCACCAAAAGTGAAAAACTGAATACTGTGTATTTTCTATTGAACCACAAAAGAAATCTAAGTCCAGATAATACTAGGGGCCTCATTTAAAACCCACAAACTCCTGAGAATTTAGAGTTAAGGCTAAAAATACAATCTTAACTTATTTTGTTTCATTTAGGTATTGAAGAGGTGGAACTGCAATACCTACGCAGAATGGGGTTAGTTAAGGACCCTAAACAGAGTTTGAAAATATCCACAGACACAGCATTATATGTCGCCAGTCCCATTTATGGATACTGCTATATTAATGACACAATATTTGTTTTAGAGGCCACTGAATATCTTTGCCAGATTAAACATTTGTAATCTGGATCCAACTTTAATATACTCTTTCAAATGGGAAAGCCACAAACAGCTATAGGCAACATCAACACAGTCTCCCTCAATCTGTTAATTTGTCAGAATTACAGACAAGGTAGAGCCAATAAAAATAAGCACCTTCCATGAGGACATTAATTAGAATGTTAAAATAATGAGGTTCCTTGCTATGAACAAAACTGAGTTTAGCATGCTGCAAGAAAATGCTACACTATTTCGACAAATGACTAGCCATAAACTGAGATCAGTCCAGTAAAATGAGAGCAGAGTATAAACATTCTTCCCTCTTTTTATCCAAAGGTGCCCATGACCCATAACTTTTGAATACACCTGACCATCTTCTCTTTTTATCATTCAGTCCTTACCTACTGTTTTATTTGTGTCTACACATTGGATCTGTTCACTTAAGAACAGAATATAACAGTCTCAGAAATGTCCACTTCACTTGCTTACGTGGAACTGAGGAGATTATATCGTGTTTTTCCTGTAGCCACTGGATTTGTCTTTGCAATTCTGTGGGCTTTCAGTGCCTTGGCAATAAGGCAAATAGAGAAGGGAGAGAAGCATTAATAGGAAATACAGCATTATTTTGAAGCAACTACACCAGTGGAGACATTTTTCTGGACACAGACTGATAGCAGTGGCTAGTGGACTAGATTAGTGGTACAAACGTGGGACAACCAGCCATGACACTGATCTCAGTGGCAGCATAGCTCATTTTCTGTGAAACTCTTTCTTCTTCGCTTCTCTACTCTGCTATCACAGGAGTCTTCCGCAAAGGCAAAATATTTTCCTTGAAAAATGCCTTTGTAACAAATGGTAATTGCTGTGAGGCTGTGATTGGTTTGGAGGTTGGAAATTGGATATGCATTTGGGCTTTATGCATGTGATGGCTTAAGCTCAACCTGTATGCACTACTTTGCTTACAGTCTACGTGCCAATATACGACAGCTCAAAAATGAACCAATATGGATTTTTAATCGTTTTTCTCTCTTTTCTATTTGTGACTACATAGCTTTACAATGCAGTTATTACTATTTTTAGATAGATATGTATTGACATTTATGGACATGGTTTAGTGGTGGTCTTGGTAATGTTAGGTTAACAGTTGGATTCAGTGATCTCAAGGATCTTCTTCAACCGAAATGTTCATAAGATTCCATGATTTTTATAATCCTATCAGTCAGAGATGGTTAGGGAGAATAAAGGAGTACAAGTATGTAATGGGTTAAGATGGTTGAAAGAAAGGGATGGTAAACAGAAGATTATTTGGGGAAGGCACTCATGGGACTGAACACTGAGAACATTTTATGCAGTAAATTAAAGATTGAAGTTTGATAAGTGCAACATTTTTAACATGCTGAGAATGAACGAGGAAGAGGAGAATGGAGACAGAAAGCTGCTTACAGAGTACCACAAAATGAGCATTAATTCTTCCATATTTAGCCTATATCCAGAAATCTGTGAAAACTCTTATGTTTGTGGAATGGTACACAAAACACCTGCAAGCACAATGAAAGATTTTCAGGTTTAGTCTGGAAAAAACCTCCTGCTGGCCACAGCAATAGTTTGTCTGTTTCAATGATTAAGTAAAGTCATTGAGCTTTGATTAATAATTGATAGTTAGGTCCCATGTCTTATAGGAAGAACTCTTCAGGGGTTGAGAAGAACAGATTTGTTAAACTAAGCTAAGGGCACCCCATATTGCATGGGATTTTTTCATCAAATTTTATACTAACGAATTTTTTCATTATTTGATGGTAGAGAAAACTTGCAGTCCATTTCTTTACCGTTTGGGCAGCATAAGGTCTATAAATCATAGAACCATAGAATCGTAGAACCATAGAACAGTTTCAGATGGAAGACCTTCAAGATCATCAAGCCCAACCTTTGTCCTACCCTATCAGCACCGTTAAACCATGTCCCTCAGCACAGCATCTACCCGTCTCTTAAACACCTCCGGGAGTGGTGACTCAACCACCTCCCTGGGCAGCCTGTTCCAATTCCTGGAAACTCTTTCAGTAAATAAATTCTTCCTAATGTCCAACTCGAACCTCCTCTGGCACAACTTAAGACCACTTCCCCTTGTCCCATCACTCTCCACTTGGGAGAACAAACCAATCCACATCTCTCTAGAACCTCCTTTCAGGTAGATATAGAGAGTGATAAGGTCTCCCCTTGGCGTCCTCCAGGCTAAACAGCCCCAGATTCCTCAGACATTCCTCATATGACACAAGCTCCAAATCCTGTCCTAGCTTGCTAACCCACCTCTGTACCCTCTCCAGCACCTCAATGTCCCTTTTGTAATGAGAGGCCGAGAACTGGACACAGTACTCGAGTACAGGGGCGTGATCACCTCCCTGCTCCTGCTGATGACACCGTTCCTGATATCCTGATACAGGTCAGGGTGCTGTTGGCCTTCTTGGCCACCTGGGCACACTGCTGGCTCATGTTCATCTGACCGTCCATCAACACACCCAGGTCCTTTTCTGCCTGGTAAATCCAACCACTCCTCCCTAAGCCTGTAATGCTGCTGGGGGTTGTTGTGGTGGTGCGGGACCCGGCATTTGGACTTATTGAAACTCAGGTGATTTACCTTGACCCAGTGATCCAACCTATCTAGATCCCTCTGTAGAGCCTCCCTACCCTCAAGCAGATCAACATTTCCACCCGGCTTGGTGTCATCTGCAAATTGACTAAGGGTGCACTCTATCCCCTGGTCCAAATCATTGATGAAAATGTTAAACCAGACTGGGCCCAATACTGAGCCTTGGCAGACACCACTCATGACTGACCACCAACTGGATTTAACTCTGTTAACTGTAACTCTTTAGACTCATCCATTTAACCATTTTTTTACCCAGCGAAGCGTATGCTCATCCAAGCCAAGAGCAGTCAATTTCTCTAGGAGAATGCTGTGGGCAAGTGTCAAATGCCTTACTAAAGTCAAGGCAGGCAACATCCACAGCCTTTCCTTCATCCAACCAGCAAGTCACCCTGTCATAGAAGGAGATCAGCTTTGTTAACAGTACCTGCCTTTCACAAACCCATGCTGACTGGGTCTGATCACCTGGTTGTCCTGCATGTGCTGCATAATGGAACTCAGGATGATCTGCTCCATCAGCTTCCCCGGCACTGAAGTCAAAGTGACAGGCCTGTCATTTCTCAGATCATCCCTCCGTCCCTTCTTATAGATGGGTGTTGTATTGACTGACTTCCAATCAGCTGGGAGATCCCCAGTCAGCCAAATCCTCCTCACTCTGTAACATCTTTATAGGGATGCTTGCATCCTGTCAGTTCTCCAGATGATACTGAACATGTTCCAACCAGGGCAATTGAGTCCAGCAGCTTGGAGCTGCCATACACAGATACAGGGACACTCTGTGAGTGATGTTATTATTATCTGCCTCCATTTTTAGACTACAGCTTCCTGAGCTGCCCTGGGCTGCATGATCAGGGGGAACATCTGGAAGAGCTCAGGGTAGGCAGGTGCCCGAACAAGACCAATCAAAACATTAAAAAATGGGGGATAACAGTTAAGAATCTTCAGAAGTAAAGTGAGTTTAGACAGAACCAGATGGACAGACACACGGCCTTCTAGTACCAAAGAGGGATTTGCTTCCTTCTGAGACTTGCCAGGGAATCGTGTGCATTGGGTCAGGTAGGAAATGATCAGTACGGTGACTAGCAGTGAAACAACTGGGCTAATAACCTGAGTTCAAATATAAGATGCAAATCCTAACAATGGTCTTTTCAGCATGAGACTCAGTACTGCTAAACTGATGGTTCCTGCCTTAAAGTCAAGCTTATAAACAGAGAAAAGACAAACACAACTTCTTAGCCCTAAAATGAATAAAATTACTGCAAAAGGGAATTTCTTTTATTCCAGACAAAGTCAGAGGCCTTATCTATTTGGGTTTTTTTTATTAGAAAGCAGTTATGTTTGAAAAGAAAAATATGTCCAGAAGCCACTTAATAGTCAACTAATTAAAATTATTCAGATCTGGCTTTTTGGCACTGAGTTATGTTTTTATGGTGTGTAATAGTCTGCGAGCACACAGTTGAGAATATGTTGCCACTGAAGTACCTGGGTTTTTTGGTTGGTTGCTTGGTTGCTTTACTGTGGTTACTTTATTAATAGATCTATACCATGTACAACACATGCCCCTTGAAAGATCATAGCTGAAGGGAGCAGCATTGATTTATAAAATTAGTTTTGAGCGCAGTTATTGATTTCTCTTCCAGAAAATACGTTTAAAGGTGGCGGTCTTGAGAATCCTGATAGATCAGAAAATAAATCAACTATAACTTTGCACCACATTTTCTCTACTTTTTCAACAGCTCAGATAAGGAAAAAGTTAGAAAAAAATTGAACTCTGATTAAATGCTTTGGGCTCCAACACATATGTTTGCATCCAGTGGTTGAATTGCATAATAAAAAAGTGATCTGTATTTTTAGAGGCACCTGTATGGAAAAAAAAAAATGTCCCACTATTCTGTCTTACTTCCTCATCCAGGAAAGAAACTGGTCAGTGTACTCCCATAAGACAAGTCATTTTAACCAACATTTATACATGTATAACCAGCAATTACAGAAAGTTGCAGGACATCCAAAGACTCATAAGAAAGCCTCTGCATCTTCTCATACAGCAGAAATGGACTCCAACAAACAAATATTTACTCAGATCTGTGAGTCACAGATGCTGTAAATACAGGTTACAGGTTCGTCTTCAAACCTGCAAAGCACATCCAGTTCGTATTTGCCAACTACAGCAATCTGCTGTGTGTGCTCTTTGCTTTATTCCAAAAGCAGTTCTATGACTTGATTCTATGTCTCTCTTAGATAGAGGTACAGAATCAGCTATGTGGAGAACCTGATGATATATATTTAAGAACATAGTTAACTTTTCTAATCTTTAGTATGAGGAAAAAGAGCAAGATTTGGTCTGTTGTTTTTGTGCTTGATCTGAATTTGACATATTCTTGTATTCAGGGACTGATCCAGCACCTGTTAAAATTAGTAGTATCATTGTTCTCTTTTTCTATTACGGATGTTCTCAAATTACTTTATTTGTGATGTGCCAATATAAAATACTTTCTCTTCTGTTCATCAACAAACTTGAGAAAATTATGATATGTAGGATCAAATTTTTAAAACGTCAAAAAGGTGAGGTTCATTAAAAATGTCCTTTCAAAGTCAATTAACATGCACAATCTTCAGTAGTTTTAAATATTCAGATGCTTCAGAAGACACAACTGTGTTCACAGGGTATAATTTTCAGTCATGTGGTATGAGAGTTGCTGTCTACAGGGTGCAATGATCTGTAACCACAGACAAACTGACCCCAGGATCATCAGCCAACCACAAACACTGCACTGGGATTTAAATGTGGCTTCCAAAACCACAAACCTCCACCCACTGAGCTAAAACAGCAAGTCTACTAGATCAGCTAATAGAGAGGACTGATGAACAAACACATGAGGAGGTGCATCATGTTTTCATTGCAGCACACATGTACTTCAGTGATCACATCATTAACAGGTACCAGAAGGTTAAGCAAAATAAAAGCTTCTCACACACAGACAGAGACTATACAGAGAGAGATCTATATTTGACAGCAGCCTTGGGATGCGCTTGGTCCTTTTTTAAATAAACGAGCATTCTCCCTGGCTAGTGTCCCCTTTGGAGCCTCTTCTCAGCCTTGCCTAATTCACAATGATTCAGTGTTTTCTGTCTTCACAACTAGAGGTGGAGTGCTGTGATAGAGCCAAATAAACAGGAAAGTAATGGACATACTGGAGAAAATTGAAGGTTCAAAAGGCAAAGCAGAAAAGTTGCTAAACCCATGACTCTTATCTGAGGGGAAAAAAAAAAAAGAAGAACAAAACCTGAAGTGGGAAAAAGGGTATAATTTTCACAAACCAAGAGAGATGTCATTAAGCATTATCAGCTCCAGCAATGAACTCCTTCTGTGCCAGGTTTCCATAAGAGCATATTAAACTGGAGAAAACAAAATGCTTCATCTGGCCAGCCTTCATCAGGAGCCTTCATCACACTTCTCAATTCACTTCAGTGGCTATTATAATAAACTTACCCAGGGACAATATTTACAAATCTTCAACATCAAGGTTAAAAATGAAGTGAGGAGGAAGATGAAAAACAAAACATCTTTAGTGGAAACTGAAAGACTGAAACACTCATAACAGCTAAACAGAGCTTTTCAAACTGCCCTTCAAGTATTTAAATGCTTAATCTGATGAAACCCATATAGAATTTAGGATTCTTTCTGCCATAATTCCTTGTATTTATAACCAACACATTTTTAAAAAATTAGATGATGGCATCATATGGTGGAAATGTGACTAGCTGGAAATAAGTGGGTTAAAAAAAACACTGGAAATAAAAGAACATCAAAAAATGTGTTCACATTGTCCCTGGATGTTTACGTTAAAATCTCTAGTCCCAAAGGATTTGAAATGAGTCTGTTCATCTTGTTCAATTAGTTCTGTGCTGAATTTTGTTAAGAATTTCTCAGAGACATTTTTTCAAAAAGCTTTTAAGTAATTTCACTGAAAACCTTATAAAATTAACAAGTAAAACCCAGATCTCTAATAGGAAGAGATATCAGAACTGTATTGATCCTGTCATTCTGGATCAGAAGGAAATAAAGTTGGCTCAGGCAGAATGACTGGGAAAAAAAGTAAAAGTAACTCTAATGCTTGTTTTCTCCTTCTGTCCTACTCTTTAGACTAACTGTTAAATTATCTGACCATTAGACATTCAATGGCTATTTAAGCATCTAAATTACAGTAAAACTGTTTTGAGTGAACACTGGCAGTCATAAAACCGTGATCTCGAACTACCAAAATTTAGCTCTTTCAGAGACTATATTTCCTTTACTAATGTTGTTGTGATACCAAAACCTTATTACTAGGTATGTACATATCTGCCTGTAATCTGACAGCAGTAAATGGCAGAGTTCCTTTCTCATAACTCAACTCCTTCAGGGCTCATAAAGTGTGCATTCCTCCACTTCTCTCAAAATATAGAATGATTTAATAGATGATTGTTCTTATCAACACCTCCCCATGTCCCCCCTTCCCACATATTCTCAAACTAGCTGAAAGAGTAATTTCTCTTTTACTGGATAGGCCAATTACTGAAGGCCTGAGTGCTTTTAACATTTTTGGTCCCTCCTTCACCAGAAGTGTTTTTGCACTCCCAGAAGACGACATAAACTGCCAGGCTGTGATATATTCCAGGATGGTCTCTCTGTCACTTTATCATGTAGGTTTCATTGAATATTTGATTTTAAGTTGAAGAACAAAAGGAATGAAGAAGAATGAAGTCTGCGTCTTGGAAACGGGAAGACTGGAAGTCTTTACTTAAATAAATTACTTCTCTAAAGCGGAACAGCTTCACCAAGACTATGGTGAGACTTAAAGCCTTGCATTAAGTCACTACATTACCAAAGCATCCTAGAGCTGAGGTTTTAAGCTCGCTTCAGTCAAGGCAGGGGACTAGACTTTGAAGTCAGTCATCACACACAAAGCAAGGACACTGAGAAGCTACATTACTATTACCAAGGCCATATCCTGATCTGGTGTTTTGGAATGGAGCAATCTGTTCATATGATAAGCTCAAATTGAAGATCAACCAGAAAAGTCCTGAGAGGTTATAATTTTGCTTCCAGTTTATATTTAGCAATCAAGTAATTTATTCCAGTAATAATATTTTCTTTCTGGCTTATGGAGTTTAAAAAGACTATTTTTTTGCTGGTTTGTGCCTTTATAAAAATAGACAATATATTAATTCATTTTGGATTTTGTTTTTGAATAAAAGTCTTGAAATCACTGTCTGGAAAATATGTACTAATACTCTCTTAATGTGTGCAAACTGTAAAGAATTGTCCCCCAAAACATTGGACACAGGAGCAAAGGCAAAATTATTTTTATGAAGAAACGTAAGTTATCCTAGTGAAATAGTTTGGGTCATACTTTGCTTCTGGGTTAGCAGAGGAAATAACAACAAAAACATTCTTTTGGAAGTTTTAAATGACATCTGGGAAGTTCCAGGAGTTTGCTATCAAACACAATCAGTATCTTGTGGAAGAAATTAGTAATAGAAATATGAGTTCAAAAGTATTTGTAGCTTAGGAGTCATCACTGTGTATTCCCAAGAGGAAATTAATTGCACTAAATTCTGCTGTTCTTCCTATTAAGCCGTAAAAATCTGATTATATTGCTCTTCACCAAGGCCTCTGTAATGAGATGCAGTTAGCTCAGCACTGTGGGAGGTTTGATTCCACTGATGGTTTCCTGTTGCTACATAGAGTTTTTTCAGTTGACGGAGGTTTTGAGGTTTTTTTTTCCCTTTAATGAACAGTGTGTTTATGATGTCATTCTGCCAGCTCCAGGGAATGCAACAGCTACAGATTAATGGCACGATCTCAAACAGAGGTGCTGGAGTATCATTAAAAGAGGTTGTCTTCTATTCAGCACTACAAATGGAATCACACTGTGAAACTGCTGAGCCTTTTCCATCTCGTGGCTGCCTAGAGTTCCCTCCAGCCAGGTGGTGAGGGGACAAGGCAAATGCCAAGCAGCTAATGATCTTGAAGACAAGGGGAGGGGTTATCAAAAAAAAAATAAAAAAGGGAAATGTTCAATTAACACCTATATAGCTTTTCTAATAATGCTCAGACATAATTATACTGTCTGAAGTTAGAGATAGATGTCTCATTAACAGCAGTATATGTATTCATGTATATTTTGGCAAGGGAGACTGAATCCTAGGATTTTTCATAATGGCAACCTTGCTGTTGTTAACTTCACCCTACATTCTTGTGATTGCACTTCATTCCAATATTTTCGTACCTTTTTTCCTACAAGTAACTCTGTTGGAAATACAAGATTGTTTTGAAACCAACTGTTATTTTCTTTTAAAAATAAACATCTCTTTGCATTTCCCAGTGAGGGACTTGCTTTGAGCTTACTCATGATTTTCAAACTATTCCAGATGATCCACAAAACATGAGGCCCTTTGAGAGCTACACCAAAACCATGGGGCTTCAGATTCCTACTGTAACCACTATGGTACAGCACATTTTCCCCATAAATCCAGATGTGGTCAGATGCAGTCACCTTTTGATGCTCTTACTGTGATTTCCTCCTTCTGTCTCTTGTGAAGGGCTTAAGCTACTTACCTAAGAAGCAACTAACTGAGAGCAAACCTCCAAGATAAGGTCTAATACAAAGCACTGATGTCACATGTAGAAATACCTTTGTTTTCATTCTGTCTCAAAGGTTCCATAAACATTTAGCTGGAATGTGATTGGTAAGGGTTTTGTTTACCATGCTTACTAAACAGAATTAGCAGCCTGAGTAAGCACTTCTGTTCCTGAATGTTCTAGGATGGTCCTCTTCCTTCTTTCTTCAGCATTTCCAAAGGGATACCTCAGACAGTTTCTCATCCAGTGTCAGCTCTTTCATACTGCCCATGCACTCCCTCAAGTGACTGAAACTAATACCATGAATTTCTCTAGGCAGGAGGGTTCAAAATGCTGCAGTGCCCATCCTCTATGTAGCTAAGCCCACCCTTTTAGTGCATCCTCAGCAAGCAGGAGCATGAGGTCCACATTCCAAGGACCTGAAGTATTTTAGCAGTAATCCCTAAATTATGTGAGAAGAGAGGAGGGAAACAACCAGAAAGTCCCTTTCCATACTGTCATCTAGGTAGATCCAGCAGTAGGCAGCAGCAACCATTACACTCCTCATGACTTTTCACTGTGAGGGTGGCAGAGCACTGGACAGGCTACCCAGAGAGTTTGTGGAGTCTCCTTCTCTGGAGACGTTCAAAACCTGCCTGGACTCATTCCTGTGTGACCTACCCTCGGTGATCCTGCTCTGACAGGAGGGTTGGACTAGATGATCTTTCGAGGTCCCTTCAAAATGCTAGCATTCTGTGATTCTGTGACTTTCTCACCACTGACCTCAGTCTGCTTCTATGAAGAAAGGAGCTGGAACTAAGGTCCTGTTCCTTCAAGAAGGTCACACTGTCATTCTGGAGAAGACAATTTTGTGTTTTCCACAGCACATGGCCTCTGGCAGGTGATAGCCCACAAGCCAACTAGCAGTGCTACAACTGTAGGATAGGCAAGGAAAGAGGCATCTCCCACGTGCTAACAGCTTGCAGCTATTTCTCTTTTGCAGGGTAGACATGGATCGGTTGACCAGCGCAGGTAAAATTATACTGCCTACAGCATGTCACTGATATTGGTAAGCTAATAGTTGTTCCTGTCACCTGTTGTCCTAATAAAAATAATGCTATAGAAATAGAAACTGGAAAAAAAGTCCATTTTTTACTAAAATTCTCTGCTACTAATGATCTTGAAAAAGGCAATTTACTTAAAAGAAATTCAGTGTCACCTGTAATTTCTAAAAGAATGGTAACTGACACATGCTACATGATTTTTAGACTGTTTCAAGGACACTTTCATGCTAATAGAGAATAAACTGAAGTGAAAATCTGATATTTTACCACTTTAATGGAATGAAAACATTTTTAAACAAAGTTTTTGAAAAAGTAATTATCTTTGAATCACAGTACTTTGCCCTGATTTTGACTTCATATATTATGACATATTTATTTTACAAAATAACACTGTAAGAAAAGCCTTATGTTGAAATTCCAAAAAATGCTTTATTTTCCAAAAAGGAAGAAAAAATTGGATTAACGTGTTCCAAGATAAATTATTTTTTTCAAGACTATCAAACTTATGCCTGAAAATCTTTCAAAATTAAGGTCTAACTCCTTTGCTTCTATATCTTATGAAAGCTGTTACGCTCTCTACATCTGTCAGAAGGATCACCTGGGCTTTCACAGAGAGCCGTCAGACAAACTGTTCTTACAAGAGGTTGGCGAGCAAGCTCAAGCTGGACTGCTACAGATATCATATCTCTTTACTCTTCTACATTATTAACACAAATTCTGAGTTTATTTTGTGAAAAAAAAAATTACATTCTACTTACAGAATCAGCACTAAGTTTCATACAGGCTGTTGTTTTATAGGATTTTGTAATATCTGATTATAAGGTATATTAATAAATAATGAGAGGAAATGTAAATTGGTGAAATTTGGAGATTGCACAACTAGAATGACTTAACTGGAAGAAACAATCATTAACACTCCTGGAGTAGTGTAAAGTAAGACGCATTGCATAATCTCAACACTTTGTACTGTTAGTCCAACACAAATATCACAAAATTAAACAGAAATAAAACCATATAACATATATCTTGGCTAACACAGCTTCTGAAAAGAGGATTTTTATATTGTCTGAATTGATGTGATGACAGCTGTAGTACTCTGTCCCATGGATTTACACATAGTTGTCTAGAAAATTTTGTTTTAAGGAAAAAGAGTGGGTGGTGAAATTACCTTTGTTTAGTCACGTTGATTTTCACATGAACTTCAAGATACACCTCATTAAGTAGACAGAGAACAAGAGAGCTCATTATGTGGTGAAACCTTAGCTTAGAGACTTCGGGCTTTTTTCTTCAGGTTTTCAACTCATACGAATGTGATATGCTCTCTCCATTAAAGGTGCAGCATTAAAGCTCCCCTAGACAGACACAGTAATAGGACATGAGACCACAGCCAGAACACACAAAATCAGCTTGCATAACCCTTCAGATTTAAGCCCTTTAATAAATAGTTCTCTTGTTCAAAAGCAATATTTTATTTTTTTTTTTTTAAAAAAAAAGAGACCCTGTGTCATGTCCCACCCAGGAGAGGGGGACACTAGTGACTTAGATTTGTAGTTACCCAAAGGAGTGGACAACGGTGAGACGAGTCTCAAGGTCCATACACAAACATTTATTAATTTCTCACAACACATAGATCTGACTCACGACAATTGGTTTTATTTAAATGACAGGTTAAGGGCAGACAACGTACTACAACCTAATAATAACCAGGAAAAGACTAGGTATACAATAAACTACAGCAAGCTGCATGTTATTTAATGATAACAAGGGAAAAAGGACATATAACAACTTAAAACAGGCAATATTATACTTAATGATTACAAGACAGAAACTAAGTATAAACTAAGCAAGCAGTATGATAGGCCCTGCATTACTCAGTGGGAAAGAAGAAAGAGAGAGGAAAAAAGAGGAGAGAGAGAGAAAAGGGGAGAGAGAGACAGAGAGACAGAGAGACAGAGAGACAGAGAGACAGAGAGACAGAGATTATCGGTCCAGGTTCCTGTGTTGGTCCAGCCAAGCGGAGTTCATGATCACAGAATCACAAAATGTTAGGGATTGGAAGGAACCTCGAAAGATCATCAAGTCCAATCCCTCTGCCAGAGCAGGAATGCCTAGATTATGCTACACAGGAACGTGTCCAGGCAGGTCTTGAATGTCTCCAGAGAAGGAGACTCCACAACCTCCCTGGGCAGCCTGTTCCAGTGTTCCGTCACCCTCACTGAGAAGAAGTTTCTTCTCAAGTTTAAGTGGAACCTCTTATGTTCCAGTTTCAGCCCATCACCCCTTGTCCTATCATTGGTTGTCACCGAGAAGAGCCTGGCTCCATCCTCGTGACACTCACCCTTGATATATTTGTAAACAGTAATAAGGTCTCCCCTCAGCCTCCTCCAAACTAAAGAGCCCCAGCTCCTTCAGTCTTTTCTCATAAGGGAGATGCTCCACTCCCTTAATCATCCTAGTTGCCCTGTGCTGGACTCTCTCCAGCAGTTCCCTGTCTTTCTTGAACTGAGGGGCCCAGAACATCTGTTGTTATCCGTCGTTATCTATGATGCATCTGTTGCTATCTTCTTGCTTCTTCAAGTTTCTTCATCTTCTTTCTTCTTTCTTTCTTTCTTCTTTCTTCTTTCTTCTTTCTTTCTTTCTTTCTTCTTTCTTCTTTCTCTTCTTCTTTCTTCTTTCTTCTTCTGACTCTGTACCTTTTCTTCTCTCAATTTATACATGCTTTATCTATATTTGGATGCACAGTATGTCCGGTAGAGATACACACTCTTCCTGTATGTGGATGTGTAGTATGTTTGGTAGGAAAAACGGATTTCTCCTTGTTTATGACCATATACAATTACCTTATCTCCATGGGATGTATGTTACAAGGCAAGGCCATCCTGCCTTCGCAGGACTCCTTCCCTCGTGCATGACTGCGTCAAGGCTGTTTGAGGCATCTGTTTCCTACTACCCTCTGTCACATTCCATTGCCACTTACCAGTTTGCCACACAGGATCAGAAACCGGTTGTGTTTTTTGACCAATCTGGGGGTTTGTAAAATGCCAAGAAATGTTTAAGACAAACATGCATGCATCTGTCCGCTACACCCTGAAGACACCAAGGTCAGTGAAGGAGGAGGAAGAGGAGGTGCTTCACAGACTGGAACAGAGACTCCCCCGAGTCGTGAAGACCATGGTGAGGCAGATTGTCCCCGTGCAGCCCATGGAGGTTGATGGTGGTACCGATATCCACCTGCAGCCTGTGGAGGACCCCATGCCTGAGTAGGCTCGTGGCAGGATGTGTGGAAAGAGGAGCCTATGCTGAAGCAGGTTTGCTGACAGGACTTGTGACCCTGTGGGGGACTCATACTGGAACAGTCTGCTCCTGTAAGAACTGCACTCCATGGAAGGGGCACACACTCGAACAGTTTGTGAAGAACTGTCTTCTGTGGCAGGGACCCCAAGCTCGAGCAGGGGAAGAGTGAGGAGTCCTCCCCCTGAGGAAGAAGGAGTGTCAGAGACAACATCTAACAAACTGACCACAATCCCCATTCCCTGTTCCCCTGTGCTGCTCAGGGGGAGGAGGTGGAGAAATCAGGAGTAAAATTGAGCCCAGGAAGAAGGGAAGGGTGGGGGAAAGGTGGTTTTTCTTAAGTTTTAATTTTATTTCTCATTGTCTTTCTTTGATTTGATTGTTAATAAACTAAATTAATTTTCCCCAAGTTGAGATTGTTTTGCCTGTGATGGCAATTGCTGAGTGATCTCCTTGTCCTTCTTTTTACCCATGAGCCTTTCATTATATTTTTCTCTCCTCTGTCTAGCTGAGGAGTGGAAGCGATGGAGCAGCTTTGGTGGGCACCTGGTGTCCAGCTAGGATCTAACCACTAAAGGAGTTAAGCTCATTAGTATAAAACTAGTGTAAGATCATGAAAGCGTGAAATGAGAATGCTAAAATTCCTTTTAACAGGAGTTGGTTTTAGAGAATGGAAGCAAGCCAACTGCCTGGGAAAGAGATGAGTTTTCTTAAAGATGAAATTAATGAATATTGTCCAACATACATACTGGAGGAAGGAGAAGCCGTGCCTTAGCCTTTGCTCTTCTGGAGGATACATTTCAGTCTAATGTTGTCTTCATTTTTACCTTCAGTTATTTTCTTTACTTGCTCACAGTCAGAAGAGCTATCATACAGTAGAAGTTAGAATTGGAAAAGACCCATGAGACAATTAAATTGCCTCCCAGCCAAGGCAGGACTGGTCTCAACTATATATCACTTTCTTCTTTTGCTCAGCACTCTCTTCTGCTTCATGTGACTGACTTATCTTGTACCTTCACTGTATTTGGAAAAAGTAGTGTGTATTGGAACTACTGCTGTACTTTTCTTCTGTAAATTTTGGCTTCTAAGAAAATTTTCTTTTTAAAAAAGGGATAAAATAAATCTTCTGTCCCTGACTGGCTATTAGAGGGCTGTTTTTCAAAACAAAAAGTTGAAATAACAGTCCTAATGACAGAGTGATACAGAATGTGGGAGAAAGTTTATTTTGGGATGTAAAAGTGGGCCATAGAATTACAAGTTATAGAGATTAAAAGTGTTTTTACCAAAAATGGTTTATCTTTGCCAGCAGATAATCAAAGCTAGAAGTTTCTTTTAAGTGTCGCTTCAGTTAAATCTGAGCATGTTCATATCATCTTTATGTTTATTCTGCCTCCTACCTTTTATGTAATTCTTCTTTCTCTCACTTTCTCTGATTTCTGCCTTCTCTTGGCTTCCAGGCTGCTTCATTCTCATCCTGCCTCATTGGTCAAATTCTGCAGTTGTGTCTTTATTTCTTATTCCTCCTTACTCTTTTTAATCTGCCAGATTAGGGGTTTTTTTTTGTGCAAAATCTATCAGCAGATTTATCTATGTGCAAATGGTTCACAGACTGCATTTTTTATTTCATCCTCAAATTCTAATCCCTATATCAAGTCAGATATATATCTTTTCCTTTGTCTTTAAAATCACCTTTTGGTTCACAGAGCAACTGAAAGAAATCACGCTAAAAATCAGTAGGATCTTATTGTCTCCATTTTACAATATAAAAATATAGGTTCACTATTCAGATGTATGCAGATCTTAAACGTCTGGAATATAAGGAGAAGCTACTTGCTGAAGGAAGTGACAGGTGTGTTCTTTTAAACATATCCAAGCCTGCATATGGGGGCTTTCAGAACTGATTCAAAATTATGAAAATAAGATTCTTCTAATGACTAAACTAGCTGCTCTTCTTAAAAAGACGTTTCTATCTTTCTGAAGGAGCAGGAAACTCTTCAGAAAGAAAAAAAAGAAAAGGGATCTAAAGGTTATTTGCTATAGATTTGTCTATTTAATTTTCAGTGGTCCATGTCAAGAATGAGACTGACCAGATGCTAGGATCTGTGATCTCTTTCCTCTTTGTCTACGTAAGCTATTTATCCAGCTGTATTTAAGCAAGCTTTTGTCTGACTCTTTATGAACATGCACCTTTGCTAACTATTTCAGCTGCTAATAATGCCATTATGTCATTGTCTATCCTCACAGTCAGCTTACCTTCCAATTCAAAGGGAAATGACTGCTACAGACTTTACTTTTGAGTGGAACAAATTTGCCATCCCATGGCTATATCTAGAGGAATAAAGCAAGCACAAGACAGAGAATTTAGTTTGGATCTCATCTCTTCCAGCACGTCTCTACCTACCACAGTTAAAACAGTGAGCAATTTTTTCTTTCTTCATTACCCCCTTAATAAAATTCTCTCCTTAAGGTTTAGACTCTCTGATTTTCTGTACAATATAGATATAAAAAACTATGATTCTGCTCAGTGGTTAATTTTGGTGGCTAGCAGTTGGAGATAAACTGGCACTTTCATCATCTTCTTCAAAATGTCAGGAAAAGACCGATTGAAGAAGGACAGACCTGAACACTGGTCCTTTCTACAGGAGCATTTTAGGTCATTCCAAGTTGCAGCTTGTACAGAAAAAGAAAAAAATCCAGGTACCAGCAGCAAAGAGTACTGGGATCTTGCTAGTAAACCTTAAACCTAAAGAAGTGTGAGTCCTGAGGTGTTGCCTTGTGAGGTTGCTATTCCATTTTCTACAGAAGGGGAGGGGAGAAGAATCGGGTTGTTAGATGCTGTGGAAAAACTACTTTGAGATTACACAGTAGGAGCACTGTAGCCTTGCTCTGGACCTGCTCAGATATCACAAGCGTTTTGTTGATGAAGTTATGGCCTTCTCCATCCATTACTTCCTGGTCAGCTCTCGCAGACCCTAGGCGTGGTGGTCTGGCATGGCAGGAAAGGGAGAAACCTGCAGGGCTGCTCCAACAACACACATGGCTGGGCAGAGCTGAACCAGCTCCCATCAGAGACAGTGGCAAACTTTGTTGCCTGGGCTAGTACCAGAGCAGATCAATGGAGCTGTGCCTAACTGAAAATCCTTTAATTTCAGAGATGAGATAGAACAGAAAAGAACACCTCTGGTTATTAAGATGTCTGCACAAACAGGAAAAAGCTTGACTGGTGTTGTATAAATCAGGTGGCAAATAATGTGAATTAGTGTTTTAACTGCAGGAAAACTAAAATCATCCCATTGAAATAGTTGCTTTAAAAATAACACTTTCATTTAGATTTTCTGATGGCAGGTTCTTTTCACTCTGAACTCTCTTAATGGACCTGCAGCTTTCATAAACCTGGTTGCCAAGAGTAGCAGTGGAACAATCATCAGTGCTTTCATTTCACAGCTTATGGGTCGGTAGAGACAGACAGAACCATTTTCTTTGGTTTTATTAGACCATGCTTTCACTTGGCATCATTTACAGAAGTGGTTCTCAAAGTTTAGATTGCAGAGCACTCACTGGTAGTCCATGAAGAATTAGCTCATCACATCGTGTGTATTTTTCTGCCTTTCTCCTCTTCTCTAAAAGGAGAGCTAAAACTACATTTAGTGCTTTCCTAGTGCTTCTTCTAGGCAAGTAAATGCTGTACTGCTTGCAGGAATGTTACAGATTTCTGAGTGCATTGGTTAAAAAAGAGTCTATCAGTTCTTCCACTGGCATCTCCTGAAAGGTGGCAGCTGTCCTTCCTTAACTATCTGCCCAGGACCTGGGGCATAGCAATAAGAAATTATAATACTTTTATTCTTTTTTTAAAATATGACAAGGAGGCAATAAAAAAACAAATCACACTAATGCATGATTATTCCAGCCTTGGTTTCTGCACAGTCAGCATGCTGAGATATTCCAAGCCAAGAGGATTTTTTCCTTGCTTTTAAAGAAAGATTTATTCATAAGGGTGAAGAGGGCAAATTCTCAGCATTTCAGCCCTCAGCTGGCTTTTGTCAAAGTTTTCTAATGCACACACATGGTGAGGCTTGGCTAAGGCACAGGGGAAAAAAGTTATGAAGTAAATTCTATGGATTGATATATACGCTTTGTAGTAACATTAAGATTTGCCAAACTTGTCATGGATGAGGAATGTGAAAGCTTAGGAATATATGCGGATCCACATATACTTTTACACACAGATAAATAGCACAGTGTTTCTTTTGCAACCATGACTTTACCATTGTGTTATCTTACTTTGCCATTAATTCCATTAAATACAGACAGTAACCCTTTCAACAACACAGCTGGAATAAAAATAACAAAATCTGTCCTTCTGCGACCCAAGCACTAGAGAACTCTCTCCCTCCCTTCCACACCTTATATGTAGGTTAAGAGCCATGCTTATCTGAGGAGGTGTTCCTTCATTTTAAATATACAAAACATCCAAGAGAGAATACTTCTTGTAGTCTTTAACAAGCATTTGTGTTTATTTCTACTTCTTTTTTAAAGTGAACTTTGTCAGAGGAACTACAACTAATAGATATGTGGATACAATTCAGTTGAAGTTTATTCCCAGATAAGAGTAGATGACTTACATGCTTGGGTGAAAAAATAAGGGAAATTATAAAAGTTTTATTAGATTCTGCATAAAGAGCGTCTATTTTTTTACTTAAAGAATGTCACTCCATTGGTGTTATGAAGAAAGCTCATGCTATGGAAAGAAGATAAGAAAAACAGATAAGGAATTTAACTTTTTTTTCAAGGAGTGGAAGACCTTCCACTGCTGAACATCAGCCAGCCAGGCTGTTCCACAATCTGGGTACACATGAAAAGGACCTTCACCATAAACTGAGTTTCCAAAGTTACTAGATAGGGTGCCAGCAATGAAACAGATCATTTCCTACCTATGACTTTTGAGTTGCAATACAGCTTGAAAGGTATTATGTTCAAATCTTTTGCTGGATCTTTGCCATAAAACCACTAAGGCTACTTTGGTGAGAAGGTTTCATGATATGGCTGTAAAGGAATTCTGGAGATGCAAAAATTGCAGCAGTATCATGAGGTCCAGCTGCAGAGCTCATGTGGCCTTGTTCAGCAAGGAAATAAAAATATTCTGGGACTGCAAAAGACATCTGGTTTTGAGCCACTCTTGGAGCATCCCCTTCCCCCGGCTCATTTTGCTGTACTGTTCCCAGACATTACAGTTTGATATACAGCTCCAAGTTACTACACTGAGGTTAGAAGAATGGATAAAAATAGATATACTCACTAAAAAACAGTAAGCGTATTTTTGCTTATGGACATACTCAAAATAATCAAGCAGATACACAAAAGAGGAATATTTTCCACTACCTGTGAGGGGAAAAAATCCTTCAGGAGGTGGCTAATGCCAAATATTTTTCCACGTCTGGTGTATCAGCAGGATTCTGGCATTGCCCATAGGAAAAAAGACCACATGTCTGTGCACATTCAACACACCCATAGGGAGACACTGTTTTTTTTGTAGGCTGCCATCTCAGTTATGTTTGGCACATATGTTTTTCAATGGAAAATAGAAAACGCTGCTGGTATACAGCATACTAAACAGACACTTTCTGCTGGGGAGGAGTGAAGAAGAGAATGACTGAAAGCTCACACATCTATGGAAAGAGCTGGAGATTTTGAGAAAAGCTAAAAAACACCAATACTGTGTAATGAAAATAGCAAACGTGAGGAGTTTATATGGCAAAATCTGCAGGTAGATCACAATAAGTGTGAAGAATTTACCAACAGATCTGATCCAGCAAACAAGGAGGAAATACAAGGACTCTTTGCAGAATGATGTAGTAAAAATAGTGTCAAAATTAAATCCAACTTAAAGCAAGAAGCCAAGAGTCCTACAGTGCCTAAACAGACACAGTGTTATTAAAAGTTTAGAGAAGACAAAATCGTACTTAAATAATGCAAATTATTTATTTACCTCCCACAATGATATTAGCACAACCATCTCCCTGCTCTGTTTTGCGCTCTGGCAGACTAATCTGTCATGGCTGCTAATAAAAGTGAATTTCAATACATTCAGTTACAGAGGAGACTTTGGATGTAAAAAGTCTCTCATCATTATGCATGGTCCCTCTTGGTGAAACTACTGTCATCTCACTGTTGCCAGTATCTACAAAAGGCTGCAAAGCAGCACTCTTAAGACTGTAGCTGCAGATATATGGACTGCAAATTGAACAAGAGCTTAGAAAGTTTGGGGCTTACAGACATACTTTCAAACTTTCTTCACAAAAAATGCAGTGGAGCAAGTCCAGTGCTGGATTTCACAGACAAAATCAAATAAACCTGTCTTGCCTCAGACGAAAAGAGGATTCAAAATGATGGAACTAGAGCTCAGGATGAAATCCCACACAAAGTAAAAAAAGCCATAAGCACCACCAGGTTGAGAAAATATATTCTAAATCCTATTATCTTTTAAGGAGATCTCTTTATATTTTTTTTTTTGTATTACATACTTTTATGATGTTGCTCTAAAGGCCTATCATATGCATAAGACTGCAACTACCACAGTGGTCCCCCAGTCAAACATAAGGGATTACGTTAAAGACACAGGAAGAATATGCCTGGATGACTGAGTAATTTTCAGTTTATTGTGTTACTGACATAAAAGAAAACAAACAGAAAAAAAAAAACCAACAAGAAAAAAGGTCAAATATTATCAAATTAATGTCTCTGATGTCAAAGTCAATGGGGACTTTGAGAATTAAAGATTAAGACAAACCCAAAAATTTAGCATTTGAGCTGTCAGGCACTGCATGATTTAATGAGAAGAGACCTGTCTGCCTCTCTCCGAGGTTACAAATGTCTGGGATGCCGCTTTGACTATGTATACATATATGGAGTTGTTACCCTATGGACATACAGTTGCAAGAAAAAGTATGTGAACCTGTTGGAATTTCATGGCGTTCTGCATTAATTTGTAATAAAATGTGTTGTAACCATCATCTAAGTCAAGAGTATTGACAAATATAATGTTCCTAAAACAATAACACAAAAACAATTCTGATCCTTCATGTCTTTGTTGAACACCCTCACTCATCATTCAAAATGCCAGTGGAAAAAGTGAGTGAACTCTTGAGTTGACCTTAAAAAAGCTAATCAGAGTCAAGTGTTAGCATACCTGGAGTTTTGTTAAGAAAATGAGTTTGGAGGTGTGGATAGAGCTATGTTAACTGATAAAAAACACTCAAAGTTTTTGAGTTTGCTCTGCACAAGGTGTATGCTTGTGTGAACCATACCTCACCAAAAAGAGCTTTCAGAGGATCTACGATCAAGAATTGTTGATTTACATAAAGTTGGAAGGGGTTACAAAGTGATTTCAAAGACCTTAGAAATTCACCAGTCTACAGTTAGGCAAACAATCTACAAATGGAGACATTTTGGGACTGTGGCTGCTCTACCAAGAAGTGGACATCAAAATGACCCCAAGAGCAAAATGAAGACTCATCAATGAGGTAAAGAAACAACCCCGAGTGACAGCCAAAGAGTTGGAGGCATCATTGGAACTGGCGAACATAGAATCATAGAATCATAAAATCATAGAATAGTTTCAGCTGGAAGAGACCTTGAAGGTCATCGAGTCCAGCCTTTGTCCCAGTCCTATCAACCTACTAAACTATGTCCCCCAATGCAACATCCACCTGTCTCTTAAACACTTCCAGGGACGGTGACTCAACGACCTCCCTGGGCAGCCTGTTAAATGGCTGACAACCCTTCCTTCACCACGAAGGAAGCTGCTGCTTACTACAAAGAACGTTGTTGCACGCCTGAAGTTTGCAAAAGAGCACACTGACACTCCACAGTGGTATTGGCAAAATGTTTTGTGCCCTGATGAAACAAAGACTGAACTATTTGTAAAGAACTACATCTGACGTAAAAAAGGGCACTGCATATCATCATGAAAACATCTTCCCAACCGTAAAGCATGGTGGAGGAAACATCATGATTTGGGCCTGCTTTGCTGTATCAGGGCCTGGCCAGCTTGCAGTCACTGAGGGGAAGATGAATTCCCAAATGTATCAAAAAGTCCTTCAGAAAAACATGAGAATGTCTGTACTTTAGCAGAAACTCTGTAGATGTTGAGTGATGCAACAGGACAATGACCCAGAGCACCGGAGCAAGCCCACAACAGAATGGCTTCAGAAAAACAAAATCCACCTTTTGGAGTGGCCAAGTCAGAGCCCAGACCTCAACCCCATAGAGATATTATGGAATGACTTGAAGAGAGCCATATGCATCAGATGTCCAAAGAATATGAGAGAGCTAAAGCAGTTCTGCCACGAGGAATGGGCTAAAATCCCTCCTGAATGATGTGCAGGTCTGATCCACAGCTACAGGAAGGGTCTGGTTGAGGTTATTACTGCCAAGGTGGGGGTCGACCAGTTATTGAGTCCAAGAGTTCACTTGCTTTTCCCACTAGCATTTTTGAATGTTGAATGAGTGTATTTGATGAAGACACTGAGGACTGTTTTTGTGTTATTTTAGACACATTATATTTGCCAATACTCTTGACTTAGATGATGGTTACAACACATTTTATTACAAATTAATGCAGAACACCATGAAATTCCAAAAGGTTCACATGCATTTTCTTGCAAGTGCATACCCCATTGTCATGGTAGAGATTTTCTCAAAAAAAAATAAAGAAAACTGAATCTCTTAGTCTACATGAGAGGTTCTCAGGTTGACAATGACCACTGAACAATAACATAAAGGCACTCCAAACCATGGTACTACTATAACATGTGGACTTGCTGCCTCCTGACAACAGTCACGTCATTCCTTCTGTTGAAGTCACAGTTTAGAACACCTCAACCTATGTCTGAACTGTGGATTCTCTCATTGATTTCAAGTTCACACACCTGAGATCACACACCCCAACTACATCCACTTCCCATATCAGGGTGAGAGTTACATACTAAACAGCTCCTCTATGTCCTGGGTTTTGTAAGTGAAAAATCAAGGTGAGAAGGCCTGATGGAAACCATGAGTAGAAAACTGGGAGACTGAGACAAGGCACTAGCATAAATCTTCAGTGATAAGTCTCAGATCCAAATAAAAAAGCAACAGAGAGAAAATGAAAAAGAATACAGTGGATTGATGTGCCTTAGCAGTGTCTTTCCAAAAACTGCAGAACAATTCATAGGTCAAGAGAAAGAAAAGAAGCAAGATGAGAGAAGAAAGAAACCAAATCAAGTCCACGCAGGAGTAAGAAATTAGGGAAAACCACTGTTCTTTTTGTTGTAGTCCAAACAAACAGATTGCAGGGGAGACGTGCGACAACATTAAATATTCTTGGCCAGCTAGTGACATTTGATATAATCCTATTCCAATTGCCCAGAGAGTGTGAACAGCTTGGGCCGTATTTATTCGTGATTACATGTAATATTAGTCCCAAATTTCAGTGAGCTTCTACATCACAAGCAGGTATGACAAGAACCATATGATGTCATTAAACAAAAAGGAGACAGGAAAGAAAATACATTGTGGCATTCTGAAAAAAAAAAAATCTACTTGTTTTTCTATTCTTTCCTTGTTTCTCTGATATTGTATCCTCCCAGCTGAACCTCTAAATTAATGATGTATAAAATAACTTTGCATCACGCTGAATTGTGAGAAAAGTGGGTTTTGTTGTGTCCAGCTTATGAAGGATGAACCAAAGAGAACCACAAATTTTCACACTAAGTTTGAATAGCTTTTGTGATTTCAATTCTTAATATTTTAAAAATGCCTTGCCTTCCTCCCTCTGTTTTCTCTTGTCCTCCTGATACAGCTTCTTTTTTTATTTTTTTCCTTTAAATACATGTTTCTGGCTTTTTGTTTTTAAATGTAGCTTTTAGAGCTTCAGCACCACCTTAGGATGGAGAAGAACTACTCAGGTACTGTAGAATTACTCTTTTTTTCTGAATGCAGGATGCTTTCTTCCATGAAAGAGAACTTGGCCACACTGAAAATAGTACCTCCCTGACTTTCTGCACATATCCTTTGGTCACAGTTCAGATTTTTCTTCGTGGCTAGAGGCACATAAGAATATATCCCCTGACCACTATTTCTGATGAAGAGTTCAGGCTCTCAATACTAAAAAATAGGCTCCTATCCATATAGGTGGATACATAAAGACAAATTTCGAGTGCATATTGGAGCTCAGGTGTAAAGCATAGGCATGTATATAAATATATTCAAACTGAATTAAATTCAGTTTAGACATGTCCTTCACTTCTCTCTGAAAATATGTCTTCTTCAGGGGAAAAAATCAGCAAAGAAAAAACAAAAGATGCCTAAAAAAGAACATCAAGTGAAAATAGTGATAATTTTACTTATTTATTTTAAATGCATAGATGTTACAAAATAGACCAAATGTTGTACATTTCTTTATAGTTTCATAGCATTAGAGTTGAAACAGGAATACAAATTTATATCTCAGTATAAACATGTATATAGCATCATATGACAATATGAAACGTGTTATATTGATAAGGTTCACTGCAAGACATATTACACAACAAGTTTCTTCACTGAAAAACCAGATACAACCCCACTCACATAATTATCAAAAAAATCTAAACAAGAAATGATGAAAATATATAATGAGGGTAAAGAACATTTCACTGTATAAACACTGAACATTTTTTTTTTTTGGCTTGGGTTCAGAGTAAAAAGTTGTAGAAATGTCACCATTTTCCAATCCTCAGGTCTTCAGTTCTCAGAAGAATCTTTGCTTGTTGCATGTGGAAAAAAGCAACTGTAGATGGTTTGCTTCTTAAATGAACCCCGCATTTAAGCACCATTTCAATTATGTAAGACAACCCTATATGAACAAAAATGTGTAGCTCCATAGAGCTGTTAGATTCCAATATTACCATTCACTCTTAGGCAATAAGTTAATTACCTTAAATATTGCATCTAAGATACTTTTGACTTACATGATGATCTGCTGAAGCTGTAGAGAGTTTGCAGCATGAATGCCCAGTGATCTGAATAACAATTGCTGCTGCGAGCTAAACATATAACCTGAGGGATATTCCTCTCTCTCTCCTGCTGGCCAAAATATCCAAGCATAATTTATATGGATTGTCAGTGTGAGGGATTTTTTAAAGAATTTATAACCTGATTGCCAAATGATAAGGTGCCAAAATCTTTTTCCACTCTGAATTTTGTCTTTTGACAGAAGACAAGGAGATAATACTGAATTGCAACCACTACAGTTTCTCACACTTCACACTCAGAGGATCTCAGCAGAGCGAGGGATAACTATCAAAAGTTTGTGTCCTGTTCCACTGACTGCATTGCTTTGTAATTTGAGCAAAAAAAAAATCTTCTCTAACACAAAATAACTGTATCATGAGGGAAACTCCGTAAATAAGGTTAAGGAGAAAGAAGGTATGAAATAACCAAGATAAATCTTTTTTTTTTCTTTTCTTGAATTAACCAAATGGACTGTTGCCCATCTGTTGATTAAACAAATGGGTTATGGCTTTTTCCTTCTTGACTTTCAATTTATTTTCTATTGAAAGACAGCAAGTTTGAGAAGCCTGTGGTTATTTCATGTTACTAATGACAGAAGCTTTAAGTTTCTGTTACGAATACAAATGGGTAAGTTTGTGCACTTTGAGACTGTCAGATCAAGTGTGATCTGTCAAGTGAGAGCATAAAAATTTTCTATTTGCACAGTTTAAAAGAGCATAATAAAAAATGATGCGTGCTTGGATTTATGAGGTCATTTCATTCTGGAAGAAGAAAGCAACAGTTTTGTCATGAAAACTTAGCAATAATGGGAAAATTTTCAACAGTAATTTAGGCCTATGAAACATTTATTATATTAGAAATTGTTGGAATTCATTATCTAAGTATCTGAGGCTTCCTACTCTCTGCTTTTAAGACATATAGCTGATTTAGCATCTGACACCTTAATACTTCTGGTTTACCTCATACTCATGAAACTTTGTACAAAATGTAACCAAGAGCCAATACAATCATGATTGATTTCATCATGTAAAACTGAGAAATATACAATGACCTCATTCCTCGAAGATAAAGCAGAGAGACTGTTACATCTTTAAAGTCAAAGGGCAAAAAATTTTAAAGAGAAACAAACTAATTTTTATTTGTTTATATTTTAAAAATCTGATAGCCGTTTGTATTCCTATGAAATCAAACAAACATATTGGCATTCTCAACCACAAGAGGGCATCCACACTTGCAACCTGATCCTCCAAGATAATACATGAACCAGTATATCTACCAATCTATCTATCCATCCATCTAGAGACATGGATATGGATATAGATATAGAGATATTTATTTCTGATAGATCCCAGCTTTGCTGTAGAGCACTTTTGCTTTGAGAGGTTTCCTCTTTTAGAGCCCCATGGTATTTCCCAGTGTTGATAGGAGATGACACATAAAGTCTACGCTGTCCATAAAAGCTCCAAGTTTCCCACTTCTGCAAAAGTTATATTAAATCTCTCATCATTTTCACTGAGGCCTGATCCAACTCATCTCAAATTCAGAGGGGAACAAACTTATCTCAGAGAAGAAGAACACACAGCTTCCCAAAGATAAGCGTGCAAGGTCAAGTCAGATTTTCTGAAGTGATTTATTACCCCAGAGGAGGATTTGGGATCACTAAAACTGGCTCAGCATCAGTCTGAGGTCATGATTGTCAGAGGTCTCACTCTCCCCATAATTTGTTCCACAGGCACTTCTCTGTTGTGATGAAGGGAAGGTGCTGTTTGTTTTGGTTTTGAACTGGAATACATTTTCCTCTCTCATGCACATAAAACTCTCATTAGAGCCTGAAACAACCATAAAAGGAACTTTGAAAGCAAATCTGGAGTAGTGGTAAATATATGCTTAGCTGAAAAAGATCTCACAACACGGGAGTGCCTATGGTAATATTGGAAGTAAACCCTCATCTTCCATAAAAAATAATGATAACTTCAGCACCAGAACATAGAGGTTAGCACCAAAAGGTAATCAATTTCTACCATCAATCTTAGATGTTTAAATGAGGCAAAATACACAAGCAGATATTATAAACAGCTGCACTCAATAATTAATTATATCAATTACTTTGGTTTTTACTCTCATGCCTCTTGCAGATATTTTAACCAAAAATATTTTTGTTCTTTTTTTAGTTTTGTGTTATACTGTCATAATTTTATATTTAGAACAGAAGTTCTGAACTAATTTATCTGGTTTTAAGGGCACACCACTCTGCTCAGAAGGATTTAGTACCAATGTTCAAGGCTATCAGAATAGCAGCTGCTGGGTAGTTGTCTCAACATAGCCTTATACTCGCAAGAATTTTCCTCAGCGTGTATCAGAGCAGACACACTGCCAAAGACATCTGAAGTCTCCCACACATGTTCTAGCAGTGCTGGGTGTCAAGTAATCAGCTGGGCGGCAATGACCCTGGCAATCAAAGTAGAGCTTTATTGACACTGTCATTACCTGGCCCAAGAGAAAAAATTTTATAGAAACTGGGACGATTCAAACAGGCAATACAGAAAGGCCTTCAGTAAACTACTTATTTAATAAAGTGGAAGGGCAAATTTAATGCGATAATTAAATATCTGATGAGCTATAATCCTCTTCATCAATGTACAAATATTCGGCTAATGCTTGAGTGCTTGTGGCTGGTTTTATCAGGAGCTGCTTGTATGAAATAGCTTATATCCAGATCATTTTTTGATGCTGTCAGTTACAGTGTGATTACAATACTTAATCTCTAGCACCATCATGGGATGTTGTGAAAAAACCTGCATACCTGTTTGGTAAAAGCGTAGTTTTCTAATTCCACAGAAAACAAAATATTCCACAAAATGCAACTTGTAGCAACTTAAAAAGTAACCGATATGATAATATATATACCCGTTATAATAATTTCAGCTGAATTACAGAATTATAAATTAATTTACAATGTCTAGTCCTATTTGGAAAGTGTACCATACAACTTACAAGTTGCAAATTCCAAAGTGCATAGTCGTTTATTGTTAGACCTACTGCTGTAGGTTCCACTGCCTAAAATGAACTTTCGCTTATGCTCTGCTTCCTATCTTGTTTGGGATTTTTTAGATGAAAATACTGGGAATGGCTAGATGCATTGTTCTATCTGTGCTGTCTTTGCCTCTGTAGAAGACTTCTTATTCAAAACAGGAAAAAATATATTTATCCCATGCATCTTTGTCAAAAACTGGGCTGGCTGAGGGCTGGTGGCCCTCCTAGTAGTTTTATCTCACTGAATACTTTCAGTGTGCACACAGATGATGCAAAAACGTTGTGTTTCACTCCCAAAACAGGACTGGATTTTATTCAGCCAAAGTGTTTGCCTGATTGAGGACTGTCCAAGTCTAAGCCTCTTTGAAACCAAAAGGAAAACCATTCCTATTGTAACTGTTAGGATAAAAGTTAGTAGGATATTACAAGTGTTGCTCTTTTAAGACATGGGCACATTTTAGGTAATATACTTGTCTAGTTACTGTCCTGCCAGATACAGAATTGTTACTAATCAGAAATGTCTGAAGGGCCATAGATCAGTTGTTGATGTTCTCAGATTATGGACAGATGGAGAGGGCGCTGCTGTGTACAGTCTGTTCCCCACACACAGCTGGAGAGAAAGAATAACTAATGTGAAGAATCAAACTGATTTTCTTTTTATAACACCAACATGATACATTCATAATCTGGTGACAGACAGTCCTAAACACCTTGAAATTGAGCTGAATTAGTGACTTAGAGGACACATACATGCCTAGCACTAGTGAATTTATCCCCTGTTTGTTCTGCTTGCTCTACTCAGCATTGCTTTTCAAAGTTCATAAATTTCAGAGGTCTAAATGTAGCAGTGCAAGCAGACTAAACACATATATTTAAAGTGGACTACATTCCACCCTGTAATATAAAGCCAAAATTCAAGACTACTTCAATGACATAGCAGTTGTGGCAGACATTGGATTTCTTCTTTTCTATAACATGTTTTTCAAGAAAACTACCTGAATAATATTCTAGCTTCAAGTGTAGGTCCTCTTTGTAAATGTTTGAGTAAACACCCATAAGGCGTTCAGTTTTTGGCAGGAAGGGTATGAATAAATAAACATAATTTTTATTGATTCATACAGTGCAGTATATTTTAAAGGGCACTGTCAATTGCTTTAGAAATTTGGAATTTTTGTAACAAACCTGTATGAAGTTTTAAAGTTATCTAATGTAGTTTATTTGGAAATCATCTCATCTACTTTCAGGTCTGGTCTTTCCTTGAAAGTTTCACCTGGCTGAGTTTCAGTCAGGGGAATAACACATAGACTGGTGCACTTCTAGTGTAAAAGACAGTATGAATGTCATGTATTGATGTATGTTGCTTTATAGCAATATATCTCTTTGCCTTCCTATATAAGAACAAATACACTGCTGTGAAGCACCATTATACCATTATGAGTGTGTTCAGAAACGCAGGAAGGTAGAGTTAGACTGTGCTATTACACCAGTATACTTAAAGTGGTGTATCTTTCTATCTAGGAAAGACTTCAGGAGTGTGAGTTAACAGCCACTGCATCTTGGCCAATGTGGTTCCTCATTCTCTCTAATTTTCCTGTCTGCACACAGGCGTCGTTGATGATAGCAGCAGCCGTGTGCTAAACTCTTGGAACGCCATAAACAAATTGATGTTGTGCATGAGGTAGTAATATCCTGCACTTTCTCTTGCACATTTTTTGCTCTGCTCAGAGTCCCGTTGATGTTGCAGGTGAAAACACAAAAGTAAATGGGAGGAATGATTGGGAACATGAGGACAATTTGTTTCTTTGCACATCACACTCTATTTTTAAAGCACAGTATTAAACAATGACCCTTCTCTTTCTGGAGTTATTATTTTTAAAAGGAAGTCATATTCTATCTTTTAATGTGCACGTAATAGAACCTGATCTTCAGGAAGCTACACTTGCTATGGTGAAAATTAGTTTGCTCTCCCTTAACAAAATGTTAATCTAAAAGGGTTAATGTGAGTCTTAAATCCCAAAGTGTTAAACACAAATTACACTATACTTCAAAAGCTAATTATACAAAAGCATACAAAAAGAAAACATCAGGGTATTATTACAGTATCTCTCTATATATAATATGTGCAAAATTCAATATACAAGCTCCTTGTTACTCATCCATGTTCATTTTTCTCAAAATATTGTAAATCTTAATTTATTTAAACCAGTATAAGTAGTTTGATGTTACTCCTGGAAAACAAAGATTGTCGGTACAAGAACCTCCATAACTTGGAGGACAAGCTGAACATGGGACTCCTACTTTATATGGTGCTTCACCAATCCAATTCCCCCTGAAAATAAAAAAAAAGAAAAAAAGAAGGTCGGTTATTGACAAACATTGACCTACCAATTCCAAAAAAACAACAGGAGAATGACCATGTCACCCCAGGCCAGTGGTCCATTTTATATCCCTTAGTCTCTGTGGTGATGTCCCAGTCTTTTCTCTTTTGCTACACCGAGATTTTTCATTTTCTGATCCTGGGATGGAATATTTCTTACCGGAGGGCTGTATTTATAAGAAATTAACAACTTAAACATTGGTCCAATGTATTCCTTGAACACTTTAATTTTTGTCTGGCAATTTTCTTAAAAGCTTGGGTTTGGAAGGTGGAAAAACAAACTGAGCAAAATCTTATTCTTAGGTTGTACTACCCTAGGTCCACATGGTGAAGCTCTGAGGCCAAATTTGTGGATAGAGAAAACGGAAGATGAAAACTACTCGCACCAGTAATGAATTAAAAAGAACTGTATCTGGGCATTTGTAGGGGTTTTTCAGGGTGTTATAGGAGGAGAAGGAGGGCTTCTGACTTTCAGGTGCTTACATAAACCCCAGGCTTTTGGAGATTCCTCTAACACTTGTGATGTAGGCAGAAAAAAAGTTAAAATTAGATTTTTATTTAAGTGTTTTGTCTCACTGAGCAGAGAACTTTCCTCTAGTTTGCATGTGACGTGGTATAGCAGTGAAGTAATGCAATTATTTATGAAACATTTTCTCATCCCCCACATCCCAGCCAATAACATTGGATCAAAAGCCCTGGTTTGGGTTGTGCCTTGGAAGAAAGTCGGAGCCTCTCAAATAATTTGCTTTATTCTTCCTAATTCTCTTCCAAATGGGTACAGCAGACTGAGTACTCAGGAAATATATTTAGTTTGATAACAGATATGAAAATCCAAGAAGAGATTTCTGAAAGCTGTTTTCTGCTTCATTTTCTATGCAACACATGGATGATTTTTGTGAGTCCATTAGGTAACCAGGGGCAGGGATATTCTAAACTTTGTAATTATCCTCCTTAACTATTTTTTTCCCTGATTTCACAAGCAGAGGTATTCTAAACTTTGTAATTATCCTCGTTAACTTTTTTTATTCTGATTTCAGAAACAGAGATATTTTTCAGCATTACAGCATGGCAGCAGTGAAAATTGTTGAAGTACTAAACCCTAAATCTTTGCCAAATTCCAATCTTAATAACTCAGGCTGGGGCTGTAATATTCACCCCTTTCTTCTTTAAAGGAGTTTCTGATGTGGTGGTTACTCAGGACACACTCTTTATTGACTGGCAAGGAGACTTCTACATGTATGCCTGAGGACTCTAAGCCCGATGCCCTTAACTAATTCTTAGGAATGTGAACTTAAGCCAGGCAAGACCATTCAGTGTCCTTTCAGTGGCTGTGTAAGAAGTAGATGTGAAAATCCCGATTCAACTACCTATGAATCAAAGACCTATTCAAAATCTCATCCAGAAAAGAAACTTGTAACTCCAGGCTTTGGTTTGCTGTTTGAGAAACAGTGGGACCTTTAGACTGGGAAAATATAAAATGTTATTAATTCATTGTTAGTCTATACACAAATAATGCATCATTTCTCAATAATGCCTAATGTATAAAAAAATCCTTTCTCTATATATGAACATGAGAGATGCATTCTAGGAAGTTTTTGGGGGGCTTGTGTTAGTTGTTTTTTTTTTTCAAATAGAGATATATAAAAATAATATTTGTGTTCCTCTCATACATTTTGATGTCATCTTGTCCAAGTTGTGGGGATAAAATAATGATACAGATTTGTTGCTTGATCTTTACTCCCTCACATTCATGTCTTACCATCCTTTATCAGTAAGTATAAAGATAATAGGAAGGAGAAATCTCCTTGGTTTCCAAAGACTTTTTTTCCCCAAGACAGTTTTCTTACTAAATCTTTTTTTAAGTTGCAAAATCCTTAAAAATTCTTTTACTCATGTAACAGCTAAAATAATGGCATACTCTTGCATATTCTTTACCACAAATGGACTCGTGCCACTCAGAGTTTATGGAAAACATACTCAATTAATTATACTTAGATTCCTATACAGAACTATGGCTTTGCCTAATATGCAGTCAGGGAAACCAGCCATTTACACTGTCCATGCTGCTTTTGGAGCACTGGTCCAAAACAGACCTCATATAAAAGCTCTCCCTGAGCCACAGTTTATTAATTCATTCTGCACCCAGATGTAAGCTTGAGATGATGTCTAGGAAATGCAGGGAGAAAAATTCATTTCCTCATTTCAAACCAACACAGATCTCTTCACAACTACCTGATGTGGGGCCACCTGTGGATGTCTATGATCTATACTTTGAAAGACTGTAACATGGAAGGCAGGATGAGATTTGTAGACACTGAGCATAGGTAAATGGACTTTGTAGGAAACCTGTGTTATAGATGCCCTTACACAGCATGGTCATAAGCGAAGCTATCTTGTGGACAGCAACACGTACACAGTAAATCAAACCATAACTATATATAACAGTTAAAAAAATAAGGAATAGAAAGTAAATTGGAGTCAGCACAAAGGAGGAAGACAAAAAGAATTCTAATAAGAATAGTAACAATAGCATAAAACAAGCTTTGGTTTTGTTTCCTACACATCAGGTTATTTCCTTTTCTTCCTTGTATATCAGTCATGCATTTTCTGCATATTTGGATGTAAAGTTAGAATGAAAGAGCTGACAGCAGAAAAAGCACAAATAGAGGTTAAGGTGCAGTAAAAGGAGTAAGCTGTCCTGTGAGAGGACCAAAACATGCATGAAGTATAAAAATAAACAACATTAAAAGAAAGCAACTCACTTTGGGGCATAGTTGCATACCAAGTAAACAGCTCGTCGCCAAACAGATCCCCAGACGTTCATGTTGTGGCATGTGTGGATTGCGCAGCCTATACGATTGGAAGTGGCCCAAACCATCTGAATAAATATTTATTATTGGTGAAGTCCAGATTGAAAAGAAATATATATATACATTTATTTGAGAGAGCTATAAATACATCACAGAAAAGTCCAACTTTGGACTGTAGATTTTGAATAGAAGAATGTAATTTATATAACCTGTGTGTAATGGGTGCACATGGGTCCATAACATCTCATGGGGCACCTGGGGTTGCAATCCTGAGGATAAGGGAAAGCATAATCCTTCACCTCATCGTACCATGGCTTTACCAGCTGGAGAATAGATCGATACCTGGAGTTGTTTAAAATACAGAAAGAAATATACGTCGTTTTAGATTTACGTGTTTTGGAATGTTCTGCTGCTAATCCCTCTGATGCGTATCACTAGGAGCACAGCGTTAAGCAATAATACTCTTAAGCCAAATGAACATAGACAGATAACATTATTGCTAGAATACTGGATGACACTTGCATCAGACTAAGATCTAGACCTCAAAGGCTGTCTGAAGGCTGACAAAAATATCGTTTTCTAGGGTATCTGCTTACCTTCCAGTTCTTACAGACAGGTTCTGGCCCAAGAATCTAAGTAAGTAGGAAGGTCCATGGTCCCAAATGCATGTGGCAGCCCAAGCCTCTGCAGATTTGGCAAGAGTTTCATCCCAAACCTGACAAAATAAAATATCCTTAGCAGTAGATCAGAAAAAACAAATAGTGATCACAGTGCAAGAAAAAAGAAGAATATCTTAGGTCACAAATACACTATCACAATACATCAGACTAGCAAATAGGCAGAGAGTTCTTGAATTCAGAAAACTGTGGGGTAGTGTGTACAGGATCTAGCAGGATTTGCCCTATCACTGGACAGAATTCCCACTCACATCATCAGAAGAAGCCAGGTATTCAGATCTCTCCCTTTTTTTTTCCTGGAAAAGCCCTTCACTGAACAGGCATTCTCCTTCCATTTTCCCTTCTGTGTTGATGCAATCCATGTGTGGAGAAGAGTGAAATATTGGACAGGACTCAAATAGATGGTTAAAGCAAAGGAGAGGCACATGGAGAAGAACAACTCAGCACAGGTGTTACATACTCCACAAAACCCCAACACATTTGAAATAGGACCTCAGGAGTACCTATAACCAGAGAGTGTGTGGCAGCTTTACATATTTGAGGCCACAAGGGATTGCACAAAGGCAAAGACTATGGGTAGTTTTCAGGTGCAATATGAGTTTCACCACTTCATTCGGCATGGGAGCTGACATTGCTCCCTGCCTGGAATAAAAATATAACAGCTCTGTAAGAAGAGGCGATTTGATTTCTTAAGTTCTTCAATGATAGGAACATGACAAGTGCATTTGAACACCACCTCCTTTATATGCTTCGCCTGCTCTCTTACATGCTTGATTTGTAACTGAAGAAATGCAACAGATATAGATATGAATACTTAACACAAATGGTCTATTCACGTGGAAGCACATTATGGAAAGTAAGATTGATGGTGTTTAAAGCAGAGATTTACTTTACAACTGCTCATAAAGATCCCAGAACAAAGTCAAAGCAAAAGGCGAGTAAAAGGGCAAAACAGAGAAGTGTTAGAAAGAAACATGTTAAGAAGGAATGGTCTTCAAGCCAGAGAACACTTTGACTTCAGCTCTGACAAATTAAGGGAGTTTCTTGGAGAAGTCAGAGATAAGTCTATAATTCTGGATGCGAAGGCTAAGCTTGAACCCTGACATACAAGAGGGGGCACAGGACTGCTGTGACACCATCCAAAACCCAGAAAATGCTCCAGGACCCAAAGGGGAAGAAAATTCAGTCTTGACAAGAGAAGACTTCGGGGGGACCTAATAGCTGCATTCCAATACCTGAAGGGATCCTATAGGAAGGCTGGGGAGGGACTTTTTACAAGAACATCAACTGATAGGACAGGGGGAAATGGGTTTAAGTTGAAGGAGAATAGATTTAGATTAGATCTTAGGAAGAAATTCTTCAGTACAAGGGTGGCAAGACTTTGGAATAAATTACCCAGAGATGTTGTGGCTGCCCCCTCCCTGGAGGTGTTCAAGGCCAAGTTGGACAGAGCCTTGAGTAGCCTGATCTAGTAGAGAGGCGTCCCTGCCCATGACAGGAGGTTGGATTAGATGATCTCTAAGGTCACTTCCAACCTAGGCCATTCTATGATTCTATGATTCTATGAAAACTGTGTATGGATGTTTCTTCTGCTTTGCATCTCTGCCCTCAAGTTGGCTAGCTACGTGTGGCCGGGGTACAAAAAAACCTTTATAATCTCTGTGGTATATCAGTGGTCCAAAAAAAGAGAGCTTAAAGAGGGGGAAACAGTAGGTACAAGCATAAAAATTGTGCCTGGGGAGCATGCCTGAAAGGCTGGGGCCACAGTCAGTGTTTGGAGCCTGCTGAGGCCCAGGGGAACAGAGGAGCACAGAGATCCAGCGCATGGGTCCAAACACAGCAGCCTGGTGTGCATCCATAAGAGGCAGCTCCACCAGGACTGTGACACCCCATAAACACCCTCCTTCACTGGAATTAATCATGCTTCTGGCACTAGTGCTCCCTGCCAGGAGACTGAACATGAGGCTTGCGTGCTTGCTCCCAAGTGACCTGGCTGCAGTCCCACAGCAATCTAAATGTGTACTGTATTTGCACAAACAGCAGTGAGCTCCTGATTTCCACCCAGCATATTTTCACATACTAAATTGCCTCACAAAATAGTGTGTTAGGTGTTTGAAAGAAGACTGGATTAGGTTTTTACTATTAATGCCCTCTCTAAACTAGGCACAGCCCTCGCCTTGGGCAGCAAAAGCATTGCTAGTCCACTTTCATTTCTCCACAGCTTCATTTTCTGGTTCTCTGGAAACATCTGCAACATCTGATTGTTAAAGTTTCAGGGGCTTGTTTCAAACTCAGTTAAAAAGTTGTGGGTTTAGCAAGTAAGCATTACTGTGATCTATAGTGTGCCCTGCTTTCCATTATCTACTCACTTTTGACCACTCTCTGGACGTATGAAATTTTTGGCATATGTAAAGAAAGAGAGAGAAGGAAAATAATCACTGAATAATAAATAAGGGGGAGTGAGGCATATGCAGCATCTTTTAACTTCCTTCTTTCCTTCATTAGCAGGCTGGTGAAAAGCCTTTGTTCATAGTCCCCTTCTGCTGCATAAATCATTTGTATTTTGTGGGAAAAGATTAAATGTTTCACTTTCTTTATTATTTTATTTTTATTTTATTTTCCTAGAAGAAAAGGTGGTCTCAGTCCCTATAGGACTAGCTCTACATCATCTCCATGAGAAAAGGAAAATAATTAATATAGGCTGAAGCAAAAAAAAATATTATCTCATAATGACCTAAGATCTTCTAAACTGTAAGAAATTGTTCACCCCTTTCATAAGAAGTCTGATCGTAAATCGACACTTGTATGAATTTGTATCTCAGTTCAATCTCCTGTTTTGGGCATAGAAGAGAACAGGGCAAAGACATTTTGATTTTTGAACCCGTCAGGCTTCATTGTTGTACATAGATAAATAACATATAAAGAAATAGGAAAAAAAAATACCCTAAAAAGAGAAACTGAGGTAACTTGGAAGCCAGAGGGACAGCTTCTGTATGAGGAGAAATGTAAAAGCTCAAGGTAATTAGCAAAGAGTTTAAAGAAAATGAGATAAACAAAATTATAAACTCTGAATGATGGCCATTCCAGTGATTCTATTAAACACATTAGAGAAACCTGGTTGACACGAACACCAAATTCAAAAGGAGAAAAGATTTGCATACTTATTGGGTCAAGGTCTGAGGAAGTGACTCATCCTCAAATAGTAATCATGAAAACTGCCAGTGCCAGACTATGCTCATTCTCTCCCTGGGGAGAGCAAATCTTCATCTGCTTTCATTAGTGATTGGAGAAGCAGCCACTTTCCTTCCACCCACTATAAAGATCCCCCTCTAAAACTGTCCAGATCACCAGTTTGGTCCAGCATGAATGCGCTCCCCACTCAGTTGGGTCTAACTAAGCTGTGATAGAGTTAAAGCATCTCACCACACTTCCACTGGCAACTTGAAGTGAACATCCTTTGGCCAATTTATTTTTCTTTCCTCAGCCAAAGATTATTTTCCTAGAAAGCTGTCCGGCTGTGCTCTCTGCACTGCTCTCTGCAGAACTACACTTCAAAACTACACTTCACTTGAAAACTGTCAAGCGGTTCGAATATAGGAAACAGTCCAATGCTTCTACATGGGGAGTTGCAACATCAGAGACCAATTTATGAGGCTCTATGAGGCAGTTTTGGGATGTTCTCTGCACTCACACAGCACATGTTTGTTGAGAGTTAGGACTAAAATCTTAGCATTAATAAAATCAGTGGGAATTTTGCCAGTGAGGCCAGAATTTCACCCAATAAGGTTTCTCGTTTTGCTTGTTTCACTCTGTAAACAAATAGTAAAATAAATTCTTTTATTCCCATAATGTATAATAAGCAATGGAATATAAAACAATCTTTTTTAACATTGAATGAAATTTCTTGAAGCCCAAAAATTGAGCTTCTTTCCCTAAAGGAAGCTTTTCAATATTGTGGGTCTCAGTTCCTTCATACCCTCCCTTTCTAGAGCTGTTTCTATAGCTGTGTCTCAGTTGTTCTTAGATAATTTATATGTAGAAGGGATAGAGGTGCCTTTTTGTTCTTTGTTGGAACAGCTTTCTTAGAACAGGAGGTCCCGGTCACAGCTATCCTCTTGGGTATTAAATGATGGTGAAGCTGAATAAATATAATGATTAAGAAAAATAAGAAAAGAAACTATAATATTGCAAATATCTGTCCACATTTGTTGAAAAACAATTGGCTGTTCTCTTTCTGTGTTGATAACTATGCTTTGAGGAATGGCGTACATAACCATTTTTAACTATAATTTGAACTTAGAAAAGTAGTTGTTCTGCTCACTGTCATTACAGTCAGAATCATACTCCTAATATCAGTCATTTAAAAACAGTAGCTTTCTCTTGACAGAGCAGGGTGTCACGTCTTAGGGGGCAAACCCTCTTACGGAACAGGAGATAGAGCTCAAAGCAATAAGGCACTTCAGACAGCAACCTCATCAGTTTAACTGTAAGTAGAAAACATTGAACAAGTTTAGGAAAACAAATTAAATAGAGTACTCTTAATCCTTGTTTTTACTGCAAACTTTCTAAAAGGCCATTGTATTATTGCAAACATACTGCTACTCCGGATATATTTACCCTGGGGTAATATTACTTGAGAAGCAAAAGGTTTCATATTTGTAGTTTCAAATGTACTACTGCAACATCTATTAGCACAGCCTGAACATGCAAACTTTGCTGAGAACAACTATGAGTGATGGATATAAGAAATCATGGTTAAATTACACTGACTAAAACAGAGCAGGGATTCAAAGCAGGGTTCTCAGGCGCTGGTGCTCATCATTGGTGCTAACAAAACAGCAGCCCTCAGGATTTGGATGACATCAAGGAACCGTACAATTTGGGATCTGTACTTTTTTTATAGTAGTGGGCATACATTCACTATAGGCCTTCTGTATCACTGGTTAGTTAATGACAGATCCTCCATAAGGACATTCTGTTTTCATGAGCACCTTTCAGTTCTGTTGCTCAACAGGCTGGAGTCATTTTAGTCTGACTTCATAATATTCAGACTGTATAATTACATAAAGTTTGGGAAAGTGAATTTTTTTCTTGTGTAAGGTCTGATTCGTGACCTCTAGATACCAGTAAGGCTCATGACATGACAGTGTTTTTTCCTTAAATTAAACTAGCTCAGTAAGATCGCACCAAACACAGTCACCCTGACATTTCTTCCTTGAACCAGTTTTAAAACACTGAGTTTCAGGCTGTCTTTGTAAGATGTCCACAGAACATTCCATGGAGCTCTAGGAAGCAGTCCGTGTCTTTCAGAACTCGGTTTGGCCATTCGAATGATGCCAATATCTGGACAAAATGGTATGTCAGGTAATTTTCTCAGAGTTTTCCATAGCTGAAGAGCTAGAAACATAACATGTAAGTGTATTTAATGAATATTCTTTCATGATTTGCTCAAAAAGGAGGAACAACTCCATCACAGAAGTGGCCATGTATATTACTTTAGCTTCTGTATTACATGCATTAAGGTTTCTCATTGATTCAGAGAGATTTTTTTTAACATTTAGCAAAAATTAGTGAAGGTTTCCTGAATCTGTCAAGGCTTTCTCTCACATTTTGAGTGATGCAAATGAGTGCTGGGATGTTATAGATCATCCAAAGTATCACTAGCTAAATCAAGAAAGGAAAAAACCAAATATCTTAGAATCTTTTCTTAAAAACAGACAAGCCCTGCCCCTTCAGGTGTAAAAATGTTGTATTCCTAAATTGCTTTTATGTATACCAGAGTATATTAATGATTTGTTTCTCATTTCTGAAAGAGATTATCTTGTCTCTATTTTGAAAAAAAAAACAAACCAGAATTTCAATATTTCATAATTTTATAATAAAAAAATCTGGCTACTCAATAAATATCAAAATGGGCATCCATTTCTATTATAGCTCTTCAACACACTAAGCGAAAAAGAACGACAATTCATAATTTTCACTTTCCATATTGCTGATAACCTATCCTCAGATTTATGATCTGATCACTGCAAAACACGCTCTGATTTTTTTTCTTGTCTTACAGAAAGCAATTACTGGCTTCTTCCAAAGTCATCAATAAGATCTGTCAACACTTTACTGCATTTACTTTCCTTAAAACTGGTGTTACATTGTCTTTTTCTGAGGACGCACTACTTCAAAAGTAAAAATAGAGTACAGGCATATAAAATGTTTATTTCATTTATTTAATTGATTTTTTTCCTGATTTCCTGATTTTCAGGGACAAAAATGAATCTGTTTTCAGATTTATCAGATACTTTCCTTGAAGTTCAGAAAGAAGATTTCCAGTGACAAGAAAATTCCTGGCCTAATATTGTCATATCTTTATGCATGCTTTCTTATATGAGATCTTTACAGAAGCAAATGGCGATGAACTCTTTTCTGCAAGTACTCTGAGATGGCAAATGTAGCAAGAATTTGTGATCTAAATAAAACAGGAGCAGAATACACAGTGATACACCATTTTAATGTTTTTCTCGTTCTGTGTGGATATCTGTATGTAAACAAGAAGTTTTTAGAAGCATTTAACCTTACAGTCCTCATTGTCCCAAAGAAAATATGAAAAAAAAACCCACATGGAAGTAGGACCACTCCTTCCCTGAGACTGCCAGCAGACAGATTGCTAGAGAGAAGATGTGAGCTAACTGGGGAATCCATAAGGATGTGGTTTTAACCTGGTAGCCTAGGAGTTCTACTAATGATCATTTTAAAGCATTCAAGCAATGCAGAATTGTGCTTCCATTCTTCTTTTGCCATCATCATCCTTAATCTTTCCTGGCTCAGTTTTATGGCCAGTAGCCAGGAAGCTCCCCTTACTTACACAAGAGCATAGAGAGAATCTCAGCAGAGCATCACTCTGAATAATAAATACCAGCAGCAGCCCTCAGTACTTTACTGTTTGGTTTTAGTGTTATTTGTTTTTCATATGATACATGAGCTAGGATAGTATTCTGCATATTTTTTAACAGTAAAACAAGTACTTTAAGCAAAACCTACACGTCCCGGTCACTCACTACCCTTCTAGGAATTCTCTGAATGCCCATCAGCCAAGGGCTACTGCTCATAATGCCATGACAGCCATGGTACAACCAGTCCCTCAGCAGGTTGCCACTGACTATAAAAATAGAGTGACAAGCACCCGGTACAGGTTTGAGCAGAAATTCAGGGCAAACACGTGAAGTATGCTGTTTTAATCATTCTTTTCAATAGTTTCTTTGCACAATGGCAGTTACACGATGAGATTGCAAATGAAATGTTGGAATATGCAGTTAGAATACAGCTGCATGGTAACAGGTACATTTTGCAGTTATAGAAAATGGTAATATGTTTGTCAGTTTTGGTGTCTTGTTTGTCATTAATATGTGTTCACTGTTGACTCATGTTAGTGTCTTCAGATTGTTATTTGGCATAAAAAAAAAAAACCAACACACTGGTGTCTAAGCACCTCAGAAAGCTGGCCACTAGAGCCTTTGTTTCATCAGTGATAGTCAGAAAATTAACCTTTCTGATTTTATTTTCCATTATACCCATGCTTCTTCTTATTTGCCCAGCTGAAGATCAGAAGCTCTTACTTCCAGGATGGCAGCAAGAGGGGAAAGAAGAAAACCTCGATTCAAGCAATTTCTTCCTGTGAGAAAAACATTGGGAAGCTGAGGGATGAAATCTGACATGTCCAGCCCATCTGTGCAGCTGCACTCCACAGCTGCTAGAACAAGTCCCAGAGCGGATTAGCAGATGTAGGCTGCTACCCTCCAACATGCAGGTCTTGTCCTCATGGGTCATTCAGCCGTGCAACCCTGCACCAGCGGCATCGCTTGCACGTGCAGCGGCTGTATCTCGGAAATCCCACTGCAGCACCCAGGGCATGCAGGAGCCCTTTGCACAACTTCTCTCCTCTTTTCTAAGTTGAACCTATAGCATATTCAAGTTCAGAGACTTTGCAGGACCCACCACAACGTTCACTACCTCAAAACTGGCACAAAGCTTAGTAAAACAACCACCAGCCCTTCTGCCTTCAGCAGAGTGACTGAAAGAGCCTCATCTCTTTGCCTTCACTTTTTTTTCAGCGTATACTGTGTGATGAAAACATATGAGCTCATTGGAATTTATAGACAGATTTGGCAAACTTTATATATTTATTTGGGGTCTGAGATCATCTGGACTCTAGGCTCACTCTCTTTCTTGCTCTTTCTCTGGACATGAACACTTCTTGCTCTCAACTGCCACCTGTTAGAAATTTTACTATGCATACTGTAAATGGTGCCTACCATATGTGCAAGTCCTTTCCCAAATGCATTAGGTAATAATTAGAAAGTTTACACAGAAGATTGCCAAAGTCTACCCTCTGGAGAAAAAAATCTTGGTGGGAATCGTAGTTCTGAACTTCATTCTTTTGTAAATAAATAGAGGGTTAATACATCACGCTGCTTGTCCAACACTCCACTGCAACTCAAAGTAAAGTTGTGCAGTGTTTTATAGTCAATTTACTTTGATATAATCAAACCTCCAAACATCTGATTCACACTTCTGAAGGGCTCAGTATTAGAAGGTCTTAGAGTATTCAAGGCATCACCAGACAGATGTCCAACAAACCTCGTTGCCAGAATTCTTTTCTTCTGAAAATTCAAGTCTATATTTTACACAGAGGCTTATATTACTGGGTGTCTATTTGGTTCAAATTCAAAGTGCCATCATTTGAAGTTTGACCCCTGCTAATAGTCAATGTATTTCTTCTGAAGACTGTCCGCATTTCTTTTCATGTTAGGCACCAGACTTTTTAAACAATAAGAAACAAAGAAAATTGGTAGACTGTCAGATTTAATAACAATAAGCTTCACTGATATGCTTTTATTTGTTTAGCTTTTGGAAAAGTTAAATATCAGAGCTACATATCTTAAAATACTCAATGCTTTCCTAACCTACTGCAAGGCATATTTTAGTTGGCAAGAGCTTATCTCAGAAGTGGTAATGAAAAGGACCATACTTTGTCTAGTTCTATGTCACCCTGACAGTTGGTCATGTCTGAAGAGGAAGGTGTCTGACCTCTATCATTTTAAATATGACCAGAGTAAATTGCCTTTTCTCAAAACCACAAAACATGAATGAAAAATGTATTTCTTGTGTGGTGTTCTGTTTCTCTTCTATATGTTTTACTTTTGTCATTACTAAGTGCTGAAGTTTTTCATTAAATCAAAAAAATGTTCTTAATTTCTTTAAAAGTTTTTAAAGAAAATACTTCTTATTTTCCAAGTAGCTTTAACTGAAAAACATGGCAGCATGGAGCAAAGAAAACACATAGCAGAGTCATCTTTCTGCAGGATAAAGAATAAGAACAATAGTGCTTTATTCTCAGAAGAAAAAAAAAGCTTAATTTAAGATTCATTCATTTGATATAGACTAAGAGATATCACTGTACAGATAGAGATGCAAAACCAGTTTATTCTCAGTTGAGTTAAAATAGACCTCAAACCCTATCCCAGAGCACCTGTAGATACATTCATATGTGGAGGTATCTGTGCTGAAGACTGTATTCTGTGTACAAAAAAGCAAACAAGTGGTTATCCTAGGGTCTCCACCTTTTGCTGTCTTCAGGATACACATTTCCACAGATCTGGATGGACTATTTTTCGTATTTTCTTTTCAGGTATGGAGAAAGGACAAAACATGAAGATGTTTAAGGTTACTACCATCTCCATTCATGTATGAAATAAAATACTGTGTACTTTGGATCAAGATTCTTGTGAAAAAATGCCCTGTCTCTGTTTTTAGCCAAGAAGTTCAAGAGGTGCTACATTTAATAATAAAGGAATGTCTAATTCTGAGGGCTCTGGGCAGGCTGCTTTTCTATCTGAGACTTTACTAGGTTGTTTTTTGTTTGCTTAAACTCCTAGAAGGCTTTCTGCTAATACTAAATTTAAATAATGTAAATATTCTCTCCTAAAACACCATCAGGATGGATGTTTTAAAATTCTTATGCATAAAACATTGGAGGGGAGCTCTAATACCAAAACAAGTTTAACACAGTCATTCTTTATCACAATATTTATCAACAATAGCATTTCTGAGGAAGTTCTTCAGATTTTTCAAAGAGTGCTTTCCAGGAAAGATCCTTTCTGTTCAAGACTTTATTCACTCTGAACGTAACTGATGGTTTTTGTGCTTCGTATAACTAACATCCACTTGGATTTGACCCTAGATGAACACTAGTTTTGTTACTGAGACTGAATGGGGGTTCCTAGCCTTTCGTAGACAAGAGTTAGAAAAATGAGCGGTGTCCTGCATCTTGCTTATAACCAACAAGTAGACAGTGGTGCAGTAGGAAGTAGATAAGTGAATAAGCTTGCCTGTGAGGCAGAAGAGAGCTTGGTAACTCTATTGTGCAAAATTAGCAGAAAGTAAACTCCATTAACTCTTGCTTTCTCTCAGCTTGCTTACTGTCAGTTGCTGTGTTTTGCCTCCACTGCAGAAAAGGGCTGAGTATACTGTTAAATGACTACTTCCTTTCAAAGCTGTCATGCAGACAGACACCCCTAACTGTAACCATGCAAATCACATCAGTTCTTCTGTTTCCTTCTGGTTTTCTGAAAGGATCGGTATTCAAAAATTCATTAACCCATGATCTTCAGACTCTGAGAGAAACTGGAACCAGTGAACACATTCCTCTATTACATCCCTTCTTACTTGTTCTCATCTCACTTATCAGTTTCCAGCATAGAGCAAGCTAAAAGTTCTGGCAAACTGGGATAGGTGGACTATACCAGGCACCTTGATATCTCTGAGCAACCTGATATCTCTCCTCCCAGAAGACTGATGTGGACTATACTTAGATCTACTTTGTGCTCTGGCATGTTGAAAGGCTGATTAAGATCTCATCTGATTATTTTATTTTAACATTCACCAGGTATATAGGACTTAAGGGAGTAAAGCTGGAAAAAGAAGCCTGCCAGTAACTTATAGAGTAAATTCGTCATTGAATTATAGCACTTGTGTCTTTAGTTAAAATGATGGGTCTAACCTCCTTTGACATTTAACGGTACTGTTCACTGGTTTAACAAAAAAGATGCAAATGGAGTGCAACTGCAATTTGCTCCTATATGCAGAAATATTATAAGACATGCAAATGCAAATTAAGGAAACATTATATGCATGCATGCATCCTAATGCCAAGAAAATTGTCAGTAAATATGTATTGGGCAGTTTAAAAGTGCATATAAAGATTAATCATCTGAGTTTTAGAGTGGAATATTTAGGTTAGACATTTGGAAATCATTTCTATTCCTAAGGTAAAGTATTTGCCAAGAGATGTGACTGAGACAGCATCACTATATGTGTTCAAGAGTATAAAAGATGAAAACCATATGTATTTAATGCAGAAGGAAGTCCTGCAACAGGGCAGGGATAAACTGTATGAATTAAGAGATCCTATCCAACTTGTAAGACATAAGTCTTGAAAGAACGAGCTCTGCAATCCTTACTCACAGACATGGATGATTTCAGTGGGATCATGTAGATGAGCCAGGGCAAACAACTCAAGAACAAAATGTCCCCTAAGATTTAGAATAGTCTGTAAGAAACCTCATTGACAACAGCAAAAAAAAAAAAAAAAAAAGGTAAACAATTTGAGAAGCTTATTTATCAGAAATGCTTTTGAATGGGAGAGAAAAAACAAATTAACTCACTTTTCTATGTCCATATGAAAGGATTTAGGTATTAAATAGGACTTTGGAAAACTTGAAGTAGTTTAGGGTTTTTTTTCCATTTCGTCTCACCTATCACCTATTACATATTCAATTTTGCATTTTTAAGATCACCTCAACAGAAAGAAGCAAAGTCTCCAAAGTCATAACCTCAGCAGATAGGGTCACTCTAGGGCCATACAGCATGCATGGATTTACCCCATGACTCACACAGACACCCTCACAGAAGCTTATTTGGGAATACAATTACTTGTCTTTTAGAACAGTTCATTTCTTTGTCCATTTTATTGTGGTCTTTCACATGGATTTACTAGAAATAAATAGCCTCAGATCCTCCATTCCCTTCCAGCTCTTCTGCCACCAGCTCATGAGAAACTATCTTTATGTTGGCATGAACTAAATCCTGTGTATCCAGACTAACTCATTTCAGGCAAGTCTGATAAACTGTTACAATTTTTGAGTCCTTCAAAGGGACATGTTCAACGAGGAGCACGTTTTTTCAAATACAAAAGTTGTTTATGCAAACATTGAACGGAAATGAATTGAAACTATATGAGAACACAAGCTCAAGTTTATCTTGACCATTTTTCTGCTCCTAAAATCTCCAGACAGCGTTCCACAAACATTCAGTTTCATGTGTTTGAGTGCAATCCTGCCCCATCTATTATACTTCAAACATGTTACTGCCAGTCTACTAATGACGTTGACCAGTACTGAGCTCAGGACTCATCCTTGCAGAGTCAGGAGGGGACTACTCACACCTTCTCTTTCTGTATGACTCTTTAACAAGTTATTCCTACCACCTTAGAATGATCTTAACTAGAACAGACTGTCCCACTTTGCCTATGGGAATGCTCAGCGTTCAGTGTTTATTAAGGTTCAGCTGTAGCAGTTACCACTTCTGCTTGGCACATGCAAAATTGTGCATAAGCACCTGTTCAACCAAGTTCGACACCTCACTTTTTCTGAATCATGAATTTCACGGAATCTTCTTTCTCCAGAAAAATCATACAAAGTCAAGTGGATGATTTTCACCCTTTAACAGGTCTAAAGTATGGTGTCATCTTGTTTCTACAGGTATGGCATCAGCTTTTAAAGCACAATCAAAAGCTGGAGAATGACAATCTTAGGATGAAGAAGAATGAAAGATTTCATAAGAAGACCCAAATTAAAAGAAGAGGTCATTACTTGTACATTATAAGCTTGAAAGTTCTTGTTTCCTTTCACTTTCCTTCACATACACACTGACTAGATTTGTAACTCTTTGTAACTATTGCATCGGCAATACCAGAAACAAAAGGAGGAAGGACTAATTTAAAGTCTGACACATAGGGTGCTAATGTCCCAAGAGGAAGATTTCCCCAAATCTAACTGGCATAAGACACACCAGTTTCTTCCACTCGGGGACTTATACTAGAACAGTGCCTCCCATGTTTGCTTTTGACTCACCAGCTGTCTGCTTGCATTGGGGAATGCATAAAACTGGAGCAGCACTGAAACTCACCTCTTCTGAAGTGAATTAAGACTCTCCCAGCTGTGTTACTGCAGTGTTCATCCGAACCTCCCTTGTTCAATGTATGTGCATTCAAAGCCATTCATTGAGACCTCTCATTCAAATTTCTACAGCACACAAACTATCCAGACAGTAGGCAGAGACAGAATAATGTCCAAGGAGTTCAAAGTATCTACAAATGTGCAGAATGTGTGAGAAACAGACTGCATCAGGGGAGTAACAGAAAAAAAAGGTGTGGTGTGGAGAACTGGAATCACAAGAATGAACCGGTACAGCTAAACCCTGAGTTCTTACCAGTGGAGAAGGAAAAACAAATAAAGCTGTAAAGGTGAGAATGTGATAGAGCAATTCATGAGAAGAATATGGTTCCTAACAGAATTAGGAAAAAGAACAAAATACAATTTAATATGACTGTGGACAGAGAAAAGAGGAGAAAACATTGTTTCTTGTGCTTTCAAATTGCTTAGTCCTTCTCTGCTTGAACACACTAACAAGACATTTCCACAATCTACTGCATCCGTAAGTAATTCCAGGTCTCTAACATGTGGCATCCTTTTTAGCCATTGTTAGGGGAAATGGGAAAGGCCGTTTTCATTACTACTACTGCACTTTTCCACAGTGTTCAGGAAAAGAACACACTAACATTCTTGCAGCAGAGTGTACGTTTTCTGCCATGTGTTTGTTGTCTTATTTATGAAAGTGAGTATTGAGGGACACATCTTTTATATGTAACAAAGGCAATCTTATATCCCTATAAGAAAACACATATGCTGTGCCGTACGCTAAAATTACACAGAGGCCAAAGAACAGGCTAAGCAAGTTCAAATGGACATTACTGATACAGGGATCCACAGTCATGGTATGGCTTACAACACCACGTCATCTCCAAAACCTTCCTACCAAAGCCTTTCTGAGATAACAAGTTGATGATGATAAATTTGTTGAAGTTGGTAAATAGATGATTCCATGGCTACAAACCAGACAGCAGAACAAGCTGTGTGTGATGCTGCTCTCACTGGGCTTTTTTTGCTCTGCAAAGTTACATGGGACGCACACAGATTCTGAAAGAGAGTTGGTGGCAAAGGTGTTGGCTGCCCCTTGGGGACCGAAGTTCAAGTTGCACTCTGGATCATTACCTACATTGCTTGAGGTCCTGCTCTGAATTCTGGAGTGTAGAGTCACAAAGTGTTTTCAGATTGATAAACCAAACATGAAAGAACGCCTTTAGACCTTGCCCTTGATACTAATGATGAAGCTGATGCTGATGGGGGACCCAGGCACATCCTATGGTTGGTTTGTACTGGTAAAAGCAATAATAAGATGGACAAGGAAAAGAATAACATATAAGGTGTAAAGAGCAAGGCTTCAGTCTTGATTTTGTATCAAACATTGAACAGTATCATTGCAGAGCAAAGCTGCAGGAGAATATCCAACCAACACAGATAAAATTGTGGCAGTTTATTCATATGAGTGCATTAAAAGAGATTTAATTGAAGAAGTTTGCTTTCTCTTTTGAAGTTTTGGGTTGTTGGGGTTTTTTTGTTTTGTTTTTTTTTTTACAGAACAGGCTAAGAACATTGCACTTATAAAACTCCTGGGAATATAACAGGGTGCTGGCTTCACTTAAGCAAACTGCAGGAGTACATTTCTAAAACACACAAGCCAAGGAAGGGCATGGTAGGCTGCTATTCCCTCAGACATTACAACAAAGTTTATTTATGCAGAATCAAAGGCAACGTCAGTGGAGAGCACAGCAATGAAAATGATGACTGAGCTTGACTTCTGACCTCTCTGTTTTTTCTGTCTCTGACCTTTCCACTTAACTAAACTTCAAACTTAGCCTATGGTATGGCAACAGACCTTTATCCTACAATATTTTGAGTGCACTCAGCATTTTGAGATGCTGCTGGGATTTACTAAACAGATTACATGATCAAATCCAGATTTAGGTAACATCTGTAATAGAAAGATGTCCAAATTGTTAGTCATTAGCTGCTAAAAAGGAAGAGTTGTTATTACTATTACCCCCTTTTTATGTCAAGCTGATGGTGTCTGGTTACTCAAACCTGTTAACTGTCTGCTGTCATAGGAGAAACTGTGACTTTTAGCAGACATTATGGTGCTGACACAACTTGTCTGTGCTTTCAAAACAGTGTGAATACCTTACTTAGAAGGTAAACATTTTTTGCTTGGCCAACCTATGTTTAGTACTAGAGCTCCACAATATGCATGCATTCAAAGTTGGAACACAAAATAGCAAACACGTTGTTTTAGCTAGTAGTGCCAATTATGAAATCACAGTGAATAAATAACTTCTGTCATACCTGCAGGAACAGATAATTCACATAATGAGTATTTGCCAATTAGAGGGAAAGGTGCCTGCCACAAACATAACATTCTGTGCACACTGAAATCCTACAAATTAGAGCACCATTGAAAAGCTGCATTGTGTCTGACAGAAAAATAAAAGTATTAGGTGCACACAACATGAAGTAAAACACTTAAGTGTGAGATATTCAGTGCATCAAATGAATTGCTTTGCAAACATAGTTTTACCATATTATCTGCAAAAGTATTGTGTGAAATAAATTAGAAATAGTCATTGGCTACCTTTCTGCATGCATCAGGGCAATGACTTTAGTGTACTTCACAAAAGCAATGGGGCTACTAATGATTAGCACTTTAAACACATGTGATCACAAACTATTCTTCAGGCCAACAAGCTATTAACTCACAACTTCATTTACTTGGGTCCCAGAAGCTTCATTGGGACTACTCACAGAAATGAAAATTCAACAGGTCAAGTAAAAGACACAGAGTTCAGTATTTAGCTTTGGCTTGCTTAAGTTACTGCAACTTGGAAAATGGAAGGAAAGAACATTTTAGTAAGCAATAATGGTTAAAAGTCATTTAACTACTTAACTAAACCCTTACAATTTGTTTAAGAAAATGAAATCACTGACTTACAGTTTGTTTTACTCTGAAATGAACAAAGTTCACTTACCATATATTCCATGTTGGAAGCAGGTGGGAAGACTTTGCCTCTGACTTGATTATGATAATCAAGAATGGCAATCATGTCATTCTGTGAAATGTAGCGCTTCCGCCTGGCTTTGGGAATTTTTGCAGAGTCCAGATGAGCTGCCAAAGCTGTCTCAATGTCAGTGAAATTATTGTCTGACAGGAGTAGGTCAGTGGAGTTGGGTAACACTAATGCACTTGTTTCACAGAGAATGGAAAATAAGAAAGCACAACTGATTGCAGTGATTACTGTCATTTTGGGGCCAGAGGAGAAAGACAGGCCACAGAGGTACTCTGCTTTAAGTCAGGGCAGTAGAAAACAAATCTGTAGAAGAAAAGATGTCAAAGATATGATTTTGTACATCTGGGTAGCAAGACAAAGTGAACAGGCAGGCTGTGATCAGAAAAATGATTCTGTCAGCTCCATCATAAAAAACAATCCATTCAGAACATGTGTTACAGAGCAATTTTCAATAACATATCTAGTGATAATATGTTCTCTCTACAAAGACACCAAATGAAGCATCACTATATCATGAATTACACAATCAGAGCTAGTAGTATTGCTGAAATAGTGACAAACTCACTCAGTCCATAAGCCACATTATAAACCTTGAAAGGGGAGGACTGCAGGAAAGCTCACAGCATATTCCCCACTGAAAATGAAAAATACATCCTAGGCTATGCCTAGCCCAAATGCATGGATTGCTTTGACACAGTGTGGCACAGGTAAATAGATAGGCAAAATACAGCATATAAAGCACGAAAGCATCTTAGAAATAGCATTCAGATATTAACTTCAGCAAAATGTGATGAGCATTAATAAGACTGCATGCAAAGCAAACTTATTGAGCTGAATGGCTTACCTCTGGATAATACCAAGAAAAAAAAACAAGAACAGTGTATTGTTCTCCCAGTATATATAGCACTCTCCTATATGATGATATGAGCCTTTGTGAAGGAGTGTCTCTTATTACAAACTCCCAAAGAACAAAACTGTGCTGGTTTTGCAGCTTCTGGCCACAGGAGCTGCTAACAGCTTTTATATGTTACAGTCTGCATGAGCCTTAACAGTCAGTTTCCCTCAAGGTCTCTCTGCTTAGCCACAACGAGAGGGGAGGAGTTCTGCAAAGCACACAGGCAGCGATTGGGTGGCATCCCTCGAGTGTAGGTGGTTTGGCTGTTCAGTCACACCCCGTTTCTAAAGTACAAAGAGGCAACATGCAAGACGCTTTTTCGGTACTCCCGACCTTTGTTTGTTTGTTTGTTTGTTTGTTTGTGTTTTTCCCCTCATTCCACGAGTATGGCGGTGGCTTGGGTAATGTTACTTTAAGCAGCTCTTGGAGCGCGAAGCGCGGGGAGTTTGCAAACCCGCTGTTGCCCGTCTTGCAGGAGACGGAACCGATGCAGCGCCGGGCCCCACCCCGGGGTGTTGCCCCCCGGCTCGGGGGGGATTGGACCCCCCCTCCGGAGCCGTGCCTGGCAACGGGAGGGCAGCGTCCGCTCCATTCATCGCCGAGCGGGGCGAGTGTCCGGGGTGCTGCTGCTCCTTCCTCCTCACCGATGGGCTGCGCTCCCCCTCCGTCCTCCTCCCTCGGCTCCCCTGAGCGGGGGACACGCAGGACCAAACTGACAGGCAGGTTTGCGGCCAGCCGATATGTTACCTGAACGTCTGCCCGTGAGAAACTACGGGAGCAGCAGGACCGAAAGCTCTTGCCGGTGCCTGGGAGACATCTGTTTCACATTAACCAGCATATAGCTGGAATTATTTAAGCGCAGAATGGTCCAGCCACTCACACAGCAGAGCTGAGGGCGTAAGGCTGAGGCCATGACGAAAGCCAGCAGAGAGAAGCAGCAGCAGCCAGCGATTGTGTACAGGGGACCGGGGATGGGTGCAACACAATGTCGGGCTGATCTCCCACCAGGGTTAGGTGACCTGTCAGATGAAACCCCTGAAAATGTAATCACGATATTTCGCAACATTGTGAAGGAGCTATGAGAGAGAAGTGCAACTGCTTTGATATCACACCAAAACTTGACGAGTGCTCAAAGGTTTCGGTAGCTCTATTAGAGAAGCAGTATGGGAATTAAGTATTAAGGAAGCGCAGTCCAGTAGTTAGAGCACGGGGCTGGAAGCCAACGCTCACGCTTTCCTTTTGGCTCTGCTACTCACTCGCTGTGTGGCCTAACCCAAGGCATTCTGTTTCCGTGTGCAATCTCTACAATGGTATAATAGTCTTCTACAGACACGTTGTAAGGCTCCAGTAACTAGTGTCTGATAATGTGCTTTGTGATGAAAGGTGGTAAGTATAATCATTAGTTATATTACTATACATATATCCAGCCTGTCCAAAACTGCTGCTTACAATGCAGCTGCAGGTATTCCTTTACATGATCATACAAGAAACTTCAACACATCATTTGTCTTTGCAGGACTTGATGTTGGATGATTCATTTCATCCAATTTTCTTTCTTCTGAAATGAAGTGCATATTCGTTTATGTTAACTTCAAGAACTGTCCTGCCATTGTTTGAATACAACAGGTAGAATTCTCAGCTCCTTTGAATTGCTGCAGGTCCTTTTGATTTCATCTGAGGTGCAGTAAGTTATCAAAGGGAAGACACTAGCTTAGCATCTCAAGAAGCTCAGCGAGTAGGTTTTACAAGCTAGTCACCTTTTAGATTGCTGTAATTATTTCCTCATACTCGCCCCATGGCAGTGCTTGGAGGCTGTTACAACATACGACTCTACACAGAACAGCAAGGATGTACAAGCAAGTGTTGTAAAACAGCCATAATGTTCACAGACGTAAAGCTGAGCTGTATTTCCCTAAGAGCAGGCCAGCTTATGAGTTTTCTTTTACTTACATTGCTTGTGGTTATTGCCTAATTATTTGTTTTCATGTCTAACAGGCAGTCAGCGTAACTACTCATCTAAATGTAGAAAAAAAGGTTATGAGCAATGCTAACAAGCACGACAGCAATAAATGACTTTGAAAGGCCTTAGGGTATGAGAGTGCCTTGACCCAAGCCTGTTGTACTGATAAGTTCTCAAATTAGAAGCAGTGGCAAATAGTGAAAGAGTAGCTCTCAAGCTTGACAACTAAGATACCCTAGACAATCACATGCATGTGTGCGTTCAGTTTTCTTCTGAAAGAAATGTCAGTGACCTCACACACAGTGAAAATTAACAAGCAAGACCAATGAAGCCACACTAAAGTCCTCATGAAGGTCCACGCCAAGAAGAGGAATGAATAAAATTATGAAAGATAAAGAAAAGAAGCATCAAAGCAAGCTCAAAAAGAGAAAAATGAGAAGTGGATGGAGCCATCTGCAACATACACAAAAAGAATTATTTCCCGGCTTTTCATCCCACTCAGAAAAGACAAAGAGAGAACAATCAGAGCTGTGACAAAAGGTGATTACATGCCAGAGAGAGACATTAGTGAGACCATGGAATGAGTAAAAATATCTGTAAACCTAATTAAAAAAAGAATGTGCCAATCAAGACAGCCACAACACGGTTACTGAGCAGCCTGGAAAGAAAACAAAAGGGCAATAATTCTTGTACTTAATGTTGGCAAATGTTACCAGTGAAGAACGTTATACAATCAAGAATAAGAAAGAATGTAGAAGCAACTGAGAAAGAAAAATAACTCAGTTTATCTTCTGAAAGACTCTTCCAGTTCTAGAAAATGGACTAGATTTTTAAAGTTTGACTAGAAAATACCTACTTTTTTCACAGAAGCAGTGTTTACATGTAGGAAAAAGCAGAAATGGCAATACAATATATTAGCATAAGATCTAGCTTTTTATTGGGGGATAGGCTGTACAGAGGCATGATTCAAAGAGAACAGGATGTAAATTTTGAAATACACCAACTTTATCTTCATTGCACAATAAAATTGATGACTCACAACACTTATGGTTCTGCAGTGTATTCCTGTAAATTCTGATCTTCTACTCATCCATTACTCAACAAAGTAGCTTGACGTATTATTTCGACTGATGTATATTTAGTAAATGAATTATGACTCTATGGAAGCTGAATTGTCATCATTTAAGAACAGTGTATTTACACCAAATTAATTTTATGCTGGTTACTAATGTTAGACAGTTTAGCCTGGAATATTTAGTATAATTTATTTTACTTCTAAGTACCTTAGAAATACCTGCCTGGGATTCCAGATACTTTTGATATTATAACTAAAATCCAAAGTACATACTTTTCCCTGTTCTGTATCTCCAGGTATGGTAAAGATCAAAAAGTCCTACACATTCAAATTTCTCCCTTGTATTTTTGAAACTTCATCATACTGACAGCCATCATCCAGAGACAATGAAGCACTGAAATGTTAAGTAGCATACCTTACTCAAGAATCATATAGAGAACAACACGTTGACCTGAGCTCTAACAGATCTTAGACTACACGTATACATCCACCTCTAGATCATCCTGAGAAAGAAGACAAGTTTCCTAATGTATCTCAAGGACAAAAAAAAAAAAAAAAAAAGCCTTTTTAGCACAGTGAAGTGAGAATAGGAAACATTCAAGAAATGTTTTGGTAATATCTACTTCCTTCTGGCAGTATGGTGACACAATTGTCATCAACCACAATCATGTCATAGATGAAGTCTGAAATCACAAGCCAATCAGGCCTGTAACAGTAGTTTTCAGTTTAAGATTTTAACAACTAACGATAGGTGTCCAAAGAGTTATCTAAGCTCCTGAACAAATAATGGCAACTGAAGAACAGTGAAGCCTAGAAACTATTTCATATTACCAAGGTAGATTTTCTGTGGCTCACACGGAAACTTGTTTCGTTTAAGACTCCCAGACATTTCACAGATACGGTGCGAGACTTCAGAAGATCTGTGCCTTTTTGAGATACACCAGGTGATCAGATGAGCATGTCTCAAGTCGCATCATACACCCACCCTGGCAAGTTACTTGAATAACTCTTTTAACATTATTGACTGTATTGACCACATCAGTATTGATCCCCACTGAGGGCTTAAGCACTCGTATATAGACACTACTTTTGATGTCTTCATCTTGAGCTGAATCCTGTCCAATATATCAACATGTACTAGATCCAATTTCTGGCTGGACATCAAAGCCTTGAAGGAAGAAGATAGAACAAGTACCATGTTCTCAGTATTAAAGAATTTTCTTGATTTTTAAAACGAGTTTAAAATACAACTTCCACTGAGCACAAGTGCTAATACTCTTAATATACTGTAGAGTCAGTGGAGTGGGATTGGGTAGCAACAGTAAAAAAAATTGACACATGGAAGTCTCATGAAACAATTTTCTCAGGTTTGTCTATTGTAACTGGAAATATATCAGCAGCCTAGAAAAGAATTAGTAGAAAATGAAGAACAATTATTTATAATGGGAGGAAATGCTAATTACATATAACAAGAACTCTACTTTGCCAAGAAATTACTGCTGAGTAGAGTGGATGCTAGAGAGCTGTGCCAGACATAATATAACATTTCTTAGAAATGAGGTAGTTAGTACACTTTGAGGCACTGATAAAATCAGGTTTAATTCTCACTAATACATCAGCCACAGGGAAAAGAAGCAGAAGGGTTAAGAATTTACTAGGCTAAGTATACTTGTCATATTAAGCGTACATTTTCCAGACTTTCTTTTGGTTATTGTGTCACATTTCACTACTCTGGGCATCGCTTAGGAATCTTATCATAACCAGAGTAATGAAAACAGATGAATGCATCAACGCTTAACTTCTCTGGATAGATAAATTATAAAACAAAATCTCCCTAACCGTTAGTGTAATGTCTGCAGCGCTTGTCCTGTGGGCTCATCATGACCAAATTTAAACATTTTTTTGTGTTCTCTCATAGCTCATTGATAATGTAGTCCCTTTATATGATGCTTTAAGCATCTTTATAATTGAAAATACCATTGAAAAATCGAGCGTATACCAATACTAAAAAAGGCAACATTTCTCATTCCAAGTGCAGAAGTTCACATTTCATTTCTGCTGGACTGAAGCATCCTTTTTATAATTCTAAAGAGTATTGAAGTGAAAAAGAATAATATTTAGGTGCATGTTCAACATCTGTCAACTGCAAATCAGGTTCTGATTCTAACATTATGTCCTTTTAAGCACTTTTATTGTTTCTTTTTTTAATGGAAAGATATGTAACAACTTGGCAGCAGTTTTGAAGAATGGGTGTATATATTCTGCAGTATTTTTTGTGACCTTCAGAGGATTCATCTTCCTTCTTATGCAACTTCTGTGAGCAAAAGAATCTTCTAAATAATGTTTGACCTGAATATGCCCAAATGAACTTTGCTTAAGGAAATTAAATTTAAACCTGAAAGAGTTTCTAAATATTTATTTTGAAGGTAATATGGTTTAGTGACCAGTTCACTGCAGTGGAAGCAGAAAACGTAACAGTAATTTCTGGATCAGTTGCTGACCTTGTTCGTGACTCTGGATACTGTAATTTACTTCTTACAACTTCAGGCAAGCATCTAAATCTGTCTCTAAATGCCTTTCTGTCTTTTTTCTGTCTCATCCATTTGCACTGAACCGATAACTTTTTGAGACCTGGGCTAGAATAAAGTATTGTATCAGTAGCGTGATATTTAACAGTTTCTTCCTTGTAATAGAGGTGTGCTTAGCTCTCTTTCTCACCTTCACAACGTTTTTACCTTTATGTTGCTAACTTGCTGAGCATTACATTGTTAGATGCTCTGACACAAGTTTCCCACAGACCACTTGCAAAGGAAATAGAGGAAGAAACAGTTTCTCAAAAACATGAAAGATTAAGTGGTGAGATATTAAATGCCTAGTAGCTAATAAGCTAAACATTTCAATGCAGTAATGCAACAGAGAAGTTGAGCATGGATTTAATCTCTTCATAAGTATGAATATATCAACTTTAAAAAGTAAGCGGAAGGTATTTATGTATACACATATTCTTAGGCCAGAGGTGTGAGGACCATTTATTCTTCTGGAAAAGTAAGATGGCATAAGGCAGTTATCAGACTATACTACAGATACTTTAGGAAAATGAGACTCCTAGAGAGAAAGCCTTTTGAATGATATCAGATTCCTATGAAAACTCAAAGAGAGGATGAAACTTTTCAAACATTCACAACAGATCTGAGACTGTTGGGTTAAACATGTAATTTTGAGGTTTTATGAAATCCCTAATTCAAGACTAAATTTTACTAAGCATCAGAGACCCAAAATGGAGAATGAGATTGCTAGGAGATTGTAAATTTGACATAAATGATAACCATAAAAATATGCCAAACTAAAGTTAACAGACACAATAATTTGCAGAACAGTTTCCAGGCTCTTCTTCTAGATCTTCTGACACCTTCTTCTAATATCTTTGGAGACTTTAGAATGTCTTCTGGGAACATTGGGGTCACCGATGTTGCTGGGAAAGCGTAGCTACTACACACTTTTTTCTTCTACAAAATCTAGCAGTTTCTAAATATTTCTGTCAGCTATTTATGGCCAAAAGGGTCATACATCTTCTATTTTCATAGAATCATAGAATCATAGAATTGTAGAATGTTGGGGGTTGGAAGAGACCTCAAAAGACCATCTAGTCCAACTTCCCTGCCAGAACAGGATCCCCTAGGGCAGCCACAAAGGAACGTGTCCAGACGGGTTTTGAAAGTCTCCAGAAAAGGAGACTCCGCAACATTTCCCGGCAGCCTGTTCCAGTGCTCTGTCACTCTCACAGTAAAGAAATTTTTCCTCATGTTGATGTGGAACTTCGTATGTTCTGACTTAAACCCATTATTTCTTGTTCTGTTACTGGGCACCACTGAGAAGAGATTGTCTCCTTCCCCTTGACACCCACCCCTCAGATATTTGTATACGTTAATAAGGTCCCCTCTCAGCCATCTCCTTTCAAGGCTAAACAGCCCCAGGTCTCTCAGTCTCTCTTCACAGGAGAGATGTTCAATCTGCCTCCCGATCTGGGAGTGTCAAGCAACCATTCAACTAGTGCTAGGAAGAGCTCCATATAACGGTCAGGCCCTGACTGCAGCTCCTAGAACAGCAATTTGTGTGTCTGGGTGAGTGGAGGGAGGCTGGTGACTGAACACAGTATAACACTGGTAACCACAGGTCACCGTCCGCAGTCCTATCTGGACCAGATACCTCTGGCACAGCAGAGGCCTCGACCCAGGCAGAGATCTGGAGAGAGGATGTGGCCATCCTCATCCCAACCTGCAGGCTAACACAGTGGGAGACTGTGTCCTCTGTCTCAGGAGCCATGCACTGGTTGAAGAGTCTGGTCACCACATTAAGGGGATGTGGGACGAAGAGCAGATTACACAACATCTGGGAGGATGACAGAGACCCAGCAGAGATAAGGGGCTGAATCCCAGCTGCACAGGAATGGAAGCCCTACTATGTTTGAATGATTGGAAGTGGAGAAGGTGAAAAAGGTTGGAAAAATGATAGACAGGCTGGAGGAATGGGCCAAATGCCAAGTCCTTCATCTGGGAAGAAACCATTGATACAAGCTGGGCCTACTGGGATGCTGTCAAGGAGCAGCTCTGTGGAAAAGAACCTGGGGCTTTGGTAGACAAAATGGATGTGAGCTGGCAGTGTCTCCTTACATAAAAGACTGACAGCTTCCTGGGATGTATTAACAGAAACAATTATTCACTTTTTACTTGACAATTTTTAGACAACATCTAGAATACTGTAGTACATCCAGTTTCCCCAGACACACCCCACCCGATACAAGAAAGACACTAGTAATACGGAATGACTTCAGCAAGGCCACTAAGACAATCAGGGACTGGAGCAGAAGAGGCTAAATGTAGGCCTTGTTCAGCCTGGAGCAGAAATTACTTTGGGGAAGACTTGACAACGGTCTGGCAGAAACTCTGAGGAGGTAACAGAGTTGATGGAGCTGGTATGTTCACAGTGGTGCCCAGTGGAAGAAAGTGCATATAAATTAAAACAAGAGGTTTAAATTAGAATATATTAAGAAAATTATCCCTCATGGACAGTCCAGCAACAGAGTGGGTTGTCCAGGGACTAAGCAATCTCTGTTCTTGGGGGCTTTGAAGATCTAACCAGGCAATTCTCTAAGCATCGTGTTCTGAGCTCAGACCTCACCCTGCTTTGAGACTCCTTCCAGCCTGAGATATTCTATAATTGCAGAACAAAGCCAGTTTGATATCTTGCAGAATAGCAAGACAGTACTAATGTTTACTGGACTTGTAAAATGTTACCGCACCGGAATATCCAGCATCGAGTCAAAAATGACAGCTTTGAAGAGGCTGTAAGTCAAAAGCAAAGCGAGGCAGGAAACAACTCTTGTTTTCAAGAAACAACAAGGACTTCATGTAGTATGGAAGCAAGTATAGCCTTAATTTGTATCTTGCTTTTGGACAGAAGTTTTATTTTGGAAAGGTCTAGACTGCAGCTGTAATGAAATAGGATTAAAAGTGCTCTAAACATGAAGAGAGCATTTGCAATACTGAACATAACTGAATGCAGCAGCAACTAACGCAATTTCTTCTGCAACTGTCAAGAATTATTGCAGAGATAGCTACCTCCTGAAATCAGAACAACCCTTTGCAGAAGCATTTATATATCATAAGTGAGATGCACAGGCACAGATCACTACTGTTTATGATTTATTTTTTTAAAAAGCTTGAAAAAAGTCCGAAATCCTGGAGTACAGTTAAGACTTGTAAGAGAAATGATACCTACTTACTAAATGTAAAGTTAAATCAAAATCTTAAAAAGGTAAGGCTTAGAATTGTTTCAGAAGATCTACCTGAAAAGTTTATAATACAATACCAAGAAGAGAGGAAGTAAGAAGTGTGGTTAAAGGCGAGTAAAACTGATTAAAGGTAGCAAGTAAAAAGCCAAAAGGACAGATGCCATAGAAGAAATTCTATCAACATAACAATGTTAAACTTCTGTACAAACTTGGAAAAAACTTTATAATGAAGAAATATTTGTTTAAGCACATGATAAAGAAGAGGTAGACTGGGAATCACTGTGGAATATTAGCTCCTTGGAGCATTCTTCTCCGTCAAGGATGTACATTTGTAAGAAAATATCGCAGGTTAGGGCTGGGCCAGCCACTAAATGCAGACAGACACTCTCTAACCTCCTCTTCCCCCCCAATATGGGAAGGAAAAGAGAATGAGGCAGAGAGGCCTACGGGTTAGGAAAGAAAAACTAGAACAGCTTTAATGAAACAATAATGGAAAAAATAGTGAAATGATAAAATTAAAGAAACTATATACAGCAATATATAAGCCTGATGTCGAACCCCACTGATGCTGCAGAGCTGGAGGCACTGGGGAAGCCCCAGGCTCAGTGGTGATGGGAGCTGGATACAGGGAGCTGGATTCAGGGAACTCAGGATCCAGATCAAAAACAAGAGATCAGACAGAGTCATCCCTGGACACCGGCCATTGCAGGGGGGTTGGACTAGATGATCTTTAAGGTCCCTTCCAACCTCTAACATTCTGTGATTCTGTGATTCTGTGATTCTGTGATTGCGGAGAAGGGAAAGGAAGGTAGAAACTCTTGTGATCACTCAATTTGTACTAAATATAACGTATATGGGATGGAATACTCTTGTTGGTCACCTGTCCTGTCTATTACTCCATGGAAGTGCAACCATTTATTTCCTTGTGACCCATTTTACTACCCAGCACCCCCAGCGTGGCGCACAAGAGCCAGCAGTGGCCTTGGCTACTATAGAAATAAGTATCAGCAAGAGCCTTTCTGCACACCAGTCCCAGGCAGTAACTGTAAACATCAGGTGTTATCACTGCCAGTAGCACACACTGTCTGCAAAAACATGCTGCTGACTTCAGAACGTGCAGCCTTTTAGAAGACACTAAACTGGAAAGAAAAAATCACTAAACAGAATTGGGTTTTTTAGCTAAAACCAGGACAGGCAAGAACTTAGTTTTTGTTTTTGTTTTCAATAACTGCAAGACCTATGAGATCCAAATCCTTCATTCTTCATCTTCCATTTGCATTGATCTGTTCTCAGCACACTAATACATGGACATCCTGCAATTTCTGAGCTGACTTAACATGCAGTCTTCCAGCAGTGGAATAAGATCACCCTCAGAAAAGAAGAGAGAGCAGAGTCACTGACTTTGCTTTATCCTTTAAGAAAAACATTCATTGCTATTGAGCTGTTACTGACACTCACCATTAGTGTTTGTTTTGCGAAGGGAAGGTCAAAAATACTGACTTTGTCTGACTTTGAACTTCATCTCAACTCTGTGATATATGACACTAGAAGCCAGGGTAAAGAACCCTCTATCGACAGAAGACTTCTTGCCATTTTAGGAAGAACTTGTGAACTCTCTTTGTACTTAGGTCAAGTTACTCTGATTTCTAACATGATTTCATGTATTGGTTCCCAAAACTTCTGAAGAGTCTGCTGTGCTATGCTTTCAGTGCTATGCTTTAGACTGAGTAGAATTATTTATTTACAACGTGGTAGAGTTTAGCTTTGCCCGTAGGCAAAGTAGTCAAATAACATAAAAAGACAGTCATTTGAACCACTCTAAATTTAAATTCTGGGAAGTTTCCATGTGACGGACTTTTTTATAGAGGAAAAAGGAACTCTGCAGGTTTTTTTTCACTCTTGTGACTACAGTTTGGCCTGGGGTGCATGCAACAAAGATGGTGAGAAATGTGAGCACTTAACTTTTATAGAACACACTATACCCTGTGATAAAGAGCACATCCACGTAAATTGGGTATTTTTTTTTAATTTTCCTCTTTCCAAGGAAAGATTAGTAATCATTTTTTTTTATTATTATTTTTCGTCCAGTTCTGAGGTGATTTGGCCGTATGTCAGTCATTTTTGCATAAGGACAAGATAAGCAATCTCAGGCTTCCTGGTTGGGGAATCCTTCTCTGTAGATGCATGAAGGATAACTGTCTGCACCTTATGCTCTATCTACTTTTCATCTTTCATTTCATCTACTTTCTATGATTCAACTGTCATTGTGAAGTGAAAAGTGTATCAATATTCAGCAAGGTATCAGATATACATTAGAAGAAACATGAATCTGATATCTTCTTTTCCTGCTTATGGTTATATATTGTCTTCTATTACAAAATGCTGTTATAAACATTTCAGGTAAGTTCAACTTCAATGACATGAAAAGAGAGAGAAAGCCATTAGCATCAAACATATTTTTGATATTGACTACCTCTAGAATTTTTGCCTTACGTGAATTTGTTCCTGAGTGTTGACATTTTTGGTGCAGATACACAAATCACTTTACATCTTGGGTAAATCAACCTTTTTTCATTTGTTTTGTATTTTCTGTATAAACAGAAACACACAGCCCATGGACCAAAAGTGGTTCACAAAATAGTGTATGAAAGCCCTTACTCTGAACAAAGAGATGCAAAGTACACTGTGTAGAAAGCAAACAACCTATAGTGTTACATTAAAAAAAGACTCCCTTCATACTAAAGAACTTCTATGTTTCTTATTAAAATTGATAGAAGAAATAAAGCTCCATCCTGTGATCTGCTTAGAAAACTACAATGAACTATCTATTTTAGGTAAGACACATGGGACTCCCCGGTTTTTCAAAAGATTGCAGCATCTTTATGTGAACATTCCTTAATGGAGAAGTATAAATGGCACTTTCCAGTTGTCAGTTAACCACAGGGTTCTGGGGAAACTGTATCTTATGAGGCAGACAGGATGGGTAAAAGAGATTTCCTACTGGTGAATAGAAATGGTGACAATGGTTTTGTCAAGCTTGATCTTGAATTAAAATCTCGAACAAAGCTGTATCTTTATTGTTATTTTGATTCAACTATTTTTGTAGCACTTAATCCTTGGGGCTAAAAGATTTGAAGAGAGACACATTTCAATTATTTTTATCACCTGAATTAAAAATATTGTCACTGGAAGAGTACCTCTTTTACTTCTTTGAGATCACTCCTGTCATCAGCAGTTTTCCCCTAGACACATCTGCATTCAATTTGGAAGAAACTGGCAAAGACTAAAGGAGACACCTTCAACTCATGTCAATCTTCTATGTCCTGTTGGATTATTTACACTTTTATGAATACAGGCAATACAATGGCCTCTTTGACCTCAAGCAAAGATCTCTGACAAAGATCTCTGGTAATACAACTAGACAAAATATTTTAAAAAAGGGGAATGGTGGTATTGAGTTTGTTTTTATAGCGGGTTTGCCAAGTGATGCAAATGCAAATTGGAATTCCACATTCTGTATTAACAAGAGACAGAGCACAATATTATTCTTTGATGCCCTTCTGAATGTTTTTTTCCAGCTGTATACAACAATGCTGATCTTTTGGTAGGAAAATTACATTCCTTTCTTCATCAAAGTTCAAGTTCATGAAATATAATGTAAAAATCCTTTAATTTAGTAAAACAAAGCTATTGTTTTAGCAGACATTTTGATATAGTGCTAATCAGAGTGATTTCACAAAATTATTTTAAGCACTCACATAAATGACTAAGTTCAATGAAAATGGAGGTAGAAACAGCTCATATGAAATCAATTATGTTCCGCTGATTACAGTAGGGTTTCATTTGGCGTCTACATCTGCATGGTTACTGTGTGCATTCTTTCATTAATTTGTTGATAACAATTTTATAGTGCATAATGATCCTAATCTAAGATTATAAAGCATTTTACAAGATATATACAGGAACAGTTTATCTCAGCACTGAAAAGCCGCTGCTCTTATTTCAGTCCTCCTCCAGTTGGCATTTTTGGCCCCTCAAGTCAGGCACTTCTGGCTGTGAAACCCTAGGTTTTGAATCAACACTACAAGTGTTAAAGAATAGTGATGTAAAGAAAGGTCATGTAAAGGGCACATCCAGGTGACCCAAGCCAGAATGAAAGTTATATCTGCATATTAAATAACTGAAGTAGTTTAATTTGTATACAACAGCAGCTTCTGTTTGTACCTAGGGCTACACCTTGAACTTCTTTATTTCCAGTATTCCTTTAATGAGCTATTCCTATACATTTGTTATGTCTTAACAGAACATCTTTTCTCTTCTGAAAGAAAAGCTAGAACAAGTATTTCCTGAATGCTAGAAAAAATAACTGAGAACTGCTGATGCAGATGTTAAAGAATCAGTGATGCTGTGACCTGCTGAGAGATACCGCTTGCTCATCCTGCACTCATGGAGAGAGCTAAAGCCACAGGCACCATTCATGACCTCAAAATGTCCTCACCCAGCTCCAATGCTAGCTGAAATTGTAACTTAGTTTGTACCTATATAAAACTGATGTTACTCACTTCTCATCTACTTTCACTCTCAAGATATGTTTAAGATTGGGAAGCAACACTGAAGTTAGAATGATATGATATAACCTAATACTGCAATCTGCATTTCAACAGAAGTCTTTGGAAAGGAGAGCCCCAGATCTGAAAATTTCACCTTAAAATGTTTTGCAACTTGACTTTACCAGTTCTTCAAAATGTACAAAAGTGATGAACTATAGTCCATGTCAATACACCAGAGAAAACTCAGAATCTTTACTGAAGCAGATCTAGTACTCTACATAAATGAAATATAACAAGGGTAAATGTAGAGTCTTGCATCTGGGTAGGAACAACCCCAGGTTCCAGTATAAGTTGGGGAATGACTTATTAGAGAGTAGTGTAGGGGAAAGGGACCTGGGAGTCTTGGTGGACAGCAGGATGACCATGAGCCAGCACTGTGCCCTTGTGGCCAGGAAGGCCAATGGCATCCTGGGGTGCATTAGAAGGAGGGTGGTTAGTAGGTCAAGAGAGGTTCTCCTTCCCCTCTACTCTGCCCTGGTGAGACCCCATCTGGAATATTGTGTCCAGTTCTGGGCCCCTCAGTTCAAGAAAGACAGGGAACTGCTGGAGAGAGTCCAGCACAGGGCAACTAGGATGATTAAGGGAGTGGAGCATCTCCCTTATGAGAAAAGACTGAAGGAGCTGGGGCTCTTTAGTTTGGAGAAGAGGAGACTGAGGGGTGACCTCATTAATGTTTACAAATATATCAAGGGTGAGTGTCACGAGGGTGGAGCCAGGCTCTTCTCGGTGACAACCAATGATAGGACAAGGGGTAATGGGCTCAAACTGGAACATAAGAGGTTCCGCTTAAACTCGAGAAGAAACTTCTTCTCAGTGAGGGTGACGGAACACTGGAACAGGCTGCCCAGAGAGGTTGTGGAGTCTCCTTCTCTGGAGACATTCAAGACCTGCCTGGACACGTTCCTGTGTGGCATAGTCTAGGCATTCCTGCTCTGGCAGGGGGATTTGACTTGATGATCTTTCGAGGTCCCTTCCAATCCCTAACATTCTATGATTCTATGATAACTGAGAGGGACTTACAGTAGTAATATTGCCTTACCCTAATAGTATAATAATGTCATTCTGGACAGCAGGAATGAAGGAAAGCTTTCAGAGGAACAGGATTAATGCATCTTAGTCAGTCTTGGAGAGTCAGAGAATCATAGAAGGGCTTGGGTTGGAAGGGACCTTAAAGATCATCTAGTTCCAACCACCCTGCCATGGACAGGGACACCGTCCACCGGACGAGGTTGCTCAAAGCCCCATCCAACCTGGGCTTGAACACTTCCAGGGAGGTGGCATACACAATTTCTCTGGATGACCTGTTTCAGTGCCTCACCACCCTCACAGGAAAGAATTTCTTTCTTGTATCTAATGTAAATCTACTTTCAGTTTGAAATCATCACCCCTTATTCTATCACTACACTCCCTGATAAAAAGTCCCTCTGCCTCTTTCCTGTAAGCCCCCTTTAATCACTGAAAGGCTGCTGTTAAGTCTTGCCAGAGCTTTCTCTTCTCCAGGCTGAGCAGCTCCAACTCTCTCAGCCTGTCCTCACAGAGGAGGTCATCTCAATGTGTGTTCCAAATATCTTAACCCTCCAGACAAATTGTTTTGCCTGTGATTTTGTTTGCAATTTCACTTAACTGACCATCAAAGGTATCTACATCACCAGAGTCACACTGAGTGAGACTAAAACTCCAAAGTCAAGTACGAGTATATATTATAGCAGCTAGATCTACCAGAAAGTCAGCTATTGATTAACAGTTACTTGCAGGTGCAAACTCCAGATACAAATAGGAAGATGAGCATCTTCTTTTCATGACAATCGTGACAATCCACCACCATTACCTTGATCTGTTTTTTTGTCTCATTGTACCAAATCCAGCTGTGCCCCTGTCAGCACAAAATACTTTCAGCAGGATATAGCAGAAAAAAACCCTGAAAACCAAACCAAACCAAAAAACCTCCCAACATTAAAAACTAGAGCATTTCCTACCAATCAACAGGGGAAATATAAGAAGGATGGATACAGGTATCCAAGTTAGAATGCAGCTAAAACATCCAGAAAAATACCTCCACTCTTCTGCAGAGCTCAGTGTGATCTTCAATGACTGTACTTAGTCTAAGTACTCAGTTTCAAATTTTATAGGAAAATCTTATCCTCCAAAATGATTCTGGGTAAGTGATTCATTACTGACAAGAACAAGTGCAACTAGCTAAATCACCATATCATTTTCTACTTAATCTCTACTTAGTTATTTTCTACTTTATCTACTCTGAACCTTATTTCATGCCTGCACACTTTCTCTAGCAGTGATAAAGCACTAAACCAGGAGTTATATGGTGAACATGCAGGTTCTGTTTGTTATTTGAAATTCCAGGGTTAGAAGTTGCTGAGCAGCCCATTTTAGAGTCAAGGGCTTTGTTTCTCAACAAATAGGCACAAGACTGGTAGACTGTGTAGTGTAAGCTTAAAGATGGTACATTTAAGGACATCTGAGGATGAGTGAAATCACTGTTGATGGGAATGATTAAGCTCTGACGGCTGTGTTTGTACTCACTCTACTGTGCCATCATTGAATTGGGGTGCCATGAATATCGTGACACAGAAAATGAGATTTTATGGATAATTTTTCTTACAACACTTTCCATTCCAAAACACCATATTAAATCATGTTCATATTCAAAAAGCATTTCTAAATTTTCAGCATGATTCTACAAGGCTATAAAAGTAAAAATGCTGCAGCATAGATGCAGAAAAGGATGGGCTGGCAACAGTGCAAAAACTTAAGTAGTAAAAATGCAAAAATAAATTTTTGCATTTTCTTTCTTCGCAATTTTAGTGTTCTCCATTAAGAAAATAATCTGTACATGCAAACACAGCCTACTCCAATATAAACTGTAACATCATAGCTTTCAAGACATGAAAAGAGTCCAATTTTCACAGAATAGTCTTCAATTAACTCGAAGGTTTAAAAAGAGTGGAAACTTGGTGCTCCAACCCACATACAAATAGTGTCTTCCTGGTGCAGACCTCCATCTTTATCAGTCAGGATGTGATCATGCATCCACCTCTGCCCTGTGGAGCATATCATCAGCAGAGTAAATTACCAGTTCCAAAAGATTTTCTACAAAAATTACTTCTATCACCCAGTTATACTCACAAGACACTATCTTAAAATTGTTTACTATCTCAGTGTAGCCAGTAGCACAGTTTTGCTCTAAGAACAGAGTAGATTGTATATTAATCATATCATCTGGGATACACTGAAATCAAAGAACATCTGTTGTTAAATGTGGCCATAGTTTCATTCCAGATATTTACAGTAAGACTAAATATGATACAGGACAAAGAAGATGGAGGCCATTAATGCGCTTTTTTATTCTTGAATTAGCTTAATTTCTCCCTTTCAAAATTTTTAAAGAACTTTATCAGCCACAACAAAAAGAGAATCTCTCAGAAAGTCATTCTATATTTGCAAGACTGTTTAATGCAATGCAGTGAGTGCTGGTACACAGAATGGTGTACTTGTTCATAAAGTAAATGCACGCAACTGTCCAGAAATCCTTGCCAGTTTTGTATATTGCCAAGAGAGATGCACTTCAACAGATCATCATTTATATTAGCAGCTGGACAAGTGAAAGCAGGATGACGCATGAAATGGCTTAAGGAGAAGCACCAACTTTTTACTAAGGTTAACTGGAATTACGCCCTGTCATTTCATTCTAAAATGGTTCTAAATAGGTAAATAAAAATAATAAAAGCATATTAACAAGCTGAAAAACAGATAAATATTACTTATGTTACACCAAATTTTGTGCTGAAAGTTATTTTTTTCTGTTCTTTCCTGTTTCATGTCTCTTCGAACTCAAGAAGCCTGAGTCTTTCACCAAGCTCATCAGTTTACGTTACTGAAGTTCAGTGCTGTTGTTCTCACACCCAGCTTCTGCATCTGCAATTTTGCCACTTCAAAAGCTAAAAAATACTTGACAAGACGGTTCAAATACAATCTGTAATGAGCTTAGCACATGTATTTATTATAGTCTGAAAAAACAATTACTCCAGACTAATACCAGCACTTGAGGCCATATTCAGATGTAAATTACATCAGCGTTAAGTAGAGTAATTCATTTGATAGTGATGATACTACACTAACGTTGCCAAGTGACAACTGGAGGGAGGTTTGATACATTCAAACTCCATCCACAAGGAGAAACTGAATGGGAAAAGTACTCTAAAGTGAAAATTTCCAAACCTGGGTATCCCTGTGACACAATGATATTTATTTTCTGCTGAATGATGTTTTAAATGACTGTTCAAGTTCCTTATTTAAGATTACCTACTAAACCCCAAGGAGTTATTATGGAAGAAACATTTCCCACCAACATCTGAGTATTTTTAACCAGTCCATCTTTTTGGTTGTTCATGTACTATGGTAAGCTCATCACAAGATTGCCACATTCTACTGAAGTAATGCTACTGGCAAAGTTCTCATCTCGGGTGAATTTTGTCACTATTCTCATCTTAGAATGTACAGGTAGCAGAACATGATAACCAGAGCTGTGAAAAGCCACAGTTGCACAATCACTAACCCACGGGAAATGCATCCTCAAACTAAGATTGTGTTTATCAAACAATTAATGAATCTTCTCAGTGAATCTGACACCTATTGCAATTGTAATAAATTACGTAGCAGATATGTTGAGTTTTAACAGTCTAGCAAGAAATACTATAGTATATTATACCATCCCCAATTTTTAAGATGTAACTTTACTGCAAAAGACAGTATGAGAGTCCATATTTGTTAAACATCAGTGATTTCTGAAGCAAGTAAACTACATTCCTAAGCAGAAATATTGGCTGTAAGTGGCTCTCTAGATACTGCCTAGATTCTAGATGGACCCTTCAATTTATGCTGGTTTTCCTCCAGCAGCATCACTGGTCATGCAATTAAGTGATATGGGGCACTTCTGTATGACTTCATTTTTGTTGTAGGAAAGCAAGGAGTAAATCTTAGATCTTCTTTTAAAATTGCCCAACTACTGCTTATTGTCATGGCACAAAATAGGATCCTCACAATCTCAAACTTGGGAAGGAAAAGGTAGAACTGAATGTGCAACTCTATCTTTTATATTTTTCTGGCTCTGGAGAATATAAAATGTAGCAAAATGTTGTTTTTGTCAATAAACCAAGTAGAAATGATTCAAAATGCAAACACAGGAATCAGAACTATGACTGAGGCACCATTTTTAAACTCAAAGAAAGAGTGTATTTAAAATGAAACATTATTACTTTATTGCTATTTGTCATCTGCACCGGATACAGTGTTTTCCTGGGGACTGGCCCAAAAACATGGGAGCCAAGCCTCCCTGAGAACTAACCTTATCATCACTGTCTTTTACACACCTCTGTAAATTCTGCCAGGAGAACAAGACACATCCCTCTGACCTTAAAACCACAGAGCTCTAAATATTATTTTACCGTAAGGAAAGGATGAATGAGAAAGAATATCATATATCATACCAAGATGGGATAGTTATATCACCCAATTTCAGTGTTTCCTTTACATACTAGGAGCATAGAAGGAGATTCACATAAGATAACACAGTCTGGTGATGCTCTTTGTCCTTACTTCTCTTGATAGTCATTGAAGAGACAGGAGTTTTTCACAAGAGGAATCTAGTTTATTGCCAGTGATTTGAGAGGGAACCTTTGCACAATTCTGCATCTCCTCAGTCTCCTGAGTCTCCCAGTATATACAGCAAAGAAAGATTTTTTTCAAACTGCACCTAATATCCCTTTCACCAGCAACCATGCTCTCTGCTTCTGCTGGTGAGGGTGATTCAGAAGCCCATTGACCGTCCCTAACTCTATCCTTTGCTTCTCTGTTTCCACAAGACCACTGGGCAAGTGGCCTAAAGGCAACCTGCAACAGACTATGCCCAAGTCCCAAACCTGGGGGCACTCAGGAGCTCGGACCCCAAGGTGAACTGTGACATATACTCACACTCATTCTTGTCACAATACCGAATGAAGACAAGCTGAGAATGCTAGTATAACTGAATCCTGCTAAAATCTCTTTGCATTGGCAAATTTCTTCCTAGTCTGCTGTTTTGCTTATCTACATTTTTATTATTATAGATTAATCCAAAAGAGCCTTTTTCAAGAACACTTCTTACTGCGCTTTCACTGAAGGGCTTATTTTAGCAAGTACTAAAAGATGAGGTATTTGCATATAAAACAAAATTTAGCTTCAAACACTGTTTCTTTTGTATTTCATAACTGTATCTAAAGGACCTTACACTTTTTGTATGAGAGTATAAGCCTAAGTATTTTGGTGTATCACATTACATTAAAGTCTTGCTCATATTTAATATCTCATTGACACCTAACATGTTAAATAACATACAATTAATTGTTCTGAGATGACATACACCACTTAGATAACCAAGTTAGGTAAGGGAAAGAATTGTGAATGAGTAAGATTCTGATAGGATTTTTTTTCCACTGGATAATGTTGTGGAAAGACTATGTCCATATGATAGACATACAGTCCTTTATTAACATTTTTGTCCTCCCTGTTCATAGGTGGGATCGTTATTTAAATCCTTTGGGTTAGAATTATGAAAAGTCTCCTTTACCCTACCTTAGGTTATAGAGAAAACCTATGACACAGAGCTCAAATGGCAAGTTCTACCTTCTCTCTCACTCTTTAGAACACTTTGGAGAACTGTGACCAGAGAGCACTTGGATATTTTAGCCATCCAATGGCAATCTTTTGGAATTATAGATTAAGAAGGGGAAAGCAGGAAGCAAAATGGGCCCAAATGTTTTGCCATTTAAATCACCAAAGTTCCTGAAAAATCCCTGCTTTATAAAGAGAAAAAAAAAAAAAAATTGTTGCGAACTGTGGACTAGCACAGGCTGGAAAGGTAATTTCATCCAAGGTTGTCAACTCCTGCCAAACAAGAAAGACAACTAAAAATATTTGTAATATATTTCTGGGTCTTCAAAAGTAGAGTTTGGGGTTTGATTTGTATTTGTATGAGCAACACTTGTGGATAAAGAAGATAAAGGAATCAGATCTCTAGTCCAAGATTGTCTCAAGGGCTGACTGATTTCCAGATGTCTAGCTAAGGGATCATGCAACATTTTCAGTCCACTTATAATTTTCCCCTCTCCCTTCTAAAAAGTTCATTCAATTTTTATTTTTTTTTTAAAGTAAAGAAAAAGGAAGTTGTAATATTTTGAGTTTTATTTGGAAGTTGGGTAATAAGATCAACTCTAGGGTATCCCAGGCTTACGTATGTTTGGTTTGGCTCTGTACTGCCAGGGGCACAAGCATTGTCGTCATACACTGCACTAGCAACTCCAGAAATGTTATTAAAATGTTTCCTTAGAGTCTAGGGCAGCTGTCACTGTGCGATGTGACCCACTGAGGGATTTGGCAGCAACTAGAGAATTAACCTAGGAATTGCCTCTAGACCTGATCTTTAAGTCAACCTCTACAAAATCTCCTTGCAGAGTTGTAAGAAATGTCTGACTTCATAAAATAAGGCAAAGAAATTTTCTCATTTTCTTCAGTGAAGGTGATTCTTTTTTTTTTATTCTTGGCCTGTCACCTCAAACTTTGAACTCATGTATGGACAGAACATGTATACCACATGGCAGGGTCTTCCAAAATGAAATAAAAACTGTAAATATTTGTATGGTTACACCTTCATTTGTTTATTAGTACTCTAATGACCACCTGTAGGATGGGATTTTATAGATTGCCCCTTACTGAAACTCTGTCTTTAGGGGAATTTAACTTCTCTCTACTACTTCTCCACACCGTGGGCCAATCTGAATAATTCTGCCAAATCATGTATCACGTTTAGTCTGTAGCATATCCCAAATCTGGGCATCACACTTTCTGCCTGGAATAAGGTTTTCTGCATGCTGACTGGCAGCCCCAAAGCACTATGGACTGGACCCTGCAAGGAACTGGTGTGTCCTCCCATTTAGCATTGTCCTTGTCGGTGCACGTTTTCTTCCTCCGGTTTAACAGAAGACCCAAAGGAACAGCTGTATCACCTTCCCTCTACAATTCCATACATGTCCTGCACTTACTTGTACTTCTGTCCTCTGTGAGACAAACTCTTCTCATTCTCACGATGTCCCCCATCACTGACTCATCACTCCACAGGGTGCCCCCCACCGCTGAATTTCCATCTGGTAGATTCTCATTCTTCTCATTGAGCACTCAAAGAGTGCCTTTAGCAGTAAAGGTGATGTCTCTCTGGAATGCAGCTTTAGTAGTTAGCACAGTATGGGAGGGATTTAGAAGCTGACATAAAATTTGATCTGGCAATGTGGTCTCTGCTCTGAGCACCCAGGGGCCCTGTTGGATCCAGTTCTTTAAGTGGTAGCTCAGGAGTCAAATTCAAAAGAAATTTAATATTTAGCACTTTTAGACATCTTTGAAACTTGTGATCTTAACGTTAGAATCATAGAATCATAGAATCATAGAATCATAGAATGTTAGGGATTGGAAGGGACCTCGAAAGATCATCAAGTCCAATCCCCCTGCCAGAGCAGGAATGCCTAGACTATGCCACACAGGAACGTGTCCAGGCAGGTCTTGAATGTCTCCAGAGAAGGAGACTCCACAACCTCTCTGGGCAGCCTGTTCCAGGACTCCCCTACCCAGATGCAAGACTAGTTACTAAACTTTTTTTTTTTTTTTTCAAAAATTGAAAGTAGCTATTTGTACAAGCTGTAGTCACCAAGTCCATTACAAGTCATTGAGCTGAATCTTAAAGCTAACTCTGAGGTGTCTTTCACACTCTCTACAAACTTTCTGTGCTGCTTCAAAATGAGAACACACATTGGATATTTTCTCTGTAACATTTGGCTGTCTGTCAGAGTGAGAGCAACATTAGGTGTAAATCACAAGAGCACTTGTTCCAATTTAAATATTATTTTTGTACTGTGTCTTAGACTATTCCCTCATATATCAGCTGTTCCCATGCAGACCAGCACAAGAACATCTGTTTAAAAACAAACTGTTTATTTTATTATATCTCCCAAAGTTGTGCTTGTGAAAGCATACAACAATACTGGGAAAGGGAGAAGCCGCCTTCTTTCTTTGAGTTCACATATATGACTTACTTTGATGGAACAAAGCTGACTTAATCAGCTCACACTGCCATTTTGTTCACATGTTGTTTCAAAGCAAAGCAAAAGAAAGAGAATCTAAGGATGAGAACATGTTATTTCCCAATATTACCAGGCCCAGGGAAAATGTGCAGTTAACTAAACACTCCATTTAATGAACTACTTATATATTTTGCAATTATTTTTATATGATGCAGGTTGCTTGTATTTTCTTCTTTTTGTTTGGGTTTTTTGAAGTAGCAACATTTAGATTTTATTTGAATAGCTAAATAAAATTTTACTTAGGATGTATGGTAAAATACTGGCTTTAATGTTCTATCTATTGTGGATACATTCACAGTTAAATAACAGATAAACTGTGGGAGTGCTTAATGCTGAGATGTTACTGAAATAATTCTGCAACTAATTATAGTTGTTCTGTAAAAATTGTTTAACATATGCATAATATTTTTATGTGACAATTTCTAAAATGTTGTCTTTATTAAGTTGTACAATAGTCTTGAGAATTATCATAGAACCAAGGAATCATAGAATGGTTTGGGTTGGAAGGAACCTTAAAGCTCATCTAGTTCCAACCATCCTGCCATTGGCAGGGACACCTTCCACCGGACCAGGTTGCTCAAAGCCCCATCCAACCTCGGCTTGAACACTTCCACGGAGATGGCATCAACAACTTCTCTGGGCAACCTGTTCTACTACCTCACCACCCTCACAGTGAAAAATTTCTTCCTTGTATCTAATCTAAATCTACCTTCTTTCAGTTTGAAACCTTTACCCCTTGTCCTATCACTACATTCCCTGATAAGGAGTCCTTTTCCCTCTTTTCTGTATGACCTCTTTAAATACTGGAAGGCTGAAATAACATCTCTCTGGACTATTCTCTTCTGTACACTAAACAACCTCTTGCAGCCTGTCCTCCAACAGAGGTGCTCCAACAACATCCTGGTCATCTTCATGGCCCTTCTCTGAACTGGCTCCAACAAGTCCATGCCCTTAACTAACCAAGTAAATCTGTTTACACCTTGCAGGAAGGGGAACTAAATTATAGGTAAATTATAGGTAAATTATATGTAAATTATAGTATTTACGTACCAGACATGTAGTGCTCTCCACATCTGAGACTGTTCATATCTCAGTTACATAGAAAACAACCTGTTCTATTGTTGTTCAGCAGCTGAGACCTGAACACTAACAGCTTGTGTTGTTTTCTGTGGCCAGGATTTAGATCTGTGATTTCTTTGTCAAAAGAAACATTGCATCAAATCCAGTATCACCCATCGCATGAGTCTGTAAAGTGTTTCCAACAGGCTCAGGCTGAGTCAATAGAGCAGAGAATGTTAGACAGTTTTGCTGTTTCTCCAGTGTCTACAGTGATAAAAATAGATTACAGAAATATGCTGGCTGTAACAGCGCCTAATTTTATTTTCAGGAAACACTCTGGAAGAAAGTAAATTCCCTTACAATATAAGACCAAGCATCTTGTCTTCTGTATACATTTATTTGCATTCAAATCACATTGTTACTTCCTCACAGTGTGGTTGGTATTATTGTGTCCAGAGCAGTCAGCATAGCAGAGTTTTCAGACCAGAGGTTCTCAAGCTACGGTGACTTGCCATGAAAGAAGCACAAGTTTCAAAGCCCTAGGCATGAGCTGCAGCAGCAGTGGCTTGGCTTCTGTGCAAGGTCTCAAATGTGCTACATTGCTTATACTTGCTGCAGTGTGTTCCAGTGACTCTACCTGCTCTCCAGGGCCTACGGGAATCACAGAATCGTTTAATTTGGTAAAGACATCTAAGATGATCGAGTCCAGCTGTTAACATAGCATTTCCAGGTCCACCACTAAACTATGTCACTAAGCACCACATCTACACATCTTTTAAACACCTCCAGGGGTGGTGAATCTACCATTTCCATGGACAGCCTTTTCCAGGGCTGAACAACAGTTTCAGCAAGGAAATTTTCCCTAATATCCAATCTAAACCTCCCCTGGGGCAACTGGAGACTGTTTCCTCTTGTTCTATCACTCATTACTTGAGAGAAGAGACCAACATCCACCCTGCCACAACCTCCTTTCAGGTAGTTGTAGAAAGCAATAATTTCTTTTCTCAGCCTCCTTTTCTCCAGACTAAACAACCCCAATTACTTCAGTTACTCCTCATAAGACTTGTTCTCAAGATGGCCGTTGCTAGACTTTTGGCTTAGACCAGCTGGAGGTGAGTAAAGGAAGAAGAGGCGGGGGTTTGGTGGATTGCCCATCACATAGACTCCTGGTTTGAAGAGGAGAAAGAAGTAGTTGTTGTGAGTGGGAATAAGGTCATGGGGCTGAATTCTGCTCACATTCAGGTCACTTCAATGACTTTTTTAATGGTCTTAATATGTTCTCTGTAACAGAAAAAAAAAATAAGAACAGACTGGATGCTCAAGGACTCAGAAATACTAGATCATTTTGGTAATATTCTAAAAAACATGAATGCCATATCAGTCCAAAATAAACTATTTTTATTGAAAATGTGTTTTCAGAACCCATCTTTTTGGTTAAATCTTATGAAAATACACATCACCCCCCTTTGTAGAAGCAGTATTTTTCAAGAAAGAATCCTCTCTAAACAAACAAGGATTATTTGAAAGAGTTCCTGCAACTCAGGGAACAATTACATGCTGCTTTTGGGGATGGGGACTTAAGTGGATTCTTTTGGAAGACACCTGCAAAGTCAGCCCGAAGACACAAAGCCTATCTTGAGAGCTTTTACTGGTACTGCACAGACTGCTGGTGAGGCTAGTAGGTGCTTCAGTTTTTAATCCTACTTGAGTTAGAGTTGGACAGGTCCTGCCTTTTAGCGCTGGAAAGCCAGGCAAGTAGCTGTATGGGCTATATTTGTCCTATAGATTTTATTTCACATCTGCCTGCTTGAACATCTGGGAGGAAGTCCGAAGCCCAGATCTGTGTTAGTAATGCCAGGACCTCAACTAGGACGCTGGCATGAGAACAATTGGAAATAATGCCAAAAGACATAACTACCACACTTGGGCCAAAGAACCAGAGTTTTGTTCAAAGACAGAGTAAAGAGAATTTGGAGGTTTTTAGGTGAGTGAATTTTGAATTGGTCTACAGCAAAACATAATCATTCCCGTACGTCCGAGAAATGGAGTGAAGGATTTAGAGAAATGGACAGCAGGGTAAGAAATATGGATCAAAAAACCTGTAAGTAGAAATACAATAGACAGGAAAGATGGTTAACTGAGGGGAACAAAGGAAAGAAAGGAAAGCTGGAGGAAGGAAAAGGAAATTTCTGAGCATATACGATTAGAGCATTTTTTGAATGGAAGCTGTGGCAAGCAAAAGAACTTTAAAATTACACCAGATGCATTGATTACTTTACGAAAGCTGTATGTTAAGTTTTATTAAAGATGGAGAACAAATTATTTTATTAAAAAATATGGCAAAGGAGAAAGGAATTTCGCTGGTTCTGAAATAAGCACTCCAAATTTAAAAAGTACTAACAATAGCTGAAATTACCTAATTTATAAGGAAATCACTGTGTGTTACCTATGTAGGAAACTTGATCTGATCAGTTGTATGGAACAAAAAGAAACAACTATTTTACATATATATTCAAGCAATTTGACAAACAAAATGAAAGGATCAAAATTATGGAATGGGATTGAAAAGGGACTAACAGAAACACAGGAGTCATACACGAAGAACAGCTAAATCGTCTAGAAAAGATGAGAATAAAGATAAAAGAGATTAAACATCACTGGGACTTGCTCATTGCAAAAAAAAAATGCTGATCTCAAGTTCATAGAAATTTAGAAGCCAACACTGAGTGTGGCTATGGAGAGGAATCATTACAACATTATTACAGAGCAGTGACTCTATAAGCTGTAATAGTCTGGGAGACTTTGGTTTCGTGGATATAGACTGGAAAACAAATACTATTAGTCATGATGAGACCTCAAAAATGTGATAGCTTACACATATTTACTGAGAGAACTAAGAATCATATTGCCTACATAGTCTGAAGATATTGTAGAATAGTGGAATACGAAAAAATAACCTTGCAAGGAGTATTCATTGACAGATTCAGCTTAAAATAAATGAGAAGAAAATAACCAATAACCTCTATTCCAAAGACACACATCTGATTTAAAAAGAGAAATTATAGTTAATTAAGTCATCTGGACTGAACTCAAAATTTGTATATAGAGGAAGGCAAAGATTCATAAACCATGTAGAACATGCTTCCATTTGGAGAAAAAAAAAATTGTACAATGAAGAACTTCAGACCTAGCTGGATGAATAAACAAAAAGGATATTAGAAGTAAGCAGAGGCTGCAAGGAATGGAAAGAAGGGCTGATCAGCCAAGAAATCATCTTTTAGAGGTCAAAAATCTAGGGATAAAATGAGAATAGCCAAAAGTCAAGCTGAGTTAGAACTTTAGAGGATATTAAAATAAATAGGAAAGAAAGGCACTTTAGGAATATAAATAAAAACAGAATAAACAAAAAAAAAAAAAAGAAGAAAAGAAGGGCCAAGATTGAGATTAAAGATAATCTAGATATGGCCCCTATACTAAATGCATAGTTTGCCTCAGCTTTCAATATGAAATGGAAGAGATAAACAATAACAGAAATTAAGATAAAAAATGACCAGAATGGAACTTAGAACTCAGACATCTTAATGCAGTCATGATTAGATAATTAGATAATCATCCATTGGAAAGTTTTGGGATAAGTAGTAGGTAGGGTAGGAATTTCAAAAGAAGGAGATGGTGTATGAAAGAAGGTTGGAGAATAGAAGATGTTGCACCTATATGAAAGGTAGGAAAAAGGATGTTATCCAGGTGTCTACATGCAAATAAAACCACAATATTTTGTAAGGAATTAGACAATTTAGAGGAAAGCAAAATTACAATAAAAATCTCAAATCAAAAAGTAAAATGGAATTTAGGAAAGTCATGTTTTGATAAGCCATCCTGTTCTCTTTCTTTACTGATACAAATTATGTTCTTAGTGAAATAAATATTGTAGCTCAAACAGAACTATGCTTGCATAAAGCATACGGTATTATATGGAAGATTACGAATTGAAACTAAGTTGCTAAACGACTACAGAATGTAAGGATTTTAGCTGAAGGGAAGACCAAGGGTAGAAAGTACTTATGAAAAATAAATACTGAAAATTCCTAAAAGCACTGAAAATACCTATATTAAACAATGCAGAATGTGTATAGACATTCCCAAAGATGTTGGGACAAGACCAATTCATTCACACTCTTCACAGAAAAAAAAGATGCAGTACTAATGCAGTGTTGTTGCTGATGAAGAGTTGGATGACTTTGAAGATAGTAGAAAATGGCAAGAAAAAATAAATCAGTAATCAAAAATCAGTGCATTTGTGATTAATAACAGAACATCCAGTAATAATTCACTGAAAACAATACCAAGGAGGAACTGCTTTCAGATGGCCCTGAAAAAGATGTAGGAAATAGTCAATCAAGAGCAGGAAAATAGTTACATACAGTCGTTTTTTATTGAATGCTGCAGCAGAAGTCTAGCTGTCTGCATTCACAAAACATAAAATCAGAAGAAATGCAAAAAAGCTGATGGGTTTGAAAATCTAGACTGATAAAGAACAGTCAAATCATCTGACCTGCTTATGTTTAACAAAATCAGTAGCAGAAATTTCACACAGAAGAGACCAGGATTATGGAAGCAAGCATAGTTTAAAGGGGATTTCAAGCTGTCGTTTGGTTCTCATGCAAGTTTACTAGTAAAAAAAATTTGATTTTTTCTTTCATGAGTCACCCTCTTGTATTTTAACACATTGAAGAAGTGGGATTATTTTCGTAAGCATAATCACTTTTTGGTTTAGAGTAGAATTTTATAAATTACACAGGATCACAGAATCACAGAATGTTAGGGGTTGGAAGGGACCTCAAAAGATCATCTAGTCCAGCCCCCCTGCCAGAGCAGGATGACCTACAGTAGATCGCACAGGAATCCATCCAGGCGGGTTTTGAATGTCTCCAGAGAAGGAGACTTCACAACCTCCCTGGGCAGTCTGTGCCAGTGCTCTGTCACCCTCACAGTGAAAAAGTTTTTCTAATATTTTTATATAAACAAGTAACTTTGAGCTATCAGACTTTGTTCTTAAATCATGAAGGTGCTTCTGGAAGTCTGATCATTGCTATTATAATGTCTAATTTCAGTATGATGGTTGACAGTTCACTCCTGATTTTGAGGGCAGCTGTTGTCATGGAGTTGTCATGGAAAGTCAAAATCTTAGGCAGAAATTGAATTCCTTGCATTGTCTGTGGACTGCTTTTACTATTAAATTTCAGCAGCAAACTTTGAACAAAATAGTGCATTTAGTAGCAATGGAAACTCAGTGCAGAGAAGATGGACTCTTTCCAAAACTAGATATGACTAATATGGACTAGCTGGAATTTATATCACAGAGTGCATTATTTTTTAGTCCAGAGGAGAAGCTGTGTTTTTGAAAGAAATTTCTGTACAGAGCAAAAGAGAAATAATTACGAAACACATTCATTGATTTTTAAATATTTTTTCTTAATACATTTATATTAATTTTACGTGAAGATTTTAATCAGTCTTCTTCATGTTTGTAGCAATACAGATTCTAACTACTGGCAGCATCCCTACTAGATCTGTTCAACATGCAGAATGTTTCTGTGACTCTCCTTTTCTTAGAGAAGCTCCTGGATTAACCATTTGCTGCAAACACGATCTACAAGCTCCAAAATTCCATAGCCCTTTCTTTTTTGTTTGTATATTTGTTTTTTAAAAAATAAGTGGGTATTAAAAGCTATTCTTAGGGCACCATACACAAAATTTGCAAACTTCTGACCCCAAGGTGTTGAGCTGTTGAATGAGAATGACTTCCGTTAAACTGAAAGTATCTTCCCTTCTAGCCAAATAAAGAAGGGGGGGGAAGTTTTTCAGTAGAGTCTGTGGTTTTTCTGAAGACTTCTAACAAGAATTTTATAGCAATTTACACTTACATCTTAGTAATTCTTATCACATATGTGGGAAAAAATATGAAAAGTTAAAATGGAGTAATAGTCCCTGCCAATCATTGCTAATCATGTACTAGCAAAAGAGACTTCATAGAAATAAACATTTTATTAAAGATGTTTACAACCTGTTCTCTGAGTAGTAAGAAGGACACAAATCATATAGCCTAAGCCAGAAATAATGGAGAAAGTGCAGGTGAGAAGAATTCCCATAGCTTCTCCCTTCCAATCTTTCTTTTCTTACACAAACTATCCAGACTTTTGTTGATTTTTCTGATAATTATTCCAATTAGAAGGCAGTAGTACAGAAAGCCACCAGGCCAGATCTAAATAGCCCTGCAATACATTTAACATCCCCTCAAAGGATCGAACTACAAATCTGTGTTTCAGTGGGTCTTAAATCTAAAAGCTGAATTCTGCTACTAATTAATGACTGCTTTATACAAAGTTCTGAAAAAGATACAGTGAAGCAAAATGAGAATTCTCTTATATGTTCAGTCGTTAAATTCATGCTGACAGCCACTGAAACTGAGTGTTATGTAGTTAAATGGGTGTTGCCCAGAGAAATTCAATGTTACTGCAGTAGACATGAACCCTCTAAAGTCTCATCTTCATTTCTTTTCATTTCCCATTCCTGTATAAGGCCATCGCTGTTTAAATATTTTGTAAACAGCAAGCATAAATAGTTTGCATAAGGATGTTATCAGTAATTACTATAAAACGCTATTAATTGTAAATGCTATACTACTCAAATTACTTGTGATCAGAATTGAAGTAGTTGTGTCATTTGCAAATAAAAATGCTTTGCCCGCTGCTGCATGAGGTTTTCTTTCATTGTCCTCTGCATGGAGAGTATCACCACCAATGCGCACACCAAGTCAGTGGTCTTGATTTGAGTGTCATTTTTTTCCACTTCCTCCAACCTTTCCACATGACCTCAAGTTAAAAGATCCTTACTACAGTTTGACTGGCTGCTTTGCATAGGAATCACCTTACCTTTTATATGATACTTGCTCTTCCTAAATTCTTCCACACTTCTTTTACAGATCTTCTTAATTTTGTTTCCTTTTTACTTCCTACACTACGCAGAATTTACTGGCAGCTTCTGTGGTAGCTAACTAGAGACAGACAGTCATACTCAGACAAAATAACAAATGGCTTGGACTTTCACCCCAAGGCTGTAGTAGAGGGAATTTGAGCTGGATCTTTTCTAGGGCAGAAGGAGATGGAACAAAGCTTTCTGTTTATGTTTGTCTTCTACACTGAGATTGTAGGAAAAAGTAAAAAACAACTGTAATGTTACATAATTCTTAACCACCTTTTATCTGACAATCTCACAGGATAGCTGTATCAGCGTAAGTTATTTAGACTGTTTTTGTAAGAGATATTCACAGGCAATAAAACCCTTATAAAAAAATGTAAAAAAACAAGCAAAGAAAATGGACAATTGTGTAAACTTTGATGTATTCAAATACTGTTTTAGGTTTTTATGTTTTACGTTTTATTGAAATGCAGTTTACAGAACACAGGATAACTACAGAGAACTTCATGTTTTGTAATGTACAGAAGGTAACATTACGTAATCAAAGGGTCCAACTTGGAGTTACAGTTTATGATTTCATGAAAGAGAGGCAAGTTAAAATGCGGGGTTCTCAGTGTCTTTCTCTTTCATCCTTTTTTTCCTCCTCCCTAAATGCACACTTAGAATAATTCCCTTCCAGTCTCTTTGGGGTTTGCAAATGAGTTCAGCCTTCCACGGTTAAAAAATTTAATATATTATGGTGGTAATATGGTTCACATTTATGCTGTCATTCCATTTGGGATTCCCACCCATCGACTTTGCAGTCAACAAAGTATTCCACCACACCATGATAAATTCCGCGTCTTACTCATCATGAGCTCTCAATGCTCCATCATCAATGAACTTGCAATGATCAGTCATCCACTATTATATGCAGGCAGGTGTTTTCAAAAAGCAGTAAGATTGTAAGCCAACTCTGAAAAATACTTTGTTAGGACATAAATATCTAATATTTTCAGATTAATCTTGCTGGCAATCCTGTTTAGAAATTCAGTGAAAAGGAAACAATATTAGTGTGCTGATTACATTCAACATTTTGTAATACAACTCATCTAAAATGATAAATTTGAGGAGGAGGGAGGTGTTTCTTTGCTTTCGCTTTTGTGGAGTTTTTAAAAATTTTTGATAGAGTTGATTGAGTGGCACTTGATTTAAATAGGATAGAAATCACAATAAACTTACTGGAAGAATGCCCTTCTTTTATGAGATATGATGATGTTCAAATAATAGCAGCGTGGCTCTACTCCTGACCGTTTCAGGGAACAGCTATTTCCCAAATGTCTGCATTTTTTCATCTTTTATAACAAGAAAGTTAAAATCTCTTTTTGTTTGTTTGGGCTTGGATTTTTTTGTCATCATTTTTTATTTTTGGTTAGGTTGGGTTGGCTATTGTTGTTGTTGGATCTGGGCTTCATGCATTCTCTTCAGTCCTACCTACGTATTATACCGGAGACTGAAGCAGAATACTTCTGTCTCCTATTGAGCTACATTCTCACCTACAGTGCAACTGGCTTCCAAATCAGTAAATCTCTAAAAGGCGTTGAGGTATTGTAGTAAACACAAATAAATAAACTATCTGTGATTGATGTAGCCTGAAGGTACAAGTTCTTTTGCATGCTCTCTCTTCAATTTCTGTACTTACTTAAGTGGTAAAATATCACTTCAATCCAAACCATACCTAATCAGAAGGGTGAGTATAATCTCTCTACTCAAATCAATGTGTTTAGAAATAGGGTTATTTATTTGGTTTGTTTTAGATATTAACATACCTTTCTGGTTTTCTTACATGGCACATTGCCTTGAAAAAAAAGGAAAGACATGGAGGAGGCTACAGGGTGGTCTAGTAACAGTTTACAACTACTTGAAGTGGTGTGACAGAGATGAAGAAGCCAAATTTTCTTCTAACTGTGGCTTGAGGTGTTCAAATTAGACACCAAATAAAAAACATTCACAGGGGCCAGTTGCCCAGGGAGGTTATGGAGATTTTCAGAACATTAGCTCTGATCTAATGTTCGTTGGAACAGATCACTTTCAACCAACATTTCTGCAACTCTGTGAATCAATAGTTTGACTGTTCCTCAGGGAAGGCATTTGATGCCAGCCTGGTTGTCACCACTACAATGATCTTAGTCCATTTTCCAGGCTTAGCCTTGTCTATCCAGAGTTCATACATATTCCAAATTTACATTGGGTGAAAGGCAGTCTTTGATCAAAACAGATCTTGCTCTTTAATTAAATAGTTCTTAGAGTGGCAAATAAACTCACAAAATTAATCAATAGAGTCTGCTTTGATCTGACTAGCCAGAGAACTGGAACTGTAGAAGGTATAAAGTAAAAAAAAAAAAAATCGAAACCCAAAAATCTAACTCAGAGTAGAGAGTTGTTTGGGTGTTTTTTCTCCACAGAAATCATTATGTTCCTGTTGGTAATCTTGTTACGTAGTCATATTTCATGGTTGTATATGACAGGAAAGAAGTTCCACAATGAATCTCCTGTCAGGTATTCCGTGAGAAACTTAAGGGCACAATAAAAAAGGAAAAAGGCCAGCAACAAAATTTCTATTCCAATTTCTAACAGCAATGAATTTTACATAAGAGACGGGATATTCATTCAGTATTGTGCTCTCAGGGTAGCTGGGCTCTGAATCAGTAAGAGGTACACAATCTAAAAATAAAAGAGCTGTTATTCAAAAATACTTAAAGTATTTGAGTTTTTAAACAGCACACAAAGAGAAAACACTTTCTAATAACATTTGCTAGTAACTTTTGGTTTGGCTACCCTCTATACGACTTGAAAAGGTACAGAAATGGCAGCATTAGAAGGAAACGAATTTGCAGAATTTAGAAACAGCTTTGCCATCCAGATGAAACCACTTACCTCATGTGCTCACTGTCCGTCCTCATGGCTGCAAACTACAAAAGCTTGCAATCTCTCAAACTGAAAATTCTATTTTCTGTCAGTTTTAACTCAGAGGTTTCCCATTCAGGAAATGTGGAGGCTTTGTTATGTTTTAATTAACCCCCAAACATGCTGATGGTTAATCTGTTACATATTTTGTCTCTTCTGTGCCAAAAGAGCTAGTTGTAACCTACTTTTGACTAACTTAAATAGAATCAAGTTCAGCTAGGCTTGAAAGTCAATTCTGCAGTCTGGTACAGCTACATTGTCAACTGCATGTTGTAACTGGTAATATACTAGATGTCTTGATTAACTACTGTCATTTCAAAGCAAGTGGGTCAAATATTCTCAAGATAATAACTTGAAGGAAAGTATAGAATCGTGGATCATTTGGATCCCTAGTAATGAAAAGAGCACCAGTTGAGAAGGAATATATTGTTAAGTATTAAAAAGATACTTTTCAAAGCAGATCTGTGTGAAACTCAGAAGAAGTATCAGGAAAAATATTTTTTAAAAAATTTTTCTTCATAAAAATATGAAAATATAAACCACAGATACTTCTGTGCTATAAAACTCTGCTTTTGCTCTTGTTTAACAATTCAGATAAACTGCAAAAGAAAATAGGTTTTGAGTCGCTTTCCTTCTCTCTGTTGTTCATGCTTATCTTCATGTGTTTGCTCTAATTAATCAAGGTTTAGTTTGTTCCTTGACAGCTAAAAGAATCTCAAATACAGATGGGTTAATGTATCATTCACTACAGCAGTAGTGATTTTGGATAGGATCCAGATCCAGTACCTTTTTGACACCCAATGTACTATATTTATATAGAATATGGGCACGAAAGTCTATGACAACAATCCAGAAAGGTAATACTTCGGTGGCCGTCTATGTACATATCTCACTTATCAACTCGCAAGCAATTAGACTACCAAGGCTTCTATAAACACACAGAGCTGCTTTAACTTAAGCAACTAAGTACTGGCATTCTTCCATGCTCTTCTTTGATGTAAACACGCACTGGTAAAACAGTTGAGGTGGGATTCTTACCTAGCTTTAGGTACCTGTATGTGTCTCACATATTGATGTCTGAATGATAGACAGATGCAGACAGATGAACTCAAAACAGTCCTAACCTTTACCCAAGGATTCTGGGAAGGACACTCACTCCATTAGCTATGCTGCAAGCACATCTGATACCCAAAGGCAGTACCAGAGTGCCAACACCTTCCATTCAAGAACACAACCAAAAGTAGAACCTTTGGTTGCAGATTGTGCACTGACAATGGAGACCTCATTTCTAGAGCTTTGTCAGTCTGACCAGATTCAAATTCATATTTGCTACATCCAGAAAACATGCCATTTGACTGGAACGAGGAAGAGTAGCAGACTCCTGTTGTAGCTAGACCATTGGGCACCTGGGAGTGCAAATATTGTGAGGCCAACATGATCTCAGGGATAAGATATCTGCTGGATAGGCCATTCAGAAGCAAGATCTGACATGAAGATGTTTCCACCTGAATTACTTCTGGCATTTTATCCAGCAATGCAAATACATGAACAATCCTGACATAGGGGCTGGAGTGAGTACAATGAAGTAAATATAATTACTCTTACTCAAAGTTAGGCAGTTCATTGTCTCAGAGTTCAAGTTCCTCTGTAGCCATAGAGAGATACATGTTTATCCCATAGTAGATTGGTTTTTACCATAAGTGGCATGAACTGTGCTAGTCACCTGCTTTCTGTCTCCTTTCTTTTTTTTTTTTTTCCTCTCCCTAGAATATAAACGAAAATGAGGTAATTTTACTAGACCAGACACAACTTCTAAATTGTCAGCATTAGATCCCCCTTTAAAATCAAGGTTCTTTGTATTTTGTGATTGTGAGATGTCTGGTAGTAACCAGAATATTCCAGATACCATCCCTTCTTCTTTGTGAGGAAGAGATGTTCTGTATTGGTTGCAAATCGTACTGGCTCTTTTTTTGTTATATTCCAGACTCACGCGTTATCTCATTCATCATCCTTTCTCAACTCAGGTATATACTTCAGCATCATTGTTTCGTAGATTTAGCCTTCTTGTTTGTTGAGTGTATTTTGAATTAATTTTATCCAGATATATTTGCAGTTTTCCAAGTTGACTCTCATTTTGTTTTTCTCGGCCCATGTTTCCATTTTTTCCTAGGACCTCTATTATTTGCCTGTCTTGACTGCTGCTGGCACAATTTAACATCATCTGTGAATTTCATTACCATGCTTGTGTTTAAATTCCAAATGATTTATGTGAATTTTAAAGTAGACAACCCCTTAAACAAAGCCCAGTGGCACCTTTATAGTCAGCTTATACAGCTCAGTATATTGTTGTTCATTATCATATTTTATTTATGTTCAGTATGCCATTTATCAGTCCATGTGATAAAGCTCAGATCCAAGACAATTTGAACTCATTTGGAAAGTAAAATTTTGTCAGATGTTACATTGAATGTTATACCAAAACCCAGACCTCTTTCCTTTCTCAATTGCTTTTGTAACAGTTCCACAAAAAATAATCAACATTTGTACTGTACAGTTTTCACTTCATAAATCCAGTCTGCTAATAGGTCACGGATCTATAATCTTCTTGTCTGCTTCATGCCAATTCAGGATTAAGCCTTGTATAAAGCTATATATAACTTGGGATCTGGCTGCAGGTAAGTGGCAAGATCTCCCTGGAACTCAATGAAGTGCCTGGACTGATTGCCGTGATCTTCATGGGGGAGCAATGCTTTGTTATGAGAGCTCTCTCTAGTGGTCCTGGTTACTTCACACATTGTGTGACTTCAGTGCCACATCTAGAAAGACTGACCTTCCTTCTGTGAATCTTTGGAGGCGCAAACCTTATCAAATTATAGTGAAATATCAAAGTATAGTGAAATAATATTGAGAAGAAAAATAAAAATTGTAAAAAGAGTAAACTCTTGGGAAAAAGGTAATGCATGGTAAGGTTATAGAGGAAGCCTTTCAAAAGCAGTCAGCGTAGGAGTTTTACCACCTTCAGTGATGAAATAGACATAAGCCAGTACATAGTATTTAAACAAACTATGTAGTTGAAGAGTAGAACACACACCCAAGTCGTATTCCCTTTATAATATAGAACAACAAGTACTTCCTAGGGCTGATAGCTCATTATGGAGGTTGCATTTTAAGAGCCTCTTTAAAAAGAACACATTTTAGTTGGATGGTCCATAAATACATTGTATTTAAAACAAGGACAGCTTACCAAATCATATTTGAAAAAGGAATATTTAATGCTTCCCCATACTTTACTCCTGGATTAGTGACAGCAGTGGCAGAGCTCAGACCAGCATGTTTATAAGTTCAAGGGAAGACTCCATGAATTATACTACTCACTGGTATATCAATGCACAGACAAGTTTCCAGATAGTAGAATATACAATGAAGTGTATAAATGTATTAAAATAACCTGAGGATAAATGTATATTATTGTATTTCATAGCAAATCGCAGAAAAAAAAAAAAAAGAACAAACACCAAAAAACAAAGCATGATTTAAAATGTTTGCCCTCATTTTTTTACTGATCAAAAGTTAATGTACTTCTATTTGCTGTTACTAATTTCTTTATTAGGAGTGAAATGAGAACAACATAGAGTCATAGAATCGCTTAGGCTGGAGACTGTCTCCCGCAGCATCCTCATAGGTAAACTGAGGAAGCGTGGTCTGGATGACAAAGTGGTGAGGTGGGTCACTACTCGGTTGAAGGGAAGAAGTCAGAGAGTTGTGGTCAATGGGGCTGAGTCTAGTTGGAGGCCTGTGTCTAGTGGGGTCCCTCAGGCGTCAGCGCTGGGGCCAGTGCTGTTCAACAAATTCATCAATGACCTGGATGAGGGATTAGAGAGCACTGTCAGCAAGTTTGCTGATGATACAAATGGAGGAGTGGTTTACACACCAGAAGGCTGTGCTGCCATTCAGAGAGACCTGGACAGGCTGGAGGGCTGAGCGGGGAGAAATCTTATGAAATTCAATAAGGGCAAGTGTAGAATTTTGCACCTGGGAAAGAATAACCAACAAACCCATGTGTCAGTATAGGTCAGGGACTGAACAGCTGGAGAGCAGCGCAGGGAAAAGGGATGTCTTGGTGGACAGCAGGTTGCTCATGAGCCAGCAATGTGCCCTCGTGGCCAAGAAGGCCAATGGCATCCTGGGGTGTATTAGAAGGGGTGTAGCTAGTAGGTTGAAGGAGGTCCTTCTGCCCCTCTACTCCGCCCTGGTGGGGCCACATCTGGAATATTGTGTCCAGTTCTTGGCCCCTCAGCTCAAGAGAGACAGGGAACTGCTTGAGAGAGTCCAGCACAGAGCCACGAAGATGATTAAGGGAGTGGAACATCTCCCTTATGAGGAAAGGCTGAAGGAGCTGGGTCTCTTTAGCTTGGAGGAGGCTCAGGGGTGACCTCATAAATGTTTATAAATATGTCAAGGGGGAGTGTCAGGAGAATGAAGCCAGGCTCTTCTCAATGATGTATGTCCAATGATAGAACAAGGAGCAATGGATACAAGCTAGAACATGGGAGGTTCCACAAAAATATTAGAAAAAAACTTTTTCACTGTTGAGGGTGACAGAGCACTGGCACAGGCTGCCCAGGGAGGTTGTGCAGTTTCCTTCTTTGGAGACATTCAAAACCCACCTGGACGCGTTCCTGTGCAATCTGCTGTAGGTGATCCTGCTCTGGCAGGGGGGTTGGACTAGATGATCTTTTGAGGTCCCTTCCAACCCCTGATATTCCCTGATCCTATGATTCGGTGTGACCTTTAAGACCACAGAAACCAACCATTAACCTAGCAATGATAGATCCACCAACAAACCATAGAATTGCAGAACCATAGAATGGCTTAAATTGGAAAGGACCTTAAAGATCATCTAGTTATAACCCCTCTGCCATGGACAAAGACACCTTCTACTAGACCAGGTTGCTCAAATCCCTGTCCAAACTGGCCTTGAATGCTTACAGGGACAGGACATCCACACCTTCTCTGGAAAACCTGCTCAAGTGCAATATCTCCCTCACAGTGAAGAATTTCTTCCTTATATCTAATCTAAGTAAGTCTTTACTCTTTTAGTTTAGAACCATTACCCCTCATCCTATTACTACACTCCATAACAAAGAGTCCCTGGAAGGCTGCTGGAAGGTCTCCCCAGAGCCTTCTCTTCTCCAGGCTGAACAGGTCCAACTCCCTCAGCCTGTCCTCACAAGGGAGATGCTCCAACTTTCTGATCATCTTTGTGGCCCTCCTCTGGTTTAACTTCATCAGGTCCATGTCTTTCTTGTGCTGGACACAGTACTGTAGGCAGGGTATCATGAGAGCAAAGTAGAGGGGGAGAATTAACTCCTTTCACCTGCTGGACATGCTTGTTTTGATGCATCCAAGGATGTGATTGGCTTTCTGGGCTGCAAGTGCACATTGATGACTCATATTCAGTTTTTCTTTCACCAAATACTGCTAAGTCCTTCTCCTCAGGGTTGCTCTCAATCTCTTCATTGTCCAGACTGTATTTGCACTGACCATGCTCCTAAGCACCTTATATACCTGTCTTTTAAATACTTCCAAGGATGATGACTCAACTATTTTCCTGCGCAGTGCTCCTCCAGTGCTTAACAATCATTTAAGTCTGCACTTAAATTTTTTCTTAATATCCTGAACCTCCCCTGGTACAACTTGAGGCTATTTCCTCTTGTCCTGTTACCTGGTTCAAGGGAGAAGAGATTGGCCCCCATCCTTCTTTCAGATAGTTGTAGAAAGTGATAAAGTCTCCCCTCACTCTCCTTTTCTCTGCTCTAAACAGCCCCTGCTCCTCATAAGACTTGTTCTAAACACCCTTCATCAGGTTTGTTGCCCTTCTTTGGACACACTCCAGCACCTCAATGTCTTTCTTGTAGTGAGGGGTCTAAAACTGAAGACAGGATTCAAGATGTGGTCTCACCAGTGATGAGTACAGTAGGAAAATCCTTTCCTATTCCTGCCAGACGCGCTATTTCTGACACAAAATACGTTATAATATATTTTCTTTTTGCTAAAAAACCCCAGTGAATATTTTCTGAAACAATATCTTTTGGGATATTGAATTTTAAATGTTATTCCAGTTATATTTGTCTTATTTTTAAAAATTAAATTTGTACTTTAAAAACACTTTACTAAAAGCAGTGTGTTTACAAATAAAATATACTGCAATTCTAAGAAGGTGTTCATTTCAGAAGAAACCATTTTCTTCTGTGAGGGCCTAAAAATTCTCCAGAGTGAGCCATGTGTGCACAATACTTCTAAAAGGAGCTTTGACCAACATCCCATAGATGTGTCTTGGTCATGTTTAAATTAAGCACTTGAAGTAAGGGGAAATTGAATATCAGTTTAAATGCCCCCATGAACGGTTACTTATATCACAGCATGAAAAAGCCCTAAAACTGTAGAGCTCAACAAAATACATACTAAGGCATTATGACAGAAATAAGACAAAAATAACTAGAAAACTGTTTTTGAGAAGACATTTTCTATTCACTCTAATTAAATTCTTTTAAAAACATTTTTTACAGAGTTCCAGGATTCTTTATTATCTTGGGGAAACTGAAGTCTGTTTCAGGTCCTTTTGGAGTCAAAGAAACCTTGCATCAACTTCAGTAGAAATGAGACTCCTTAGGAAGCAGATGTGCTTACATTCCACTGTCAAAAATAGGAGCTAAGCATCTGCTCAAACTTAATCACACACTCAAACACTGTCCAGGACTAAGGTCATGGTTGCCAGGACCTGATCTTGCAGCACATATAAATCCAACTGATTAATGGTTTGGTTTGCCTGCTGGATAAAACAAATGTAATAGGAAATACAGTGTTTGGGGTTTTATGATTCATTTTTGTGCCACTTAAAAAAAAAAAAAGTAAAATCTATCTATTATGAATAAAGAGAGTTCTGTTGAGTTAGTGGAAATATACAAATTACTGTATATTTTCATTTATTTCAGGTTAGAAATAAATGAAGAAAACTAATGCAAACAAAGTATAACAAAAAACATGGTGTGACAAATAGACATACAGGCAAACAAGTAGAGTCTGTCAAGGCAATTGAGGTTACTTCTCAAAAGTACACATGGTGTCCTATAAACATAGCACAACAGAGATAAAACTTAGCAAAGGGCAAATAAATGTCCAAATATAGAGGAAACTTAATGAAAGACAACAAACCAAAAATTTAAAGCCGAGAGAAAGTCTGATATTACATGATCAGCTGGTCGCTTTATTTACTGGAACACAGATTACCTGTCCTCTTCCAAGGACAAATTGCCTAAACTGTAGTTTTAATATAAATTAGAGGAAAGTGATGAAAAGAGGGAGTTATAGGAAGCAAAAGGAGTGAGAACATAATGGAGATTGTGTACGGATGATGCAGAGGTGCAACTGAAAGCGGGATGGGGAGGCTGTATCAGCTGTAGAACACCTGTATTCTGAAGGTGCACCATTTGTAACGCAAAATAAAAAAATATTATCAAAACGTACAGTAAGAAGGGCTCCAACCTATGCTTGTCTTAAGAAGGCTGGGAAGTTCCTTCTGCTTCTAGTTGCTATTAAGTTTATGCACAGTCTTATGAAAGATGGTAAAATCACCGAGATGATAAACTAACAGCTGCTTGCAATGCTTTTCTTTAACACAACGATTCTACAGGGCCAGGCAATAGATCACCACTTTTACAAAAAAAGCCATCGATTTAATGCACTTGGTAGTAGTCTAGTGGGTTTTAAAGCAAATTAAGACACAAGTCATATAGTAACTTCATAAAATGGGCACTATTCATGCACATTAAACGTGTCTTCAAGCAAGACACATTCCAGCATTTGTAACTGTTGGGTTTTTTAACAAAACCCTGCACTTATGTACATAGTAGTCCATGAGAATTTGAGGTTTCAATTTCTTTTAAATGTAGCTTAGTCACCTCAAGGATGTAGGAGATGTTATAAAACAGCTTAAAGGTTCAGATTGCTAGTGAAAGGAACTCAAAAATATTGTTATTATAATCTCATTCTTGTAAGTCAGTCTCATGATATCTGGGGTGTAGTATATTCCAAAGGTTAAAGCTGTCATGTCTGATGTGTAATTTCCCTGTGTAAGCAATTTCCAGTTGCTTAGCTGGGAAAAACAAGAGAGCAAGATCCCACAGCTTTCACCTAAATGAAAAAGCCTATGTTTCACCTAAACTGCTCTTGTTGGCAAACTGAAAGAGTATCCAGAGCTTTGGGGCTTGAAACAAGATGCTTTCAGAGTCTATGACAGAAGCATCACATGTTTCTATGAGAATATCCTTGCTGTAGTTGAATCTGACTCAAGGCAGGCCTTAAAGTATTGGGAGCCAATCCACTAGCATCTCTTTCTACAGTCGTCTTTTTCATTCTCTCTTTGAAAGTGTGTGATGTATAGCAACTGTGCTCAGTGCAAAATCATTCTACTCTCTCCATCTTGAAGCAGTTCTACATATATTATTTTTTATTCTATCTAGTTCTTCTTATTTAGGATAGTTTATTTTGCCCAAGTTTTATTTGAGTTGGTTTCTCTGGGCATTGGGCCCAGTTTTTGTTTAACTTTGCTCTTAAAATCTGTACAACAGCCCAGATGTTCTTTCCAAAAGAATAAAGGGAGGGGAGGGGGGAAGCTTTATACATGCATTTTTTAAAAAAAATGATCATGTTGTAAAGCAGCAGAAGGGATAATTTGTAAACCCACTGAACACATTTCTAGGGTTTATAGCAAAATTACGCTCCATTACTATTTGGGACTTCAGTTTAACAAGGCTGACAAAAATGCTGACTAGGTGGAAGAGAAAATGCAAGGACCATTGGCATACAAGAAATGCTTTATATTGGAACATTAATTTAAAATTATTACTAAGCAGAAGGTAAAATATCTTTAGTAAAGTTGGAACTAGCTGAACTATATCAAAGTCATACTTTTACCTTTCCCCACAAAAAAAGAAAGACCATAAAGTGATGCAAGCCAACAACAGGCCGAGCAGCTTTCACTGGACTAGAGTAAAATTTCAACTAGATCTACAGCTCTAAGAAGTAGAACACGACACCTCTGTAGAGCAACAAGTAAGCAGCTGTCAAAAGAAGTGTTTCAAAAGAGATGTCAAGAAACATGAAATAGCAAAGCAGGGACTGTACCCAAAAAAAGAGGGTCAAAGCAACAGAAGTCAAAGAAATTACTGACCCCATTAAATTATTATCAAAGAGTGGTTACTCATGTATTTATCTAGTGCCACAAGTGACATCATGAGCTGACATTACCAAAAGGTTACGACTTTCCCAGTGACCAGTAGGGAAAAAAAATTTTGAAAACATCTTTTATCAAAGGCTAGCTGTTGCATTTACTCTTTTTTGAAGCCAAACCCTCAGTCCTGAGAAAGAAGTCAAGATTTACCCATAAGACAGAGGAAATGCCAGGTGCTGTGGAGATGGAAGGAAAAGAATGGGAAATGCTAAGAAAACAAGATAGACTATAAGGCATACAGGGTTGTTACAGTGATTGCAGCATGGAGTAGTTCTGGCATTTCTAATTAGTCCAGATCCCCTGTGCTCTCCTTAACACATATTGGAAACTCATCTCATCCAGCAACAAAAGAAAAAAAGCAAATTAGAAGCATCATAAAGGGTATTGAATACTAAAAATGCTTTAAAACTTCAAGGGAATGTACTACCCTAGTTTACAAACAGTTTAGTTATTTTAAATATCAAACTCATGCAATATCACCTTATAAACTACTACCAGTGTGTAAAAAAACACCTGGGACTCCTGATTCTGTTGGAAACATTCTAGATTACATGTACAGTTTTGCTACCTGGTTAATGAACATAGTATAGTCGCTCCATCTGTGTTTGCCTGTAAATGACTGATGTAAAAACCCCATCACCCTTGGCATTAAACAGAAGTCCTTACATCAACCGTGCACAAAAAAAATATTTTTTCCACAAAACTGTAAAACATTTAATTATTCAAATGTACATCTTTGCATTAGAAATGTGATTTATAATTTCAAATATATCTATCTCAGAGAGATTAAAGTCTTCTCCTTCTTTGGAGCAAACATTGGAACCTTTCCCTTCCCACAAAGAGACCCAGAAGGCCCTGCCAAGGTCTCCCCTTCTCTTGGGAATCCCAACATTTTCTTGTTGTTTTAATCAGAAGAAACCTGAGATCTTCTGACACAATTTCTATCCTGGCAATTTCCACTCCTACCTTGAAACAGAAGTATTTCCTAAGAAACTAGGAGATTATGATTCAAAAACAAAAATGGAGACTGACAGTAAATCACAGAGTTGTGCAGTAATAATGCGTAGAACAAGCTAGATCAAAGCCTTTGCAAAAGTTTTTCTTAGTAAATAAGATAAGCAACTCCCACTGCCTCTCAGTCTAGTCAGGCACAAGTTCATATTTTCACTTTTCCAAAGCCAATGTTAACAGTAACTGCTGTTAAGATCAAAAAATTTGACTGAATCTCTGTAGTTGCAGTTAACATATTCAGCTTTGGAGGAGTCAATCACCTCCTTTTTTTTTCTTAATAAAATCAGCCAATACGTACAAAAGCCATCATTTTACTAGACTAGTTCTTGAAAGGCAAACTCCAGATGTGAACCAAGATTTTCTCTCCTAACTCCTCCTAATTCACCACCACCAATAATACAGATACATGCTTGGGTTTAATTCTCATTGGCTTTAATTCCTAAATCAGAACAAAAACCTCACTCAGTTCTTAAAGCAGAGTCAGCTGTACCTGTAGCTCACAAGTGGTACTGAAGAAATTGGAAAAGCTTGATAACTCACTTTTAGTTTTGTTATGACCTATGGATTCATAACCTCTGTGCTTTCTTAAACAGTTTGAGTTGGTCTCAAACTCAAAGAAACAAGATCTGTCTCTCTGAAGATGTTGTTCTAGAGGCACCTGAAATTTCCTGAGAGGAGTTTTGGCTGCAAGACTGGCAGCCTGCCTGGGGTGAAAAGGAACACTGTCCTCAGCAGCCAGGAGGACCAACAGATTTCATACTTCATTTAATCTTATAAATTTAAAATCTACTGCATATAAGAGATTAAAACATATGATTGTTGTCTCTCAAGGGACTCAAGATCAGATGTGGAAGATTTAGAAGTGGATAATACTGTGTTATTTCCAGGAAAACTAGCCTAATCTTGTACTTGAAAATCTTTTGCAGTGTTTCTGCCTCTCAACAGTAATAAAGGCTGTCAATAGTTCTGATGACAGTATACGCACCAGATTACACACTGCAACTGATTTCCTTTTGCTTGGCTTCAGAGCTAAACAATTCTTTTGAGGGACTGAGGGAACCACTGGGGTTTCGTTTTTTCAGAGTCTGCGGCCAATAATCATTAGATTACAGAGTCTGACCACTTGTATATCAGAGCATGTTAAATATCACTCTGTTACCCTCCTAGAGAACCGGTGTGCTGAATTAGACTAAAGCACTTTAGGTCTCATGAGGGTTATGTATGAGGAACTGTAGAAACCAAAATGGCTTCACAGAAAAGGAGGATGGTTGAGGTTGCAAGGGACCTCTGAAGGTCACCGGGTCCAACCCCCCTGCTCAAGCAGGGCCACCTAGGGCCAGTTGTCAGGACCACACCCAGATGGCTTTTGAATATCTCTGAGAGGGACACTCCACAACTTCCCTGGGGCTTCACTGGTAAAGACCCCTGAAACACCAAGGAACTGGTTAGAAGAGTTTGTAAGGAGTCATTTTCTTCTTTAGCTGGAGGTGCATATCTTCTTGTCACCTTGACTGCAAAAAAGAATTCTCTCCCATGCCTTAAATAAACTAATTTGTTAAATCTTGGGTATAAGACACATCAGGTATAAAATAACGAGCATTATCTTCATGGCAGAACATTGTGCATCTGTTTGTCTGCAGTCAGGTAATCCAGGACTGGACACCAGAACTGGAGAGGATATTCCTGCAGTTTAAACATAGCTTAGCATTCTCTTTTTTATCCTTTTGATGGTTCACTATTAATTAAGTGTAACACGGATCTTAAAATATTATTGTTCAATGTCAAATGCTTTAGAAAAATCCCAATAGCTACTATCAGTAGCCACTTTTGTCAATTAGACCATGTCACAATGTTGCCTGTAATCTTGTACGAAAAGAAGCAGATAACTTGTTCAAGTCTTCCTCACCAGAAATCTCTGTTTGCTGGGATAAACTGTATTTTTAATTTCTAATCCTCTATAGATTGCATTTATTGCTCATCATTCTGCCCACTACCTTTGCAAGGCTGGTATGTCTGTAATATCTCAAATAATTTTGGTCATTTTCTGATATTTAGTAGGCAGTCTTTCAGTCTTTTCCAAGGTTTCTGACATTAATTTCAAAACAATAAATGGTCCAAAATTCTTCTTAATGAAGTTTCTTCGGGCCTGTCATCGGAAAATAGGCGGGTTTGCCTAATGTCCATAGCTGTTCCTTTGTTTCATATAATAAACTTTATTGCCTGTAGATCTTCTAGCAATTTTATATTTGCAGTTGTTTATATTTAAATTCATACAACAATTACTAATTTTAATTTATTATAAAATATTTATTATTTATAATTATTATATTATTATTTTCAGTCTGCATCCATAGTCATGTCTTTTATGTGTTTTGTTCTTTTTTTTCTCCTGGTTTTTCTTTCTCACCTTTTTTCTGCTTTCTGATTCTAGAGTGGTCAATCATTAGTTTCTCATGACAGCTACCTGCGTTTTCAACATATTACCTATTAAATCTAATTTATCCTTTTTATTCATTCTTTCAAAATTCATTTTTTTCTTATCTTTTTGATCAGAGCTGCTCATTGTTATATGAACTCCTACAAAATATAGAATGATAAAATTTCATCTAAAATATGACTAATTTATATACAGTATTGTTAAATAAGTTATTCAGGTTTTGGTCAAAGAGAGCAATGTTTTAATGAATAGAGAAATGCTGGTTTTGTATATTAACTTTCTGATTGATGTATGGCACACACTTCTTATCATCTCAGTAACTACTTGCCAGAGGGCTAGTTCTCTTATTCCTGCACCTTTTCATGCACTTCAGGAGAGCCATCATGTACTTTTCTTAAGCTAAGGATATATTTTTGAGAGAGAAAACAGACTTTTGCTAAGGAAAATGTTAAGACTTAATCCACTTGGTCTGACAGGCTCTTGAGATCGCATAGATTTAATTTCAGAGATAATCTAGGAAAGATATGAAGTTGAGAACTGTTAGTATGATTAAGATGTTGGCCTGGGATTCCAACAGTCGAGGATGAAATGCTTCATAATATTGCAAAATTTGCATTGACCTTTTATGAGAGTCCTGATCTTTGCATGTTGAAGGTCTTCATCTACAAAAGAGAGCTAACACCTTATTTCTTCCATCCTTCATATTGCGACCAGGTTATGGAAAGGAGAGACTTCTCTTTGGAAACCAGCACAGCATGGCCAGATCGCAATTTTAGCTTGAAGAACAAGTAAGATATTATTGTTCCTACTGATCTGCTTTATATAAATGTCAAATTGTTACAGAACACAGTCATCTCTAGCAAATGAAGTTTCATGTTATTAAGAAGTACCTATGTTTTCTGTTGGCTTGTGTCTGCTTATCTTAATCTGGTCACGGTCACTGTGTAAAGGCAATGTCACATGTTACAACAGGAATGACTACACAGCAGTTTTCTCATACTGGAAGCTCATATTTTAAGACAAACGTTCTGTGAATTTTTGCTTGGATAAATGCCCAGTTTATCTGCAGGAACATGTCATTCTGTTCCACAACTCAAGTATGTTACAATCTCCATCAATTAATTCTTTGAACAACACCTGTGCTCAACAAGATGCCAGAGCACATTGGCTTTTCAATTCGACGCTTCAGGACTGTGACCTTAGGGAAGGAACATCTGACTCTGCAAGGTGCAGGGGGCGAGGAAGAGATGTTAGTCATTTTCACTTTACATGAATTATGCTTAGGATTTTCAGACTTTAATTCCAGACGAGAATAACAGGACAAAACTACCCCCTCCAAAGTTTTATTCAGGTATTTTTTTCCCCTTCTATAAGCCCATCCATTTAAATATGAAGTGAAATATAAATAATTGGTTCCCTGAGCTGTAAAGCCCAAAGATGTGTTATATCTTCCTTATCTAATAACTATTTTAAAAAGAAAAAAAAAATCATCGGAACTTATTATTGTTATGCCATATCTAAGCTGGTTGAAATTAGTCAGTGATCTCAGATGTTACTGAGAACTGGAGAGATAAACACAGGAAAAGCTTTTTTTTTGTGTTAAAAATCAAACTGAAAATGAATGAGCAATAATAGAAGTAAGTCTGTGTAATGCATTTGGATATGATGCTGCAAAAAATAGTATTCAGGCTTAAAGAGTAAGGGTGTACAGAAAGTGGACAATGAATTTTTTACATTTAACTGCAGTAATATTTTCAATAAACTAATTATTTTACAACTTTCCTTGCCCCTTTGTCTTTGGGTTGAAGCACTGGAATAAAATGTAAATGTTTTAAAATTTGGCCATTTGAGAATTACAGGGAATCAATTAAGGCAGGAACAAGCAAACTGTTCATGATAGAGGCACATGGCCTGCATTTCTGCAGTTTATTTGCCAACTTCTGTTGAATACACCTCTACAAGAGAACTTTAGGAACAGTGGAGTTAGCCATCTGCACTGTAGACAGGCAAACTGAGACTCAGAGGCCATAGCTGGGCAGGGTCAAAAAGACGGGTGAGTATTTCCCTGAAAGCTGCATTAAACCTTATGCAGAACAGGGAAGACACTGGTTACAGATGTGCAAACCAAATCTTGCTGTCTAGACCCTTAACCAGCTAAATCTGATGTAAAACTATTGGACTCAGTGAAGATATACCAATCTACAGCAGAAGAGCAGTGACTTTACCTCCAGGTGATGAAGTCTGGTTTCAGGAATCTGCAAGTCTAGGTGTTTCATTAAGCCAAGCTCTCTGACATTAAATCACCAAGTTGAAAGGATCTGTTTTGTTTGATGGCATCAATTAAAAACATATGATTTTAGCCTCCATAGTTTGTATGTGCATCAAGAAAGAAAAGTTGTAAAAGCACATACGCCTGTAGCATATAAACATACAGCATATAGTGTGTAAGTATTTAATAAGGATTAGTAGGAGATGGCAAAAACATATGTGAATAATAGCCATCCAGAAGTCATGAATTTATAAATACTTATGAGAAACCTATGTGTAAGTACTACACAGTCCACAAGGAACTGTCCTAGACATAAAATCTCTATATATGGGCAAGTAACTGAAATGTCTAAAGAGGAATAGTAGAAAAATAGGTGTAGTGTGAAGACTACAGAATCACAGAATCACAGGATCATGGCAGAATCACAGAATATTAGGGGTTGGAAGGGACCTCTGGAAAGCATTGAGTCCAACTCCCCTGCCAGAGCGGGACCACAGAATCTAAGGCAGGTCACACAGAAACACATACAGATGGATTTTGAAAGTCTCCAGAGAAGGAGAATTTACAACCCCTATGGGGAGCCCGTTCCAGTGCTTTGTAACCCTTACAGTAAAGAAGTTCTTCCTCATGTTGAGGTGGAACTTTCTGTGCTTTAGCTTGAATCCATTGCCCCTTCCCCTTTTACAGAGGACAAATAAAAAGAGGTTGTCCTTTCTTGACATCCAGCCCTCATATATTTATACACATTAATTAGATCCCCTCTCAGTCTTCTCCTCTCCTGACTAAAAAGCTCTAGGTCTCTCAGTCTTTTCTCATAAGGCAGGTGTTCCAGTCCCTTAACCATGCGTGTAGCCCTCTGTTGAACTCTCTCAAGTAAATCCCTGCCCCTCTTGAACTGGATGCAGTACTTAGGTGAGGTCTCACTAGGGCAGAGCAGAGGGGGAGGAAAACCTCCCTCAATCTGCTGGACACACTTTTCTTAGTGCATCCCAGGATACCATTGGCCTTGGCTACAAGGGCACTTTATTGTCCCATGGACAACTTGTCCACCAGGATTCTAAGGTCCTTCTCCATGGAGCTGCTCTCTAGCAGATTGCCTTCTAACCTGTACTGTTGCTTTTTATTATTCCTTCCCAGGTGCAGAACTCTGCACTTATTCTTTTTGAACCTCATTAGGCTCCTCTGTCCAGCTCTCCATTCTGTCCAGATCTTGCTGAATGGCCACACAGCTTTCAAGTGTGTCAAGCCTTCCAGTTTCATATCATCAGCAAACTTGCTGAGAAAACACTCATCGAGGTCGTTGATAAAGATGCTGAACAGGACTGAACCCAGCATTGATCTCTGGGGAAATCCAGTAGTTACAGGTCTCCAGCTTGCCTTAGCACCATTGATCACCAGTCTTTGGGCTCTGTTGTGTAGCCAGTGCTTAATCCATCTCACTGTCCATTCTTCTATCTCACACTTCCTGAGCTTACTCATGAGAGTGTTATGGGAGACTGTGTCAAAAGCCTTGCTAAGGTCAAGATAGTAAAAGAAAAAAATTATAAACATAAGAAATGGTGAGGAAGTGATTTGAAGAAAAGAGAATAGAAAAAGAGGGAAGAATACACTGCAAATTATATAAGGGAAGTCATGTGAAAATAAGTTTGGTAAATAGAACCCAGAAAAATGAAGCTGGCTAGTTCAATGACTGTGGGTCAATGCCGTAGTCAGGAATCATGTTACATAACCTCTTTAGTAAGTTTTTGAATTGCCACTGCAGTTGTTAGGAAAAGAGGCAGAAAAGTATGATTGAGTGTAGAGGACACCACTATGTTACTCCTTTACAGTGATAGCAGTTTTATATTTGCTTCGACACACATGAAATTATCCCTGTTCACATGACAAGCTGTCCATTCCCCTGATCACAGGTTCCTTGCACAGGTTGCAGTTTAAATTCCAAATGACGTTTATAAGACTAAGAGCAGCAGAACTCAAATAGTTTCCAAACTTCATTTAAAATGACTCAGTTAGTAAATTCTCAAATCACACTTGCCTTTTTTCACAACTTGCATCATCTATCTAGCTTTTAGTTGTCCAGGGATGTCGAACTCCACCTTTGTTCTCAAATTGGTTTCCTACTGCTGAATTTAAAGCACCCATAATTCGTAAGCATGGAGTCATGTATTGTGTACTACATCACTTCCATTGTTCAAGTCTTCAAGAGCATCCAGCTCTTTTCATAAACGTAGTTTATTCACAGAGGCAATGCTTCCTGGTTTTGTCTGATTAGCCATTTCTTCAGCACACAGTTTGTGCCAAGGACATTAATGAAAATAACACACAGAAAGTTTTTTTAAAACTCCTAAGGGTTCTTTAACTCACATGATATATTTTCGTAAAGAATGTGAATTACTGAAGTCCATTTCTTTAGCATCCCTACTGAAAACCTTTTCTAGCAAGACATTTTTGGTTTCACTACTGTATCTGTTATATCCCTCTTCATCACACTTTGATGGCTCCTCTTCTAATCTGGATAGACTATCTCTACATACTTTCCTTTTTTTCTAGAATTTCCATTTTATTATCCATTTGTTTAGTCTGGCGTAATCTAGATGGGCTAAATACAAGTTGTACATTACCCCAATCTCTTTGTACTTGCGTCATCATAATAACCAATACCTTTAAAATCTCTTCTCAAAACATTGGCTACTATTAGAGACATACTAACAGGAATGGCTTACTAGAAAATTTTCTTTCTTTATAGCTTAGGTACATCCTTTGCTATTTTCTAGTTACATTGTTCTAATCTCTTATCGATATATTTATTACCATTTTAGTTATTTGATCTACAGTTTCATATGTCTATTTTGAATATTCTGGAAATTTATATTTTCCACGCCTTAAAATTGGATTATTTTAAGCATTTCATTTTCTTTCTATCTCAGATGAAGCAAATAATTAATTTAGTTTCTTGGAACATACTTACTTCCAATCTCAGCTCTTACCACAGTGCACAAGCATCAATTTTTGTCTTTATTTCAGCATTGGAAGAAGTCTTTTCTGCTTGTGTGAATATCTCTTACAAGTGTTAACACAGCTTGACTTTTTGGCAATCGTACTTTATCCTTTCTGACCTTAAATACAAAGTTTCTTGGCTGACCAGTCTTACTTTTTCCCATTTTTGTAGAGTCTTTTTTGTTCCTGATATCATGTTTTAAATGATTATGAAATTAGACTTGGACACTTTCCCTACAAATAATTTCTACCTGCTTCAGCGTAATGTGATAAGTAAAACTGGTCCAGCTCACTTGCCAGGCTTGTGTGAGTAGTGAATAAACATTACATAGAACAATCATAGAGATATCTTGATTTTTAATTACCTGCTATACACTTTTGTTTCCATTTAATAAGCAAACACTAGAGATCACCTGCACTGTCCTCATTCTTCAGTCTCAGTTACTCATTATTCATCCAGTCTTGCCACACCACTGCCCCAGTGTAAAAGGTTATCCTTGATGGCAGTTTGTGACCATGTTCCTGAAAGGCCGAGCTCCTTCTTGAGTCCTAGTTCCACTCTGGTCCTAACTTAAGTCTGGCTTTAAGTGCAGGTATATTTGCAACTCTTTAGGTCAAAGACTGTTGGAGGTCCCATATCTGTAGAGGTGAGAGACTTTGACCTTTGCTGACACTACCTATACCTTTTCAAGCAGTGCCTGTAAAGGCAGTGTCTTCCTTCTGCTTTCACTCTCTGACAGCATGGTATGTGTTCAACGCTGAACACAATATTTCAGATACAGTCTCACAAATAGCAAGTAGAGGAAAATAATCAACCTGCTGTATGTTCTTTGGCTAACAGAGCCCAGAAATTCAGGATAAAGGCACACTGTTGCATCATACTCAACTTGTCCACCAGATCTCTCGGCTCCTTTTCTGTAGATCTAATCTACAGTAGTCAGTGCCCTGTTTATACTTCTGCATGAGTTTATCACATCATTTCATGTGCAGGATACTGTATATGCCTTTGCTGAACTTTACGAGATTTCTGCCAGCTCATTTCTCCGGCTGGCTGAGGTCCCCTCTGAAAGGTAACCCTACAATCCAGCATGCTGACCACCCTCCCAACTTGGCGTGATCCATGAAATTGCTGAAGGTGCACTCCATTGCACTGTCCAGATCATCAATAAAGATGTCAAATAGTATAAGTACCAGCACTGACACCTAAGGAATGTCTCTAGTAATGAGTTGCCAGTTGGACGTCACATACCAACTGTCATTGCAACCCTTTGAGCTCAACAGACCAGCCACCTGGTAATTTACCCATCTGGTTCATGTCTCTCCAGTTTGCTACAGGGCTACTGTAGGAGTCCATGCAGAAAGACACAGTGAAGTCAGAGATACTCACCGTTCGACATGTAATATTCATGACATATAATAGGGAAAATAAGGAGGAAAAAAACTACGAAACAACCTTGTGTGAGAAACATTAGGAATGCAACATAAGACACCAAGAAGTCAAGGGTAAAGAGAAGAAATTCATTACCGAACTTGGTGTTTTGGATTGCCTAGAAGCAATGAATATCAACTACTGTAAAATGTATTCTGTGCAAGTAGGATTTTCCACATTTTTACCTCCATACGTTTCCTTTAGCACATAAATATATACATATGCACACAAGTAGAATGCTTTATAAAGGCCAATTGTAAAACCAAAAAATGATTCAGTGGTAAATTTTAAACAAATACATTTGAAAAAAAATTAAATTTTCTTGAAACACTGCAGTTATCCATTCATGAAGAAAGTTTACCTCAGTTTAAAAAAAAAAAAGAAAAAAAAATGAAAAAAAAGAAAAAAGAAAAAAGAAAAAAGAAAAAAGAAAAAAGAAAAAAGAAAAAAGAAAAAAGAAAAAAGAAAAAAGAAAAAAGAAAAAAGAAAAAAGAAAAAAGAAAAAAGAAAAAAGAAAAAAGAAAAAGAAAAAAGAAAAAAGAAAAAAGAACTGACATTGAAACAGTTGTGAATTTTTAATCTATAGTAAATTTTAAATGGCATATTTGATAATAAATCTATATGAATGATTATGAAATACACATAATTGAAGCCTGGAAGTGTAAATGAAAAAGTTTCAAACAGTTGGGTAACAGCAATAGTTATTGAACTTATTCTACAAGTCTTCTGATATTTTTTCTTTCAGAAACTGTGAATGTAGATTTTTAAGAAATCTTAGAATCCTGGTGTAGTTTAAGAAGACTGAAGACAAAATATGGCTGAAGATGACCTAACAGAGCAGCAGTGTAAACAACCATTGGCACTGAGTGTCGATACATTACAGAAAGTCTGTTTGAGAGTGTAATTTGAGCCAAATACTACACTGACTACACAGTGAAGATCTTTAAGATCTGGTGGGTATGATCAAAGAAAGTTTAAAAAAGAATGGATAGCTCTCTAAACTACACAATCTACCTTTTCCAAAAGCCATAAACGTATGAACTACTGAGCAAAGGTCCTTGGCATGTGAAATGTAGAAGGTCAGACAGGCAATTATAGAATCACAGAATCATAGAGTCAAGTTGTAGAATGCTATAGGTTAGAAGAGACTTTAGAGATCATTTAATCCAACCTCCCTGCCATGAACAGTGACACCTCTCAGCTAGACCAGGTTACTCAGGGCCTCATCCAGCCTGGCCTTGAACACCTCGAGAGAGGGGACATCCACAATTTCTCTGGACAATTTATTCCGGAGTCTTGCCACCCTCGTACTGAAGAATTGGACACTCCCCAGCCTTCCTGTAGTTTCCCGTCAGGTATTGGAAGGCAGTTATAAGGTCCCCTCAGAGTCTTCTCTTCACCAGGCTGAACAATCCCAGCTCCCTTAGGCTATCCTCATCCCAGAGATGCTCCAGCCGCTGGATCGTCTTTGTGGCCCTCCTCTGAATTTGTTCTGACAGTTCTATGTCCCTCTTACGGTGGGGACACCAGAACTGGACATTGTATTCAAGGTGGGGTCTCACAAGCAGAGTAAAGGGGGAGAATCACCTCTCTTGATCTGCTGGCCACACTCCTCTTGATACATCCCAGTACACGTCTGGCCTTCTGGGCTACATGAGCCCACTGCCAGATCATCTTGAGCTTCTCGTTTATCAACACCCCCAAGTTCTTCTCTTCAGGGATACTCTCAACCCACTCTGTTCCAAATTTGTATTTGTGCCTGGGATTAGCTCAACCCAGGTGAAGGACCTTGCATTTTGACTTGTTGAATCTCGTGCAGTTTGCACTGGCACATTTCTCAAGCCTGTCAAGGTCCCTCTGGATGGCATCTCTTCCCTCAAGTGAGTCCACGGCACCACACAGCTTAGTGTAGTCAGTAAACTTGCTGAGAGTGCACTCGATGCCATTGTCCATGTCACTGACAAAGGTATTGAACAGCACGAGGCCCAGAACAGACCCCTGAGGAACACCACTTGTCACTGATCTCCATGTGGACATCAAGCCATTGACCATAACTCTTTGAGTGCAACCTTCTAGCCAGTTCTTTATCCATCGAGTGGTCCATCGATCGCATCTATGTCTCTCCATCTTAGAGACAAGGATGTCATATGGGACAGTGTCAAACGCCTTGCACAAGTCCAGGCAAATGACATCAGTCACTTTTCCCATGTCAACCAGCGCTGGCAATCATGAATCCTTTCTCCTTTTGAACTTATGCATTCTTCCTGAGTTATAATGGCTGGTCTATAAAACAAAACTTTTCTGGAATACCTTAAAGAAAGAAGTTTGAGTTTGCTTGGTGTTAGTTTGATTTTTTTGATGTTGCACCTGGCAATTCTCCTTAAAATGAGTGTCATGCAATATTTATATCTGCTGTTAAATTTTGGCTGTTAGCAATTAGACTCCACAGTCTTCATTCTAAAACAGCATTTTTAGAAACAATAAATATTCATGCTATGGTAAAAAGACCACTACACGGACTAGAACTTCTCTAGGCTGAGCATTGAAAGAAAAACATTGTTTCTCCTAAGGGGTAAGGTTTTGCCCCTAAGTGCTAATGACCAAACCTGTTGTGTCCTGTCATAATATATCATTCAGATAAGATTAATCTGCGTCACATTACCAACAGGCAACTCAATTATTTGATATACTGTTTCATGACGCTATTGTAATATATGGATTCTGTGAATATTTTTATCTTTAGAATATGGTACTGAAAAAAAAGAAAACCTGATGAAATTTTTTAAAATCGTAGAAGAAATAAACTAAATAAAAGAATGCTTCTGCTCTGCACAGACATCGTATTTGGAAAAAACAATCAACAAAACTCTGGACTGTTAAGACCAAAAAAAATGACTTGTGCCCTTTGGCAGAGCTACCTTCCTACAATTTTATGTAACACAAAAAATCATGTATATATTGGGCCAAATCCTTCCCTACCACAGTAAAACTCCTGGAACTGGAAAGTGTCCACAAAAAACTCAGAGAACTCAGGCGAGTGACATGTTTGCCTGTTTCATGAACAAGCAAGAAATTCATCTAGTTAACAAGCAAGCTCAGGGGGACCATTTGCTGGATAAATTTCACTCACTTGTAACCCTGACAAATTTGTCCACTCCTGGAATTTGTCCAAGAGCTATTTTGTAAAGAGACATTGTAGCCTATGGATTGCTTAGACTCTGTTCACTGCAACTGTTGTTTTGAGTAACTAACATTTACTATTGTATTTTCTTAACTGTGTGTCTGTTCAGACACTGTTGTCTGTTTGGATGACCTAATATTTACCAGCTTTTAGAGCAGAAAATAACTCAAATGAATCATATCCTTCACTTTTGCTTAGGAATTACTTTTCACTACAAGCTCTATTTCTACAAAAAAAATCATGTTATGAAGCCTTCTCCAGAATAGATGTGAAAGACAGAAAGTGGTGCAAAAATTAAGACGATTTATAGCTACATGGACCACAGAGAAATAATGCAGCCACTACTACATTGTGTGTTCAGCCACAGTAGCATCACACCACATCCCTTAATTTATCTTGAATCCATTGAAATCCATCTAATTAATTCAGTCTATCTGGGGGATAAGTGATGTCGCTCAGGGTCCATGCTGGGACCAGTGCTGTTTAACATCTTCATCAGTGACATAGACAGTGGGATCGAGTGCATTCTCAGCAAGTTTTCCAGATGACATCAAGCTCAGTGGCATAGTTGGCATGCCAGAAGGATGAGATGTCCTCCAGAAAAGTTGGACAAGCTCGAGAAGTGGGCCCATGTGAACAAGGCCAAACAGGCTGGGGAATAATGTCCTAGAGAGCAGCCCTGCGGAAAAGTACTTGTGGGTGCTGGTGGATGAAAAGATGGACATGAGCTAACAATGCATGCTCACAGCCCAGAAGATCAGTTGCATCCTGGGCTGCATCAGAAGAAGCATGGTCAGCAGATTGAGAGAGGTAATTCTGCCCCTCTGCTCTGCTCTGGTGACACCTCACCTAGAGTACTGCGTCAAGCTCCAGAGTCCTCAACACAAGAAGGGTGTGGACCTGTTGGAGAGGGTCCAGAGGAGGGCCACAGAAAGGATCAACGGGCTGGAGTAACTCTCCTGTGAGGACAGGCTGAGAGAGTTGGGGCTATTCAGCCTGGAGAAGAGAAGGCTCCAGGGACATCTTATAGTGGCTTTCCAGTGCATGAAGAGGGCCTGCATGAAAGATGGGGAGGGACTGTTTACAAGGGTGTGTAGCAATAGGACAAGAGGCAATGTTTTAAACTAGAGCAGGATAGATTTAAATTAGATGTTAGGAAGAAGTTCTTTAGCATGAGGGTGGTGAAACACTGGAACAGGTTGCCCAAAGAAGTAGTGGAGGTTCCACCCCTGGAGGCAATCATGGTCAGGCTTGATGAGGCTCTGAGCAACCCCATCTAGTTCAAGATGCCCCTGCTTACTGCAGGGGGTTGAACTAGTTAACCTTTAAATGTTCATTACAACCCTATGATTCTATGATTCTATGAATTTCTGCAAAATTTACGAAAAATTTGAAATTAGCACTAATCTTATATGCTGGGAACATTCCAATTCTTGTTCAGGTAAAATAAAGATTTACAGAGTATTCTAGGTGTGATTTTCTATTGAAAGATATATAACGACAGAAAACATTTTTGAGGGAAAAATGTCATGACTGTAAAGACATATAATCTAAGCAGAGCCAGACTGAGTGAAGGTGTTCTTGTGTTGCTCAGAGAGACACTCTGGGAGACATTCGTCTACCCCTGACATCATCTCACAGCAACAAAGTATACAGCAGGAGTTCACGTTCTGTTAACACTACTTCCCTTCTCCTGACAGACCTGCCAAGTACATGCTGTTGTTGATGATGAAGTTACCTCAGCCTTACCTGAACTTCTGAAGGCTCTCTGTGCAGCGGAAGAAACTCCCAAAGCCATTCCGCTGGCCCTGAAGATGTTGTCCATCTAAGTCTTCCATGAAAATAACTAGCATGGTTCCATGTGACTATATCGAGTAGAAAGCGATAAATAACAAAGCTGAATGGAATCAGATGTTGGGAGAAACAAGGATTTTATTGTGTGATCATGTTTTTAAAGACTTGAGCAGGGCACAACAACCTATTCTGCACCAATCAGGAGCTTGTAACCATATTGGCTCAATAGAGCTTTGAGTATTTCATTTTAGCTTATATCTGATAAGTGGTGTAGAGAGAATAACAATGAGGTAAACGCTTGAAACTAACAAACTCAGTAAGGATGAAACTAACAAAATCAGGATGGATTTGAGTAGTTCAGGCACAAAAATTAAATTTTATCAGGAAACTGGAAGTTTTGAAGAGGAAGTACAAAAGGATACATAGCTTGGTAGAACAGAATCACATGACATAAAATCTGTCTATGAAAATGTTGAACATAATTCACCCTGTAGAAATATGTTTACAGCTAAAAATGGACTACCTAAGGATAGTTACAAAGTCAGAAAAACTTTTTTTCTTAAGTACTAAAAAATGTAAGCAAAAGAGAATTCCATGTGTTACTGTATGTCAAAAAAACTATGAGGAAGAGATACATGATTTCTGACAGTATAGCTCTACCCTGAGGTAATAGCTTAAGAATAGAGAAAAAAAGGAGTCAGTATTTATAGTAGGGTGTGTTTTGCAATGAATCTGGAGTATGCTGTTTTAGTAGAAGTAAATTTGGGATTTCAGTGGCATAATAGATTATATGGGGATGTGCCTGATGAAAGATGTACAGATCTTTGGCAGTGCTTTGTAAAGATCCTGGTCTATGTGAATGCTTGGCAGGAATGGTGTAGTACTGAGAGAGGGTTTTTATTTTGGATTTTTTTTTTTATTATTTTCTTCAAATACCAAAAAGAGTCTACCTATAGAATTTTGGTTTTACCCTCAGATTTTTTCTACCTATAGGTTTTTGAGTTTAAAACTCAGAATATTATGTAGTCTATGTTTAGGCTCAAGAATACAAAGTGTAAACTCCATTTTTTTAATCAACTCTACCAACTGCAGCAGCTAGTAACCCTTGTTTCAGAAATGGCAGTCCTAGTAGCAACAGTTATAATTGCCAGAGTGTATTTCCTACAACAATACTGAGCATTTTGACATCCCTGTACTATTTCCTGTTCTTTTCCATCACTTAATGTTTCTTAACATTAACCCTTTTTTCCACTCTTGGTAACCTTACATTTTTCTGGATGAAATCTATAAGCAAAGGGTGAGTGTGACAGAAATACTGCATATATTACAGTTGTGCTCTTGGGAAGTATAGCAGTCGAGGGCAAAAGAGCAAGTCAGCATGACATGTTCCAGCAAGACCTTGGTCAGCCAGAAACACACATGCCACTGCAGTCAGGACCAGTGCAATCCTTAGGGTAGCCTGTGCCACCATAGACAACTCCCCCTTTCCAGATCAGTGACCAAGAAATGTTGTAAAAGTTAACATGAAGACAAAAAGTTCTTATTTGTTTTTTTTTAATGAGAGAACTCATTGATGGTTCTCTAAATAGCATAAAGATCATTAGTGTTTTAGAGGATATCTGTTTTATTCTAATAATTGCTCCCCTCCAAGAAAGAAAAGGAAGGAGGGAGGAAAGAAAAGGGAAAGGGGAGGAAGGGAGAAGAGGGCAAAAAACAAAGAGGGAAGAAAGATGGAAGGAAGGAGGAAAAAAGAGAGAGGATGGGAGGAAGGAGAAGAAGGAGAAGGAGAAGGAGAAGGAGAAAGAGAAACAATTCTGGCCAGATTTGCCATATGCTTTCTACTTGGAGTTTTACTGCAAGAATAATTGTTTTTTGATTAAACAACTGTAGAATCTGGGAACTATGGCTCATATTAGATGGACAAAGTATGTTGTAAGTTAAAACCAAAACAAATTATAAGCCTCTTGCCTCTATATAAATAAATAAGATACCAGGAGCTCTTGAAGTTAATAATGATTTATGCCAGTCAATCAGCAGATGATAAGGGACTTTACACTAAATAGCAAGACAGATTACCTCTCTACTTTCAGCCAACAGTTACATAGGAGCAAAGCACAAATTTAGGTTGTGTTAATGGGCATTGTATGTTTTGGAGAGTTTTCATCATATCTTGTGGCTGAGGAACACACAAAATACGGTACGTGTCAAATGAAAGCTAGAGTCCTAAAAAAAATCTGTTATAGTGTACTAGTCCTCTGTTTCAAGCCAGCTTCATTTTCCCAGCTAAAATTTGAACAATTGAATTTGTGAACTTCAGTTCTGTAAGGCAAACAATCTTTGGTTTAAAACTTACATAATATCGACTTCTGCCAGAACTCTGTTACAAATAGAGACTCTCATGTTTCATACAGGGTACAAGCTAGCATTTGTGTAATCTGCTGTTTTAGGGAAATGGCAACAGTCTGATGCGAGCAATGTCATCATTGCTTTCGAGTTGGCTTCAAACATTTTTTAAGCTGTTTTCAGATTTTATAGAGATACTGGAAAAAGACAACGGCAGCATTTCAAATTTTATATTTAAACATATGTGTCTGCTGAAAAGGCTGGCAGATGTTTCTTCTTAGTAAACAGTCTGCCATTAACTGAAGTTGTTAATTTTTTTTTTCCAAAATAAGAATCTCTTAACTTCTAGTTTAGATTTTAATTTGTGATTACCATTATTTGGCTGCTGGATTTCCACTGGCGTTAAAATGATTTCCCAAAGTTCTGAAAATAGCAGTAAACTCCTTCTTCCTTTTTAGCTTACCAGGATATTTAATTGACCATTGGCCCAGAAGTACCAGATTCCTGGTGACACTTCACTTACATACATAGTGCAACTAAGCCAGCAAAAATTACCCAACTGTTAAATTTACCTCTGGAGTAAGGGTAAAATTTTGCTGCATCACGAAGCATGGTAAAGAGATTTTGTGGAAGTCAACCAGCTTATTGCTTCTTCTATATGGTATAGAACTGGCTTGAATGTTGGTGTTACTGCAAAACAGGGTTAGAACAGACAGCATTTTGGTATGATGTCTATTCTTGTTTTAATCAGTCTCAGATTTTCTATTCACTGAGAAACCTACGCACAACGAGGCATGGGTTAAACTGTATCCAAAGAATATTTATGCTTCAAACTTCTTACTGAAAATCCAGCCACTATTATAATAAAAAAGTTACATGACCATCATATAAAAATTCTTATCCATTGTATGTCTTATTCAGTAAAAAGTATTTGAAAACCCAGAGAAGTCACTTTTTAAAAAACCTTTATTGCAAAGAGTGCTAAAAACGTTCAGAAAACTATTGTAGTGAGTTTTTAAAAAACTTTTCTTGCAAAGAGTGCTGAAAAAGTTCAGAAAACTATTGTAGTGAGCAAGTCTTTAGAGAAATAGCTGACTACATCTGTGGCATGTTAAGATTGAAGAGTGATTGCTTTTGCAGTCTCTCCTTTAACCAATTTTGGTTTTTATATAAATGTGACATAAAATTCTTTCAGTTCTTTATGAATTATTTTGTAATAAAAATGTCTACTCTCCCAAAATATGCCCTTCATTGAAACTCCCTTTAGAAAAGTTACAGAGTTGTTTGGTTTGGTTTTTTGTTTTGTTTGGTTTGGGTTTTTTTACTTAGCCTTGTGCTGACATTACCTTTTCATTCAGTGATGCCAACACTGAACAATGAGTGTACTGATGTAAGTTTTGCTACTCACAACAGTGTTAGTATTCTCCATTGCTTCAAACTGTTGACATATTTTATGCTGAGGCAAAGTGAGTAGAAAATGCTATCAGATCAGAATGATTTATACCTTTTCACAGGTGTTGATGATTTAAGAGATCCTTATAATCAAAAACTATAGAATGATTACTGAGGTACAGAATGTGTAAATTCCAATAGATCTGAAGTTATTAAGCTTTGTAACATGGATCACTATGAAAGTACTCCAACTAATTCAAAGTCATATTTAAAATAACTGACTTCCTGAAGAAAGCAAGATCAAAAACTGTAGCTGGCTTGTAGTCCGATCTGTCTTTTGAGCAAATCTCAATTCATATTTGAAAGCAGCTGCAACAGTAGTGCATGCAGAGCTTCAGGCAAAAACGAAGAGAAGATGAAAAGAAAAGCAATCGCCAGTGAATGGTTGGAGATCTTAGGTACGCTCCCCACCAGTAAGAAAGAGACCATGGAACCAGGCAACATCATGCTGTATGCTTTCTTTTCTTGTGCTTTACAAATAGGCGTGTTGTGCATCAACTATCATACGTTTTGAAAATCAAAAATTCATGTAATTCTCCAGATCTTGAGAACTGCCCAATGTAATAAAAACTATACAAAATATATACAAAATATTTAAAATATATAAAATATATACAAAACTATACAAATAAAAACTTACAAAAAGATGAGACTAGCATCTTTTTGGGGTTCAACTTTCCATTTGTTGTTCCTTTTCAACATGAAATTGAGCTTTGTAATTATTTTGGTTTTTTTTTTTTCCATTTGGGGGGCAGCAGTAACGTTAGTGACATTCTCTGCTGACCAGCTAAGACAGTCTTCTTTTTCACTTCTCTTGTCTGATCCATACTGACAATGGAGGTGGATGCAGTAAGGAAACCTAAACAGGGAATCTGGGTGAGGGTGGTGTTATTTTGAGGAACTCTCTCTCTCTTAAGAACTGGTCTTTGTATACGCATGTCCAGGAAATTAGTTTTACAGGTCATGAATGAGTGAGGTATAGGAGCAAACTTAAGTCCTCAGCTTAAATATTTCATATAGGGGTAAGGTTATACTTAAATAAGTTGAAAGAACAGGTCCAAGTTTTTACGTACATGCATACATTTTGTATGTATTATGTATGTACATACATTAAAAAGGCAAAACCCTCTTTTATCCACTAAAGTAATTAGATAAGCAGTTTGAAGACTGTACAAATGAAGAGGTTTTAACATAGGGGGAAGCTGTGAGTAGTAAATGAAGGTTGTATCTGGAAAGTCTCAGAATACATGGCTTTAGTGCTTTGTGAAAATGGGAAGGTGTGCCTTAGTTTAAGTTTTTCACTGTCAGGGAAATGGTGTTAAGTCCTATATAAAAAATACAAAAATATATTCATGGTTAAACTTCTTATTTAACATTTGATCTCATACAGCTTCTTGGAGTGTACTTTCATTATTTCCAACCCAACCTACTGGCTTGCTTTGAAATCAGAAGTAAGGTTTTGATTATAGTATTTGGATAGCCAATTATAACATAAATCCAAACCCAAAAGGCCACATAAATTTAGAAAACAGATTTTACTTTCTCACCTTATACTTTCTGCTTCAACACATCACCACTTTTACTGTTTCATATGACATGGAGCCAAAATAAGTGAAGTAAATTGCGGTGACAGTGAATTGAAAATAGATTTGACCGTTTGAACCAAAAAAAAACTCAGCTACTTATACCTTGCTCTTAATTTTGCACAGTGATTTTTTGGAAAGCTTTCACTTATTCAAATTGCTTGTCTGTACATAAAATATTTGTCAAAAATATGTTTCAAATACTGACATAACACATATCTGGTGATATGGATAGAAATCTAGAAAGAGTAAGAAATTTAAATTTTTAAGAAATTCAATTTTTTTTCCAATGTACACACTAATGATGTATATAGAATGCAACTCGATAGAACATTTTAGATTTATCACTTGTAGTTATTTGGTTCTATTTCTACAAGTTCAAGTAGAGTTCTAGACACTCATACAGTGGGTTGCAACTACATCACAAGTTACCCAAACTGGCAATATGAGCCAAAACACAAATCACAATCATCTTAATATTTACGAAAATGCAGGGAAAAGGCATGGCATTTGTAAAGAGGACTCTCGGTTATTATGTTTAAGAAGTTTTATGTCACAAGGGAAGCAGTTTTAGAATAAAAACACCTTCATATCTCTCATTTAAATAATCAACAGGTAGCTAAATGTCTGCTTTCCTCATCTTCCAAGGTAGAACTTTTCATAGGCTACACAGGGTATGTGAGACAGAAAGGATATAAACCATGACATCACAGAAACATGAAAGCTGGAGAAGACTTCAGTTGTTTCTGCCTGTCAGGGTTGTTTGTTCTTTTGGATGCCTCCAATTGTATATTTCACGACCTCCCCAGGGAATCTCTTCCAGGGTTTGGCTAATCTCAATGTTAGAAAGTGTTTTCTAATGTCTAAGCTGTTTTTCTGCAATTTAACTTGTGACTTATCCACTGTAACTCTGAAGAACAGTGGTTTTCCTTCTCTGCAAATGTTGCAAGACTATACCATTTCAGCTTTTTCTTCCTTAGGTTGACAAGCCTTAGTTTTTAATTCCTGCCTCACACCACGCCTCTTTGAGTCCTGTCTTGGCTTTTAAACACTGTTTTGGTATTCCTTCACAATTTTGTTTAATCTTCACTTCCTATATACTTATTATACTTCAGATCATCTCCATGTTTATGATTCAGGCAGTTCAGCATTGGAACAGTTTGTGAGAAAATCAATACATCAGTTTCGAAAGAAGTTAGAGTCCAGAACATAGGTGCACAGAGGATCTCCTTTCTAAATTGGTCGTTCTGCATAATTTACTTTTTTTCAGATAGTATAAAGTGTAAGCATCACCACAGGCATTGCAACATCCAGTCGTAAGTGAAGCAGTTATAAACCTCTAAAGAAAGGTCTGCGTATGAAAAGGAATAACCAACCGAAAGCATTCACAAATGCCCCTTTCTCTCTGTAACTCCAGAAGCCCTGGGGAAATTCACAGAACTGTTGCCAACCTTACATGTGACAAGCAAATCTGACAGTCACATAAAGTGTCTTTTATTCTTAGTTACCTTAAAACTTTCAACAAGAATTTTAATTTAATTAACAGTCATTTGAAATGTCATACAAGGTAAATTTATCATGGTGAATATTAAACTATCCTTGTATTTTCTAAAATGTTATGAAAAACAAGGTTTCATAAATGGTCACCTACTCAGTAAAAGGTGGTGCAGATATTGAACAAAGGGCGTAAGGCTAGAACACTCTGGGCCAGATGGTAAGACAAGGTAAGTTTAAATGTAATGCAAGTGTCTTTCCAAATGTGATGCCCTGATCATGCTGACTTCGTAGTACATAAGAGCATTTGAGGAGGAGTATAAAAAATAATCAAAAGGGATTTCCCTTAAAGACTGAGGTTCCTTGGTAAGCAGAGCTGATCAAATTTTAAGCTCCACTGCCCTTCCCTTCTTCCTTTTTTATAATAGTTACTCATCCTGTGCCACTTTCTCACTTAAAAGCAAAGACACACACATACACACTTCACACAGACAGTGCTTTTTGCATTTTCAAAGTACAAATATACGGCAATTAACGATATCAGCTGATGATGTGGATCTTAGACCTTATGGTACATGTATTTCATATACAATTAAATATTAGGGAGTTATATACCCATATTCATCACTAGTGATGTTATTTGTTCCATTGAACTTAGACTATAAGTGGGAGAAGTTCAAATGACCATTGCTGAAGTCTGAGATGATAACATCAGTTATTTAAACTAGGATCCAAGGCAGGTTTGTTCCTGTTTTGAATCTCTACATTTCAGGAGAATTTTTATTCACATTAAAACTACTTATGGGCCTGATTCAGATACTAACTTAGAGAAACCGTCAAGACTTAGGAGAGTTGAGGTTCTCTCTAGTCAAAGACCATAGTTTTCTTTCTCTTCTTTTCCTGCTAGTACCAATATAGTGAACTCATTATACAAGCAGAAAGTACATTGGGCAAAACTTTCCAGAGGACTATTCATTCCAAGCCTGTTTTTATTAGAGCTCCATCAAATATTTCCAAGTATTACTCTTTATTTCTTGCTTTTATGCTCTTTATTGTTTCCGAAAATATATTTTTTAAAAAACAAAATATTCAACGTCAGTATTTTCCAGTATGTGTAGACAACATTTGATCACATTTACATGACTCCTAAAATTTTGATTTCCTATGAAATTTTGTATGGGGAGTTCATAAATCTTTAATCTGCCCAAATGCACTCCAGCTACACTAGCTCCAAACAAAATGTAACGCTATAACCTAATACGGGTTCCAAAGTGCAAGTACAAGGTAGGGCAGTTACCATAGTTCGGAAGTAGTGAACTGAGTGCATCCAGAGTTTAAGAGGCATGCACACAGAAACCTTAGAAATGGGCGGTTTGTAACTGATTTCACAGCTTTGACAGAGGCACTCTGAAAGACAGTCTTAACAGAACTAGGGCCAACAAGAGACGTTACTGTGACAGGAAAGCAAGTAAACAACTAAAATGAATGTCCTGAGCCATTCTATGAATCTGTATCGTAGAATCCAAAGAAAATACCTCCAGTGCTAGTAGAATTCAAAAAACATATAGATTTTTTTTTGTATGAAGGCAGAATTTTCTAGAAAAGGACAATTCCTAAAAAAAAGAGAATTTTCACAAAGATGTGGCAGCACAGAGCCCAGAACATCACACAAAATGGGAATGTGATTTCTTAGACAGAAACATGGCAGAAATTCAAGAGGTCATTCTATCTCAGCTCTTCTTAGTTGGTATTCAAATTCAGTTACAATTTTAACCATCCTGGATGCTCTCAGAATTCAATTACATACTTTGCCCTGTGTCCGAGAAGTGATCTTACCGTATCATCTGTGATTAACTTGCCACTAAAAGGAAAAACAAAAAGCACTCTTAAAGGTGTGCAGAAATGTTTGACATATCCAGATCAGCGGCAACACAAACTGTGATGTATATGCTTTAGCATTTTGTCCTGGGAGAATGTCTGAGGGATCAAAGTATATATTTTTCTAAATTATGAGGAAAAGGGAAAACAAAAAGTTAGAGTAGAAACACAATTTCTTAAAATACCAAAGTAAACTAATTTTTTTTAAAAACCACACTTCCAGGACTTTGCTCCCACATGATTTCAAAATCAAAACAAAAATAACTAAAATACTCTTTTAATATAAGAAAGTGCCAAAACTTGAAAAAAAAAAAAAAATACCACTTGAAAATCCCTTGCACTAGCAAAAATTCTAGGTTTAGCATGACTAACACATGTCAAGATTTCCTTCTGCATTCTTGATGCTTTCCAAAAAAGATGTAGACCAGTTCTTCTTGCTGCCAGATACTTCCTTCACAAATATATGGTACTGTTTCAATCTGGGTTCTAGAAGTCTAGTGGAAACATGGTCTTCAGACTCCTGAAGACCCCTACTTTGTGTTGGACGTATGCAGGAGCACTCAGAAGAAGAGGGGTGACCGTTTGTCTAAAATTTCATAAATAGTTGCTTAAAACTGGCTTAAATACTGTAAAATGTAAAGACAAATAAATATAATATCGTTTTAATAAGTAAAGATTAATGTACTTGATAAATGACAGGAGGTACTGAAGAAAGAACAAAAACAGAGCATCAAAAACTCCCAAGACCCTTCCCAGCTGGTGCACTGTACTTCACCCTCTGTCATAGATGGGATGCCCTGGATACTTCTTAGAAATGTCTGTCTGCTCCTTGTATTAGCTTTTCCCTTTTCTTCCTCTCCTCATGCAAGGAGGGTAAAAGGCTTCATACTTCCATATACGTGTCTACTGAAGTCAGAATATTCGCTTTTGTGTTTAACTGCCCCCTGAGGAATCACTCCCGGTGACAGACTGGTAGATTGGTAGGACATCTCACATCAGAATGGACAATAAATCTTTTTTTTCCCTTTTTCTTTACAAGGTTTCTTCATTAACATTACATTTTTTGGTTTAGTATCATATCTTGTAATCTCTGCATTACAAACTCCTAAAATTATAGCAGCAAAACTTTGTAAATCTTGTATTTTGAAAGTCAGAGCCTTGGTGGTCTCATAACATTCACTCTGGTTTGAGCTTCATGTAAAAAAGACAAACACAGTACCACACACTGTGAACATGATGACGGGGCTTGGTTGGATGAGTTACACCAACCCTCACACCATTAATATTAAGGGAATCCATTCTAGAGAGTATACGACAACAAATCCTTCTTTAATTCTTTCACCTCCATTCAAATCCATTTAAAAATAAAAGTGATCTAATTCTGAAAGGTTTACCATTTTAGTTTATCATTTTACTCAGCACTTATCAACAAGTTTAAAATTTATCTAGCAGCAGAGGTTCACCAATATGAAACTTATGCTTTCAGGTTCATATCACTTTCAGAGCAATATAATTTTTCACTTTCTTGCTGAAGTTTTGTGAGACATTTCAGTGCCTTTAATCATAACAGTCAGCCCACCTTCAGTTAGCCACTTTGTGTTAGAGTTTGGCAGCTAAGTTCTCTGAAGATGTCACTGTACTCTGCATACGCCAAACCCCAGAGCTTTCCCAGTCTTTCCTTTCCTTGGGAAGGGAGACCCTCTGGTGATGGATAGAGGAAGTGAAAACAAGTGAGATTTGATCATGGGTTTAAATGTTCTCCCTGTGATCAGGTGGTTGACACAAGAGGAGGGATCAGGCTGACCATCATGCTTGGTTTGTGAAAAATTGGTTGCCAACAGACATTGAAAAAGTGCACGAATTAGAGAAAAATGAACACGTAAAGTAAAAATTCAACCTCTTTTGTACATTTTAGTCACACAGCCAGAGCCTTCTTTGGTTTCCTACCTTTTTTTTTTCTCCTGGTTTTTGAAACTATACTATTCTCTCAGCATCTTTTCTTCCTGTGTTTTAAAAATACAGCACAAAGTATTCCAGACTTATATTAATCAGATAAAATTGGCTGAGCATGAGTGGACTGTGATTTTGCAGAAGCTCAGTGGCATAGTATCTACACACGGACATAGGCTTATGAAAACTTATACTGCATGAGACAGGAAAAGGCTGAAAATGAGAATGGGAGAACACTTAACTAAGCTGTGAATTCTTTTGCATCTGTTGAACTTCTTCCCAACACATGCTAAGTAAACGAACCAGTGTACTGCACAGATCAGCAGTGGCTCATCTGCAGCTGTGTGTATCTGGCACGTGTCTGCTGGGGCTGCTGTTACTGGCACAAGTGCGGCTACTATAGCTGTTGCCATTCCTGTAGCTATGAGTGTTTCCTGCATCTCTCTAGCAACTTGAGATGTTCCAGAAGCGTACGCTGTTAAATCAAATGTATTAGAAATGGATGTCAATAAAAGAGGATGAAGAATGAAGTGAAAGAAAAACATGGAATTAATAGTTTGGAAATTTGACAATTTACATTGTAATATCTCAAATCCACTCCCACCTCAACACTGTCTGATGCATCTTGGTTTTGGTAGGATTTCACTTCTGCTCCTAAAATATACCGTAGGTCACGGTGATATCATGGCACAGTGGTTCCTGTTAATCGTTCTCTGACTGTGCTATATGAAAAGCTCTGTGGTATTCTCTTACTGGTTTCAACCTCTGTCTCCACAATTTTTATAGGTAGTTTATATTAATTCAAGCAAACATACTTCTTGGTTAGAAAAGCTAAAGCTCAGTTAGAATTAAGTCTAGCCAGGGAGATCAAGGGAAACAGCAAAAGTTTCTGCAGGTATATTAATGGTAAGAAAAAGACTAGGGAAGGCCTGAGCCCTCTCAGAAAGGAAATGGGTGAGTTGGTTACAAGTGATTTGGAGAAGGCTGAGGTTCTCAACGACTTCTTTTCCTCTGTCTTCACTGGCAAGGTCTCCAGTCACAACCTCGAAGTCACAGAAGACAGTGGCAGGGGTTGGATGAAAGAACTGCCCATTGTAACTGAAGATCAGGTTCATGACCATCTGATGAACCTGAAAGTGTACAAGTCCATGAGACCCGATGGGATACACTCATGGGTACTGAGGAAACTGGCGGATGAGGTTGCTAAACCGCTCTCTATTATATTCCAAAAGTCATGGCAGTCAAGTGAAGTCCCCACTGACTCGAAAAGGGGAAACATAATCCCCATTTTCAAAACGGGAAAGAAGGAGGATCCAGGGAACTAGAGGCCAGTCAATCTGACCTCCATGCCTGGTAAGATTATGGAGCAGATCCTCCTGGAGGCAATGCTGAGGCAGAAGAATAACGAAGAGGTGATTGGGTACAGTCAACTTGGCTTCACCAAGGGCAAATCGTGCCTGAAAAACCTGGTGGCCTTCTATGAGAAGGTCACAACATCAATAGACAAGGGAAAAGCAACTGATGTAATTTACAAGACGTCAAGGGAAGAGCGGCATAGAATCATAGAATCATAGAATGGCCTAGGCTGGAAGGGACCTTAGAGATCATTTAATCCAATCTCTCTGTCATGGGCAGGGACACCTCTCAACTGGATCAGGCAACACATGAGGACCGAATGGGAATCGAATCCACGACCTTTGGTGTTTCAGCACCACGAACATGACGTCATTATCAAAGGCAAAGCCTTTGATATTGTCCCGCATGACATCCTGGTCTCCAAGCTGATAAATTATGGATTTGATGGGTCGACAATTCAATGGATAAAGAACTGGCTTGACGGCTGCACCCAAAGAGTGGCTGTCAATGGGTCCATGTCCAAGTGGAAGTCAGTGAAAAGTGGAATCCCTCAAGGATCAGTACTAGAACCAGTCTTGGTTAACATCTTTGTCAGTGACATGGACAGTGGCATTGAGTGCACCCTCAGCAAGTTTGCTGATGACACCAAGTTGTGTGGGGACGCTGATACGCTGGAGGGTAGGGATGCCATCCAGAGGGACCTCGACAGGCTGGAGAGGTGGGCCCAGGCCAACCTCATGAAGTTTAACAAGACGAAGTGCAAGGTCCTCCAACTGGGTCAGGGCAATCCCAAGCACCAATATAGGTTGGACAGTGGTTGGCTCAAGAGCAGCCCTGAAGAAAAGGACTTGGGAGTACTGGTGGACGAGAAGCTCAGCATGAGCAGTCAGTGTGCACTTGCAGCCCAGAAAACCAAACGTGTTCTGGGCTGCATCAAGAGGTGCATGGCCAGCAGGTCGAAGGAGGTGATTCTCCCCCTCTGTTCCACTCTCCTCCACCCACCTGGAGCACTGCATCCAGTTCTGGAGCCCACAGCACAAGAAAGATCTGGACGTGCTGGAATGTGTCCAGAGAAGGGCCACGAGGATGATTAGAGGGCTGGAGCACCTCTCCTATGAAGGCAGACTGAGAGACTTGAGGTTGTTCAGTCTAGAGAAAAGAAGGCTCTGAGGGAACCTTATTGTGGCCTTCCAGTATCTCAAGGGGGCCTACAAGAAAGCTGGTGAGGGGCTTTTTAGGATGTCAGATAGTGACAGGACTAGAGGGAAAGGATTGAAGCTAGAGATGGATCGGTTCAGATTGGATGTTAGGAAGAATTTCTTCACCATGAGGGTGGTGAGACACTGGCACAGGTTGCCCAGAGAGGTGGTGGAAGCCCCATGCCTGGAAGTTTTTAAGGTCAGGTTAGATAGGGCTCTGGGCAACATGGTCTATTGGGGGATGTCCCTGCCCATGGCAGGGGAGTTGGAACTAGGTGATCTTTAAAGTCCCTTCCAACCCCGACAATTCTATGATTCTATGCTAGTACTCAGGTTGCAATCTTCACATGAGCTAGAGCTGTAGCCATCTCTCCCTTCTTTGTAGGACAGTATGCCTCATCCATGGAAGTGTTCAAGCCCAGGCTGGGTGAAGCTTTGAGCAACCTGGTCTGGGATCTGTCCCTATCCATAGCAGGGGGTTTGGAACTAGATGATCTTTAAGGTCCCTTCCAACTCAAACCATTCTATGTTCCTATATGACTGAGTGGTGCGTGAGTGCCTCTACTCACATAATGTGGTACCAGGTTCATCACTGCGTAGCTCCTACTGTCACCTTGCAGCTGGAGCTCCCCAGATATAATTTTCATTCACTCACTTAACTCATTCATATAGAATTGTCCAATAATGAGCTAAAAGAACATGATGTTAGTTTTGCCACAGGCTTCCTGTGCAACAAAATTAATCTATAGATCTCAGTTTTCTTATTTTCAAGCAGTCTTGCTTCATTCTATCTAACTACTGTTGATCAGAGAGTATTCATGCTTTGCCTGCTCTTAAGGATCTGCCAAGAGAAAACTCTATGAAAATATAAGTTCACATGGTGAGGATGAGCCAATATACAGCATTCATCCTTTTCTTGGCAGAAAATAAACTGAGGTGCATCTTTATGGAAGACATAATTACCTAAAATAAGAACAGCATGAACAAGCAGTAGTATTCTGTAGAGACAAAGTAGGCTATTTTTTCAAGTAAGTTCACAGTTATCTGGTTTTTGACACATTGGGTGCTGTTAATATTTTTCAGCACTGTTAGTTGCAATGTAGTAAAATGTTTACTGGAAAGTATTACATGTACATGCACTCCATCTTTTATGGCACAGGCTTATTTGAGATCCATATTGATATATATGGTTCTTCAGAGCTGAAAGATTGAAGCATCCATGAGCTCTTTTCACTACGTCTGCTGAAAGTGACTACACATATCTTGATGAGTTCCTTAGTGCAATCCTCTGCAGTAATGAAATGAAGTTTGAAGAGGGCTAAATTGTTTATCTCTGAATTATACTATTCTTCCCCTCTGCCGAGGATAATCACTTTCCTTTGCATTGTTTCAACAAAATATTTTGAGAATAACTAATAAGAAACATGTTTATACAAACAGATCAGCAACAGTTATGAATTTTAAAGTACAAAAGATTTAGGTAAACCACAAAAATGGTAATACGGTCATGCGTATAATTTCCTCTACATAAATCTTAGTCCAAACAGTTGAGCTATCCAGAGTATATTGAGTTTATATTATTATTGTTTCAGGCAATAATAAAGAGAGATGAAACTTCAGAGGCGTCTACAGCCATATATAGCTCATTCAATGAAGAGAAAAAGGAAACAAAGAATTCTTTAGGCTACCAATGAAACTTGATAACAAGCTGCAATGGGAAATCAACAATGGCAAATGATTCTGAATGAAATATTTATGTGTGTCAGGGACTGAAAACTGGCTTACATTTCTGTAAAGTTGTTTGGCATGTTTAAAAATTTTGGGGGAAAAATGAGCTAGATTTCATTATGCATAAAAACAATGTAGGAAATTAATTTTCAGTATTGGTGCAATCCAAGTCCAAGAAAAATCCCTCTGTATCTAACAAAGAGAAGAGCATTCTTGTAAAGGATGACTTAGAGTGAGACTAATGTAACTTCTTTCTTTTCGCAGACTAGAGAAAAGGTAAAAATTCTCACTTGACAAAAGTAAATATTTGTGAATACCCTCCAAGACTACTATCTTACACTACCAAATTTATCTTCATTGTCACTCTTTATGATGTGTCCATACTTCTGCATAACACCGAAATCCATTTGTGGTAATTTTCGTTAATCCCCTGGGTATCCTTTAAGCAGGGTCAGTCCACATTCTTGAGTAGAGTCTCTGGCCCAATGGTTCTTTCCCTCTGTTATCTCTTTCTGAAACCTCTAAGGAGTTCTGAAATATTAATAAATAAAAAAGTATCATCAGTGTGTTTTCAATTACAGTTACCACTTAAACCTTTGGCTGGTTCCTGACAGCCAAAATCAGAATTAACAGGAAAATAAAACAGTTAGAGGAATTTCTGCAGAAAGTTATTCCTCTTTATAACTAAACAAGTTGTCCCTTAGCTTCAGACAGTATTTTTAGTGACTAAATAGGACAATGCCCTCCTGAGAGTCTTAATCTTGATCCCCCTCTTCAGAAAAATAATATCTCTCGAACATTGTTCAAGAGTTACCTACATCATCTCTGTTTCCTGGGCAACAGCAATGTAGCCCCCATAAATGTATAGCAAATGAAAGATCAGGATAGAGGAAAGGACATTAAAGTATGTCCTGTATTATAATTCAACTCTCATGTTAGCTGCCTGGGCAACAGTTGCTTAACACAGATTCTGACTCTTTGCTGGTTTTATTATTTTTTTCATTCAACCTGAGTGTGGCTGGAAAGATAACTTTGTAATTTACAACACCAACAATTGTGTGCCACATTGGAGCTCTATTTTTTTATTCTGCCTAAACTACATCATGCTGTGGATCAGCACTCACTCTAATCTACACTGAATAACTGCTACAAAGAAGTTACCCCACCTATTTTCTCACTAAAGGCAGTATGACAGTTTTCGGGTGTTAGAGATGTCAGCACTGGGAAAGGATGTAACACAGCTGGGTGTCATTGGAGCTTCTGAATTCTGTTGTGAAAATAAATCATGTTCATTGTCTTCACAATATAGAAATAGGCCTGCCAAGGTACTATTGTGATGCGCATCCTTGAAGTATGATGCGCATTTTGATATCACTGTATGCTATGGGCAGTCAGCCTGCTTGTTAAAAATCAGAGAGGGAGCCAGAATATTTTACCACACCCTAAAGTCAAGACAACACCACCACAAACATGCCCCAGAAGACCTTTAGTTAATTTGTTCCCTTTCCTCCCACTTCAAAATTAAACCCATCTTTCCCATCAGGCAAACCTCCAGAATTTGTATGCGGAAATCATTTCTATATGTATTCTTTGACTTCACGGCTTAAATAAATGACATCGATAAATTCAGTTCTGTGTCTCAATGCCCCAACTGTAAAATGGAGATACTACCATCTCTCTGAATCACACAGAAGATGAGTGGTTATGGTATACCTCAGCTTTCAGTGGCAGATACGAAGATAACAGAGAACATTGCAAACCAACCACATGTATCAGAAGGAAGTATCAGAACCAGACAACCCTACCTCAAATCCCTACTCTTCAGACATGCAGCATGTCTAACAGGGTTTTATTTAATGAGAAAATAAACCAAGAATGCTAACGTTTGAGCTGACTTTCCCAGTAGACATTGTATCTCTCATCCTTTGGCTGTGCTTTTTAATATGTCCATATGCATTGGCCATTTCCCAAGGGTTTGGAAGCCATCTGATGTAATACTCATCTAAACCTTGGCTTTTGAGCAAATTGAAAGCCAATTTCTTCCACAAGTAAGAAACAATTAAAAACATAAGTCAAACACTCAAAAATATATGCTGGGTGACTAGACACCTAGACAACTGTGTTGGTTAATGTCTTGCAAATGCCAAGGTAATATGCTAATTTACAGGTCACTCAAGCTTACCTTCTCCTATGTTTATGGTATGCACATAGGCCTCAGAAGCAGTATGTATCAGCATATTTTCAGTTTTCCGAAACAAGATTCTCCAGTGCAGTTTACTTGAAATCCAGAGTCTGAGGCCCTTTTCCTCTCTTTTTCCATCTACAAGACAACAGAAAGAGGGTTCCAGACCAGAAAAATTTCAAGCAGCAAAAAAAGATGGCAATGACAGAACCCAGACAATACCCATGTCCAACAAACTGTTTTTCTAGTCCAACAGGAAAAATTAACAGGAAGGTTCTTGGCCAGAAGTACGAAGTTTGACTTACATTGGATTTTCCCCATTGCTTTTCTGTCCTTATCTGAAGCATGGTGGGATATTCCATCATTTCTAAATCAAGACTGAGTTCTTAGATTGTTATCTAAGTTATTTAAGATGTTTTGAGTAGACATCAGGATTTAGCTCATTTCGCACTATCTCTAAAAAAATGAATTTCAACCTGTATCTGTGCTACTAAGAACTAACACAGTTGCAAAGACATGAAACAACTAACAGTACCATATGAATAAATCATAAGTGGAATTGGTGACCCATTAAAGAGGTGGACTGAAACCAAAGATTCTTTTAAAACAGTAAGAGCATTGCTATCAAATGCAATGCCATAGGGATATCTTCCATAATGGTAACCAACAATAAAAGAGTTACTGCAGTTACAGAGAGAAATCCAAACCACTAATGTAGGTCAATTTCCAGCAGTATATTCCTTACTTACCAAAGATTACATGACACAGTGCTGTTTAGGAATATTATTTTGTAGAAAACGAATGTACATTGTACCTTAAGTAAATATGAAATAACACACATAAATCACTAGGATGAAATCACAGCTCTGAAAATATAAAAGCAACTTCCAGACCTAGAAGTCGAATAAAGATATATCACAAGCAGATTAGCTAAGTCTGTCAAATCAATTTACAACTCAACAACACTCAGAGTTTTTACTCTGAGTTTTTTATCTTGTAGACACTAAATTGTTCTTAAAATATTTCTTGTACCCTGTAGCTTTTGACAAACTTCTGTTATCTCTTGTGTAAAAACTGGAGCAGACTAGAAAGGTCAATCTCAATATTAAATAAAAACTAGAAATTACTCTTCTCTAAAATACTTGAAGTTGTGCAGAATGTGAGTGTTTCCATCTCCTGCTCTGTAAATTTAAAAACAAAATCTAACTATTAACATTTTGGATTATTATCCTTATCATTGTATTTAGTATCCTGCAGGACCTTTAAGACATTTTCTGTTACATGGCCTTACATTGCATGCCATCAATCACTGATTATGTTCCTATTATCTCTCTCCTTCCAAATTCATGTTCAAATCTTTTGTTATCAAAAATATACCAACAGCAGCCAAGAATTCATTAGCATTTTAGACAAAAGAATCTTTGTTCCAGCTGTAAAATTCTACAGAGTCTGGAGTGAGAAGGCTTTTAAATACTAGGTCCCCTAAGCACGTGTGCAATTGCTCTGCAGAACTGACCCCTGGGAAAAACAGTTGTGAGTTGTTCCATCCAACAGTATGAAACAAACTCTGGGAATAGCTTTGAGGCAAAGGTATCTGACACCTCTTTTTGTGACAAAATTTCTTGCATGGTTTTTCAAAGCACAGGCTTACTGCAAACCTCATGTCCTCATTTCTGAGGTGTAGGGCCCCTTCTAAATGTTTTTAGTTCACAGCTCAGAAATAAGCTTACAGTCTGCTATGAGTTAAGATAAATTATACCACACACTGACTTAGCGTAGGCTCTATATCCAGCCTGTTCTAGCTGCAGTTTCCCAAACGGAGCTGGGAAAGAACAGTGATTCTGCAACACACACCAGAGCCATAGCTCCTGTCTTCCATAACGGAGGGAAAGAGGACAAAGATGTATCCTCCCAGTACCAACGCTTTATCACCATGTCTACCAGCTGCTTATTGTGTGATGGGGGATGGTCCCCACTGCCTATGAAACTAGTGAAAATAGCCTACTTGCCTTCTGCTTGTCTTCAGGAGCTAGAATCAAACATACAGATACTCTCTATTTTGCAATTTTGAGTGTAATATTGTAATGACTGTGCTTATATGACCCATTAGATTCTGCAAAGTAGTGTAAGGGGGGTGGCAGTGCAATTCACATTCTCTTTTGGGCAGCTAAGTGCAAAACTTGCCCAGACATTCTTACTTCCTTGCTGAGAAGAGCTTAAAACAAGAATCCTCATGGCTTTAACTTGTGAGCACTTGAAACACAGCCAGTACAGTTCTTCAAAAGTCATTATTTAAAAATAGTCTGTGGGAAAGCCCCAAACAAAATAAATATTTTTTTATTTGTAATATCTGTTGTTTGGAACAGAGAGGACAGCAGCTGGTACAGAAAGTGCCTTGGAGGATCTGATTTAGAGATTACGTCCTAATAACACAGCTTTGAAATCTGTGTTCCTTTGGGTTGGAAAACAAATAGGTGAGGCAATGATATTTATTTAGGACCAGATTCTGTCTTTCTAACTCCCATTTATTAAGACTTTCATATTTCCACTGGAACAACGGTTTGCAGGCTGCATCAGTCGCTTCAGTCCTCTTGCCACAAACGAGACACGACTCTCCCACTGTACCCTTGCTAGGCAGGTTGGCTCACCCAGCTGGGATCACTCAGCCTTTTTTCTTGCAAGCTTTGAGAAGAATAGTGCTGCTGCCTCAGAACCAGTGCAGCAAAGTCTGTCTGTTGGCAAGGGCACAAAGGGGAGGGAAAGATTTGGCACAATTTTATTCCCAGCCTTTCCCTGCAGTGCACTTTTTTTTTTTGGCCACTCAGTCACACAGTTATGTTAAAACTATATATCCCATGCTTGTTAGGTATGGTTAAACACGTATTTTACAAACAAAAGTTTTCAGCTGGTATTTAGCACCAGGGGAGTAGGTTCCTTAAACTTTCATCTGGTCTTCCTCTCTGAAATACACCATAAAATCTTCCAAATGAATTTAGTGAGCTCTGATGAGAAGCAGCAAAACATGCATATAGCTGTTTCTGCATGGGCATCAGCAACACTAATAAGGCAACTATTTTAAATCTTTAGACAAACCGAAGCGCATATAACAGTTGTCTTACACTTGAAGGTAATATTCAGAGCAATAATGAACTCAGAACAATATTAACCCTACATCACATAAAGGTATCTACCTTTATTAAATATCTTTGTATTGCAGAAACTGTAATGCAGAGAGTGAGCTGGGCAGGAGGAAAGAGGTAAAAAGCAAGGAAAGAGGTGTTAAGCTCTGGTCACCTTCATCAGGCAAATAGTTGCCTAAAGAGCCTGTTTGCTCAAGTACTAAGGCTGAGCTACTTCACTCTAAAAGACTGGAAGCCTCAAGAGCCAAAAGGTGCAAAATATCAGACAACTCACTATGCCACCCTTTGTCGTTGACGTACCTGGCATTGGTGCTGCACATGAGGAACTGGACTTAGATCTGCAGGCTACTGTGGCTCAGCACTGTTGTTTCCTTTTCCTGGAAAAATCACATGAAACTAATCTCGAATCCATCAACCTCTCTGCTAACACGCTGAACTCCAAAGCAGGAGTTGCACATATGTGGTGGGTTGTGAGATTTTTAAAAAGGAAGACAGTGCTTTGACTTTGGACAATCACTCATTTTTATGACTCTATCTATATATCCTGACTTTGGTGGATATCCTTTGTTTAAATGTAAATTTTCTCTACTAAGTTCATGTTACAATTTCTTTCAAACAAATAATTTTAGCTTCAGTGGAATTGTCAGAGGAAATTATTTGATACAATGTCTCATGTTTCTTTGTTACACATTAGGCTATCGTAGTTTGATGTTCGGTTCTCCTTCTGATGTATGAGGATTTTTTCACACAAAAAAAATATATTATTTTCATGTGAAACCTATTTTTCATGTATTTTCATGTATTTTTCATGTATTTTCACCAAGCTTATGCCATCAATAGAAAGATGTCATTCAGGGGAGAGAGGCAGGGTAGTGGAATGAAGACCATAGTTTATTGCCCACAACCTTGAAACAAAGGCTCATCTTCACCATTCAAACTGCTTTTCTTTGAATGGGGTATGATATTTTTACTAAATTGACATTTATCTGGCATCATAGTCCTTCATTAGAAGCCTTTCGCAGTATGCATTATTTTTCTCAGAATTGACGGTAGGAGATATTTGCTTATGACAACCCAAACTAAACACCTCAATTTTATTTGTGCCTTCAGACACTGATTTTACAAGAAAATTAATGTCAAAGCCTACTTGAACTGCATGGCTATGGGCAGGCACATAGTTTTCATATTAAGAGAATGGCTATTATTATTTTAATGATGTCAGCACTCTACATATGTTAGTCTAGCAGCAAATGTCACAGAGCTATGTAGAAATGTTGAGAGGATTAAAAAAAAGAGATTTGTATCCTTGATATAAAGGAAAAACCTATCATAATCTTATGTCTTGGAAGAAACATTGACAGAAGAGGTAAATTGCCCAGAAAACATAGGAAACAATGGCACTAGCTAGTAGTACTTGGACCATCCAAACAGCCTATTGAGGTAATATTTACACAATTATATTTATAACTTTAGGTATCTCCTTTCAGCCTGCTTTAGAGAATCTGGGATTTGGGTCACAGTGTAATCAATGGAGATGCACAGGGACAACTGAGAGCACCTTGGAAGTCTCGTTTGGATAGCATTTCCTCCTCCCTCTTGTCTTTTTCCTCACACACACCCTTTGGCAACTTTCAACAGTTATGAAAAATATACCACCATGAGGAAAGAATTTACAATAAAAAAAAACTGTGCTATAGCAATTATCCATGTAGCGGGCTGGTTTAGCTCACTCAGTTGAGCGTGGTGCTGAAACACCAAAGGTCATGGGTTCGATTCCTGTTCAGTCCCCATGTGTTGCCTGATCTAGTTGAGAGGCGTCCCTGCTCACAACAGGGAGGTTGGATTAAAATGATCTCTAAGGTCCCTTCCAACCTAGGCCATTCTATGGTTCTGATGTTTCTAATGTGCTTTATGTGACCATTGGCTTCTTCACCACTCTGTATGTTCCATGAGACGTTAAAAAAATGTGAACTCAGAAGCAGCCATATTGGGTTGCACCACCATCTTCTCCATTATCTTATCTCCATCAACAGCCAGGAAAGAGAATTAGAACAGAATATGTACAGGATGAGTGCTCTTTTCACAGACAGGTAGTTTCCAAAAATCAATGAATTGAAGACTTACATGTCTGAAGACAGATACTGTGTATTTACTAAAGGTGTCCGCCAGATCCAACACTCAACAATTTGCCTAATCCCTTCTAGAAGTGAGTCTCATGGCAATCTCTTCAACAATTTATGTTTCACGTGAACATGTAGCTCAATTTCTATGGATGCATTTGAATTATAATTTTATTGAATATTATTTAGTTCTTAAATTTTAAAACATAATGAATTTACTTTCCCCTTGACATTCAAGATTTATAGACATCAAGATTTTATACTCTTCTCAGTTTTCCTTTCTTCAAGCTCAAAAAAACTCTAATCTACTTAACCTTAGCTCTGATCATTCCTGTCACCTTTCTCTGTACCTTTTCTAGCTCTACTGTTTCTGCAGAATCAGTGCTAAATATCCATGAGTTTCTCTGATTGTGATATTGGGCAAAATATTCAACAACCCTGAAAGTCCTGCTTTTTTAACTGTGAGGATTAATAAAATTGATAAAGGATTTTAAAAACTTCTGTTTGTGGTTCAGTCACAGTTAAACACTGCCTTGATTTCCAGTTCTTTCACAATTAAATTATATTTTTGTCTTTGTTTGAATAACTGCAAAAGTAGGACCGCTTCTGGGTCATCATCAGGATAGTTTCCTACAGAAAAAAAACATGTTTGTCTGACTGATTTAATTCACTTTTCCACCATTTTCCAATATTCAGTTGTAAAGACCCATAAAAACCAGGACAAATTAATTTCAGATGAAATGTAATTCAGAGGTATGGTTAATAGTTCTAGGAAAACAATGACAGGAAAGGATGGACAGTCTACATCATGAATAGAAAATGTTATGGCCTTATGAACACAATTTTTACCTGTAGTCTGACCAGGTTGTTCTTGATGTCTTTTTTTGTTTGCTTTTTTTTCTTGTTTATTTCTAGAAATATATATGACATAGGATGCTTTTTAAGAATTACTTTGAGAGTGCTTTGCAACCTAGCTTAAGGTCTGTCTTTAGAAGCTTTTCATTTGCAGATAGTGATTCCGTATACGGTTAGAAAAATTTTTTTTGAGAGCTTTTCTCCAATAACCTACAGGTATCAGGACCACATTGTGGTCTGACCAACAGCTCCTTTGTGTGAATCCCTGCAGAAAGACTTTCATCTCTGCAGTCCACTATCTTCTCTGTGACCAGAAATAACAGATAGCGCATGATTAAAAAAAGAGTTGGTTCTCTTAATACTTTTGTATCCAGTGATGGAAGTAAAGCCTTGAAAATTAGATGTTTGTTAAATTCTGGTGAGATCCCTCTGGTTTACATCAACGATGCTGTTTTATAGAGAACTCAAACACAATTACAATAAAAGTATTTTCATAAGGTTATTCACCATATGTCTTGTGTTATGAGGAAACATCTGCCATTGGCTTGTCATTATCAAGCTCTTCTTTCTTGTAGCTGCGTATCTTCCTGCAAGCCACCAGATTTTGCACAGTGTTGGAGGCAAAAACCTAGACTTATGGTGTGCTGCTCCAGTTCTCATGAAACGCTGCCTTTTTTGAAGAGGATTTTAATTTCAGGAATATATTGTATTCCTCTAGAGCGTGAAACCCTTTCTTGTATAATATTACCATTTACTATAGTACTATTTTTTATATAAAAAAGCAATCACAGGAACCAAGCTTTATTAACGTTATTCATCCTTACAACTCCCTGGTATTTCCTGGCAGTTTGTAAATGGGTAAAACCAACCATTCAGATACTGTTTTCCTTACTGGAACTACAAAATAAAACAGAAGGACATACAGTTGGCAGGTGAGCCAAAGGCCAGCAATTCCTTTCCAAATGTATCTTGCAAACCTCCCTGGGCCATGAAAAGAGCAGGAACAAACCCAGATGTCTTGCTGGAAGACTGGCTGAAGGCTTCCTGCTATTCGGAATGACTTTTCTCAGAAGCTGTTGTCCAGAGGAACAGACCTGTTGTCCAGGGACACCTTATTGTGTCCTCTCGATACTTAAAGGGGGCCTATAATAAAGGTGGAGACAAACTTTTTAGCAGGGCCTGTTGCAGTAGGACAAGGGGTAATGGTTTTAAACTAAAAGAATGTAGATTTAGACTAGATATAAGGAAGGCAATTTTCGTAGTGAAGGTGATGAGACACTGGAACAGGTTGCCCAGGGAGGTGGTGTTTCCCATTCGTGAGAACATTCAAGGTCAAGTGGGACAGGGCTCTGAGCAACCTGATCTAGTTAAAGATATCCCATTGGACTAGATGGCATTGGACTAGATGACTCTTGAAGTTCTCTTCCATCTCAAAACATTTTATAATTCTATGTTAAAAATATCCCACCAAGAGGCTTTGCTTTTCTTAACATCATCATGTATTTTGGAGACCCATTACAGAAACCCTGCAGTGGCAATGTACTTTAAGATCTTGGAAGTACTTTAAGATCTTGGTAACTTGCCTTAGCTGTTCACTGAGTCTGCACTTTTCACTGGTATGACACAAAAACCACTCAGCAGTAGACTATATCAAAAAGGAAAACAGATCCCGAAGAAGAAATAGTGCTGATTGTCAGGCCTGCTATGAAACAAAGGTGTCAGCCCTGGTGGAGACAAAAGTATGCAGCGATACAAGGGCCCTCTGAATGTTGAATGATCACTGCAAGGGCTGTTTCCAGGGGGAAAAGTTAGCTGTGGATCAGAGGTTATGACAGAGGTCCTGGCTGTACTTGATCAATAAACTTTATCTCAGACTGTGCCAGGAGTTCTAGCAGTCAGAGCAGTTTGCTGAAGGAAAGGGAAGCAGTGTCTCAAGCTTCTGCATAATTTAAGTTTGTTTAGTATTTTAGGTCACCTGGTTTTGCTTAAAAATTACCAAAGCAAAATCTGTCTTAGAGCATAGAGGCAACACTTCTTTCCTGGCACTGATCTCTAGTATGAAAATTGTGAGTGTAATGGTAAAAGGGCTCTGCTTGAAATAATAAAGGTGGATGGTTTTCTGGTACAAACCTCTAAATCTGACGTTTCAAGTGGTTTCATAATGTTGCTTAACGGAGGTATTAAATACACTTATAAATCTATCAGAGACTTTCAAGGGCGTTAGGAATCTCTTTCTGAGAGATCACAACACTGAAGTGAACACAATTATGCTGTGTCAGCCACAGATACTGTGTCACAGTTACAGAAAAACAATCAAAACAATCAGACTACAGGAGTATTGCTGAGGCTGCTGTTGACTATGGGGAGACAGGAGGCCTCTGAAGAAAGTATATGTTCATTACTTGCTTTAAGCCAGTGATATCTAGAATACAGTCCATCCAAACAAGTTAGTTCTGAAAAATTATTGATCCCTGTCTCTGTTGAACTGGGGACCCCAAAACTGGATACAGTATTCTGGGTGTGGTCTCACCAGGGCAGAGTAGAGGGAGAGGAGAACCTTCCTAGACCTAGTGTTGTATTTTTCAGTCTTTTATCTCTTTCATGAGAAAACTTACTACTCATTTTGAATGTTAGTTACTTGAATGTACACAAATTCCTCTACCAGTAAAAAGTCACCACTGTTAGGCTATCCCATACTAAAGCTTTTTCTTTATTTCTTAACCCTCAATTGAATAAAAAAAAAAATCATTGTTCAGATTCCATTTTGTTTATGCCGTATTATAAGACTGTTTGCAAGCATAAAGTGTTTTGCAATTTGAGAACTGCAAAATCCTTGACAAGAATGGATATACTCTCCACAGGAACAAACCTGACTAAGTCATTCAACTGGCTACTGAAGAGCCAATTGGTAATTACAATATTTTGGCTGTAGAGTAGCAATTACTGATGTCATCAGGTCAACATCAAACTGCCAGATATTGTAGCTATCCTAATATGAAAATCAATTGATCAAATAGAATCAACTATTTCCATGTTTTCCACAGTAAAAAACCGATAGTTTTTTTTTACAAAATAATAATCTATGGCCAGATATGTATGTTGTGGTTTTGGTGGTTGTATTACCATATTTCAAATACATTTGGGTTTTAGATTAACTGCTTGTGATCGCCTACAGCAACGGTTGTTTTCAAGAAGGCCAATCCACTATTTGGGTCCAACATGCTACTGGACAGTGCCTTAAATATTGCAGCTGACATCTATGTTTCAACAAATCATCATAGTCACCGTAATAAGATTACAACAACTACAGAAATTTATGGTTCAACTATAAAATCTTCTTTTTTTTTTCTTTTTTTGCTTTGGATTCAAAAATACAGTTTCCAAGCATATCGTTTTCTTTCTCCTGAACTGACCTGCCAGTAAGTAGCTTGGCAATTTATCGAGGCCAAAAACTCTGCATGCTTCTTGGTAGTTTATGAGTCTTTTACCAGAGATAATGCTTCTGCTTCTGACCAGTAAATGCTGACAGCTGATACTGAAATAGTTGTCAAGCGCCTGTACGTTTCCATGCTGGATTTTCACTGTTTTTTTTATGTTTTTCATTTTCTGGTAGTAATTTTTTTTTTCTATTTGTACAAGTAATATTGTAAGAATCTTTGTTTGAAAAAGGACTTTTCAGGCTTGACTAACAGTCTTATTTTGATAAAGATTGGAATACATTGCTAAAGTCTAGGGTGTACTATTTACTGTGTGGCAGGCAGGCATGATGAGGTGAAATAACTGGATTGATTTATTTGTTTGCAAAAGAGGCATTTTTCTTGACTAAACAGCTACTACTAATCTGACCATTCATATATTCAGAAGGCCAACCTTCACCATCAAGATATTAAGTAGTTACATAGCCACTGATCAGCAATATGGGCTTTGATGTTACAGGACTAGAGAGGCGTTTTAAGATGAACAGTTGCTATTTAAAATTTTTTTTAATATATTTTTTAATTGGATGAAATTATTTGACTTTTTCTCTTCTGTCCTCCATTTTTTCAAAATTATTCAGGTGAGATTATTGACTGTAAGACTGTAATTATAGAGTCAACACAAGTATAACCTACAACAATAAGTAATACGTAGCTACAACAGAATGCAAATATTGTTCCAAAAAGAAATTAATTTTCTTCTAAAACACTTGACCAATTAAATTCTATTCTTTGAGGAAGATTTGTAAACAATGTTGTGATGGCTCAGAATTTTTAAGAATGAATGGTTTGATAACCTTTTTATTTGATTATTGTTGTATTCGTTTGGTGTCTTTACTGGAACTCAGTTAATAAAATAACACAGCTCTGAATAAATCTATCTTAATTTGCTAAATACACTGTTATGTTCTTAAAGCCTCAAAAAAAGTAAGTGAAGTTTTTTCCATAGTTGAAGAACATTAGAACCTTGAAAGGAAATAGCTTGGCACTACCCCTAAATTGCAGCCTTTGTTCCTTTCAACAATTAACTTCACAGAGAACTGGAAGTTTTGCTTTCGTGTGTAGATATGTATATACCAATATGCATATTTCCATGTATGCAATTACTAGACTATGTTGTGGTCAAAGGCCATTTATTTGGATCTCTCTAATAAATGGCAGTTTTATGTAGTAATCCACAAATATCGAAAAAGGTTCTGCTAAAAGCCAAAGTTAAAGCAGTCCAGCCCCTGGAGAACGCTATGCATTTTTGTGGAATCAGGCTAGCTTATACAAGATGGGGGTTATTAGTATTTTTCCTTCCTTTCTTTTTTTTTTTATTTTTGGTAAAATCAGTAGTTAAAAATATTCTGAAAAACTTTTTTTCTGCAGAAAAAAATCAGAAAAGTTTTATCTGCTCCTAGAATTTATTCATAGAATGCTTGTAATTCACTCAGAATTCTTGGTTAATAAGTACATAGAATTTGCTGGTGCTACTATTCCTTTCTCATGTCTGCTCTTGCCCTCTGCATTCTCATTCTCTTTTCATCAACTTTCTTGATTTTGTTCAAAGTGTGCTTAAGTCCTGCTGCCTACCCACGTATTTCATTCAGTATTCCTGAATACAACTTATTGTATTCAACTTGTATACAACTTCTTAAAGTACAACTTCTCATTGCATAAAGAAAGTGCTGACAGAAACAAGCTGAAAGACCATCGAGTTTCTGCTCTACAACCCCATGTCAGCTCAGGTTTTCTGCCTTTAAATTCCTTCTTCTCTCCATCCCCTCACTACCCCTGCATTGCCTCTGGGAGTGGAATTATGTATTTTTCTGTGCAGTCTGGAAGCAAAGAATTTTCCAGATGACTCTTACGTCAGAAGTAGGTTCTCCAGGACAGAGATGGCTGAAAAGTTGTCTTCTTTGCTTTTATCCTAAACAGTGACAGTCCTTCAAAGGACAAAGCAGTTTAGAGAGTTATTGTTCAATGCTCAATTCAGTCTTGGGACTAGTTCAGTGGTTGAGCCTGAAGGTCTTGAACTTAAGCTGCTGTCAGTGTGACCAGCTGCAATGGAATATTGATACCCTGATGGAAAAAGATTCAATGAGGAAAGGATGAGTTCTCTTCCAAACAATGCTGCTTGCTTTGTGGTTTGAGGCTTTGGTGTCATTTTAAAATGTGGTGAATCTCAAATACGGAATCAGCCACAGAACAAGACTGGTGATTTTCACCTCAGAGGAACTTATAAAGTATATTAAATCAATGTGTTAAACAATGTATTATTCTCATTGCAACATACCTGTACCACAACCTGGGCTGGTTAATATCACTGCACCCAGTCTAAGGCCTGATTTGGAATAATTTTTCATGGAAAGTACTGCTAAGTACATGGAATGCTTCACTCTTCATAATGAGGGTCTCATTCCATAACGACATGGAGCTCTATTGTTAAGTTTTTGCCCAAACTACACCTTTGCCTCAACCAATACCAATTTGTTGGCATTGAAAATCTCACCCGAAAACTTATTATTTTTGCTGGATATTTTCCTGGAGAAAGAAATTTTTTATTCTGTCCAAAATAAAATAATTGATAAGACTGCTTCTCTGGAAATGTTTTGTTGTTGCAGTACTTTATAGACCATATTAAAAAGTTATTTTAACTCCTAGACTTAAGCTTTCATCTGCTAAGTTTAATTGCAGCTATTTTCTGTTCATAAATGTTTCACTACTCCCTCCTGACCACTGAGTGCCAGGTAATCCCTCTGAATATGCTAGTTTAGATACATTGTCTCTTACTGAATACACTTCCTGAATTAATTTTTTTTTAAAAAAAAGATAATTCTTTATTGCTAGAAGGTGCTGATGGGTTCCTCAAAGTTTGTTCAGTTATGATAGGTCATGACGTGTGTCCATTACACGTCTGCAGCAGAAAATAACCTCACCAGGTACCAGTCAGAACCTCATAAGAGCAAAAGGTATTCAGCCATGGAAAAAGATTTTTTTTTTAAAACACAGACAATGCATAGAAGAACAATATTCGGTTTCCCTAGCTAATGTAACACTTCCTCCAGGCCCAGTGTTAAGGTTTGATGGGACAAAATTTTATCCAAGAAGGTGCGAAGTGAAGACACGAAAGCACCTATCATTATGCAACCTAATGAGAAATATGAGCCTACATCTCTCGTAATTGTATTTCCAAACATGTGAGGTAACACTAAACTTGTCTCATCATCCCAATGTCAGAGCTGATTCCTGTCTTACTGATCCAGGGTAGAAAGGACAAGTAATCTGATCCATAGTATAAGCATAGAGACCAATCCTGATTAATATAGGCATTCTAAAGGCATCCAGTTCCAAATTTAAGTCTGAAAGTTTTAAATATAACAGTGTCTTAGTATTTCTTTCACTTCCAAGCAGCACTTGGTATATCTGATACTTTTAATGTTTCACCAGGGATATTCATAAAGTGTTGTCTGAAATTATGCTGTGGTTTATCTTCTCTGGTTTGTGTTATGTAGAGAAGTAGAAAGTATATCCTGTTTCGTGGTTCACTGTCTCATGTCCTTCATATGTGCATGACAGACCTTACCTTATACTGAAATTGCAGTTATAACAGAAGTTTTAGTACATCAGTGTCCATTTCTTGTTGTTCAAGCACTGAATTTTACTCCTACATGTAAATTAAGAAACTTCTCTGTTAACCCTGGTGACAGGTGGCTGGTGGTATTCCTGAACCACTAAGTTTCTCAAAGTGTATCAAAAGAGAGACTTCTCTGGTGGAAGCCATGGGAAATGTCTCAGGGAGGGTAAAAATCAGTAACAGATTGAGGAGCTCTGCCTGGCAGTGAGATCATTTGACACCTTTTTTCCCATGCAGCTCTGAAAGACGTAGAAGTGGGGACTGTGGTCAGTAAGAAAACAGAAACCAGAAACTACTGCCTCATACTCGTTGCAAAAACATGAACTCTGTCCCCTTCACAAGATGAATAGTTTAAAGTTCATGAGAGTACATACAAAATCATATTCTTGCTCTCTCCTTGATGCCAGCCCTTAGAGAACAGTTGGCCTTGAAATTTTTATCATTACTTAAGCCAGGTGGTGGAAAAATACGTATATAAGAGGAAGGGTAGGAAGACTTTCCCACCAACATATTAGATGGAGTTCTCCTCTGTGCCAGTGAAGCTGCTATTTATTTCACTCTTTCTCATCTCTTTCCTTGTTCACAGTTCTGACAATCTTATTTCCGACTTCTATTTCTCATCTCTGATGTTCGTATTTCAGACAAAATTTAAGCTCCCTAAAATGAAGAATGCCAAGATTACAGGTATCTGTGCTACTGAGTCAGCTTCCACATATGTTATTAGAAGAAGCAAGCTTATGATAAAAGACAATGGGTGAACACAAACAGACAGCCAGTTTTATCAGACATTTAAGTCAGTCTAGTGGAAGCCCACAAACCTCCTAAATGTTACTCCTAATGCAGTATAAGATTTTTTTTCAGGCAGTTGATTAATCTCAGTCTTTTGAATACTCCTGTCTTCCTTAGTTTACAATGATGGCAGGTCTTCTCAGAGCTTGTCATATGTTGGGGTCTTTTCCCCCTCTGGAGACCATGGGAGATCTAGCAAGTAGCTCACCCACAGATCTAGTGCTTAACAGCTTCTTTACCTAAACCTAATGCCACTGGGCAGCCACCTCACAGGGCCACCATCCTGAGGAAGGAAGGGAGGAAGGGAGGGAGGAAGGGAGGGAGGAAGGGAGGGAGGGAGGGAAGAAGGGAGGGAGGGAGGGAAGAAGGGAGGGAGGGAGGGAAGAAGGGAGGGAGGGAGGGAGGGAAGAAGGGAGGGAGGGAGGGAGGGAAGAAGGGAGGGAGGGAGGGAGGGAGGAAGGAAGGAAGGAAGGAAGGGAGGAGGGAAGGGAGGAGGGAAGGGAGGAGGGAAGGGAGGAAGAGAAAATAAATAAATAAATGGGAAAGGAAAAGCAAAAGAGAAAGTGTTCTGGGCTGAATCTATTCAACAGTGAAAGACACTACTATTCAGGAAGCTTTTGCAGAGGTTAAGCACCAAGGCAAAAACATGAAGAAAATGGAAGAGGAGCCTATTCAGGAGAAATAGGCACTGCTAAATGAGGCAGCAAGTGACCAAGACTGGGGGTAGAACTGAGACTGGTCAGACAAACAGATTGCGGCGAGGCAAAACTGTATCAGTGACTTGGATTGCTTGAGGATAGTGCAGTAGGGTTAAACTGTGGAAAACACCAGGACAACTTCAGACTCTTCTGAAGTTGAGCCTGAAACAGACCCCAAAATCCCAGTGTATCATTTCTTCTCTTGTCAAATAGATTGCAGCCCAGTGCTTCCCTGGAAGAATTGATTATTCACAGCCCAGTCAGCGGGCATGAAGGGAAAAGATCTGCCCTCTGAGGGAAAAATATCTCTTAAAAGATTTCTGCTGAGATTGTGTAAACTGTGCCTCTGCAAACACTTGCAAATAGATCAATGATGGATGGATTTTCATAGGTAAATTTAAAAACACATTCTTGACACAAGGGACATCATTCTTTTGAATCTCAAATCACTCCTCCAGAGCAAAGCATGCTAGAACTTTTCTAAGAGAAGATGATCAAAACAATTTTAAAAGCTGAAAACATTTTTTCTTAAGATAATTCTTGGAAATTGCTGCCCATTTTTGGCAGAAATTTTCCAAAAAAAGATTCCAGATGAAGCAGAAACCCAGCATGGAAAATTTCAGCCTAAATGGTCAAACTTTGGCAAAGTCATTATGAAACAGCCCCTGGATATTTATGAGAATGTGTCAGACAACCTTAATAATAGGCATTGTTATCAGCTGGCCTATAATATACATAGCTGTGTGCACATATGCTGCTATAGCTAACTCTTCAAGATGTTTCTGTTTGTAAAAGGATTTACCCGTCCCACACAGATCTTAATTGAATGCAAGATGCTCTATAGTGCTAGGAAAGTTTTTATTGGCAAGTGTGTGATATGACTGCATTACCTACATGTGGCAAAGACACGACTGATTTAAAATCAACATGCCAAGACAGACTCTAAGCCAGAAAATACCACTGTGTGTTTTGTCTCTATGACATATTTTAGAAACGGTTTAGACAGTTCAATTTATTTAGTTTTTTGGATACTCTATTTTGCATCTTTCCTTCTCATTTCTTTTTTAAATGAAGGAAAGGTAACTTTGATCCCTAAACACATGAATATCAAACAAAATGTACGTTTTTATAGATTCAAAATACTCCAATTTTAAGATCTGACTCCTGTAACTTATGAGATCCCAGAGTAAACAATGGGTGTGAACTCGTGATGGGACGCTGAAGTCTGTAGCTATGATGATCCTTTAGCCTTCTATCTAAAAAAAAAAAAATATCACTTGCAAGGGAGAGTGAAAGGTTTTATGTTTGAAACACGGAAACAAGAAAATTCTGTAGCTATGTATTTAGCAATTCGTCTAGGTGGTAGAAGGAAATATATCGTTATGAATTCGTTAGTGAGGGACCTGTGCAGGACACAGCAACAACACAGTTTTACTGCTCTCTATTCTTACTACCTATAAGAAGTTGCAGTACAATTAGGCCCTATCATTTCAAACTGTCAAGATTTTTTGGACCTTCATCTGGGCAAAAAGTTCATCTCTGAGCATGAGACTCCAATTAACACCTCACCTGAACTGATAAAGAAAGTCCAATGGAACACATGTGATCACACAGGCGTGCTGGTATCCTGCACAGGTAGATTAATGGATACACCCAGAGGCGGAGATCACTTTGGGTTTAATGTATCTTCATTAATTAACAAGAGTTTTTAAAAAAAATAAGAGAAACAGGTTATTGTTCCAATGTTGCCAGCTAGCTACAATGAGATTTTTTCCGGTTTAGGTACTGTATTTAGATTATGAATGCAATCAGCGTTCCAAATATTTGTCTAAACATCTTAATTAGAGTAAAAACATTTGCATAATCAGAATGTCCTGTCCATGATTCTGAAATTACTTTCTTTCTCGCTTCTTGTCATATATTAATCTCCAAGGTAATTCACACTCCAGTGTCCTGCTTGGTTTTTCTATGTTTTACCCACACTCATGTTCAAGATTTTTAAACACAGCTGTATACTAAAAACATTGGTCTTCCTTGTCTAGTTGAACTTAATTGAAACTGTTCTTGGAAAATATAATTTTCTTCCAAGATATTTTCTACATCCTATGATGCTTTATTTTTTATCTATCTTATTTATTATTGTTATTTGCTTTCTTGAGCATTGCCTTGAGCGCTTTGGAGGGGTTAGAAGTTGGTGACTGTGTAAATAAACTTAGTATTGTTCCAGATGTTTGTTCCGTTTGAGGGCCAAATTCTGCTCACAATTAAACTAGGGAAATCCTGTTGTCTTCATTGTGATTGCCACAGGAAAATAAAAGCAGGCACTGGCTCTGAGTCTCTTTTTTAGTAAATTTTTAGGTTTATCTCAAAGCTTTACCACTTGTTGTGTAAGACAGCCCTTTAATTTGTAGACAGTCTCCTAAATTCCTTACTGAAAGGAATTATCTATCTCCTCTCAAGGCCCTGTTCTACCTCCGCACAGATACCCTGTTAATCCTTCCCGTTATAAACATCCAGTGATACTTGAGTTCTTACGTCGGGAACCCAAACTCTACATACTGTACCAACAGAGAAGGAAAAATACTGCTCCAAATCTAAACAGCAGGTAGTAAAGATACACGGAGAATGCAAGAGGGAATGAGGGAGTGCTAAAAGGTTTACTGTGGTCTATCTTGGAAAATTCTCTACAAGTTAAATCTTTACCAACTATTCACTTTCACACAGTGTCTGTAATAAATTATTTCTATTCACTTGCTTATTCTGTAGTTTCTATTTTCCTTTAAATTATTTTAAAAGCAGTTCTTTAAAGCACTTTCTTCCCTAAATAAAAGCCTTAAACTCTGAGTTCCCAGCTCAGGTGTTGGACCAATGTCATTCATGCAGTTCTTCTCAGAGGGGTGGCAAATCCTGAGAACACTCACCAGGCTGACAAATGTACAACTCACAGACAAATGTACAAAGTTTTAGAAAGCTACAGAGCCCACAGAATGAGTTATATCCATTTTGATCTCTTTAGTACAGCAACCTTGGCTTTATATATCTATAGTAACTGGAAAGATGTTATTTCTATCTGAATAATAGTACTGGAGATTCCCATCCAAAAATGCATGCTCTAAAGTGGAAAATGCCTGTCACACAAGACTCCCTCCAGGAGGCAAATACTCAAAAAAGGTGCAAAAAAAATTCTGGATTTCTTGCATACTGTATAAAATAATTTTCTATTAAATGAAAAACAAGAGCAATAATTACCACCATTCCTATTATAACTTATGAAAAGGTAGTTTGCTGTCATCAACAGTTACATAAAAACTATAAAAATAATTCTAGTAACAGCTTTAAAATAAGTTTATCAGACTATTTTGATCCTTTTGGGAAGGACTTTGCTGTATCTACAAACAGGTTTTACTCTGTTTTTGTCCAAGTGTTTTATTAAGTGGGCAAGGAGCAGTCCTCCAAACAGACTTCTGGTAAAAATAGACTTTTGGTTTGCCACAGACTTTGTGGGTGCTGAATATTTCCCAGGGTCCAAAAAGTAATTTTACAAAATTATGAAAAGAATGCCCACGACAGTGGTTAAACCCAAGGACACCATGTCTGTCTCCATCAGTCCCTATGACCAAGATTTTCAGAAGCTGGCAGGTTACAGCAAATAAGTGTGTTTTCATAAGTTGGTCTTAAGATCTTTCATCAGCAAGTCAGTGATGAGACATGCTGTCAGGTAGAACTTTGGTTTGATTCAGTAGGTCATTCTGGCAAGCACTGCAGCTCAAAAGATACCAGATAAGAATTAGGTGAATGTAGTCTAAAATCTGAACTTGCAATATGCAAAATTTTTTGATCAAGTATTTATTTGGAGCAACTGATGCTCCTTTCCAATCTCCCCTTGTCCCAAACCTCTACTTCATTTTAATCTGTAGTTTAATATGTAATACAAACTCTTTCTTTCATTTCAAAGAGGTTACCCTTCTTTTAATGATTCGGGTTTTGCTTACTTAGTTTACAAACCAAATTTCTGAAGCATTTAAAATGAAGTGCTTAAAACTCAGGCAACTATATTCAAGACAACAACTAGCCCTGTCAGGGAACCAGCAGTAGTGCATATTAACTAACACTCAGTAAAATGAAATGGATAAATAAATAAATGGAAAATCCTGGGAATAAGCTGTCCAGCAGAAAGCCTTGACACCTGGATTAAGTCACAGAATCATAGAATCGTATCAGCTGGAAGAGACCTAGAAGATCATTGAGTCCAGCCTTTGTCCCAGCCTTATCAACCTACTAAACTATGTCCCCCAATGCAACATTCACCCATCTCTTAAATATCTCCAGGGACGGTGACTCAACCACCTCCCTGGGCAGCCTGTTCCAATGGCTGACAATCCTTTCAGTGTAGAAATTCCTCCTAATATCTAACCTGAACCTTCCCTGATGCAACTTAAATTTATTTCCCCTCATCCTGTCACTCTCCAGGAGGGAGAATAGACCAACACCTGCCTTTCTACAACTTCCTTTCAGGTAGTTGTAGAGAGCAATGAAGTCTCCCCTCAATCTCCTCTTCACTGCTTTGGGGTCACATATAAATAGAAGATTTGCAAAACAGACTTCAACTGTGTCCTGAGCAGAGCCCTGCCAAGTCATGCCATGTAGTTGAGGAGAGCAGAAACCACCACAGTCAGCATATGCGATTGAAGTAGCAGTGTATCTTCATCTGTATGCCACTTAGATAAGATCACTGAAACTCCTGTAGTACGAGTGTCAAATATTGGTATTAAATACATTTTCATTTAATGTGAAGGTAGGGGCCTTCCATCTCCTAGGTGGGATGACAACCACACAGGGCAAAATTCAAAGGAAAACAAGGTGACTCAGTGGTACACCCTCACCACACCTCACACAGAAAACCTTTACTGCCCTTGAAGATATGAAAGGAGGTAGGATAATCAGCAGCTTACACTTACAAAAAAAAAATTGTTTTGTTATTATACCAACCAGAACTTCAGTTTCCTGTCCTCTTTAGTAGAAAATGAGTCAAGCAGCAGAGATATAGCAAAAACGGGTTCACAGAAGGAAGAATTCAGAAGAACCTATGGCAAGAATATGTTTGTTTAATATGTTTCTTCAAGTCAGTTTACTTATGACCTGCAACACCTTTGCAAATATTTTCTAAAAAAACTAAGTAGGCCTTAGTAACTTAGTGGTTTCATCATAACCCACCTCTTGCAAAGCTATTATCCCTTAAACAGCCCATCATTCTACAAAAGCTTACAGAAGGGAAGTGCACATGTTTCCCATTTGAGGTTAATTACACAAAATTAATGCTGTTCCACGACCATCAGAACTAATGTTTGATTTCCAGTAGCTTTGTGTCTTGTGGCTGGCTGAATGCTTTACTGAACTATAATCAGGTTGTCTTGTGGAGAGCAACTTTGAGTGGATCTGTCTGGTGTCTGATAAGGTTCAAACTCCAGCTCACAATTCCCCCGTGCATAGCTCATTCAAAAACATCTCTCCATCTATCCCTGGCTCATCTTCTTACTAGTCTAAACAAAAAAGTTGCTAAAAGTGGTTCTGCCTTTGTATTTCAGCACATGTAAGTGGCAGAGTTGCTAACAATTGCCAGTTACCCCATACATAAAAATTAATGGTTAAAAGGCCCATTCTTTTCAAGTCCAGCTATTTACTGAAAACTACCTGACTCATTGCAATGGAAATGGCATCCACAGCCAAGCAAGACACCTGAAGTGTTGTGACTAGCAAACATTGCAAATACTTAAAGTCCTCTCATCTTTTTCTATGCTATAGGTAGAAAAGCAAAGTGACACCAAATTACTTTGCCTGGGAAAGAGACCTGGCATAATACCAGTTAGAAAATCTGCCAAAATATTGCTTTGTTTAAATTGGCCTAATGCTTTTCAGACTCAGACATCTTTGACTGATGTTCCTGCCAAGAAGATTATGAAGTGGTGAGTTGTTTAAGAACATTGTATCTTGATTAGCTTTAGTAGGTTTACCTTTCAAAATGTGATAAAATTTTCTGATATTATAACAAGCATATGGCTACAAAAAAAAAAAAAAAAAAAAAAAAAAGAAGAATTCACAATTGTTCTTTGGGTCAATCATCATAAAAAGTTTGGACAACCTTGGGATAGGCTCTAATGAGAAAGATAAGTCAGTCCAGGTTCTTCTTTTCCTCTCTTTGACAGGTAGATGGTAAAAAGTAAATCCCATACTTTCTGCCTGTAAACACTGTAAAGCAGTTTCTCTAGCTTAATGCAAGTAATTCTATTCTGATAAACTTGAAAATTGTTCAAAGCAGAAAGGTTTCCATGAATATAAATGTGCTTTTTAAAAATCATGTCTAATTCCTTTTTCTCTGGAGTTTAAAGACCAACCTGTAGTACTAATTTTTAGAGTTCAAACAAATAGCAGAATTTTTACTTTTAATTCATTCTCACTATGGAGGAAATATTACTCTGTATTATCAAATTGCATGCAGTTCATACTGCAATTTTATTAATGCTAATGCATTTACCTCATCTAAAAAAAAATCACACTTTATGTGTGTTTACCAAAACTGAACATTCTATCCTATTTTTAAACGAAAAGTTAATTCATAAGTAAATTTCACACATCAACCGGTCAAGGACTAATGTAATTACACCTAACTTGCATAACTATTGAAGGACAGGGAATAGGAATTCTTGGATTGAAATACCATGTATAATCTGCTTCTAGTAACAGTTACTCTGCAGAGACATTTATGTAGAAAATGAGATACAAATATGGTTACATGGATATGTTTTGAGTTATACTGTGATTTTTGTGTTTTCTCAACTAAATTTGGATTATTTTTCTCTGTACTCAGTTACATGCAAGGATTCAGTTAAATTACGTGAAATACCTTTTTAGTGTGTTGTATGTTTGTGTTATGTACCCTGTAAGGACTTCTAAAGAACATGTTTGATAAGTCTTACTGAGATCTGTTATCCTTTGCAATCAAAAGGAATAGTGTCTGTGACATCTAATAGGTTTTGAAAAACATCTGTAACAAAAGAGAGGTGTGGTTACCTACCAATCATATAAAATTGCTATACTTGTTCAAATCGACTCTTCTGATAGTAAAAAAAAAATAATCACCACCTTCATGAGGTCAATAATGAAATCCAAGTATTTTTAAATAACAAATATTGGATGATTCTAGTATCCACTGATGAGAAGTCTGCAAGCAGAATGAGGGCTGAATGCAAACAGCTGACTGGGAACAGATTTTCTCAAATATAATTTCACATCATAATTAATTATATTTTTGTTAACTATGTTGCAGTTGATATAATCAATTATATTAAATATATTTATGTATAATAATTATTTAAGACCATTTAAGAGACTACTTCCATGGATAAATGTCCCAGCAACACAAATTTGTTGGTTAATATCAGATTTTTTAACATTTATCAAATCTATAACATAAATTTATTAAAGAGCTTCTATGCTAAAGGGACAAAAAGATAACCCCAGTGTAGGCAGCAGCGTAGAACTCTGAGAATAATCAGAATCAGAGAAGCTACGATAGAAAAGAAAGCCTGCTATAAAATATAACTGATAACAGTGTAAAGCACCCTTAGTAGGCGCTAAAACTCTCTGAGAAGTCAGGAAACAAAAGAAGACGAAGTTTTGAAATGGCAGACAGGGAATAGATGGCAAGAGTGAGTTAATAAAGGTGATTAGGGCAACTAGGATGATGAAGGGAGTGGAGCATCTCCCTTATGAGAAAAGACTGAGGGAGCTGGGGCTCTTTAGTTTGGAGAAGAGGAGGCTGAGGGGTGACCTCATTAATGTTTACAAATATATCAAGGGTGAGTGTCACGAGGATGGAGCCAGGCTCTTCTCGGTGACAACCACTGATAGGACAAGGGGTAATGGGCTGAAACTGGAACATAAGAGGTTCCGCTTAAACTCGAGAAGAAACTTCTTCTCCGTGAGGGTGATGGAACACTGGAACGGGTTGCCCAGAGAGGTTGTGGAGTCTCCTTCTCTGGAGACATTCAAGACCTGCCTGGACACGTTCCTGTGTAGCATAATCTAGGCATTCCTGCTCTGGCAGGCGGTTTGGACTTGATGATCTTTCAAGGTTCCTTCCAATCCCTAACATTCTATGATTCTATGATTCTATGATTGTGTAGGAGAGACCTCAAAGGTAAGCTTTCGAAGGCATGTACTTTTCTGGCATGCACTGGTAATGAATTGGATATGTCATTCAGGTTTTGAATACATTTCTTCCAAATTTTTGGAACTTAATTCAGCCAGAATTTTCTGAAATCTACCTAATTATGTGATAAGCATTTTATAGGGAAAGTGGGATATTTAAAAATATTGATCTCTTCCAAAATGTGTGCCTCCAACAGTGCGCTTGGCCCGTAGGAAAGAAATGGGATACCCACTAGTAAACATGCATAAGCTTTATTTAATCTAACAATATAAGCTGATATTTTCCCAGCTATTTTGAGAATTTCAGTTTTACTACAGTTACCACTAAGCCCTATCTAAAGAATGAGAAAATGATTATTATTTTAGCTTGTTTGGTTTTAAATAAATACATTGCATGTACTTACTTAGAGGTATATCAGTAGTAACACCACTCACGGGGTTAAAATTAAAGATGTATTTAGATTCTGTTTTGGCTGAGACCCTAAATTAAAGCTAATTCCAGTTAACTGATTGAAGTCACACTGACCTAATAAGAACAGAGACAGACTCTTGTTTGAGCTTCCTAAGCCCTGTTGAACTGAGACTCTGGTGTGTCTTGGTATTGGATTCAAAGCTGGCATAGAAAATCTAACTTAATTTTGCTCCTAGCTTCTAGTTCAAAGGCATCATTCTTTCGTCTCTTTTTTAAATACTTCAAAACCATGCAGACTTCTTTTAACCAAATTAAAATATGGCAGTGCCACGTAGAAGGCGCTTTCTGAGAATTACTCCTGTCATCAAACACTAACATTACAACACTAGTATTGCACTCCATGTTACACAGAAAAATGTGACTCCTGAAGGGCCAAATTCTATTTGTAATCACATTTAACATGGGGCCTAAAGGAAAGGTAATTCTGAGGTCCCACAAAGTATCTGGGTAAAAGAACGTTTTATTTTGTCACAGTTTGATATTTTGTATAGCTGGAAATTTGGTTCCTTCTGCTGTACTCAGACTGTTCAGACTTTTCTAACACTGCTATTTGAAGTAACATAACTAAAATTTATCTCTAATACAATATAGGAAGTTATAACTGTATCTAGATATCTTTGTGAACAACATATCTACACACACAAATCCCTAATTTCAAGATGAAAAAAATATTAAACAGTATATGTAAATGAACAAAGTATTGCGCAGCGACCACCCACCCAAAATTCTCAAAATGTAGCCTCAGAAGACAAATGAAGGAAAAGTTTTTAATCTGTATTTCCCAAGTGTTCTGTTTCCCCAGCTGAAGACACAGCAGCCAAAAAAAGCAATTCACAGTGTCCTGGTTTAGCTGTTTGTCAGGGAATTCCATGTTTACCTTACAACAGTTGATAATAGTCACTATATTCGAGTATCCTCTTCCAACTCCGGAAAAAAGCAGTAATGAAAAATCACTTGGTCTGAAGGATTAATCCAAGATGTTGACTGCTTTAAACAATATCTCAGAGGTCCTGCAAAACTTTGATGTATTTCCTCAAGTATCTGTCAGTCTACTCAATTCCAACCATTCAATGATGAGAACTTCAGTATTTTCATCTTAAACCAAGATGAAAGGTAAAATACCGAATTTCTAACTTGCAAAATTTTTCAGAAAGTTTGATTCAGAAATTTTTCTATGATTTTCTTGGCATTTGAGGGATCTAACAACTTCATTATTAATTTCTTGAAGTTACCTGACATATTTTGTCAGTTCAACACTGAACAAGTGTCAGGTTTATGAGAAAACTCATGAAAAATAATCCAGGATCAAGACTCCATCATGTTAGGCATCGAACCAATAAGTGTAGGTAATAACATCTTCCCAACAGGACTTACAGTCAATATTAAACAGCAGAGTAAAAACATAAATAAAAGAAAACTTAGGGGTGCTGAAATTTAGCTGAATGAAATAATAAAAATTTAACAAAAGTTAGCAAGTCTTGGCTTGTCACTTTAGCGCCCTATCTTACATTGCAACTCTGACAGTGCAAATCTTGTAGTTAATGAGTAGCAGAAAGTATGTTTTCTTTAAAGTAAAAGCAAACATCAACAAACCCTCAGCATTTTCACATGTCAGATTCAGTTTGTTTTGAAGTACATCAGAGGGTCAGGCTTGCCAGTCACCAAAAGCTAAGTCTGCCCCCTTAAACGCAGTGCAAACTTCTCATACACTTGCTCTCTGAGAAAAAAAATCTATATAAGTCTTAAAATAACGTATAAAATCACAGTTATATCAATAATGTTGTAACAACAAAAAATAAAACCCATGAAAAGGAACGAAACCATGTTCATTGATCTCTTTGTGTCTTGCCAGTAATAGTTTTTCTCCCCTCCATATCAATTCCCACCCTTAAGCTGCTCATCTCATTCATATCAGCAACATCTTGTCCATCAGCATGATTTAATATTTTCTGCTCCTCCATGCCTTTCCTCCACCTGCTGAAGGCACTACTACATTGTTCCTTAAATAGCAACAATGTGAGCTCTATAATCAGCTGCAACCTAAGTAGACACTATAAAAACAACAGGCTTCTGATTTTTGTAATATATTTCCATATAATATTTTATTTTTAATGTTATTTTGCACTATAGATATTAGAAAAAAAATACTAAGAGAATCAATTAGACTTTTTTCTCCTCCACTTGGCAGAAGCTTTTATTTAAAAAAATAAAAAAACAGAAACACAGGACTGAATAAGAGCATGGTCTTGATCATTGTGATATTTTGGCTTGAGGGTTTCAGACTTGCTGAACGCAGGTGTTCGCTTATCTGTTGTGCAGACCCTAAGCACGGAGGAAAACAAGGCCTACACAGTGAGAGCCAGCCGAAGGAGGGAGTCTTGTGACGACAGGACGGCCCTGTTTTGGCTAAGGAGCAAGGCCGCACGGAGAGTAACGATGTGAACCATCCTGCACATAGATAAGTTGTTGCAAAATAAAATCCTGAAGACCACAGGGCCCAGAGTGGAAATTTTTACCCTAATATCCCTATATGACTATAGTCACCCACTCTTCACTCAAATCATGCTGAATGCCACCCCAGGGGCAGGGCAGGGGGAGTGAAAGATAGTATATAAGGAGCATAGAGGGTATGTGTTGTTGGGAGGAGAAGACCCCAGAAGAGGAAGAGGCGGTCGACGGGCTGTGCTCCTTCTCCTTCACCCAAGACAGGGACGCCTTCTTGGTAAGAATTGCGCTTCCGCCTTTTGGTGTGTAATACCCGGGATAGTATTTTGCTAGCATTAGTATCGTATATTAGCGCTATTGCAGAGAGTGAATTTATCAACGGCAACTCCGAATCTTGTATCTGTCGCTTCAATAAATCACTTATTGTTAGTTACCTTGCAAATTGTCTCAGTGCAAGTCCTTAAACGGGGCTCTGAAAATTCAGTGCAAGCCCTTAGTGGGGCTCTGAAAACTCAGTGCAAGTCCCTAACGGGGCTCTGAAACAAGCAAGTGCTTAGCTGGGGTACGTGCCGCTCACAGCCACAGACCTTTCACGCGACAATCATATGTGGATACTGTTTATAAAGGACACTATACTCACACATGTTTTCTTGGGGCATCAATGAATAATTTGAAACTGTAAGCAGCACCTGCCAGGCTCACTGAGCTTACCTTCCAAGACTTCTTCATACATAAGGATTATCCAAAGTGCCCTTTCCACCTTTGTAGGCCACCATAACAAATGTTCAGTCTCAAAAATATAAGTTTAAGTTGTGTGCTTTTTCCAAATGAATCATACGAGCTTTAAAAGAACAAGTATCACCAGATGTTTGCTATCTTTCTTCCTCTCTTCTTTCCTCCCTTCCCTCTTTGCTTCCCTCTCCCTATACCTTTTCTTTTTTTAGATATGCTGTTAAGAAGAAGAATAGAGGTATGAACTTACACCTTTCCCCAACAAAGAGAAAAAGTCTATAAAGAGAAAGTAAAACTGGCTGTTAAGGGAATGAATATTCAGTCCAGGTTAATTCTAGAATCTGACTAAAAGACAAAAGTTAAACAGCATAAGTAATAATTAACAATTTTTAAAATACATGCCAATGTTAGCTATCAAAGGTATCAAATACTATTTTAATGAAACGTATGATTTTCTACCAAAGTTCCTTAAATTTCAGTAACAGTCTGCTGGACCTACTGCAGAAACCAAGGTAAAATGCTCCATATGTTGCAGAAACAGTGTAGGTATGTAAACAGGTTACATCAGCACTTTTCTACCCAAAATAAAAGGGGAAAAAATATCCACACAAAGGCACGTATATAACTGAACAATTGAATACCCTTGGTTATACGCTGTGACTGTCTTACATATCCTTCTCTCCTGCCTTATCAGCTTGGGTTGGAAGCAAGTCATAGCAAGGACTGTCTCACAGTCAGCTACAACACTATGTTTGACTCAGTGAGGCCCCAATCTTATTTATTCAGACTGGACCCAGTAAAACTATCCAAGACGAGAGAAACGTGGGATGCTGTACACAGCAGTCCCAATATGGCAGTTTAGCTTTGTCTGTGATGTGAGGTCTATGCCAAGAGAAAAGGAGCACACACTACATCAATCTGACAGTATATCAGAATAATATATAATGATGCGAACCTATGGAACAAAAATTTTCCGGACAACCTCTGACTGCACCAAACAACCAAATCAAGGAAAGGCAGTTGCAAAGGCAAGATTGATAGAAAGGAAAAAAAAAAAGAAGGTGGAAAATTACAGTGACAAAGCTTTAAATGCTGACATGGATCTGCTGACTTCTCTGATTAATACCAGGAAGTCTGAATACGTTCCCATCCAGAATTTGCTCAGAGTTGCAAATCTTTTAAGTACAACTCCCTTAGGATCAAGACTTGTAAGATAGCTAGTAGAATAACAGTGAGAAAAAGAACAATGTATTCTCAAGTACTGTGAATGGAATTGTCATTAACATTTGCCATCCTTTTATAATGACAAGTTTATACTTTGTTCCCTAATCTTACTAAGAATTCAATGAGCAAGTTTGAGATTTGAGTGAAGAATGGTTTTATTTGATCTGTTGGCTGTTGTGTAAAACTTAAGACAAACAAAGAACTATTCAATTTGTCCTATTCCTCTTTTAACTTCTGCGTGGCTGCTCTCTATGGTGCCTGTATACTTTGCACCACAAAACAGTAAATTCAAGGAAGGTTAGAAAAACAACAAAAAATAGAGTTCAGTTGATGTTTAGTTCCAATAATGCAATTTCAAGGCATATGGTGAAGCCACAGTTGTCACAAGCCGAAAAACCCTTCTTTGAACATTTGTATTCTTTCGTCCTTGCAGAAATAGGAAAAATGTCAATACATTCATAATGTGAGGGTAGTGAAACACAGAAACAAGTTACCCAGAGAAGTTGTGGATGCCTCGTCCCTGGAAGTGTTCAAGGCCAGGCTGGATGGGGCTTTGAGCAACCTGGGCTAGTGGGAGATGTCCCTGCCCATGGCAGGGAAGTTGGAAGTAGATGAGCTTTAAGGTCCCTTTCAACCCACACCACCCTATGATTCTATGATTCCATGATTCTATGATTCTACAATTGCGTAGCAACAGAAATTCTAGGAAGTTCAAACCAGCTCAACCATCTTCTCTTTTTATCCCAGAAGAACTATTACTGTTTTTAACAGAATCTAAAGTCAGCCAAAGGAGAGAACTTCCCTATAAAAACTCCCTACAGCTAAGAGGAAGAAAGATAATGTTTAACTGCAAGGTTTACTCAATATTTCAAGAAATTTAACTATTTCCACTTTTTCTGGGTCTGTAATCGAAGATTTGGAATGTCAATTATTACAATGGGAATTTGCCAGCGTCACCTGAAACACAATCCTAGACCATGCTTCACTGTTTATAACTGCTAACATGAGGTTATATTAACATCTTTTGTTGGGCCCCAGACACCCTAGTTTCAACACAGCACCTCAACACACTTTTACTATGTAAAAGTAGAACTAGTAGTGCTTTCTGTAGTTCAATATCACTCTGTAAGAACACATCCCCAACTGCTTATAGCGTTTGCTAAATTTTAACCATTTGCACATTTGAAGCATTCCCTGCTGCGTATACCTCGGAGACTCTTGCTGGGGAAAGCATAGATTAAGGCACTTTGATTTCTTCCAAGAAAGCAATTTCCAGGAATTTTGATTAAAAAGTGCTGAGACGAGGAGTGAGGCAAGATGTGATACTGAGACTGACTGGGCAAGAGCCCACAGGGCACAGATCCTGTGCAAAGAAGGGTAAGCAACTACATAATTTATCATAATGCACACTCATAAGGAGACTAAATTAAGGTGGCACAGGGAACTTGTAATTCTCAGACTTGGTAATTTATTAGTGCTTGACTTACAATGTCAATATTGTTGTTTTAATGTAGAGTTTTGGTATATATTATTCTCTAAGTCACTGCGGTTACAGAAAGAAACAAAACACTTTGGTTCATCACGAAAACGAATCATTTAGGAGGTTAGGAATCTATATGTAGTTAACTTTTTTCTAAAAATGCCATGATCCCATACCGGTTCAGTGTAATGAGAATGTATGTCAGGTTAAAAAGTTACTGAGGAGTGTAGTAGCACTTGCAAGCATCCAGAGCAACTCAATATTTCTCATCTGCTCTTTCCAGCATAAGGGATCACATCTTTAAATTTAAAAAAAAAAAGAAAAAGTTAAAAATGGAAGATGAGGCTTTAGTTTTGCATGTCTAGCAAAAATCTTGTGAAAATGATTTGAAAATGATGTCCTCACTTAAGTAAACTTTTGTCAGATCGAGGCAATTTGGCATGGCTTTTGTTTATAAAATGGAACCTTGAAAAGTTTCTCCTGTTTTTGTAATTACGTGGTGAAATGAAAAGAGGATTTCTTTTTCCAGAATGTTGCCTCTCTCATCTGTTTCATAATCTACTACACCACAGAGAACAAAAAGGGCATAATATTTTTGTGTTTAAAACTGAATGAGAAACCAGTCCCCTTGAGACTTTGAGCTTCTTCAATTTCCAGTCATAGCAGGAGGCTTAGCACCTCAAAAGGATTAAGCATAAGAAGATGGTCATGACATTTTCAGGAAAAAATTGAATACAACGTTTTTATTCCCATCTTTCTAAATGTTTCACTTTCACTATGAAGAGTGTTTTGTTTCTTTCTGTACCAATACACTTTGTTATTAAAGACAGAGAGATGCAGACTATTCTCTAACAAAGAAAATCAAATCTCTAAGGAAATGGTATTCAAACTGTAAATTGTCAATGTAAGGCAGAGGGAAAAAACTAGAGCAATGTTTTATGACAAGAACAATAATGCAAATGTATTTTCCATCTAGCCATATGTCAGATCCACTCACTTCTATGGTCAATAATTTTCCCAGATGAGATGTTTTTTAAAAAATCATTTGCACTGAGTGGGTACATTTAATACACTTGCCCATAGAAGTGCATTATTGAATGACTGTCCAGCAACAGTATAGTTTAACTGTTGGGGTTTTGGCAAAGAGCAGAATTAAAAACACCAAGTACAGCACTGATGAATCGTATAATCACAGAACAGCCTGGGTTGGAAGGGACCTAATCCAACCTCCCTGCCATGGGCAAGGATGCCTCTCAGCTAGACCAGGCTACTCAGGGCCTCATCCAATCTGGCCTTGAACACCTCAAGAGAGGAGGCATCCACAACTTCTCTGGACAATTTATTCCAGTCTGGCCACCCTTCTACTGAAGAATTTTTTCCTAAGATTCAATATAAATCTATTCTCCTTTAATTTAGATCCATTTCTCCTTGTCCTATATGTGGACACTCTTGTAAAAAGGCCCTCTCCAGCCTTCCTGTAGGTTCCCTTCAGGTACCGGAAGGCAGTTATAAGTTCCCCCCAGAGTCTTCTCTTTTCAAGGCTGAACAATCCCAGTTCTCTCAGCCTGTCCTCATAGCACAGAGGCTCCAGCCCCTGGTTCATCTTTGTCATCTTTCTCTGAACTACTTCCAACAGATCTTTGTCCCTCTTATATTGGGGACATCAGAACTGGACGTGATATTCAAGATGGGGTCTCACGAGAGCAGAGTAAAGGGGGAGAACCCCTCTCTTGATCTGCTGGACACACTTCTCTTGATGCATCCCAGGACACATCTGGCCTTCTGGGCTTCATGAGCGCACTGCCAGCTCATCTTGAGTTTCTTATCTATCAACACCCCAAGTCCTTCTCTGACTACTGTGACTAGCTGATTATTGCTGTACCAAATATTTTGAAGGGCTGAAAAACAATTAATTTATTTCTGTATATATACCTTGGACTTGGCACCTGAAATGAATAATATTTGCAAAAAATACAGGCCCATTGTAGTTATGTTAAACTTCTTTGTCTGTCAAGGAAGAAATCATGAAGAAGGTCTGACGTAGATATTTTCCCTTTTCCTTAACTTTGTGCATGTGTTTATTGTCAGAATGCAGAAACTTCTGTTCTGCTAAGTCAACAGCAGCAGCTGCAAATATTCCTTGAGATGTGCCTCCGTGAACTGAATTGGAGCCTGATGTACCAGACATGTTGCAGCACAGACCCTATTTGTCTCGACTGTGTAAGTATTTATTATTCTTTGTGTTGCTCTTTCCTCTTCTTCATCTCTCAGCTAGGATTGAAGGAATTAGAGAAATGCACACTTGCCTGTCATCAAATAAATGAGTCCACCAAATAGGCCACATGGATAGCTTCATCTCACAAGCCGGGAAGCAACAGCATAAGGCTCTCAAGAGGGATGAGTTCAGGACCTCCTCCAGTCTTCCCTTGAAAACTACGAGTTAAACTAATAATGGCCAAATGAGCACAGGGTGATGAAAGACTACCGAGCCAAATGCAATAAACATCTGCCAGTAACGTAACAAATTGTGAAATGAGTAAAAAGAAAATCAGACAGAAGTAAAGCTTCCGTTGTTTCCAGTGATCGTAGTTCAGAGTGCTACTGAGAGTGGGATGTGCTTATTATTTTCTTACCTTCTGAAAGACCCTGAGGCATCAGAATCACACCATCCCTTTCCACAAAAGCTGCCTGAACTGATACAGTTTTCTTTTAAATTGGATAAAGCAAAAATACCATAAGTTGCATTCTTTTCTCGAAGCACCTGTGTCTTCAGACCACTAGGATCATTGCTAGACAGCTGCTCATGTGCTCATGCACTGCCAGCTGCTCATGGAAGTCATGTTACTGCCACAATTAATACAACATATTAGTATTTGAGGTGCAGCCTCACCAGTACCAAGTATAGGGGGAGAAACACTTCCCTAGTCCTGCTGGCCACACTATTTCTGATACAGGCTGGGAGGTTTTTGGCCTTGGCTGTTGTGCAAACTATGTTAAAGGCATATGCTTTTATTTTCCTGCATCCATTGAAGGCTAAAAGCTAAATTATGTAGCTCCCTCTCAAGTATCTACAGTCATCTGAGATGCTCAGTCTAGCCCACCATTCCTCCAGCTTCAGCTGGGAAGGGGTATGTCTCTCCTGTTGGTCCCATGTCATAGTGGTCAGAGCCATTTGGATCTCTGAGATAACTACAGGGAGTCTCAAATGTTATGTAGGTATCAATCCTTAATCAACTCTTAAAAACACGAACACTGAAATGTTTGTTATTACTGAGATTCTTTTTCTTTCAGGCACTTTCTCAATTTTGTCTTTACTCTTGTATTCTACTCTCCCACGTGTTTTTTGTCTTCAGATGGCTTTTTCCTTATTTCTAGGTCCTCTTTTCAGGCAACTGTCTACCAGTTGAAATTAATGCGAACTACTGACTCAAATCATGCAATTAGCATGTCTCTCTTTAAGTAGCACTGCAGTGTTGAACTGGGCAGTGAAGGCCTGCAGGAGAATTACATGTTCACAGAGAGTGCCATGCATGCAGACATGAACCCAAAGGCTGTGCCCACTCTCTCTGCAAGAGTACAGCTCAAGAGCAGGCTGAAGTATAGATCACATTGGGTACGACGGGCACAGCACAGAGATACTGATCTAGGGCCAGCCAGACCTCTGTTGTCCTAATTATCAGTCCTTTCTGCATTTGATAATACTCTGGAATGGGCCAACAACTCAAATTTCTTGTATAACACCACTAGAAGAATTTTTTGTTCAGAAGACAGCTTTTTCTTTTTTGTGATCTTTTTCTTTCAAAAGTAAATATACTTTCATTCTTTAGTTTTAAAGAATTAAAATCATTCTATAAAGAATTTCATAATGATATACATATTTGAAGTAATGATTGACTGACTTCCAGAAATACAGTGCATCAGTTTATCTAGTTACCTACCATTATTTTATACTGTTAACATCAGTAAGTCATCTATCAGACTGACAGAAAGCAGTAGTCTTGAATACACAGCAAAAGTAAATGGGAACAGTATCTTCAGTTGATAAAGCAAAGGAAGTTCTTTCAGAAGATGTTTTCAATGCAACTTATACAAATAAGAGCTTTCTAGATTAGCGTGTATTTAGATTTGATTGCTATGGACTGTATTTAAGAGGTGGTTTCAAGGCGCTTGGCTACAAAGCTATTCCAAACATTGTCAGTTACACATACTGTGTATTTATTAAGCCTTTTTTGTATTTTCCATTTCAGTCGGTGCTAAACTGCTGTTTAGTTTTAGTTTTATCCTTTTATTTTGTTGTCAGAAGGACCCAATGTCAACAAACAGAGACAACAGAAATAAAAATGAATTATAGGCAACCACGCATTTAAAAGGGTCTTTAAATTTGGTACAGCAATTCATCCATTCTGTCAAGCTGTAAAACCTACTGGACCAGATCTTTAAAAGATGTGCATAGGTACAATGCCCTTGCAGCTATACCAGTTTATAATAGCTGATAATCAGTCCTCCATGTTTTCAAAGGATGTTCACTTACATAAATGTCCATCCTCACAGTCCAGGATGCATGTACACCTCTCAATGAACCTGTTAGGTTCCACAGGCAAAAAGCATTCAGGCTGTCAGAGCGAGTATAAATTAGGGTAGCCCCTCTGAAAACACGAAAGTTTATGCAGAAGATTGGATCCAATGTATCCCATTTAAATATATCACTCATCCTCTGTGGGTGCAAGGGATTGTTCCTACAAAATCATGACTGAATACTCAATGGCTGTATTTTGAAATGTGCTTCAATAAAGACTGAAGTAACAAAGATATATTAATTCTGATCACCACTAGATGCAAAGAGAGAGAGACATACCATATCCTTCTTGTAAAAACAAAAAGCTCAACATTTCCATGCCTTAGAGAATCGTTACTCTTTTTTAGCAGCTAACAACATCCAGTCAATACTTTTATCTTTTAAGAAGAGATTACAAGCCTTTTTTTTTTTTTTCCTAAAAGAATAAATAAAAAAAAAAGAGGCTAAAACTTGCAGTTTAAAGATTTCGTAAACATTCATGGCCCAGACTGCCGAAAGCCAGGAAGGACTGCATTAATGTTGCATCCTCAAACACAGGGAATACGTGGGACTGACTTTTACTGTAAGACACAGATTCTTCTGTGACTAAGCTAAGTGTCCTGCTCCTCATATGGAAATTTTAGGCAACACGTACACCATATTGCCTCATTTACATGTTCTGCATACGTTTTTTCTTTGTTGGATTAGGGTTCAAACAGTAAAATACAGTTATGAACTTTTCATGTGTGGGAGAGTTGACTTTCTGGATTTCATCTTTTCTGAAGAGATGAGGTAAAGTAACTGTAAAATTTACTCTGGTTTTAGTTTCAGAATGATTCAGTTTGAACTCTTTGAACCCAAAGTTTTGGCTCAAACCAATAGTTAATTTTCATATATTCTGCCCAGCTTTCATCACATACTTTACCAATGGAAACAAATTACATGGATATTTTAGGCCTTTGACTCCCATTGAAAATTTTTGTTGTTCTGCACCTATAAATAACCTTTTTTCTGATTAGTTCTAAAGATAGAAAAGTAGGTTGATAGTCCATAAAAAGTTTGGTGCTGAAATACTGTTCTTGAACTTGTTCATTGTTCTAGAAAAATGGAGCATTTCCAGAATTTAAAAATAGCATAGTCAATTAAATGCCCACAGATTGTAACACATTTTTACCTCTTCTGTTCAAGAAGTTTTGTAGCATGGTCTATTTACAGTTGACACATGAAGCAAGGGGCCTTATATTCATTTTTTTCCCATATTCCCAGAGTAAATATCAGTTTTAGGTTTTTGTAATGAATAACAGAATCTCACAAGTGGATTGGAAGAAAAGACCAGCAAAGAAAAGCTACTGACCACAAATATGATCTTACCTGAAGGGGTTAATGAGCCATAGCAACTAGGAAAGCAAGAAATAGATGCAAATGTAGAGAAAAGTAGGAATGTGATCACACAATGACTACAAGTAAATGTACCGTGTAAAGAAGCCTAGAGCAAAATAACATAGAGTTGGAATAAATTGCAAGAGTAAGATAAAGTTTCAGAGCAAAAGCAATTCTTTTTTGGAGGTCATTTTGAGGTTCTTCTATGTGGTTTCATTCTCCTCTCTATTATTCTGCACCACACTGGGGCATGAACCCTCTAAGTGTTATGTCAACTTCGCTCTGGGGGCTAGTGCTGTCCAATACATCGTTTCAAAATGCTCTCCACCTGACAAGAGTCACATCTGTAGTAGGCAAACGTTTAGCATTTTCGGCTCTGATCTGTTGAACTATCAAACTATGTTCTTGCATATTTGTACCCCTCTGCAGAATCCCAATTTGTGATGATTCTCCTGCCAGAATTCCCAGCAGCTCTTAGTTTCCTGAAACAAAGAATCCTTGCAGTATTGCCAATACAAAGCCTTCACTAATGTGTACCTAAATATTTTTCAAAGCCCACAGAAATTCTCTATGAAAAGCAGAATTCACTTCATCCCTGCTGCCTTTGATGCATCTCATCCATGTTTTTGTTACATTGGAATCACTGAAAAAGAGATCTGAAAGATAACTCTAGAAGTCATCCAGCCCACACCATTGATCTCCTCTCTTTCTGCCATGTATGACTAGATGATCTTTTGAGGTCTCTTCCAACCTCTAACATTCTGTGATTGATTCTGTGATTCTGCAACTCAGGAAATTATAGCAAAATCATCCCTTCTGTACACACATGAGTAAAACTTGTTCTATAAAGATCACAAGCCCTGCAATGGGTAGACCTTAGAAAAGGGAAGACAGAGAACTTTCCCATGCTCTTTAGGATTTGAGATAACCTCAGGGAAGAGTTAGATATTTGCATTTGGCCTCTGGTAAGAATCTACTGGCAAAGGGCTCTGATGCCACAGTGAAAAAATGAGTTTTCCTGTAATGATCCAGCCCTCATAGAAGTGAGATGGACACTCTGACCGGGGATATTGGGAACTCACATAGCTGAAGGGAAAGGTAGCCTTAACATCAGCAAATGTGTAGTTCTTAAAAATATCCCATAGATAAAATTATTTACAGGAATCTAGAAAAGGCATGTTATGATATTTTCCTCTTCCAACAATTCCCTCCCTGGGGTTTCTCCCCAAGAGGGAGTGACTTGGATCAATATTCTGCAGCCAAAGTTTCTGACTGCCGTCTAAATCGCTCTTAGCCATAAAAATAATCTTTAAAATCCCTCTCCAAACACATACTTCTTCCTCTCAGTACAGAATCCCTGCAAAGTCGTGTAACTGTATCATTACTACTTCCCAGGACTTCACAGTCAACTTCTTTAATCATGTTAGGCATTCATGAAAATAAAGCATTTTAAAACACACTTTTAATCACTGTAAATCATGATGTTACTAAACTTGTCCTTCGTCCCTCTTCCATCAGTCTCATTGCACTGTTACTCTCACTACTCTCAATATTCTCAGTACTCTCAGTACACAAATGCTGCATTCTGAAATTACCTCCTTTTTAAAGAAAATAATGTTACTTTGAATTTGCTTTTTTGTCTTTTCCTAATTCCTCTCTGAACACAGCATTATGATCAATCAAAGTAGATTTCAACGTTAAAATTGCACATCTTCCTTTGTGACCTGCATTTTCCTTATTGGTAACTTTTCTAGCAACTCTTGTGCTTTAAAAACTGTGAAAATGGCAAGCAAGTCTCAAGGACAATATACTCGCTTTCATTCTCCTAATACATCAGAGTGTTTGAAAAGGGAATCCCTTTGCTTGCCTAGGGAATATTGGGCTGCATTTATTGCCAGTATGAGTTGGAAAATAATCTCTATTGTTAACTAATTTAATAAGATAAATGGAACTTTATTACCTAAGTCAAGCTAGGCTTAACAATTTGGATATAAATAGTGAGCATTACAGTGTAGCTGGCATACTTACACTCTATGACTTCACTGTAAATTATTCGAAGGTCATACTAAGTTAAAGCCCAACTCTGCTGTGTCCTCTTTTAGCATAGTTTTTCAAAATTTAACCTTGTCTTGGAGCCTATCAAAATGTCTCCATCTACTCATTCTTCTGAAACATCCCCACTGTGATGATTTTAGTGTACTGGATGTCATTAATGAGGAGAAGTATATTTGCTGCAACCAAAGGATAGTTTTTACCTTGAAGAAGGCATAGCAGTTCTGTTGAAAATCACAGGCACCATGTGTTACCACCACTTCCTCAGTTCACAGAGACAAAAAGTTTGCTGACACCCCAAAAATAACTGATCTGGAAAACCAGCATGTTTTTCCTTGAATATATACACTCAGCTGAGACATCATCTCCTGAAATGTTGGTCTTGGGGGATTTCAAGCTGTTGCCTCTGTTAAGAAACCAAAACTATGTGTCCCTTGTTAGGAAGTATTTAGATGATTAGGTTTTTTAAGGAGAGAAAAGGTAACAGCTTGTCAACTGAATATGAAGTTGAATTCCAAATTTACTGTATTTCACAACTTTCATGGCACTTTTAGCTGTTCAAAACATAGCCCTCTAATTACCAAAATACTTTCTTATCAAGAATACATAAAAACATTTATATTCTTCCTTCTGATACGAGACAGAAACAAGATGCTTTGTAAAAATGAAAAAGAAAGCACAAGGAACAATATAGTACAAGGGGGGGAAAGCAGTCTTTAGAATATCCAAATTCTTTTTTCATTGTTTATTATGTTTGCACCGTGTCCTCTCCCCTGGTTCAATCCTTGCATCAGGTTTATTTCAAATGCATTCAGCAAACACAGGCACAAACGTAGACCATGACAGTGACTAGACTCAGGACTCAGACAAAATTTCATTTGTTTTTTTCCCAAGTTAGTCAGACAAAGATATTTCAAAAGACATTAGGACATAGAGTCATTGTGGCCATATACAGCGGCAAATAATTACAATACCACACAGATTTCACTTTGATTTTTCCAGTTTTGTGGGTGCATTTGCAACTAGTTCTCAAATACCCTTTCAAATACACTCAGTAGCCTGTGACAAAAACAAAGCAAAACTACAGACAAATATACAAATTTTCACTTTCTGGATTTTGAGACAGAAAAGGATCTGGAGTTTGGTTCCATGTCAGCAACATTTATAAGATGGTTTTGTTTTTTGGTACCCGAGTGATGATTAGTGAAAACCGTCTTTTGGAATTACAGTTATGATCAGTCTTTTAAAAGAGGAAGATTCACAAATATTGGTATAAGGAGGTTGTAAGTTGAGGCAAAGAAATATACCTCTTCACCAGCCAGACTGTTGACCCCAAATTACCCTAATAACAATTGCATTGAACCAGATTGTTCCAGAGAGTTTACATCCTTAGAGTCTCTGTCTCTTCTCCTTTTCACCCATAATAAATCATAGGGTGGTGCCTTACTAGCTAAAGAGAGAGAAATGCAGTTAATAGTTTCCAAACAGATGGAGAAATTATTGGCATTCATGGGTCACAAAATCCAAGCACAGAAAGTAAAATAATTATTACCATTTTGAATAGGAATATCACATCACTGATAAACATTGAGACTCCAGACAGATTCATTTGGTTGTATCAACAGAAATGCCTTATTTAGTAAAAGCAGACTATATACAACCTTTACTTTTATTTATATTTTGAGAATTAATTTGGTTTTCCTTATTTCAAATCCAGTTTTCAAAAGCTCTTCCGGAAGTTCACAATTCAGGTAGTTTGTTCTAGGGGTTGGAATAAGCACCCACACAAACTGCTTTCTGCCAGCATAATTTCAGGTATAGAGCTACTACTGCCATCAAAGCTCTATGTGTCTCATCAGGAATCTTGGGGGCTCTTGGCTATGCACTAATGCACAAGTTTTATCTACAATTTCTTAGTATTGGCTCAACAACACTGGTATAAAAGCAATGATACACACATCAGAAAATAAATGGGAATCCCAATTTTAAAGTCCATTATGTAGCCTTTTTATAACTAATTCTATAACTCTAAGAATGGGTGTTTTCACAGATATTTTTTCTTTTTTAACCACACATGTGGCATGTGTCTTTGCATTTCATGATGTTGATTTCACGCTTCCATAATTGAGTGCAGTTCTGTCCCTACCACTATGCCAGAAAGGCAACAGCAACAAAAACATACAAAAATCACTCTGTAAAAGAATGTGATTGCAAACTGTTTACCTTGGAAATAGATACAACTCTAGGATTTTTCCAGTTTTCTATAAAACTTTAAAAGTTGAGCTACTAGAAATCTTAAAGGAAATCTGTACAAAAAGAGTGCCTTCAATACATACAGAAGACCTCTGATGATACAAAGCTGTACACAAAGCTACCCATTATGAGAATATCAGGTTTCCAAGAGTTTATCATCAAAAGGAAGTTTTGGTGAATGTTTTCCACATTTTAAATGTGAGTTCCAGGTACTTTGTTAATTTTAAACTTATTCCTGGAATTTGTAGCCCTTTGTATATTTTATTATTAAAAAACAACTGATTCCAGTTTTTCTGAAGGAAACATTCTTTTCTTTCCTATTGTTTTATCTAAATTAATTGTCTTGTAACTCTTGTATTAAATACTATTTTGTGACTTCAGTAATTCCAATGTGTACTCCTAAACTTGCAAGGCAAATGACCTCAGGGAGCAAGCCTGACCACAAGTACATAACTGCCCATACAGCATAGCTGTTAGCATGAAGTCCAGCCCATAAACAGTTTTAGCTCGTGCCAAAGGAGCAGTTGTCTCCCACCCAAGGCTCAAGTCTGGTTTGTAGAATAGTGTGAGCAGAGAACTGGTTCCAGTGGACAGCAGGGTTGAGGCCATCTTGCTCTGTAGAGGAAGAGTGGATGGTTGTCTGATGACAGCTTCGTCTACCTCTGCTGCTCAGAGACAGAGAATGGGTCTTTCCTCATTTGATTTAGCGGAATAAAGGTAGTGAATTATATGATTTTTTCAATATAAGCAAGCATGGTCATATCCGCTGCAGAGAGCACCAGGGCCTTACTTATCTTCTGGAAAGTTAATTAGGGCTGAGAAGAAACCTGCAGTCTTTGAACAGACAAATCTCCCTGGTCAAACCCGAAATGCCACCAACAAGAAGGCAACTGAGGAGGTCTCAGCCAACACTACTTATGTCAAAACAACACATCACGTATGTGCTTATATTTGACATCTTACATGAAACACGAGTTTCATCCCTGTGGCTAGCTATCGCTTTGGTCCAAGGCAGTTGGTCCATAAACTGGATATTGATGGATCCCAGCAGTGGTCCACCACTTGGGAGTACATGACCCCATGTTGTCATGCCTTCCAGCTTCAGACCCCGCCAAGGATGGCTCAGTCCTTGGGAGGAAGCTCACACTTCAGAAGGGCTCTAGAGTTTACCAAGATGCTTACACCCATGTAAATATCCCTGCTTCTAACAAAATTCCTTAAAAGGGTCAGTTCAGGAGAAAGATAGAGCCTGTGTTTAAAAGATGTTGTTCACACAGCCTGAAAACCTATGCACGTTTTCCTAATATTAGTCCTTAATCTTCTTCCAGGCACTCTGAACCAGGGTGGAGAAAAAAAATAAATAAGTACTGTCTTCTAGAACTGAAACCATGAGCCTTTACACCAAGCTCCATGCATTACACAATAATTTCCAAAAGGCAGAGCAATGCCTCTAGGCTGTTAGGGAAATGTGAGTTCTCATCTGGGACACAACTAAAGGCTTTGTTTTACAAAGGAGAGGGCAGAGAGCAGGATGGGAATGGAGCTCCCAGCAAAAGTCAACGAGAGTTGAGACTTGAAGTAATTCTGAACTCTTTGAAATTTCCAGTTCAGTTTAGTACCCAAAAACACTTAATAAATCACAAGACCAGTAAGGGAAAGGGAAGAAAGGGAAAACCTTTAACTGTAATTTCTACTAATTTCTGTGTAAGAAAGTTTTCTAGTATTCACTTCTCCTGTGAGAAGAAAAATCTTTCTATTAAAACAAAAAGAAATCACACCTGTTTTGGCATTTTCAGCTTAAAAAATTGGTACTTCAGTCTCCACATTGTATTTACAGATAGTGTCTCTGTTCCTGAAAAAAAAAAAAAAAAAAAAACCACAAAACCCAGGGAATTGGATTCTCACCGAACACATTAAAATTAAAAGTATTCACACTAGAACAAAGGCAACATGAGAGAGAACAGCTAATTCATCTGAGGGTTATGTTTAACAGTCATTTCCCAGTAGGGAGGTGAAAATAAAAGCTAAACCACTGATTCAAACTGGCTTGACCCATTTTACATCATTTTCAAATGCCAAGTCGTGAGAAGTTGCAACCAGTCCTTATGCTAGCTTTGCAGCAGACACGTGGAGTCTACTCAAGAAAAAGAACATTTTCAACCTCAAAAGACTGATAAAACAATCTCTGCTCCAGAAAAATTTATCTAGACCTACAGATGAACGCCTTGTATTGCCAGCCTCATAAGGAACAAGAAGTTGTCCTGGTTGCTCCTAGTTGCGTACTGGTCCAGATAACTAAAAAGACACTTAGAAGCAGGCTAAGCTTTGACATTTCTTCTGCTTGTTGGACCATTCACAGAACAGAGTCATGATATGACATGATATTTGGGGACAATCTTGATAATAAAGTCAATAAAAAATAATGTCTTCACTCCTCTGAACTGACCAAGCAGACTGTTGCTGACTTTTCTATCCTACAGAGACGTTACAACACTACACTCAGATTCTAATCTCCTGATACAAAGATCTTTCTCTGGCTTTTTAGCCAGCCATGATTAAACTTCTTTTCCTGATCTCTCACCCTTTTGTTTTTTTTTCCAGAGGCTTTCCTGTCTGACTCTAACAGCTGTTTGTCCTTTGCAGGCTCTGTCTTCCCACAGCTCACAGCTGCACTAACAGACTTTCCCAGCTATCTGCCCAGTCTCTGAGTCTTTCTTTTGGCTCTTTCAGCAAATCCAGAATCGCCACCTGCATCTCCGGGTTATCCCCAACACTCAGAGTGGGATCTTGCTTTAATTTTACTGGCACCATTTTTTAATAGCAACACTTACTTTTTTTTTTTCCTTCACTTCACTAAAACAAAGGAAAAAGCTAAGACAAATATAAGATGAAACAAGGATGTTTTACTATCAAGCACATGATGAATAGAAGTCACAGAATCACAGAAATTAAAGCTGGAAAAGGCCCACTGGCTATTTGGTCATCTTGTCTGTCCTGGCCAGTGCAGGACAGTTCCCCACAGTATTTTTAAGGGCAATAAAGATTTAGAATTAATAATTACTTTACCTTTTATTATGGTTTGTAATGATGTTACTGTATTGTTTTCCAGACTATTTTTTTCGTGTGTTCAGCTGCGTGCATATATACACCAAACTAGCTCCATCATTTCCCTTTCCACTGCCACACAGAAATGCCATGTCCCTCTATAACAAAACTGATCTCTAGCAGATAAGTCCAGGTCTTTTAGAGTGCAAAATTCTCTAATCTGGACTTGGTCTGTCTACTAAAAGAGAATCACAGTCTTCAAATTCTGTAATCTGAGCCATTTATAAACAGGAGCAATGGTGCTAAATTAAAGGAGACCTCCTTGTTCTTCTGTTGCCGAGCTCTTCATCCTCTTAGAACCACGGAGTCAGAGAACAAACATGGCTGGAAGGGACCTCTGGACATCAACTGATCCAGAGTCCCATCCAAGGAAGGGCCAAGTGTAAACAGCTTCGGGTTGTTCAGGGCTTTGTTCAGTTGAGCTCCAAAGACAGAGAGTCAACAAGCCGCTTTGGCAACCTGTTCTATCGTCACACCATCCTCACTGGGGAGAATTTTTTCTTCTACCTGATTGCAGTTTCCTTGTCTAGGAACAGCAAGAGCAGGGCTGTTCCCTGAGGAAAGTCACCATGGGCAGAACAGGACTGCTCAGCTGACAGTTTCAGACAAGGAATGTGAGGCAGTTGCATCTTCCCAGACAATAAGCCTTCCCAAAGGTCTGATATCAGGACCTGTCAAGGATGACCATTGAGGTCTGATGACCTTGTTTACCATGTCCTTTGTGCACTGGCTCTTGAGCCAATTAGAAATTGACCACAGGGCAGACTCGACTCAGGTATAAATGCAGCCCCACCAGAGAACCAGTTTGAGTCAGTCTTCCTTGGAGCAGGGGGTCTGCAGTTGGGGACTCTTTCCTTGGATTAGGAGGGCCCAGACCTGTCCTTTAATGAAGTCTCCAGGCAAGTTGTAGAGGTGGAAGTGTCAGTAAAGCTGGCCAAGACCATTAAGGCATATTAGTGCATTCATAACGCTGTCATTTCTCTTGCTACCACTTATGTCCACTGGTTCTATCCCTTTCACTGTGAACCTCTGAGCATATTTTCTCTATAAACAATTCATTAGGCAGGCAAGACTACCAGTTAGTCTCCTTTTCTTAGCCAAAGCTCAGCTCCCTCAGCATTTCTTTCAACATGTGCTCCAGTCCTCAAACATTCTCCAGACCTCAACCATCCTGGTGACCCTCCACTGGACTTTCTTCTGTATGTCAATATCTTTCTCATCCATTCCAAACTGGGCATAGTACTCCAGATGTGGCCTCACACATGAAAAATGGAGGAGAAGAATGCTTCAACTTGCTGGCTATCCGTTTGCTAATACAGTCCAGTATGCACCTGTCTTTCACTGCTGCAAGGGTACATTTTGTCTCATGTTTAACTTGTCCACCTAGACCCCCTCCCAGATCTTTTCTGCGAAGCTGTTTTGTGTCCAGTCAGCACACAGTCCTTTCTTCGTGAGTTTATCATATTTCATGTGCAGGACCCTGTGCTTTCCATTGTTGATCTTCATAAGGTTTCCATTATCCCATTTACCAAGCCTCTCAAGATCTTCTAAATGTCAACCATGCCCTGCAGTGTGTTGGTTACAACACACTGGTGGTGTTAGTGAAGATGATGAGGATGCATTTCATTTCACCAGCCATGCATTAATGAAGACATGGAATAGTAGTGACTCCAGTACTAAACCCTGTAGATTGGCACTTATAACCAGGCCTCAGCTTATTTTCAAACTCCTGACCACTACAGTTTAAACCAGATGATCTTCTTGCCCCACAGTTCAACTATCATAGAATCACAGACTCACAGAACGTTAGGGGTTGGAAGGGACCTCAAAGATCATCTAGTCCAGCCCCCCTGCCAGAGCAGGATCACCTACAGTAGGTCACACAGGAATGCATCCAGGTGGGTTTTGAATGTCTTCAAGGAAGGAGACTCCACAACCTCCCTGGGCAGCCTGTGCCAGTGCTCTGTCACCCTCACTGTGAAAAAGTTTTTCCTAATATTTTTATGGAACCTCCTATGTTCTAGCTTGTACCCATTGCCCCTTATCCTGTCATTGGACATCACTAAGAAGAGCCTGGTATCGTCCTCCTGACACTCCCCCTTGACATAAACATTTATGAGGTCACCCCTCAGCCTCCTCTTCTCCAAGCTAAAGAGACCCAACTCCCTCAGCCTTTCCTCATAAGGGAGATGTTCCACTCCCTTAATCATCTTCGTGGCTCTGTGCTGGACTCTCTCAAGCAGTTCCCTGTCTCTCTTGAACTGAGGGGCCCAGAACTGGACACAATATTCCAGATGTGGCCTCACCAGGGCAGAGTAGAGGGGCAGGAGGACCTCTCTCGACCTACTTGCTACTCCCTTTCTAATACACCCCAGGATGCCATTGGCCTTCTTGGCCACGAGGGCACATTGCTGGCTCATGGTCATCCTGCTGTCTACTAGAACCCCCAGATTCCTTTCCCCTGTGCTGGTCTCCAGCAGTTTATTTCCCAACCTGTACTGGCACATGGGGTTATTCTTTCCCAGGTGCAAAATTCTACAATTGCCCTTGTCGAACTTCATAAGATTTCTCCTCTCCTAGCCCTCCAGCCTGTCCAGGTCTCTCTGAATGGCAGCACAGCCTTCCGGTGTGTCAACCACTCCTCCCAGTTTTGTGTCATAAGCAAACTTGCTGACAGTGCTCTCTAATCCCTCGTCCAGGTCATTGATGAATTTATTGACCAGCACTAGCCCCAGTACTGACCCCTGAGGGACTCCAATTTCCATATGTCTCAATTTGGTATACACAGATGCCATGAGAAACCATGTTGAAATCTTCAGTGAAGTCAATGAGAAAAATACCTTATACTCTTCATTCATTCTCCAAGCCAGTCATCTCCTTATGGAAGGCAAGCTTGTTGGTCAGGCATGATTTGCTCCTGGAAAATCCATCCTGGTAGTTCCCAAATACCTTCATGGTTCTGGTACTGGCATACAGGAGGATACAGCCCATAACCTTCCTAGGCACTGAGATTGGGCTGAAAAGACCCTTCTTGACCCTTTTTCCAGTTGTCAGAAAACTCCCACAATTCCATGACCTTTCAAAGGTGACCTTCATTATTACAAAAGCCCACTTCCTCAGGCACTCTCTGATGGACACGACCCAGGCTTAGATACTTATGTGCGCTTAGCTTAAGCGGGACCTCAATGTTCATCTACTGTGGGTGGCACTTTGTCACTCAACAGGGACCTGGTGAACCCCACTAGACTTTCACCCTGACAGCTTTTTTCAGCTCAGTTTCTGGTTTCTTTTCTAGGAAGATGTGTTCTTCAAGATAATCTAGTTAACCATACAGGTAATAACCCTTTCTGGGGATGCACAGGCCTTGTGCCTGTGCATAACTGGGCAAGACTAGGGCTCTCATATAAACTGTAAGGTTGTGTGTCCCATACAAACTGTATCCTTCCTTATTTGATTATTTAGGCTTCAGCTGCTATTCTAACCTGTTGACAGTTTCACAGCTCAATTACACAGTAGTAACAGGCCTTCATTTGAAGAGAATTCTTAATGAACAAAAAGAAAGGTGATCTTTCCCTGGTGACTATCATTATTTTTCTGGATGTAGTGTAACCAAATGCCTTTTTGGCAGAGAGAGAGACAAAAACGTTACTGCAGGCAATTGCTATGGCACATAATGATCATAGAATAGAAACTTCAACCTGTTCTGACACTCTAGGTCTTTATTTTTCTCCAGGGAGTCTCAGGGAACTACTTGGAAAAAAAAAAAATCACAAAGTGAGGAATCAGAATTAAAACCAGAGATATAAGAAATTGACTTAATCACAAATTTAAAAGTCATAGAAAGTCAATTTTAAGGGCATATATTGGAAGGGAGAAGGCCCTACATAAGATTCAGCAAAGATTCGATATGCAGACTACTGGTAAAAGGATGGTATAAAGTCTGAAAAGATGTTTTCATAAACTTTGAGGCTTTCCCTCAAGAATCTACACAGAGATCAGTGCAAGAGCTGTTGCCCCAAAGACTGTAGGAATATCACAAAACTCAAGCAAGTTGGTATTGTATGCTAGTTCCAGTAAATATTATATTTATGACATTATTAAAAAAATCTCCTGGCAGAAATAGAAGTATTTGTTAACAAACAAGAAAAATAAACCCCAGCCTTTTACAAATCTTAAGGATTTAGTAGGCAAATACATCTTAAGACCTTCAGGTGCTTGGCATTTTTACTCAGATCTTGCTGGACATCATCTTTAGTAACAATTTTGTCTATATACAAAATGAATAGAAATTCAACCTGGACCTCACAAAAGGGTCCTGCTGTTTTACTTTTTGCCAGTCCTTTGGAAATCTGCCAGTTTTGCATTGGCCTTGTCAGCAGTGGGAATTCTCTTCCGTGCTCAAACAGTGAAAAACTGATCCTACCACTGTTAGGTATGGTGGGCTTCAAAATTTTAACAAGTAAATTCAAAAATCTTTTTTTAATAGGTGAGGAGCTCAAAATTTTTCATTGATTTGTCCAGGAGCACTTTATTATAGCTACTTGCAATATTCCCATGAAAGGTGCTTAATATGTATTTTTGCCTTGCCAAGACTTTTTTTTTTTCCTCATACTTCATTAAAAAGAAACATCTAACAGAGATTTTTATGTTCTACATTAATCTGGTTTAAAAAAAAAAAAAGCTGAGAAAATGGTTCATTAATAATGTTAAATTAAAACACCCACTTAAATAAAAATGAACGTTGTTGATGCCAGACCTAAAATTGTTAGTGCTTCTATCCCATAGCCTTAAAGTTTTTAAATATGTCATTTTTTTTTGTAATTTTTTCCACATGTTTGCTACCTTCCATGTCAAGAAATGTCACCCCATACACATTTTCTGTCCTGCTTTTAGTTGCTAAAATGCACCCTGTAGTATAGCTGCTTTTCATAGCTACTGAGAGTTGAGCAAATTTGGTTTATACAGTTTTGTTAAAACAGCAAGACATCCTAGACAGGATCTTCAGATGGTTTGAATCAGCATCACTCCAAAGAGCTCAAGAAACTACGCTAATATAGACCAGCTGAGGATCTGACCCCTTTATGTTAGACGAGAATGAAACCAATTTTTCTTGGTCTTTTTGGCTTTTTAATATGTGAAAAAAGGATGGTATTCACTCTATGTGAAATTCATCCCCCCTAAAAAGCAGCTTTTGACAGCCTGTGCACCAATGGAGTACATAAGTTAAGGAGCTCGTACTCTTGTAGGCAAAGCTTGCTTTATTCTATATCCTAGAAAATCCCTTCACAAGTATAGAAAGCTGATCCCTAAAGGAAAAGCCAAAATTCCTATGAGTTCTGATGGACAGTTACAAAAACTTTGGTAGTGCCACTGACTCTTCCAAATCCATTCTCTAGCTCAATAGTATTAAACACTGCGGACTGGGGGAAAGTTCCTCCTGCCAACTGAACACAAAGAAGCAGTAGGGTATGTCAGAAAGTTGTGTTTTGGGCAGGCAGCTGCAAGCTTTGTTTTTACTTGGAACAGCTCATCAACAATATGATAGCGGTAATGTGTCCACGGACCTAAACCCCACCATGAGGTACAGTGTATTTAGGTACAGTAACCTTTTCCGGATCAGAGCTGATTCATGTCCCACCACTTTGGAGTGCAGGTAGAATAAAGTTGCATTTGCCCACAACACATAAAGACACATACCCAGTTATTCATGATATTACTGTGTCCTTATGGAACAGGCATGTAAGGTCTCAACCCAATAAAACATTCAAGCCCTAGACTAATTTTCAGAATACGAGCAGTCTGTGAGACTATATGCCTACTTTCAATGAAATGCATCATTAAGCATTTTGCTGGACTGAGGTCTTAAATCTTCATGCAGTGACCATGTTCCAGACTAAGTCACACCCACCACATTCTGCCTATGTAAAATTCTGTTGTCATTTCTTATTTCCCTTCCTCTGAATTAATAACTGGTTAAATGATTGGGGCAGAGCAGTTCTTCAGCACAGCTGACTCCATTCTGGTAATTGTAAAAGAATCTCTACGCATCTCAGCTGGAAAGTTTTGAAGGCATATGTTGCTGTATTCAACTGGTAACGTAAGGCAGTGAGCATATGTGTGAGGAAAGGGAAAGGACAAATGGGTCTCCCAGATGGTAGAACAATTTTGTTTCTTTTTAAGGAACTTAAATAAGAGCTGCCAAGTTCCAGCCACAGAGATGAAGTAGCTTTATTCGTTGCTGGAAAAAAAAAAAATATATTGGATAACTGAAAAAACAGCAGTTGCTTTCTTTGTCTTTCCCTGCCCATCCCTCCCTGTCCACAATTGCTTTCTGACTTCAGTGAAATAGTCTCTCTCAATACAGCTCTTCTCTTCTGGTTCCTCAATATCAAAAGAAAGAATTTCTACTAATTACCACAATCCTTATAAGATCACTTGTGTTCCTTTTCTAGTAGACTATTTCACATAGTGACCAGTATGAATGAGAGGTGATCATTAACGAGAAATGTCTTTACACCACACTAGAAGGATTCTGTATATGGGCAAGGCTGATCATGGCCACTGGTCCATGATTGTTTGCTCATCTGTACCCTGTCATTGGGGTATCTCTCCTCCATTACTGTTTCTTCTTCAAATTCCCTATCCCTGCTGCTCCATGATTAACTAGGCTGTGTACTTTTCAAGACTTCCATTGAAAATGAGCAGGGCATTAGCAAGATTCCTGTCTGCAGCAGCGTTCGCAGCCCACCTCCACCTGCTTTCTTCTGATTTACCAGCACAAATTTCAGTGTGAGTTGAGTGAACAGGTTTTGGTGCTTAGAAAAATTCAGAGACTTCAGAGAAGTGAATTAGGAAATGAAGGATGAATACCAGAGAAGGGGAGGAGGATATGATTTTTAAAATGAGACAGAAGTGTAAGGAGATGAGGAGAGTTAGTAGCAAGGAATAAAGAGGGGAACAGACTGAAAGGAAACTGCAAAAAAAATTACCTAACAGATTCAGTGCTTTATAGAATCATCCAGTCATGCTGACTGCCAGCACAGAGGAATAACACAGGGAAGGGAGAGGTGTGGAGAAGCCAAAGGGTCTTTGGAATTAATGTAATGTATTTGAAAAGCTAGGAAAATCTTGATGCAACATCTTTGAAGACCCCTTTTGAGGGAGAATCTCCATTTCAAACAGGAACTTTGAAATCTCTGCTGACAAGAGAAAGATGCTGATCTCCTTTTCCTGATATCGAAATCTAGTAATGGTCTACAAATGGAAAAGATTAGGAAGGCTGGCGTAACTCTATTATTGCTGCAACTGGGACAAATTTGGCCAACATGGAACAGAGCTGGCTGTGAGTCTCACAAAGCAGCCTTCCTGGTGGTAGCTGAGTACTAGTCCCAGCTGAAATAAGGGCTAAAGAGGCATATGAACAGGAAAAGAAACAAACCAAAAGTTTAACTAAACAACTTAGTACATCAGGAAAAAAAGGAAAGGGAGAGAAAGACCTTGGTTTGAGTTCAGGGTAAAAGTTCATGTAGTTCTTACTGTAACTGAGCCATTTCACACAAACCATCTGCAACTGTTTCACATGTCCTCTTATACTTTGTCATTAAAATATCTTCAAGCAAGTCAAAATCTGATTTTTTTTCTTCAGGTAAATTTCACTCTTTTGGACAAAAATCTCTCAAACCTTTTCCCACCTCTTTATTCCCATTTTTATAGCCAAGGGATCAAAGTCCTTGGATGGATGTCCAACAGCTAGATTGACAAAGTAACTTAAGCACTACTTAAGCACGGTAATACATGTTCATGGTGGTGGGGAGGATCATGAACCACAAGCTAAAACTCTAAGCTTCTTACATAATGAGTTAGATACTTCCAGATAGTAGTGAACAGGCACCACATGAGAGAAAATATCTCATGCAGGCAGAAAGAAATTCTAGGGTGGTGTGTAAATCAGGGAGAGAAAGGGAATAAATCTGTTTCTTCCAGTGCTATCCACTGACCATTGTATTAAAAAAAAAACCACCAAGTAATACCGTGTCACTACCACCATCACTGCCTATTTGATCAAGAATCCAGTGGCATTTAGTGTGTTGACACTGCACACAGGTTTTTTTGTTTTCTCAGGCTGTGCAGGCAGAACATCTAATCTGTTGATCCTCAAAATGCTTGACTGTGGGACAGGCACCCAATTCCTGATGACACTCAAAGCCTTCCTGAGTACAGAAACGTAAATGTGTAAGGAATTCAAATACCGAAGACAGTGGCGCCTACAGACTCCAGCTGCCTACAGGCTGGAAGCTACTTAAGAGAAATTTGAGGGTCAGAACTTTGCACTTCAACATCTATTGTGGAGGTTAGAGAAATTAAACTCCAGATCTTTGGGGGAACTCTGAGAGCTTTATCCAGAGGCATTTGGTCAAGCAGAAGACTGTAAATATTCTTTTACATCAACACTACCCATTTCTTTCCAACTTTTTTGTTAGCAGTCTTCTTTCTCTATGGTCTTTCTCAGCAGAAGCAACTATGCACAAAGTCATACCCTGAGGTAGAAATGCTGTCAACTTCTACACAGAGCTTGTGCTTTTTGGCAGTGGCTGCACCAGAAGCTGCACATGGAGACAGTATGTTTTCCAAAACTGGAAACAGCTATTGCATGCAGACTATTACCCCACAGTGCCACTTCTGTGCTAGTATCCCTGGAAGAGAATTTATTTCTTTCTTTGTTGATTCATTTGGTTTGATTGTCTGGAATCAACTGGAAAGTCCCATGTCTAATCCAGTCTAATCTGACAATTAGTAACTAAACCAGATAGTTTGCTATAGTGCAATTTGTTACTGTATAGCCCAGAGTCAGAAACAATCCAGTCCTCTAGAACTGAAGGCCTTCAGCTCCTACCGATGTGGGGTGTGAAAAAACAAGTAGAACCTCCCCTTTCTTGAAGACACTCTTTGTTTTGCCATTTTCATCTGCAAAGGTTGCATATAGGTTCAACCAGAATATTTAAAGGAAATTTTCATAACAGCGTATTGAGAGCAAGACAGTGACTCAAGTGGAAAAGGTTGTTTCATAGGAAGCAAAGAACATCCGGTTATGGAAAAGAGCCAGAAGAGACACCCAGACAATGGAAGCATATGCAGACTCAGTGTGTTAGTTTTGCCATGAGTACAAGGTGAAAGGCAGGATGGACAAAATCTATGCATAGCTCTAAAAAACAAGGGGGCTAATTCTCCTTTTTTAAATCACAGTTAATACTGCTAAAGCCAGGGAACTACACGGGTCTAAAAAAAGATGTCATGAAGAAAGAATCAGACCTCAGGAGTGTAATTTAGATCAGAGTTTGATGATGAAAAGGAAGCCAGTGAAGGTGACATATGACAGAGGTGATATAATTCAAGAGTAAAAGATCAGTCTAGCCACACTATTCTGAACATCCTCTAAGTGAACAAGCATTTAAATTGGGAGAAGAAAAAAAGAAACTGAAATAGTCAAGAGCACAAGTAATTAAAGCTTCAATAAAAATTTCAGATGAGTAATCTGCCACCTAGTCACAAGTTAGAGGCTTACAATCAGTTTCATGATACTTTTCTTTGCACAGCTTTGCACAACAGATGAGCAGTTGCCTTCTGCTGGTGGCCATAGCTGCAGTTCCATCATAGCTCATGCCTGCAGCAGGAGATTCCCTCCATTGTCTCCTCCTTCTCCACTTCCTCTTCATGCTCCAAGCAATTTCTCACATCCCAAGCCCATCTGTACAGCCCCTGTGGAAACTCCTGTGGCAGAGGTAACTTGCTGGCTCATCTTGTGATCTGATGCCTTGTACCAACAGAGAAAGGAAAGGCCATGTCACTTGGACTGTAGTACAGAGCTGAGGTCCTGCCAGAAGATGTGTGCAGTTCAGCTCCAACCTAACTCTGTGGTTCATTTTGGTTAGTCCGAAAAAGCTTATAAAATATTCAGTCTTCCTTCTCTCAGCATGATGCTACAGCATGATCCTATAGTTGCATCTCAAAAGGTCTTCCAACTGAGTGTATGTAAATAATCTTTTCTGAACCTGGAATTATTTTTGTCTTCTTTATGTATCCCTACCCAACACAGCCTTAACTGCTGTCACACTGGTCTTGCTTTTTATACTATTTGCTTTTTATACTATTTGATTCACTGTTTCAAGTTATTTTTCTTGAAAGGCTGCACTGCAGGCATGACATTGCAGAAGTTCCTCTATGAGAGATCCTATGATGCCGCAGGAATCATTTTACTGTGAAGATCCAGATGAGTGAATTACATCTTTTCTCTTATCCTACCTTCATTGGTACCACCAGTTTTCCTGTCCGATTAACTCATTCATGTAGTCTCTCGCCAGAAATTTTCATTATTTTCTGAGGGCAAGGACCAAGGAATCTCCAGAGCTCTGTTAAAATGAATATGTGAGCTTTCAACAGCCTCTTTTATCATCTGCCCCCATCTGCTTCGGGGGAAACTTTGTTGATGCTGGCAGTCATCTTTCAATGAGGAAAAGCATGGAGTTCCTACTTAAGTTCACAACACTGAACTGTGGGAGTCAACACCCAAACGCAGCCCACTTGCAAGACCCATGACACAACAAGCTTATGAATCATAGGATGTTTCAGTGGGTGTTATTTAATTAAGTATATGAAATACAGAAACAAATTGAAGCTATTGTGAGAGAGACCAAAAAAAAGGTCAAGGAAACAGCAACAGAATTACTGAAAATTTGTCCATGGGAAAAAAAAAAAAGAGTGAGCACATTTTGGGCAGGATGCTTTCAGGAATGGGTGTTTGAAATTGTACTACAGGAATCTGCCTTGTATTGCTGAACTTAAATTATATTCCAGGATCAAGGTGGTCATGTACTTATGTCTCTGAAGACATTGAATAACAATGAAACATGACAAAACCTAATGCTCCTCAGCCCTGAGACTATTGACTCCTCGGTGGATAAATGTAGCACAGAACTCACATTCGCTGTTGCAATCTGAAGTTAGACATTCATTTTGTCAGAAGCCCTTCAAAATATCCACTTGTTCAAAGAGGGATGAGTTAGGCAGTTGTCTGAATGTCCTGTTTTCTTCCAGTGAAAAATCTTTGAGCAGGAAAGAAAATCCACCACAAATCTGACCTTTCCCAAAATATTTTGTATTTTGTCACTCTTGTAAAAAAAAAAAAAAAAAAAAAAAAAAAAAAGTTACCTGTGTTTTTCAGCTACCAGAGATGAAGCTTCTTAAGAAATTGAAAATGTTGAGATGAACCACACATACCTCAAATCATAACCATTCAATCTGAAAGACAGAAAATAAAAAATGGAGGTTGGCACATCTGATAAGTAAAAATAGTCAGGAATAGTCTGACTGTACTTATCTCTGTATTTGATACAAAATGTATTTTAATGATGAACGTCACAAATAAGTCAAGTTCTTTTCTCTCACAGTAAATCAGGAATTAGCTAATTCAATTTATTACATATTGTAGACTTAAACCAGTGAAAATCCAAGTAACATTTGGCTGTCTGTCTCAGGTGTGGCTTTATTTATGACTACATTGGTAACATGGTAATGACGAAAAAAGCCAGATGAAGACTTCTTAGACATGAGTTGTGCTCCCCTAACAGAAAGGGACAAAATGATCTATTTTTGCTCATAGTTGGCAATGATGGTACTTTGTGGGAATGACAAAACGTATTCTTGAATGGAACAGGAGGATAGACTGGGAAGGATTAGCAGAGTGTTAGTCAGAGTAAGGCAGAGAATAATCGTAACATAGAGGGGGTAGAGACATCTGCAAGGAATGAGAAGCCAAGCCTTTCTCTCTGCTCCATTTGCTTCTCCAGCCTCCCCTTGCTTCTAGACAGTCTGACCTCCCTTGGGTGGACAAAGAGACAAGAGGACCTGCTGCCATAAAAATTTACCTCCATGAGGAGCAGGACAGATAGTATCTACAACAAATACCTGAGTGCAGTCCGTTTTACCCTGCTAAGTATGTGAGAGATGCAGCACTCCTGTCTACTCATTCCCTCACAGCACCCCCAGACTTTACTTCTGTCCTCACCAACATGGAGAGCATAAGTCCACTCAGAAGACAGCAAAAGTAATGAGAAGAGGACAGGAGGAGAAAAGCGAGGTCTTTTCACCGAATCACACAATCGTGAAGTGGTTGAGGTTGGAAGGGACCTTTGGAAGTCATAGACTCATAGGACAACCTAGGCTGGAAGGGACTTTAGAGATCATCTAACCCAACCTCCCTGCCATGAGCAGGGACATCCCTCAACTAGATCAGGCTACTCAGGGCCTCATCCAACCTGGCCTTGAATACATCAAGGGAGGGGGCATCCACAACTTCTCTGGACAATTTATTCCAGAGTCTCGCCACCCTCGTACTGAAGAATTTTTTCCGAAGATCTAAACTAAACCTATTCTCCTTTAACTTAAATCCATTTCCCCTTGTCCTATCTATGGACACTCTTGTTAAATGTTCCTCCCCAGCCTTCCTGTAGGATCCCTTCAGGTATTGGAAGGCAGCTATTAGGTCCCTCCAGAGTCTTCTCTTTTCAAGGCTGAACAATCCCAGCTCCCGCAGCCTGTCCTCCTAGCAAAACTGATCTAGCCCCTGGATCATCTTTGTGGCCCTCCTCTGAACTTTTTCCAACAGATCTTTGTCCCTCTTATGGTGGGGACACCAGATACTGTGTGCAGTTCTGGTGTCCCCACTGTAATTGTACCAGTCATCTGGTCCGATCTCCTGCTCAAGCAGGGCCACCTAAAGCAGGCTGCCCAAGACCATGTCCAAATTTCTTTTCAATATCTCTAAGGATAGAGAGTTCACAACCTGCCTAGGCAACTTGTGTCAATGCTTGGTCACCCTCACAGTTAAAAAAGTGTTTCCTGATGTATGGAGGGAACTCCATGTGTTTCGGTGTGTGCCCAAGACCTCTGGTCCTGTCACAGGCACGGGTCACCAGTGAAAAGAACATGTCTCTGTCCTCTTTAACTCTCTCTTCAGGTATTTATACACATCAGTGAGACCCCCTCCAGGCTGAACAGTCCCAGATTTCTCAGCCTTTCATCAGAGAAGAGATGTTCCTATCTCTTAGTCATGTCCACAGTTCTTCATTGAATTGTCTCCAGTATGTCCATATCTCTGTTGAACTAAGGAGCCCAGAACTGGGGCCAGTACTTCAGGTGTGTCCTCACCAGTGCTGAGGAGATGGGAAGGATTACCTCCCTCAACCTTCTAGCAACACTCCTAATGCAGCCCTGGGCATCATTAGCCTTCTTTGCTGCTAGGGCTCATTGCTGGCTCATGTTCAACTTGATGTCCACCAGGATCTCCAGAGCCTATTCTGCCAAGCTGTTTTCCAGCTGGGTAACTTTGAGCATTTGCTGGTGCAAATGTTCCTCTCTAGGTGCAAGACTTTGAACTTTCCCTTGTTGAACTCCATGAGGATCCTTTCACTCCATTTCTCCAGCCTGTCAAGGTCCCTCTGAATGGCAGCATGATCCTCTGACATATCAGCCATTCCTCCCAGATTTGTATCATCTGCAGACTTGCTGAAGTGTGTGCTGGTCCGTCATCTAGATCTTTAACAAAAATGTTAAACAGGCTTGGGCCCACTATTGACCCCGTAGATATACTGCTAGTTGCTGGCCACTGGTGGGGTATACTGCTAGCTACTTTCTTTTATTTGGAGAACCTCCCAAACCCAGCAACAAGGAAGAAAAGAAAGTAACATGTAAAGAGTATGTAGATGCATGCCCTTTCCCACCTGCCCCATGTTCTCAGCACCAGCAGGAGGGAGGGAAGCTGAAGGGGAGGGAAGGGCCAGTGAAAGTCAAGCAAGCACCAGAGCCAAAGCTACAAGAGCTGGTCTCAGAGCTCTGTATTAACCATGATGTACTATTAGGCAATTATTCCTATTGGTTTTGCCAATGTTTTGCTCTAGTGTCACATTATGCAGTGACGTCAATAAAGTGTATCTAGCACACTAAACCACGATTGCACTCTGCAACATGCAGCGTCGTTACATAACTTGTGTGAGGAGCTATGTTCCCTGCAGCTCTTCTCACATTATTCAAAAAATAAAACCCATTGACTGCTGCCGAATGTACTCATATTCCGATGTCAAGCCAAGATGTTACATACTGAACACCACAATGACGCATGGAAAGGTCCGGTACAGTGCTTCCTGTCTTTATGGTCGTAAGAGAGGATTACCAAACAGACAGGGAAAATTATGTCCGTTCTGCTCCAAAACACTGACCTCCAGTGGCCAAACCAGATGTCATAAAATACAGCCTCTGCTTTAGGACAAATGTGTAACCCATATGGGTGTTCCTCTTTCCAGTACTCCGAGCTGCATAATGCAAATATTCCCATAGAAGAGTTGAGCATCAGGCACATTTCCTCACTGACATCTTACCTTAGACCCTGGGCTGCCCCAGAGCATGGTCCTGGCCAGAGCATATCATACAAATTCGGCTGGGGGTTCTTCTGTTTACAGAATGAACACTTGTCATCAATAGCTGGGCAAAATTGTTCATGAATCTTGCAAAATACACTACAGCCAAAAAGAGTAGATTTTACAAAGACACCAACAGTCTAAATTCACACTTTTTTTTTTTTTCTGTCCTGAAAGCACTCACCCATGTATTTGAACTGCTTTTCATCTAGAGCCCTTGATGGTTGTCAGACAAATATTACTGGGACTGTCCTCATTTTCTGTGATTTGTCCTACTGTCCCTGCAAAAGACTAAGAGTGTCTTAGAACAGGAAGATCCCAGAAGCAACTGTAATGTTTTACAATGGGCACATAACAAGCAAGTGTTAGGACAATGGAGTAGGGCTTGAACAAAACCCCATATGTGCTCATGCGTCTTTAAGCAAACCCAGCTTTGGTTCACCATATGCTTACATGATAATTCCACATCAGTACAATCATGTGGCATCTCAGCTCAACCAGCACAAGAGAAAATCTCGTGGACTCCTCCCATTGCTCCACAAGCCAACAAAATAACTCACACTTAAGCATTTCAAAAGATGTATAATGATTAAAGCCCCTTTGCATTCCTGCAAGCCCAGTGCTTCCAGAAGGCTCAACCAGCAGTGACCTGATGTGGTTTGTGGCAAAACCATGGATAGAGTTTTGGTCTAGAAAGAAATTGTGTGATCTAAAAGTCTAAATCTCTACTTTAGGCATCTGCATTTAATTGAAAAACAGTGAACCTCAGGCTTTCATATGATTGGGATCTTTCAAAAATGTGATCTAGACACATTAAAGACTCTAAAAGTATTACTCTTTTGTGAATTTTAATGACAAGTAGTGAACTGGAGGAGAAATGACAAAAAAAAACCTCATGGACCCATCTCATTTTAGATACTTTAAGTGTCATAGGTAGACGGGAAGTTACGGTTCTCAGTCATCCAAAAAAAATACGGATTGACTTCACCCTAAACTTAAAGATCTCAAAAGCCTTTGAGTTTGATCATGGGAGATGATGGCAGGAATATACCTGGAGACATTCCAGGTGGCATTTTTTTTTTCCAAATGTCAAACTGTTCTGGATGGCAGTACTCTGTTTTGGGAATAATTTTCTACATCGATGTCTTCACTCCCACTTCAGTGGGAGGATGTTTAGAAACAGCAGATTTTCATGCAGTTGCAAGAAGGTGCTTACAGACCTGATAATATCTAGGCATTTAGATTGGTAAGCTTTGAAGAACAGCTCTGAGGCACAAAACTTTCTATTTATTCTGAGATACATGTGCACAGTGTAGTTGAGTACAGTGCAAAGGCATTTGAGGCCAGAAGCCCTGCATAAATACAATCACCTGTGTCAGAAGCAGCACAGTGGCAACCAGTACTCAGCATCCCCAGAGGCATCAATCTTGTTTCCAGCTCTCAACAGGCTCAGTGGCCATGCTGTCCTGAGATGTGCCCCATGACAAAGTCGAGGTGTGCCCAAAGACACATTGCTGCTCTGCAGGATTGTGCCAGCACCACACCAGGAGAGAACAAATTATGCGGTAAGAGGGGAAAAAGCATAGCTGAAACACTCTCATCCACACGTGCAAACTCCAATCATGAGAGGGCAAGTATATCCTCAGTGAAAGTGTGTGTGTGTACATACATGCGTGTAAATATATGCCACGATCCCGCACTAACTATTGCTACATCTCCATCTAAACCCTACTCATGACGGTGGCATGGAAGAGCAGATATGGCCACAGTATGGCTGCAGTACTGAAGCAAGCTGCCTTGATAATCTTGTTCTGGCACAAGGAATAACTGCTTCCTTCAGCCTATGCATGCCAGCCCTGAGAAGTTTTGAAATGAAAGATGTGCAAAGGAACATGTATTCTAAGCACCCTTGCTCTCTCCCTCTGTATAGATACATAGACGAGATAGTCACTAAATTTAGTAGTTGCTATAGTAGAAAGTGTATTATTGTTCTAAAATTAGGAAGTAGCACATTCTCCCCAGTCTTCAGTATTTACTTTTATGGGTTCTAACATACATTCAAAACCCAGGTTTCACACACAAGCACTGTCATTGATTGCAGGGTTTTTTCCCTGTTTTCTTAGAATTATCTTTCACATAATGCTTTCCAGACTAGCTCAGCTATTCATAAACAGTGTAGTGAAACTGTAACAGCATTGCTTGCAGGTTCGTTGAGAGTAAAGTCATATTAACTCTGGCTGGCTGTTGGCTTGGCAAAAATTGCCAGCTGTATGATGCAAGGTCACCTTTTTTCTTCTTTTTTTTTTTCCCCTTTTTTTTCCCCCCAACACCATCCAAGTGTCGTTCTGTTTTCCAGAATATTATATCATTTGCCAAATTTTTTTCCAGTGCACTTAGTGTAATGTATCCCTGAAGCAGAGAAACAGCTATATTTTGACATTTGGCAAAAACAAAACACAGAGAATAATGACTCAAAAACAAAATAAGACAATCAGACTTGTCTTCTGAAAGGTGCATAAAATATTAATACTGGTGACTGCAGGCCAAGTTTTTCAAATCTGGAGGCCTAAAATTAAGCACTGAATGAAGAGTGGTCTTGGTCTGTATCATCATATCACACATTCTGAGAAGATCACATTCATGAGGAAGATCTAAACGAGAGGCATTCGGTTTTACTATTTACTTTTTCTTTCTTTTTTTTTTTTTTTCAGCCAGAAGTGGTCTCACTGGAAGAGAGAAGAGATTGTTAGCTGAAGTGTTATTCTTCAAATGTCATATATAATCTCTCAAGAAAATAAACTCTTGGCATTCTTATAGTTTCTTAATGGATTCCAAGTGCCATCAGAGCCAATAATAAGGGAAGGTAGGAAGAATCTCAAATAGGTTGTGGAAAGAAAACCAGAAAGACAACACTAAGGCACAGACATCCAATTTAATTAAAGGCTAGGAAGCCTTTTGTTGGTAGACAAGTACTTGAATCAATGTGTTCATAAATAGAGCTGGCCAGGGAAATGAATTTCCATTCTATGGTAATTTCCAAATTACCAGAATATTTTTCATCCTGCTTTAGGAGGAAAAGCCAAACACTGGAAAATTTTCACAGAACTGAAGTCCAGCCATCTTTAATTTCAGAAACTCTTAAACATAAGGTGTTTCCAAAATGAAATGTGTTTCCTAATATCCCTGGCAGTCACCACAAGAATCAAACACAATTATTGCTAATAGTAACAGCTGTGTGTTACTTAATACTAGTCTAAAGCGGGTTAGTGGTGGCCTTCTGCATAACCAGCATGCAATTATTGTGCCAGTTATAGTCTGCAGTGGCTGGGATTCCCCTGACACCAGCCCCAGAGCAGCTCCCTCAGTGAGGTTCCAGAGCTGTGGGACTTACAGGGCCTGTGACTTTCAGCCTGAGGTCCTTTGTGCAGGAGAGCTGGTTCAGAGACATGCCACTTGGAAACCCACCATAGAGTTCCCATCCCCAGGCACAGAGATCACTGCTTTTAGGATGGATGGTTTCTCCAGCTACCTGGAAGCTCTGGGGTTCCTCACTCCTTGGGCCATCTTTTAGATGCCTGCCAAGGAAGCAGGAAAGGGACCGACTAGGAAAACTGGCAAGTTTCTCACTGAAGTCTGCCCAGCATTTAAAGATCAGATTCTCTCTGTCATCTACCAAGGTGTAGGAAAGGTCTGGCCAGCTGCTCCCTGACACTCCTCACCACTCTCCCTACTAGAATTGTAGGAAACACCGTACAAAGGCTGTGTGCAGTTCATTTGCTCTGGCACCCTGCTCCAGCTGCTTTGGAAAGGTTGTTTCTTTAGAGCACCCCTTTGTGCAACGCTAGTCCACAGAAATAAAATCTTATGCGAACCAAACAGTTTGAAGTCTGCAACATGAAAGGAGAAATGTTGTACATCTTACCTTACAAAGTAAGCCACAATAAATTCTATTCTTACCAATGAGCATATTCTGTTTTCTTTTTTTTAACTTACTCTAGCAATGAGGCAGATGACCTCTACACAGCACTCCATGGGCTGCAGGTGGATCTGTGCTCCACTGTTAGCCTCCATGTGCTGCAGGAGAAGAGCCTGACTCACCATGGTCTTTACCATGACTCAGGGGAATCTCTGCTCCAGCCCCTGGAGCACTTCTCCCCCTCTTTCTTCACTGACCTTGGTGTCTACAGAGTTGTTTCCCTTACATATTCTCAATCCTCTGTCTGGCTGCACAGGTGTAGATTTTTTTCCACCCTTCTTAAACGTGATAGCACAGAAGCATTACCACCATTGCTGATGTGGTTGGCCTTGGCCAGCAACAGGTTCATCTTTGGAGGTAGATAGCGTTGGCTCCATTGGACATTGTGGAGACCTCTAGCAGCTTCTCATAGAAGCCACGCCTCTAGCCCCCCTGCAACCAAAATCTCACCATGCAAGGTTAGTACACGCCTCTCTACTTCTCCAGTAGAGGCATGTGCCCTCTCTACCAAAGTGCTGATTTCCTGGCTCCTTCAAAAAGTCTGCACCCTCTTTCAGGCAGAGATTCCACCCCCCTCACTGTTCCTTGTATTGCTCTCAGCGAGCTGTGCTTAACTTTTGGCAATGTTGTTTCTTACTGCCTATTCCATCTAGACCACAAACAGTTTAATTCTCCTGGAGACTCCTCCAACAACACAAAGTTGCACAAAGATGGTAGAAATCTGCATCTCAAGCTATCTCTAAAAATTAGTTATGTAACAATCTTTGGTGGTGGATCATCCTGGCAAGACTTGGTTAGCAAGAGTCACACAATCAGTTAGGCATGACTTAAAAGCTTAGAACATAAGACTGGAAGTGGCATCAAATCCAGTTCCCTTTTATTTAAGGGAAACAATTTACTATAATTCCATTCCTGCAATTACCATATAATCTAATTTCTTCTCAGCCTTCATTTTGGTAGGGTAAAGAAGCCAAGCTATCTTAGAGTTTTTCTGCATCTGAGTCTCCATGCCAAGCTGGGCAACCACAAGCCAGGTCTGACCCAGGAGCCACATAAAAGCTTTCACACAGCACTGGGCCCGAGTTAATATGCCCTGCAGAGAGGTTGAGCCTGTTGTCTTGAACACAACCCTGTGCTATTGCTGCTCCATGGCTCTGATGAATGTTGCTGGAGTGATTTGTGATGAAACCTACCCAGGATGATGCCCTGCCAGGAGGTTAGGACCTGGTAAACATATACCCAGTGATGGGCAGGGGAGCAGCCAGAACATCTCAGTCAGATAGGAGGTGACTGCTGTCTCCATGAAAAAAAAAAAAAATGTGCAAGCCTCCAGCCAGCTGTCTTGCACATGACAGACTTCCCTTGGGAAAGGTAGTCTAGTAAGACCTGTCTACAAACCAGACTGATTTTCCTGAAAGATAGTATGTGGCCCTCAACATGGAGAATTGCAGTTCTGGGTCATCAACAGGTGGTCTTAAAATATTGCTATCTTTCTCAGCCCATGAGTTCTACTGAAAATATTAAGTAAGATTGGCCTAACATAGATCCTTTATGAATGCTTCTAGTAACTTCCCGTTAGCCTCAGAGTTCCCTTTCAAGCAAAACCCATGAAGTTTTCTCTATAGACAGTTCTTTACTCACCTTGCAATTTTCCTTCTAATTCCCATTTATTTCAGTTTAACTAGTAATTTCCTATGTGGCAGCATATCAAACATCTCACTGAAATCCAGATAGATCTACTGTATTTCTCTAGCCTAAAAATCCATTTTTATTAAAGAAAAATATTGGGCTAAACTTCAAGATCAGTCTCTGGTAACCTTATATTGCATTTTATCCTATTTTCCTCTTACCTCCATGCACTTAATTATTTTTCCTTTAAAATTAGTCCTCAGTCTCTTAATACAGTTCAGGCTATGCTAATATGTTTGACATGGCCCAGAGCTACTTTCTCCTCTTTTCTGTTCTCCATTTGTACAATACTACCAATTAACTCAACTCATTAAATATCCTTGTTAATTGGTCTTGAAATGCCAGTACCTCCACAGTTTAGGCTAGAACTTAACGAGATTTGCTTCCATCTCAAGCGCCTTGATTTCCACTTGTGCCCTTTCAGACTTACTAGCTGTGCTGTGTTTGGACCCATGTTCTACATCACTGTCTTTATTAAAAGCAGAGACTCCTCATTTCAGAAATCATGGTGGAGCCTGGTCCAGCCCCTGCTGGCCCCAGGGCTGTACAACTACAAAACCATCTTAGAACATCTCCAGTCCAGAGTAATTTTGTGCTGTGAGGTTATACAGCTCACTATGTGTGGGTTTACCTGCTGTTAATGGGATTGTTTACTCAGAACGTTGTACATCTCTGGTGCGTAACACATATTGGGTTGGTTGAGAGCATTGTATTACTCACTATTTTAAAATCACAAATAATTTAGAGCTCTCTCCACTCAAAGAAGTGTCCGCATATAGGAAAAGTTTATGTTCTCTGAAACTGAGTGTAGATCTTGGAATAATATGTAACACTACAGTATTAATTTTGATATATTAACTATCAGACTGATAACAGAACTCTTAAGAAAGCACAGTACCACAATTTCATGACAGCCTTAAGACTAAATCACATGTGAACTTGTTGTTCTTGTAAAAGCCAAAGAGCTCTTAAATTCTGAATTTCTTTCAGATTAAGAAACAAAAACCAAAACAAATGTTCTTGTTCTTTCTTCCTTATTGACCAGATAATAGGAGGTTACTTTGAAATTACTTTGTACAGTTATTATTATTGGAAGGCTTTTTTCTACAACAGACTCCAGAGTCTTGCAAAACAGCCTAGCAGTTCTCAACCTTTCATACTGGAAGTAGATATTCTTGAAAAAGAAACCAAAATGAGTGCCAAGATCAAAGAAGCCTAAACATTCAGCAACCTTTTGGCCCATATCTTTCTCCTGCAGTGATATAGGAAGAAAAAAAAATCAGTTCCTCTGCAGGATTCTCAACATGGACTGTTAGTGAGCCTTTATGAGAAAGTGCACACACACACACATCTAAGCAGGAGAGGCCAAAGGAGCAGGTTACCCTGACAATAAAATGATGTTTGCCAAATGTGACCTAATTTCTCCACAGAGCAATCCAGGCAGAATTGTTTCCAAGGGATTTGCTTACACAGAGAAAAAAACCTCCTTTTGCTATCCTCTTCAAGCTGATTTTTTTTTTGGGGGGGGGGGGGAACAGGGGGGAGGGCATTGTTTGCTGTTTAGCTTTTCTGAAATTAGCATCTCAAACATTAACCCTTTTTACAACAAGTTATAATGCGTTTGCTTACCCACTTTTCCAAAGTACATCAATTTGACTTTGAAAGTCCACACTTAGTCAGCAAAGTGCCCTGAGGCTCCCCTCACATTTAAAGTTCTGTCATTCTAGGAACCATGCAAACACATGTGGGGGCATAGACTTTCCCCTAAATTTCTTACAATAAGTAAAAATTCCAATCAAGATAAATCCAAATTAGAGCACGCAAAGGAGTAGTAAAGAAGAGGATGTAAGCTTACCCACATCCGTGTACATTAGAATGATTTATTGGCCTATTTTTTTTCACTCTGAAATGTAGACATAAAATAAATATGCAGGAAATAGGTTAGGAATGCATATGGCAAGTTAGCAGTTTCCTCAAGCTGTCATTTTATTAGCTTGGCAAATGATGGAAAGTCAAATCCTGAGGAAAAGTCTAAACCTGTAAGAGGTCATTTGGATGATTCTAGAAGTGGTAATTTCCCATTTATATAAAATACCCACTACACATGAATTAGTTAGGGGCACTACACGGCTGTGAGTTCTTCCCTTTGGGTAATATATTAAAAACACGTGCACACATGACTTGTTTCTATAGGTTCTCCATCATTTCCCAAGAAACTCAGAGTGTGTGCATGTAACAGAGCTGTGATTACTACATGTTGTTTTTAATAGCTAAAATGTAAGAGTCCATACTAGAGACTGGTAAGGTGTTAAGCCACTATGTCAATGCAAACGTATTTAAGTCATCCTAGTGTATATCCACTGTATAAACAAAGTGGAATAATTCTCTTGAGGGAAAACTCAAATATAAAGAGTCTTAAAAACTCTGAAGAACTCCCGTCTCTGGGGTTTGTTTCATGCATGCCCATACATGACTCGACACAATCCCTGGCTGCTGTTAAGTTTCCAGAATCTGCTGGGAATTGCTTTATTTCTTGAGAACTCATTTAACAGCACTGTAAGTTCAAATTTATTCTGCATCCAAACCCCTATAACTGCCACACTCGCCATTTGTTTCAGGAGGGAGTAGGAGCAGGGTGATGGTACCACACCTGACCTCAGCGCAATGCTGAGTTATGGACTAATTACTCAGGGGCATTTTCAGCAGCAGACTCTGTGGGAGAAGCATATTCATGGTTGGATGCATGAAGCAACATGTCGATGCCCAAAGAAAGGATTTCTGAGTGCAGCAGGATAGAAAATGCAGCTAAAAAGAGACAAATCGTAAAGAAAGACAGCATTTAGGAATGTACCATAAGATTGAGATGTGGGGGAAATGCAATCTGAAATACAGGCACCATTGCAGAACAGTGATAAACCAGCTTAATGTGGAGAACAACACCAAGGAGACACCAGAAAGGTTGTGAAAGAGGAACATTTCAGCAAGTTTGCCTTTTGAGACCCCCCTAAAGTGTCTGAGTCATCTTCAGAAAATAGGCAAATTATAATACATAGAAGACACAAGAGACCCAAACCAATAGCTGGGTGCTGGACAGCTTGCCCCAATAACACCACATGATTCTGTTTGGACAACCAACCTCAGCCCAAAATTTTTAGTAGACTGGGAGTAGAGTATGGATTTGGAGAGCTGCAAGAGTGTTGAAAATTTAACTTTGCCTCATTGAGCCTTCCCACTGAAGAAAGTTAGAAATTCATAAAAAACCCAAGGATATGTAAAATATTCTGCTCTAAAATTTTTATGTTCCACAATCCTTTCTGGCACCAATATCTACCTATAATGTATTCTTAAATATTGACCGTGGACAATTGCTCTTACCAAAGCCTGTCCACCAATGATCATTGCTGGAACCTCTCTGTGATATAGTAGTCAACACCATTACTCCTCATGTTTTCCATGCTATTTTCCTTTTATCTCAGCTCTAGCTCTTCACTTGCAAAAAATGATCCAACCTAGTCTTACTTCACTTCACATTTCAGAGCTTTTTCCCTTTCCTTTCAGAATAAAAAAAAATGCTTATACATACCATAACTCATCTTGTCTAAAGTATTTTCTTATCTATTTTACCCCTTGCTGTCTATTTCACTTGCAATTATCAGAATAATTTTTGCACACATTCTACCATGCATTGCAGAAATGGGGTCTGAACAGCTTAAAACTGCTTTAGATGCTGTCTGTTGTAAGGCTTTTCTTCCCTGTGTTGAGTTGCCTGTTTGCTATTTGGCTTTTAAGATCATGGAGAAAGTTCAAGATACTAATCCCTGCTCAGGCAGCCTTTTGTCATCCAGCACCTGCTTGGGTCTCCAACTTCCACCTCATTTCTCAGATCCAGACAAGCTATTCACTTCAAAGCCCAAGTCATGTAGGTAAATGTCACCTTTGTAGCACTTCAGCTCTGTTACTTGTCAGGATCTGGTTATGATTCTAAGTATGCGAGCCCAGGTTTAGGACTGATCCAAACTCTGCCTCCGTTACTTCAGAATCCATCCAAATAATCAGCAACCAAGACGTGGAGATACTTCCTTCCTTTTTCCATGCTACCTGACACCAGGAGATCTGTAGATTAAAGCTCAGTAGCACTCAGAGATTATGTCTGTATTGAGAAAACTGACAAGAGAGTACATGGATCACAGTGAAGTCCCACTGATATCTGTATTCACTGATAACGGGCCAGATCTCCTACTGTGTTAAGGGCAAAAGAGTCCACACTATAAATGTCAGACAGACAGGTCATTGATCCATTTGTTTTCCTCCAATTTTCCCAGGCTTGATGCCTTTTCCAGTCTTCCTGACTACACCCATTATCTGTTCCAGCAATTGGCCTACCACAGAGGATTAATTTTATGTGATATAAGCCTTTGGTGGATCAGATATTTTCCTGTAAATATTCAGTTTTTCAGTCTAGAATTTCTGAAGGGAAACTATTGCTATGAAGCAGAAAGATATTAAAATCGTTATGGGCTCCACATTTAAAAATGGAAGAATATTTCCTTGTAAATATTTTGCTTTTACAGAATGACACTGAGCCTCTTTTGTTTGCCTATGTTCATTTGTTTGAAATGAGATCTCCCTCTGACACTGTGTCTCCGAAAATGCACTTTAAGTGTTTCATGCTTCATTTTGGGCACTCACCTCTGGTTTATGTTGGGAATTTTTGCCTTTTTTTGGTATCCATAAAACAACATATTGCATGCAACTGTAGATGGACTAGCTCCAATACAGTTCAAGAACTTTTGTCTTATTTTCAGGTATTTCTGGGATCTGTTAAAGTCCCTATAGCTCTCTTCTAACACAGGAAGTATTTTAATACTCAAGCAGGTATTTTTCTTTCATAAGAATTTTAAACAGTGAAAGGCAAGGGAGGAAGAAACTGGCAAGTAACAGGCTTCCTAAAAATGAATCTGAGATTCAGCTGGGCTTTACATACATCTCGGTGGGATGGTTTCAAACCTTGTGTTTCATCCCTCTTTCCAAATCTACATTCTGTAGATTCCAAAATCTTTCTTATTCCTTACTTGGCTGCATTTAATGTTTTGACCAGACACAACTGAAATTTAACAGAATTCAGTAATTAACTGACAGTTCATTAGGGATTATTAGAAAGAGGGCAATTTTGGTCAACACCAAGGGCAGTATTTAGGAATCCCAGGAGGTTTCATTTTTCACACCAAGCAGGTTTGCAGATATAGCTCAGTGGGTTGAGCGTGGTGCTTGAAACACCAAAGGTCGCGGGTTTGATTCCCGTTTGGTTCTCATGTGTTGCCTGACCTAGTCGAGAGGTGGCGTCCCTGCCCATAACAGGGAGGTTGGATTAAAATGATCTCTGAGGTCCCTTCCAGCCCAGGCCATTCTATGATTCTATGGTTCTATGAATATGTCAGGAATAGATAGATGAGAAGGAAAGCTCGAAGCTCCTGCTGCTTAAATATTTATTGATAGCACTCTTACAGCACTTGTTGAAGAGGAAGAAGCGCTTAGCCCTCCATTTTCTAGTGCTGTTCAACCATCTGCTATAAGCACTCCCCAAGCAGGATTATTGTGCAGGTACCTTGGCTGAACTGCCTTGTCTTGAATGTTGTAACAGATACAATGGGCTGCAGTGGAGTGCACTGAGGGGATATCCTATCACACGCACTAGTAATTTTTCTTAAATTGAAAACTTAGTTCAATCCTTGTTGGTCATGGTCAATCTAGGTTGACAGGGCTGGTTTGTTTGAAGTTATTTAATATGCTAAGCAAGCAGGATCAGCTTTATGGATAAGATCGGGCAGTTTCGTAGACTTGGGAAGAATTCTCACCACCTTGTTGACCTTTTGCTCAGAAGCTATGTTTACATTTCAAATATATTACTCCAAATTATTTCCAGTTTTCTGAATTTATTTATTCAAGCATTGCATTCCACGAATTCTAGTTTCTTGACATTTAAGCCATGGGATAACTAGTTTAATTTGCTTTGAAGAAAAGGTTCCTATAGATTGTATACACCGTTGTCCACAAAATCTCACATTAAAATGGGAGTGAATGGAAAGCCGCAAAAATATTTTTGCAGATTTAAAGCGCATAGACTTGACAAAGCTCTTTCATTTCTCACTTCTATGGCAATTCTTCTGTCTGTCACGAAAGGATTTATATGATAGTGTTTCCTGTGGTAACAAGTAACAATTAGTGGCTCACAAGAACCCTTGCCAGCATGCATTACTGTGACTCCCTACTTCCATATTTCTTAACACAGAAGAGTGGGTTGGTTACAATGGCTGTGAAAAGCCTCCAGTTTTTCGCTCAGCACTGCTAAGTCTACTGCTAAAAAGACTCCTTCTCACTTCCAGCTTTTGACTTGTTCCCTCCTGCACCATTGTGCATGGATAATAATATGTGCATCATGTGGGTGTGTTTCAAAGGAAGTACACTGCTTGGCAACCAAGGCGGAAGCACATACTGTGCTTAATGATTAGTTGGCATTTGACCACACATAAATCTATTGTGGGATTAAAAATCTATCACAGTGCCAGCCACAGGAAAAGAAATACACAGCTGCAGAGACTACTTGGTGTGTGCACACACAGCCCCATCCGCCCTCACTGTGATTACAGATACGTGATCACTTTCCTGAGACATTCTCTGAAAAAAAAATGAGGTACAAATGTCTAATTCTGGTTTTTATTTGCTAAGAGAGGTTAAGAAAATCCCAGAAGCAGAAGTTTAGGATAAGTAATAATAAACAGCTTCGTCAATAAGTAGACTGAGGCATTCAAACTATCTTTCCTATCATCTCACACACAGAGAAGTGGCTGATAGTCTATTATTCTGAGAGACTGAACCACCCCCAGCTGACTGTCATTTATCCCCAGTTAAACTTCTTCCCTAACCTTTATACCATTTATAAGTTTTCACTTTGAATAATTTGATTTTAAATCTGAGATCTAGGTCACTGTGGAAAGAGTCTATATATACTTTCTTTTTGGAGTTGTTGGGGTTTGGGGGATGTTTTGTGATTGACAAGATTTTCTCCTATCCCAAAATAATTTCCTGAAGCAAATCTGACAAGCTTGTATGCATCTGTGTGATTATTTCTTCATTTATATACGTATATTTGCATATGTTTGCCATTGTTTGCATCTGCGCTTAAAGGTAAATAATGCATGTACAAAGATGTCTGTTAACAGCTGATCTGAACAAATCGCAGAATCGTTGAGGCTGGAAGAATTTCTTGCCTTCTTTGTTGCAAGGGCACATTGCTGTCAATTCAAACATCCCTTCTGCCACTACTTCCCTTTACCACTTAAGAAAAGAATAGTTTCCAGTATCCTCTCTCCAGTCCTCCTTGCTGGCTGAGTACTAGAGACATTGGCTTTAGCACCTGGCATATCATCTCAAGATGATCTGTGCACACAATTATCATGGGAATTAGTATTATTAACACCAGTAATTTGGAAAAAAAATAACTTCAACATGAGTTATTACTCAGTTGTCATTACTACATATAATGATGTTGTCTTGATGAAAAACAGACTACACATGGTATGTTTTACAAGAAGTTGTTCCTGACCATACAAGGGGCAAACACCAAGATGCACAAGGTCAGAAGGAGAAGAAGTAATGGAGAGACCCATTTTATGTGTTTGTTTAGGAAAACTGGGAGAGAAGTGGATTCTCATGTTCTAGGTCCTGCTCGGTATAACACTTACAAGCAATGTTGGGGACATAGATGTAAAATAAAACTGTTCCAAAGAAACAAAATTCAAATATTTTCTTTAAATTCCAAGTAACTGAACAGAAAATATATGGTACACAACCATGGAAAGTTGTCCTTCCGTGAATATCATTATACAAACTCCACCATTCAAAAATGCAAACTGTCTGAGAGAAATAAGGATGAGGTGGAGACATACAGCTGAAATGTTGACATTGAGCCTAAAATGAAGTACTTTTCCAGATAAAACTTTTCCAGCCAAACTTGAATGCAGCAGTCACTATAATGTGTTTGGATACACATTCATATTGCTAATTTGTGCTAGACACACAGATCTATGTAACTTTCAGCAAAGTGAATGGGCTCTAAGCAATTAGAAGCAACGCTTGTCTTACCCTAAATTAAAGATCTAAATTAGGTCAGAAGTCATATACCAAAATTACCCATTTCTCTCCTTTATGTGAAAAGGAAGTCGGAAATCTTACAGGTAATAGGAAGGAGAACAAGTTTTAGCAGAGTAAGTCTGAAATGTTACAAGAGAGGATAGCATCTTGTGCAACAGGTGATTCTATTAAATTCATGAAATACAGCTGTTTTCTTGCCACCATGTCCAATGAAGCTATTACATTTTCAATTACAATACTAACTCTTTGCAGCAACATCCAATAAAGACAGAAGCCTTTCTTTTCAGAAGAACTGGAACCAGAAGTATTTAACAGTCAAGAAAAATGCCGTGGGCACCAAACTATTCAGTAGGCACTCTTCAATTATTTTCCTAAAGGTCCCCATAACGAATTGTACCTTGTTCCAGTTTTTTGCTTTACAGATACACAAAATCTGAAACAGTAATTCAGGACAAACATGATAATTCTTGCTTGCCTGTGGTCAACATAAAAGCCAAGACATATGAATAAAATTTCATAAATATAGTGTTACTGAATATAATTCAAAATGTCAACTTGAAAAGTTACTGCAAGTCCAATTTGCCTTAACTAGTAACTTGCATGTTCTCACTCACCTAACTGTGAAGCAGAAATTTGTTAAGGAATTCGCAAACAAAAAATCCTGCACATAAAGAAAATGACTGTCTGGTTCGTGAATGTATTTGCAAAGTGTTCATCCCCAAATACTGCATACTGCATTCTGTACCTATTGCTATTCTGCCAGTAGCAAAACATCTACCTCTGAGTTCCAAGCAAATGCTCCTCAGAAAAATCCAGCTTCGGCCCCAACCCCAGCTTCCATACTTCCCTCCCAGAGCAGTCTTGTACCCTTTCCAGCTCTAGCAGCAGGGTTCAAGTCTTCTGCCAGCCTTCATTTCAAGGCATGTTACTTTTTTCCTCTCTAGTAGGAACTGTTTCAGACTAGTTTTATTTTAGTTTCTGCTGTGACTTCCATGTTCAGCCGGGAAGACAAAAAAAAACAGAAGTCTACTTCCAACCAGAAAATGAAGTCTGCAAGTAAAGATACCTGTTGTAGCTCTTAAAAAAAGATTACAGGTTGTCTGGCCTGCTAGCTACAAACCTCTCTGGTGCAGAGGAGGTAAGCAGAGGTAAGTCTCAGCAATGGAGACCAGACAAAACAGTTGTGAAAACAAATGAGTTTTTGTCCTTCTCAAAGCCACTCTGATGGAGTAGAATGGGAATGGGAGGGAGGACACAGAAGTTACTCTGCCTCTTGCAATAAATTCATTACACTTCTTTGGTCTGTGGTAATATATAGCAGGAAAGATTTTGTATCAATATTTCACTGTTAAAATTCAGAATTATCCAAACCGTACTATTTCCTTAATAATAACTTGAGTTACAGCACATCTTATAATAATTTCCTCTGTATACCTGATAGTATAGCATAAGACTGCCTTACAAATACAATGGAGTTACATTGCATTTGGCTTAGTATTCACAATAACTCATGTTGCAGAAAATTATCTCTCAAGAGACCATTGCTTATTTAACTGAATTTTTGCAGGTGGGATCCAAACATATGGTCTGCACTCTGCAAGCTGTTGTCGAAATGCAGAAAGCTTGACAGACTGAATGAGGTGCCCCATACCAGCACACTGACAGATATATCTACAGGTTCAAGCTGACAAGAGAATAGTAAACTACAAACTAAAGTGCCAAGAGCACCATGCTAACTCTTTTTGTTGTTCTTTTCCTTTTTGTTTTCCTTCTGTTTTCATGTTTCACTGTTGTTTCCCAGGAATGCTAGAATGCTAACCGAAAGAATTTGCTGGTTTAGATTCCTGGATAACAATTCACTTTGGTAAAAACTATTTACCTTGGCAAGAGGTTTTCGATTTTCCAACTATCACTACCAGGTGCAGCCAAAGTCTGAACCAACAGATACTTTGTGTTTAATGTTCCCAAAGAAAATGAACAACTAAGTACAAATGAGTTTTGCTCCAAACATCAGTTCACAATGCATGGTCCTGTTGATTTGAGTCAACAGATATGTGCAGAAAATATTTGGTCCCATAACATGAAGCAAAATTCTATTTTCATCTATCAAATGGGAGAATATTTGCCTGCAATGGCTGCAAGTGATTTCTCTAACATAAAACTGGAGAAACTGGACAATTTTCAAAAGACAAAATGCAAGCTGCTGCAGTCTTTGTAAAAATCTGTCATTGTCTGTCAACAAAGCAGATGATTTGCAACACTGAATGCAGTTTATGGTACACAAAGAGAAATCAGAAGACATTGTAATTGGCTACCAGTTGCTCTCAGGTTAGTGCAGTTTGAAATATCTTGGTTAGTCTCCTCAGACTTTCTACAGCATGGCTCCTTACAGAAGCTTTTCACTTACTCCATAGGCATCAGTATCAAACGTGAGTCTTTAGGATTCAGCGGTTTTGTGGAATCGACAAAGAATCACAAAAAGAATAGAAAAAGAAGAAATCATGAAAGTAGAACAAAGCAATACCAATAATTTATTTTAAATGTTTCTTCTTTTAATCATAGAGTCATAAAATCATTTAGGTTGGAAAAGACGTTTAAGATCATTGAGTCCAACTGTTAACCTAACACTGCCACATCCACCACTAAGCCATGTCCCTAAGCTCCACGACTACACATCTTTTAAATACCTCCAGGGATAATGACTCCATCACTTCCCTGAGCAGCCTGTTCCAATACTTGACAACGCTTTTGGTGAAGAAGTTTTCTCTAACATTCAACCTAAACCTCCCCTGGTGCAACCTGAGGATGTTTCTTCTCATCCTATTGCTCGTTGCTTCGGAGAAAAGACTGACCCCCATCTTTCTGCAACATCCTTTCAGGTAGTTGTAGAGTGTGATAAGTTTTCCCTTGAGCCTCCTTTTCTCCAGACTAAACAACCCCAGTTCCCTCAGCCGTTCCTTGTAAGACTTGTTCTGAAACCTTTCACCAGCTTCACAATCCTTCTTTGGACATGCTCCAGTACCTCAATGTCTTTTTTGGGGGCCCAAAACAGAACACAACTGAAAAGGTGAATGTATGTCTTCAATACTATAAGTATCAGGTAGGACCAAGATGCAACTGTTTTATTACAGCTTCAGTTACCAATACTACAGTTTGGGATGAAGGTGTGTCCTTGTTTTACCTGAAAACAACAAATGATGGTCAAGCGAAAGAGAAAAGTAATTTTTTATTTTAGTTTTTTTATCAGCACATAACTTTCAGGTAAAGTAATTGAAATCCGAGGACTCAAAGACTTTTTGCTGTGGTTACCTCTATATACCAAGACTCACTCCAAAGCAACCAATCGTCCTGGACGTGTCCTGTTACTTTAAATATTAGTTGCACTAGACCAGTAAAGCACTAGAGGGTGCTCCAGGACAGACTCCAAGCCAGGTCTAACCAAAAACTGGAGGCTTAGGTTGAGCGTTAACTGTGAACACAAAGTATCTGCGAGGGTTTCATTTGCCTTGGGTACCGTCTCTCGTGATTATCACTATTTTATTCTTGTGGAGTTGCTAACTTTCTATTTTGCAATAGCCACCACATTATCTGGTGATAGCATAACTGTCATGTGCTGCCTCTGACACTTTAGCAGAAGAGAGCTGAGAGCAGCTGTGGAATCAAAATGGGATTTCCTGGTTAGGAGTTCACGTGATTAAATGACTGAAGGTTATTTTGCACATATGCACAAGGAAAATAAAAGCTGAACAAACTGTCTTGAAGTAAAAAACCCATGTGAATTAAAAGTCTTGACTCTGCAATGTTAAGTTACTGGTTTTACTTCTTGGATGCAGTACTTTATTGTACCCAAGAGAGTCTGTTAGACTTATTTCACTTTAGAAAATGAGCTGGCATTTCATAGGCCAAAGCAGATGTTGAATGCCCAGAAGACACATCACAAAACATTAGAAACAACTGGGCTGTTTCAGTAACATATCACCTGAAGAAAGTAATCAGGTCAACACAGAGCTTTAGTTGATCTGGAAATTATGAGGTGCAATGTATGAGAGGAAAGCTCCATCTTTGGAATTCAGTCTCTTTGCAGGTCCTCCCAGGAGCTTTCAGGATACAGAATTAGGGTTATTTCTTTTTCTGTTGTGCTTTATGAGATTCTTTGTACACAGAGCCTATCTGCTTTGTACTGCACATAAAAATGTAATAGCAGTCAAAGTCTATGGGGAGATGCTCTATAGAAAAGTGAAAGAAATAACTCATCTGCAGATGTAATACCTGCACAAGTTCATCCTTAGAGACTACTGGGTCAAATCATATGATTTGGTAGGAAAGTGGCAACTAGAAAATTTTTAAGGCAAATAGAATTGTCATGTGTAGCCCTGAAAGCCTCGGGGTGAGACTAACACAGCTCACAGAATTACTTTACTCCAGGTTACTGTCAGTGATTAGTACTATATACTGCAGTGTAAAGCCTCCTAAAGGGTATTCATGGCATAAACTTCCTCTAGAGTATTTTTCCCCCAAGTTAGCAATTAATTCTCTAAACCATGAGGATTTATAGCATTTAGCCTCTTCTGTCTCAGCAGTACGTGTAGAAGCTAGCATTAACAGATCCTGTGGTCCTTTCACATCTTCTATATCAACCGAATTTTACTAACAACATCTGAGAGAGGCGTTTCTTATTATTTCCAATGTTCAACCAATTATCCCTCAATTCTGTTATAAACTTACTGGGAGAAAAGCACTTAAAATCAACAAGGAGAACAAAGAAGGAACTCACAGTTCACTATTTTGCTTTTTAACGGCTCTACCCTCTAAATCTAACAGTTCCAAATTTACTCCTGCAGCCTTCAGAGACAAGGATCTGAGCAAGCTTTTAATAATGACTGCCTCTCTCTTATTTTCCAGTGGCTTTTAGACCCTTCCTCAGAGAAGAAACTCGCCTTTCAGATTTTCATCTGACTTTTTGCTATGTGTTCAGCCTGAGAAGTTCCTCCTCACCTAAGTTTGAGTGTAAAAGTTTGTTGCTCTGTAAGAGCCACTCATTGGATGATGACACTCTGCCAGTTTTATGAAAAACACTGTCAACCAAGCCCTTACCACAAAACTAACTCTGTTCTCCAAATTCAAAGGTTCCATTTGAAAACGTACCTTTGAAAGAAAATAGTATTCACAACTAGACAGACCTCCAAATTAAACAAGCTGGTATCCCCTCTCTACAGGCGTACAACAAAATTCTCCAACACCACTTCCATTTGCCATTGACTGTAGGAAGCATAGCATAAGCCTATCAGCTCAGCTTCCATCCAGGTCTCACTGGAGATGACTGCTGGTCTACAGGGATGTACAGGAATACCTCATGCTATGAAAACATAAAACTCCTTCCAGTACCACCTTCTTCATTAAAGCTGTTTTAAACTCAATTTCAAGAGAAACTGGAAGCCTAGCATTATTAAAATAATATTTCTAATATCTCTATTCTAGGATGGTCTATTTCAGAATTTCAGTGAAGTTTGAATGCATTATTCCGTCCCTTCAGACACAACAAACACTCAGGCAATGCATCTATTGTTCTAAACCTGATTCATCGATTTTATTCCAAATGCCATGATTGTTGCTGTTACCACACGATATTTGAATATTACTAGTCCTTGCGGTGACTAAGAATAAAAAAATAAAATATTTTTTCATAAACGAAAGTATTCTTAGTAGTAAGACCCAGGATTTAGTTACTTTCAAAATTAAAATTAATTTAAAAAAAAACATTTCAAGATGAGATAGAATTCTTTGGAAGAGATTCTGATCTGGTGATTTTCCAGCCATAGAGCAAAAATAGAGCAATCAAGGAATAATACACTCCAGACAGTGCATGTTGGTATGATTACGGTAAGCCTCAGGTGGTATTATAAAACTGTAAGTCACTGCACTTGAACCACCCAAGAAGCGGAAGAATTACTCCATCAGCATGGCCTGAGAAGTCAGTACACTGTTGTGGAGAAATCAGAGCAGATCTATGTATGCACTGAGTTCTAGGCGGCTTAAGAAACAACAGTTCTTTTTCTTTTTTTAGAGGTTTTTTGATGAAGAAGAATCTTTAAACACATTTGCATAAAACATCATGTTGGTGAGACAGTGGTTTCAAATTATTTATTTAAAGAAAGAAAGAAAGAATCAGGAAGACCTTAAATGACTAGCATGGAATTTCTAACGTGAGAGATCCACTCTAATGTACTTCAACTGTGAGCTAATTGCAGTCTCCAACTGAACAACTGAGTCTGACTCAGTTCAAAAGAGGGTTTTAGGAGAGTACTCTCAGAAGTGCACATGAACTCCTGCCTAATCTTAAGTAGAAAAGATACTTTCAATTTTTTTTTAAAGAATACATTGTAAACACCTGTTTAAAATCACACCTAAGCTTTATTTTTTGCTTTCAAATTGTATTCTTTTTCCAAGAAACAGTTCTCTTGTTTTCCATGCAGCGCTGTGCAGCATTGTAGTACCCAGTGGGAAAAAAAAAAAACCCAAACAAACAAACAAAAAACAACTAAACTAGGCTGTTGTATGTGTATTCAGAAGAACATCGATTTTAGATGCAGATCCAGCCACAGGACATATGATTGAACATCACCATGTTGATGACTGCCTAATCTTCTGGAGAAAAAAAAGAGCTTGAGAGTAAATGTTTGCTAGAAAGGCTTTGTGTTACCTTGTGGTACAGGCTACAAAAAGGAACTCAAATAAGTGTTTTGATTTTCATATTGGATGGTTATGACATCTATCTTTGAATACACACATCAAAGCTTATGAAGCGTTCTTAAAGGGTTGACATTTGGGAGATTTAGGTTGCTATTCTGAGTTGTTTTGCACACTGATTTCCTTATTTCAAATAGAGATGCTGATGTTTATCACATCACACACACACAATGGGTGTGATACAAGTATGTGTTAGGGCCAGCCCAGCCCTAACCTGCGACACTTAGCTAAAGCAAGTACACTAGTGCAAAACGGTTAATGTCTTCTTGACCATATTAGGCCAAAGATATGTGTGGCGGGTTAGGGTTGGGATGGCCGCTAATGTGGACAGATGCTCTCTAACCCCCTCTTCCCCCCCCAAAATGGGTAGAGAAATGGGAATGAGGCAGAGAGACTTACGGGTTAGGGAAGGAAAACTAGAACAGCTTTAATGAAAATAATGGAAATAATGGTAAAAAGATAAAAGTAAAGAACTCTGTACAACTATAGATAGTAGCCCGATATCAAACCAAACTCCCTCCCCCGATAGCAATCACCACTGGTGCTGCAGAGCAGGAGGCACTGGGGAAGCCCCAGGCTCAGTGGCAGCAGGAGCTGGATACAGGGAGCTGGATTCGGGAACTCAGGATCCGGATCAAAATCAGGAGGTCAGATGGAGTCCTCTCTGGACACCGGCCATTGCAGAAAAGGGGCAAAAGAGGCAGAAAAAGGGCGAAACGGACGAAAAAAGGGACAAACCTCCCGTGATCACTCAATTTATACTAAATATGATGTATATGGGATGGAATACTCTCGTTGGTCACCTGTCCTGTCTATTACACTCCGGAGGTGCAACCTTTTACTTCTTGTGCCCCCCTCTTACTACCCGGCACCCCCAGCATGGCACACAAGAGCCAGCAGTGGCCTTGGTCACTATAGGAATAAGTATAAGCAAGAGCCTTTCTGCACACCAGTCCCAGGCAGTAACTGTAAACATCAGGTGTTATCACTGCCAGTGGCACACACTGTCTGCAAAAACATGCTGCTGACTTCAGAAAGTGCAGCCTTTTAGAAGACACTAAACTGGAAAGTAAAAATCACTAAACAGGACTGGGTTTTTAGCTAAACCCGGGACGTATGTTTTGTCTATCATAATCGCATAAGTAGAGATTGCTGTGAGGTTTGACAAAGCATGTGTGCACATGTTTGCAGCTTTACTTGAGTGTTTTGTGCCAACACACAAATGGGGATATTTTAAGAAATGAGCAAAGCAGGTCTGTTTAGAAAACTTTGGATAGAAAACAGATAATAAACAAATTAAGATAGTCTAAAACTCAAATATAATGCTTTACACCTCTAGAAAAGATTTCAGGGTCTGAATTTGTGGGCCCACTTGTCAGAGGATAAAGAGTGGGATTCAGTTGACCCTCAGTGCCATTAAAGGTACCCTACAGAAAGCCCTCTTTGCTCATTATGTCCCTGGGGGACTAAATCTAGAGAAGTTTCTTTCCTTTCTGAAGGTGACGGTGGACACAAGAAGAATTATCCAAATTGATCTCAAATGTCAACAAATAGTTGTATTTGTGGCATTAGGCCATAATATTCTTCAGAGCCTTTAGTCTCAGCCTTTATTAAGACCACAAATGATGTGTGTCTTGAGTTCCTGTTAAAGACAGGACTTTACTGTCACAGCTACCAAAGGGAAGAAAAGAGGATGAGGGAATGCTGGCAGGACAGAAAGAAGGAAAGATTCAAAAAAGCCCCTGTTGACCCTCATGGTCATCTCCTGCTTCTTCTAGTTTGCTCTGAGCACTTTCAAATACTCTCACCCAAGCTCAGTTGTCAACAGTTGTAGGAAGCAGAAGAGAAGAGACTTCATGTGCAAGTATAGAAACGATTACAAAAGGGAACAAGTAATCTGTTCCAGAGTCAAAATAGCTTTTGACAGCATTGAGTACAACTGTACTGCACCAAAGGTAGTGCAACAAATACAACGGCCAAAATACCGGACACCATTTATCAGAACCTACAAATTTATTAGTATTATAGAAAAATTACAATGGCGTCTGCAAATCAATGTATTCATTATGAGTTAGTAGATGTTTAATAATGGATTTTCTGAATTAAACTCAACCATCAAGTGCCAAAGCTTATCCTGGCCTGGCCAGAATTGTCAGTATTACTTGGTCTCCTGTTTCCTTTGGCACAAATTGCTGTTTCCCTCACTTCTATCTGGAATTGCTTTGCACTTGAGGAGCTATAAATACAACAAACCAAAACAAATCAATTAGATGTCAGCATAAAAATAAATCTTGGTCATCTTACTATTTAATTAGATTTGCAACTTAACATGTGAAGCTAAGAATCATTACCTTGCAATGATCGAGGAAGGCCATCAGTAGGTAACTAGCTGCACTGCTTGAATCAAAGATTCTGGTTTTCCTGCTTCTGAAGTACAAGTATCAACAGCATTAACTCTTTACTGAGATTTATTCTCAAGCCTTCAGGTATTTTTTTTCCAAATGTGTATGTAATGTACACACAGGAATTTTAGAGAGTTGTCCATTTATTTCAGCATAAGTCACATTTTTTACAACTACAAGTAAGGTAAGTTGCCAGAGTTCAATGCTTGTTCTGGAGCCACCTCTGAATATAGCCACATCTGGCCCATTCTACATCCCAGCTAGCGCTGCCAGGCACAGTTCAGGATTAACATAGTCCTCATGCTTCCAGACCCTGCCTCACAACAGTGTGCTGTACTGAATCTAAGTACCATTATGCCCACACTGGCATTGCAAATCTCTTAACGCATCGTTGCATTAGCCTGGGTAAGTACTCACATACTGAACCATAAAATATTTAGAATCATAAAATCATTTAGGTTGGAAAAGACCCTGAATATCATGGAGTCCAACTGTTAATCTAAAATTACCATGTCCACCACTAAATCATGTCCCTGTGCACCACATCTACACATCCTTTAAATACCTCCAGGGATGGTGACTCAATCACTTCCCTGGGCAGCCTGTTCCAGTGTTTGGTAACCCTTTCAGTGAAGAAATTTTCCCTAATATCCAATCTAAACCTCCTCCGGCACAACTTAAGACCATTACCACTTTTTTCTATAGCTTGATGCTTGGGAGAAAAGACTGACCCCATCTTGCTACGACCTCCTTTCAGGTAGTTGCAGAGAGTGATAAGGTCTCCCTTCAGCCTCCTTTCTCCAGGCTAAACATCCCCAATTCCCTCAGCCACTTCTCCTAAGACTTACTCGCTAGACCCTTCACCACCTTTGTTGCCCTTCTCTGGACATGTTCCAGCACCTCAATGTCCCTTTTGCAGTGAGAAGCCCAAAACTGAACACAGGATTCGGGGTGTGGTCTCACCAGTGTTGAGTACAGGGAGAAAATGACTGCCCTAGCCCTGCTGGCCACATGGTTTCTGATACAGGTCAGGATGCCGTTGGCCTTCTTGGCCACCTGGGCACACTGCTGGCTCATGTTCAGCTGGCTGTTGACCAACATCTCCAGGTCCTTTTCTGCTAGGTAGCTCTCCAGCCATTCTTCCCCGAGCCTGTAGCACTGCCTGGGGTTGTTATGACCCAAGGACAGGACCTGGCACTTGGCCTTGTTGAACATCATGCAATTGGCCTTGGCCCTTCAATCCAGTCGGTCCAAATCCCACTGTATAGCCTTCCTACTATCAAGCAGATCAACATTTCTGCCCACCTTGGTGTCATCTACAAACTTGATGAGGGTGCACTCAATCTCTTCATCCAGATCATTAATAAAGAAAAAGAGGGGCTGGATTTGAGACTTTCTTCATCAAATGACAGGTTCTAGCCTTTTCAGCTCCACGTAGTCATTTTACTCATTTTTCAGATAACACAATAGTGCATTATATTCATTGTATCCACATTCACACTCCCTTTGATGTAGTATCTCAGGATCCAAAATTACATGGGTGTATCAGAGAACAGGCAGCAACTTGAATCTAAATACCTAAATGCAGCCGCATAGTTCAGTACACAGAATCACTCTGTCAGCCCCCATTGCCCTTAAGAATAAGGCATTTAGATGGAATCTGTCACATCAAACAGATACTGGATTTTATTCACCTGAGCTGCATACAATACATCAAAGTAGCAGGCTAAGCATTTAAAGCATTTATATTTCATTCAGTAGAGGAGCACAGATTTAGGCCTAATAAAGTCTAAAAAGACAAAACTTATGCCTAGTTATTTTCTTTCTGAACTAACATTCAGTGTATCTTCACAAAACCCCTAAGAAATGGACGATTTAACAAACTTCAAAGAATGAAATTCAGAGCTGTCACAAATAAGCCAATTGCTGTAAAATAATATCACACAACAAGCTAACATTATGCACAAATAAATAAGGAACTATCTTCAGTGGTCCACAAGCATGCTCATCAGAAAATGAACAACAGCCATATTATGAAGGAGTTCAAACAAATGCTTACATCTCTCCAGTAAAACCATGTTCTTTAGTACAATCCAAATGCATGAACCACAAAAATACAAGACGACTGATGTTGTAATTGCAATGATGTTACATCCAAATTGTATTTCCTCCTAGGAGACCTTTATCTGTTACTAATGATCTGTTGAGAAAATCTGCCATTGCCGGCATGATAATTTTATCAGAGTGAAGGACACAAAGGGACATGCAATACTGTAGAGCCTTCCATTAAACGATAAAAAATTAACAGAAGTTTTGAGGGTTTTCTGAGAAAGATGATCAAATGGGAATTCTGATGCAAACACTACGTGAATAGAAAAATACAGTGGATAGAAATGTCCTCAGCTCACCCCAATCATATTAGGTACTCTGGTTTGACAAATAAGAAAGTCTGCTGGAGAAACATCTGGACTGCTTCTACTCAATCTAACTCTCACTTGATCATAAGACTCAAATCCCTGGTTCACTTATCACAATTCAATGAAATACAGTGCCTCAGCTGAGCTGCAGGAATGGGCCAGGAGCAACTTTCAAATTCTATCTTGTAACAGCTAAAGTGTGTTCACTTGAACATCTTTTGTCACAGTTTGCGAGCATCTTTCTCGCTTTGCATTTGCAATGGACAAGGATCACTCACCAAAAGGATTATCACCATTGAACTAGAGGCCAGTCAGTCTCACCTCCATGCCTGGTAAGATTATGGAGCAGATCCCTGGAGGCACTTCTGAGGCAAAAGAATAATGAAGAGGTGATTTGGTACAGTCTTGTCTTCACCAAGGGTAAATCATGCCTGACAAACCTGGTGGCCTTCTATGAGAAGGTCACAACATCAATAGACAAGGGAAGAGCAACTGGCATCATTTACTTGGACCTGAGCAAAGCCTTTGATATTGTCCCGCATGACATCCTGGTCTCCAAGCTGATAAATTATGGATTTGATGGGTCGACAATTCAATGGATAAAGAACTGGCTTGACGGCTGCACCCAAAGAGTGGCTGTCAATGGGTCCATGTCCAAGTGGAAGCTAGTGAAAAGTGGAATCCCTCAAGGATCAGTACTGGAACCAGTCTTGGTTAACATCTTCGTCAGTAACACGGACAGTGGCACTGAGTACAGCCTCAGCAAGTTTGCCGACAACATCAAGCTGTGTGGGGAGGCTGACACCCTGGAGGGTAGGGATGCCATCCAGAGGGACCTTGACAGGCTGAAGAGGTGGGCCCAGGCCAGCTTCATGACGTTCAACCAGACCAAGTGCAAGGTCCTCCATCTGGGTAGGGGCAATCTCAAGCACCAATACAGGCTGGGCAGTGACTGGCTTGAGAGCAGCCCTGAAGAAAAGGATTTGGGAGTACTGGTGGATGAGAAGCTCAACATGAGCCACCAGTGTGCACTTGCAGCCCAGAAAGCCAATTGTGTTCTGGGCTGCATCAAGAGGTGTGTGGCCAGCAGGTCAAAGGAGATGATTCTTCCCCTCTACTCCACTCTCGTGAAACCTCACCTGGAGTACTGCATCCAGTTCTGGAGCCCACAGTACAAGAAAGATCTGGACATGCTGGAATGTGTCCAGAGAAGGGCCACGAGGATGATTAGAGGACTGGAACACCTCTCCTATGAAGACAGACTGAGAGAGTTGGGGCTGTTCAGTCTGCAGAAAAGAAGGCTCCGAGGAGACCTTATTGTGGCCTTCCAGTATCTCAAGGGGGCTTACAAGAAAGCTGGTGAGGGGTTTTTTCGGATGTCAGATAGTGATAGGACTAGGGCGAATGGATTGAAGCAAGAGATGGATCGGTTCAGATTGGATGTTAGGAAGAAGTTCTTCCATGAGGGTGGTGAGACACTGGAACAGGTTGCCCAGAGAGGTGGTGGAAGCTCCATGCCTGGAAGTTTTTAAGGTCAGGCTGGATGGGTCTTTGAGCAGCCTGATCTATTGGGGGATATCCCTGCCCATGGCAGGGGGGTTGGAACTAGGTAATCTTTAATGTCCCTTCCAACCTTGACAATTCTATGGTTCTATGATTCAGCTGATGTGTTATTCAAGCAACTGTAACTCCATCCATCTTGAGTCCTGGAAGCTCTAGGACAATGACTATCACTCAGTTGATTGCAAAACCCCAGCAAACTATGATTACTGAACTTGAAGGATATGGGAAAAGAAGATTACAAATGACAGGTAAAGCAAAGGAAATCTCAATGTGTATCTAAGGCAAGAGTGAGTGAACCAGCATAAAGATTATATTCAGACCATCCAGCTCTTTTATAGCAACATCCCAAGGAGATTCCCACTTGGACACCTCAGATTATGTATGCCAAACTAGTGGCAATACCTTTGAGTTCTGAGTACAGAAAGTTGCCTCCTCTTAACCAAAACCAGATTTAGACAGAGAGTGCAGAGAGTGTGGAGAATCAAGTCTTATGGTGCTCACTCCCAGTCCCATCTGTGACCCGCGGTGAAATTTTTTCTCACACATGGGGAAAACTGAGAAATAATGCACATGTGTGACAGATGTGAGTCAGCCTATCTGCAGCTGGATAAATCCCAAATCATCCCATCAGTTTTATGGTACAAAGTGGAATTTGTAATGATGTAACTGGTGAAGAGTATAAACGAGGGCCAAGATCCAGGCCCAGCGAAGCCATTAGGAAAAGTTTTCATTCCTGAATCTTATGAGAGCGGACTAGATTCTATACTGACACAGTACAGGGAAGAATAGGCTTAAAAATAAAATATTATTTATCATTAAATTAAACTTCCTCTATTAGCTGATCTCTCAGATTCAGAAACCTGAGTGTTATAGGCTGGACAACTTCTCTCCTTATGTGTAAGTCACCTGTAATTTTTGACCTAGTGTTTGCAATTCAGCAAAGTTTGGCTTATTTTTAAGACAGAAGCACTGATAAATACAAATGTTCAATTTCCTTTCAAAATAAGTACTGAAAAACTAATGTAAAGGAAGATGCCACTTCCGGAAAATTCCAAAAATACTTACCAGAACACAAATCTTAACATACATTATTTCAACTCTGCTTTCAATCATTCAACCATTTCTAGCAGCAAAAATTGCTACACTTCATGTCAAGTTCAGTACTTTTGCTGCAGCAGAAGTACCACTCTCTAAGCATACCAAAGCCACAAAAGCTTAAACTGTCTGAAATGAGTAATAAAACAACAACAAAAAAAGTTGTTATTTCATTGTTTATTGCATGGCTTTTTCCTCTTAGAGTTGAGAAAGTATCAGAGAAAGTATCCTGGGCATCATGAAGGGGCCTTACGGAAATAAAAAGAACACACTGGGAATCATAGAATCACAAAATGTTAGGGGTTGGAAAGGACCCCAAAAGATCATCTAGTCCAACCCCCCTGCTAGAGCAGGATCCCCTAGGGGCAGGCCACACAGGAACGCATCCAGGCAGGTTTTGAATGCTTGCAGAGAAGGAGACTCCACAACCTCTCTGGGCAGCCTGTTCCAGTGCTCTGTCACACTCACAGTAAAGAAATTTTTCCTCATGTTGAGGTGGAACTTCGTATATCCTAACTTAAACCCATTATTTCTTGTTCTATTGCTGGGCACTACTGAGAAGAGACTGGCACCTTCCTCTTGATACCCACTCCTCAGATATTTGTGTATGTTAATAAGGTCTCCTCTCAGCCTCAGAAGTGATGCTGTTCCCCCAGCTACAGTCCCTCCATCCCTGCATCTCCTCCAGCCTGCTTGGAGAACATGTGTCAGGTGAAAGCTCATGGGGTGAGAAGCTGTGTGGGGTACAAAATAGCATGAAGGGAAAGGGTGCAGAACACCAGCAGGTTCAGCTGACTGAATTACAGGAAGGAGGAACCAAGAAGCAGAAGAAGCAGCCTGCACCTGTGCACCCAGGAGGGCAGGTGATGGCTTGTCTGTCTCCAGGGAAACTGGCAAAATAAAGGAAACAAACCTAGTTGAGCATCAGTGGCTACAAAGGTGATGATGTTAGAGGAGGTGGAGACATGAAAGTTTCAAATTGGTAATTGTAGGGTTGTTTTTTGCCTTCCCTTTTAATTGCTCTGTTCCTGTCTACATCTCTGTTGCTCATCTTTCTCTCTTCTGCTGAAGCATAAAACAGGGAACATATCTAAAGATATGGCTCAGTAAACTGAGACATAGTATAGTTACTCAGCTTCCAAACCAAATCACAAGACACGTGAAGCTCAGAACTGTTAGTTCCCTTCAACACAGATGCCTTTTAACCTACTCTGGTAGTGCTTTAATATTTTTTTAAATTAAAAAAAAAAAAGCACAGAAGAGCATATTGAACATGGAAAGATGCTGTGCTTTAAATTCACACCTCAGGTTATTCCAGTGCATAGAAAAAAATATGACTTCGGGAGGAAATAGAGTGAGCTCTTTGCAAATAGATGGAAATTAAATGCAGAATTAAGAAGTGCTAGTATTTAAAACTAGCCAGAGCACACAAGGTAAACCAGTCTGAAATATTCTTCATGTCTTCTGTCACATTAGCTTAAGCTCTCTTGATTTTTAACTCTGCCCCCAACTCAAGGTCTTGACTGTTTACATCCATACAAGCTTGATGTCTCTGTTTTCACTATGATTTTTAATAAGTTGTTACATTCCCTCCAGGATTTGTGACAATTAGTCCAAATTTTCAAGAAGTTCTACTTCAGACATTGGTGCTACATCAATTAAGAAGTCATCATGTCCTGGAAGCTTTTAGAACACTGGGTTATAAAAACCACTGGCTATGGAGATATTCCTACAACTTGACAAGCGCTAACTAGAACAGTTCTGCGAGATATTCTTTGATACATTCCTACCATAATAGGTATTATAAATATGGCATTTATGCTTTCTGGCATTTTCTTCAAAAATATATCGTAATTAGTCCAGAGTTTCTGCATTACAAATACCAGAACAGTGAATTTTTTTAGCTGCCAAGAATGGAGACTGAAGTGGATAACAGGAAAATAGAGAATGGAAAGAAAAATACTTTGCCCAGGGGTAAGTTAAGCTTTATGTGCATTAGATGCCTGAGCCCTTAGATATGATTGTAGTAGCATGGGTGTACAAAATGCTGAGCTACGGATTGATCCTACTGGGGAGAGATTTTAGAAACTGCTATCTCCAGCACACTGTTCTCTAGTCAGTATGCATGTAGGTACAAACTGTAAATGCATCAATAAGGAACTAAGAAATTAACTGAGAAAATCCCTCACCTGTTATTTCTTTCTTTTTTTTCCCTATTGTTTTCTTAATGTTGCAAGATTATAAAGTTGCAATTCTTTTGCTATAACAAATTTCTTTAAAATACTGATTTGAAATCATTTAGCTGTGGTATCATCATCTTGCAATTATTCTGTTTAATCTTTACATGTTAACTAACCACAGCTGTTTCACTTGGCTCATCAGTGATTCCTTCTGAACTTGTGTTCCTCTTTGGAGGAGCTGAACCCTTCCTGGAAGGCAGTGCAGAATTTTCATTTATCATGTTTCTCTCCAGGAAACCATAGCTGTTGATAAGTATCAGAGATCTTGACTGCTTTCGAACACCACATGTTCCTGCACTCGACTCTGAGATGATGTATTTTTCTAAACAAAAGCTTTGTTTCATCAAGCCTAACTGCAGTTCAAAAACGTGATCTAAAGATTGCACTGCAGAGGTAAGAATTCTGTACCTTCTCACAGCATCTTTCAGGTCAGAATCTCAGACCTTAGAACACTTAAGCTCACTTAAACTTGCCCTTTCTGTGAGATAAACAACATCTTAAAGATGAACAAGTGAGGACAGAAAACATATACTGTTCCTGGGATGTCTGCAGCTGCAAGATTATGACAATTCAGAAGAATCCCACCTCTTTCTAAATGCATATTCCTGAACTTTTAGGAAGACTATTTCATTCCCAACACAAACTTTTCTTTCGATCACACACATTAGCTTTACATTATAAACAATCAATGCCCAGTTTAAGAAAAGGAATTATTAAAAAGAATTCTTAAAAGAAATGCATCACTTACACTCTCATTTGTTTGCCTCATTCTTTGGTTGATCAGAGGTAGAAGAGGGATTCTTCAGACTGAGGAGGAAGAAATAGAGGAAAACGGATTAGAAAACTATTTACAGTCACTCACATCAAGAGTAAACTGGTTTCTCCCCATGTCACTCTCGACTTTTGATACGCTTATAAATATACACATCCCTGAAAAATTACAGGTGAAGAAATATTTTTTTAATTCTACAGCATGAGCTGAGCATTAATGAGCATTACCCTAACGTGAAGTTAAGTCTATTATTAACTGTCTCCAAGGAAATACAAGTACTTAGTTTATTGCCAATTGCTGAAGTTATTTACTGTCAAGTTGACTGAAGAGAATCAAGTGCTGATGAACTCACACCAGAAGAGCAAAAGAACAAGACTTACGTCTTTGTTTCCAGTTAGTTAAGACACAAGTCAATGAGTAAAGGAAATTAAATTCCTGCATCATTGATTTGAGAAAGAGAGAGGAGCAAGAAGCTAATGTTATTCTCACTGATCATGGCAGAGGTGCCAGAATACAGTGGGATCACACGCCTCAGTGATTTACAATAGGGTATATATTCTTTATTTTCTACTAAAACTCCAACTATCATTCAATCCATAAGCACTAGCAGAAAATGAGATAAAGGCAACACATGCTCATAAAATGCAATATGCCACATTAGCATATTTGCCCTTCATAAAGTATATCTTGGCTTTTGCTTGTTATTTGTTAGCTATAATGTTAACATTCAGGCACCAAGAAATACAATTCAGTGAAATTATTATAGGTTACATTGACTCATTCAAGCTGTTGTGGGAAAACAGAGCATAAATGGGTTTGTTGGTAAGGGCTAAAGGTATCACCCACAAAATAAAGAAGGAATCATTTCCTTGATTAGCACAGGACTTGATTGCTTCAGCTGGCAGCTGCAGGTGGCATTAGAGAGTTTATGAACTTAAGACTAAAACTAGTGTAAAGGGATGTCAGATCTTTGCTGCAAACAGAAGCTACAGGTGCTGTCTGAATACAAATTAAATCAGCCTGTTAAAATATTCTATGGTTTCAAAAGAGATCTTGGAAAATCCTGTCTCAGATGAAAGATTGAGATAAGGTGATGTCTTGACACTAAAGTAAAAGAATGTGAGGAAAGTTAATTGGCTGTGCCAATTCAGTTTTACTTGTGGAAATGTGGTCTAACTTCACGGTTTTTTGTAAAATTATACTTGTGTAACCAAGCGCCACTGGTTGCCTACCTATGAGTTAGAGGGCATGCCATAAGAAGGAAAGCAGTCTATTTTTTTTATCAGTCACTAACACCATAACTATGGGCTTCAACTGATAGCAAAGACTAGCTTAAAAGTGCACTTTAGCAATAGAAACAAATAGTAAAACTCTCTCCTTTGCAAACGTTAATGATGATTTTGTGCTTTTGTGGTTTTTTTTACTGGAGGTGAAGAGATTGTGATGGGGGTTCATTAAAGAACTCATTTTCAGCTTTTTCCAACATAAATGTTTCTTAAAGATTGGTTCTCAAAAGTGTTCTCAAGGCCTCTGTCTCTTGAGGATCTCTCAGCAGATATCTCTTTATGTACCAGGTCTCAGGTCTTTACTGCTCCTGAAAAAAGAGCTTGGAGTTCTGTGATAATTAATCCCAAATTACATTATTTTAAGTATCAATTAAATGTAATCAGTCGGTCTCACCTGAAGCTCTATCTTTTCGCTGTACACCTGCATAGTGTCTGGAGGCTCTCAGAAGGACAGAAACACTTGTTTGAAGATGTTTTCAGTATTTGAAGTGGCTCATGATAGATGTTGAAACATTGGGTTTCGCTGTTTTTTTTCCCATGTGAGTGTGAAGGGCATTCAAATAAAGTCAGCAAGTGGGAGATTCAAAACAAACAAAAAGAGAAAGCTTTTGCACATAATGTATAAATCATGAAACTCCTTGATACAGGATAGTGACCACTAAAAGTGTATATAGGTTTAAGAAGACACTGACAAGTACAAGAAAAACACGGGACAGGTATTGAGCACACAGAACCCATTTCTACCTCAGGAAGCCCCTGTGCCGCAAGCCACTGTCAGCTGGGACTTTTCTCAGAGTGAATGTCATTCTAGTATTCCTCTAGCCTTATCTTCTTTTCTAGGCATTTGCTTTAGGACATTGTTCAAGGCAAGAGAGTAACCTAATACAGTCTCTCTTTTGCGATGCTCACTGATTTATTTTCATATGCAAAGCATAATATCATCTTTGAAACAATGAATACTGTAACAGATGCTTATGTCATGGCCTGGTTCTTTCCCCTCCCCAAGACTTAGCAGGTCTGTAGATCAAGCAAGATACCCTTTAGACCAGCCTCTTTTCATTTTCTGGGCTTTTCTTTCCTTAGAAGGATTTAAGCAGGAGGTCAAGCCCTGGTTCTGCCTTGGTTGTGTAACTGTCTCTAAATATTTACCAAGATATGGCTTATCTCTGACTAGGCCTTTCTTCTTGTTTGCTTTTTTTTACAGTCCAGGGTTTGACTAAACAAATAGCCCAACAGTCATCCCAACGGTCATGTCAACATAATGTATTCATTAACTATTTTAGCAGCTCCTCATCCATCACTGTGGATATTAGAGCTTGACCTGGACATGGAAGCCATTGTTTTAAAGGACAAACATCTGTTTCTTTAATGGACTTTCAACGAGTTAAGTTGAGGTGATGATAAGCACAGCTGGGTTTATTAAAAAGTGAAAGAATGTAATCTAAAACACACTTCAAATACGTAGATTCAGACCTTCATTTTTAACAAGAAGTGCAATTAATTCCTGAAGCAGACTAACAAAGGACGTAAGGGACTGTCTGCTTCCAAGAAACTTTATGCCAAGCTAGACAGGTATGGCTTACTGTTGGAGTTTAAAATAGTTTCCTTGTAGTTATTAGAATTAATTGTGCGATCACTTCAAATTATGATGAATTGAAACTTGTTTTGTCTTATGAGTGACATTGCTTGGCATGAGTACCCAGATTTTCTGAAGCCTTAGGCCTCAGACTGTGAAATTTTTGCCTAAGAACTGAAGAGCTTGGGCTGAAGAAAGGCCTGGAAACCAATGTTAATTGAGAAAGACAGGAACAACAAAAACTGCATCTTTGAGATAAAGAAAAGAATACCCATCTGGAGAGAGAAAAAGGATCCAGTGAAGAACACGAAGACCCTAGACCCAGATATTACTATTGGACTGAACCATCACATGAGGGTTGGTGAACTTGGATTGTACGGGTATAATTCCTCAGGGATTTAATTTTTCAAGGTCCCCCTTGAAGCATCCCAGCTCGAGCTGAATTAAACTGACTCTGTGGTAGAACCTAGGGTCTGAACTCCCCGAACAGCTGGGAGCTACGACTGGATCCAGCTGCACTTAGACTCCTCTCCATGAGGAAGTTTAGAAAGAGAGTCTGGTTTGAACCTCACAACTTCACGAAGGCTCTCTGTAGACTCTTCTATAACATTTACTCAAACATGCTGTTCAGTTAGATCCAACAAGTGCTGAAGAGGGTAAGAAAATTATACTTTGTGTTGTGCTACAGTTGATGTGATCCTTTCTGGCTTATGAAATCCGCCCTCATTTCAAACCCGTGGTCTAGCGAAGCATTCATCCCTCTAGTGATTCCACATTAAACACAATGACTTGGATCATTCATAAAACTTGTTAAATCTCCCTTAGGATTACATAAGTTGGTAAAACCAAGTGTGTAATAAAAGAGAACATATGATTGTCTTTCTCTAGATTTCCATTTTGTTTTTATTTATCTCCTATATCTTTTTGTCTCCTGTTAAATAATTGCTCTGGTAATAGATTTATCATTTACAAAGCAGTGTCTGACCTACCTTTTATATGTGACTCCAAAGATTTTTCTTTTTCAGCTGCTATAATGATGCTTTAAAATATTTTCCAGTGATTTGACATTTACTTGCCCTACAGTTCTTGATTTAAACACTTCAGTGTTTATGCATTTTCAAGCAGCAGCTGTAATCATAATTGAGCTCAGAAACAATACATCTTATTATAGATGTATTTTTTACAACAAAATCCCTCTTCACTACCTGTCAAGTTTAATAAAATAACTGCAATGCTGGAGATAATTCCTCATGTAATGACGGGGGGGTTCCAACTGTTTATATTTTCCTTGCATTGTGGAGTTTTCTGTAATTGCTTGTCGAATGCAGTTTAGAAACACGATGAAAAACCTTATTGTCTTATTTTTACTCTAAGTGTTTTTGCAGCTGCAACACTCCTCAATACTTGCTCTTAAACTTTTGTTGTGAGGATGCACATCATCCTTCCTCAGCAAAGGGAGTGCTCCAGCTATAGCAGAACTAGAACTAGCACTGCTCTGGATTGGGAGGGCCCAGGGACACAGCTCCATATGCCAGGTGCTGGTGTCATCCAGACACCCCAGACTCAGAGGAAGAGACAAGTCATGTGCCAACCAGCATTAAAAAATTTTAAAAGACTTAAAAATCACAGGGGTGTAAAAAAACTTGTGTCGCTAGATTCTACAGGGAAGTACTGCGTCTTTGCTTACCCTCTTTGCCAATTTTTTCCTTTCCATGTGTGTTTCAAATTCAGCCTACATCCATAAGGTGCGTGGAAGATCATGCAACTCAGCAATTCTTTGGCTGGTGCACGAATTAATCTCGAAGGATTACCTATATACCAGTTTGCAGAATTAATAGTTTCACTGCAGGAAAGCTGTGGTTTACCATTTGGAATCTGAGAAAGCTTCTTATTGAACCGAGAATGAAATATTTTTCTGTTCCTGTTGTAAAATGGTGAAGTCAAGTCAAAGACCTCAGTCCTTGCTGCTGTCATGGCAGAACCTTTTATGAACTCTGAATTTACATTTGAGCACAACTGACTACTTTGGGTTGGCTTTTCTTAACTGTATTTTTAATGTTGTTGTGGTTCAAGACAACTGGGACAAAGAACCACACAGTCTCCAGCTCGCTCCTCCCCGCACCCACACCACAGTGATGTGGAGGGAGACAATTTCAACTAAAAATGCTCAAGCGTTTGGGATTAAGGATAAGGAGGGTAACAATCTAAGATGACAGTTAAAGAACAAGAGCAACTTAGGAAGAAAAACATGGATTTAATTCACCACCACCATTTACAAAATCGGAAAATAAGAGGAATACGTCAATAAATATGACTTGATCTTAAATACCTTTCACTCGCCCCCCACCCCTCCCATCTTTCCGGCTACGTCCCTCCACCCCATCAGTGCAAGGGGGGCATTGGGTGGGGGGTGCAGTCCATCTGGCCACTACTTATTGTCCGTGGCAGCTCCTCCTTGAGAAAGAGGGCTCCTTGCAGTCTCTCCTTCCTGCTGTGTGGTGTCCACCTCACATGAGGCAATTCTCTTCCTCCTTGCGAGTCCCTCAGGGCCACAGATCACTTTGGGCACATTACCTGCTGATGCTGGATCCCTCTCTCCTCTCACATAGGGGTCTGCATGTATCAATGCATGCTGGATGTTCTCGCCACTGTCAGTCCCCCCAGCTGGCAGGCAATCACCTTCCTGCCATCTCAACCATCACAGGCTTCAGGGAAAGGTCCTGCTCTGGAAGCCTTCTCCTTCTTCTTCTCTTCTGGGACTCTTCTCCCCCTCTTTCTTCTCGAAGTGATGGTCTTTTGTTCTTGTCTCACCTCCCTTTCCTCCAACAGGAAAACTCCCCAACATTAAAGACAGGACAGCTCAAAACAAGACAAAACCAAAAAAGAAAGACCAATGTGGTTGCCTCTTAAATACCTTGATCGAAGAGGCACTGATTGGCCTGGCCCTGGCCAGAGGCAGGTCTGACCCCTACCTGGGGGTGAGGGACACTCTCAAAGTTTTGCACGAGTCTACCCTCGCTTTTACAAAAAATCCCACCAGATTCAAACCCATGACAAATGCAAAGACTAAACACACAACTATATTGACGTGGAAAAACTCAATAACTGAAATTATTAAGCAGGTATTCTTTACTATGGCATCAGGCATGTACAGGATTTCTTCCCAAAATGTACTCGTGCTGGCAGTGGGGAAACTTAGACATATATAGGTTGCCACATGCATATTCATGGTTTCATTAACACAAGTCCCTGCCCACTTTGCATGCGCAGTGCAATTCTCTGGCGGTCCTCAGGTGTGCTCTGGTGGTCTTCCTGAGTGTTGTGGTCTGAGCCGAGTTACCGGCGGCGGGAAGGAAACAAAGGAACCACGCGGTCGCTCCCTTCCCCCCCCCTACCAAGAGTGAGGGGAAGAGCCCGAAAGGAGCTCAGGCAAAGGCCTCCAGGGGTTGAGATAAAAACAGTTTAATGGTGAACATAAAATGGTAACAATAACAGTGAAATAACAGTAACGTTTAACCAGATATAACGCGAGTAACGTAACGCGGAGCTCACCTCCCGACCGGACCGGAAACCGGGAAAGAGCGCGCGCGCCCACCCCGACCGCTCCATATATATATACCCCAGCATGACATCACGATGGTATCGAATATCCCTTTGACTAGCGACCCCCTATGCCCAGATAGCTCCTTTACTGAGAATTAACCCTATCCTAGCTGAACCCAGTACACTGAGGAAAGCTCCGAGTCTTCCTTGGCCACGAACATCCTCCACCTGGTGCTTCAGGTCCTGCAACAGCCAATCCCCGTACAGCTCTGCAACCAGAGCTCCTGGCCTCCCCCTATGCTCTCCCATCCCTTGCACATCCCCGCCCCTTCCAGATTAACACAACAATTCTGAAATTTACATCCCAAACTAGAGGACACAAACAATCATCCCAAACTATAGAACACCAGCGATTCTCAAACACAAACAATTCCCAAATTTATATCCCAACCTACAAACTTCCACATATCAATATCCTTGCCTCTTCCACCTCATAGTGGAGCATTACATAGAGACTGTAAATATGCTTAGGTAACATTCATCTTTAAGATAGAACTTATATACATCACCTCAAAATTTATAACCCTCTTAAGAAGAAGTAGTAGACAACAATAACTATTTTATGCCCACTAGACTTTCAAAAGTCAAATCTTTGCTGGTTATAGTGCATAAATAGACAACAGGTGCTATAGGCTTGCCTTGTGCTCAGGGGATCAGATTAGATAGATCTGATCAGAATAGATAGATCTGGTCAGAATAAAATCATAGAACAGAATCATAGAATCATTAAGGTTGGAAAAGACCTCTAAGATCATCTAGTCCAACCACCTACCCAACGCTACCATGACCACTAAACCATCTCCCGAAGTGCCATGTCTATACGTTCTTTGAACACTGCCAGGGATAGTGACTTCACCACTTCCCTGGGCAATTCACCACATTGCTATTGTAGGAGGTCTCTGAACCTACAGGACTGAGACAGAATCCATTTGGGATGTTTAACTTTCAGACTTTTTCCTACTGTTTAATTGTCAGACAGCAAAACTAATATGACCCTGAATTTTGCTGGTCAATGATGAAGAGGTTTTAATGTGCTTCTCACCCCTTTCAACAGCATTTCCATTCTGAAAGCATTAGAGATCTTCCAGCAGTAAATATAAGTAACAGTCGTATTTGGGTTAAATGGTAGGATAGTTCCATGCCGTCAGAGAAGCCATTTCTCTGGAACTACTTTCTAAGTCACTGGTGCAATTGAGGGAAAGCTTTGGAAAATTACTTATCACTCTTGCAGTACAGTCTGCACCACCAGTAAGCCTTCAAATTTATTTTGTAAGGCCCAGAGCAAAACAACTCTCTCAAGCAAAGGAAGGTTTGGGTGTTGTTATGAAAGTTTTCACGGCTAGTGAAAATCAGCGGCAACCTACTTCTGTGTGAAACACAGAGAAAATGGCAACATACACAGTAATAAACAATGCATAATGGAAAAAAAAAAAAGGCTTAAATTGGGTTTTAATAGCAGGTTATAAGATTCAATTACATATCACTAATGTGAATTATTTTTCCTTCTGAAGAGAAAGATTACATATGTGGTTACAGTTCTACAAACCAAAAAGGAAATAAAATTCAGACACTCATCAATACACAGTATGCAAAGAAAACCCAAGCCAAAGACTGTTTTCTTGCTTTCTGCTATTAAACATATCATACATTTTTCTAAAACAATGAAAATACAAATATTCCACAGTCTCCATAGGTGAAAATACTAAATTAGTACAGGCCTTTTACTGCAGTCAGATTCAATGGCAGATTTTCCAAAATATTCATATACTGAAAAAGGTATTTATACCTATTCTGTAATGTTGTACAACTAAAAAATGTGGTTTATTAATGTATCTTATTAAATCTTGAGCATTTTATTTAATACATTCTATGTAAATTAATTCATAACATTGTGTTTATTTTCTTATGTTACATATGTGTTATTATGTATTTAGTATGAAGGATAAAAAGTGCAATAGAATAAATTGCCACAACACATTTGGAAGGAAATGGTGTGAAAAATTTATCAAATTTATCAGACATGGTGTACAGTGTGGGTGGACAGAGGAATCCAGATGTGGCAGAAGGGAAGTACGTAGCAGGCCAGATGCTCATCTGGACTAAACATGCAGAGCTACATTGAAGGAACAGACCCGCCACAGACCGTGTAACTTCACAGGTTGTGTAAGGTGGGAATCAAATTAAATTGGTCCAATTTAGCATCAGGCAAATTAAATTACCAAAAAGATTCATGAAGGATAAAATAACAAAGGTGAAGAAAGAAGTGGAGGTTTGGAAGCAAAGGAAGCAAGAAAGTCACCTAGGGAGAATGAAGAAGAGTTGAGTACCAAATAACTAAAAAAGAAAAAAAAAAAAGAGGTAATAAATTGTCATGGGAAGCACAAGGACAGACATACAGTAGAGAAACACACAGAGAGTGACACCCTGTGAGATGGGGAATACCATCCAACATCCACTGAGCTCAGATGAATTTGGAGCCTGTTCAGCATTTAGAAGGAATATTTAGCATTTTCAAGAATAACATAAATGCCAATAAATGTAAAGAGTAACTGGAGATAAACCTAGAGACACTGGGTCAAAGAGGTTAAATAATAAAGAAGCAAATAAATTATAGTGGGAAAGAAGGGAGAAAGAGACAACAGGTTGAAGACGGAGAATGTAAACTGCAGCTAGAAAAATGATAACCAGAAAACACCGAAGGCGGTGGGGAGTGTGTATATATACATACATATACATAAACATACACTATTTTGTGATGGTAAAAAGAAAAAAAAATGAGAATGTAGGGAGACAAGCCACACAAAATAGGAGAGAAAAACAGTAAAGCACAATGCTGTTGAGGAACAAAAGGAGATGTATAAAGATGGGTGGAAGCCTGGGGGAAAGTCTGCTTGTCAGAGCTGCAAAAGAGAATGAGAATGGAAATTTAAAGAAAAGTTGGCACAATACAGAATTAAATTTAGAGACGGAAGCATGGGATACACCAGTGAAAACACTCAGTTACTTTGGAGATGAAGCTGTACTGTGTAAATTCATCACTCTGAAAATACTTTTTAGTGAAATGTATTTTCTTTCTATGCAGCCAAGGGAGGAACAGCTTGGCACGGCCTAAGGATTGGGGCAGCACTGTCTAATTTGCTATTCATTCACACGCTTAACAGCCCTAACCATTTTCTGACCACCAGCTCCTTGCCAACCACCTCCCTTCTTGTGTGTCTGACCTATACTTTTTAACCCACTGCAATAAATTCAATCCTGAGAAAATCTCGCCGGCATGAGCATTGACATGCTGGGCTTTGATGCCCTTGCTCGAAAGGGAATGTTCTGGAGCACTCTCCGTTGAAGCGAGTAGTTCAACCACAGCTAGTCACGGCTAGTTCCCCTGTCAGCACACACAACACCTGGCTAGTGGAGACTGGGATGCGATGAACCTCAACTCGTGTGTCACTGGAGCTGCAGTGCCCCTGGCTGTGTGGGACACACAGACCAGAATCACAGGGCACAGAGTCTGCAGGGCTGTGGAAACAAAGAGCCCCTCACCTGAGAGAAATGCAGCTACGGCCATCTGCAGAGCTCTGCTGTGTTGATGGCACCCCCTCAGGGCTGTCCATGCTCACCTTGGGTGATCTGTGGCCACAGTCCCTCAGGGGTGTGTGTGTATGCACCCCTCATCCCCACCCCTAAATATATTTGCTATGAGGCCTGTGGGCTCCTTCAACTGTCCAAAGTTTTGGCACACACCAGCATGCTCATGAAATGGCTATGGCCAGCACAGGGCAGCTCCACTTCCATCACCCTCACAGCCTCCTCCTACCCCCACCCACCATCACTCATCGCCAGCAAAACCCGTGTCAAATTGCTGAACCGAAGAGTGAAAGAAAATTCACACTTTTCTCAAAGAGGGGATCAGGCAAAGGGACACGAGTTGGGGCAGGCTCATGAGTCAACGCTCCCAGTTGTCCCATGGTCACTCCTGCTGTGGTTTTGGAGAAACTCTCCATAGGCTGTGCTTCAAGTGCCTTGAGCAGCTCAGGCTTATTCAGTGGTCCCAGCTGGTGCCTCATGGCCTCAGGAGGGGTTGCTATGAGGACTTCTTAATGTTTTTTTTGGTAATCTGGAAACCTAGTAATTAATTACATGTTATTAGTATTTATTCTTAAACTAGGACAGAAACCATTTTGTCATGGTTGATGTACAATATTCTGAGGCTGCCAGTGTCACCTATGATGTCAACTTCTTGGCAAGAGAGAGGCTTTTGAAAGTAGACTCTGAAACGAGAAGTTTTATTTCAATAATCCATTACAGTTTTCTTCATGGTCAAGAATGCCTTCTTGAATAATCACATTCTTAGGATAATTAAAGCAATATAAATTAAGTGGGATGAATAAATATGTTTTTCTAATGAAAATTAGCATTGAACAAGTATTCTTTTGTGACTGGGTTTCTGCATACAGCAAGAGTGTTTATAGCAGTACAGATGGCTTGTGATTCAACCCTAATTTAAGTTTCTGGCTCAATTTAACTCTGTATCAACGGGAATTATAATTTTAATACCAGTCCTGTATTTAATTCCAAAACTGTTGGAGTTGTGTATTTGTTTACATATTTTGCTCCAAGATAAAATCTCAATGACAGTAAATAAACAGTGTCATTAAATCACTATTTATTTATCAGTACTAACAGAATTAATTCAAGCTGAACTGATTTTCCAAAAGGGCTTTTAAGGTGTTTGTGGGCTGGTTTTATTTTGTTTTCTGTTTGGGCTTCTTTTGCAAGCATTTTAACTTTATTACTGTGTTGCTGAAAATGCTGGCTTTGCACTGAATACTGTTCTTACGTGTAGTGTCCTTCTGTGTAACAGACTTTTTTAGCAAATACACTTTGAAAGTAAGGGTTCCGAGTACTAATTTTTGCTTATAATCTTGCCTTTTCGGAAAATATTTATGAGGAAGAGAATCCTGTGGACATTTTTTTTCTCCTTCTGTAAAATACACCAATTTAAAAGTTTTACTCTAATATTGTGGTGTGCTATTTTTAATATAGTGATTATTGCACATGGGTACATTATGGGGATGTATACTAGGAAGAAAAAAAACCTATTTAAGATGTAACAACATTACTGGTATCGAGACAGTTGGGTATGACTGAGCTATGAGAGCTGGAAAGAAGCTTGGGTTAGAAATTTTAACCACCAGAGAAGTGAGGTACTGCTCTAGCTCTGCAATAGGGTGCCAAGAAGACAAACTTATTTTAAGACACAAACTGACAGGAAAGTTTGACAAACAAGCGATGTCTTGGGGGAGGAGCAGGCATGATTTTACATGATGAATGGAATGAGGGTTTTCCACAGCAGTAGTTTACAATTTAAAGTACAACCTGTTGTGAAGAGGGCCAGGACTCTTCTGACTATGAACTAGGAGGTTCTTTGATCTCTGCACCCAAACGAGGACTTGGGGATGACCTTGAAATGGACATTTTAAAAGCACTGTTTCCAAGACTTGTGTAAAGGAGAGAGAAATAGAGGCATTTGGGGGCAAACAAAAAATCTAAGTTTAAAAACTGAAAATCAGTACAAGGTACTTGATAAAGTGGTGCCTTGTTAGCAATAAACCTGCTGTTTGCAATTTGTCTTAGGTAAGAAAGGGAAACGGACTTGTTGAAATTCTTGCAGTAATGATAAGCAAGGGAAACAATGCTCTAATACTGAGTTTCTCTATATATTTCCAAATCCAGAGGTCACAAAGACTACACTTCTGGAAAATCAGCTGTGGCACACAGCTGAGAGGAAACTTCTCAGATACGTCTCAAAGCAGGACAAATTTAGGCAAATTCTTAGGATGTATTTTTTATTGCAGAAAATGAACTAAACAGCTAATAGGATTCTCTCTCACACTTTACTATAACCAACCATTACATGGTGAGTATGAAGTAGCAATTTCAGTAAGGCTAAACAATAACAATGAAGGTTTATGTTTCTTAGGAAATGAGGAATGGAAAATAAAAGATAGGAAATGAAGGACGAACATTTCAATTCATAGTGTATGTTATATTTTCTCTGGAAACAGAAGTAGGAAAAAGAGGAATTCAAAGCTGACAGTTTCTTAAACAGCCTATGCTAATGATATCAGCTATTGCAATAAGGAAAAAAAAAAAAGAAAATGTATCAAGGTCTCTCTAGACAGATTAAAAGCTCTCCAGTATTCTCAAAATACAAAAAAGCATCCAAATAAAGCCAAATTACTATTAGTATTAATTAGTACCTTAAGGATATAGGCCAAATTCACAGAACAAAATGTCTCTTGTTCTTGGTAGTTACTTCAAAGATTATGAGAAGATAGAGGCAGGAACTATTCCCTCGTCATTCTCCGTTGCACTGTTTTTGTTATAGGTCTGGAGAAGAGTTTTTCAGGAAGCATACTTCCTCATCCTCCTTATGTACACCATATCAGACAGACTAAAGGAAAACTAATTTACCCCATATAAAAACTCCCAGTTTTAAACACGGCCATCAAGTTTCATATTCAAACAGTGGTACTACCATTTAGAAAACTATCTAGTGTTTTCCTAAAGCTGCTTGAGCAGACAGTGTGGAGTCATTTCCACTTAAGAAAATTATGCAAATGTCTTACGCAAACACTGCTGACCATAAACCACGTACTTGTACCGAGTTCCTTTCGATGAAGCACAGCGGCTACACTTTATAAGCAAAAACTCAAGTGTAGGCATGTAAACCCTGTAAACATTTGGCATGGCTGGCCTATAGAGGAAAATTCCACCATTTGCACTCATCTGAATTCCAGCTGTCTCCCATGCAGCACAGAGAAGAGTAAGACAGTTGCTAAAATAATACATGTAGGTACATACTGACCTTTTCTCCAGTCTGAGGAATGATGAAATTCATGCTCCTAAATCAACTCTTTTTTTAAGCTTCACTAATTCAAATGTTCAATATTTCTTTGCAAGCACAGAAATGAAAAGTCTTGATGTACAAACCACAGAAATAAGCACTTGCACTTCTGTTGAGCTTTCCACCTGGTGATGTTCTAGAACCGTGGCAGCCAGACTTTCAGTTTTCAATTAAACTTCTGAAGAAGTTTCATTGAACCTTATCAGGCCACTTCCCTGAGCAAGCTCAGTGAATAAGAGATTTAAGATTGGTACTCAGTGAATTACCTGTCAAAGGTTCAGTCTAATTTTTAGATTGTCTGAATATGAGTCTCAAAACATAAAACACAGAAAATGCTAGTGCAACTATAAGAGAAAGAAAACCTCCCACAAACTTTCGTAAAAGGAAACTTCAGCTTTTGGATGAATTGCCAATCCATCAGACTGATCACTGTAACACCATCCTCTCTCAGATATGTCCATTATAAGTAATCAATTTCAGGAATTTTGCATGTGAAAAGGACCTAATTCTCAACCTTACCTCTGTATGTTTTTCCCATATGAACTGCATTATAGGTAATAATATGGACATAAACCGTAGGACTGATTTCAGATGTCCTAGCTACCCATAGTCTTACGGAGTTAGGTAGGAGCTCGAAGTTCTCAGTAGCTTTGAGAATTAGATTGATAAATTCTCACAGGCAGTCACAAAAGATGATGGTGTTACAAATGACGTATTCATGGTATTAAATGGATCTCTGTCACTTAAGGTCTGGAGAATTGGCATTTTCCTTTGCAGATTACCATAAGAATCTTTCAGTTGTAAATATAAGTGATGGAATTGGAGCACAGAGTGTTGAAGAAAGGTAAAGTTAGAAATAAGCATATATATTCCTCATGGAAACATAGGAAACACCAAAACTATCTGTCATACCAATTACAGTTAATGCCAAGTGGCAATTCTTACGAAGCACCTTGCTTCAGAGCATATAAAGCTTGATAAATTCCTTGTTTTCTTAAGCTCAGCATCCAATTCCTTTAAATTAAACCGGTTTGGCAGCCACAGTCAATATGCGCATCTCCAAAAGTCCTCACACAAAGAACTATAAATACCCTTTGTGGTAGCACTGATATAATAGACAACACTAAAAGAGACAATCTCCTAATGAAAAAAGAAAAATCTGTCTAAGTTTTCGTCCCTTATTTTTTTTCTTAAAGGCTCACCAACACCCCTCCCAGTTTCCCTATTCCTATAGCCAAAGCTGGGACTCCACCAGTTCTGGTAAAATTGTTAAAATAAGAAAGCGTTTTGTGCAGTTTTTCCCATTTGCAACACTAGATATTGATGTAACGCTACTGTAATATTACAGTATTACTGTGTTCATGAATATATCTCCTTTACTTTCATTAAGCACCTTCAGAATGGGAAATACTCAGTGCTACAGAAGTACAGCACATAATCGTGGCACCATAGCATTAGACAATGTTAGCCTCTGCTCCAAAATGAAATTCTGTGGTTGAGTGTCAACAAGATGCAACACTACACAAAGTGCCCACAGCCAGCAGGAGACAGGTGAACTGCAGATTATAGGGCAAACAGCCCAGATTAGAACCCGTCCTGTACAAACAAACACAAGATGAAAGACTACAGTGTAGCAGAACACAACTACTTTTGAGGCAAGGTCCTACCATGAGATTAAGTATAATACATGCAAAAAGATAAAATTTTTTATTACCTAATAAATCACTAACGGAGGTAAGCAGGGAAACTACTTACTGCTATCCTGAATTAGTATTTTAAACTCTCATGTCCTGCCCAGTAGAGGGGAACAAGTGGCTTAGATTTGTAATTCCCCAACGGAGTGGACAACAGTGAGACAAGTCTCAAGGTCCATACACAAACATTTATTGATTTCTCACAATATATATATTGGACTCATGATAATCGGTTTTAGTTACATGACACATTAGGGCAGGCAGTATACTCTGAGTTAATGATAGGTATACAACAAACTACAGCAAGCTGCATGTTACTTAATGATAACAAGGAAAAAAGTACACATAACAACTTATAACAGGCAATATTATACTTAACAACTACAAGTAAGAAATTAAGTATAAGCTAAGCAAGCAGTATGACAGGCCTTGCCTTACTTAGGGAGAAAGAGAAAAGGGAAAGAAAGAAAGAGAGAGAGAGAGAGAGAGAGAAAGAGGAGGGGAGAGACAGAGATCATGAGTCTGGGTTCCTGCGCTGGTCCCACCAACGAGGGTTCAAGGATGCTGTCATCTTTTCTTCTCCTGCACTTCTTTCCTTCATGTTTTCTTCATGTCTTCTCTGTCTTCATGCTTTGTCTCTTCTTCTTGCGACTCTTTGCTTTTTCTCCCCTCAATTTATACACACTTCTATACGCAGATATAGAGTATGTCTGGTAGGGAAGCAGGGCATTTCATTGTTTATGACCATATGCAATTGCCTTATCTCCATGGGATGTATGCCACGAGGCAAGACCATCCTGCCTTCGCAAGACTCCTGCCCTCATGTGTAACTGGGCCAAGGCTGTTTGAGGTGTCTGTTTCGTGCTTAGCCTCATCAGACCCCTCTACCACATTCCATCTGGCACTTGTCAGTTTGCCACACCAGGCCAGAAACTGGTCTTGTTTTTAACCAAACTGGGGTTTTGTGAAATGTCAAGAAATGTTTAAGGCAAACATTCACACATCTGTCTGCTACACTCACTAAACAGAATAATTATTGAATAAGTCAATGAACAATGTACTATTAATGCTCGATTCTTTAGATGTTGGATGCCCAGCAAAGAGGCATTCAGATAAGCTCTCACACACAGTAGGCAAATTCTCCACTGTTCATCACCAGCCTACATCCTGTGATTGTGTCTCCCTCACAAAAATATTGCACATGCCGCAGTGTAGCACTCTAAGAGGTGTGTATTTATTCTTTATTAAAAACAAACAAACAAACAAACAAAACCAAACAAAGCATAAACCTTAGGGTTATCAGCCTGCTAACATAACTTACCATTTCAGGTCACAGAATCACGGAATCACAGAATGTCAGGGATTGGAAGGGACCTCAAAAGATCATCAAGTCCAATCCCTCTGCCAAAGCAGGAACGCCTAGATTATGCTACATAGGAACGTGTCCAGGCAGGTCTTGAATGTCTCCAGAGAAGGAGACTCCACAACCTCTCTGGGCAGCCTGTTCCAGTGTTCCGTCACCCTCACTGAGAAGAAGTTTCTTCTCGAGTTTAAGCGGAACCTCTTATGTTCCAGTTTCAGCCCATTACCCCTTGTCCTATCATTGGTTGTCACCGAGAAGAGCCTGGCTCCATCCTCGTGACACCCATCCTTTTTCTCTCCCACAACATAGAGGTGCTAAATTGTCTCAGTGTGAAGTGTGAAGCTAAAGCCTGCATTCAGAACTACTTCTTGCTAAGCTAAGAGTTTTTTACCTCTTCTCCAGGGAAAGCTCTCTTGATGTTTCTTTTATGCAACATAATCTTCTGTAAGAACCAAAAAACCATTTTACAGTACAGAAGACAAAGGAAAAGTTTCCAGCCTTTCTTCAAGGCAGTCTGAGAAGATCATCAGTCTTTAAATAATAATACCTTCCTCTTTATTTCAAGATGCATGAAGGAAATTTGTTGGTTGACCTGACTGGCCTCTTGGCTCTATTGCTCCTGCTCTGCAGATTCTGCCTTGAGAATTTCGGTCAAAAACTGAGAAAAAAATCGTGAGCAACCTATTTTCTTCCTGTGTCTTTAAAAGCAAGATACAAACATTTTTTTTCTTTGTTAATACATCTTCCAGCCATTCTTTACATAAATACAAGCACGAGATAGAAACTTTTTCCTGATTCCAGGTCTCCATATGCAGGCTTTCACCAAAGCTTCCCTGGACTGACAACTCATACAGCCAGTGGCAACACGGCCAGCGTAAACACCCAGGTATCCTCTCATTCCAAATTAGACACAGGTGCTAAGGATTCATTGGGCATCTAGTTTTGCAACCAGCTTGAGGGATTGCTGACTTCAAGCACCACCACTTGTTGTGTTGGCTTCAAAGCTTGGTTTGCTTCTCCTCCCACATGTCACACAAGGTTGGTGGACTGCAATGAACTTCTTTCAGTTGTGGCTGGACTTCCACCTCCATGTGCCGCTATGGATGGGGAACCACAGTCTCAGCTGATGTTGCTCTGCTAGCCATTTTGGGAATATTTGCATCTTTTCCTTTGCACAAACGGATCCTGAGAGTTTCTTACAATACACAAGAATGGGCAGAACTCTTATCCAGTATGATATTCCTAAGAAAATTAACTAAGCACGGTTATTTTTACTTCTTTTTTTTTTTTTTTTAATATATGCCTAAAAGAGAAATCCATTACCTTTTGATTTGCTGGAGTGTCCTCATATTGCGGTCACAATTTGCTGTTAACAACAGAAAAATGAAGTCAGCTATAGCTTTTTGGTTCTCTTCCAAATCCAAAGAATAAAAATTTATGATGCTGTTCTGGAATCAGCCCTAAACATACATTCTTGGACTTGTTTTAAAAGAATTCTTTATTCCAAAAATAACTCCATAGTCCAAAATTTTTGATGCAGTACGTGCTGCCCATATTAAGAGCTTAAACAGTTTTTCAAAGCTTAAGCTCTGCATATATCCTTTGTTCCAGAAAGGTATTGTGCAGCTTTCATTATCTCTGTAACAAATAGGTTGATTAAACCAAAAATTTTCAAGGCAAAGTCTTAAAATATGATTCATAGCATAATGACTTTAAAATCAAATTCAGAACCTACGTAAGTAGATGCACCACTAAATTTTCTGTAACAATGACTCATACCAGATCTGAATCTGGCTCTTTATTAGAAACCACCATCTTGATACCTCCGTTATTGTGACATCGGCCAATTTTGTTTCCTCTGTAACTTTTAGTGGCTTCTGTCTCTGTGTTTTAGAGTTGTCTAAAATTCAGCACAACAACAGAAGGGCACACGATTCCCCAAGGCACCAGGTTTGGACAAAGAGCATCTGGCCTCATCCAGTACAGACTTCCTGTGAGATCTTTGTCTCTGGAGCTATTCCTATTAAAAAGATCTGAAAACCTAAGCAACAGGTCCTTCCACTTTTACGGCCTCTTGCTTCGGAGTGCAAGCCGGATCTCCAGTTTGGTGTCTAGCTTGTGACAAGGTGTCTGGGGGGAGTTACACAGTTCAAAACACGTGCTTTCACAGCACTTTTCTGAACAGTGGTCCAGCTTAAACATTGGTATCAGGAAGGTGGTTTCACCAAGCATTCAGGGAACAGAGAGAGTCCTTCAAAGTGTTTCCCTCCACTGATTTCAGTTAAATAGCTGAAGTGAGATACAACAAATACATCCCGTAAGGTGGCAATCCAAAACCTCTCTCACAGAAGAGCCATCCAGAGTTGGACCAGAACAAACGGTGGTGGAGCTTCCCTGGACACTGTCTTCTCTGGTTCATTTGGACTCCAGAGCCTGCAACTCCCTTGCCTGCACCAAGCCTGTGTTATACACCTAAGTACATTCTTTCCAAGAGGTCAGCACTTGCTAACTGCTGCATTTTAAACATAGATGGCAGAGGAGGCTGTGTGGTAGATCCTTGCTCTTCATAAAGTTGCTGACTAATATTCTTGGCTCTCCACGTGTTCCAACTACTTTTTGTCAAAGGAAATGCCTCCGATTTCTGCAGAGACTGATGTGCTTTGTGCTGATAAAAAGGGAGCCTGAGTCTGCAACCTACTGCACAGGGCATGCATCTACAAGGGGGGAGTTTTTCTCTCCAATTCTGAGTTTTTTCAACTTCAAAACCAAGTTGGGAAGAAGGCTTTCACCTCTGTAGGGTGAGTATCTCGGCCAGTAAGTGACATAAACAGTGGTCTCCTCACACCTAGTTTGGTCCTGTGAATGCTCTTATTTTCTGCTGCACACCGAAACACGGGTACCATCAGCTTAAACATGTGAAGTTAGGTAACCTTTCTGAAACAACCCCTAAACGAGCAATTTTCAGGACAGTAATTGTTTCTCAACAGCTAAAGCTTTTTGTCCAGTCTAAACACAGTAGCATTCAGCTTCTGATCTGGACGACAAGCTAACAAGAACCACCTAATACATTAATGTATATTCTCAAGTCCCTACATAAATAATGTCACCAATGTTATCAAATAGTACTACAATGCTATCAAAATAAATAAGGACAGACAGCAGACAATGATGTTTCATGTAGAAACAGTGAAGCGGAACACATCCCCACACAAATACATGCTGGTGACAGTCTGACTCATTCTCTCTCCACGTGCTCCTCAGTTCTGCCTGAAAAGCAATTTCCTTCAGAGAAGCTGTTTCTCTTTGGTTCTTTGGCCACAGCCAGGCACGTGAAGAACCTCTCTTTCACTCCCTTCCAGGATGCTGGTGGGGACTATATCTGCCTTCACAGTAGGATTTAGACCATGTCTTCAGTCCTACACAGGATCTCAAAAATTGCACATAATAAAGCACTGCGTTTGAATCATAAAGCTTTATCGCTGGTTTTACAAAAAGAAATAACATAGTAATATACATAATTGTCAATTAGCCATTTTTAGCAAAAGAAATATAGAAGAGAGAGATTTTAGCTAGAATATATATGAAGGAGATTGATATTGATTTACACTATTACGCATTAGTATGCACAATACACTTGTACACAATTTATGAGTATTTTAAACTATAGTAAAAATAAATGCTGATGTAAAGCTAAGATAGAATTCCAACAGCTTCTTTCCACAATACTGAGCTTACCCACAGCTTAACTACTTTATGGTGCAACATTTTAAACTTCACGTTAAATAAAGCACCATGATTGTAATTTAGAAAGAAAAACAGAAATAAAAATGCTACTGAAGTACTGTATGAGTGAGTTAACAGGACTGTCAGAAATCTGGCTTCTGGAATTTCCTGAGTTTTGAGTGTCTGACTTTTTGACTTGGTACTGCACCAAAAGTAAAAAATTCTTTATGAAGAAGGGGAAAGAAATCAACCATGTTTTTTTGGGACTTTTCTGCATGCTTTTGATTTTCTTAGCAAAACTTATAAATTGCCTAAGCACAACCTTACACCTCTTTGTCTAACATCAGCTAAACAGAGAGATAAACTTAGTAAGAGGCCTCCATAAAGAATAATGTCATATGCCTTACTGCAGAGTACAGCATGCTCCAGTTAGGTACATCCACTACTTTTCACCTACTTTCTGCCCACTGTTATTTCTAATCCTCACGAATTAGGGCATGCCAATATACTCTCTAAATCTTAGCAGCTCCCCGCTCCCATAAAATTAAGATTTACATTTCAAAAATGCCTTTAAAAACTGATATACAAAAGCGGATGTATGGATATTTGAATCTGGACAAGGTATGTACCCTTGCCACACCTACCTTCCCATTGAGTCTTGCTCCTCTTGCCTGTTTAGACACAAGGTTTTCACAGCAAGGTCTCTGTGTATACTTCTGATTAATTCTAACATCGAGGCCACCTCAAAGTTGGTCCGTAGACCCTAGATGTCATAATCTGAAACTCAAGCCCTACAAGCTGTCCATCTGACCCTGGCAGCTCTGCTGGCTACAGAAATATTGAGAGAAAATGCCCAGCAGCCTCAAGTAGTGTTGTCTCTTCCTGTGCTAAAAGAAGGTTCAATGCAAATTGTTATGGTGCAAGATCAAAAAAAAAACCTCAAACCTCTAATTTACGGCAAGACTAGTATCAGTGTGGGCACAGTTACTGTGCTTGTCATGCACCTTACAGAAAGGAGTCCCAGCTTCTGCAGCTTTACAGTGTAAACCAAGAAACAGTGTCACACTCGGAAGGGATGCTCCTTTTTTCCTTCTTTAAATGAGTTTTTAACATTATTAAATGGCTCCTCTTGACCCTCATGCATACACAGCTCAGAGAGACAATCAGTGTAACATGTTGCCAGACATGCAGGACAATCTGCTGAACACCTTCTAAACTGAAGTATCACAGTCTTCTTTAACAACAGCATCAGACTCCTCACAGCAATACTGTGTGATCCTCAGATATGCTTTGTTTTACTGACACGGGAGACACAAACCAGTCTAGAAAGCAGTCTTAGAATTGAAGTTTATTGTGCAAGTCCCACATACAATGATATGGAATATATCCGATGCGTGATAGGAAACAGTAAATGAAAACCAGAAGATGGTTTGTGTTTCCAATCTAAATAGTGTCCAGAGGTACCAGAGCAAAGAAAATAAGCCAGGCTGAAAAGAAACTTTACAAGCACCACTTTACAAGCTATCCTGCACAAAGAGCCATATTTAGCATATGTGCTTCTAAATCTCATCCTACTTTGAGGAATTTAATCATGGATAAGCCTTTTACTGCCACCTGTACACAAACTGATGATGCACAGAATACTTCAGGGCAGTGAAAACAAGCAGGCTATCAAATAGCTGAGCTAACAGACATGAATTAAACCAGGGATCCAAACCTTCCCGCAGTGAAAGTTTTATCCATGTTCATTCCTGCAAATGACAAGTTGAATTGCTGCTCGGTGACACACACTTGATGTGAAATACTATTTCAACTCTACCCTCTTTTTTTATCCAGTGTAGAAAACACACAAGTGACAAGTATCCAAGAAGCAAGCTGCAGTGGACCAAAGCAGTTCCTTTCAAAAGCTCTTGAGAGACTGCGAGTCTGATGAGGATGCTCACATCCATCTCAGGCTGAGATCACAAACACTTCGTTTGTGAAAACTTGCGTTTTCCTGCCCATCTCAGAGGCACGCCAAAGCTTAGTCCTGGAGGACCACTGACATCTGGTGGTTACTTCAGTCCTTCCCAACAGTACCTGCAGCTCCTGGCAGGCAACGAGCACCAGCTGAAGTGCAGAGATCACTGAGGCCTGGGGGGAAGTAAAACTGCTTCATCAATAATTATTAGCCTGGATCAGAGCACACAGGGCTGCTAGGGTGAACTAAACTGGTATACCTCTGGGAATGTAAGTGTTCTTATCTAGAGCTAACTCATAAAAAAAGTATATATAAAGAAAGCTAAATCATATATATTGAAATTTACCATGACCTGATCAGATTATATTTTGCAGATGGCCTGTCAGAAATATACGCCAGGGAAGCATTAAGTTACAGGCCTTGCTATATGTTTATTAACTCAGTGGAATTTGCTGGTTACAAGTAAATGCAGATGAACTGCAACGTACAAACAACAAACTCAGTTAAAGCTGCCAGCATGTTAAGAGTATTGTTGGATTAAACTTACTCTAGAGATAATAAAGCTTTTCTAAATAGAGCACACTCAATTCAATAAGTTCTTGAGAACAACTGGATCATGAAACAGAATTATATAAAACTGTCTTTAGCCAAATTTAAAAAAAAAAAGCATTGTTTCCTAGGTTAGACATTTCGTATTACTGAGAAGCAGCAATGAGATTTATCTTTTCTTTTGCTAGACAACTAGCACAATATTAAATTATAAGCAGGAGTATTCAACAGTTTTATCCATTTTGATATCTGCTACAGGATAAGATTGCCAAGACAAGAAGTGCCTTGGCTCTCTCCACCAAACGTGAGAATGAATCTTCTCGGTCCTCAAAGCCATTATGTAGAGACCACAGCCACCAGCACTGGATCACTGATCCACTGATCGCACTGGTTGCTGACAGGTACACATTCAAAACTATGCTTTGCTTGTTGCAGTTATCTACAGCTTCTAAACAAAATTCTGAGGCTTTCAGACATTCATCAAGAATACAAAAAACTAACTAAACCGTCATGAGATTTTTTTCAGGCCTCCCAATTTTTTTCTCTCTGCAAAATTATTCAAATTCTATCTCCAGGCAAATCTGCATTTCTCACTGAAACAGGAGCTCCATTCAAACCTAATAAAGCTCTAAGCATCTGCTGGGGAAGTAATCAAAGTTTTTTTTCTGTACCTTTCCTGTAAGCTACAAGAATGCAGCTTTGCAAAATATCTGCAGTACACATCACCCACCTCCAAACAGACCTATGTTTTTCACTTAGCACCAATATGACATCTCTTCATAAGCAAATGGATTGCTAATTACTGTTTCATCTTCAATCTAGGTTACCCTAACCAAATGGAAAGATAGTGAACTATTCTAAACTACTTTCACAAACTGCATTGTTGTGCTTATACTTTCTTGTCAGCTGCGGAACATTGTGGGCAAATTTCAAGGAGGCACATGTGATTGCTCACATACCCAAGCGGTGCGCAAAATGTAGCCAGTGCTCAGAGTGGAAACAAGAAAGGGCACGTGGGACACCAACATGGAGTCAACAGTATCAAGCCACCTCAACAAAAGCAGGAAATGTGCACCCAGATAGTTTGGTTTGACCCAATAAGGGCTTGTGGCTGAACCGGCTACTCGGCTGCACCAAAGGTTAGTCAAAAGGCTTTCAAAAGACAAATGTCATTTTTTTCACTCCCACTTGTGTTTCAGCAGAAGTCTTGCATCTGTTGACCACTGAGGCCTCTGAAGAATTTCACCCCTGTGACCCATAAACCTCTGATGTTCATGTGTTTCAGGTCTCTTCCTGTACTACTGTATGAACACACTGACAAAAGTGGCTCCACAAAACTACTTTTTAACACACTCCTAGAGGTCCAACCATAAACCAGTTAATCAGTCCAGAGACACTCATTCCCGTACACAACAGGCACAGAGCCTATGTTCCACTTAAATCCTACTCCAAGCATTTAAAGCAAGTGCTATTTTCAGTATTTCAACAATGTTGGTTTCTGTAAAGTAATGCATTTCACCCACAGTGAAGAGCTGTCACATTGCTGCATACGTATAAAATAAAAGCATTATAATTAGGTCAGCAACTGAGTAAAGGAGATGATAATCACTTCAACAAAGCGCCATCACTGCCCTTACGGGTCTTCATTTGAAAAAAAGTCTCTTCTTTCCTCTGTTGTCCTCCCAAAAAAATTTCCACAAACATCTCAGCATTGCCAATCCCATTACACAACAGCAGGAGATGATCACTTTGTGACAACGTTCTACTTCACAGATATAACCTTTCTTCTACTTTTATGTTGTATTGGGGATTATTTTCTTGGCGAGTAGAGAGATGCCCTCTGCTCACCACTATGGACATACAGGACTAAAAATACTTTTGCCTGGTTCTAATCGACAAGACCATGTTGGCAAACCTCTTCCGAAGGAACACGAAGGCGAGATAACCCACTCCCGCCAGCACGCTGACCAGCAGGGTGGTGCCGAGAACCCTGGGTGCCCTCTTCTTGGCGACGCGGAAAGCTGTCGGCAGAACAGCTGAGATTAATATATTGTTGACGTGTCCTAAAACATTGTAGAATGTTTTTCTCTTCAGGACACGTTCATAATAGGCTTCCAAGTTGGGCCGCTTTCCGTTTCCCCAGTTTCTCCTTGCTAATCCCAGAAACTTCAGGCGATGCAATGTGACGGCAAGTGATACATCTGCCAGACTGAAGAAATCACCACAGAGCCAAGGCTGATTTTCATCTTCTAAGCAGAGATAAAGCATAAAGAATTAGGAGCTAATGCAATACAAGCCCATGTAGAAGCCTCCATGGGCTAACATTTAGTTTAATGCTATTTAAAAGGCTGTCTAATAAACCAACACTTCAGCTAAGATATGACTTTCATCAATGAACATTTTACTAATCCCTGTCCATTCTTCACACAATACTGTAAAGTCTTAGGAACCTGGTCTACATTTGTTAAAGAAAAAAAAGAGACACCTTTGAAGTTAATAAATTAAAAAACAATATATACTTACTTTCCTCAACTGCATTTCTCAAATCTGGGTGAATTAAACAGAAGTGGAAAGGAGGAAGGCAGTTTAGCTTTTACTGAATAGCTCGCCCTTGCCATTTATCACCTTGCCCGTGTTCACGGAATGTTAGGGGTTGGAAGCGACCTCAAAAGACCATCTAGTCCAACTCCCCTGCCAGAGCAGCATCACCTAGAGTAGGCAACCCCTAGAGTAGGTGTTGCTCAGCTCTATGGCATTCACTCAAGAACTGCCAATTTGCTGGAGACTTTCAAGTCAAAAAGAAAGGGATCAGATGACTGACCTGACCAGCTCGGTGAGAAGACAGTTTGTCTTCTTGTCCTTCCTCCAAACCATGGAGTCTGAGAAGTTCGAGAAGTGGTGGATATTCCCACTGCCCACCATCAACCAGAAGCAGATGGAGACCCCAGGTTGCCTCTCTAGTCAAAGGAAAGAGGTGAACCCTACTGGGACGGCTCAGAGCAGGCACTGCCAGGCAGCACCACACCTCTAACTTCAGTGATCTGAACCACCACCACCTGAAAAGGCTTACCTGTACTAACTACACCAAGGGATTTTGAAACCCAGGATATGAAATTTGGTAGTTAGCATAGCTGCAAGCATGAGTACTCATGCCATTCCCTCCTTCTCTGCAACCTTTTGCCGTTTCTCTCACGCAGCAGGCACACAAAAACACTGGCATGAACATTCAGCAGCACCTCTGTGGAAACAGAGAAATCTTGGAATGTTCATTTTGACTCATCTGCCACCAGAAGAAAGCAGCAGTTTGGCACACTGCTGGTACCAGTACATTTTGACTGGTTATACAGGTCTGGAAGAAAGGCTCTGCAGAGAATGAGCATATCCTATGTTGCTGAAGGATATCTGAGGACTCATGCAGTGCGTTAAGTAAGAAGGGTGGAAATGGAGAACAGCTACCTTGTGTGAAAGAAAGATGTCTGCAGTGGCAGCAGCAGTAAGTGAATAAGAGATCTGAACAGTAGCGAGAAGGAGAAGCTCAGAGGTAGACCAGGACCTGGCAAAAGCATCGCTCACAAACCCAAAAAATGTGATCACCTTAGACAAATTACCAAGAGGCATCTAGCAGTCGTATGTTTTAAGAAATTCTGGGATCCTGTTCGTTTCATAAACTCATCAATATTGTATCAGTTGATTCCCTGGAAAGGCTCTTTGGCAGGGTAAGCAAAGGAGCTGTTGGAAATGGTGACAGACTTAGTTTGCTGATCAAAGTCCTACCATCCTTTTTGAGTTAAAACACTTTCGGCAACTCTTTCGCTGTTGAGTCAGTATCAAATTTAACCCAGACCTTCAATTCCTAGTTCAAATCTGTTGTCTTGATAGTAACGGATAATTACAGCACCTATTTATAGAGCTAAACGCAAAGAGTTATTGATCTGACCCTATGCAGTTGATATTGACTGATGGTTCCTGCGGCTCCCAGAGAAGTCAGAGGAAGAATTCCTATTAGCACCACTGGGAGCTGGACCAGATTGAATAAGTAGAAGACTAATCCCATTGAAACAAGATGCAATTTTCATTCGGGTGGACAGCCCATAAACACTACTGCTTTTAAAGAGGGTGGGGAAGGGGGTGATTTAAAGATTAGAGCACTTATGCAGACTGCTAATTCTGCATATACCACAAATATCAGCATGGTATTTAAACAAGGTCTTAATAAACGTGTGTTAAAAATTAAGGTTAAAATCATTATAGCAAGCTGAGGCCTATAGCTACAACATCAAGAATAACATTCCATAGTTAAGGTTTGTCTTATTTTGTCTATAAAATACTGCAAAATTGCACAGCTAACTATACGCACTACACTGAAAATGTGATCAAGCACTCTCATAAGACTTCTACTCACAGGAGTGGCAACCTAAACTAGTATTTAAAACAGTCTTGATTTGTTCTGCGCAGTTAAATCAGTATATGCTAAAAGATTCAAATCGGATACATTAAAACCAGTCCTACAATGTGCTGTCAATCAGTTTACTCGGCCTCCCCAAACACAAGCATCTGCAGGGTTTAGCAAGAACAATTTCTTACCTGGTGTTTCCTCATTTCGCCGCTGCAATTCAGTCTCAACCTGATCCAAAACTTTTTCCAGTTCATCCAGTATTTTCTTTAGGTATTTTATATTATCATGATCCAGCAGTTTAGACTAAATATAGATACAGGTTAGTGTTTTAATCATTGTACAGGGCTAATACTTTTATCAGAGAAACTTCTACTTAGATACTGCAGTGCTTATTCATAAAATGTGATTATTTGCTCCACACAGTCAGCCGGGTACCATTTGGATACCGGTGACGATTCAGATAACAGAAGAAAAATATCAGAGATGCTACATCTCGAGGTTTGACTCACCCTGGGGGGTGCTCAACAGCCCAACACCAGCAGTGACGTGTACTTACCTTTGAAGTCAGTGGGACCAGTCCAACACTTCAGCACACACCTGAAGTGTGTAGCTGATCTGGGGGACAGACTGCCTCATGTCTTGGAGGGTTAAATCACTGCATGACACTACTGGCAATGACAGGTGAAACAAATGTTTATGTGCTGACAGAAAAAAATCTGACACTAACAAGCTCATAACAAAGGTGGGGGGATACATAGAATTTTCTTACTTTAAGGCGCTTCTGCTTTGCAATATAGGCATCTTGAAGGTCTGGATTTTCTTCTGCAAGCTTCTTCAGCTCTGATTCTGTGTTACTTATTTGGCCTGGTACAAAAGAAACCCCAAAGGAATGACATCAGATATCCAAACCCAGCCATAGTGCAATCCACAGAAAGTGATTGATAGCTCATGTACAAATACCACTGAAGAAATGTGAAGTGCTATTTCAATGAAGCATCACAACTAAGTTGGGATTCAAAACCACCAAGTTTGGGAAAACTGAACTGCTGCATAAATTGACTCCACCACACCTTCTGCTCATCAGTTTGCAATGAGCTCCATGAAAAGGTGATCTGCCATCTTACTGTTGCTCAGATTTTTCTGCCAAAAAACAGTGTGAAATCTATGAAATTCTACTACAAATATCTAAGTCTGATGCATTTGTACCTCAGTTCCTGGGCTCCCAACACACTTTTCATACTGTGAAAGTGCAGACAGGCCCACCCTGAGATTTTCTGTAGGTCACATGATAAACAGCAAAAGCCTCAATACCACTGAATATGGAACCAAGGTGTTTTCAATCAGCTACGATGCAACAACACAAGCTAGGAAATGTTCATTACAAATTACATGGATGTTCTAGAGAAACATTAATTACTTTATATGAAAAATTTAAGATAATTTTACTGACTTCTATTACATATGCATAGCCTTTTCTCTCTTTAAAATGAGGCTTTGCTTAAAAATGCCTTACTTATAAACCTAGAATAACAAAAGATAGTGAATAGTAAGTTATCTCCCATAAATATATATTTCTAGTAATAAATTGAGAACAAAAGAATAATTACAGGACATGAATCATCTCTTACTAGTACTTGATAATTAAGATTAGTTCCAATTAAGTCTAACAATTTAAACTGATAAAAAATTCCTGCTACAGAATAATGAACTCATTGTTTTATATATTTGTTTCAACCTGACATAACTGTGAAAGCCATCTTTCAGCATAGCATATGAAATTGAAGGGTTTAAACACACAACTAAAATCTTACATATGCAATTAATTACTTAATTTGATTTGGTATGCATAGACATAATACATAACTGGCTGGTGGCTTATTACATCTAGCACTCTGAAAGAGATCAGATTTTCAAAGCTGAAAACTAAATCATCCAGGAGAAGTTTGAACAAGCAAAGGAATTGCTTAGGAACATCCACAAGCTATTCAGAAAAATGCCTCAAATCAAGAAAGCAGGCTATGCTTTAAGTATAAAAAGATAAGAAAACATCCTGATTTAGACAAGTAGTAATTTTAGCTCTACCATTATGAACGTGTGTGTGTAAACTGGCAATTTATATCAACTAGAATGTAGAGCACAAGAATACATACAGTCAGCAGAACACAAGGCAACTTTGTAAAGCGAACTGTAATAAAAGCACTGAAAAAAACCCCAACAAACCAGAGGCTACACTGATATAAGTGGATAATTCATGTCACTTTAGTAAAAAGAAGGAATACTAATTACTCTTGCTGAAATTACCCATTCTAAATATCTCCAGATACTTTTTATAAAGAATTGATTTTTTAATAACTATTTATCACTGAACCAGCAATACTGACTTTTAAATACTTCACAATGCTCAAAAAGTTTCCAGCAGACAGAAAGAAAATTAATTCTGCACTGATGTTTTATAAAGGACAACTCATGCAACTACAAGGAAAACTAAATGCCTGATTTCGTTTCCGACAACATAATCACATGGCTAATAGGAGAACAGACTTGCCAAAAAAATTGAAGAAGGAGGATAGTAGAGTTAGCTGTAAATAAAACTACTCAGATGAACACAGTATTATCTTCTATGATATTATGAATTTGGTGATAGTTGTGTATTACATTTGAAAGTCTCTGCAGTATTTGACTACAACTAACAGACTACAAAATCGAGATGTGCACAAATTACAAAGGAATGCAATGAAACTGGAAATATGAGCCAAATATATTCTGCTTAAGATGCGCTGAAGACAAATGTAATGCAATATCCTGTTGACTGACAGGCATGCAGAGCTATACAGGTACGTACTACGGATTCTGCTGGTAGCATAGGCCGGAATCATGGAGTCCACCGTTAACTCGGGGTGCAGGATGCAGCCATGCGTGTAGGCATCCATAGGCAAGGAGTCTAAAAGCTCTCTGTAGTGCTGCACTCTTGGATAATACATGCTGCCTTCTTCTGGCATTAATCTTGGCACTCCCTCTGCAACATGAAGTTAAAAAGAAAGTTAAAAAAACAGAAAACCATGTAATTGATCAAAAAGAGTACTTCCAAAGTTACCTTGGTTATGTCCAAGCAGTACACATGACATAGGCATGGTTAAGAAAGTTTCACTATTCCCCACCATAACTTGACAGTGTTATCACAGCTCAGTGAAACATAAGTGCATGTACTTCATTATCAAACATATATACCCTTACCACTTGTCCTGTTACAACAGGCCTTGCTAAAAACAGTTTCCATTTTTCTTATAGGTTCACTGGAGGCTGCTATAAGGTCTCCCCAGAGCCTTCTCCTCTCCAGGCTAAACAAACCCAACTCTCTCAGCCTGTCCTGACAGGAGAGATGCTCCAGCCCTTTGATTAGCTTCGTGGCCCTCCTCTGGACCCGCTCCAACAAGTCCACGTCCTTCTTGTGTTGAGGACTCCAGAGCTGGACACAGCACTCCAGGTGAGGTCTCACCAGAGCAGAGCAGAGGGGTAGAATCACCTCCCTCGACCTGCTGGCCACACTTCTTTTGATGCAGCCCAGGATGCGATTGGCCTTCTGGGCAGCGAATCCACATTGCTGGCTCATGTCCAGCTTTCTGTCCACCAGAGCCCCCAAGCCCTTCCCACAGGGCTGCTCTCTATCACATCAGCCCCCACCCTGTACTTATGAGGACTGCCCTGACCCAGGTGCAGGATTTTGCACTTGGCCTTGTTGAACCTCATGAAGTTCACATGGGCCCACTTCTCCAGCTTGTCCAGGTCCCTCTGGCATCCCATCCCTCTGGCATATCAATCTCACCACTCGGCTTGATGTCACCTGCAAACATGCTGAGGGTGTGCTTGATCCCACTGTTTATATCGCTGATGAGACTTGTGAGACTATAAACATTTCCTGGTCCTGAATGAACCAAGCCGTGGAGATACGGCGCTGAGGCCAACACCACAGGTATGCGGGGAAGGATTTGACACTGAAACGCCTGCGGGATTACCATCTACAAATGTCGCTTCAAGGTAATCGATAATCTGCGTTGCCTCACAGATGATGTTTTCCCCGTGGATCAGGACAGGCACCTCTCCAGAAGAATTTAAGCGCATGAACCACGGCTCGTTGTGTTCACTCAGCGGCAGGTTGACATCGTGCTCTTCACACTTCAGGGCTTTCTCGGCTATTGCCAAGCGCACCTGCAGCGGTACAGAATCATAGAATCATAGAATGTTAGGGGTTGGGACCCCAAAAGATCACCTAGTCCAGCCCCCCTGCCAGAGCAGGATCCCCTAGGGCAGGCCACACAAACGCATCTAAGTGGGTTTTGAAAGTCTCTAGAGAAGGAGACTCCACAACCTCTCGGGACAGCCTGTTTCAGTGCTCCATCACCCTCACAGTGAAGAAATTTCTCCTCATGTTGAGGTGGAACTTCCTATGTTCTAACTTAAACATTATTTCTTGTCCTATTACTGGGCACCACTGAGAAGAGACTGGCACCTTCCCCTTGACACCCACCCCTCAGATATTTGTATATGTTAATAATGTCCCGTCTCAGCCATCTCCTTTCAAGGCTAAACAGCCCCAGGTCTCTCAGTCTCTCTTCAAAGTAGAGGTGTTCAAGTCCCTTAATCATCCTCGTAGCTCTCCATTGGACTCTCCCCAGTAGGTTCCCGTCTCTGTTGAATTGGGGAGCCCAAAAATGGACACAGTATTGCAGGTGTGGTCTCACCAGGGCAGAGTAGAGAGGGAGAAGAACCTCCCTAGACCTCCTGGACACACTTTTCTTAATGGATTCCATTGGCCCTCTTGGCCACGAGAGCACTTTGCTGTCTCATGGACAACTTACTGTCCACTAGGACTCCAAGGTCTTTCCAGCAAGGCAATCTGTACTGGTGCCTGGTGTTATTCCTCCCCAGATGCAGGACTCTACACTTGTCCTTACTGAACTTCATGAGGTTCCCCTTTGCCCAACTCTCCAGCCTGTCCAGATCTCGCTGCATGGCAGCACAACCTGCCTGTCAGCCACCCCTCCCAGTTCCGTATCATCAGCGAACTTGCCGAGGGTGCGCTCTATCCTCTCATCCAGGTTGTTGGTGAAGATACTGAACAAAACTGGACCCAGCACTGATCCCTGGGGAACATCACTGGCCACAGGCCTCCAACTCGACTCCGTGCCGCTGATCACAACCCTCTGAACTCTGTGGCTGAGCCAGTTCCCAATCCACCTCACAGTTCAATCATCTATCCAACATTTCTTGAGTTTACCTACGAGCATGTTATGGGGGACAGTATTGAAAGCCTTACTGAAGTCGAGGTATACGACATCCACTGCTCTCCCTTCATCAACCCATTGTGTCACACCCCAAGCCATTTTGTCACACCATCACGGTTACCACAGAAACCCTTCCCGGGATCCACTCCCCGCGGAGCCAGCCCGGCCCGCCCAGGCCCCTGCTCCTCTCCCGGGCCCGACCCCGGCTCCCAGCCCGGCCGCGCTCAGGCAGGGACCGCCCGGCACAGCCCCGTCAGGGACCCCGGCACCGCCGGCCGCCGCCCCGCTCCCCCCCGCCGCCCCCCTCACCTTCTGCGAGGAGAAGGACTGCGTCCAGTGGTACAGCACCAGCGGCGCCATGGCCGGGCGCGGCGCCGCGCCGGGCGGGGCAGAGCAGGGCCTGGCGCAGGGTCCTGCTCTCCGAAATTAGAAGGCCGGGAGGGTTGCGGGGGTGAGCAGGGGGGCGAGCACACACGACACCCCCTTCTTCTTTCCCCGCAGCCTGCCTCCGCCCTGCTCGGAGGCGGCCGCTTCCGAAGGGGAAAGCGTCTGCGAGAGCGTCTGCAGCATCCCCTGAGGAAGCGCAGTGAGGGATGCGCAAGTAAAAAGGTCACATGGCAAGATTTCCCGGTTTTCTGTTTGTTTTTTTTTTATTATTATTACAAATTTTTAATTTTTTTTTCTAAACACGTACTTCCAGGCAGATTGGCATCACGCTCTTGGGGGGGGGGGGGGGGGGGGGGGGGAACAACAACAAACCAACCAATAAATATTACCCGAACATATCCTGAATTGAACCCTATGGGTATAAATTTCAAAATGCGCTTAAATTATAGCAAGAAGAAATAAAGCTCTAGAATAATATACGCTTATTTTGCCTCTAGATGTGTTCTTTCAGTCTCAAGAGACAAGGCTTCTCAATTATTATCTTTTTTTCTAGACAAACTTAGAAAATTGAGCAGTTTTGCAGGGCTTGGTTTTATTTCCTGTGCAAAGTAAGGTCCTGAAAAGCGTTTGATACACACTAGCATCCATCACCAGAAAATGCTTCCTCTGTATCTCACACTGGAGGTAGTTTAGAAAACACAATTGCTGATGGCACATGCATTATACATTAACTGCTGCATCGGGGAGATGCACAAGCTGAAAATCATAGAATCACAAAATCAATAAAGGTTGAAAAGGACCTTAAGATCACCAAGTCCAACCTACAGCCCTACACCACGCTAACACTAAACCATCTTCTGAAGTGCCACATCCAGCCATTTTTTAAACACAACCAGGGATGGTGACTCCACCACCTCCCTCAGCAACCCATTCCAGCGCTTCACCACTCTTTCCATGAAGAATTTTTTCCTAATATCCAATCTAAACTTCCCCTGGCACAACTTGAACCCATTCCTTCTTGTCCTATCGCTACTCACCAGGGAGAAGAGGCCAACATCCATCTCACTACAGCTGCCTTTCGGGTAGTTGTAGAGACCAATAAGGTTTGCCCTCAGCCTCCTCTTCTCCAGGCTAAACAGCCCCAGCTCCCTAAGCCTCTCTTCGTAAGACGTACCCTCTAGTCCCCTAATCATTCTAGTTGCCCAGAAAACCATGGTGACATTACAGATTCCAGAATATTGTTCATCCTGACTGCTCAATTGGTCACAAAAAAAAAAGGTGACTATTTCACATGAACCTGATTACACACTCCAACGTGGAATTTCTATATGTCAGATGAATGCCATTAGTATCCCTAAGATCCAAAGCTAATATGTTGAGAGCAACATCCCAATAACTACATTTTATTTTAAGGGAAATTTTGACTAATGTTAAACAAGGGAATGGATTTAAGCCACTGAAAGAGACAAGGCAATGGACAAGTCTTATAAATCAAGAGAAGAAACAAAGAGCCAGCTTCCAGAGCCACACTGTACACGTGAGTGGGCACAAGGGCAGCCCCGTGCCTTCCCCAGAGACTGCTCCCAGCTAGAATCACAAACAGAAATAATCTCTTTAGAAGGGCAGGTGCAGTGAGAGACTTCTCACAAAGCCCAAATAATCAGTGTGTTACTGATGGCAAATTCTACTATTTGGGGAATTTGATTTAATTGTAATTTTTCACAAAGTTGGAGAACGTGCTTAGTATCGGTAAAAGGAATGCAGTCAATGGAATGAAATAAATACATTATGACTATACTTGTTTCTGCCCAAGATGTATGTGTAAGGTAAGAATGCTGGAATACCTTCTTGTGCATAATGTATCTTTTACTTACGGTTTGCTGATACACAAGTATTTTCACATGTTTCTACCTGGGTTATTGTACATTTTCTCATAGCTAGATCTTACAACACCTCAAGGCGAAGAACCGAGCATTGGATACCTCAGACATCATTTTTTTTTTTAATTTACTCTTACAGGTTTGGGGATTTTTTTTCTTTTGCCTTTGAATCAAAATGTTGTAATTTTGTCAGTTACCAGACAGACCACTGCTCCGTTGCTCAACTACTTGCTTTATCAAACACAGGCTTTTGAGTTTATGTTTTCTTACCTGTTTTAGATACCTAGAAAGGCAAAGAAAGGCATCTATCTTTTAACACAGTAACAGAAAAAGAGCAGTGAGAACAGCATTTCCTACTTCAGACCTGTTCAAGAACAGAGCAGCTTCAATCATACTCGGGTGTTTCTTCTCCCTTTAATCTAGACATCAGCATCGCTATGAAATACCACCAGCCGGACCAAGTTTTCCCGTCCTGGCTCGCCCTACAACAGTTCAGCTGAGGGAGGGAGACTCTCCCCAGCCCGGCAGGCAGCTCTTCTCCAAACTGACCACACGAGGCCTCCCTTTTCCAAAAATACGATGCAAAGCACCTTCTCCCTCCAGAGATGCTGCCAGAAGAGAAAGGGCCGATGCCTTTTTCTTCAGGACGAGGAACCTGCCCGTCCACCTGTGTTTCCTCCCAAGCCCCTCACGGAGAAGTAAGCAAAAGGGTCAGATTATGAAAAAGCTCACAGCATCCTGGAAAGCCTTGTTCTGCACGCATTTACACAAAGCTTTACACAACTGAAATGAAAACTAGTCTCCTTGAAGGTACTTTTTAATGTGTGCGTGTCACGGGATACAAAAGCAGCGCGAGGCACAAAGCCACATAACTGCAAATCTGACCAGTGCTGGACTTGACGATCTCAGAGGTCTTTTCCAGCCTCAACAGTTCTGTGATTCTGTGATTGCAAGCAGACCACTGGCACTGTGTGATAGATCACTCTTCTTACCATACTGATATTCTTGCCTTGTTTCTCTGCATGGCCTCTCCTGGGCCTTTTTTAGCATCCTGTACAGGTTTACAAAAATATATATATGCATATATGTATATACCCCTCTGCAAGCTTATTTTATGCAAGTATTTCTACATCATGGAAAGCAAATAACATTTACAGGTATTACTAATAGATAAGTAGTACCAAAATCATCTTAGTAAGTGGATGTACAAATTCAGTCAAAAAATCTGGAAATCAGTATTCTGGTTGTTCTCTTCCTTACTTCACCACTCACTCCATTGTATTGTCAGGAAATGTCTAGGCCAAATGTGTCATAAAAGTTATTGCTGCAAATAAAAAATTGATAATTTTATTCTTATCAGATCAACTCTGTGCATATTGAAAGCCAAGTTTGATTAGATCATAGTCAAAAAATATACTTTGCTTTTTTCTGTGCAGCCATAGCCATGATAGTTGAAAATTAGCTGGATAATATGTGTGCATCCTTAACAGATGCAGCTCCAAGTGTAGAACTGGCTTAACTGACAGGGGTGCAGGAGTTAATAGTGGTTGGGAAAGTAAGATGGGTTCTATTCTGGACCTTCTGTCATCAATAGTTATTGGCTAAATTCCAGTTGCAGACACTGCATTACTGGTGGTGACATGAGTCGACAGAACATAGCATTGAATTCAGACACGCAGGTGAGATTTAATACTGACACAAGAAGTGTCTTTAATACGACTGATGAATTAGATCTGCAGCCCTTCAGAAACAGTGAGAGCAAAGCTACATCTTGACAGTCACAGTTGAGACTGTCTGTTCCCTAATTTAACTGCGTGTAAAACCATGGAGATATGCCAACCTAAGTAATTCTAGATAGATGATGCATATTCTCAAGAAATATAACTACTGAGTTACCACTTTACATCTAACAAAATCTAGAACTTAATGATTTTCAAAGTACTTAACATATCATACGAGGTTTCCTCAGGGATTTCACCACTAAATTCTTCCTAAGTTTCCCCTAAATACTATAGTCCAACCTGTTCCATGCAAAAAGAATATCATCTGTCAATATTTCAGAAATACTGCTTAATATTTTTTTCTATATAAAATTATTTTTAACAGTCTTATAGTAAGCTTGTTTCAAAACAAATAGTAAGGATTGCACACATTTTTAGTTCTTGAGATGTAGCAAAAATATTAATTGTTCTAATGCTATAAAAACTTTGATAGTTATGATGATTGGAAGAAATTTTCCTGAAATATCAAGCTTTTTAATCAAACTGCATTTAATATATTTACCTAAATTGCAAAAAGGGTGTAGGGGTACAATGGAAGATTGGCAAGGAGGACTGTAGGTACGCACAAGCGACACTTGCACCTGAGGTGACAGAAAACACAGGCATCTCACTGGATCACTGCTTGGCCTTGAGTGCTCGACAAGCAGCACACCCACACTGAGATAACAGAGGCCTGGGACAGATGTGGGGGCACCTCTTACATCCCTGCCCTGCAAAGCTGTCCTGTGAGTGATGGGAACTCAGGCAGAGCAGCAAGCAAAACATAACAAAGCAGTGGAATAAATACCACAGGCTTTCTAGCAAGGAGAGATCCTTCTGCCTGTGCTGCTGCTTGTCGAGCCGCTTGTGTGATTGCTGCCGGTGTGCCTCATCCGGGTGCTGCTGCAAAGATTCTTCAGGTTCTCAGGTAGTGAGAATAAATCTATTCTTTGCATTTCAGCCACGGTCTGTGGTTGTTCCTGTGTCCTGCCTGTTTCAGTCCACACAAAGGGTAATTACTTAGCTGTAAACCTTAAAATCTAGATATTACCATTACAGTTTTATCCAGTCTATCATGCCTCTGGCTCCTTTGCAAACAATATCTTCAATTTATAGAATCTAGCCAAATTCAAAAAATCTAAACCATGGTTTTATGCACTTGCTTGTGTTTGTTGTCTCTGTGCCTATGTGCAATATGCTGGCTTAAGAACTTGGTCATTACTGAGCATTATCACATACTCAGCTTTCCTCACATTAGTTTAGGTGTGCAACGTCTACAAATAAAAATTCTGCTAAAAAAGTTCTCCTGTGCTCTGTACCTCTGTGTACAACATCCAGGTGCTGATTTTTAAACTGGTTTTAATCTAACAGTGATGACATTTTGTTGATCAAAGACTGCCATCACACCGAGTGTTTCTACAGCGCTGTCTAGCACATTGGGTCTTGGCTGCCTGTCGTGGTTCAGGGCTGGGCTGGCCACTAAGCGCGGACAGATGATCTCTAACCCCTCTCCCTCCCCACAGGAAGGAAAATTCATATATTACCACAGCACAAGCAATGAATGCAAAAAACAGGATCTTCCAGCTATCACCTGTGGCCAGAAACAGAGGATGCAACTTTGACCCAGTAAAATAGATTATTGTTAGGTGAAACAAAGTCCACAAGTGATTTGTACTGACTTCAATGAGCTGTGTACCAGGTCTTAGGTCTTTTCAAATTCTACTACAATCACACTGCAAAATACAAATACCTAGTAACTGGGATGACAACCAAACACAGAAAGCCGTAAGGAAATCTGAGGGGTAAAATACAATTTTGCAAAATGGCCTTTGAAATCTCATGGAAGTATTTTCTTTGACTGGAAAATAATTTTAAAACACCTTTCCTGAAAAATTATAGAAATCAGATTCTTTCTATGCCTGAAACAAGCCCAAAGTTTACCCATTTTCAGAAACATCTAAAAATCTCAGTTACCCTTTTTATTGAAAATGCTGTGAAAGCTTTTATAAGTTAGTTTGTAAATGAGTTTAAACTAGAGGTTTGATTTTTTTGTTTGCTTGTTTTAAAATACATTAAAGATTACCTTGTACCAAACATTTTCATTGACAAGTAAAACAATAGCTGCCTCTGAGGAAGAACTACTTTTAATAATATTAATCATTAAGACAACACAAAAACATAGTTCTCATCAAAATAAGGAAATTCTTATTTTTTCAGCCTTAATTCTTGCTGTTTGCTCATCAAATTTATGCAAGCCTGGAATAAAAACCAAACAGTAGCAGGTAAAATATTTCATATAGCCTCCTTGAAATCTCACTTCCTGAGATAATCAGACTTCCGTGTTAGATGGAAGTTCGAAGAAGTACTTCAAAAGCTCAGGTCACCCTCTGTTCAGAGCACCCAGTGCCAGCACAGCCCTGCGCCATCCCCAGGCTCCACGTCACCGCAGGAAAACCGTCACGATTGCTTGAGGAGAGGGGAGGGCCATAAGCAAGAGTAGAATATTTTCTCTTACTGAGTAACAGTTTTATTTTCCAGTCTAAATCATGTAAATTATGCACCTGTATTGCAGTGTCTTTTCAAATTATAGTAGGGCAGGGGAAAAAAAGGAAACCATAGTGGTCAATTATGATTTATCAGATTCTCATATCTACTGAATTTTGAAAGATGAAGAAATTTTCATAAAGTTCTACTTCCCCCTACCTCCGTGTTAGTCAAGTGGAATTTTTATTCCTGCTATTTCCCAGCGGGGGGCCCTCGGTGTGCATGGCTTCCAGCACCAGCTCTCATTTCTGTGCTTGACGAAGGGCATCTCAGAGTTCCCATTACACAACTTCCACTCTCCCTGGCCAGGCGTCAGGATACTGCTTTGTCAGGCCTTAGGACAGGTTTAAATTTCTTCTCCTGTTTTCTTTAACGAAACTGCTACTCCATATTTGATAACCACTCTTTGAATTTTTCAGCTCCTTGACAAGTGCTGTTTAAAAAGCACAAAAGAATTGGACTGTTAGTTGCTACCAACTTGTAAACCCCAAACTTGAGTTCAGATCAAAACTAATTCCACTTGAAGTTATTCATTTTGTCTGTAGATTAGTTATTTCTTAAACACGATTTAAGTATTTAAGAGTTTAGTAATAATTGCTGTTTAGGTGTACTGAATAGCAAGGAATGGTCAACTCCCTTGCTTTGTAGAAAAAAGGTGTTTGTGGTAACAAGGTATTTCCAGTGAAGTTAACTCTAAAGTGAGTAATGATGATTTAAGAGACTGGGATTCTTTGACTTGGTTATTACAAACTATCTATGCCACTTAAAGCCTTAATTTTCAATGTTTAAAAGAACGGCAGAAGGCAAAACAGCTGGGCAAATTCATTATCAAACAGTACATAACACTATATTCATCTAACTCCTCTTGTAAGCAAGACCCTCATTTGTGGAAGTATAAATAGGACAAGATACAGTTTTGGGCAGCAATAGATCTGGGCACTGAATCACTGTCTATGTTCTTTTGGCACTAACTGAAACATGCTGGCATGATTTTTTTTCTCAACTGCACGTCACTCACGAACAGAGAACAAATACCAGAGCTACTGCTCTGAAAACACACTTCCCTCATCACATTTAGCTCAATGAGATTTTCTTAAGAAAAACACATGTAGTATATTAGTGTCAGCAGAAGGCAGCAATATTTGCTTTTTAGCATTTACTGAGTTATCTGACAGGGGGAAAAAAAAAAAGAAAAAAAAAGCTATACAGAGAAAGGGATGAATTTAAATCCCATGTGTGTAACTGATACAAATGAAAGTATGAAGCTGTCTCTGTGCCCTGTGCAAGTGCAGGGGAGAAGCGAGTGCAGGAGGCGACGGTATGTGTCTGAAATAACAAACCCTTTCCACTAACACCCTGGCTAATGCACCGGGTGCGGAGGCAAAGCCGGAGGAGAGAAGCTGCAGGAGCTGAAGCGAGCTTTTCAAATTTTACAGAGACACATAAACTGGAGGGGAGCGTGGGTGGAAGAAGATGCTTAATGCCTGTTGTGTCCTGTCAAGTCCAACAGCCAAAACACAAAGGCAGAATTTAACTTGTGTGTTACAGTCTTCAGAGTTAAAAAGACATTAAAAAATATAGAAGCTATATTAATGGAAGAGTCAATAGGAACAGAGTTTAGGAACAAGGAGGTGAGAATGTCCTTTTGACCCAGAGGGGATAATCTATCTTTTCAAGATGAAGAAATTAAAAGGTTTTTTTCTTGACCTTGAATAATTATTTTTTTCTTGCTAACATGCTACATAGACCACTGCCATGGACTTTCAGGGCTATCTTACTTTATTTCTATGTATTGCACAAAGTGAGAGATAACTGGAACTGGAGAAACTTTTTAATCTCACTCTCCCTCTAACTTCACTTTATAGTACATTTTAATTCCAGTTTTGACATTGTGTATGATCTAAGACAGTTGAACAAAGAGCTATTTCTCTCCTTCACCTTTCCTCCTCTGCGAAAGCTCCACGCTTTAGTGGTTCTAAGTCACTGGAAAGCGTAACCAAGTTACCATGAAAAGGGAGTCTAACAAGAAGTTGGTCCATGTCTTGGAGCAGCGATTTATACTGTGATTAAATTTGTATTCCCACTAAACTGCGTTTTGTTTGAACTCCCTGGCTTGTGATCCCGTTTCCTCCGTTTTTCTTGATGTCAGCTTCTTCGCTGCCGGCAGAAGATCACTCCGAACTGCAGCTGCATTTGTAAATGTTTCATCAAAGGCCCTGAAAGTCTGGTTGCCAGTAGACCTGGTGGGTGCTATGAATGTGATCTGTGTCTATCTCAGGGAAGAACAGCATGACCATATTTACGGCCGATGCTATTCTGGGGGCTGTATGACGTGCTTCTCCCCTCTGGCTGAGCAACGCTTGCCTGTTTGTCTTTCAACACTCACTCCGAGCATGACAGGATGAAATAAAGCAAAATTTACTGGTAGCGAGCTTACTTGCATATTGCAGACTTCTATTTTAACAACTTCATCACACACACGCTTATTTCAATAATCGTGTTAAACGTTTTGTTGTCTATGTAGATCAGACAGGTTACATTTTAAAATGAAGTCAAACCATAAGAAGATAAAGGCATTACTAGATAAAATAACGAAAATTAGTACGGAGGCACAAGTTTATTTGTCTCCATAAATTAAATCTTAACTCAAGTTGGTGGCAACATAACACCTGCAAATGTGGATAGGAGGTGTATCTCCCCAAACCTGTGAAAACTGGGGAAAAAATACTGTATTTCTTGAAGCAATTGTGCACATAGGATCACCTCATCCAAAATCAGGGTGTAGCTTAGGTATACAAACTGAAATTCATTCAGCAGCCAGCAGAATCAGCCTAGAAATTCCAGTGACTGATTAAGCTCAACCTAGCACAGGATCTATATCACACTTTGTGATAGAGAGGAGGCAAAAAAAAGACCAAAACCCAAATAAAACATCTGATTAAAATGACAAGCACACTTTTCACACATCACATGTTATCATTTTGTTGATATTAATACATTTAAACAAACAAACAAAATCTAGAAACATGCCACTAACACCATATGGCACAGAAAAGATTACAATTTTTTTCCTTCTCTTAAGGCTATATAAATAAATTTTAATCACTAAAACTGGAGAATTGCAAAGCTGCACAGTGCCCGTATAAGCAAACGGGTAACGGTGAGTGAATTATCAAAAATTTTGTAATGCAATTATATGAAACAAGTGAATTTCAAAACTGATTTTAGTTCTCAAATCAGCTGAAATAAACTTTGTACCTAACATACCCAAATATCACACAGGTTAATGACATCGCCAAAATTTTAAATTAACAAACTAAAACATGAACTATGGTGATCTCTGCTATGGACTTCATAGCACAGTTTGTTTTAGGCATACTCACAAGTGACATATTTAATGATAAATACACGTTGAACTGAATACAGTTGATTATTCTAAGTCAATTACAATTATTATGCATTCTGACATAACAGAACATCATATAATTGTTTTTCGAACATGCTGTATTATTAGGAAGATATACATTTTGTGACTAGAGTGCACATGGTCAGAGAAGGGATATTTTTATATTCTGTGTGAAACTTAGATTAAATTTCACTGTTACATTCTGAATACACAGTACAGCTGGGTTACAAAAAACTCAATTAATGGCCACTTTTTTGTAAAGGACGTATAGCAACAAGATCATAAACTCTATAAAAAGGATTTTCTTTACTATGACAACTGCAGTTACTAAAGGATGGTGTTTTGACAAAGAACATTAAGAAACTGGGTTTAGACTGTTTTCTACCAAAAAAAAAAAAAAGTTACTCTTAAACAAAACTAAGGCTCAGAACTCTTCCAATCATACAGTTTTTCTTTACGGAAAAAAAAAAAAAAGCAACTACTAATTTGTTCAATGTCCATCTTGTACTTACCAGGAGCACAGATATATTTGTAACACTCACATGCAGAGGTGCAAACACAAATTCACATGACTTCACTAAAAAAGAATAGAAGCTGCACCTGCAGAATACTGAGAGAAACATCCAAAATTCAGCTTGGAGTTCACCTCTTCCAAAGAGAAGGACCTAGACTTAACACTGAAATTTCAGAAGACAAATATAAAACTGTTCTGCAGCAACAGAATATTACATTAAGTGTATTTGCTAAAAAAAACCCAACCAAATAAACAACAAAAAACTTACATAACAAAAAACCACAAATAAACAAACAAAAACAGTTTTCAAGATGCAACATGGACTAATGATGTAATCCACACTGTGAACAGGTTTCTTCATCATACAAAACCATCATGACATTATGTTACCAGCATTTTAAAAAGCCAACAGAATAGCACCAAACCAAGAATAAATGAAATCTCATTTGCTCCCATTACCAGCTGGGAGATTTAATTCATTGGTTAGGCTGATTATGATGCACTAACCCTTGCTATATTTTTTTCATGTAAAATTAAGCATCAAAATATCTTTAGGTGTTTAACTTGCACATTAGCTGTGGGGAGAACACTTTTCCCTCAGGATAAATATTCTTGGATAAGCACAAGAAACTTATCAATTGGGTGCATTTATCAGCCCAGGCATAGCAAGCATCTGTTTGTCTTTTACTGTTTTATCAAAAATTAGTTAGAGTAAGCCGTATTATCCTCACCAAAGTTTAAGCAGATTGAGGGAGTGGCTTTCTATTAAAGGTCTTTGCAGTGCTGCCTGCTTAGCCCCATGGTAGTGTCCTCTAAAGCTTAAATCTTTTGTCGAGGACTTTGTTAAAAGAAACAAATCTCAAAAGAGACTACACTGTGCGTAAAAATATCCATATTAGATTCACCATCAAAGAGCAAAAACCTCAGCTGTTGCACCTCTGGTAGCATTTGTGTTGTTTTCTCTGTCATCATTCCAAAAAAAAACCCAAACAAAAAAAATCCCACAGCAAATTTGTACCTATAACTCATATTTAGAATTATAATGATTTTTAATCCATTTCACAAATGCATTCACTCAGAATAACAGAACTTTACATAAAGTTTATCAACTATCCAAGATATAAGAGGCACCAGCACGAGTTCATTGGTGAAATGCAACAGCTGTTTTGTTGTGCTCCAGCACAGCATAATGAAAGTACGTGCTAGTAGCTGTGGCCAACAACGTCTTTTACATTTGTAAATAGCATATCTAATTGCTATTTTAACATTAACTTATCACATCTAAAGAAAAAAAAAAAAAGCACCTTTAATTTTGGTAAGATAAAAAATACGATGAAATCCACAAGATAGACCCCATGTTAAGACCGAATTAGGTATGAATACAGACAACATACAGCCTCATCCCTATGTCTGATAAAATCTGTCAGATAAAACCAAGGCAGATCATAAGGAACTGCAAGGTCCAGGAACAGCTGGAAGGGTGAAATCCGTACAGAAGTGGGGATGGGTGCCCTGTTGAGGTGCAAACACCATTGCGGCACTGGCCCGGCATCACCTGCAGAGCTCTGGTCTCCCCCACCAGAGCCATGCTACAGGAGAACCAAACCATCAAGGTGGGGCTGTCTATCAGATGAAGAAATTCATTCTACCAAAACCTCTGTGAAGGTCTATCATTCTGGTGATGAAATTTCTAACTAATGAAGGAGGACTTTCAATGAGCAGGTGGCCTAAAGCATGGCAAAGCTCCTAGATGTCCGTAAAGGTATTGAGAAGACCAGCTGCATGGTGAGCAGGAAGGTTGCTGAACTTTTTTTTTTTCCTACGGTATTAAAGCAATATGTATGAAAATTGTTTAACTCATTAGCTAATTTACATGAAAATTACCAGAGGAATTCAAATCTCAAAAGCATGACATTCCTACAATTTATATCAAAGCAAAGCCACAAAATGCACATCCAGGCAGAAGAGAGAGACGTGTTGCACATGACTAAAAATCATGGAACAATCCCAGTTCTTACCTGATGTGAGAGTTAATGCAAACACTCCAAATAATAAGAAAAGCTTCAATCGGGTCTTAGACCTCCTCCTGAGACACCTGGAAAATCTGTAGGACATGACAGTGGAGGACTCCAGAGCTTTTGGTGCTGCTGCTACGTCTTCAAACACATAATGGGAGAAGATGGGGGACTTGAACAACTGAGGGACCAGCTGGGAAGGTACTACAGGGCAGTTACTGTATCGTGGTACAGGGAAAAGTTTTTTTACCCAGCAGATAAGTGACTATGTCAAATCTGGAATATCTTTTCTTTTTAGCCAACAAAGGGTAATCTGACTGAAAATGCAAGACTGCAGGCAACCTGAGTGAAAGATTACGGGAAAATATTATTTGTAATTCCTAGAAAAGAGAGAATGGAATTAAAACCAAAAGGGGTGAACTGTAAAACTGCCAGCTTTTCTGGATGCTTTCAATTGCATTAGGGCAATTGTTTGTATAGATGTTCTGCAAACAGAGCAAGCAATTCAGCTTTAAGAGCAAAATAAAAATAAATCTTTTTGCTGGATTATTTTTAAGCTGGATTGGTTCCCTGATCCAAATCACAGCTCACTGAAGAAACAGTTGTGCTGGCAGCACAGAGGGCTGAGGGCATGAGAATATCTCAAGCCAGTTGTCGACCAAGACTTCCTTGTTAAAACCACAAACTTAAATTTGTTCTCTTCTAGGTTTTATTTTATTATAAACTTCAGAAAGAGCAATCTGTTTTCTTAAATAAATAACCTGAAGGACATAAACACAAACCACCCTGATGTGAAAGGAAAATGAGTGTCACGAGACAAACTTGACTAAATCGAGAGCTCTTCAATGATCCTGAAACACTAGAAGGAAGTACACACAAGTAGAATGTAGGTCAAATTACTAAAGGAAGAATATTAGGGAAGAATGCAAGTATGTAGGGGCAAAACCAGAAAGGCCAAACCACAGAGTCAGACCTGGTTAGGAAGGAACAGAAAAGGAAACGAGACAGCCCCAGAGGAGGAGGAGGGTGAAGGGAAAGGCTGTGCCAGGGCTCAGGGGGGAGCGAAAGTTTTCAGAGGCACCACTGAGATAAACCAAACTGTTAAATGCTTTTTTGTGTCAGCCTTCACTAAGAGAGAAATTATGTATTTTGACTGCAGCAAAGCAGCTGCTCTTCGTTAAAGGTGATCTAGGCAAGGCTGTGGCAATAGAGTACACCTTGTTTACAGTTAGTAAGTAATGTTTATTAATTATTAAGTCGCAAGCCTGAAGTATGTATCACATGCTAAATGTGTATCAAATCCTTTAACATTTAATATGTTCATTAATAACTTTGATCTTGAGAGAGTTCAGTTATTGCATATGTAAATATGCAAACTGTTAGATATCAGGGAGGAGCTGCAGTACAAGATTAAAATTCAAAACTAACATAACCCAGGAAAGTAATCTTAAGGGGTAGAGGTGTGTTAGTGAGAGCCTGCTTAGTGAAACTCAGCTTCACTAATACAAATTGAGAAGAAACTAGTTAAACTATACTTTGTGAGAAAGGATTAGGACAACAGCAAATCACACACTGAAGATGAGTTGTTCCACATCATCTTCTTGTTGGGGCGGGGAGGTGGGGGAGAAGGAATCATCACACCACAGATTCCTGGCACCAGTGTAAAAGCATAATGTCATTTAAGAGTCACACAGAATTATGCTACTTTAATAAGGCACAATATTAGCCAAATAATGTGTTTTGTTTTCTAAATTAGACTTTAACAAATACGTAATTAATTGGAGAAAGTTCAGACAACAGCAACAGTGATAGTCACAAGGTCTAGGGGAAAAATAATGAAAGATATAGACAGCTTAGGCTAAAGAAAAGAGCTAAAGCAAGACATGAAGAGCCACCTTCAAACATTTCTGAATTTGTTAAAAAGAGGAAACCAATACAACTGTCTCCAGCTTCCCTGAGGCAGCAAGATTCAAACTGCAGCAGTTGCAGGATTCATATCACCATTTAGGAACAACTTGCTAAGGATGGATCTGATTTTGTAGATCATTTCCACGTATACAGGATGATAATTTTGGCTAATAATTATGATGTTACACTTTTCTTCAAATCAAGCATAAAATTGAACACATTTGGAGTTTTGGTTGGGGTTTTTTTGAAGGGTATTAAGGTAGTGATGCACTCATTTTTGTTCTGCAGATGTATTAAAAAACCCAACCCACAACAAAAACATTAAATATTTGCAAGACCTAGAAACAATATTTAATATTTTTCCATACTTTCATAGGTACTCATAACCATAACGCTATTGCATACTATCATTATAAGATAACCTAATATCTTTATACATTTTTTTAAAAACAATTATTCCAATAAATTGTATCTTGCTTGTATGGAGTGTTCTGTCGCTGTTAAAATCACTTCAGAAACAGAGAAGGACAACATAAATGCTGCATTTCTTAAAAAAAAAACCCCAAACACCCAAACAAAATTGCATTTTTATTTAAAATCTAATCCAGTTGCTTAGAACAACACTGAAAATAGAAATCTGGATACAGAACATACCCATCTTGTTTTCAAGTTAGAAAAGGATCTATATTTTGGTTTTTATAAGCTTTATCAGCACTTTTGCAAAGAAAATAATAAGTGTATTCACTGAGTAAGAGCAATATCTCTGGAATTAAATACACTATCTCACTGGCTAGGTCCCAGCTTCAAGTGCAAGGTAGAACTGACACTTACCGATGAATCTAGGAGAGTAGTTTCATAACACAATGTTTCTCAAATATTATAGCTTTTTTTTTTCCCCCCTGAAAAAGGTCCTGTAGAATTACCATTCCAGTGCTCACAATAACTCACGTGAAATATATTGAGAAGTGCCGTGTTCCCGTCCTAGAAGTCAGGCAACACAATTTGTGTTAAAGTTACACAGAGCTATCTTTATAAATTTAGTTTAGACTCCAGGCATAAAAAATGGCATAAAACTTGTGGCTGTTTGTATGGAGCCAGGAAAGAGCCACTTGCCTTTGGAGTTTCTACACTGTAGCCCTCATACTACCTTTACTTCTCTATTTCTGCCTCCCCCACAGCAGTCCTATGTGTGAACTCCTCCAACACAACGTTCGTAGCTCCGTTCGTAGCTCACAGAGCTCGTTGGATAAGCATCCTGCCTCCGTTCTGCAAAGCACTTGAGAACATTCTTTGAAGCTTTGCTTTATTTGAGCACAGATATCTTGCAGATGTTTAATTTAAAGCTCATGTGTAGTCCCACTGAAGTAAATGGGATTACTAAAGTACTTAAAGTAATTCCCTGCTGAATCAGGCTTTTAAGGGTAAGAATAAATGTGCCTAATTTTTATTCATGCATCAGATATCTACAGACTAATAGTTTAAACTCAGCATCTAGTTAATATTAAATCTCAGGAGTTTAGTATCTTCACCTGCTACATCTGCCATCCCGCACCATGGATCTCTTTAAATATAACCCTGCAGCACAGTTTTTGCACACATACTTCAGATCTAGTGCTGTGATGACTTACACAGCAACTGAACTACTCGAGGTAAACTTTCTCTATTTGATCAATATACAACAAGAATTACACTTTCTTGTAAATGATAAATAAACTGCACCTGGACCTGGTAGTTTCTGAATATTACGTGTATCAAATACTTCAGAAAAGCATCCTTGCAAGGCAGATTTAAAAAATAGTGGCAGCAATTACATTTATTTTGGACAAAATAGTTGAACTCATTCATCTACCTATAACTGCTTCCTTCCTGCATCTATGGAGTTTTAGAAAAAAATTTTATCTTGATACTGGGTGGAAGTTTCCCAGGAAAAAAAATCTGTGGATCTAAGGTATTTAACATACATATGCTACACATTGTATATGATCATTACCTACACGCGGTCCAGAAGCAAGCATAAATTAGCATGAACTAAAGTTGAGTCTCATTAATGCAAAATCTGACTGCAAAAAAAAAGATATATCTACAACTTCATCAGCAATAAGACACTTGTGAGTTCTTACATCACCAAGACCTAGCTGAGTGATGTTAAGAGTTCTCTGCAAAGCACTTCTATCCTCACATCTATCAAAATTCATCCCCTGCTGAAAATATAATAAGGAAAGGCTGGCAGTGATGAATTCATCTTGTCATCAGGCATTGCTTTCATTTAAATTGATTACTTCATTTAAATGAATACACCTGGAAATCTAAACCACATGCAAAATTGCCATTCTTTTTAGCGTCATTTGCAGGTCACTAAAAGAAGACCCACTGACACACTTGTGGTAACAGAAGAAAATTCATGTTATTGTTTCCTAAAACTTTCATTGTTTACCTCCAGCCCATCCAATCTCGTTGGCTCATCTGATGTAACATCAAAACCTATAAAATTTAAATCAAGGGGGTAAAACAAAGGACTTATTAAAGCAACAACACATCTTCTAATGTACAGATGTAAGATCTTAAGGCATCCTCAGTTATATCCAGTAGATCTGGGATATGATAACAGACATCAGACCAACAGTTTGGGGATAAACAATTAATCTCTAAGTAACAGTACAGTAACACATATATATTAGTGGTGCAATTACACAGGTTGTTACAACAGCAAATCCAGTTACTCAGTAGTACAATTATTCAGGTGAAAACAACATCAGATCCAGTAATTCACCAATACTGAGCCTAGTACTCACACTGCCGCAGTTATGAGCCAGGCTGTCAGGAAGCAGGGCATGGCTGGTGCTTCAGAAGACTGGCTCAGACTCACAGAGAAGCTGGGGGAACCCCATGCTCCCTCATCAGATACACCTCTTCCCTTGCTGAGTGGTGGAAGCAGTGTCTGGACTTGCTAACCCATCATCCCACCCCACTTCTGCTCCCCTGCATGCTGGCCCTGTCTGTGATGTGTGTGAGGTGCAGAAATATCATGTAAAGCAATACTGGCCTTACACATCTTACTGGGTGCACAGCACCCAGAAACACTCTGTAAGGCACTAGTAGCACCACAATGGGTAAAAGCAATGCTCAGCAGCTCAAGTTGAAACACGATAACTCAAGTACTTCATAAAAATCTGCTTGCAGACTAACATGCAATTATAAACAGGGGACCTCGATTACAAGTTTAATTGTATACCAATATCAGTGATAGTTATGCTAACTTCCAAGAGGTGGTTCCCCACACCCATATAAAACAATTCAGTCTTCTGAAATTCTCCCTAAAATATGACAGAGCTTTATCTTGTGTCAGAGGAAAGAAAATAGAAATGAGTAGAAACAGTAAAGTCCTCAAAGCACACTTACCGTCACCACAACCTTTTTCATGACTAACAGATGAAAGATATGTAGGGCACAAAACCTGATGATTGCAAGAAATACTCAGAGAATACTGAACTGCACCTTCTTCAGCAATCCCACCTACTGCAAACTTGTCAGATTTCTCCTCTGTTCTTGACAACGGCTTTCCACAAAAGCTCACACTGCAGTGAAGATCTCAGTCCTTAAACTGAACACACCGTATAGCCTTTTCCAACGATAAGTGAAAGACTGGATAATATTTGTTCTACAGAAACAACAGTCTTGTCTGGCTTTCTGCACTCAAAAACTATATAACAAAATTTCTAGGGCACAAAGGGGCCTCGAAAGCTTCCTCATCTTCCCATGAACAAGGCACAAGTCTTTGACCATGTCTTTCTCTCTTTGCATGCATGTGTCCAAATTTGCGCGCAGTTTTCTACCTATGCATTTTCAGGCAGAACCAGATATCCCAAAGCCTACTGGAACAAAAACAAGGCTTTACAGACGTGTCCTCTTGATGAGAGAGGAGGCAACAGGGATATATATCAGTTATGGTGTTCTACACTCTCCTTGAAAGAGACAAGGTACTTTGGCACTGAACTGTGTGAGTGTGGCATAAAAACGTGCACAGAGCGGTGTTCTGTGAGTCACAAAGCTGGAAAATTTATCCAAATTAAATGGGTATGTTTAGTATGCGAAATATTTTAATTTCACTAAGGTTTAAGGCAAAACTGCTCAGAACTCGGCTGAATTTGGCAGAAATTTCTGTATCTAAACTGTTTCAACTTCTGATAGTTTGTGTTCAAATCTGCCATTTTGCAATTAAGTTTCTGCTTCAATCACTGCTACTAACATAGCATTGCTATTTCTCCACTTTCTGCATCGAGATAGTACGACTCCCCATGATTAGTAAGGATGATTCATGCTTTTAACACAACCCCCCATTGAAGAGGAACGCACTCTTTCAGATTTTCTTCCAGTCCTGGTCTATATCTGTGAAAGAACAAAAAGTTCCGATGCTCTGTGACAGAAGCTTTCAATCCCTTCTCTGCTATTCCCTCTGCTCTTTCTTGTTTCTCCTTGTTTCTTTGTTTCTCCTGTCATTTGCCCTTATGTTTTTATCTGATTATCAACTATCTGGCAAAGGAGCTCTTGGCAGGATTTAGAGCCATTTGGTCACCAAGCAGCCGCGGGGCACAACGAGGGATTCCTCCAAAATTCCCGGCAGCGCTGCCTTCGGAAGGCCTCGACACCAACTCACGCTCCGTGCGCCCCGTGGGGGCACATGGTTTGGAAAGGGTTTTGGAAAAGGGACAAAGCACAAACTATTCTGCAGCAACAGCCTCGACTTAAAATTAGCCTTTAAAGCCTAGAGGAAATATAAACGAGTAATAAATCAATAAAAAATGACAGGTATCCCTCGAAAGCAGCTCTCTTTTTCGCCCACTTGTTGCAGGTGCGGTACCAACCCGCCCGGGAGCCCAGGGGACGGGCAGGGCAGGACGGCCCGGCCGGAGCGCGGAGCCGCCGGCCCCAGCGCCCCCTCCCCGGGCACGGCGGAGCGCGCCCCGCCCCGCGCCAGGCGCGCCCCCGAGTGCAGGGCGCGCACCTTCCCCCGCGGAGGGGCAGGGGGAGGCTCCCGGGGGCCGAGCCCGCTCACGCTCGGCGGCGGGGACAGTCCCCAGCCGGCCCGAGGGACGCGCACCTGCCCGGGGGCAGCGGCGCCGGCCGGGGGCGGTCCCGGGCGGGCGGCGGAGGGGCGGGCAGGGAGGAGCGGGGGGCGGGCGCCGCTTGCCGCCGCGGGGCTGCGGCTGGGCTGGGCGCGGGCGGGCGGACTGGGCGGGCGGCGGGGCGCTCGCAGTCGCGGGGAGCGCCGGGGCGGTCGGTTGGTCGGCGGGCAGGCAGGCAGGCAGGCAGGCAGGCAGGCAGGGGAAGGGAAAGGGAAGGCGGGCGGGAGGCGGCGGCGGCGGCGCCGCGCTCGCCCCGCTGCCCTGGATGACGGGCGGCCGGTTCGACTTCGACGATGGCGGCACCTACTGCGGCGGCTGGGAGGACGGGAAAGCCCACGGGCACGGCATCTGCACCGGGCCCAAGGGGCAGGGCGAGTACGCCGGCTCTTGGTCGCACGGCTTCGAGGTGGCGGGCGGCTACACCTGGCCCAGCGGCAACACCTACCTGGGCTACTGGGCGCAGGGCAAGCGCCACGGGCTGGGCGTGGAGACCAAGGGCAGGTGGATGTACCGCGGCGAGTGGTCCCACGGCTTCAAGGGGCGCTACGGGGTGCGGCAGAGCCTCAGCACGCCGGCCCGCTACGAGGGCACCTGGAGCAACGGGCTGCAGGACGGATACGGCGTCGAGACCTACGGGGACGGAGGTGGGCGCCGGCGGGGGGCGCCCCGCGCGCGGCGGCGCCGGGGGGGGGGGGGCGCCGGGCGGGGGTGTGCGGGGGGGGGGGGGGGGGGGGCGCGCCTGCGTGGGCGCGCGCACGAGGGGCAGGGCCCTTCCCCCCACCCAACCGCCGCCGCCTTCACACCGGCCGCGGGCGCGGCGGTAGCTCGACCCGAGCCGCCCGGTGGCCCCGCTCCTCCTGCACCGCGCGGAGAAGCGCCTTCCTCGGCGGTCGGCCTCGTCGCCCCGGAGGCCCCGCTGGCGGCCGAGGAGCTCCACAGGTGCCCCGGCGACCGCCCCGCCCCGCTCCGTCAGGAGCTTCCCGTCAGAGCGGAGAGCGGCCGCGCCGGGCTCGTCGCTTTCTCCTGGGCACCGGGGAGAAACGCGTTAGGGCTGGCCGCGGGCGGCTCTCCTTTCCCGGCGCCGAGGCGGCCACCGGGCTCCCCGCCCGCGATAACGATAGCCGGGGCCGGCAGCGCCTGCCTCGGCGAGGGCGAGCAGGGCAGGCGGCTCCCCGCCTCGGCCCCTTTGCACCGTTTTGGTAGTGAAACAACAGGAACTTAACGAGTGAGCCCTTGTCACTTGCTTCGTACGCTCGATACGCTCGGCTTGTAAACAAGGTAACGAAGTGGGCACGCAACTGGTACAGAATCAGTGACACTTGGGCCCAGCCCCGTGTGGTAACTCGTGTTTTATTGAAATATGGTGCCGTGTTAAACACACTGCTCTGAAGCACAAGCTGCGTGGTGAAATTACACAGGCCTGCCTCTCGCACCCTTCGCCATGGAAAAGCAAATGTTCCTCGGGTTGGGCTCCCCAGTAAGTGTGCGGAGAGGACTGGGCAGCCTGCCCTCCTGGTTAAGCTAGGAATGGCCATGAAGTCAAGGTTCATAAGGTCACTGAGGACTGGAGCTTATTTGGATCATCAGTTACGGTTCCCGTCCCTCCATCATTTCATGCTCCCTGTGACACATAAACCTGATATTTCTCTAATTCAGCCTTTGCTGCTGTAAATGGCATCAGCATCAGTGGAAGAGGCACCTGCAACTTCTGCAGAGTTCCTCTTCAGCCCAGTTTGTTCCAGTGTTAATGCGGAAAAACTGGTCTCACTTTCAGGACTAGGGAGTTGTTGGTGGTTTTTTTACAGAAATGCTGCTGCTCGCTTCAGCTTTGAGCTTCGTACTTAGGTAATGTGCAAGAAATAGAATATACCAAAATCAGAGGTAATGTTCACGATGTGCCTAAGGGACTAAGGTGTGTATCAGATCTCTTGACTGATGCTGTTGCTGGTTTCTTCAAGGAATTTGGATAAGAGATTTGTAGTCAAATTTTAAGAATCGGAGAATAGGTATTTTTGCATTAAGCAGGAGGCCTTTACAGTTGGGGTCTTTTTTTTCCTTTTATTTTCTTTATGAAATACAAAATGTAGTGAGTTGGATAAGATTAATTTCATTCAGAAAACATAATGTGCTGTCAGTTTTGTACCTCAAACACTTTTTATCCCCTTGTATATACAGGTTTGTAGCTGTCTGAAAACTGTTGCCTAGTGTGGAAAGTTCTGATGCTCAAAGTCAGCCAAAATACATTTGGAGGATTTAAAAAAAACCAGAACAAAACCAAAGAAAACATGAAAGATATCAGAATTTTCACTTCACTTTCACCACACTTTTCAATTTTTATTACATTTACTTTGTCTAGTAAGTTGGGAGCTGAAGAATAGCTGAATTTGCAGTGGCCATCTCTTTCTTTTTTTCTTACTGGAAAAGTAATTTGCGATTTCAGTAAATTTTCTAGGAGTGATTTTCTCAAACTGAAGTTCTTTTTTCTTCAGGCTTCTTGTACAATTTTTAAAAGTTCAATACAATAATGATAATTGGAGTTAAAAATCTAAAAATTTAGAGTATTTATACCCCACAGGAAACCCTTTGTTTGAAACAGCATATGAAGCACGCAGTTTACACCGTAAGATTTTTAGTTAACTGAAATCTGTTACCATGGCCTCAGTGTTTTACGTGTTTCAGTTGGTATGAACAGAGGGTGTGAAGTCCCATTGATTTTAATGAAAGTGCTCATGAATGAAGCAAAGCCGTACGTCATCGATGTTTGCAGATGTGTTTTTGTTTTCGTGCTCTGGGAACAATAGCTGTATTTGTACACCAGAAGAATGTCTGAATTGTTTTTACAAGGAAAACAGATTTACATACGTGTCTTTAACATACTGTGAAATATTTGCAGGAAAACTATTCCTTTATTATGACGTGAGAGTACCAGCTTAGGGAGATAGTCATTTAGACTATGCTAAATGCCAGCGTGTTTTCAAACTCCCCAAAATCCAGGCCTCTCTGCTGCTATGCTGCCTTTTTTATTATTTTATTTTTCCCAATATGTTGTTTGGAAGCGTATTGGTGATATTAGGAGATGTAGTTGAGGGATGAAAGAGAAACACAAGCACTAACAGTGTTCCTCGGTGTTTCTGCACACAACGCTTTGCACGACATGAGTAATATATGTCATGCTGTGTTTAAATGCTTAAAATTGTCACTCAGTCAAATCTCTCGGGGAAAACACTGTGAATTGTAAACCATGATCCTCCATTCACTGCATGTGCCTGCACTAGGCCTTCAGGTGGCTCTTCAGGTTGTACCCTATGGCGGTCTGGACTTCTGTGCCTCCTTTAAACTCCCTGGATTTTGTTGAATCTCTGAGCCTACCTGAGCGTTTTTTACTGAGGGGCTAAGGCCTAATTTGAAACTTCAATATGTGTAAATTAGTTGGCCATTTATGATCCTGACAACAAGAGCAATAACAAGCATCTTGCTGTAAGGTTGCGTGTTGTCCTTCCGCAGAGGTCATCCAGTGGCAAACGAATTCTTCAGCAAAGGTCATCAGTAGTACGTATGTTCACTGAATTTTAAGTAGTCTTCTTTCTAGGTGTATGCTTATCTTACATTTGAGTCTGAAAATCACACAAAAATCTTGATGTAACAATGAATTTGTGAAACCACAGATGATGTCAGCAAAGGATAAGAGCAAGTGGAGCAGTTAAAAGGTCCTTGGCCTCTCAGCTTTTTCACACAGCGGAGTTTTAAATTTTAGCCGCAAGCAGGCAATGACATTTACGGCTGTAAGATATACCAAGGGCTTTTTGGGAGAGATGGAAGAACGTAACTCTAAGGAGAGAGGTTATGAAAGCATACCTTACGGCAACTTGCCAACAAAAACGAAAGAAAGAAAATATACTTTCTCAGGCTCAGAATACAAACACCTTTTTGGGGAAACCAACTGAACACCAGATGGATGGTCAGTAGAATTCATGGCTGAGTGTTGCTTCAGTTACAAAGGACACCAAACCTTACTTTTGGAGAATAAAGCTGAAAGATGTTACTGTTTTATAGTCAAACAGGATTTTAAATTAGCTTGGTAATTACAGTGTTAGTTAGAATTTTAACGGTTGGCCTGACCCTTGCTGGAACTGCTTTGAACAGTCAATTGTACTATAAGATGAAACAGAAAAAGGGTACTTGTTTATCTTATAATTTCATATTTATATTTTGGGTAATACAGCATATGTTTGTATATATATATAAACTTTTTTATCATATCTTATATCATATAGTTGTAGTAGTTAATTATAATATTAACATACCTTATCTTGCTCATTTTAAATTTTGTAAAATTTCTTCTGTTGAAGAAGGCAATACAGTTATAGTCTGATATCGTCAATCAAGTTACTGTTACAAGTCTCTTGTACCTGCTTTCTGGACTCTGTCCTTCACATACCATTTAAATATTTTTGCTTTAAAATGTAAGTTGAAAAAATCAAGGCAAGTGAATCAGCTTTCTAGCACTAGTATCAGAAGCCTTTCCCTTGGTGGGTTTGTAATGATAGAAGAGATAGTAGTTACCTGCAAAACTGCACAAAATTCCAACTAAATATCTTTGGTGCTTTCTAAGGACCAATTCAGTATGAATCTTCTATTTTCTTATTGACTATTTCCTCTTAAGAAGAAACTGGCATCGATTTTATTTCCCTCGTAGATAGAAAAATCAGACAAGTAAGTAACATATCAGTTGTCCTCGTTTTAATGTCCTTACAGGCAACAGCGACCACTTCAACTTCTGTCTACAGAGTAGTGAAAAATACAAGTACTAGATGAATTACGTATTTTTGAGCTTTCTGTGTTTATTAATAAGAATGGAATATTAATAAGAAAAAAGACTGACCTTTTGTAGCTTTACAGAATTCCATACTGAAATAAGTTTGATTCTACTTTGAGTCTGATACTCGGATAGCAACATGAAGAACAATAATTGTCAGTTGCTGCTCTAATGTAATATTGTGATATAATCAAAATTGGAATTAGATTTATTATTTTAAAATTAAATTACCTGGTGCAGAATGTTAGACCAATTGTTGTATGTAGTCATAAGTACACATAGCCAGATTCTTAGCTCCATTATGTCATTATAGTACTAGGGGGATCCCAGATATAATTACGGACAAAATGTAGTCATTTATGCTCATAAAATATATTTATATTTCTGGGAAAGATCTGCCTAATAAAGAAAAAAATTACAATGTGACTGTATTTTTGCAGTATTTACAGAATACGTCATGCCGGTGCTTTTTGCTCATGTTTCTATTTGTTCTTCTCCATATGCTGAGTTTTTTAAAATAATCATGCTTCTAGATTCAACACCCTTACAACCAGTGCAGCAGTAGGTATCCAGGATACAGAGAATGAGAAAGAAACTAAGAAAGTTGTTTGTTTGTGTCATCAGCCATCTGTTAGAACAAAATCCTTCCACTTGGTAGAATATTTCTGCCAACATAAAATAGTTATGTTGTGGAACCTATCTAGCATTATATAATAAAGAAAGCAGACTTGGCAAATTTAATTGCCTGTTAACATTGAATTCTAACTTGGCAGAAGAGGTAATGCAGTAAAGCAGTAATAAATAGATAATTGACATGTACATGACCAAAATAGTACGCTTATTCAAAGGAGATTGAATCTCAAAGCCAATGAAGTTTTGAGCTACATCTAAAACTGCAGGTATTCCACAAATGTTTTCTCAGAAATTTAGTCAATCACTGAATTTGGCTTTTGATATTTAATTCTCTGAAGCGTAGCTTTTAATAGGTGCTCCAATTAAAGCAGATCAAAACTAAAGGTATTTTAGAGATTGCTTATTCATCCTGTGAGAATATTTAGACTCAAAATAGTGTTGTAATTTTTTGTTTGTGTTTTTTTTATTTTATTTTATTTTTTAAAAAATATTGTGCTAGGTGGGCGAGAGACTTCATTTTGAGGAGCTTAAAGCAGTTTAATGGGAATTAAAGTGAAATGATCTTAGAAAGCAAATTATCTTGTATTTGCCAGTTGTGGGGTTCCTGGCACCTTCCTTTGGAACATCTGGTACAAATGGCTTTCAGAGACCAGACGCTGCAGTTATGTATCTCGTAAAAATGAAAATGCCTTTTGAGACTACAAGAAAAAAAATTGTCTGCAGTAGTAATCTGATAATGCTGGGGTTTGGCTCAGATGCAGCTTTGCCTGAATATCCATGACTTGTATCAAATACCGTGTTGCTCTTCCGTATATTGCTGCTAAAAAAAATACAAAAAGAGTTACAATTTCAACAATGGAATATGTTTATGACAGAATGGTGTGCAATATTGTTTATTACCACCTTGTCTTTCTTACGTACTGCAGAACAAATGAAAGGCAAAAAGAAGTGGTAAAGGATTCATATTTCTGATGTTTCTGTCACAACATAACGCAGAATGCAGTGCTGTGTGTATGATACTGGGGATACCAAAATGTGTTGATATCTAGAGGTCATAAAGAGTAAGATCTACTGAGGTTTTATTCTTCCATTCAAACACATGCAAAAACTTTAAAATATTTAATTTTACAATAGAGGTTTATAACAGTGGATCCCAAGACCCATCTGAAGACAAGTCAATTTTGTAGATTGTCAAATATGTCCTGACAAGGAGAGGACTGTAGTCAACTTTAAACCCAGGATAACAGGACAGTTACTACTCCTGTTTCCTCTTTCTGGAGGCAAGAACCATGATTGTTTTCTTCCTTTTCTCCCCTCCATCCCTGTCTCGCTCCTCAGCTGACCACATATAAGGAGGCTCTGCTTCTGCTGACCACCTCCCCAGCTGACGACCTTATGAAAATGTTAAGGGAGTCCTGCTTTAGAAATTTCTCTTGAATTTTTTTCCTGGGACAGATCCACTAAAAAAATGCCCATGATAAATACTAGCTACTCTTAGTTGCCAAAATTAATTACTTCAGCTGGGAAAGTGAAGGATTTGTTAAGCGGAAAAATAATTTGTAAGGAAAACAAAATCCAAAAGTAGTTGTATGCTGTGATTTTTCTCCATTTCTTCTTATCGAAACCAGAGCTGGCAACATAGTCTTGCCTGTAGCATGCTAGATGTAGAGTGCTAGATCTTCTGCAGCTTCCTAAATTTAATTTTTCCTCATTACTTTAAAAGGTACATACCAGGGGCAATGGACAGGAGGGATGCGACACGGCTATGGTGTACGGCAGAGTGTACCCTATGGCATGGCAACTGTGATCCGTTCACCCCTCCGAACATCTCTGGCTTCACTTCGAAGTGAGCAGAGCAACGGCACTGTTCTCCACGACGTCACTTCAGACAGTCCGGCTGGAACAAGAGGAGGTTTTGTGCTCAATTTTCACAGTGATGCAGAAGCCGTGGGCATTAAGAAAAAAGGAGGCTTATTCAGAAGAGGATCTCTTCTTGGTAGTATAAAACTTAGAAAATCTGAATCTAGGTCATCGATATCTAGCAAACGGAGCTCCGTCAGGAGCGATGCTGCTATGAGCAGAATTAGTTCTAGCGATGCCAACTCTACAATTAGTTTTGGAGACGGTGACTGTGATTATTGCCCTGTGGAAGACCACGTTGATGCCACCACTACAGAAGCCTATATGGGTGAATGGAAGAATGACAAGCGCAGTGGCTTTGGTATTAGTGAGCGTTCAAATGGTATGAAATACGAAGGAGAATGGTTAAATAACCGGAGGCATGGATATGGATGTACCATGTTTCCAGATGGCACCAAGGAAGAGGGAAAATATAAAAATAATATTTTGGTCCGTGGAATAAGAAAGCAACTTATACCAATACGAAACACAAAAACTAGAGAAAAGGTGGATAGAGCAATAGAAGGTGCACAGCGAGCAGCTGCCATGGCAAGAACCAAAGTGGAAATTGCATCGTCAAGGTATGTTATCACAATATATATTTGTTCATCACTGAATTTTCAGAAACAAAAATGTGTTGCAATATGTGAGCTCTTATTGGCGACAAAAGGCTCAAAAGAGCAAGGGTGTAAATGTTGTCTTTAGTGAGAAGGCTCCGAGGAGACCTTACTGCAGCCTTTCAGTGCTTGAATGGAACCTATAAGAAGGATGGGGGTGATCTTTTTAGCAAGGCCTGTTTTGACACGACAAGCAACAATGGTTTTAAACTAAAAGAAGGTAGATTTAGACTGGATATAAGAATCATAGAATCATAGAATGGCCTAGGTTGGAAGGGACCTTAGAGATCATCTAATCCAGCCTCCCTGTCATGGGCAGGGACACCTCTCTGCTAGATCAGGCTACTCAAGGCTCTGTCCAACTTGGCCTTGAACACCTCGAGGGAGGGGGCAGCCACAACATCTTTGGGTAATTTATTCCAAAGTATTGCCACCCCAGGGGGGTTGAGCCAGATAACCTTTAAAGGCCCCTTCCAACCCAATGCATTCTATGATTCTATGTTTCTGCTTGTTCACCTTTCAGTTTCATGTGTTTAACTCCGTTGACTTTTATGGTATTACACATATGAAACTTAGAACTGTAACTCATTTGAGTAAAGTTGTTTGTATATGCTCCATAATTTACTGTGAAAGTAGATTTCCATTCTCATACATTTCTGCTTTCAGTGAAGAGCTGCTGCATTATGCCTTCAAGCCTGTTTGGAAAATAAAATTAGTGGGGAAACATAGTAAATTATTTGGGGGATGTAAGGTGTAGATTGAATATCTTCCTCTATGCATGCTCCAGTTACGTTTGCTCTGTTTATGATTTCTTGGGTAGCATCTGAGACTAGCTGAAATTGCCCATTTGACAGTTAGCACCTTAAGATGCATCTGTCTGAAAGACTGTGGTAGGAACAGTGTAAGAATAGTGGCCGAGACTGCTGTTTCAGTTGCTGAGTCGTCTTTCATTTAGAAGCATGCTTCTCCTGCAGTCTGAATTCATCTGGATCTTATGACCACCACTTCAGATAGTGGTGGTTGTCTTCTTCCCACCCCTCTGCCAGGTGTTTGAGGTGGCAGATGTGTACAGTATTAGTAGCGGGGGGGAAAAAAAACACTTCAAACTCCTCAACAACAACCCAGCAACATTGTCTGAAATTGAATTGTTAGAAATTAAATCAGTATAGACAATTTTAATAGGTTTTACTGTTAAATCTGAGAGCTTTTATAAAGCTATTAAATTTTTAATACCTCCCAATAAGTTTCTATGGTAGTTTCTCAGTTATTGGGTTTAGTTTGTTTCCTCAGGCAGACTTTTCTTCAAATATGCTGTGGAATAAAAAAAGAGCCCAGAAATGTACATGAAATAAAATCTTCATGCTATTTTAGAAGGAGAATGTCACATTACACTTGGAGCTGGACAACTGATTCCTGATTGAGTGTGGTCACTCGTGTGTGCTCAGTGACTATCCTTTTTCTGCCAGTTATGAAGAATACAGAAAAGATTCAAAACTGCATAAATGCGAAAGCTTGAATACATGGGTGGCTCACAAGGAAAAGTAATTGAGGCACAAAAATGAAGAATTTAGCATACTGTTAAAAAACCTTTCTGAGCACTAGTAACTAAGTAACTGGAGGGTAGCATATACTCCCATTACTTGTATAAATTTACGTAAGGCATTATGTGACAGCGCACCATATTAGCAAAGCAGATAAGTAACAGCTAACTTCAAGAATTACTGGATCCGTTTCATGTTCTTGTCAAGACATAATAAGCTCTCGTTCTGAACAAAATGAGGGTTTTGGGATGTGTGGATGGGGAGTCACCACTCTGAGTTTATATAAAGCAAATAAAAAGCCCTAGTCTGAGACCATTAGGTTACAAGGCACCATGTATGCACTTCCCCTTTCAGAAGGGATATGTCTTTGAAGCATTTTGTTTGCTCTTCCTTCCCTTCAGTTTTAGGTGAAGGACAGAATTCAAATTGCTTCTTTTGGAACAGTCCCTGAGAACAATATTTGTTTCTTGAAAAGATCCTTTCGAAAGCACAATAGAAGGCATCAGTTGTAGTGCAGCTGTGACTGTGGGTTATTCTTTTGGTTTTTCAGCTGAGAATCTCTCTGAAACAGTCCCATGACCCAGCACAGAGAGCAAGACTGCAGATTCAGTTTTCCTCTGTTAGTAGCCTTTGCAGTAGCTGTCCTGGCACCGAGCCAAAGGGAAAGAGACCTGACATCTGGTCAGGCAACATCAGGCATAAAGATTACAGTAACTTCACTTTTGTATATTGGACTTGCCTAGGAAGGATAACACGACCCTTCTCATCTCTCAAGCTTTCAAGAGCTGGCTTTAGTTTGGTATCAACCAGGTGATGGCATTATGTGAACTGAGGGGCTGTCATACTGGCAGAGTCAGTAGGGCTCACTGTGTAAGAGCCAGATCATCTGGAAGAGATTCTAGAAGAGCATTGAGGGAAAAACTGCTTTGAACAGTGGCTAAATTCTAGGCTGACCCAATTGGTACGGTTTCAGGATGACAGAACTTGCTCCTGTCCCACTGAAACTTGAGGACCAGTACCAGTTTGTCTGCTCTTTTACCAAACTGATATATTAATAATATATTAAACCTTCAGACTGTAGCATTCCTGCAATGTCTTAGATGAATGTGAGGATGGTGGTCTTGCCCGTTTCGGAACAATCGCTACTACGCAAAGAAGTCCAGGAGGAGCGTCTTTTTTTATTTCTTTAATGTGTAATACAAAGGTGGTTCTGACCACATCACATAACCTCACCACCCACTGGCCTCTAAAACCTTCTGTGTTTCAGAACTGGCAGATGTTACCAGCAGTTCACGCTTACTGTGGATTTCCATTCCGTTAGTGGAAGAACCCTCTAGATAGACCTTTTCTCACCCCAAAATCATCGGTGTCCAGGTTTCCATTCCAAAGAGCTAGAAACCCTGACCCTCAGCTGGATACCTTCCTTTTCACCACCGCTTTGAGTTGTGTGCTGTCGTGTTAATTCCCAAAATATTTGCTCAGCCAAATGAAACCAGACCATACTCCTCTTCACAGCTCCCTGCGGGTCGTGACAGGTTTGGCTGGTAGTTTGACCTGTGACAGATGTCCACACAGTCGTCGACAAGACCAACCACTGTTTTGCTTTATATTCCTGATGTCTTTTTAGGTCTAAAATCCTCCTTAATAATCTGTGTCATCTTCCTTTATCTAAAATGGCAATTGGGTGTACAAACTAAAATCTACAAGTTGACTTAAATGTTCCTTCTCTGAACCTGAATTTACATTCGCTCTCCTGACTCAGCCTTCGAGTTTTTAAGGTATTTGTACTGAGGTGGTTTAGATATGATAGCAGCATCTCCCAAAAGATTCCAGATCACAAAACTGTGTGATGTACAGCCTCTGCACAGATCTGTATCCAAAACATTATAAATAAGCAATGAATAAAAATGCTTTTAAAACGACAGCACGAGCTTAACAGTCTTGTTGTAGTTTTACTAGCTACACTGAAGACAAGATATTAAGGTGTAAATGCAAAAAATCCATAATTTGAGGAATTTCAGAAGTATGATCAACATTTTCCCTTTTAAAATACTAAAGATGTTTTTTGCATTTTTTCCTTTTTTTTAAAAAAAAAAATCTTTATTATAGACAGTAATTAGGCCAAATTCATCTTTAACTTATTTGTGCTAAAAGCAGTCGAGTTTATGTCTTTTTTGAGTCTTGGTGTCCAAGAGGAAAAGCTGCCTTTCGGAAATTTTAAGTAAATTATTTCCTATATTATTTCAAGCACATGTGAAATGCTTCCAGTGCTTGAAGATGTATGCTTGGAAGAGCCCTTTGGAATATGCTAAAAAGCCCCAAATGCCCACTCAACCAAGAGCCAAATAGAAACTTGTTTTGAAGATATCAAATATTTCTCACTGTAGAGATTTTTTGAACTTTTTTCACCACTGTTATGTGTTGTATTCAAAGGAGATGTCCATCTGCACTTCAATATGAACTGTAATTAAATTTGAGTACTTCTTTCCTTATATGAAAATCACTTAAGTTCTCATTAGAGCTATTTAGTGTATTATATTAACTTTGCTTTCATCAACACTTTTGATAGTATAAATTGTACCATTTTTGGGATTAATTTCAGAGTTTAAACATAAATTTACTTTCTAATACTTGGTACACTGTGTGTTTTTAAATGTATAAGTTCAGAAGTAAATATGCATCACTAGAAGCAGAAGGAATGATGCTTGTTTACATACAACCCTTCCTATACCAGATTCTTTCTAGAAAAGTCAATGATAAGGGTTTAGAATTGAGCTCTCATGAGCCAAGCTTTTTTTTTTTTTCTTTTCCTTTCTCCCTTCAGATTTTTTTCTAGCTAGTGCTAAACTAGAAATGCTCCCTTAAGTGTTGACTCTCTGGGGAAAAAAAACTTTGCAGGAACACAGGGGGACAAGATAAACTACAGTAAGTGTAAGAAATATTAATCAGAAGATAGGGTATGGAGGAAAAAGTAGAAAGAAATAAAAAGAAAAAATTTGTCCTTGTTGATATTTTCTTTCTGCTCCATTGATCTTTCAGGTCATAAACCAAGCAGGTTAAAGAATTCTGTTGTCTTTTTTTATCCTCTTTCCTACAGAAGCTGAATACTTTTAATTACCCTGAAGTTACGAGTGAGTTTGAAGTAAGGTGTACTGTCATATTATGCTGTGAGAACTTCTGACCACCTTGAAAGCAATATTGTAATAAGTTTTCATTACCTGAGCAACGGCGGTTTGGTGAAGGATAATGGTGCCTTTGTGTTAGGCACCCCACAAACAAGTTACCTTGTCCAGAGACCTGGCAGCCTGGGAGAATGGCAGTGCCCAACAAATGGAAAGAAATGGGCAAAAGACTGTGAAACGACCCGAGATCAAGATAAGAGTAAAATTAATATCTTGCAACTAATAACGTAGAGCAGTTCCTCCTTGTTAATGAGCTGTTGGTGCTCAGATAGCAGCGAGTAGCGAGCGGCCAGGCAGGAAGACCTTTGAAGGGGAGTGCTGAGGGGGGATTAACTGGGATCTGTTCTGCAGTGATCTCTTTTTCAGAGTAGCTTTTTTACACAGCTCAATTTTAACATGTTTGTGTCCGAGTCCACGGATGCTATGGCTTAGTTTCAGCCAGTTGTGGGGTTTTTTTTAATAGAAACCACCAAAACTCTGGTTGTGAACGTGTGCTGTGAGCAGCCTACTTTGTTCTGTGTGTCTGGAAGGAACCTCGAGTTGGTGCAGGGGCTGCAGGAGGGAAGGTGCAGGATTGACTTGGTAGTGGACACCGAGTATAATGATTTTGATTTAATTTGGAAGCAAGCCTGCTGCCACAGCCTGGATTTCCTTGGGTCCCTGCTATCTCCTGTTGTCGTAGTGGCCTTCTGTAGCCGGTAGCTGGCTTCTGTAATGTTGGATGCAGAGGATGATTGAGAGAGCCCTGATTTTCCTCGACCTGGGCTCTTAGCATTGGCTTCAGGTCACCGGGCAGCACCTGCTTCTGAACGGCGCGGCCCAGTTGTCCACCCCAGAGCAGTGTTGTTCACAGTACAGTGGTTATATAAGAAACCAGTGCTTCTAGTTTTTTTCTAACCTTAATTCAGAGTAAGTCTCAGTATGCTGTGCTGCGTGTGGTGAGTTTATGTGAAGTGTGTGGGACTGTCGGGAAGAAGCACTGAGTGGTTTAGTAGCCAGTTCCTTTGTTGAGTTTGTTGCCTTCTGTGACCGGTGCTCTCGGCTTAACCTGAGCAAACTGATTTCTAGGCAGAGCTGGAATCACATCATGTGGTCGTGTAGTTTGTGTCCACACTAGATGGCAGCTGCCAATCATTCCAAACGGCACTGAATTATGTGCACCACATACAGCTTTCCATGATGGATTTAGCTGACTCTACCAATCTCACTTCACTCGAGAAACTAAACTGGACACTTGGAAGACTAGTGCCTCACACGTCTTTCAGATGCTTTGCTTATTATAGCTGAAATATGAACATTGTGTTTAGGAATAGGATACAACAAATACCAAAGGTATTTATTTAAGTCTGCTTGCCTGAGTGCAAAGAACTGCCTTAGGTTCAAAACAAAATCAGTTTTAGTCATTCCACTGTATAATCTATTCAAAGATAACAAAATGCTGTGGTAAAACTTAAAGTGAGTCTTGAGCTACTAGGGATAGTAATTTTAATGTTAATTCTTCATTCTTTAGAGGAAACCATATGTTCCTTGAATCCTGTGGGAGTTACACCAACTTGAGTGGGGCACATTTTCACTCAGTTTTCACAAACAACTCATTGGTAAAAAAAATATAGTCTTGGACTGTTCCTCTGTCCTTTGCTGGAGAGTAATACGACTGTTTGAAATATACAAATTGTATAAACATTGCTACACACAATTGATTTCTTACTGTTTTAATGAAGTAAGGCTACATGACTGAAAATATGCAAAATTACTCTTGTACTATCCCTTGGCTGGAAATTTAAGAAAGCCTCAAGTATTTAACTTTTTGATCAAATTACCTATATCCAAATACACCTACCTAAAGCCATAAATCTGAATAGGGATTTTTCAAATTTTTTTTAATTATAGCCAATCTTACTTTGTGTTTCTGTTAGACATAGAATTGTTAGGCCAGGTTTGCTTTTGTAACTTGTTTTAAATCAAGATATTGTCAATATAAGACTGAAAATATTCTCTGCTTTCAAAGCACAAATGAACCAATCTTGCATCAGTGCTTTTAAAATAACCATCCAAGAAAGCCTTTTGTTAATATACAGGCTGTTTTTAAAATGTTTCTTTGTTCATATGAGTTAGGATTTTTTTGCGCAGTTTCCAGAGCACTTAATTTAGGAGCTGAAAGAATTTTTACAGTTGCAGCCCAACAGATATACGTGAAGACACTAGTGCTGCTGCTTTTTTTTCTTTTTCCAATACTGAGATACGCTAGCAAAAGACTAATATATTTTTTTTGGTAGCCTGAGAAGATGTGCTATTATACAGATTCTTGCCTTAATTTTTACATAGCATCTCAGTTTTCATCTGTATTACAACAATTGTTCAAAAGCTAAGCCTCAAACAGCATCTGTCTCTACTGACTTTAGCTGAGAGTTTCTGTGATGGAAATAAATCTCCATTTAAAAAACAAAATCTGGATCATTTGTACTGGTTAGTCAGATATGAACCACAGTGTAAAGCCATTAGATTTATATTATTGATTACTATAAAAATATTCTCAAAACTAAGAAGTTACTTTATATTTTTACTGTATTTAGTACAACTGCATCCATAATGGCTGGTAGTACTAGTCAGGGCGTGAACGTTTACTTGATACTTTGCACAAAGACTAAACCTATTAATGCAGAGCCTTCCCAGCTTTCTTCCTTCAAAGAAATAAGAAAACGTGCTGCTATCTAACTGTAACATTGTTGATCGGTATTTTAGAGTAGGATGTTTTGCAGTGAACAACTACAGCAGAAAGTCATTTAAATTACTTAATGCTCCCATGCTGATCTAATTTCATATTTCCCAAATAATAATTGATTGATTTTTCTGAACACTGGTGTAGTTGTATGAGTAACACTGTTTGTTTGAATAGTAGTTGATCAGTGATACATATTATGACTTCAGTTCATTTTCCTGGCAATTAATACATTATTCTATCTTACACGTCTAATTTTGCTGCATATTTTCATACACTGACTTGCTTTCTTTTTGCCTACCTCACTATGTTTTCCCTTTTATTACTGCTCTGTTTGTTATGTGTTCTGCTTCGTTCTTCTGCAGTTCTCTGCTCTTATTGTCGGGGGAGGCAGAGCTGCAGTCTCTTTGTGGCTAGTGTCCAGGAGGATATTTCTCCTCAAGAGCTTATCTCCCCTCAAGCCCGTGTAAATGTTTAACATCTCAGACAGCCTATTGATTATTCTTGGTTTCCTCTTTAGATGTTTTCCCAGTTCCTTATATAAATTTAGTCTCCCAAGAGCTCATTCATGTGGTCCCCTTAAAGCAACGAAGTTAGGGTTGTTCTGTCTTGCACATGGCTTTTACACTCAAATTGCACTTAATTTGATCAATGAGTTTTACTTTTATTTGCAGATGTCCTGCAGATTTCTCCTCTGTAATCCTGACATTCGCAAGTTCTGCCACTTATTTGTTCACACCTTTTCCCCAATATTTATGAACATCATGAATTCTGAGCCCTGTGGTTATCCAATAGTGGACCTTCCCAGTTGGGAAAAACAATCATTTAATCTGTCTCATTATACCCTCTAAACTATTTTTTTTTATTCACTTAAACATTTCTTCTCTTTTTTAATATTAATTTCCTCCACTTAGTTTCCAAGCAGTTTCTGTTGCGGAATGCCACACTTTGGTCCTACTACTGAAAGCAGGGATTGATGGGACAGTCTTGTATGAAGACTGTCTTGTACTTGATGAAGACAGTCTTGTACTTGAAAGCCAGAAATTTCCTTATTAATGTCTGTCTAATATGAAATCAATTACATGTGAGTTCTTAGCTCTTTTTTTCTACAGGCGTATATTTCTCTTTTATCATTCTGAATCGGGTAGGTTGCAGTTAAGGTTTGCTTAGCTACCTTGCTGCTATAATGCAGCACCTCCACTTTGTACTTTCCTCAGTTTACTGACATGTGAGGGAGAGGGCATTTTGCTGCTGCTTTTACTTTACTCTTTGGGTTTTAGGTGAATCATTTCAATGTTCGTCCTTTCCCTGAATTTTTAGACCACTTCATAGGTAAATGTGTTGGATTATGTCAGTTTTACTGCTATGCAAAAGTACTTAAAATCCAAATGTGGAAACAAGCAAGACTCAAATATGTTCACTGTTGAGATGATCTTTTGGCAGATGCAGACATGCATCATAGCCCTGATTTGCTCTTTTTTGTAGCTCAGGATTTATACCTGTTCATGGTTAGAAACTTGACTTCCATAGGAAAAAGAGGTAACACCAAGAAATCTTGGTTAAGACTAACCTGAAGTGACTTCACAGGCTCTGTGTGTGTATTCAGTCAAGTTCACTTTTTAAGCTCCGCCACTTACAGGAATTTATGGTGTCAATTGTACAAGTGTCTTAGGAATATGTCGAAGACAAAGAACATATTGCCGAGCAGTAAGATACAAAATGTACTTCAGGAATAATAATGGAACCAAAAGTTAAGAGTGTGAGTAAACAGATGCCAGCTGTCAGAATGCTTTGTGCAGATACAGTAGTGAACACCTTAAGCAGTTAGGCGTCTCTTATGTCTGCTGTCTGGAGTCCTGCTTTTACCTTAATATATCTTGACCAAGGACTTAATTTCAGTTTTATTAAAAACCCAGTAATTATGCACATTGATAAACATTGAGCATTTTTTTTTGTGCTCAGAGAACAGTGTGTTTCTGGAAATTACAGATTAGCCACAAAGGTGGGAATGGCATTTATGAGTTCTATAAATATCAACAGGATAGATAAGATGATCACCTTTTCTGATATTCAGAAATGTTTGATTTGTACAGATAGTTTCTGGTGAAGAGGCTTTTCTTCTCACGGTAGCTAGATTCGTTGTGTAAAACTAATTCACATTGGGAGGCCTGATGTTGCCAGGCATTCAGAGTTTCTTAATGGTGCAGTATATAAGTAGGACTAGTGGTTGTTTTATATTCTCAATTGATACTGAATTATCAGAAAAAACTCCACCAAAAACCTGGATGTTTTACAATCCCAAGAAATATGTTTGTTAGGGAATACCATGTTAGTGAATAGTCTGTGCTGTTTGTTTTTTTTCTAATGCAGAGTTTATACATATTTCAGAAATAGGTTTTGTTTAAAGACTAAAATGGGACAAATAAAATTGATTGTGTGTTTCATAGGCTTAAAGTTTAGATCACCTGCAAAAAATCTAGTCATATTACTTGTTCATAACAGAACTTTATAAAAGCCATAATTTACTGTACCGCTACTTGTTAGGAAGAAGTGACACTGAACATTTGTGCAAATTTGATTTGATGTTTGCTTCAAATTTTAGTTGATCATATTCTAAATGGCTTTTAACAGTTCACTTGTAAGTTTCAACTTTGAGATGTAATGGATATTCGATGTGAACTCATCTGCTCCTTGCACTTGTGATAATTAAAACGCTCTAAAAGTGGTCTTGAGGTTTGTGTACCAGCTAAATTGTGAGTTAACTGCTGACAGATAGAGTGCCTGCATTACATCATGAACCTTGGCTGTGGACCCTAGGGGTGAGTGAACGGTATGAAAGAGCTGGTGTCTCTTTCAAGAAGTTTGGAATACTGTTACATATAGGTAAGCTACCAGAAATTTCTGATGCTTTGTGGTACAGTTAGATTTTTTTTTTTTTTTTTTTTGCTGTTTCCAGCAAGGACAAAGCCAGGCTGGAATTGTCTTCAATACAGAACACTACTAAATTTTGAATCAGTATAAAAAAGTCCTCAGAAATGTTATATTGTGCCCTGGTGTTGGAGTAGGGGTTGTACAAGGGTTGGTCTGGCAAATCCTGCAAGCTGGCTTCCTCACAGCAGAAGTCCTTCAATTTATTTGCTATTTCACAACATACTTCATCAGCTGTCTGTAATAATGCAGATATTTTTGGCTGACAGTTCAAAGAACAACCTGACTGAGTCTTCATAGGCCGGTCTGAGAAACGTCAGCTTAAGCTGTCTTCACAAATCTTGCTTGCTTGTTCAAGGTCCCTGACAGTTTAAGGAATTCTATTCAGCTTTCGGTGTATCTAATCTGATACTTAAAAAGATGCTTTTCTCTGAAAAAGAGTGAATTTGCCTTGAATATGCCAGTACATGAAAATGCATATTTGAGTGGGTGTATAACTTAGAGCTGCTTAATTCATTCAAGTACTTTTGCATACAGATTCACTTTGCACAATTATGGTGACTGTTGCCTCTTGGATTATCTGCTTTTACACAGTCACTGTTAAACTTAAAACCATTTGATATCATCTCTCTGAGTCTGAAACCATTTATTGTCTTTTCCTTAGCAAAGCTAACTCACATCTTTGAGATGTTCTGATCTCTTCCTCTGTTCTTTGACACTGAATTGCTTCATTTTGCAAGTAAAAGTTTCAAGGGAGATGGAAATTGAGATTGCTTAGGTACAAGTTAGCTGAGAAAGCAAGTGTTTTGTATGCTACTTTGACATTTCCATCTACTAAAAAAACTTCAAAGTAGACTATATAAGACCTATTAACAGTTAAGTCCACTGTATTTTGTTTCAGATTACAGTAAGGAGTGTTTTAACTCATTTTTTTTTTTCAAGAGTATTTATAGTTTAGGAAAACACTTTTGGAGTGCTTCTATTCCCATGCTTTCAGATAAATATATTTTGTTCCTTCCAAGATGAATATGAAATAGAATGAGCAGAAATTAATAGCAAGACTCCGTTAATGTCCCCTGTAGCAGGCATTGTAAGCCCACTCTTTCTTAGTTTTCTTAGTCATATTTCTGTGAAAAACTTTAAATATGATATCAATAATTTATTACTTAATATAATAAGCATTTAATGTTAATGCAGCAATAATGAGGTAAAAGGAGCTGAGAGAAGAAATAGAAGTCTTGAATCTTAGAACTATTATAAAATTATATTGGTATTTCTGTGGTTGCTTTACTGTCCATTCTCCAAGAAATACTGGTTGGGTTTGGTTTTTTTTCAGAAAAAGTTGCTTCAGGATTCCCATGTAGCATGAATTTCATATGCCACTCAGAAATGGCCTACACACTTGATTTTCTATTTGCTTGATTATCTTGATATGTCATCAGCTTATTTTGCATTACGAGATTGCGGTCTGAAGTGTTTTTGTGAAAGTTTTCCTTCTTTGTTTTAGCTCTTCTGTTCAATTATTTATGTATAATAACGCCCATTCCCAATCACTGATATGCCTTGCTTAGGAATGGATACCATTAAGAATAATCTCAGACAGTTTTTTCTTTTCTAGAAAATGTAAATTCCTCGTCAATATCCCCATGTTTTGACCCTGTTATGACTATCAGCATAACGCATTTTCTTCTCTTGGAAAGAAATGCATTAGATGGATTAGCAAAGCACTAAAAATATCTTTGCTTAACCACTAAATTATATAACCATCCGATTTCTGTTGGCTGCTGCTCTCATGCTGTGATGCATTTTAGAAATCTGCATTTTACGGCACATCAAGTGAAAAAAGTTTTTGGTTTACATCAGATCTTCTTTGAGGGTTTCAAACATATCCTTCTTTATGTCATTTTTAATTCAAAAAGTTAAAATTAGGATTTACTGAAAGCTTCCGATAACTATTGTCACTTCAAAATTTGAAAATGCTGCTGGTTTTGTATTATATATTCCTTCTCTTTTTTTGGTCACTCTGGAGTGGTATATCTGATTTTACCCTTGGGTTTGTGGTGTGTTTTGTAGGGGAGGGGTGTTTTAATGAATAGTAATTTAGATCCACTGCTGAGAGCCACGGTAGTCTGAAATGAGTCATTTTTCTAGAAAGCTCTTTACATATGCAAGTGAAGATCTGGTCACAATGACCAGCTGTAGAGCTAAGTGTCATCTTTTTTCTGCGCTTTCTGATCATTTGAAATAAAAGATTTTGTTTTTTCTTCTCTCCTTACAGAGGTCCCTGGAATAGATTAACTCTAGAAAATCCTTTATTTCAAATGCTCAGTTTATAGACTGCTGGCTTTTTTTTATTTCTTTATGGGGAAAAAGCTCATGTTGTATCGCAATGGAAGTCTTGCCTGTAGTCAGGTTGCTTGTGATAGGGCTGTAAGATTCGTTTTTTTGTGACTGTGACAAGTTGGCTTGTATCCTAAGGTCAACCAAGTGTCACCTTACTCTGCAGTTACATCCTTTCCTGCTGCTGCTTTTTGTGTAGCTGTAATGAAAAAGAAAAAAAAATGGATGTGTGAATAAAGGAAATGATGCCATCAGAGCAATCCCTTTGCATGTACGGGAAAAGACTCTGCATCTATAATCAGCTGGCTAAAGGGCATGAGAACATCCTGAAATGTAGTTGGGCAGCTTTTGTTGAAAATACCCTGCTATGTCCCATTAACTTGTTCAGTGTTGCTCAGAAACAATGCCTATGGACAGAGACACAATATTAGGCCTTTTTCCCTTTAATCAGTCCCCCCAAAAAAGTGTGGTTATTGTAGTGTATAGCATCGTCTTAAAGTTGGTATTGTTGATGTACTGCCTCTGGAGGAGTAAGTGCACGAAGGGTTCAAATGTTCCTCGGCACGCTTGTTTGTGCTTTCACTTGTGATGTTCTTTACAAGTGAGTGGGAGAAGCCTGTGCCTTTTGCAGACCCTTCTCAGAGTTCCTCACTGCAGACATGCATCTTGTTGAGTAGAGAGCTGAAGTTGCTACTATTCGTTTCCAGTTACGCAACTCACTGTTGCTCTCCTATTTGCTCTCACTCCATTCTGTCTGGAAGATTTGTCTCCGCGTGTTCCATCTCATCTTTTAACTTGTACAGACTTGGGACCCTGTTCACTACATATATTTTAAATGACTGAAGTGGTGGAACCTAGTCTGCCTGTCATTGTGCAAGTGTTAGCAAAATAAATGCACTAATAATAACAGGAGCAAGGAGAAGATGATATCCTGTGGGGGATTTTTAGATCTCTTGTTTCGTATAGATCCAAGAATATCTTCTTCAAAAGTACTGTGCTGGTAAGAATAAACAAGGGGGCTTTTTCTTCCTTCTTTTCCCTGTGACTTACAGGGTAGAAATCACAGATTTCTTGTGTTGGTCTCCAGCTTCTTAGACTCGGCCCATGGATATGTGCAATTGCTGCTAGCTGCTATAGAGAATGGGATCAAGGCATTACAGCTGTCTATTCTGCCTTTCTAATGCTGAAATATGCTTAGCATTTATGCAAGAGAAAATAGTCACAGATTTTTATAACTTAAAAAAAATAGGTGAGAACATTATGTTGAACCTAGTGAATGAATTTAAAGTGGAAGATCTACATTCTTCAGTAGCAAGAACAAGGAAAGACTGGCATGAATCAGATTCTGCATAGGAGTGTATTAATATGAGAAAATTATTTTCTTATTAAAATGATCTAAAAATTACAATCACAATGGAGAGAATTTTGTGGAATTTTAATACGAAAAGGCTCAAATGCTCCCACCTCATAATTTGAAATAACTTGCTTTTTTCATGACCCTGAAGGACACCTTAAAATATACTTTATTAATCCTAGATGTCAATTTTGTAAAAAATTATGAGACTATAGTAGCAATGTAAGATATTTGTTTTGCTGCTTTCTATTGTACCTTTCATTCTGAAGGAATAACTTTACATGCTCTGCTTAGCAACTCATCATTGCTGTTAGCTAATTCTGAGGTGAAGAAGACTTGAAAAGGAGCATACAGTTTGCTGCTCATCAGATGAAGAGGGAAAAATTGGTCAAGAGTTTCTTAAAAATTCATCTTACTACTAAAATGCTCCCTGTGATGTTATTCTTTTTAGGAGCAGACAAAACATTTTCTGATCTAATCAAAGAACAGATAATGGCTTTTACCCCTTTTATGCTGTAGCTTCAGAGGATAAAAGTGTGATCTGAACCTGGCAGGTTTTTTAATTTACTCTTCACATAATACATTGGTGAAATAGGAAATGTTGGCCATGCTAACATCAACAGCAAAACTCCCACGGGTACCAGTGGCAGCAGGATGTCGCTGATAGAGCTGTGTTCGTTGTGAGCTGCATGTTTTGTGGAAGTCACAGGCAGTTAAAAGGCCAAAACCAAGATACCAGAAGTTCCCAGCTGGACTGTAAGGGATAATCAAGCACAGAGACAGTTCAGTTACCACTGAAGGAAACCTTTTAAGTTCTCGGTTTGGTGCCTTAGGTGTCCACTCTTCCTAATTCCCAGAAAAACTAAAATTCTGGCCTTATTTTAGAAATTGCAAAGGAACTAATAGAATTTTCTGAAACTTAGTCCTTTCCCTTTGCAATCAGTTAAGCTTCTGTGGCAAATCTGTATGTCACACACTGGCTGATGCTACTCATGCTGAATGCTGTGCCCTTCTATACACTGTGCCAGAAAACTCTGGTTTGAGTATGATACAGCTCAGTATGAGTAAGGGTGACAGACAAAATTTATTCTAGAAAGACAGGTCAACTCAGTTGCTGAGAGTATCCGTATTTCTGGAAATGAGAGTGGGGTGTTCACTTTGAAAAGCTTAACTGAGGATGCAGTTTTGTTTTATTGCTCTACTAAAAAAAAATCTGGTTTCTGGATTTACATATATGTGAGAAATATGTGAGAAAAACTGGATGAGTTTCCAATGGAAATAGCTGATTTTATAGGTTGCTACTACTTTTTGCGGTGCAGCTGCATTTGTATTGCAAAGATCCTAGTTAACCAGATAAAAGCATCTTATCGAGCATGGTTTTTTTCCTCAGCTTTGCTTGTTTGGCACGTGTTTCTGGAAGGTCATCTAGATCATGGTGGCACATTTCTCTGGCTAGGTGCATGTACCACTTACCTAGTGCCAGGGCATGCCAGGTGGCTTTTTGCATGTGCGGTAGGACAGAGACTTCCAAGGAAAAAAGGGTACTGGAGCTCTTGAGACAGCTGGCTCCCAGCTGTGCTTCTTCCCAAAAGATCTTTAGGAGTGGGCATGGAATGTGCTGTGAAATTCTGGCAGTAGCAGCCAGAAGCCTTCTGGTAGAGGCAGCAACTCTAGGAAGGACGATGATCAGGAGTGGGCGGCTACTGCTTCCAGACTAATTCTGCCAACAGTCTGTGTGTCGCTCTTCCCCAGGGATTTGGCTGGCCAAGAGCCAGCTCTGGGTTTGGTCAGTCAGCCTAGTGAGCTCCTTGTGCTCTCAGACCACTGGCTGGACATTAGTCCAATGGATCTGGTGCACAGCAGAACTTGGTGATGTGAGTTTACTTCCCAAGGACACCACAGCGTCAGTGTGACTGAAGCAAATTGCTTGTGGTGAGGCACCATGTCAGAGGTATGTGACCTGGCTACAAGTACTCAGGTTTGTGTGGAAGAGAGCAGGGGTACTCCCTGAGCTATGAGCTCAGGTTCGATCTGAGGCTGTGACCCTGCTGCACTTTCACAGTATTGTGGAAAATCAGCCTTACTTCTTGTGACTCTTCCCAGCTGAGCTAACTAGCTCAGTCCCAAGACTGTGCTGGTATAACTATACAGCTTCCAGCTCTGGAGCAGACTTGTTCAGTGTTGCATTGTACGTTGTATATAGTCTTCAGTCAAGCTTGTCTGCAGACTCTTCTCATGTACCAAGCAAAGTACTGTCTAATACAGCTGCTCTGCTCTAAAGATAAAATCTGATGAACACTTGTATACATCTGCAGCAGTGAAGGCCGAATAGTCCCTCCTAAAAAAAGTAGGATATGAACTGAGTGCTTTAGCTAACATGGTGAATAGCTTTGTGCGATACAGAGTGAGTTTTAATAAATTAGCATGGTTCCAAAGGAAGCTAAATATGTGACATTCAGTGGATCTCCTGTGTTCAAGACCTGACCTTTTGGCAATAGCTGTGAAAGAATATACAGCAGAATCTTGTTAATTCATGCTAATGACTTAAGAGACCTATCACGGATTACTTGATTTTACAACTTAGCAAGTAAGTGAAACATGATGACAAAACTTGATGCACACTTTAACAGCATGTTCTCTGCTAATTTACTTAATAGTAGCAGTTTAGTTGTAAATATATTTGCAATACATGAGTTAATAGTATCATTAATGAAAGCAATGATGACATCCTGAAATGACACTTTCATACAGCAGCCTATTATTAAATATCTTCAAAGAAACAGGACGAATTTAGTAGTTCTGAGAGCGTAAGACCAGTGAAGTTTTCTGCAGGTAATAGATGTTTTTTAACATTAGTAAAAACGTTCTCATGTGTCATATCATAGGATAAGCGTAGCTCAAGGTAGTTAGGAAGAGTTTTCCTGACTAATGTAGTATATATGTAGGTTAGATGTGTGTAAAAAGTTTTGTCTGCAGGTTGAATTACTCCTAGAGAGTGAAACTGCTAACTTACGCTCTTTTTTAAAATAGTAATTCCAAAACTACAGGCTCATTGAACATGGTCTCAGATGTTCCAGTAAATTCTGTGGTCTTCAAAACAGAGAATAAATATATCCGTTATGAAAAAGTCTGCGGGTTTTGGTGACCATTTTTTTCAGTATACAGTGTGTTTCAGTGTTAAGTACTATTAATACAGTTTCATTACTCTCAGTATGTTCTTAAATGAGCAAATAAGACTTTTTTCAGTACGCATGAGAAAAGGACACGGAGCCACTTAACACTTGCAATGATTTTAGTGAAAGAAGGAGCTGAAGACTCTGTATTGGAAATATCATACACACTTGTTCCTGTGCACTGGTGTGTCAGCAGAGGAGTCTGACTAAATAAGGCAATGCATGAGTAGAGCTTATCAGCATTTGACAGGAATATCGTCCGCCAACAGCTGATACAGTAGCCCATCTTTTCGTGCTATCATCGTCTCTCTGCGCTGCAGAGATGTATGTTTATCGTCTGCTCAGTTGCTGATTGTGCTCAAAACTTAGCCCTCCACCTTTTCAGTTAGTTTATGCTAGAAATCATAAAAGTGAGCTGAAACTCGTGGTCAAATGTATTTATATTTGTATTTATGTAAAAATGTGGAATTGTCAGCTTTCAAAGTTTAGAGGAATCATGTACTGTCCCTTCTGTTTCTGCTCCCACCAAATAGAGTGAATATTGTTTGATAATATAAATAAAACATAGAAAACTTTGTGCATATGGGTGCCCTTGTTGTACTGCTATGCACTAAAAAATGCTTGTGAAAACTATCCATAACATTATGAAACCAAGTCCTGACTGATTTTTTGCCTTCCTCGTTCTGAGGAGCTGATACCACTCAAATGAGTGGCTAAGCTCCCAGTGACCTTTCTGGGAATAGGATTACACCTTGCATGTTTGTAGGTGTTTTTAAAAAAATCCAGACTAAAATACCCTTAACGTTGTTTCAGTACAATTCTTCCTGCTAAACTGAGTGTGATTGCCAGATTTGGTCCCTGTGTTGTGCAAGAGTTTGGGTTTTGAAGATTTTAGGAATAAAGTGACTAGGCCAATAAATAGTCTTTAAGATCTAGTGGTAGTTGATCTGCTACAGAATGTCCCCAAACAGTCTAATTGGTGACCTGCAAGTATTTTTTGATAGTGAAAGTGATTGTAAATTTCTGTTCATGTATGGGCTTTTTAAAGAGATTTCTGAAGACTATTAGTCATTAAATTCTTATTATTCCTTCTCATGAAGACAAATCAAAGATTTGTGAACCCCTCCTTTTCTTGCAAGTGCAAGTCATTAAACTGCGAGGCCAAGGATGCTGCATTATTGGCGAAATATTACCCATAAGGACGAATATTTTTCACATCGAGTTGGAACTTAAGACAATAGTGAGAATTGCCACTTGCTTCTTTATAGCACACTTTTAATTTCTGGTTCCTCCTGACTGTTTCCCTCTACTATCTTCTCAAGTCGGATGGATGGATGGATGGATGTTTTTTCACTTGTTGCACTGACTTTAGTCTTTTCATATTAATCCTTTTACAACTGTCTTGAGCTCAGATGCCTGCCCCAAATTGGTTTTTGCACATGCAGCTAAAAGTAGTCTTGATAATTTTGCAATTATTCCAATTTTACTGTAAATGGAAAGCAGATAATGTGAACTTCTCGGTATAAAATCAGATCCAGTGTCATTCTGCCTTCAACAATACATTGTATGTACTTTCTGCCACCCAATACTCTACTGAGGCAAGTCGGTATCTTGCTTATTTGTTCTTCCATATCCCATCGGTACCGTCTTCCTGTTCTCACAACAGCATTGTCAGTGTTCACCCGGTTTGTCCTCTTCTGTACAGGAAGCTAGCTGGGGAATGGAGAGTGTTTGGCATCCTTCTGAGAGCATTCTGAAAGTTCAAAGGTTGTTATATGGGAACCTCACATTTTGTAAAAGTTGTTCATTGTGCTGCACATAAAATGATACAGAGAAAGACTAAAACTCCTATAGCAGCTTAGAGAAGGGTCTTCTGATAATTCCAGGAAAGTGAAACAGATACATTTGGAAAAATAAAAAAAAAAAACAGTGAGGCTTTTTGTTTTGGTTTCCTTTTGCCTTTTTCTTTGTGGTAACTCTCTCCTAAGCTTGGAATGAAGAAACGGGTTTTGTTTCCTTCAAAAATTACTTTGCTGTTGGGACAAGTAAGGGGTTTGCATCTCTCTCATGGGAAGAATATTTACCTATGAACGCTCTCACTGGATATTTGCTGGAGGTGTTAGTTTCTTGTGCACCACTTAGCATCACAAAAGAATAAAATACACCATTTCCTGATCGGGAGTGATGCATGTAATCCTGTTGGCCCTGCAAGCACTATTTGCTTTTTCCAAAGGGCCTTTTCATCCTACCCAATGCGGAGCTTAAAAAACCAAACCCCGCAATTTTAGTGAAGGGATCCGTTTTCTTCAATTCAGTAGCCTGACTTAAATGTGCTAATGTGAATTCACAGTTCAGTAGCATTGTTGTATGCAATGTATTTAAGAGAGATGCCTTGCTGTCCCCAAACCTGTCTCTGATAACAGTACTGAAAGAATAAGCAGCAGCTGATTGGGATGTTGCCCGTTAGAGCACGTGTGAAGGGTTTGCAGTAGATGCGGGGTGTAATGGACTGTTTACCATGTGTGTGATAGCTCCTGCACGTGGCTTTATACCCAAGTCCCCTCCAAAATAACAGTACATTGACAGAGAAAATAGGGATGCTTTCAGGCTGCCTTTTTGACACCTTTCTGTTGTGCCTGAAGTACTCTGTTAATTTTCTCGAACGTGTCTGCAAACCCCCAGGACTGAGCTGGATGCAGTATAGTAGACATGCATGATCTGTCTGAAAGACAGTATAATGTGAGTGTAGAGGTACAGAACCAATATAGCCCTGAATTTAAATGCAGTGACTATGCAGGAAAGCATGGTAAAGCCATGAAAATTGTTTAGTTATTCAGGGATGTTTTGTTTTGAGGAATTTTTATTGGTGAATCTTGTATTTCAATTTCTGAAAATACGTTTTGAAAATACTTTAGTTGCTGTGACCATATTAATTTTACAGACTTATAGTTTCATGTTTTCTAGTTATTTTAAAAATATTTTGCTCTTCATAAATGTTTTATCATGGTGTTTTCACACCACACAAATTTACTGGCTCTGTAATGAAGGCTGTCTCATTTTTAAAAAAGCAAACATAACAACAAAAAAAAACCCTCTTGAAGCAGTCCAGGTCTCTGCAATATGGACCGTATAGCACCTGAATATCTGTTCCTACATAATAGCAAGAGTTTGGCAAGCTGTATTATTATATTATACATTGTTAATTATGTATTATAAGGGAAATTAAACCTTAAGAGTACTTGAACTTTAAAGAATAATTCCTTTAGCAGCTGTGTTGTTAATTGCCGAATCAGACAACATGATTAGCTTTTGTAGAAGTTTGGTTAACAATGTCTACAGTAAAGTCTAAGGAAGCATCATCTTGGGTTAGATGTACTTGATTACAAATTTTTATCCTGTGTCATTTTCCAGTACATTTTGTGGCACGCATGTTTGGCATACATCAAGGACAGAGAGAAAGAGCTTAACTTTAGTCCGTTTTAGAGATGTATTCACTCTAGTTTTGTGCTGAACAGTAACTAAATACAGATGCTTCTGTGAAGGAAGTTTAGTCATCTGAGATGATCTACCTGACCCCTCCCACACTATTGTATTTTCTTTTTAATAATCACTTCAGAATTAAACATAAATGTTTTGACAAAAATGCCAAACGAGTATATTTGAAAATATCTAAGACTGATTTAATCTTACAAAAACTCCAAACAAACGTGAAACTGACAACCAACTTTCAGTCCCTCTGCTGGGAAGATAAGAATTTGGAAGTCACTGGCAGAGTACCATACTACTGCTACTACTAATAATAATTAATGACACTTGTTAATTGTGGGAAGACATTTTTATGCTGAGAGAAAACATCTAACTTTGCTGTGATGAGGCTGTATTTTCAGCATCTCATTACAATTTATTCTTTTATACAGTTCATGCTTCTAAGGAATTCTAAATTCAAACTTCCTAGGTGATTTTATTCTTTACTATTATTTATTAATTACTAGTCATTACCTATGATTTATCTTTTGGATCCTTTTATATATTAACAAAGTGAGTCCTGCAGGTGTAGTAGTTTATCCATTCAGAATTTGCTTCATTAGGTTGCAATGTTTACTGTTCACACAACTCCAGAAGCAGACAGTCTGTGATGTGCAGATATGACTTCGTGTTCTTGAAAATAAACAAGGTGAAAGCTTTCATACTGAAATCTATTTTAAAAAATTATTTATACTTTCAAACCTGTAGTTCACATTCCTTTATCTGTTTTGCACAGAGCAAAGAAATTTGATGGAAAAAAAAATCTGTTTCAATGTATTTTATCACCTGCTGAGGCACATCGTCTGGGATGAAACTTTTAAGCTTTTTGTGGATTCGTTTTTCAGGTTGTAAACACAAATTCTGTTTTGGGATACCAAAGCCTTTCTCACAGGTGCCAATGTGCTAGCTTTTGTAGCTAGGCCTGCGACCTGGAAGTGGAATATCCTGCTGCATATATTGCAAACCAGGTCTTGTAATTAATGAGAGGGACAGGTCCTGAGGGTATAACCTGTGTAATAAAGAGGCTGAGGTCTGTTTTCTTTGTGGAAGTCTGTACTTAATCTGAAGATTAAATTACTCCAAATGTATGGTGATTTGTCCTCATTTTCTCAAGTAAACTGCCTTAATTTGAAACCTTTTATCTGTTTCTGCTAGTGGTGAAATTACCAGAAGAAAACTCCTTGCTTTTGTGATAAAAAGCTCAAACTTAGAGAAATAAATGGCTTCCTTGGAGTAGTTATGTTGTGGGGTGAACCTCCTGGTGTTTTCCTAAGGGCTGTGCTGGAAGATTAAGGAACTTGGGTAGTTCTTTGAAATGTATATGGGAAAGGTCTTCTCAATTCCTCCTAAGAGAAAGAGCAATATTATTCTCTCTGCTATGAGAAGTATGTGAGGTTTGCAGGGGTTTTCTGTAGTGCCCTAATACAGAGGGATACTTTTTCTCTCCTGTGCTCAAATTACAATATACGAAAGCAAATATTTATTAACAGACCTTTCAGAGGCAGTGCAATGTCAGCAACAGCACTCGACACATCCTGGATAACTGGCAAGCTCAGTTGCTTCCTGCCCCTCCTGCAAATACCACCTTACTTGCCTCATTGTATGCGAACACAGTACATTCCCTCTTTGCTTCTATCCCCAGTGAATAAGCCACAATTAAAGATACTGATGTTTCTGCTGAGTAGGAGCATTGGATTCATAATCCGCTCCTCAGCTCTGATTCTTTCCCCGTGTCTCTGAGTAATTTTTTTAGCACTTAAACAGCTGCACCATCTAATAATTACACTTGTGGCTGTTAGTTGCTGCTGGGCTTTGTGAATTGTGTCACAAATTATTGTAGGGATTTATGCTGCTCTGTCATGGCATTTCACACAAACATGATGGTTTCTAGTTACTACTTTTCTGTGTTTAATCCAGTACTTCTTCTGTAATAGAACAGTTCTGAGGGTCACATTTCCTCTATGGAGCCTTACTTCCTCACCTGTTTGCTGTGGGCCCTTCCAGCCTTGGTGGGTGGTGGCTGGCTCTTTTGAAAGTTCTCTCTATTGTAAAGGCTTTAAATAACCAAAGGAGCTGGGCAGACGCTTGCTTATGCTGTCCTAAATTTGTTCATTTTTAAAGATTGATTGCATTGTTGTTCTATGTTTCTGTCACTATTTCTGTTAGCTTATTTGTAGACCCTGTAAGATTGGTACTGTGATACGCACCTGTTCCTCTAAATCTTTCTCCTCTATTGCATCTTGTCCTTTCATGAAAATGCAGGGTGAGAAGGGGTGAGGGAAAGAAGATCTGTCACAGGAATTTCTCTTTCGGGGTTGTATTTCACTTTCAAGTTTTTACCTTTGTCACTGTAAGATCATGTGCCGAGGTCTTGGCGATGCAAAAGCTAGAAGTTGTTAAGAATATACTCGAGAGTGGGGGGTGACCATTCAGCCCGTCTGCAGCTGGCTCCTCGGTGTCCTTGAACAAGAGGGCTTGGGAGTAGGTTGGATGGATTGTCTTGCTGACAGCAGCCCACTCCTGATTCCGAAAGGCTCTCAAACACTGCTGAGAGTGGGTAAGGATTTACTGGATGGAAATAATGCCGACAGGAAACATCAGACTGGATGAGCGCATGCGTTGTGCACCGACCACCTCTGTGTATCCAGCGGAGTTGTGGAGTGAGGAGCCGCCACTGCCAGGTGACTTGGTGGCTCGGTCCCTGCCCTGCCATGGCGAGGCATTTAGACACCATGGTTCTATGGAAGAGATGGTCACTTAGTGGCAGCAGGAGAGCAGGAAGAGCGTTTTTCTCCACCTTTCCATTCTCCGTCTTCCCAAGTATTGAATGATGGGCAGCAGGTCGCTGCCAGGCAGGAGGGAGCCGTGTGTGCACGTGTAGATGAGGCCGCGCCGTGTCCCTGAGCCCGGTGCCGTGCTGTGCCGCTCCTGTGCCTCCGCTGATCTGCCTGAAAAGAAAAACAGGCTTCAAGCATAGCTAATGTGGCTGTGTTCACTTGGGAAGATCTCAACTGTTACACTGCAGCTGTATATATAGTGTTGTGGGTATCTGAGTGCTGTGACAGAAAATGACTTATTTGCATGCAGTTTTTGTGTGACAGCGTGAGTGCCATTGATCCCTTTCCCCCTGGGGCGCTTTCATGCAGCCACACTACTGACACTCATGAGTGCTTTATGTTGTCTCTTTTCTGTAATGTTTTTTCTAGTGTTTTGTTTAGCTTTTGAAAGTGATTAAACCCTTTGTATATGAAAATCTGCTTTATGTTTCTGTCATAGTACTGCTAGCTAGCTTCTTTTATTTTTTTTTCTTAAGGCCCTTTGATCAGCAGGACTAGTCTGGCACCTCCTTCTTGTAGGAAGATTGCTTTAGAACTCCTTTACCTTTTTTGCTGTACTTGGGTACATCATTATTCCTGACTCTTCTGAGCTGTCTCCAGAGTAATTAACCAGCTCTGCACAGATTTGCATTCTTTTGTAACCGAGTGTTGAGTTGTACTCACTGTGCATCATGGGTAATAATAAAGACTTTTTTGCTAGTTTTGGATCATTTTAGGTATAGTTATCATGGATACACCCTTCCTCTGAAATATCTCTTATGCTATTTACCTAAAGTCACTCATTCTATTGCAGCACCATATTTTAAGGATGGTGTTGGGAATGTTTTTTTGACTGCTCTCAGTTTAGTCAGATGTCCTAGATAAAGTATGTGGTGCAGTAAAAATTTGCTGGGGAAACAAAAGCTTAAGTGATCTCATATTCTTGTTAATGCCCTGCAATGTTGCTTTGTGTATATCCTGCATATTTCTGTTGCAGTATTGTTTGGTTTTTTTGACTGTTTTTTTTTTTCTCTGAATTATATATCTTAATATAAACTCAAGTCACACTGCCCTCTTTCTTCCTTTCCCTTCGGACCAACTATTACCGTGATCCTGACAGCAGAATCTCCCACCTTCAATCAGAAACATGGTATCTGATCTCCATGAAAGAACTCTTCAGTTTGGTGTCTTAAGGTCATCCTCCTGGTATGTAGGTAGTACAGGTTCAAACTGGGAGCAGGCACACACAATTCAGGTTTCACACTTTTCACCGATTCAGTGTCCTCAGTTACTACCAGAGACACAAAGGATGTGTGGTACTGCAAATTCTGCCTTTGGCAATGTTTTCTGAATACTGACCATAAGCCACTCATCCGTATTTAAATGCATGAATTTAGAGCCTAAATCCTTGTAAATTATGTCCTGAAACTCATTATCACAGAGTCATATAAGTCTAGATGAGGGAATGTATTTTGCATATGTCTCTGAGCATTTCCTTTAGGCAAATTTAAGCTTCCTGGTGTTTAACATGCTCCCCAGTACCTAATCTGTACATCAGATTCTCTCCCATTCACTACAAGATGATCTAAGCATTATTTCTAAGCATTAGGATTTTTACGCCTCATATCTAAACACAGCATTGCTGAGCTTCATAATGCTCTGCTCCTGATCTCTGTGTACTGTAAAATGTGAGCAGTTTAAATGTCCCTGTTTTACCAAGGCACTTTGAGTAGAAAGTGTACATGCTGCGGAGATGGGGTAAAATTACCCAGGCAAAATAACAAGTGGATGGATGAGCTTGATGCCTGCCTCAAAGGCTGAGTAGCTGAAACACCTGATGAAGATTTCAGTGTCAGTTGGTTTACTTCAGTGCCTGCTGAACAGTTAGTTCCTTGCTATGCTCTTTTCATCTAGATGTACCTGAAGAGTATGGACAACACTGAAGATGACTGAAGTAATGTTTAAGGTGATGCAGCTTACAGTTGTTGGAGTGTTCTTGTTTGCATGGAAAGGGGCAGGGAAGCAGACACAGGAAATACAGTTAAAATGTCCTTTTTATGACACGTGACAAATAGGTCCAAAGAAGATGAGGAAAGCACACTTAAATCATATTTTTTAATTAGCCAGAGCAGTAATGTTGTGTTGGTGCATATGTAATCTTTATTTCTTTTAATCAAAACATTTATTTTTAAATAAGTTGGTAGTATGATTTACATTTTCTTTTAATACATTGATAATGTTGCTAAAAATCAAACCATTTATATTTTTGATTCATTACCACTTCACTGGGATATTTTATTCCTCTGCAAGACAAGCTTTTCCATGATAGCTTATGCTGCTAAGGAGGATTTTTAATTAAAATCATCATTATTTTCTTTTACTGACACTGAATTTCTTGTCATTGCCAGTAAGACTAATATATGATACTGAATGTGATCCTATAGTACTAATACATTTTTTTCACTGCGTATCTTGCTGAAAGAGCGAAATACATATCTGAACTTGTGAATTTTGAACTAATACTGTTTACATGTGCAAGTAGGAAAAGATGATGCACCCTTCCCCCTTCATTGTTAAGTGGTAAATTGTTGCTATGGTGATTGTTCTTTCCATCTCATCAGCTATAACCTGGTTTTCCACATCAACTGAGTAGCTGCAAGCAAAGCATGATATTTATTAAATTTTTTTAATATATCAGTTAATATTGTTTTGCTACATAGTTGTTGTCTTGGGACTTAATGTCAGCTTCAAGATGCAGTGAATGTAAGCAAGATAGGTTTAATTTTGTAGTATATAAATCTGTGCACTCATTAAAGCAATCTTCATGTAGCTACCAAGAACTTTAAGTAGGCTTCTTGAAGGAAGCTTATCTTTGGTGTGTACCATGGATTATTACTTTTCTTTCATTATTTGAAAGACTATAAGCTATTGTAGTAAATATGTAAAATACTTGGTAAATCTGAGTAAGGTCTTGGTTAAGCAATCTGTTGTTTGTTGGCTAAGGTCATGAAAACAGGATAGTTGTAGTAAAATACTTTCTTTTCTTGCTGTGTAAATTGGTACACATGGTTCCAATGCAGAGAAATGCCTGCACAGTGGTGAGAGTAAGCTGGGTGACCTGGTGTGGAGTCACCAAAGGGCAAAAGAAATCAATATGGTCTGGATGTGGTCCGATGCTTATACACAAGAGATTTGTGTCAAGAAAAAGGCCAGAATCAGTGTGTGACCCATCAAAATATTGCCCTGAAGCCAGGCATACCTTCTCTCAGCACCACTACGAGGTTTTTCAGGAAATGGTCCAGATGTTATGGCAAACCTTGGAGCCATAGGTGCAACACTGTGGTATAGCAAAATAGATACAAATTTTTAAATAACCCTTTCAACTTAAATTGATACATTTAAAAGAGAGTATTTGTCCAAACTCACTTATGTACTTTTCATTACAATCAGTCTTTCATGTAAGATAAGAAGCATTTAAAAACGTAGCCGTATTAAGTTGTGTACTGTGTTGCTAGACAGCATATGAACAACTCTTGTTTCCGATTTTACTCATGTTCCAGTCATGATCAATAAAGGAGCAATATCGTATCCATCTCAGAAGAAGTTTTCTATTTATCACCTGTTTTGTAGTCCCAGAGAGAATCGGCACTATAGAGAAGTGTTCTCAAAAGACTCTACTCGAGTCTATCGTTTCATGTAGAGGCATCCTAATTATGATATATGAAAATGTAAATAAAAATCTTTTCTTTGTTAGTGGTCTTTTTGGGTTCTGTATATGAAAGAGTATTTTTCATGTCTCAAAATATTGTGCAGCCATAGGCAGACTTTGCATTTGATGTTCCTGACCTATATTCGCAGTGAGGGATGTTTTGCTAAATAATGTCAAAGATCATCTCTCAGAAGAGCAGTCTCTTACAAGATACGGTGAGAGTTATAGTACAAATATAAGGGCATTACCTATGCAGGCAAACAAGGAATTGGATTCTTATTTCAAGTAAGAAAGGTGTCATTGCACAATTTAAGTGTAGAGGAAAGAAAATTGCTTGGATCTTTTGGAAATACATACTGCATGACTACTGAGGGATTAATCCTTTCGGCCAGACCACAGTTCATTAAGTAGCCTAACAGAAAGTACTCCATGGAAGTGAGTATTGCCCTATTTCCTTTCAGCTGTAGGGAATGACAAGTTACTGAGAAAGCATGTCGTAAAGTCACCCAAGCCAAAAACAGCCATTACAGTGTTCTTGTCTTATCTGTTTCCTTTGCCTAACTTTATCAGGTATGATATTTTAGTTTGTGAATCTGCTTATCTTAGTTTCGTGAGCTATCTCTTTGCTTACTTTCCTCTCCCCGAGTCTGTATGATAGTACAAACAGAGCACCTGCAAAAGAGTGTACCAAACTGCAGGGCACAAAGTCCTTGCATATAGTTTACAATTAGGCGAACAGACCGCAGAAAGACTTTGTTATCATGTACTGATCCTTTTTTGTTGGGGGAGGGATACAAACAATTCCAGCATTTGAAGGAAAAACTGTTTGTGAAAGAAGCAGCTGCTCCATGTTTTGTCGTCGCATTTTCCTGAGTAACATTTCCTACAAAACCAGAAATGATTCCTCACTGAGCAGGAGCAGAGTGACCCAAGGCTCAGTAGCCCTCAGCGCCAAAAAAATAGTTGAGTAATCTTTATACCAAGCTCTTTATGTACCCAACCTTCTGACTTAGTTTCTTCTTTCCTGAAGCCAGTAGTTTCAAGTACATTTTTAGCCTGCAGTACCAGTGAACCAGTACCAAGATTCAGCTGCAAACATGAGACGGGGACTGATCTCAGCACAGGAATAACTGGTTGAGACAGAGAAGAGAAGATGGTTCCTTTCAGCTGTGCTCTTCCTCAGATTTACACATACTATAGCCTTGCCTTACCTGGCAAGTTTTTGTCCTACACAGTCCCTTAAAGGGATCTAGTGTGTTCCTTTGTTGTATGAGTACAATCGGGAATTTGATGACCTGGAAAAAATGTATTCGGGCAGAATGCCAGCCAGAGAAGAGAATCCTCTGAACAGTAGGACTGTGCACATGGGATCTAGTATTTCTTTCTGTATTATTTCCCTTTATAGTAATTGAGGGTGTTTTTAAATGCTTCAGTTGCTATTGTTTCAGAAACCATGGACACATTTATATAGTACAAGAACAGTTCTATAAAAGACAAACGTAAGATCAAAACAAAACCACATTTGCCACATAAAAGGCTGTAAGAGAGCTATTCTTCATTCCAGTTGAATGTGCAAAAGTGTGCACAAGTGGCCTTGTTTTATCTTGCTAAATTCTACTGGTTTTCTGTAGCCAGTATTCTATTTTACTATACATTAATTAAAATACCTAGCTCTAAATTCTCCTGCATCTAGTGGTAAATAGACTTTGTGGCTGTGATATATAATGAGATAATAATTTGAATCTATTTCTTAGTGGTGTTGAAACAGATTAGAACATACAGCTACAATGATAAACAACTTCTCTATTTGAATTTATTATTTGTGCAAAAAAAGTACAAAATCAAAGTTGCAATTTCAATCATCTTTAACATGTATGTGCTGGAAAGGAGATAGTGTTCTGTCACTGCCACTTGTATAGGGAAAGATACACAAAGGAGCTGCTGGTGACTGCCAGAGAATATTTGTTGCTATAGATTGAAGCATATAGCATCAAAACCAGCTTAAATTAGAAAGGATAAATAGTGCTTAAAAAAGCAAACAAAAGAAAACTGACCAAACAAAACCTCACCAAAACTTCTTACCTTCTGGATTCCTCTGAGCCTGGTCAAGAACTGTAATTTGGTCTTCTAACCGTGGGGTCGAGGATACAGTGTTTTGACTACGTGAACGTAGTTCCACCCCTCAGTTCCGAGACTATCCTTAATACTTTTCTTGCCTTTGTAATTCACAAGGAAAAAGTGAAAAAATGGCCAGTATCAAAGATAATACAGATATCAAGGAATTTTCTAGGCTGTATTGGAAGATACTTTTTTCCTAACTAATTTTTTTCTTCACCTTGACTCGGTTTCTCTGTAGATGCTCTCAAATGCTTTAATTTCTTCTTTCTGCTGTGTAGCAGCTCACTGCTTTCACAGCTTAATTGCTGCTGAGCATATTTTGTTTCATTGCTAACCTGTCTGGCTTCCTGCCTTTTAACATTTCTGTTCTTTGATGTAAGCTTGGCATTGTTGAGAGGCAATACCATTGTTCAGGGAACTTGCTTCAACAACGTGGTTTGTTCCTCTTAAGCACTGGACAAATGTCATCTGAAGGATAACAGAGAGAAAAACTGTTAGACCTCTCATAAATATTTTCATCTGAGATTAGTGATACTACTTCTGTGTCTCACAGCCTTTCATCCCAGCAAATTGAGAAACATGATTTGCCCCATTCAAAAAGCATTATAATAAAGAAAAATGTTTTATTTAAAAAAGATCTGATTCATGGGAAGTAGATCAACAGACAACACTGATGTAGAGATTGTTCTTCTTAGCTAAATTAATTTTTAGCTGTGTAAATTTTTCTATATACGAAATATTCTGGATTGACTACTCAAAATTCTCTCATGCACTTTCAGGATAACAGTGTCTTTCCTAGTGGTTTGAAAGTGCTTGATGCAGAAGGCAGTTGGCTTCATGGATTTATTCCAAACTAATTGATGTATTTTACATGTAAGACAAATCTCATCTGAATCATTTTAATGTGTAAGAAAAGAGACCACTGAAGAGAACAGATAGATAACATTGGTACTGTAGTTACTGTGAACAGCACTGGACTGTAGAAGGGTTTAAGGAAGATATGTTGATTTACTTGAAAGGGCGTTAAGAGACAGTAGGTATAACCTGCAAATAAGTCTTCTGAGTAATTTTAGTTCTTATGTTGCCAGTACTAATAATCAAGTTTGTATCAGTTATTAAACATTATGCCATATTAGTTGACCCAAATAACAGACTTTTTTTGTTTGTTTATTTCAAGGACAGATGGATACTGAACATGTCTTTAAAAAAAAAAAAAAAAAAAAAAGTAAGGGTATTTAAGTTTCTGAATTCCAAACTTCACGTCACCAGAGTTTTTAAAGCTTTTATTAGATGTAATTCATACTCTGTAATGTAGAGGTATTGTAGGAGGAAAAGTAATTAGCTGGAGGTGGACTCTTTGCTTAATCACCCCATCTCCAACAGGGGTAAATTCAGCGCTGACATATGCTGGCAAAAATCTCATTCACACAGACGCGATGTTGGGTTGAAGCGCTGCAGTACATCATGCTCTAGTCTTACCAGGTGGCATTTCTTCAGGTCTGTGTCATATGCTTCAGCCAGATTAGTCTAGAGGGCAGTTCTGTTTGTTTATAATAGCACCATGTTTTCTGGACCTATACCTAGCTTTTCATGCTTCCATGTAGGATATAGCATAGTTTAAAATGTGATTCTGTATATCAACCTTCCGTGCAGAAGGATAGCATAGAAAAGGTTTCCTTATTGCCCTCTCGCTGTCGTTGAGAGAATGTGGTGGGTATTGAAAATACTTATTCTCAGCTCCAATGTTTCTAAAACTTTCCAGAATATTTAGAATTCTGTCTCTGTCCTGATCTAGTATTCTCTGGTTCATATGTCCCTGTCCCTGAGATTCCTAAAAGAAGCAGATAAGAGTCTGCATGCTTTAAATTTAGTCCACCTTGCAACTAACATACTCTTCCCTGAACAAGGTAAGAAAAAGCTAATCATTCTTTTGCTAGGGAAATTGCATGTTCGGTTATTTCCTATGCCTGCCCTTATCTGCTGGAACGCACAATATGTGAGATTCATGACTGAAATCCTATCTTCTGTGGCAGCTCGTGGCTTCATCAAACCTTAAAGTAGGCTCCAGCATTTCTATTGCAAGCAATTAGTGTCCATTAAGTACACCACTGAGCAGACTAATGCCCAACTGCCATAGCAAAATGTCACAGAATAATAAAGTGTTAGCAACATACTGATACTGTTACACCCTGCTGAGATAAAGGTTTTAGAATGACAGCACCACTGATGCTCCTAACATGGACATCAGCAGCTATAGTTACACCAGTATGAGTCTCAATATTGATCCCAGTTACACATGGTGAGATAGAGCCACTTAATCTGGTCCGTTGCTGGTTTCGAGATAGCAGTTCACCCAAATACAATTCATAGTGCTGAGTGAAAGTTTTATCTACGCAACATTCCTTCAATAGGTTTGGTTCTTTGGTCTCCGCGCTCCTCACTGAACCAGGGGGCTATTCCCCCGTACTCAGTGTTCTACCTCACACCAGCCCATTTGGCACCTTATGGGAGTGTCTTGTGAGTAATACTCAGGACTGACTGGGAGCGAGCAATATACCTGTCTTCCAGTGAACTGCTGCCTCGCTTTTTTCAAGGACTGTCTTTTAGATATTAGTCTGTACCAGTGAGAGATGGGAGTCTTCTTCCTGTCATGACCTGAGGCTTTTCCGTTGAGGAGTGTTCATGTAGAAGAATTGAGTCTCGTGGCCCATTGTTAATGATTCTGGAGATTCAAAAGACTGAGGCACACGTACATGGTTAACATCTAGGAAGTCATGTCAGCTCCTTATTCATGCAGCGTCTTCTTCCACATTAATGAGTGACTGCTAAATTCAATGAAAACAGTGTAGTGGACACCAGCCAAAGAAAGATGTGACTAATTTATCGAGTGAGGGAAGGAAAAGAGCTTGAATATTTTTACAGTGACTCTAGTTGAGCCTCCTGAGTGGTATTAGTTGTCCAGAGGGATTCTGTCAAGCAAAAGCACACCTAAGAACAAAGATGCCGAATTACTTAACCATTCTATGAGGAAACTATACCTCAGCTTTGCTACGGCAGCTTGGCTGACTGCCAGGCCTTGCTGGCAAGGAATCATCTTTTCATATAGGGTGGGCTGACACCTGGTTCTCATGACAACAGAGAGCTCGGTTTTGGTAACAAAAAGGTCCACTGTTAGCAAAGAAGCTTTCTTGGAGGAAATGGACACATTGGATATCCTGACCATTTACTGCCTGAAGTGTGTAGCTGTGTACCTTCAGGTACTCTTACCCTGGGCAGCCAGGGACTGACATACCTGCTCTCTAAAACAATTGCCAAAAGAATTGTCGCAACATCAAAGAGCGAGTTTTCTAAGATTCTGCCATAGGAGTCAGCCTTCATTTTTCTTGGACAATATTCTTGCTTCTGAGACAACTCAACACATTTAATAAGAAAGCAGAGATTTATTTTTTTTAACCCACACTAGAAAATAGGACCTTTCAGACTCTACCTTGCCCTCTTCTCTTGAGACTAATTGTTAGGACCTCAGATGGCTAGGTCCTTAAATGTAATTTTCCTGGCCAGCCTATTCAGTTTCTTTTTTGTCTTCTGTGCCAGAAACAGCTTTTATTTCCTTTCCTTCTCCAAAGATCTTTTTCCCTGTGAAGCCTTTCTCGGACAAAATTGACCTTCTTGCTTCATGCAACATCTATAAATGAGATTCCTGCTTTCTTGGCATAAGATAAGAAAGGCCGTTTCTTTCCTGGCCTTAAAAAATCCAAAGTCTCCTCTATGCTATCTTACTTGATTTTATCATATCATGTTTGAAGTATAAGACTGATTCATTGTTTCTTGCATTTCTACAGAGATAATGCATGATGTACCTGAAATTATTGATAAAAGATGTTGCATCTTGAACTTTTCCATGATGCTGTCACTTTTTATACTATGTTATGTGTTTAAAATAGGGAGCTCACTGCTGTTTCTACCTAGACAGCTAAATGATGAGAGAGAATTCCAGCGGAGCGATTCATGTTGTGACCTGTATGCTTTCTGTCCACGTAGTAAGGAATTGAGCAGTCTTGCAGTTTCAATTGCTAGTCAAACATATTAAACATGAGAAAAAGAGTATCACTCTTCTCCGTAGTGATTACTCCCTTAACAAACTTACAGAGACGCTGAATTTCTGCACGTATGGACTCTGATTAAAGTATGTGAGAATCCTAGACCCAAGAACTCCTAAAAGCTTTCTTAGTATTTCTGCCTGTTCTATGGAATTCCACTTTGATTGTCAAGTAAAAATCTAGATTCTATGTTGACCCTTCAAAAAGAGGTCGTTTTGTATCTTATTTTCTCAGAAACAGTTTGAAAACTCAAAACAGCACTTTGCTTCTAGACTGGTTAGCCATTCAAGAAAAAATGTAAATTGCAAGACTTTATAGCTAGACTTACTTGCATAAGAGTTAGAAAAAGAAACTGCCAAAAGCACATTTCAACTTATATTGAAGGAGCTCCACAGAATTCCTTGCAAACTAACCCATTACAGTGTTTTAGCACATCTTTTCAGCACTGTACTTTGTAGCAAAACTTTTCTTTATCTCAGCAGGTCTTTCACTGCACATCTGTCTCACCAAGAGTGAAAATGTTATTTATTTAATAGGATTACAGAGTAAGTCTCTACTTGTTATCAGCTGACTTCTTTCCAGTGAGAAATCATATTCCACATACATGCAGTTGCTGTCAGAGCATGCTCGTGCTGGAGCCACAAGACTGCTGTATGGAAGAGACCCTTGTGTTTTATTAAATATTGTCAGCTAAGCATAGTGTGAGGTCAAATTCCACGTTCAGTAGACATACACTTCATTGATAGATATAGCTGAAATTCTGACTATCAATTGTTGGGGAAGAGAGTTTTATTATTGTTATTATTTTACTAATTATGTAAAATGGGATAATCTTTAAATTACTTGCACCAATCATCTTGAATTATCAACTTCTTCAAGGAAGCATGTGTTTACTTTCCCACTCTTCCAGTGGCTCTTCAAGAATGTCCTCCATTCCTCCTGTAAGCCCCCAGCAGTGTAGGTTTGCAGAGGAACTGAGGCAAGATTGAGGCCTTCCCTTTTGCTGGCCTTCATGTTTCCCCATGGGATTCATAAAATAAGGTACATATCCAGGTGAAGGTGGATCTGTATGGACTCTAGGAAGGATTATCTTATCTTGGTACACAAACTGATAAAATAAGTTGTTGTTGGGGTTGTTTAGTCCGGACAAGAGAAGGCACCAGAGAGACCTTGCACCAGCTTTACAGTACTTAAAGGAGACCTACAGGAAAGAACGGGAGGGACTCTTTATCAGGGAATGTAGCAATAGGAAAAGGTGTAACAGTTTTAAATTGTATGAGGGTAGCATAGAGAAGCTGTGGAAGCCCCATCCCTGGAAGTGTTCAAGGCCAGGCTGGATGGGGCTTTGAGTAACCTGGTCTAGTGGAAGCTCTAGTGGAAGCCCCCCCATGGCAGGGGGCTTGGAACTAGATGATCTTTAAGCCTTCCAACCCAAACCATTCTGAGATAATTCACCCAGCCCATAGGCTTGTTCCAGGACACAGCGTTTCCCAGAATTTATCAGTCCTTTCCTTGCTTTGATACATGCCCTTGGCATAGTGAGGCTTCTTTAATGTCCTCAAGAAAAATAGCAGGCAAAATTACTTCCCTGTCTCTGGCTGGTGGTCAGACCCGCGCAGTTACCACTGGCTGCCAGCAACATGAATTGCTGTAGTAGCAGGAGTTGCTCCTGTAGTGTTGTTTACTGAAGACATGAAGAGTGCAGAACTTGGTCTCTTACCTGTGTAGTAGTGGCCAGCGTGTCTGAAAAACACTTCAGTGTGTGTGCAGCACCATCATTCAGTGCAGGCAGAGCAGAGTCAGTGCTTCTGGCAAGCTATGGCAGCCCAGCTTTGCAAAAGGGAGAGGATCCAGCATGCAGCCCTTCTCTAATGCTCGTAAAAGTTCAGAGATCTGCAGTTTAGGATGGGAATTTATTTAAGATAATTTACTAGGAGAGTAATTATTGAGACTCACGAATTGCCTGCCTATCAGAGCACCAGCTTTCAAGACTGGGCCTTAGTAGGAACAGCTCTTTTGGTGGGAGGGGAAGTGCACAGTATTGCTTAATAGGAGATTCTTGGCTTACCAGCTGCTCCAGTTTCATAGTCATGAGCATCAGTAAAACCCATCAATCTCTAGAGAAAGTCTGATAATTCCATGTTTGTGTGAAGAGAGGACAAGAAGACATTAGGATTGATTATTTGAGGATTTACTTCCTCCTTCGTGGCACGCAGTAGCGTTTACACTAAAATTCTTCTATTTAGTGACTCAGAGAATGCTTGCTTTCTAGAAGAGGCTGAAGGAGCATGTCAGGGCTCCAGACAAGGACGATAGTAAGGAAGAAAAGGGAGCAAATAGACCATGACTAGCTCTGTTCAGAGGGTCTCAGAACAGTAGATTTCATGAGTCTGCAATAAGTTGTTACTCTCACGAGTGGTTGCTGCTAAATACATAAGACTAGAGCAATGAATCTTCAACCTTACCACGCAGATCTGCATGACTTCAGCTGAACAAAGTACTCAAAGACCGCTCTAAGCAGGAATAAATAGGCGGCTGTGAACTCTTTCAGCAGTCTCTGGATGCCACAAAAGCCTTTGGGCATCTAGACAAGATCATCAGCCCTATGGGAACCAGCAGACAGCAATGTTCCTGGTTTTTAATTTTTTTCTGGTATCTGATAGGACATGCCAGTTGTTTATTCAAATCGTGTGTTACTGGCAGCCGTTACAGGTAGTTAAAGAGGGTAAACGTATACATATATGTTTATTGGCAGGAGGATATGTATGAGAGAGGAGATTATTTTAAAGACTACCTTCATCATAAGCCCAGGTTTTGCATTTCCTTCATGCTGGAGATAGCAAAACCTGTGAAATAGCTGTCACCTGCTCTATGATCTGATGTTACTTGCTTTCTGCCGTACTCTTCAGTTAAGAGAAATTGCATGTTTACAGATGGAGGGACCATCAAAGTCTTTCCCTTGCTTGTTTATGCGGTTCAGTCTCTTGATGTTTAATGTATAATATGAGCAGCTTGATTCATATCTGCCAGCCTGGAGAAAAGTCAAATCACATACAACCATCTCTACATTTGAGCACTTGTCTTTCCTGGAGAGCTTAGGCCTTTTGCAATTAAGCTCTTGAGATATAACGTATCGGTATTTTCTGTTATTCAGCCATTTCTGTGATTTTTTTTTTTTTTTTAAACAGTTGTCTTTAAACATATGAGAGAACTTGTAACAATTAATAATGGAAGAAGTAATCCCAGAATGGTTTGCAAGACACATTTCTGTCAATACTTTTCTAGTCATCTGGCACCTGACTGGGGAGAAGAACCATGAGCCATGCAAAGAAAGATAAGCCCAATCCAGTTTTGACTGAGAGACTGCTAAGAAGACAAAGAATAAATGTAAACACATACAGTTAATGCCTTTAAAAGGATGGAAGTACTACAGTTTTGTTTCCCCCCTAGATTTTAAGGCCCAAAGATATTGAATGGACTAGTACGGAAAACAACATTGCCACAGATCGTTTGAATTCATGCCAATATATTTGTTATTTAAAGAGCTTAGTTACACCACATTCTTTTTTTAGTTATAAACTCATAAATTGCACTATTATATCTCATAAAGAATTATATTGTTTACCATTATATTCTTGATATTTTTCAAACTTTCCCCAAACTATTTTAGATTAAAACTTTATTTTATGGTCAATCTGTCCTTTCTGTTCTCATTTGTAATGAAGATTGCAATTCCATAATATTGTTATTACTTTGAGAAAATGGCAGAAGTAAGTGTGTGTGCTACAGCTTTTGGAAGAGAGAAAAACAAATAACCACCAAGCCCGTAGTTGTGACTTTTTTATTAGTATATTTTCCTCCATCAAGCATAGTAATGAACTCTTTGGATTCAGATGGTAGAACCATAATTCAATAAGTTACAGGCTGCCAAAGTCACTTAGGAAAAGCATGAGCCGTACTAGAAATATTTCTGATTGGGTAGTTTATTTTACTCATTTTGAAACCAACAAAACCAACAGAATTTTAAATAAATTTTCACGTTTTGCATGTAATTTCCTGTAGTGTGGTTTTCATGCAACTAGTGTGTTAGAAGTTGTATATATTATGATGTGAAGAGAGATGTGCTTTGCTCTACAAATACTTTGATATTTTTTGCTAGTATATTTGTAACACTGTGGATTTCTTTTGCCATGAAATTTTAAAAAAAAATCTTAAATTTAAAAGACCACATTGACTCTGTACACAGGAGAGATTAAGAAATAGAGACATTGTCAAGAATGATGTTTGACATAGTTTTGCCAAATAAGTTTACTGTTTAATAGAACTTCCAAAATTTTTCTAACTAGAATTACTATAGCAAAAAATTATTTGGTTTAGAAATTTGCACTTGCTTTCATATTTTTTGATTTTTTATTTTATTTTTACAAGTAATTGAAAGTGGTAAAAATTAGTAGAACACTGACAAATATTAAGATAATGTTTTAATTTGAAGAAACAGTCAATTTTGATACGAAAATAATGTCTAGTGTTTTCCTGGCAGCTGTTACTATTTTTCATCTAGCTCTGTCTCTGGGATGATGATTTATTGTTGCTTTTTTACAAACAGAGTCTCGAGTAGCTGCCAGATATTAGTCACCACACCTACGATTTTATTTTGTTTGTCCCAGGTAGAGAACAATTTAATAAAAAATGTGTGGTGGAGGGAAATGCAATGCACTGAGTGTGTGTTAGAAATTCTCTAAGCAAATGATCAGAGCGATCCATGTGTTCTCATTTCCTTGAGCAGGCTCAAGCAGCCTTCTCTCTGCAGAATCCTTATTACATGAGCATTTTTTTTTCCTTGAAGCTCTCATTTTATGATGAAGGGAAAAGAAACATATGTATCTCCTTTTTTTTTTTTTATTCACTTAACTATGTCATCAAGAGCAGCAGAAGCTCAAGTGTGCATCAATTTTTTTATGCTTCCAGCTAGAATCAGAAGCTCTCTTCAGTCAACCAATATAATTGGCTTTGGTGATCGGAAACAACAAATTGTTTGCGGATATTCCTTTACCCCTTTGCAAAAAACCTCCTGTCTACAGGAATTAACATTTATGGGGCCATGGAACTGGAAGAAAATATTGCTCACTGAGGAGACTTGGTAATAAAATAGGATAGGATAGAGTCTTGTCTTGTTAAGCAGGCTAGACAAATGCACATCAAGATTTATACTTTTCTCTAGATGTACTTGGCACTTAGTGACATGAAAAGATACTGGCAGTGAATCAACATTGGCAAAAATGGGGAAAAAAACATAAAAAAGTATATTTTGCCCAAAGTGTAAATTTCCTCACAGGAAAACTTTCTTTCTTCTTGAAATGATGCTGCTCATCTTGCTGAAATTGAAGACTATGCCATTTTCAAGATTTCTGTGCCAGTGCCAGGGTCAAGTACAATCAATATGAAAGCAAAACTTCATTCATTCAAGCTCCTGACAGAAAGATGGGTAAAATTGAGTACATCACATGAGGAGCCAGCTCCATTATCCAGGGGCAGATTATGTGGCATGCAGATAAAACACAGCAGGCTACTGGGACACCTAAGATTAGGGAAAGTACCATGTAAATGAAATTTCTCTAGTGAAGCTTAACAGCAATTTTAAACCACTTTTTAGATTCAGGCATCTGCATGTGAGTCTTTTTCCAAACAGCTGAGCAAGAGTAATGGCCTGAAAGATAGACTAGGGAAAATGCGCAAATTTATTTCCATTATTAAAAGTGAATTTTCAGAAATACCTTCTTTTTGGGGGGGATGCTATCCTTCACTCAGCTAAAATCTTTCTGAGCTGCCGAGTACACATGTGACTAGTATAAATTACAGAAATCTGTACCTTGGCAACGCTGTGTTGCTGGGCTGTTCTGGTTTTATTGGCATGGATCATAGAGGTCTAACGGAGAACACAAACACGTTCTGGATCTTGGCATAAGAGGACGACTGATTCCTCAACAAACACATAAATTGGTGTTTGCCATAAGACTGTACATATATTCATAGGCACAGCAGAGCATGTTCATGCTGACCACTGCAGGAGTCTTAACATCCACACAGTTCAGGGGACCAAACTGTAAATGGTTCAAGTTTCTTATTTTTAATGGTGTAAGAGGGGGGCCTCCAGTATGACGATGAGAACACTTCTGTCAGATGTCTGAAATATCCAGTGTAAACAGCCCCTAAATCATCTAATCTCATTTCCTGTAAACAAAAGACCATGTCATTTTTTTTCTCAGAAAATGGATTCAAGAGGACTCCTAGTACACTGCCTAGCAAGAACCGCCTTTTTCTCTGTAAAATATACTGAAACATTTCAAGGTTGACAATGCCTAAATTCAGCTTCTAGTCATCAGACCAGTTATGTCTTCATCTGTAGCATTTCCTCATTTTGTCTTCTCCATTTACCAATGCCAGATACCAACGTGTACACCACGGCAAGTGCCTTCTCAGAGTTTCTTCAATAATAAGTAGGTATGAGGCTAAAGAAGTTTAGGTTAAAAAGCCTGTCGTTTTAGAACGTCAGTTATTCTGTGGTCCTGACATTCATTTTTCTGCCTTGAGATGTAGATGAGCTGAGCATTCTTCCAGTAGTGGTTTTATGGATTCTGGATTATGTAATACATCAAGAACAAATTCCTGTTTATACTTGATTTTAATCTCTACGTGTATAAAGACCACATTAACCCTTCCTTTTGCTACAATGTGTGGGGCCAGCATGATCTCATATTCCTTCTGTGCTACTTTGCATGACAGTCTCCCATTCTGGCAAGACTTCTCGTTTCCCAGTGTTCTGGTTTAGTACAGTTAAATGCAATGGATTTGTTATCGTTGAACTTTAGGTTACAGTAACTTTAGGTTATAATAGGTTACAGTAAATTGTCCTCATGGGGTTTGTTGGAATCCAGAAGTTGTGTAATCTGCCAACTCTACCATAGGATGTTTTAGCTTGGATGGAGATATTGTAAAAGTAAAATGCTAAATAACTAAAGGACCAATTCCTAAGGTAAAATGCACATATCAACCCTTTTCTTTGATGTCTTCTGCATTAAGCTTTGAGATGTCTCAGAGAGTTAGCTTTTAATCCGTTTTGATGTGCCTTGTTAATTCCATGTAATTTATGCTGTTGTTTCATTATGTTGCCATAGGGTAAAAATATGAAACCATGAAAACAATCCAAGTATGTTACATCAAGGCAATCTAGATAAGGTATTGGACCCATAATCTGTATGTGTATATGAAATGTTTGGCAAAATACTCCTTGTTAAAGCGTGAGGTTTAGTCCAATACACTATTATTAGTCTGTAAATCCTTATGGATGTAGACATCGTTTATTTATGCTGTTATTTATGCCCAAGACTGACATCTGGCTGAACAGTCATTACCCCCAGGTTATTTTTTTTCCAAGTACTGAAGTCAGGCTGGCCATTTGCCAGTTCTAAGGAATCTCCTCAGTTTTTCAGGAATTCTTAACTCATGGTTAGTATTTTTTCAGTTCTTCTAATACAAGTTAGGACTTCAAAAAAGCTGAGAAATGGATTTAGACTGGGAAGAAAGAGTGTTCAGAAGCAAAATCCATTAGGTAAGATGATACAGATCAAGTGCCAGCAGTGGAGATTGATCAAGTAAAGCACTTTGAAGAGTTTTTAACCTCAGACCTCTATGAGGACGTGTGTCTCATTTGCTCAATTAAACCTGTAGTTTAAGTTTCTCGCTGACATGAAGCTCTTGTATTGCAGTATCTAGATGTTAAGTCAGTCTTTCTCCTGTCTGTTTCTCTCTGAGACTCCCATTCCTTGCTGGTATTCAGTGACTAACCCTCACTTCTGAGGTGTATTGCAGCAACGAGTTGCTGAGAGTGACGAAGCCATGAGTTCTTAGGCGGCTCTACATAGTTCTGCACGTATGTATTTTTAATCCTGCCATAGCAGAATATTGGTTTTCACCCAGTATTATCACTGAGAGAAGCTGTGCTAGCTGACCAACACACCTGATAAATGACAGTCTCTCACTTGTGGTCTTAAAAGCGCGTAGATGATATGTAACTATCTAGCATTCATTACTGATATATAATATCAGAATAATATGAAAATAAAATGGGGACACGGAAAAAATTAAACTACCGAAGAATTCTTCCTTAAAGTTTTCCTTGTCCTCTCTGGCTTCTCTTTTCCTGAAAATGAAGAAAAGCTTGGGTTTGCAGAATTGAGCCACCAATAGATAGAAGTGTTAAAATATTCACAAGTTTCATACCTGAGAAAAAACAACATAATATTCTTTACTTTCTAGAAAAATCACTGGATTTTAGAATTTAAGAAGATAGGATTGTTGTTTAGACATTTCCAGTTTCAAAAAGGAAGACATGGTTAGAAATGCACAGTATATAATGTTCCTAGACAAACCTGATAGCTGTCATTAATTAAATATCTCTGAGAAATTCGTGTAAGTTTAGCCTTTACAGATTACTTTTTATTCTAACATGGCAATCTTTTAATAAGTAAACTTACATAGATATTAATTTAGGATAGTTTGATAGGAACATAGTTGTATTTCATATACTGGACAAATAGAAAACAGAGAAAATTATTTGTATCATTTTAAGAAATAGAAAGAAAGCTCCTGGAAAGCTTTATGGTGGAATTACTGTGCTTAATAAAAGCTGAAAAATGAGAAAAAATAAACATATGTTCCTTACATATTCAGTTGACTCTGCATGAATGAGGCAGCATTACAAGTGCATTGGAGGATACAACGGAAATACAAACTAATCTGGAGGGTAATGGACAGTTCTGAATGGGATTTAAATTTCAATAAACATTACATAATGCATTCCAGACACATGGCATTATATGGAAGCATTGTTGCTGCAGAATGCTAAATAATGTTGTTTAAGCTCTTCATCCCTCAATACTCCTCCTTCAAGTCACTTTTCAGACGTAAGTAGATAAAAATTTGATTTCAGTATTGCTGGGAGACTGCTTGTAAGAAGCCTTTGACTCCGCTCATAATTTCTTTACTGTCGCTAAGATGATGTATATATGTTTAACCACGTAACCACACACAAAAGAAAGGTATCAGTAGTGAGATCAGTTGTCCCACAGCCTAGAGAGCTTAAGCATCCTTCAAATGCTGCCATGAGTCAAAATCAAATTTCTAACAGTAGCAAAGTTACTCAGCCATTGGTCCTTCAGCCCTTGCTCACTGACAACAGAAGCTGGTAGATACAGAGACTCCACATGCTGTCGCCTCATACCAGCACTCTGCATGAGTCATTGCTGTGGGTTCTTTTTAATGTAGAGGAAAGGAGACTTTTCTTTTTTGAGTTTCCTCTTTCAAAAGTTCTCATGGAGATTTCTTGTCACAGCAGAAGATGTAGTGCTCTCGGGGAAGAAAAACAATTCTTAAGTAGATGGTGGTCATTCAAATGTGGGTTATTTTGACTTACTGTGTTATAGACGTAAATTTCTGTGAATAATTACTGACAATAAACACATCTGAAAGCCTTAAAGTGACAAAATTACTCCAGGAACAAAAGATAAAGGCAGCTTTCCCAAACTGTATAAAGCATAAATGGAACAAACGGGATTGTATTTCAGTGGGGCTGCCCAACTTTGATAGCTCTCCATTATAAAAAGATGTCTTTCAAAACTAACATAGTTCTCTGTAGTCTCTGCTAATAACACTCTGATAGTGTGGGGGTTGGTGCAAGGCAGAATAAAACAAGTACAATCAAAATGTAGTACCAGGCAGCAGTCACTGGAAGCAGGTAATTTGGAAAACATATGGACAAATCAAGTGTGGGAGTCAAAATAAAAAATCTGATACTTACAAGTAAGTGTGCAGGAAATAAAAAAAAAAAAATATGTTTGAATATGCAGTTGCACATTGAGATAATAAAACACATATTCCTGAAGTTAGCCAGTAAAGCATCCAAATGCCAAGGTGATAAACAGCACATAATGCAAATAGCGAAGAGCCTGTGTTCTCAGCTTTGTGTCAAGGAGAAACCAGCCGAGCCGGTGTACATTTACCACATGCCGTCAGTGCTACTTGCTGAAGAGACCGTCAGGCAAATGTCTCAGCACAGCCACGTGCGCACACTCCTGTCTGGCTGGTGGAAGGCCTGCTCAGGAGCACAAACCCCGTTCTTGTGCCCTAAGCTCCAGGGCACAAGTTCCCCCGGCTGCGTCGTCCCTCAGTGAGAGCAGAGCACTGAGGCTCTGCTCAAGGGTGTTGCTGAGACATGACTTGGCAGCGCTCAAGCCTGAACAGTCACTCCTGTTCTGGTCTGCTGGAACTCCTGATGTAAGTACAAAAGGGGCAGAATAGCAGGAAGTGCAAGTTGAAAGAAAAAAGGTGTGAGATAAGGCAGCCAAGCAAGGCAGTGCTCTTTTTGGAGCCTTCTGTTCCATTGGCTTCTTCCTGCTGGGACTTGCTTTGTACAGCTTCATGTGGCAAAGTTTCACTAGCTTATTGCTCATGTCACCATTTAATTCCTTACCTAATTGATACTGTATGTTTGGACAGGATGTGTGATTTGCTTCTTGTATAGAATAATACAGAAAATGCACAGGCATCAATAAATAACTGTACTATCCTGGCAGTATGTGTTCCTGATGCTGGTTATTTAGTATATTAGTTTAAAAACGTCTACTGTAGCAGTGGCAGTAGTATTAGACTATTTTTATATGGGAATAGTCTGGTTGTTCTATCACCACAAAAGGATGATCAGTGTCTAGTTTATCTGTGTGCAGACTACATTATCATCTCACAAAACAATGTCCCAGTGCTAGGATTGCTTCATTAAGTTTATGCTACATAGACATAATTAGACAAGAGCTAAGAATAGCTCATCTAATTGAAAATAATGATTATAGAGAAAGAACCGGTTTTGATTACTGTTACTAAGCAAGCACGTATCGTACAACCATTCATGAACTGCACAGAATGCATATGGGATTATACGGTGTACTTGTTTTGATTAACAGTTTCTTTCCCCCATCTTGAGTATAAGTCGAAGGTGTTGCTGTGTATTTGCTCATTATCTTTTTTTCTCAGAGCCCCAGAGAGACCTATGAGAAGGCAGCATGAGCTGATATTTATCCAGTAAATTATGACAAGCTAAGCTTTGAAATAACATTCAACATTTATCCCCGCACACATTTTAGGGAGGATGTAACTTAAATAAATCTTCTCCAGGCACCACAGATGAAACTGTCTATGTGGGTTTTTTATGTCTGTGTTTATACTAGTACCCTACGGGATTAAACATCCTTTTAGAAATGCAAAGTCTGCCATACTGTTAATCTCTTGGTGCTCATTCTGATTAATGCTAACAGTTAATTCTTTCTTTGTCTAAAACACATAGAACTCTTTATTCCTTGAAAATAAAACTGAATTTTTACGAAAAAGTTGTTGAAAGTTGTCATTTATTTGGTTGTTGTTGATTAATATCACCAGGCACATGGGATAAGAGTTGCTGCTGCTGTCCTCTTCGTTAATTTTTTTCTTATTTGTCAGTTTTCTACTAGAATGCTAGGAGAAAGTTCTGAGATCATTAAATTTAATATATCTGGTTTAGAAATGTTATTAATATCTCTAGAGGCTTAAAAAACTCTGCTGGTTCACCATGTTTAGCTTTCCCTCCATTCTAATGAACCATTTCGTAGCTCTAGGCTATGTGCTAATGCTGTAGAGGCAGAGAGAGATCACTGCCATCAGGAATTTTTAAACAGATGACTCTTTGAAAAATGAAGTGGGGAGGGAAGATGGGACAAACAGTAATGCAATCCTGCAGTAACACAGCTATCAATTGGCACAGTCTGGAATTGGAGGCACTCGCAACAAGCTGTTCCCGAGGCTTTGCAAGAAATAGCAGAAGGAAAAAAGTGGAAGCAGGGGGCAGATTACTTTGTGAAAGTATTCTAAACTGTTTTCTCGACTTCAGGAAAGCTACCTTTTCAGATTGCTTTGGACTTGAAACTAAGTAAGGTACGAGAATTTAAAACTGTTAAGTCCCCATATATACAAATGCCTAGTGAAGCATCAAACACATTTTTCATCCCATTCCTTTCCAACATGGTCTGATTGTGGAAGGGCCAAGATACCTCAGTTTTACATGACACCCGGCACTGAGCATTAACTTTCAAATGTTTTAAAGGTGATAGCATTCCACAGTCCCTTTGAACACCGTGCATCCTGAGCTCACTGACTCCTGGTTAGGAGTCATCATGGTGACCCAGCCTGACCTTCTGTACAGTTCTGTACACATTCCGGTAATGTGCATTAAAATCATAATCCCAGGTTTCAGTCAGATACTATTTTAAGTACAAGGTTGGACTGTAAATCATGTACCTACAAGAAATATGCTATAAGGATAAGCAAGACGGAAGAACTGAGAGGAGTTGAAGTCTGAAGTACTTTGATTTGCAGTTACTCACAGCAAGTGAGTGCACTATACAGTATAGTTTATGGTAACTGAGGACATTAGTCTTTTGCTTTCATATTGTTGATGCAATTCATTAAAGACTCCTCTGCATATAAATTGTTTTCTACTCTGTACAGAACTGCACATGCAAGAGCTAAAGCTGATGCTGCGGATCAGGCCGCTCAGGCTGCTCGCCAGGAATGCGATATTGCAAGAGCAGTTGCCAGAGAACTTTCACCAAATTTCTACCAACCAGGTAATTATAGATTGGCTCGTTTTGTGGCTAGTTTTTTCTTTCTTTTTTATTGCAGTGAAAAGGTGCTGCATTAAGTTAAAATGTTGATTTCGAGTGTTGTCATTTATACAAAAACAGTAGTCATCTAAGTCATGAAGAGTGTACTTAGCTCAAGAAGATTTTGTGTTTATTTTTTTATCATTTGGTGACTTGCTTTGTATAAAAACAGTTGACTGTTGAAAAGTCAGTACCAAACATAAAAATTTGCCTCAGATTAATAGCTACATCAGGACAGTGTCAAAGACAGACTTCAGAGAACATAAACCAACGGAAATTTGAGTTATTTCTATAATGTGTTTATTAGAGGAAAGGACCTTAGATTTTTCACTGTTCAAGGAAATTCTTTACAGTCTTTGCTAGCTTAGGCCTGAATTCTGGAGAATGCTTTACCGATACACCTACCCAACCTTTGAGGGAATCTTCTGTTACGCTTGTGATACTCTGTGGAACATTAATCCCATACTCAAGATATCATACGATTAAGTCTGTGTCACTTATGTCAACATTGCAATCCATTTTCACCTGTCAAGTGGTTTGGAAATTTGCCATAGAAAAAGGCAAAGTGTGTTTTTCTTTGTTTTTCTGATGTCTTTCCATGAGGTTAATATTTTTGCGTGTTGCTCTTTAGCTCTTCAGTGGAGAGATAAAATGGAACTCCGTTTTGCCAGCTTAATGTCTTTTCGGAAGCCTATCCTTTTTTTCACCTGTCAAATGGGTTGAGTCACATCTTGTTTTTACTTTTCAAGGACTTGCCTGCACTTGTATGCTAATGTAGATTATAGCTCTGAGATTCATTTTCACTTACTTATCTTCAGCACATCCTTGTTTCAGATATGAACACGTTTATTCTTAAATGTACCCATACGACAGATGCAGGCGAATACCATGACCCACAAAATCAAAAAACAACGGCCTTCAACATTTTCTAATAATCCACCTATTTCCTTCAGTTTTTACTATTAATGACCACTATATATAACTTGTTACTAAATTGTTACTGGCAGTCGGCTTAAAGAATACAGATCATTTCTTTATTCTCAAGTATTGGGTTGTAGAGAGCAATCTGTGTGTCTTGGGGGTTGGGAGAGTCGAGGAACTCTTTTTTATTTGTTTAGTGCACAAGTCAAGGGCTGGTCACCCCAGGCAGGTTAGAATCTCCATTCCCCTTATCAGTCTTGCAGACTTTCTTTGTACACATCCTGGTAATTCTTTCCTGAACACAGGCTGTCCAGAGCCGTAGGCAAAGCTCAGCAGAACTATTTCCAGTAGTAAAACTTTATTAGCTCCACAATGTTATCAAATTCCAACCTTTCACTGTTGGAAATTACCTCAATACAACCTCTCCTGTGGACTTGTATTAGTGGCCTATACTTACTCCTATGATACCCAAGTCTTTTTCTTTTTTTCTTTATTTCATTCTTCTGTCAGCTGATGAAATCCCAATTTCTAGAAACAGTTCAACTTGTAAGTCATAAGTTAAGAAGTTGTAAGCTTAGTCATGCAAAGAACTAATAACAGGGACCCTGTCAAAAGAAAGCTTGATAGAGAGTAGAACTCAGAAGGAATTAAAGCATTTGGAATGAAAGTATTTCAAAGCTGCCAAACCCTTGACATAAAGACGTGTCAGAGTCCTTGAGAGAAAATGCAAAATGTCTGATGGTGTGAAATTTGACACCAAGAAATCTCCCTGGTGAAGAATTTGTTAGGTGTCTTTTTTTACTTCCTGCCACAGGATATGAAGTAGCATCACTGACAGATTCACAGAGATTTGGGGAGAAAAGGTATAGGATTCTTATTTTCCTCATATTTTAAAATTTTCATTCTAATTACGGAAGGGAAGATTTTAGAAATGTGTACACCGATGTAACAAAACATTACTCAAGGTTTACTTCTCTATTCTGTGTGCAGAAATGTCTGTCAGCTAGCTACCTATCAAAAGATAAATACCTCTTTTGGAGTCTAGATCTTTAGTTTCCTCATTATTTTCAAGATGGCCAAATATAGAATATTTGTATCCATTTGAAAAAAAAAATGCTATTTCCATTGCTTAAATAACTTTAAGATGCCAAGATGTTAATGAAATTTCATTTATCCCAAGTAAGCTGCCAGAAAACACCAGAGTCGTACATCATTGTGATCCTTTCAAATACTATTGTGTCAAAGATACTTCCCATCCTCAGTGTTTGTGATGCTTTTTTTCAGATACATTCCTCTGACTGGTACCAGAGTCACCTATACACATATGTGCTTATTTAAGTATTTCCCAAGTGTCACACTATGAGTTACTAGACAATGTTATCATTAGGTGTTGTCATTTATGCTAATAAAATAGATATTTTTATTATTTGCATTCACTCACACAAACAGCAGTAAATATCTGCTTTTCAAATAACATTTTTCGTATGTTTGATTGAAAACAGGGTAAGCATTATTGCTTTGTAATAGCAACTTCTCAGTTTTCTTCTGTTGCTTGAGCTTTTTATTTTTATAGTACCTCTAAAAGATTCTGTTAGTGCTACTAAAAGGTAAAGTATTGTATCTCAGTCTCTGAAACTAGAGCTAAGAGAAAGCTTTCCATTGTGCTAAATTGTCTTGAAAATAATTTATTGTGGGAAAGTGTAATTTTTCTTTCATTGCTTAAACTGCTTAGTACGGTAGACAGGCATGCTGTCAGCGATGAATAAATGTGTGTAGTATATCAACAAGTCTCTTGAAAGGAAAGGAGTCTAAAAAAATGGAAATACAAATACCTCTCTGTGATCAACAGTTAAACATTTTTTTTCTGTCTTAATGAGTGATCTCAGCACTACCTGTGGCCTAAGTCCATTTAGATGTTTGAAAATCTTTTGATAAAGCTCTTAAATTTCAGATTCTTCAAAAGCAGCTTTCAGGGCTGCATAGCCTGGTATTACACACAGTTTCTAATTACAGTGACTATTCATCAGTCAATGTACCATGACAGTTCTTACTTCCCAATTACTTTCTCTCACATTTCAATTTTATATTCATTAGGACATTCACCACGAGCTGCCAAGAGGGTCTGGCTCTGTAGTGTAGTTTAAAAGGAGATTGAAAGGAGGACAAAGCAGTAGGAAGCAGAGTAGCATCCAGCGGGTAAGAATAATAATGTCAGTCTGAATCATGAATATTGAAGTACTGTAGAAATCTCGAGATTCATCTTTCCCAGTAATTGATTACCTTAACATTTGCATATAGGAAAAGCAAGTGTGGTTGAAAAGGTCAGTGCCACGGTGTAAGGGAGCTGTTTTCCCTGAACTTGTTCACACTAGTCTCAGGCAAGACCCTTCTACTTCTGCTGTAGCAGAAATCTGGCTACTGATTAATTGCTGTGAGGATGGTGTATCTTTGCAGAGCCCTACCCACAGGGTTGTACATTCTGTAGATTTAACTAATGTTGCAGTCTTTGTAGAGGCCACACTTCACAGCCCTTTTAATCACCAAATAAAAGGAATTTTGAGAAATTCCAGCTCTGGCCTGTTTGTTTCCTCCAGGCATTACTAGACTTGTAGATGTGTTGAAAGAGAGTATACCAGGACAGGAAACAAATGAAACCGGAGTCATATCCTCATTCAAAGGAGTCATCCAGGGACAGTTTGAGATTGTCTTTGCTTAGAGAAAAACAATAAACACTGTTTTGTGTCTCTTGTTAAAACCTAGAGAAGAGCAAATGACTAATGGGAGTGCTATACCAAAGGTGTCACAGAAAAGAAAGGCTTTTGACACCCAGTAAAATGAAGGAATTTTGCTCCAGTTTTGCACAAGATTAATAGATGCTTTGACTTACACATTGCATTATAAATTCCACAGGCCACCTCTAGGATACAGTCTTGTAAACACACTGTCAGAAGGTAAACTAAAGTATGAACTTGCACAGATTGAACAGCTAAGCCATAATTATCTGTGTACGTATATATCCTGCAGCAAATGGATACTACTCTTTCATTCAGTTTGAATGAATAACGTTTGATTAAATGAAAGAGGGGTAAAACTACTTTGCTCCAGGGTAAAAGCAGTCTGGGCACTTTATCATGGAGCAATTACGGTCTGGAAATTCAAATCTGTATTGTTTTATGGCAGATTATTTGCCAAGCCAACCAGCTGCCAGATGAACATGCATGGCTCACCAGAACAATTCATCCAGCCTTTGACCTCCTAAACAAGGGAGGATAGCAAGGAGCAGTTTATCAATTAACACTCTATAAAGAGATGGATAGATTTATTTTTTTTTGGTGAAATATATGAGCAGACATCAAAGCTTCTCTAATGAAAAGAATAAGAGTTTGTCAGTTTTGACCAGTATTTTTTCCTGTAATGTTTGGTTACTGTTACAGAATCTGTGTTAAGGTGCTGAACATCGCTGGTTTCAGAAATAAGCATTTTAAGCTTGTAATAAGGCAATCTGTAATGACCTTTAATGCCTTAAAGCACAACTATGTTTTACAATCCCTTTTGACCAGTGGTGGATGTCTGTAGCCTTGGAAGAAAACACATCCTTCCTATGTTCCTCGTCTCTGCCATCTCCACCTCCTCCAGTTCACAAAATGCAGACTCCATATGGACAGGAAAGAGAGATTTCTGCCTCATGCTAATTAACTGGAATGTACTGGCTAAATACATGTGGACCAGGCCAGATATTTTTGTTTCAAAAGCCAATTACAATGAGCATTTTGCCTGATTAAAGTTACCAGCTATGCCATCAGTTTGTGCCTTAAAGCATACGGAAGCTCACTAGTGAGTCTTAGTCATACAAGAGCCTGTTCGTTTTCTGAAATTATTTGACATACGGTTTCACCATCCTCACACAACTGTTATTGGGATTCTTCCTATGACATCTTTTCTCTACAATTTTTTGCTTCCAACCTCTTTGTACACAACTCTGGAGAAGCTGAAGTCTACGGAAGTATCCTAAGGCATTTCTCTTGTAGCTAGTAATTGAAGAAAGAAGGTAAGTTGAAAGGAAAGGTAGCAGTGTCAAGCTTTCTTCTTGTTCTCCCCTTTCTTTTTATAACTCTTGTCATACCAGTCTTCACAACTTCCAAATTTATGATGTCTCGCCAAGCCGTAAGTACAGATGTCCCCATCCTTCCACATCTTTCCTCTTGCCCAGTGTGAGGCCCATCCAGCTCCTGGCCCACTGCCGTACGCACAGGCTGGCTCAGCCCACTCCGCAGCGTTCCTGCGTGCGTCTGGGACAAGAGAGCGTGCTTGGGAGAAGTTAAAGGAATAAGGGATTGCAAAGGAAAAGGGTACAGTTAGTTTTGAGCAAATTAACTTCTAAAACTAATAACAGAGAACCAGTTTCCTGTAGAGACGTCAAGCTCTTACAATCACTGTAATTTTCACAGGCTTCCATTAAGTACTGAGCTAGTTAATTTGCATCTAGATACAGCTTGTGGGTGCCTAGTAAAGGCTACAGGATCTCACTATGAAGCTCCAAGATAGTCGCACAACTAGCCTGGACAAACTTCAGTGCTCTCTTGGCTATGTTGCTATCTTGCAGTAGTTTCCTGAATTCTAGCATGGGTATACCTGAGCTGCCACCATGTGAGTGCGAATTACAGGTATAATCTGAGAGAATGAGGTCAGTGCTATCTTAGCATTTTAATTGCTTCATTTCTTCTATTCAGATTTATTCATTTGCTCCCAAAAAGAAGCATTCCTTCCAGAACACAGAATTTGCCCACTTTTGGCCTGCTCCAGTAAATTTCTGTATTGGTCTGTCACAGTGTCCATCAGCCAAGGACAGGATGAAGTAGGGTCTATCACATGGGAGTATTACCACAGTGTCAACTTTTCCATTATAAATCCTACTTATAACTGTGTCGTAAATATTTGCTCCATGATAGGATTCAGCTAACAAGGTCTGTACTGTGAGAGCTTTCTTAGAGTGCTAATTTTCACTGGAGTATTGTGGTTTATTTTGAAAGGATTTTATTATACTGGTGAAGGCCTAAATGACCTTGAAAAATGTTACGATTCTCATGTTCTGTTTTTTAACAGAATGAGGGTTGCAATAGCACATCTCTACAACTGTGCTGTTGTTTTCATATGAAATGGGGAACAAGAGGTGTGTTCCAGAGGAAGGGTTAGAACAGCAAAGTAATCTCGTGACTGCGTTCAATGTTTGTCAAGGCCAGAGAAGATGGCTGATATACATGGCATTTTATTCCAAGAAGGTCTGCAGAACTTTAGACTTCCTTAGAGAGAGTGTAGAGAAAGATCATAGAATCATAGAGTGGTTTGAGTTGGAAGGGATGTTACAGATCACCTGGTTCTAACCCCCCCTGCCATGGGCAGGGACACCTTCCACTAGCCCAGGTTGCTCAAAGCTCCATCCAAGCCTTGAACACTCCCAGGGAGGGAGCAGCCACAATTTCTCTGGGCAGCCTGTTTCAGTGTCTCACCGCTCTCACAGGAAGCAATTTCTTCCTAATATCTAATCTAAATCTCTTTCAGTTTAAAACTGTTATGCCTTACCCTATCACTACACTCCCTGATAAAAGGTCCCTTCCCCAGCTTTCCTGTAGGCTGCTTCAGGTACTGGAAGGCCACTGTAAGGTCTCTCTGGAGCTTTCTCTTCCCCAGGCTGAACAAATCCAACTCTCTCAGCCTGTCCTCATAGAAGAGGTGTTCCAGCCCCCTTATCATGTTTGTAGCCCTTATCTGGACCCATGTGAGCAGATCCGTGTCTTTCTTATGCTGGGAACCCTAAAGCTGAATACAGATCTGTAAAAGAAAGCTGTTATTTCCCAAGGTATGTGCAAATTTAGGGCCTCACTAAGAGGGTGTTAGTGTCAAACGGTGGCTTTTGGGACATGTCGGCAGGCTTAGAGTCAGGCAGGACAGGGAAAGCCATGAGAGGAGCTGCAGTCACAGTGCTGAAGCGAAGCATTTCTGTGCCTGACCCAAGTAATGTAGAGTAATGTATTATAATGTAATTACTATAATGTAAAAGACCATGCTGAGAATTTGGAGGAGTTGAAGATTTCTACCTATTAGTCTCGTAACAGTTATTCACTCAGATCATAATCTGAACAGGAGTCAAACATGGAACTGAAACACAGCCAGCATGGAATTGGTAGCAGAATTTTTTTGTGTGTGTTGAGATTAAACAGGATGAAGACTGTAAAAAAGAGAAGGTAGAGGGACCAAGAACAGAGAAATCTGAAATTATCTTCCTTGAAAGTGTAGTAATAAAGGGAAAGAAAAGTGAGGGGGAAATAATAGGATGAATCATGGACATTAACATAGGAGAATTGTTTGAGAGAAGGAGAATGACCAGCTGTGTCAAATGAGGATGAGAACAGAATACTGATACTGAGATATAACTAATAAATCAGTAGAGGGTCCTCAGAAAGTATAAGATGAAGAACAGAAGGTGTTTTGTCAGGGGCAGTTGCCAAACCATGGAGGATATGGGAGAGATTTGGAGAAGAGGAGCAATAGATAGATATTGCAAACTCAGAGTTCAGAAACGAAGACTTAGGAGTGCAGAGGTGAAGGGATAGAAATGACACCATGTGAGGTCAGAATGGTAAGTGACATGACTGGGGTCTCTTTTAAACTGCAAAAGATCAAGAAGATGTTGAGAAAGAAATCAGAATGGAAGACTAAGCAGATCACATGCCCTAGTTTTGCCAAAATTAAATCAGTTATTGTATTTCTATAGTTACGGCGTTTACAGCACAGTAGTTCTGTTAACCCACTTTAGACCCTTAAGCTTCTTAATTGATTCCATGGTTAGATATAAGAAACTAATTTTGTTGCAAGTGCAATGCAGCTTAATGAGTACTGATTCTGAATATTCGAAAATAGCAGATTAACTCTCTACCTTCCAAGAAAATTCAGAAAACCATGTAGTTTAAAAGCAGTAAGTTTGGGGTCTCTTTATTTTACTCCTGCTGTTACAACTTTCAGATTCATAATGTGTTTTTTTCTGTAAGCTTAAGGGAATACAGGAAACTGCCTTCCAATACCTGAAGGGATCCTACAGGAAGGCTGGGGAGGGGCTTTTTACAAGAGCATCCACTGATAGGAAATGGATTTAAGCTGAAGGAGAATAGATTTAGGTTAGATCTTAGGAAGAAATTCTTCAGTACAAGGGTGGCAAGACTTTGGAATAAATTACCCAGAGATGTTGTGGCTGCCCCCTCCCTTGAGGTGTTCAAGGCCAAGTTGGACAGAGCCTTGAGTAGCCTGATCTAGTAGAGAGGCGTCCCTGCCCATGACAGGGAGGTTGGATTAGATGATCTCTAAGGTCCCTTCCAGCCTAGACCATTCTATGATTCTATAATTCTATGAAACTTCTAATAAAATTAAGTCTAACATTATCATATAATGATGAATCCCTTTGAAATATTCAGAGTTTAAGTAAAGGCAGTAATGCATATCTAAAACTGTGACTAGAATCAGTGGAGTTGAAAATTGTCTAGTTATTTCCATGTTACTTCGCCCATGTAAATCATTCAAATGTAATTTCAGTTGTTTGGTGACAAATACATTACATGCCTTCCCAGTATTGAGCTTTACTGGCAAATATTCTACACACCTAAGAAGTGCTGACATCTAGAACCCGAGCTCTGGGTGCGTATGCTAGGCTCTGCATTTTTCTTTAGTGGAAGAGCGTTCAGAGAAAATAGTACAGACACTGTTTCTTTGTCAAATGAGGGTTTTAAAAGAGTCAAAATTTAGAAGGGCTTTGGCAAAAATTTCACTTGGTTATTAAACTTACTGAAGAGCAGTACTGTTGTATTGAAAAGCATACGACAGCTGTGAATTATATTCCTCTCTTCCTAAGATCTCTAAATCATGTTATTTTGTGGTTATTTCAAGTTGCTTCTGGAAGTAGTTGCATTTTTAATCTGAAGCTGATTGATCCATATCAACAGAGCAGCTACTATAATTTCAGTAATTTCTGTTATCTATGTAAACCTGCATATGCGGACAGATGGATCAGGAGTTTCAGAGTTGGTTTGTCTAAAAAATCTTGTTCAAATTTGTTCTCAATTTATGCAAAGGCAATCAAATACAAGGAAGGAAAACCTTCTGGTTCCTCCATGTTTTTATGTGGCCTAAGAAACAGTGTGTCTGATACAACTTTTACAGTCTCTTAACAGAGTCTCACTGGGAACTAGGATGCTTATGTTAAAAGTTTTGATTTGGAATAGAAAGGCAAATGCAAGACTGCTTTGCAAGAGGAGAGAATACACTAAGAGAACAGTAACTCTTAAGAGCTATAAGTGTTTTGATTTTCATGTAAAGTAAGTATGTCTGCCAAATTAGTTTCAGTTTTGATCCTGAAATTCATCCAATATAGTGTGTTTTCCTGATTAGCTAAAAGGCAAGACAAGACAGTTACTAATCTGTGATGTTTTCAAAAGAAGAATTAAGTGTGTTTAGGTAGTTTTCCTGTCTGATTGCAATAGGAATGCTATAGGTTGTCGAAGAGAAAAAAAATAATAAATAGAAGTGAAAAGTGGCAGAGAAAGAGAAGCCTGATAAAATTACAAGGAAATTTGTAATCATGGCATCTAAGTCTTCACTAATGATTAGCCCAATATCATGGGTGATACATTACATAGTTGTAGAATATGGTGAACAGTACATCGTTTAAATCAGCAGCTAATAGTGAAGTGCTATGCTGCAAACTGAAGCCAGAACAGAGAAAAACTGTAGCAAGTGATAGGACAAGAGGAAATGGCCTCAAGTTGCACCAGGGGTGATTTAGACTGGATATTAGAAAAAAAATCATCACCAAAAGGGTTGTCAGGCATTGGAAAAGGCTGCCCAGGGAAGTGGTTGTGTCTGGAGGTATTTAAAAGATGTGTAGATGTGACTCTTAGGGACATGGTTTAGTGGTGGACCTGGCATCACTAGGCTGACGGTTGGACTCGGTGATCTAAAGGTTTTTTCCAACCTAAATGATGCTATAGGTCTATGGAAGACAAAGTTGTTGTTAACGTTCCACGACAGCTAAAAGTGGGCACTACCATATACAGCAGTGACCACTCACCAAATGCAGGTTAGTTTGTGGAATCGTCAGACCCAGTGTTTAAACTGAAGACAGTAACTTGCTCCTCCCAAGTGCTATGAGAAGTCCTTAAGGGCTGATGGACTCAGCCAGTTGGAGATGAGTCATGAACCTCCCCCTGTTGAGGTCAAACTCCCATGGAGCAGAGTGATAGCCACGCACTTGAAATGTGATACGGCAGGAGAAGCAGCTAATACTCTTCCAGGCTGCATATACAGAAGAAGCACGTCATGGAGAAAAAGGGTAATGGTCTCTTCTTTGCATGATCCAAGTGACGCTGGATCTGAACTATTGCATATAACTTTGGGCATCGTCATTGTCAGAAGGATATGGGCATGCTGGGAGAAAAGTGAAGAAGTCTGGACTCTACTGGGGAAAGGCAGCTATTATGCCACATAAAATTTTTCTTTTCAGAGAATATGCAATTGTGATGAGAACAGAAGTACAACCTTTCACTTCTGCCCATCCGTTACGGTAGATGTAAAGGAGCTTAAAGAACACCACCATTGCAGTTTACATTTGCTAAATTTTCCAGAGGATTTCTTCTAGTTTTCAGAAAAATGTTCCTATGGTCAGAGGTTCATGTACCATTCTCAGTAACCGCAGTAAATCGTGCATTGGCGCTAGTCTTCAGTCTCCCTTGTGCCCCAGTGCAGCTCGGCTGAAGTAAAGTAGGCTCTAGATTTTCTGTGAAAAAGCTAAAAATTTGCCATCTCAGTTATCTCATATTAAGCAGCCGGCAGGCTCAGAAGCATTCAAGTAGATTATAGTACGTGTGTTATTTAGCTGGGAGCATTCACATTAAATACAATGTGTGTATATTATCTAGCCTGGAAAAGTGAAACCTGTCCTATATACAGGAGTCCTATGCAACACCATATAATCTCGTCAAATATTTTTTGAAGTTCTGTCGGTATTCATCATCAGAGAGTTAGGGTAAGTAAAGCAAGCCATAATTAAGATTGCTGGTCCCAGTGAGGTGTTAGAGAGAGCTGTGCAGCACTCAGTGCCCGTCTATCAGGATAAATCTATTATATTTTTCTGACGGTACTGAATCCAAAAGTATAAGAACTTCACTATGTGTGCACAATTATGAATTTTGTGCCCTGATTTGCAAGTGTCACAGCTACTTTGATCACCTACTAAAGCAGTCACAGAAACTGAACAGAAATTGGATTTACAGTCAGAATAAATACATTGTTCTTACTTGGTGCTGACTGCACACAGGTTGTGAGATTTGTTAGTCTGTTCTTTCCTGCCTTCAGATCTTTCAGTGTGTGTGTATGTCTCCTCTATAATGATGCGTTTAGAAACCTTTTGGAGAAGAAAATCTTACTTTTAGGGATCCTTTCATCCTCATTTTTTATTATTTGTTGGAAAATACGAAAATGCAAAACAGAAAAATACTGTTTATGTATTACATTCAGGTGTCTTAGCAGTAGGATGACTCAAATTAATTTCACATTTGGACGAACTCATAGGAAGAGAGATAAGAGCCAGTCTGGTCTTTTTACAGATAGGAATTGCATTAGCATCTCCCTTTTTTCATCCTGCTACTGGACTTGCAAGTTTGTGATGTTGCATGCAAGTTGGATTGTTTGGTGGCAGTCCATTTCCTTTTTTATTACCATTGCTGTTCCTAGCAACTCCAAGTCCTTGTGCTTGAGTAGACTTCTTAATATTTTCAAGAGACCTTGTGAGATAACAGTGCCTTATACTTTTCAACAAATATCTGTGTGAAATGCAGAGAGACCGGCAGCAGAGTAGTTGGCTCACAGGCCACATCAGTAGCTCTCTTGTGCTGTGTAAACATCAGAGCAGGGTAAACACAGAGGCAAAAGAACTAGCCTTGGGTTTGGCCGAAGTGTATGCATGTGTCTATAAGTGTGGCTAGTAAATAAGTAACTTGGAAATCTTGATCTCTGTCTAGTCCCTGACAGGAAACATTTGATGTGAGTTTTGAGAAAGCCCCATCGTTTTCATTGGTGTCAAAACCAGGACAATTAAGTACTGGCATATACTTCAGGGACAGTAAAGAGGTGTTCTGATGAAACTCCTTCGAAGTTGTTTATGGTACTTTAGAAAAGTGCTTCCTGAGCAGAAATGAAGGAAAAAATATATAAAATAGTTGAGGTGCCAACCTCGATACTCCAGATATGTTCAGGGTTCTTCTGCACAAGATGATAAGCAGTTTCTTAACAGTGATTACTTATCGTCAGTGATTATCTTTACTTAGCAAGAAGGGAAAGTTGCAGTTAATGCTATGTTAAAACCTGCTTGTATCCAGTGGCACTACCCTTTAAAGTTAGTCCTAGATGGAAGATTTGTATATTCTAACTTTTGGATCACTGAATGATGATGTGGCTTTGTCAATTTGTGGCGACAGTATAATATCACATTACGTGCTATCTCTGTGTTGTATTTTTAGGTCATGTCAGTAGTACATGGTCTGAAGGACAGCAGGCTGCCAGATCAAATCACAGCAGTTCCATAAAGTAAACACATGTAAGCATCATTCTCCATGACGTTCATGGATCTAGTGAGTGAGTAACTGTTGGCACATGCTAGTTGTGGTGTTGCCTCCAGTCCGTAGGAGAAGGAAGGCCACCAGCAGTAACACTTAATGAAGCTGCAATGTTAACAACAGATTGAGAAGCCCTAGAAGTGTAAACTAGAGAAAATTTTGGCAAAGGGAAGGTATTTTCAAGGAGGAAGTGAGGATTTAGGAGTAAGAGCGAATTAAGAAAGATTACAAAGCATTCCAAATAGTAAACATTTTATTTTAGAGTGGTTTTGGATTATGCAAAATATACACTCTTCTCCCTCTTGTTTACCTTGTAGTTTGCTTTCCTAGGCAGCCGTGTTACTGCCGTGCTAGCGGTATTAAATCCGGAAAAAAAATAAAGTATTGTAAGGCAGCCAAATGGAATTCAAATATTAATCCAGACAAGATTTCTGATTTTCCCCTTGTTGGGGAAGCTGCTTATAGCATTTAAAAGGTTGATCATACCTCACCAAGTGAAGTTATGATCAGAGGCTAAAAGTTACAGCAGGCATCCAGACTTAGATTTTTTTCACTAGATAGTGTCAGCTATCACTAGATAGTGTCAACAATCCCTTCCATTTCAGTTCTTCTTTTTCTTTTGTGATGTGCTTTTTTGTGTGTGCGTTTTTCTTTAAAGCATTTTCAAGTACAGTTGAAGAGAACCATTATTCCAGCTGGCACAACCCCTTTAGATGCAGGCGAAAGAGGGCAACAGGGCCTACATATGTCATTTTGAATTAAGGAATTATTAAATAGCATATATAGGTACCCATCAGGAGGATAATGCAGACACCTGGGATGATAAACTTTTAAACTACCATTAGAAAGCAGTTCTTTATCGAGAGGGTGGTCAAACACTGCAACATGCTTCTGAGAGAGGTGGTTGATGCCCCAAACCTGTTGGTGTTTAAGAGACATTTAGACAATGCTCTTAATAACATACTTTAACTTTTGTCAGCCTTGAAGTGCTCAGGCAGTTGGACTAGATGGTTGTTGTTGGTCCCTTCCAACTGAAATAGTCTGTTCTGTTCTATTCTACCAATATCACCTTCAGAAAAACAAGAATAAAACAGAGGAAGTACTAATGACATTAATTACAGTTCTTCCTCTCCCCTACACATCTCCAGAATGAAGCAATAATAATAAACCCTATCTTTCTAAAATTTACTGAATATAGTTATTTGCACTTTTGTAATGACTCATCAAATCACTTCTTTTAGCAGACTGATAAACGATTATTTCCTTCACCTACAGTTACCCCCCTGAATGTTGAAGAATTATTATAAAATAGATGTCCTATCCTGAAAAACCCTAGTATGAGAGCATTTTGGATGCTTGCAGGAAGAAGGCTCTCTCTCAGTTGACGTTTTAATGGGTCACCAGGCTTTCCAAGTTTTATGCATGTTCATCAGACTAACAACTAAATCTTATTGTGAGAGCATAGATGTTGTTGCCAACAACAATACATTAGAAAACCATTGATCATTTCAGAAGATAACAAACCAGGTGGTTTTCACAGGCTTATTTCTTGAACAATATGTAGCAACCTGTAGTACCAACACCAACTACAGATTTTCTTTTTTTAGTACAGTGCATTTAAACACAAAAGAATTTAGCTTTTACTTCAACAATATTGTGCCGTGGATTTGTATTAGGATATAATATGCAGTAAGAAATGTACTCATCATTTACTATTTCCTTCTCCCAGTCTTTGAATTTTGCTTCAGTACATAGTTCGCAGCTTCTCCAGGAAGATGACCTGTATGAAGATACATGAGAAGCTTATGGCCAAAGTGCCATGTTGGCTTTTGGTTACTCAGAAGACTTGCACTCCATTCCTACTTTTGACAGAGGCTTCCCAGGAAACTTATGCTATCACTTACCAAAGATTTAACAAAGCTTTGGGCATGACAGTGCTTTACTGACTACTGACCACTGAATGTAAAATGGGCCATCAGTATAACCTTCCTGCTATTTTTTGTATTGTATTTTAGATAGTGAACTTTTCAGAGTGGGAATTCTCTCCTTTTTACAGAAGTGTTCAGTAGTTTGGTAAAAGAGGGGCCTCTAATCTTGGAAGGTTTCTTATAGACTGCAGTGTCCTGACTGAGCAAGTAGCTTTGATCACATCACCATTACCCCACAGACAGTCAGTAAACCTTGCAGTGAAGACTGAACGTCTTTCCACTAGCAACTTATAGGTGTAAACAAAATTAGGGAGTAAAGTATCTGCTTCATGGCGGGGATTTACCTCTAGGTGCAACATAAATTTTCTTGTAATCATGAAATTATCTTGGTATTTGTTACCTGGGTTGCTCTTTATATAGCACTATATATTTGTTAGCTCTTTATGCAGCATGAAAGGTAGTTAGGTTACATCACATACTGTATACTTCAGTTTAAAAAGCAGAAATAAGCACATGCTTACCTATTAACTACTTCTAGTGTACCTATGATACCTAATGGAATCATTTCAGCATGAATAATACTTTGAATATTATGTTCTATAAATATTATATTCTAGAGCCTGCATTAGTGGATTGCAATCTTTTTTTTTTGCTCTCAAAAAGACTAAAAAAAAATTGTAGTGTGAAATAATTGCTTTTCCCAAATTGTAAGAATGCTAAAGTTGGGAGGACAAAAGTGTGGAAGAAGTATCATGAAAAAAATACAAAATGTTTATAGAATTTTTCATACAATGTGGGGGGCTTCATCAAGAGAAGCTGTCTCTTTTTTTTTCTTTTTTACTGTAAAATTGGACAGAGTAAGAGCCTAAATGCTGTTGTCATATATTAAGAGGTAGCTTTGCTATGTTTTTCATTTTCCTCTGAAAAAACAAATGGAGAGGACATGTCTGAAGAACCAAGTTGGTCTGCACAGTAAAAAAACATCATCGTCTAGGCTTTAAATATAGTTTTGCAAGTTATGATGGCCTGATTAAGCATAGTCTCATTGGTAATTCCAGATAATTCCCAAATTAGCATTTTTGCACAGGGTGTATACTTGGAACACCTTCCATCCGAATCGCTTTTAACTGACTTAAAGGTTGTGGCTGGGCCTTCACAAGCTGGAGGGGTAGAAAGGGAAGGAGGATCCTCACCTCTTGTGCTGCAACCAACCAGTTTACAACTGGGAGTACCAATCCAGTGTGGGGACTGGAGATGCCCAGGTGACAAGGCTGCTGGAGTCCTACAGCATGTACTTACCTGCAGGGACTTACAGGAACCTACTGGTGTCACACAAGAGTCCAGGATTGCAGGAACAGGCATCTTCTGACATTGTATGGTGAGAGGCTCTCATCTGTCTGATGTAGTGTCTCAGGCTTAGCTCAGAGAAACCTACTCTCCCAAAACCTTCTTGCTGCACCTGGAGAGAGGAGTTTCTAGTGGAGTCCTAGTGTGGAGTTTCTCACAACGTGCCTTCTAAGAAAGAATGCATCTGGCATTGTGCAAGTGTTTCCTCTTGAAGTTGTTGATAATGACACAGTTTTCTGTCTTGAACTGTTTTGGTTCAGGGAAAAGCTTTTAAACCTGAGTTTCCACTATGTACTTTCTCTATGTGGACCAAGTAATATGTTATAATGTGTCCAAGGTCATACAGGAATGCGTGGAAAGTTGCAAAAGAGTAGGATGCAGAGGACTAACTCTCAAAGAAAATAGTGCTATGCAGAACTAAAAGGTACTAGTTTACATAGTATAATTTTTAATTAAATGTTCTAGTAGATTTTAATTCTGTAAATTGCAAACTACTCTGTTACTTTATAATGTTAGAAAACTACAGGAATTGTTCTTGTATGATATGAAAATGCATTGTCCTGCAGTCCTGCCACAAAAGATTAGAATTTTTGTCTGTTTGATGTGTTACTACAGAAGTCCTTTTCTGCCAGTTAAAAGGAGTATATTAACTTAGAAATTTTGAGGATATACATTACACTAAAATGAAGCTAAAACTCACTAAATTATGGAAATGAGATTTATCGCAGATTACTCAGTTATGTGTATTGACTATGGAATTCAGAATTGCTTCTTGAAGGATCACCAGCTCTACTGTAAGGAATCCCAGTATCTAGTAATCCTAGAATGAGCTCATCCTCATTCCCACCCTTTTCCTGTATGCTCATCTTTTCTGTTTTGTGAAGAGGTCAAAATACACGAAACTGGCTATATTAAACAGGCAGGAGTATGATCTGAAGCTAGTTTATGTAAATACACATGTACATAATTTTCCTTGCTCTCCTAGGTGCACTCTACAATCCCTCTCAAGCTTCACATTTCATCCTGAGCTGATACAGCACAATGTCTCTTCATAGCCTTCTTGGGAAACACTGACTGCATCTTGCAAGATAAGGTTTTCAGACACTGCTTGAACCACAATCCTGAAACAGCCCCACACTGCCAAGACGTGTGCCATGGGGGAAAGCATGCAGCTGTCACCTCTCTAAAAATGCTGTGGCAGAACCAGGGCACACTTCTCTCTCACGTACAGGGCTGGCCATGCTGTCACATCACTTATTGGAGCCTTTTCAGGAGGAAGGACGTATTTCACAAGAGCTCCACCAGAAATTATAGATTTAGAACTGTGAGCATGTCTGCAACCAAATAAAAGCTTCCCTCACCTCACAACCGTCAGTGAGATGTGGTTCAAGCAGACCAGCAGACAGTAGGAGACTTTACATGCATCCATCACACATATCCACATAGTCCTTTGGCTTTCAGAGGCTATTCCTTCCAAATGCTGGCTAACTCGCAGTTTAATGGAGTCATCCTGCTGCTGGCATCACAACAGCTGTGTGAGCCAAAACTACCCCATGACTGACCTTCAGTTAGCAAAGGTTCATCAATTTTGAACCAACTGTAGCAGGGCCAGCAGGTCATTGTAAGAAAACACAGGTTCATCTAGAAAGAAAGCTCATCTTTACTTTAGAAAAGTTTTTCTGTTTTGCTTTCCAGACCAGGTTCTACTTAGGCACTCAGACATATCATGTTTAGGAATATATCTACTGGTCACTTGAACTGTAAACTGAAGAACAGTTTACTTCCTAGACAGATAATCCCACCTTACCTTCTTTCCACCCTCAAATCCTTTTCACTTCCTCATAAGATCAGGCAACTGAGAAATCTTGTAGGATCAAATCTTAATGACTCCCTTTTCCAAATTCCCTTGGCCCTAGTTCCTTTAAACTTGTGCTGTAGGATGCTCTTACACTGTAGGATGCTCTGTTGCCCATGTCTGTAGTGTAAGATAATGCCTTTAATGACAGTAAAGTAGGTAAATCCTGACAAGCATTCTTAGTCCTAAGAAGGGAGCAGGAACTGTGTTCTTGATGCTTGAAAGCAGTGGTTCAGACAGGTGCATAATCTGATTGAACTGAATACAGTGAATAGACATGAAAGAAGTCCTTGGACAGTCTCCAAATCTAACTTCAGCACAGAGCCAAGAATTTGAGTGTTGGAAAGACCTGCCTGGCAAGGCTGGAGACAGAAGATGTGTCTCTAATAGCCATATGTGATGTGCTGGAGGGTGGGAGGGGGAGCTGCTGTGTTACGTTAAGGCAATTGCTGAATGTCTGGTCAGACACCCTCAGATGTTGATTGAATGGCTACAGATTTCTCTGGTAGAGCTCAGGGTCGCTTAATATCAAATATTGCCAAATAACCGGCAAAAATATGCCGCTGTTAGCCTGTTGACACTTACCTTCTGTGGGAAGCTCCAGTTAAAGATGATATTTTTGATTTGGTTTAAGTATTTTTGGTTTTCACTCTGCCAGTCTCTCACAGAGCCATGAGCAGCTGAGACCTGGCTCAGAAATTCCAATACTGCCTGGAGGTCTCGGGAGGAGAGGCCCTCTGGCCAGCCTTGGGAGGCTTTTAGTTGATCATAGGAAACAGTGAAGAGGGGTGACATTTCTGAGGCCCAGACGTGTTCCTTAAGAAAGTGCCTTCAGTCCATCAAATGCCTTCAAATATTAAGTTAAGAAGGTTTAGGTTAGATATCAGGAAACCATTCCTCACGGAAAAGGTGCTCAGGCATTGGAATGCACTGCCCAGGGAAAGGGTGGAGTCACCGTCCCTGGAGGTGTTTAAGGAGAGGCTGGATGTGGCACTTAGTGCTGTGGTCTGGCCGATGTGGTGGTGCTGGGTCATAGGCTGGACCTGATGATCTCAGAGGTCTTTTCCAGCCTCAACAATTCTGTGATTCTGTGATTAGTAAAGGTCATATCTTTACATATATTGGGCAGTGGAGAGCTGCCCATTCACAGAATGGGAATTTTCTTGAGAGATGAGGAACAGATGAGGTGCCATTTGAGCAGCATTGTAATGCTGCAGAGATGATACTCCAGTTGGGATGCTTTCACCACAGGTGTCATAAAGAGCAAGCTAATATGTATGCGGATATGTCCCTAATAAATAATCATTGCAATTTGACAGCTCTATGGCTTGAGCTTAAAGGTTATATGCCATGTGAAAACATAAGATACTGTTATTGCATGTTAAATCCCTCAGCATTACCTTAGGCATCTCAGCAAAGATGGGAGGAAATCCCCTACAGGATGGAAAAATTTTTCTCAATGGTGATTGGAATTGTAACTTTATATATGGCAAATTTTGTGTTGTGCTACCTTTCCCTTTTTCCAGAAAGATTTTTAAAAGCCATAAGAACTAAGCCTCTAGTTCTTTCCCTTTGTAGAGGCTTAACTCCTCAAAGCTTCCTCCTCAAATGTAATTTGAGAACAAATCCTGGCTTGTCTACATCCAGTCTTCTTTTTCAACATCTCCCTGTTTTCAGCCCTGGTTTTCAGAGATGCCAAAAATGTTGTGATTTTCCTGCCTCAAAAGACATTGCATACCAAGTAATTCTTCTTCTCGGCGATGGTTGCTTACCAGATGATTCAGTAACTTCCAAAAACTTCATGCTGCTCTTCCTTCCTCTCATGTTAGCACTGCGTAGTGATGCATATGTTTCTGGCATCTGTAAAAACACTGTATCTGCCTAACACAGCTAGAGCCTCCTTTAAACTCAAAAGCAGAAAAATGTGTGCAGGCGTTCTTCTCTGGGCACAGACTTTCTCTGTTACATAAAACAGAGATAAGCCTCACTTGCAGAAGATAAAAAAAAAATCAAAGGAAAGTAGTGGTGCTAGCAAAGATACAAGTGGAGAAACAGTTGCAATGTGCTTGGCAGAAGCCATTACTGAACATACGGAAAAATTGTTTCAGTTCTTTGTTCACAGAGCTCCCCAGCTTCTGACTTTACAGGACCTCATCCTGGAATCTGGGATGTCGCCTCTAGGAAAAAAACTCTCCACAGTAGGGACAGATTTACAGCAATTTTGTTTCTTCAACAGAGTGTTTGCTCAAGTCATAGCATCGAACTGTTAAATCAGACAACCAAAACATGGTGCAAAGTATCTGGACCAGCTTGTCTTTATGTAATCAGCTACATAGAAATGCTCTTCGATAAGTGAGTCCTAGTGGTGAATGTGTTTAGGGGTGTTTAGCGAGGATTTGGGAGGATGATATTTTTCATACTTGCTGCTCTGTAAGTCTTTCCCCAGTGAATGTGAGAGAATTTGTCTTCCTAGCTTCTGAGCAGAATTGTGTTACCGACTAGAGTGGTTAACCTGGGTCTACATACGGTAAGTGAATGGATAAGGAAGACAAAGCCAGTGTGTGAGAGTTCGAGGCACATATATATTTATGTAAGACAAGCTAGCATGCACACAAAGGGGAAAACAAAGTGATTCAAACCCTGTAGGTTCAAATCCTGTAGGTTATAAGGGCAGAAGAGATGCTTCATTCTGAAGGTTAATTGTTTCCATGTCAAACATACTATGATCATGAGGATAGAAGTTTAATAGATTAAGGTAATTAAGGAAAACATACCTCAATCATGCCTCTCAGAAAAGGAAAGAATGATAGATATGTAAGTCAGTCTTCAGTGCCTCATTTAAATCAGAGACAATTTATATCCTATGACCCTTTGTAAAGCTAAAGGAATAAAGTGACTGAACTAAATCAGTAAATAGTCCCAACAATTACCAAAAGAGTATAGTAACTCCAACTACTGAGCTACTGAGAGTAAATCATTGTGGATGTCAGTGAATTTTTGGAAACACCTGCCCCTGCTGGCGTTTTAGCAAGTCAGTCCAGTCTGACATCCTAATCCAATAGTTTTACAGTGAAGTCTTATTTTTGTTTTAATCACAATATTTCTATTACACTATTTTCCAGGCCCTGATTATATCAAACAAAAATTTCAAGAAGGAATGGAAGTGAAAGAAAAATCTGATGAAAAAGTTCAGGAAAAACCACCTACCCCAAAAGAGTCACCTCACTTTTATCGAAAAGGTACTACACCCCCTCAAACCCCAGAAGCCAGTCCAAGGCATAGTCCTCCACTTTCTTCTGAGTCTTCTCCTTCAAAACAACTGAAAAGGCAAAGCTCCACTTCTGGGGCGAGACTCGGTCCAGAAAAAAAGCTTTTAGCCACTGAGAATATAACACCCACAATTAACAAGCCTTTATATTCGAAAGCACCAATGGAGGAGGTAGCTGTGAAACACCAGCCAAAGTTTTCAGCCCATCACAATCCCAGCACAGAGAATGGGGAGCTGCATGGTCACTACCATGGCTATTATGTAAAAGTGAATCCAACAGCGCTTCCACAGGAGCTCAGGGAAGAAGATGAATATGTCAACCCATCACCATCAACGCTTGCACGGATACCGCCCTCACAGAAGCCAAGTCCTGCTAGGTCTGGGGGTAAGCCAGATGCCAAAGAAAACAAATCTGACACAAAAATTAAGAAACCAGAATTTGCTACACCAAAGAACCCAGCTAATAATGAGTCACATTCAGCAGTGGAAAAAGAAATAGAAAACAGCTCGGTGAGTACTGCAAGAAACATTTTCACTTTCACCGCCCTTTTGCCTCCTAGTGCTGAGCTTTGCAACATCAAGACAGGCAAAGCTCACTGCTGTCAAGTCTTCATCTGGATATAGTCTGCTAGCTAGAATCCACTACACTAGACTCAAGTGAGGAACAAATATTCCAGTCTTTTTTGTTACCATTTTTGAAAACTGGGAAGGGATAGTCAGATACTGACAGATTTTTGAAACATGTATCTCTCTTGCACCCATAAACACAAAAGGTGTTAGCATGTGTATTAGTGTGTGCATGTGTTTTGTGTGCATGTAGATATATGTTTGCAGAGGTATATATTTATGTATATCCCCTTTCTATAAAAAAACAAAATGTTCTTCAGTTCAAAACAATGTACTTCAATGGATAATTGGGCAGTACTGGGAATTACACTCATGCTCTTCACCAAAGATCTGCTTCTGACTGCAGTTGGAAAAAGAATGCTGGCCTGTGGCCTGACCCAATCCAGACAGTCTCCCATTTTCATTTTCTTCTTTGTGTTGATTGCAGGTCCAAAACCAGGCAATTTGCATAAAAATATAAACTGTTTTAAAATGCATAGTTCTAACAGTGCTTGTGTTTTGCAGTGGCATAAAAAAAATTATTTAACATCAGAAAGTGCAAAAGCTTTAACACTACACATTCAGATCAGTGTGAATCAGATTCTCATTATTTAGAAATAATAGAACTATCAGTAGTTATGCAGAAAACATGACTAGTAGCATTTTCATTCCATGTTAGAAGAAAAAAACAGGTTATCACTTTCAGAATCTCTGATTATGATAAAATTATTTCTGGGCCAAGAGAAACTCATTAAAATGTTAGCTGTAGATCCTGAAGTTAACCTTTAGCAAATGATAATTGTCACAATATTTCTTTTTTATAAGCATTGTTTCTTTGATTCATTTTTGTTACTCCAGTAGAAAAAAAACAGTGTCTTTGATTGTTGATGGGATAAACAAAATGACCCATCTAATGAGATCCAGATAGCCTAGCACTGGTTTCAGCCAAAACAGTTGAATAATTGACACCAGACTTCATTGATAAAAAATGTAAAAATAAAGAGGGGCAGCAATTTCCAATCAACATGCACTGTAAAAGATCTTATCGAACAAGTTTGACATCTTCAGGTGTGACAGAGGAATGATATCCTCAGTCAGGAAGGTCACTTGATTTGCTTTTACACAGTTATTTATTCGGACACGGAAGCCAGAGTAATGCAAAGGCTAAAACACTAAAATAATTTTTTTAAATTTCACTGATGGTTCAGAAAAAATAGTTTGAAAAAAGTCAGTAATTTGGTATTGTTCTGGTAAGGTTATTGTTGGATTAATCCTGCTGCTCTGTTTCATTAACGTTCTTGTTAATGACACGGAAGAGGACATAAAAGTATTACCTGTGAAGTTTACAGAAGACACAGAGACCAGGAAAATGGTGAATAATAAAGACAATGAATTTCCTGTACAAACTGATTCATATCACCCGATAGAAAGGTGCAAGTATAATTATTCATGTGCGGCACAGCAAAATGTAAGATTCTGTACTGACAGAGAGTTAATAGTGCCTGGCGATGCAGGATCAGAACTGGAAAAGGTTAGCGGATCAGGAGCAAGAGAGGCAACTGAGCATGAGCTCCCAGTCTGCTGCTGTTGTTCAGAGATGTTAATATAATCCTTAGATTTATCGACAGGAAAGATTAAGCAAGAGTACATGGGAGTCTGTTTTATCTGGTTTTGGCACTGGTGCAACCACTTCTGGAATAAAATACAGTGTTCATAAATCAGGGATTTAAAATCAAAAAGAACCTTAAGGGAAAGTCCCTCAAAGAACTGCAAGAATGATTAAAACATATCTTACAATGAAACATTCAAGCCAAAAAAAAAAAAAAAAAAAAGCCTGACATTAAATCATTTTCTGTAAGTACACTTTATTAAACAGTTTCCCGAGCTAACAGGCAAATGTAAGAACATCCAACAGCTGGATAGGTTTAGATAAAAGACTTATTTTAAGTTGCTTCTAGTGATATTAATTAAATATAACATCAATTTTCAGATGCCAAGTTTTTGGAGCAGTCACTGAACAGTTTGATTTTGCCAAGATGATATCTTCTAGTTCAGCAGGAAGCTTGTATTCTGTTTTGTGCAGATCAGAGTAGATGGTCACAGTGGTTTTGTAATCTGCAAATCTGTATTACAGCTGATATCAGCCCTTTAACCTTTCAAATCTCACAGACATGACTCCTATGTGGGCTAATACAAAGCTGTCAGGCTTGTAAATGTTGGGTGAGCATGCTCAGAATTTTAGCCTGAATTGGAACTTTTTGTTCAGCTCTGCTGAAAATAAGTGCTTAGAAGTAGTCTTTGTTTTTTTCTACTTTCCATTCAAACCAAATAAAGGTTTGGAGCTGAGGGAGTCTTCACCTTAAGAAACCAAGCAGGGCATCTACACAGAAGTTTATTAACCTTCTAGAATAATCAGGGTCAGGACCATGAACGTGTAGCATGTTCTTAGGAAAGGTAGAAGTGCAATGAGATATTTTACCTTAGGTGCTTGTTTACTGATCTTACAAGTCACCTGGGAACTGTCCCTGTGCTTCTTTTGGACAACCCTAATTGTATTGTTCTTACTACCAGCGTTTCAATAAGGAAGGAAGGTAGAATTTAGGAACTCATTTTTAATACAATGGCATTTTATTGTTTATGTAGATGTATGGCCTTTTTCAAAGATGTCTCCTATATGTGTCTATAGATTTACCCTTATATAATAAATTTCCTACATGCTTATTTTTTTAAAATCCTCGAATTATTAAAAATCTTAATTAAAGCAGAAAGGAATAGCCTACTAGCCTTACAGACTGAGGGAGAGGCTTAATACAGAATGACTGTTAACATTGCCTGAAGACTTTTCTTTTTAATTTTCAGTATCACCTTTCAGCTTCAGAAAAACAGTAGCCTGTTCTGCAGTGCTCCTGGACTGAGCTCAGTAGTTTGCTGGAGTTATGGAGTGGCTAAGCTAGGAGTGTGCAGTTACTGAGGAGAAGCCGACCTAGGGTACTTCTTTATATCCTAAACGCTTCTGAACATCAAGAGACTTGAGAATCCTAGGGCTGCATTGGGGAATTCTTTTTTGTTTCAGTCAGTAATTGCACCTGCTTTATAGTCATCCTGACAAATGATATTGTTGTGATTTGAAAGCAAATCTGCCTTAGATCCTCCATGAAAGCTTAAAAACATGCTAAAGAATATAAAGAGAAAAGAACTCTTATGAAAAGAGAATGAGGAAACATGGTTTTGGAATGCAAAAATGAATCTATACATTTATTGAGCACTTTTCATTAGATGATTCGACAGTACTGTATAAAATGTGCTGTTCATTTTTGCAGATTTCCAGTGATAATGCTTTAACATAGATACAGAATGTAAAATTTTCAGTTCTTCCTTCCATGTATCTAAATCAAAGCCATTCCTCACATCTGAATGAAACGTAAACTTTAATTTGGATTAAGAACTTTAAACAACCTTATTTATAGACTAGTTTGCAGCAACTGTTTTAGGAATCAAATTCGTGTTTCACATTTTCTGTGAATTTGTTACATCCTTAAGAATGTCACTGAATATCATCTGTGCAATAAGTTGGTTATAGGAACAGCACTGATTCTGGCTTTATAGTTGAAAAATATCAGCACGTGCTTCTTATATCGTACATATAAATGTGTTTAGATACTTTCTAATGTTCAAAAATCAAAGTTTAAGATAATTTCAAGCTCATAAGAATGAGTCATAGTTTTATCAAGATGAAAACATGCATAAAGCGTGATGACAAAGTCACCATTCATCAGCTCCTCCAAAATAGCTGTTTGCAGGCATTTACTCTAATAAATGAGACATAAATTATCTTCTTTTCACTGAGAACTGGGTACTTTCATGCTACTTTATGATAGTGTGAAGTGTTAACAGACACAGTTGACCACAAACCACTACTAACTTTCTTCTAATTTCTTGTTAGCAGCCTCTAGCACCAATATCAGCTTGTATGCTGCTATCTCACCTTGAATATGAGCTAATTTGAGATTATCTTGGATTTAGGTAAAAAGTGAAATTGAATTGCAAAAAATACCATAGTAGTGCACATTCATTAATACATTTTATTTGCCTGATACGTGTCCATGTGTTGCCCTAGGTCAGGAACAGGCCCAGAAACAAATGTTCTACTACATTGTAATTTTTTCATCTTGTAGGTAAAGATTTTTAAGCTGCAGAGTGTTTAGCCTGTTTTTTATCTATATCTGAAGTGATTATGTTTTGCTGAATGTTACCCAGGGTGCTTCTACTCTTAGGTCTTTGTTCACGTAACATCCAGTTAGTAGGGGATACAACTACCGTGATGTTAGAAAAATATATCAGTATTTGCCTGATCCTAAGAAAAAACTCTGAGCAAGAACTTTATGCTAAATTTGAGGGACATTCCTAATGCTGTAGGATTACAAGACTAGTCTTGATACTTCCTGGCACTGCATTTCAGGAAAATAGCTTTCTTCTCTCCCCAAATCAAAACTAATCGTATGGTTATATTTTTAACTACAAAAGTGACTGACTTATTAAAAGCCAAAAGGGCAGTTTTTAAGTAGGACTGGAGTTTTTGTACTACAGCTTCTTTAGTGCACCTGTTCGAGTCACTCTGGGACTGTTCAGACTAATTTTGGCTTTTGCTATTTTAAGCCCTTGCAGGACACCAGTCTTATTTATGGTATTTCTTTTCAAGCATTAAATGCTTATTTCTTAGGTGTCTTCGAAACAGGTAATTGTTTATTGCATAACCAGGTGCTCTGCAAATACTGTTTGATCACTTTCTGATAGAGGAAATTACACTTTGAGTTGAAAGTTGTAGTTAGCTGAATGCATATAGCAGGCCAAAGGAGATGAGATTTACTTCTTTGCATAAAGCACAGACATCACAATAAACAGCTAACACATTCTTCTTTGATTTTCCTATAAAATCAACAACTCAGTTCTTAAGGTGTTACTTTCTTCTGTTTTTTTAGAGATGAGATGTCATGAATCAGACTACAGCCCCTAGGGTTTTAGCCTCATTTATCTAATGTTGTTGTGGTGAGGTTGCTACATCTAACCTGACTGACAGATGCATCAATAGAGAGGTCCCCTCCACCTACCTCAGTTCTATAAGGCTGTGCACTAATGACACCAAGTTGCTGCTTGAGCTGCAGTCCCAGCTTGCCATTCAGCCAAAAACTGTCTTGTAGCTATCAGGGTGCTGTCTCAGGATATATTTCAAGTAATGAATGAGTTCCTGGCTTCTGTGAAGTCTCCATAGGCCCAAATTGTTCTTCAATAGCAGTACCTCAACTTAATTTCCATGGATTCTTTTTTCAAATATGCAAAGCGTTAGATGGCCAAGTCCTGGTTAATTTTAATGGCATTAGGCAATGATCTCCTTCACTGTTTCTTGCAATTCCTGGTGCAGTATAACTGTAAAGTCTTTAGGTGGGATCCCAAACTACAAAGGATCTGTTGACCTGATTTTGATCACACGGGGAATCTCTTTTTAGAATCACAGAATCATAGAATGGTTTAGATTGAAAGGGACACCTAGAAGCGTAGAATGATTTGGGTTGAAAGGGACGTCTCTCACTAGATCAAGTTCCATCCAACCTGATTTCAAACCCTTCCAACAACAGACTTCCACAACTTGTCTCAGCAACCTGTTCCAGTGGCTCAGCACCAGAGAGAAAGATGCTGAATCCAAATCTTAGTGGAAATTAATAGCGTAATCACACTTCTTCATGTATATAAATACCTGAGGGATGGGTGCCAAGAGGAAGGGGACAATCTCTTCTCAGTGGTGCCCAGCAATAGAGCAAGAAATAGTGGGTTTAAGCTAGAACATAGGAAGTTCCACCTCAACATGAGGAGAAGCTTCTTTACTGTGAGGGTGACAGAGCACTGGCACAGACTGCCCAGAGAGGTTGTGGAGTCTCCTCTGGAGACTTTCAAAACCCACCTGGATGCGTTCCTGTGTGGCCTGCCCTAGGGGATCCTGCTCTGGAAGGGGGTTGGGCTAGATGATCTCTAGAGGTCCCTTCCAACCCCTGACATTCTGTGATTCTGTGATTCTTGTATAGAGATACATAACATCAGCGTGTGTGTACTTTTCTTGTTTGTTATGAGAGTCTAGGATTTTTCTGCAAAAGAAGAAGTCACTAAATGGAAGGTTCACTCTAAAAGCGTTGACGCTGACATTCCAAGAAAGCAAAATCAAGAAATTCCGAAAGTAGCTGTTACATAAAACATGTTTTATTGTTCGAAGTTTTCCAATATGTCTTTCATGCATCAATCTCACAGTTACCAAATACATTTGCTGGGAAGTCCTGATGGGAATTTGGATTTCCTTCACAGTAGTAAAGCGTAGAAGTACTCAAGCTAGCACAGTTATGACTGGGCCAGAAAGAGAAAGGAAATGAACCTTGGGTTACACACTACTACAGCAAGGCTGCTTACTGTGCTGTGGTCAGAAACATAACCATATCTGGAGTCATACTCTCCTTCTATGCCTGTTGTCTGTCACCAAGGGTCTCATATTCTTTGGCACATTGTGGCTCACTTCCAGTAAGAAGGAAGGAACATGGTTCACCATCTGGTTTATGACCTGATGACTAGAACATACCACTAGTAAGTGGGAACTTGTTATTCGAATTCCTTTTGACTATGGTGACCTCATAACTAGTCCTCAGTTTCCTAGTGAATATTTTAGACATTCTGCCATGGGGTTTAAGGAGTACTTGACATATATTGTGACTTACTCGATAATTTAGCAATCCACATCTGGCTTGCCAACCTAACTACTTTATAAAGGTGTGCTCTGGTAGAAAGTGTTTATTAATAAGACTGTTTCAGGGTGAGAGCGTGTGATATAATAGTGACACAAGTACTATTCCAGTTAGACTGCTTAGCAAACTAATAATAGCAAGTTCTTGCACCTTAGCATTCCAGAAATCGTATGGCTAATGTTAACATTGTCGTGAAGCATAATGAACTTCTTTAAGGCATGTCTTGCATGAAAAAAAATATGTCATTTCTAATGAAAAGTATACTTTCTTATGCAAGCCAGTGATCCTTATGTAGCTCAAAAGATAGTTTTCTGCAGAGATTTTTTGATGGTGTTTTTTGCGATTTAGGAAAGTATTGATGGAGTGAAGAATTTTTCTCTTTTTTTTTACAGTAAATGTGCAACCTTAAAATATAAGCATACGCAAATCTTTGTGAAAATACGTTGTAGGAGCCAAATAGGTTAAGAGGAGAAGAGAAGAACTGAGAATTTCCATCTGTTCAGGACATTATTTTAAGTTGCTCTTTTTAAAGTATCTAATATTGCTGAGAAGAAGCTTCACAGAATGACTGAAATTATGCAATGATTAATTTTTCTTGCCAGGTTTAGCTCTAGCTAGGAAAGGAATGACTGTTTTGCCTTTTCGTTTCTTCAGTACATAGATCTGTAACGTAAGTGTGAGAGTAAATCAAGTTTAATTTTGCAGGTGTAAAATTGTTTTTTAATCTGTAATGGAAACATTGCTAGGTATGCTAGTGCAATGGTAAGTAACTTTTTTTCCCTTTGATTATCAAAAAAAAAGTATTCAAAACACATTGTCATGTCTGTTTTGAAATGGGTTGGAATTACGGAAAGAACCTCTTGCAAGGACGAAGAGCAGCGCTCTGGCTTTCCTAAAGTAGTTCAAGTTCTTTGTTTTGCTTTATTTTAGTTTTTCTAAAGTGTTTCTGTGTTGATGGATTTGTTTTCATTTGTTCATGCAGTCCTATTTGTTGGATGGTTTAATCTACTCTCACCTGTATTTATCCAGCTCATTTTCACACAGATGATAATTAGCTCGCTTGCATTTCCAGGGTAATGGGTAAGTTTCAGGGGCACCATCAGTATCTAATATTTAGATAATCCTTCAGAGTAAGTCCAAACCAGCAGAAATGATAAAGTCAGGCTGTGTTCATTGCTGTGTGCTGCACGGAAGGTTGCATTAATTCTGGTATCTTTATTTTATTTTCAGGGCCCTAACTCAGTCATGATCGCCCTGGTAATGCTGTTGAATATTGGGCTAGCCATTCTTTTTGTCCATTTTCTAACTTGATTGGAATTAGGAAAGGTAAGAAAGGTCTTGTTTTCGTATAAAATCACCATATCCACCCCACCTCAAACGATAACGCTTTAATTTCTTTGCATCCTTTTAATGTTCCCCACTTTAATTTTAGCTATGCCTGAATGTGATTCAACATAGTTATTTAATAATGTAACTGTTTTGACCCTTCAGTGAAGTCATGACAACTAGTGGTGTTAGCCCACAGCTCTCTGCAGTTGTGTCATCAGCCTTTTAAATGGCACCTGTCATACTCAGACACAGGGAAGGAGGCTTGGAATTAGGATGGGACGCAAGAGAGATGAAACTTGGAAAAATTCAGCCAGGGGCCCAGATCAGTCTCTCTGCTGATGGCTCGTGGCTTTGGGGTCTTCTGAAAGCTGAAGCAAGCAGCCATGCTGGAGAGCAAACAAAATAATCTGCTGAAGCAGCCCTGCCAGTGAAGTGCGTTGGCTTCTCCATCTGTTCCAGCAGTGTGTGACTAAACTGGAAATGTACGGAGCTGCACTTTTTGTTGATGGAAGCTAACAGCTGCCTTACTATTTTACCGTCTGATGTTTTTAGTGGGGAGATGGGAAAACGACTGCCAGAGGAATGTGGTCAGAGGATTCTGTTGCTGTGGAAGTGATTCCAGCGTTCACTCCTGTCTCATTAGAAGAAATAGTTAGCAGCATCAGTCACCAGTCTTATTCCATTACCTGCTGCTTTTAACATCTCCTGCAGTGTTCTGGGAGATCAACTTTCATTTGCCTGTGCATGATTCTGTTCATTCGTTGTTTATGAAATTTGATGTATAGCCATAACATGGTGTCTAGTCCAACCTGGAGAGAGCTACCAGTTCTGCCTGGCAGCAGAAGGCAAAAATGAAATCTTTTTCTGATTGGAAGATAAAATTCTTGAATTCATTTTCTGAGGCCTGAAGAACTGTTTTGATTTAAGGTTTAGTAAGTAAGATACCATGACCGCAAAATTTAAAGATGTTGATATCTTCCTAAAAGTGTTGCAATGGTTATGCCGATAGCAAGCAAAACTTTTCATAAGAAAAAAATTAATCTTAAATTGATATCAGCACATTCTAAACAGGAGGTAGAATGTCAGAATAAGCTGAGAGAGATGCGATACAGAGTTTCAGGGTTTGCATGTTGACTTTTTCTTCTTTTCTTTTCTTTTTCTTATTTTTTTCTTTTTTATTCTGGTGCTGTGGTAATTGGTGATTTGAGTTATTATGTTTCAACACTGAGGTATTTTGCCAGCGGTTAAAATAAAGTCTTGTCTGAGTGCACATTAATGCCAATGACAGTTGCGCTAGCTAATGCTCGTAATAAATTATCAGAATTTTAAAAGACTAGATTTGTGTTGAATACATTCAGGTAGAGCGTTTAGAAATGTTAAGAGATTGTTTATCAATTTGATGCCTTCAGTGTCTTTAAAGTTTATTTTACCTCAGCATTAAAAAAGCCTCAAAATTTTTCATTTGGAAAGTTTGTCTTAAGTAGTTTCACAGCCCTTTGTTCAAATGATGTGATCATGTTTCTTTTTATGTGCCATTATTCTGTAATTACTGTACCCTATATTAATCAAAAGCATGCTTAGTTACTGAAAATACGTGGTGTGATCATTTGGCAAGTAAACATTTTAATTTACAGCTGCAAAAAGCAAAGGGCTTGTATGACAGTTTATTTTCTCTCTATTAGAAAACCTTTCACACAATATAGTTTTTGAACCTGTTTGTAAATTTTCTAAGTGTTTGCATGGTTTAATGGGCGACATTCTTACAAAGGGCATGAGCTATCTTTTGATGCAGCATATTAAAGTGGCGTAGGTATGGACTGAAAATTGTGCAGCAAAGCAGCTCCGAGCAGGGCAGTAACACCGTGGTGTTTTTTACAGAAGTATGTTGAGAATCCTGTGTTTTGACCAGTGTGGATAAAGAAGAAAGCAGAAAGAGAGCAAATGAAAATAAAACTTGTATATTTATTTAAAAAGAAAAAAAAAAAAGTTTAAATTGTGTTTTAAAGTTAGGAAAGTAATTTTTAAATAAGAACAAAATTTTAAAAGTTACTGTGTAAGCCTTGACATAACGGACAAATTGTTCCATCCAACAGTGAAATCGCTCCCTGTTTCCTTACATGGAAAGGTAATTTTGTAACTGACGTATTTAATTCCTATTAAATGTTTATTTAAAATACTTTATGCTCTGGAAATAATGGGTAACAAAGCTTATGAAAATGTTTATAAAATTAAGCATGTTAGTACCATTTATAAATATGTATGATTTATAAGCTTTTTTAAAACAAAGCTCAGACAAATTGTTGGTATTTTTCTAAAATGTGCACAGCTGTATTTTACATGAAAGGCTATTTATAATTGGTTGTTATACTGTACACTACATTTTGGACAGCACAATGAAGCCTGCCAATGTACTTAATAATGTCATTTTGTCTATTTAAAGTTTCTTGCTGTCAAAGAATGAACTCTTTACCTATGAGTTTCTCTATTTATAATTCTTGACCCAAAATGTACAATGTACAGTTTTCACAACTGTATTTGCTCTAATAAAAATAAGTTGGTTATTAATAGAGTTTCAGACTAGTTTTTCCTGTTTATGAATTCCTTTGTTCACTCTCTGGAAATCATTTTTCTAAGAAATTCAATAAACGAGGAGTGAAGCAGGAAAATGGGTGAAGTCCTGGCTTCTCTAAAACCATTGTGAGTTACTGTTTTTGAGAAAACGGTTCTGAGAAACAATTAAAAACTGAAAAAAAGATAGTCAAGTTTCCTTGTGTGTCTTCTTTTATCTCCTGATACAGGATTTTTTGCATCTTTATAAATTTAGTATCTAAAATAATATTCCCACTACAGGGATGGTTTAATCAGTCTTGTTTTAATCAGTGAGTGAATGGTCCATTAACAGCTGATCTTATAAGTGAATCAACAACTTTTTTATACTTCCTTCCTTCTCAAGGTCTTCATAGGCTCAAAATTGACATGGAGTTTCCGAGCCAATATTCTACACAGAGAAGATTCACCATTAGAGTTGTCTTAAAGCCACCACATTTGCTGAACTAGTAAATCAGCTGAGAATTTTATTTTCTGTTATTCTGGTTCAGATTAGTAGCCAAGTGTACTGAAATCCCGATGTTTAGTGGAGCCAGTTTTCTCAGTAGTCCCTATTTAGTGGCACCATATTTTTAGGAAGCAATTGTCTTGTCTTACTCTTTAAAATAATTCTGCCAACGCGAAACTTAACTTTAAGAATTTTTATTATCTATGCAATAACCCACTCCCTAAAGAAAATTTTTGGCTCTTCAAGCAAAGGACATTCTCAAGAAAAATAAATGTAAATAACTGCAATGCCAGAAAATTTTAAAGTTAGGTTCACCAAGACAGCTCTTCTCTGACCTTTTGTGATCCACATTGTATATAGCATGTTCAATAATAGAAGTAAAGTTGACCTGAAGTATTTCTTAAGTTTTATGAATGTGATAAAATACTCGGGCATAAATAAATCTTAACAGCAATAAGCAAAGGATTTGCCCAGAATTAGAAGGAAAAAAAAGTTTTCATAAACAGCTGAGAAATATGACAGCTTTCCCTGCCCATCAGTATCCATAATTCTTCAAAAATCGATGTGTACGTAGAGATACAATAACTTTTTCTATGGTGTCTGAAAGCAGATGGACAGTTCTCCTCTGAGGTGTTTTTACCAGTGGTTTGTATCAGTTGTAAGCTTAGAAATAGGTTTATATGGGAATGCATCTGTCTATGTCTGAGGGGGAAAAAAAATCAAAACATGGACACACAATGCAACTTAACGCTTCAAGGTTTGCTGTAGCATGGAAAATTTTATCCCAATTCACTGCAGGTTTGGGTTTTTTCCTCAGGCAAAGTAGTTTCTCCTGGTGCAATTGTGTGTTTGCCCACAGATGCCAGTAAGCATTGAGCTCTCACCTTTGAATTTGAGATCTGGTTTCTTGGGCAACTCCATTTATTTGGTTAAATACTGTATATGTAGCGTACAGAGCAAAACAGCAAATGAATGATGTCGAGGTGCCAAAGCCTGAAGAATAAAAATCATCTCTTATCATTGCTTTCTAGTGTATCTAGTTCTTTATTTACTTAGCAGGTATAGTTTTTACTTTCCCTTACCATCAGAAAAGCAATAAGGTCACAGAGAGTGTGGAATCTTTTGAATTTGCTTTCCAAAAGGAGGGATTCAGTTTGATGGCAGAAATTTCTTGACATATGACTACAACTTGCCTTTCAGATACAGACTTGTGTTAAAAAAAAATTAATACAACTTAATGCTGAAGAAATCAGGAGTAAACACTTTTTTACAAGCATTTGATTAAAAGTCAAGAAATATTTATTTACACAACTTTTAATGACACGTTACATAGCTATTAAAAGCTCTGTTAAGATACAGTTACACAATATTAAAAGATTCTGACAGTATCCCGGATGCAATGATAAAAGCCTGTAGAAATTCGCTACGTATTGAGCTACAGTAGCATTCTTAGTTGCTAAATAACTTAGGTATTATTAATAAAACATGATTGTGAATTATATCTAAATGCTTTTACTCATAGCTCATTTGAAACATTTAGTCAGGGGAGACAGTTCTACGTCCTGTTCTCCTATGGAAATGTAATTCAGTAAACAAAGCAAATGAAGGGAAATGAAACAAGCCTTTCAGATGAAGTAGTCTTCTCTCGTTTAATATTCACAGAAACAGGAAAAAAATAGAAATTATGTTAACTATGAGCAAGAAGCTCTGTATGGCAACATGCTGTAGCTGAGCCATCTACAGTATCCATCTTTTTTTTTTTTTTCTGCTGGACGCAGAAACTGCAAAATAAGACACATTACACCTCCTACCATTGTAGAAAGTAAATATAACTTCCATACACAAAATCTTTAAGAAAACCTGTCTATCATGTCAATGGCTTTTAGATTAAGAGGAAAAAGCAGAAGTTACATCTGTCTAAACAGTTTATGTTGTGACCATTGCTGTAAGAGCTGAGCAAATCCCTCACCCCCATAAAACCAGTAGCAAAAATGCAGCTGGTGACAGAATATATTAAAATCTCCCGTGTTTCTTCCTTTCATTTGCTAGAAGAAGACAAAAAAGCAAGGAGCAGACATGTTTTTCATAATCTGATAATCTGAATTTCATCATGTCAATATTTCAGCTGTTTATTTCAGCTAATGTTTTTCACAGTCACTTGGGACTGGTTATCTAGGAGGTCTTAGGTGCAAAGTGGCAGTGTATTGAGTGCCATTTCTCCAAGAGGAGGGGCTTTGGGGGTTTTTCAGTGATAGAAAAGAACCAGGTTTTCCTTATCACCCTTGAAATGGCTTTGGTTCTATTTTTTCTGTGCTTCCACTATTGTTTTAATTATCCTTCACTGCCTACCCTACCCACTCCCCCAGCTCTTGCAAGTTCGACTTGCTCTCCTTTTCCCCACACACAGCCATTTGTCCCCACACTTCAGGCATTTGCTCCAATAACTCATGCTTTCTTTTTTATTTTTTTTTTTAATTGGACACGTTTGTTTAAGCGGCAAGTTTAGCTCTCGGTGACTATGGAAGCCACCTCTCTTACAGTTTGTCCTACGCCAACTTGCATGTGTCATGCCACAATTTTGATTTGGTCCAGTTTTCTGCATACTATCAATGCTGATTTATGCAACTCTGTTCTCATTTCAAAACTATACTCACTGTCTCCAGTATCAGGACAGTGATTTAAATACAGTATGTGGGAACTGAAGAGAAAAGGAAATGACCAAATATTCTGTACACAGAGATTTCCAGTTCATAGAAACCAACATACTGTTGCCATTGTTGAGAAAAATTCTGGTATCAACTGGGTTGTGACCTCAACTGCAAATGTCCAAAGTAAGCTTGTGAAAAAGACTGGCCATACAGCTGAAGGTGATCCTCAACTCGGAAGACCAAGGAGTCGTGGTAAGGGTTGTGATTTACCAGGACGGTGTGCTATGATGATGTGTGGACTTGATATATAAATATCTGGATTGTTAGACAGAATAAAATACATTTGCTGTTGGAAATTTTGTTTTGCTCACTTGTCTGAGCATTCATATGTCTTCCTCCTTGTCTTATACTGATTAATCAGACAGCTCTGTGAAAATTGGAACACGTGTTTAGACAGGGACTAGGTTTTACTGTCATAAGTGGCTTCAATGTTAATTAAATGAAGATCAATAAATGACAGAGAGGTAAATTATAGGCTTTAAGCCATAGGTTTTGAACTCTGCTTTTTTTTTGTTTTGATGCTGATTTCTCCAGATTGGAAGTAAATAAAGAGGATGATCAGAGAGTAGAATTCCAGGTGTTATCGTGTGCAACACCAGTGTATATGTTAATCCATGACAGCACCTTAATTCCTTTGAGATCAATACAGGAATTTGAGAGGAGACATGTTTTTCTCGAATTTCCAAGTGGTGGTTCACTGAATAGCAGCTTGGCAGAGACACTGTGTTAGACCACCAAAGACAGATCTTGACCAATGTTTTTGAGAATGGCTGCCCATATTTAAAGTTCCTAGTCTATGCTTAATGACTTAAGTTTAAAAATTTTCTCTCCAGGGAGGCAAGGGGGGGAGAGCGGGAAGAAATCAGATATTACGTTGAAAACAGCAGCCTGTGAAAATGTTGAATCTGGCCTACAAATATGCTAAAGTTTGAAAGCATTTAGATCTGGATTTTGGATCAGCCATTGCAGCTACAGGCTCTCATTTTGGGATTTCAGTCAAAATCCAAATCCAGGTCTGATACCGGGGCACACAGCCGAAATGCTTGAACTAGGAGTGCTTTTAAGGAAGGAGGGAGAAAAAGTTAGTTAAAATCAGGCTGCAGGAACTCTGAGTTAATTAAACTATTACATTCTGTACTTCTGGAACAGTGTCATTAACTGCATTTAACATTGCAATTTTACTATATTCAGGACCTGTTCCACAGAATACCTCTAAAAGTATCATAATTTAAGATAATGGTGCTTAATTACTTCACCATTTTTAGCTGCAAGTACTTTTATCATGTAATACCAGCCAGTCTTCAAAAATATTGTAACCTGCGTTCCATTTTAATTGTGACGGTTCTAGATTTTGTTTAGACCACTGATGAGAAAGTCACAATAGCAAGGGATCGGCTACCATGGAAACGACGAAGGCAGAAGAGCACCAACAGCATTTCACAGGGGCTAGGACTAAAAAAGACATTCTGCAAAAGAGAAGGTAATTGAAAGACATTTACATCACAGGGGGTGGCTTCCAGTGCATTCCTGCCATACCAGGGCAACGCATTCCTGGCATAGATTGCAACAAGCCTCCTCATGCCCCCGTGATATACAGTGGAACAGGCATTGTCAGAAGGATTGGAAGCGAATGTTTAGGAAGGAGGAGGGAGAGACATGTTGAAATCGAAAGCTGGAGAGAGTAGGGGGAAAGGGAAGAAAGGGAGGGGAAAGGAGAAGCCGTGGAGGATCTATAGGTGTTGAAGAGAGGGAAAAGGACTGTTTGTGGCAAGAAACGAAATGCACATTGTCGGACACAGAAGAAGCTGAAGTATGTTAGATAGGAGTATGAAGAGGGTAGAAGACTGAGAAGTAACCGTCCTCTGTACATGAACAGCTGCTCTAGAAAGCTGCTTTCCATACCCATGGGTATTAAGACAAAAACAGATGGACTTAAATTGCATGAAAATTGAGATCCAAGTTAGACATGAAGGAAAATGTTCTACTGTAAGAATAGTATCTTTGAATTAGATTAGTACGGAAACAATAGGATTTCAGGTGCTACGCATTTTTACTCTGGACAAAATTACAGATTGAAAGAGTGCCAGCTGTCCTTTACAGCCTATTTTATGTGATTCTGTGCTAATTGTGAGGGAATCTGAGCATTAGGCAGAGGCGTGAGGGGAAGGAGCTGGGCGACTGGAGAATGAGCCCTTCCTTACAGGAACACATAAATTACATGGGGGGAGGAGAAACTTAAAAGGAGAATGTATTGCAAAAATAACTTAGGAGGATGTTAGAACAAGACAGATGGTAGGAAGAAGAAAACGTGAGCCGTAGAGTCAGGAAGAATGTGAGGATTTTAACTGAATGCACACGTGAGCGGAGGAGATAAGTGGCCAAAACTCATAAATGCTAAACTGAAGAGAGTGTGTGGTGCAGGAAGGAGAACAAGCTAGAAGTGGGCTGGGAAGCTTCAGGCAGCCTTGCAGGAGCACCACACAGAAGCACAGCAAAGACAGCTTAGAAGCCCAGAGAAGTCTCAAGAAGAACCACAAGGAAGCATCAAGTCTTCCAATGACAGCACAGGTGTCCACCTCCTTTGTTATCTCAGCTGAAGATATTCAATGGGCTTTCATGCAATTTCTAAATTGTGGGAATAATTGAAGTTATCTGCATCCAAAACCTGCAGAAAACAACAGCTTGCTGTTGCAGTAGGCTGGCTTGAGTTCCACTGAAAAAAGTCAATAATGCAGACATGGTAGCAGTACGTTTTATTGACCCTTTGTGTAAACCTGCTCTAAGAAAAATACTCTATACAATTGGATTGTGCTGCTATTAATAAATATGTGATAAAACAAAAAAATTAATTCACTATGTAATCATATAGGCTCCCCATTCGAAAGAACATTAATGCAAATTTGCAGGTTTACTTCTTGGTGAGCCACTCCTAAGACTACGAAAATGTTGTTCGTATTTACACTGATTCGGTGCCGTACCAAACATTGCATATGCTCTATAGACTGTGTTGTTGTGAGTCATGCAAGAAATTATGTAACATTTGGAAATACGTTCCATCATCTGCTTGCTGCAGAAATATTGCTAACAGATTCTTCGCTCTCTTTTATCTTTACTGCCTTTATCACCCTTGTTAAGTGTTATTTTCATGCAACTTCCTCGGGGAGATGACTCAGCTAGAGAGTAAACTGTTATGCTCCATTGGCACTGATGGCCATATGTGCTGGTGTGTTGGGTTGACCCTGGTTGGACGCCAGGTGCCCACCAAAGCCACTCTGTCATTCCCCACCTCTAATGGACAGAGGAGAGAAAATATAATTAAAGGCTCCTGGGTCAAGATAAAGACAGGGGGAGATCATTCGCTAGTTAGTTACTGTCATAGGCAAAACAGGCTTGAGTTGGAGAAATTGGTTTGATTTATCACCAATCAAATCAGAATAGGATAAAGAGAAATAAAACCAAATCTTGTAACACCTCCCAACCCTTCCTTTCTTCTTGCCCTCAACTTCATTCCCAATTTCTTGACCTGCTCATGCCAAGTGGAGCAGGGAGACAGGGAGAGAGGATTGCGGTCAGTTCATCGCAAGTTGTCTCTGCTTCTCCTTCCTCCTCAGCAGGAGAACTCTTCACACTCTTTCCATGCCCCAGCAGCATGGGGTCCCTCTCCCTCCACAAACTACTCCAATGTAGGTCCCCCATGGGGTCACAAGTCCTGCCAGAAAACCTGCTCTACCATGGACTCATCTCTCATGATGGGTCCACAGGTCCTGCCAGGAGCCTGCTCCAGCATGGGCTTCCCATGGGGTCACAGCTTCTTTTGGGTATCCACCTGTTCTGGATGGGGTCCTCCATGGCCTGCAGGTGGACATCTGCACCCCCGTCACCAACATGGACTGCAGGAGACAGCCTGTCTTACAGTGGTCTTGAGGACAGGCTGCAGGGCAATCTCTGCTCCTGCCCCTGGAGCATATCCCTCCCCTCCTTCTTCACTGATCTTGCTGTCTGTTGAGTTGTTTCTCTCACATATTCTTACTCCTCTCTCTGGTTGCTATTCCATATCAAAGATTTTTCCCCCTTCTTTAAGTGTGTTATCCCAGAGATGCTACCCCCGAACTGATAGGCTCAGCCTTGGCTCCTGATGAGTCCATCTTGGAGCCAGCTGGCATCAGCTCTTTTAGATATAAGAGAAGCTTCTAGCAGCTTCCCAGAGAAACCACTCCTGTAGCCCCCTGCTACCAAAACCTGGCCATTCAAACTCAATGTAGATGGTGATCAGGTACTGCCATCCTGTCATCCTTGACAAACCTGTCTATTGCATGGGTTTTAATTGCATCCAGAATACTACTCTCTACTACATACGAATGCAAATATTAACATGAACAGAGTGAATGGTTACAAAACACGGCCAGTAAAAGGTGCAGTCATAAATACAGCCCCCCTTCCAAAAAAATGTCAGTTCTCCAAAGCATCAGCATTCCCTCTCTCACAACGCACATTGCAGCCGGTCCTGCCTGACCATACTGAGAGGAAAGATGAGTTTTTCCCTAAAGGTGAATAAGTGCAGGATCAAAGACAACTTTTAGCCAAGGACTTGTCCCAGTAAACCAGACTTCACTCAATCTCCTCTGATTTACTTGAGCCCTGATTAGCTTGAGAACCTGCACACCTCCAACCTCCACTTCTTCCGGGAATAAAGGCGCGTTGGCGTTTGTTGGAATTTTTTACATACACATGCACATACTGTTGTCCAGGGAACGTCCTTCTCAGATAGAAAGAAACAGCAGTTTTCCTGCCAGTAACTGTGGCTATTTCTCTCAATCAAGGAGCCTGAAGGGAGCAAAGACATTTCAGAGACTCAGCGTAGACATGTAAGATTCATCTGGGAGACAGCATTTCTACTGTCCATTGCTGTCAGATAGGTAAAAATACTGGATGCATAGAGCATATAGCCAGCTGTAAAGTCTATTATTGATGCTTCTGGCCAGTTTACAAACTTTTTTTAAAATTTATTTTAAGTATCAGAGTGTTTTTAATAGTTGTTTAAATTGCAAGTTTGTGGTGATTGACACAAAAAAAATGAAAGGATAGCTTCAGCTGCCGTGGATACGGACTGCTAAGTGTTCAGATATATGAGATGCCATCTTTTGAAGAGGGGAAAAAAAAAGAAGGAAAAACATTTTAAATTCACCTCATGACTACTAGCTAATTGGCTGACATTTCAAAATTCTGTGTTCGCCCATCTCGCATTCTTCGCACTAAAATGAGAGCTATTGAAAACATTGAAGAAAATATATTTTCAGGCATAGGAAGAAGCATTTGAATTTATTTTGCCTGGAAATTACAAGGCTATGTTTGTGAGCCAGAGAACCTCAAAGTCCATTTGTACGCAGCCCTATTATGCCCACTGAAGCCAAGCCTGTGTCTCAAAGGCTGGCTGGGCAGGCTGCACACAAATACCCTGCTGCCGACACCCTCTGTGCGTTGACAAGGCTTCTCTCAGTTCGCTGTTCAGATGACATTACAGCTGCCAGCCAACTGTAGGTATGAGATTTAGGGTAAAGGACTTGCGATGTGACCTACAGCTGGATGGCAGGAGCTGGTGGAGTAGCGTCCTGGGCTCAGCCGCTGGTGGGCAGAGTCCTCCTGACACCTAGGCTGGCCCCACCAACGCTGGAGCACCGTAACCTGGAGAGGACAGCGACAAATAATGGCACATACAGCAGAGCTGCCCAAGTGCCAGACTCCCACAGCTGTGCCAGCCCCTGAAACCTAGGTGCTTACAGAATGCCATTAATATTTTGCATATTACAGCAGAAACCAGCTGTTGCTTCTAGGCACCTACGGAGCGTTTTCAGTATTCCAAATACGCATCTGTCAAAGCCCCGATGAAATACCGCGAAATACTGATGGCGGAGTAAAACAAACAGGAAGGATAGCAGGAAAAGTTTTGCCGCTTGCACGGCAAAAACCGAAACAAGAGGCGCTTCTGCGCTTACAGTGTGCGCACGTGACTCGGGAACAGGGCTGGCAGCCAAAAAGCTGCCCGGCTGCGCCTATCAAGTGTCCCTGTGTTGGGAGGGAATGTCCTGAGGAGCTGGCTGGCCACTGACATTTGGAAAATGAATGAATTGTGCTTGCCAGGTGCTTGAGAACAACATTTGGCACGAAATAGCTGGCATGAGATGAGCGTGCAGGCCGTGTTATTATTTCCTATTCTTCTAGACCTTCTCGTCGTATCAGGGGAATAAAGACGGGCCTGTTTCAGAGCATGTCAGATGTTCAAAGAGGGATAGTTATGGAGGTATTTACAGTATATTAATCTTATTAACATATTTAATTAGAGTAGAATTGCATTTAGAGTATTATCTCAAATAATAACAGCAGTGGAAAACTGAAATGTGTCTGGACTACCTGCTGCAGAGATACTGGGAAAAGCTGAGAAAATCTAAGGTAAGAAAATGTGAAAATTGTCACTGTGTTGTCCATAGTGGCTGTACGACTGCATCCTCACACATTTCTCTTACTGCCCAGAGCTTAACAAATAAAATGCATTAGCCATTTTTCCTAACAAAAATTCTTGAACCTGTTTGATATGGAACGCTGTTATTTCCAGAATTCATGAAACAGATGAGTGAATTTTGCAGACATGAGCTACCACTGTTGTTCAGAGACCCGCTTTAACTGGGAGCGGGACAAACCCTGCTCTCCTCCACCCTTAACAGTTCCTTTTTAGTTTTTGTTTTGTGGTTTTTTTAAATGTCACTCCAATATTTCTGACCTTAATACTCACCATGGCAGAAATAATCAAAGTCAAGCACAAGATCAGATCTAACACAGCAATCTGGCACACATTGCTCCAGAACAGCCTTTAAATCCTTAGTGATCTGTGTCTCTTAAAAGAAGACACCGGGTCTTTCCTGAAGCAGCAGCTTTGTGCCTGGAAGTCACAGATGCTGCTTGTGGCACATCCACCTCAGAGAACCCATTTTTACCTACCTCTGTTGCATTGCTCAAGTCAAATAAGAAAGAAAGTTAGTATTCTAATTCAGTGGTAATGGTGATTAACCAATGTATTTTATAAAATGTTGAAAATGCAATTGCAGTAAAAAGAAGTACTCTATAGCTGGATAGGAGCTCTTACAAGTTGATTGGCTTTCTACAAAGAAAAATTACTTGATTTTGAAGGAATGTGGACTAGTGACTTTGGATGAATGACGCAATTAGAAAAGCCAGATCAGGAACACGAGTTATGTGTTTCCTCCTGACATGTTAAGGTCTACCTGTCTCATCTGAGTTTCTTGAGTTTTTCCATATTCTCCAGAGATTCACACAATTTGGTCGTTTTTGTCTTTAAAATAAAGGTTGATCAGCAGTGCCAAATGTGACATCTTGTTACTGAATATGGAGGAGGTTCCACTCTACACTGATTTTCCTTTTAACCACCCAGAGACAAATTTCACTCAGCCACGGGTACAAAATGTACGGCACTGACACAACTCCGAAGAGAAGCTGCAGAAGGGGTTGATAGCAAGCATTCACACCACTCAGCCTGAGAGACTTCAAAGGGCTAAATTTTCACCCTGCTTGTTAGTGATTTGAAAGTTACAAATGGTAGTCTTAACCTTACCCTTTCCTTCATCTCCCTCGAGCTCACCAATAAATCTCTGATATTTACTGAAATGTACAACTTGTTTAAGGACACCGAGCTGCTAGACGTTGTTTCTCCTTGACTTCACAGACACTATTCTTGTCAGGATCGTATGACTTCAAAATGAATACCCATCTACTTGAAAAGTTCATATAGTCTAAAACGTTAGGTGATTGTTACGTTCTCCCACTTACAAAGCTAATTTTCACCAGAAATAGTAGGAAATCTAAGCTTTTATTCCATGTAAACAAAATCAAAGTATGATAAGGACATAAATAATTACTTGGAATCTAATAAAAATATAGATGATAATTTATTACATTAATTCATTTGCAGTAAGGATGTAATTAACATCTGCTTAATCATAGTGTTACTGCAACAGATGAATAAACAAACATTCACACAAATGCAGAAATGCTCTCTTTTGGGGAGGGGGGACATATATACAGAACGTTTTCTGCTTGTTTGCCTAAAAATTAGATCTTAATCAAGATTAAATAATGAAATTAAATCTCTCAAAGTCTGGTATTTCACTATCTTTGGAAAATAAATCCTTAATAAATCTGTTTCTAAATATTCAGTAGACTTCAAGTAGAGTTTTGCAGAATCTGCAACTCTGGGCAGACACTGCTGTAAATGTTGGGATACTCATCCTTGAAGTAGAAACTGAAGCCTTTCTAATAACAAGTTTGGAACAGCATTTGCAAAAGAACCTGTATTTTACTGAAAGGAGAGGGACATGAACTTTTGTATGTTTGTGTCATTTAAAAATAAGTGATACTGGTGAGATTTCATTTCTTGAGTAGGCACTTTTTGCAGATTTTACACCTTTTCATAGTAACAGGTTCTGTGCCAATGTCAGTGTAGTCAAAGATGAAACTTCAAGGCAGTATCCTGATTTTCCAACACTATGCTGGTTGCTGCTTCTGCCTGGCATCCTTCTTCATCTTGCACTTTAAAAAAGTACCTATGGAAACAGTCCTACCCAGCGAGACTCTATGTACCACTTCCATTCAAATCTTAGCCCCTTGTATTTAAAGAAGGAGCAGTATGACAAAGTGAGCACATTTGCCATTTAAACCTTAAATTAAGTAGCTGCAAAAGCAAGCAGGAAATGTTATCATGGGTATCCATACCAGGGTTGTCAAACTAAACTCCAAAGCAAGAAAGCAAAAATTTCTTCTTAATTCTTGTAATCAGTTATGTATGTTCAATGGCAGGAGAGTGCTGATCCCTCTTTTCTGCTGAGTAACCCTGTGAATTTTCCGACAGCCTTGCTATAGTAGCAATTGAGGTGACCCCAAGTCCCACGTCTTGCCTACCTACATTTCCGTGTGCCAGAGAGCTCAGGCTAATGCTGCCAGTGAGAGCCAGTCCTCTCTCCCCACAGCCCACGACGCGGTGAGCACTCCAGCCATTTGCCCGTCCAAACCTGATAACTGGCTTCACACACCTACCCGAAGGAGTGAAGCTACCTAACATCTCAAATCATTTATGTGTCAGACATTTCACTGATTCATGAGCAAAATATAAAGTCAACAGACGTCAGTCCTCAAATCACTGTCTTGCAATGACTGCACCCTCTTCAGTCACACCACCACTACCAAAGGACAAAAATACTCAAGAGTAGCAGCTATTCGGAGACTAGGATAACAAACCCAAATATCAAACCAGAATATACCTACAGGTATACCTATCAGGTATAAATGCATCAGTGGGTCTGTACAAATATAGGTGCTCTCTAATTGCTCATTTTGTTTAAAACTGTCAGTATCTTTGGCGTCAGCTGTGTTTGCTGAGTGAAAGTTTGTTGAGTGAAAGTTTGTTGAGTGAAAGTCTGTTGAGTGAAAGAGTAAATTAGGGGAATAATCCTTTAGTTTTTTTAATAGCTGAATACATTTCTGTCTTACTTTTTGACTTGAGTCGTATTGTTTTGTTGCTTAAGTTTGACATCCTTGCAATGTTCTGTACCTCCAAGTCTTTTCATCCTTCTTCAGCTCCCTTGCTCCTACAGTATCCTTTTTTTACTTGATATTATCACTGCTGGTCAGGCTGTGTTAAACTCCAGTATGTTCTCTATTCTCTATCCCATTCCTGTTGTCATACAGCATTCTCCTTTGCAACCTGTGTTACACATCCCAGGGATCTAATGTCACCCTCTGCACTAGCTTTTATTTCTCAGCAGGAACATGCCCTTCACACATAGTGCTCACTACACAGCTTGCTTAGCTCTCTGTGCCCCCGAAGCCTCCTCTGGTTACACCACGCTGATTTAACTGTGTCCTCTGACTTCTGGTTTCCCCTTTTTAGCTGTGAGTTGTCAGTAGTCTGGGTCAATTAAACCATCCTCAGCCACAGGGACTGCAGGGCTCCACCTCCAAACCTCTGTGGGACCAGAGTCCAGTTACAAGTCCTGATCTTGGTCTTTGGCTGATCTTCCAAGAAGAAGGGTCACAGGGAACGTTAATCAAGATTCCAGGACACAAATAAGTACAACGATGCTCTGTCTCACTTATCTTTACATCTGTACATATGCAGCACTGACTTCTGTGAATAATTATAAACCACAAGAAAATACTATGCAACAAGGCTTACAAAAATGCTCATTTTTTGCTGAGGGAAAGGATGATAATTTGACATCTGGCCAAGGTGAATCCGCTTTTGCAGACTACTTCATGGAAGTCAAATGTTGGACCTGCCTAGTCCCCATCTTCTGCCAGAAACAAAAAAAGGTGTATGGTGACGGCTGGAGAACGACACAGCACACAGCGTCATTACTCATCAGGATGAGGTGAAAAAGCAACCAGGGGGCTTCATGTGTGATGCAGTAAATGGTGCCTGTCCTTGAGGCTCCAGACAGCTGGGACTCACGTGCCTATGTTTTGGAAGCACGAGCCACACGAGTCAGGACAGGCTGGTCAGGCCAGCGCAGGGCCTGCAGTCATTTGTGGTAAAGGCAGGATCCTACTGCAACACCTTGAAGCGCAGGAGTTTGCAGCACACCCCCCCACACTCAGGAGCCCTCTCTGCTTGCAGCTTTGATGCTCGGCACTTGAAATCACTTTGTGAGTCCTGCAACTTCCCCTGCAACTGAGCTAAGGGGCTGCTGCTTCCAGCACCCTCAGCAGTTCACAGAACGAGGCCAGCCTTGCAATGGAACCAGTCAATGAGGTTCGTCAACTCCAAGGAGGGAAGAGGGTGCTATGGGCAGCTTGGCCAGCAACCTCACAGGCCAGCGAAGATCAGCTGGTGTGACAGTAAACAAAACTACACAACACCTCTGCCTAGAAGGTCTCACACTACTCCAACTATTCATTTCTGCCTCTGTCCTATGAAGGGTCATCCATACCATCCATGGTAGTGGCAGGAGGACTCCATCCCACCCACACACCATGTTCAGCATTTAAATGGAGACTTTATGCTGAGGCTTCCTCCAGCTGAGATAAGCTAAAGCTATTAAAAAACGAACTTCAGACACTTCAATTTAGTTGGATATAAGATATACTGACCAATTCCCCCCCACTGGCATGACAGGAGGGCGCTGGGCAGGTCTGCTCCATGGTTACTTTCACAGATAGCTGCACTCTTCACACGCTCATGTTGCTGAGACCTACAAATTTATTTCACGTAGCCAGCACTCATCTATTTTCCATAGTATTTTGAAACTGCCTGGCATCAAAATTCTTACTATTTATAGTTTTATGTGCAACTTAATATTTATTTCAACCTCCAATAGGGATGCTTATTGTAAATGTCAGGGGATTATTTACTACGGCAAATTAATTAGTTACGTAATGATTCTCTTTTTAGGGAGGAGAGACTGTTAATGCTGGTTGGATTACTTGAGCATTAAGATCCTTTGAAGTTCTTCAACATTTTTGGATATTTAGTTCAGGACCATGCAACTTTAAAGCAACCAGTGCAAATAATATCCCAGAGCTCAGGCGTAAAGAGAATTATTTTGTTTAACTCAGGTATTAACAGTACTTTGGCTCAAATGAATGTCAGTTGTGCTAAATTACAATGCAATTCCAGTTAAAGCATATAAAATGAGAACATTTCATGAATTTATTTTTATGAATGTTATTACGGTGACTATCTGCTGTATTAATAATTATTGGACAACTAAAATAAAGTGTCACCAGCTGTTAGTAACCAGCTAAACAACAGTACATTTTTCAGCTTGTACCCTAAAGTAAATTTTTAAAAAGAGGAAGATGAATACTGGAAAATAGAAGTTCACATTATTTTGTGCTTTAACTCCCTTTGATGTTTTTGGCGTGTAGTTACATTTTGTTTGCACAAGATGAATGCATATGCAAAAAAACGATTGCAAAGAAAATGCACAACTTGGTATAAAAGGGTTGAGTTCCCTGTGAAATATGACAGACTGCATGCTCACAGCTAGCACCACAATTTTAAAACCAAAATAATCAAAAAGCATCAACAAAAGCCATCTGCTTGCTAGGCTGGCAAAGTACACACACAACATGGATTTTCAGGTGCAAAGTGCTGGTTTTTTTATAGATGACAGTGGGGAGATCATAGTGACAAATTTATCATTGTTGGAGGCCCTGCTAAGCAGCCAGGTATGCAGAGCAGTAGAAGAGGCAAGTTCTCTGGGATGGGACTATATGGGACTGACTCAATACCTTTTTTTTTTGTACAGCATATACTTCACTTGTAGGTCTTACAACTGTATAATATTTATTTCTTTATTGTCATTTATTTGGAGAGGATTTTTTTTCTCTCCTGTGTAATTTTATTCCATTTTACTCCTTTCCAGCTGAGAAAGGATTCATGGCTTTGTTAGCAGACTTTGTCAGCCCTCCCCTACTTTTAGAAACCCCTCAAGAGCAAGAAGGGTGGGAAGCTGCCAGGAAACTTCTCCAAAACCTGCACTACTGCAAAGACAGGTCAAGCTACAGAAAACACATCTGAAGGAGCTCTGCCCGGTGGGGATGGTTGGGGCAGGTCTAGCGATCAGCCCAGAAGAGCATGAGAGCAGGAAATCGGGGAAACAGATGGAGCTGTGAGACACTGAGAGGGGAGAGCACAAAGCTGGTGAGCTAAGTGAGCAGGCACCATTGTTTCCAAACACAAGAAGATCTTCTACCGGAAAGATTACAGATTGCAATTAACATCTGAGCTCTTTGGCCTCCTAAAACGTCTGCACTCAGGGGTCCCACTGAGGTATAAACTTCCTGTCTTAGAAATAGTGGGGTTGGTAGAAGATTTTTTGCTATAAGACTTATCTGTGCAGAAAAAAAAAAAAAACCACTTAGCATACCCCACACACCTTGTAGGAACTCCCAGCTGGGAGCAGGCCCACGTCCCTGGCAGGTCTCCTGCCCACAGCTTCCCTGGGGCACCCATGAGGGTGCTGAGCGATGAGCATCAAGCTCAGAAACAGACTCTGATCCCATTTGATGACCTCTTTGAACTGAACTCAATTCTTGTGCGGGCATGGTGGGAACATGAACAGTCTCTTCCACCTAAGGTGCTACAGGATGCCAGAATCGCCATACCGGAGTTGTATGTTCACTGCTGGTATGTTCTGACTGTAGTTTCTCCTTGCTCAGAGATAATCGTTGCTTGGAGTTACATTGGCATCGACATACCTATGGCAGGAAGGACAAAAACATTTGGCACTATCTGATGATATTCTGATTCATGTATATTCAGCAATATAGCTATCTAGTACTTGGAATAATTATTGAATTTAAATCACTATTACAATTATCATTGCTTGATTGATATTGTTTTTGTTGACTTGGGAAAGAATAACCCCATGTGCCAGTATAGGTTGGGGACTGCCCTGCTGGAGAGCAGCACAGGTGAAAGGGACCCGGGGATTCTAGTGGACAGCAGGATGACCATGAGCCACCAATGTGCCCTCGTGGCCAAGAAGGCCAATGGCATCTTGGGGTGTGTTAGAAGGGGAGTAGCAAGTACGTCAAGAGAGGTCCTCCTGCCCCTCTACTCTGCCCTGATGAGGCCGCATCTGGAATATTGTGTCCAGTTCTGGGCCCCTCAGTTCAAGAAGGACAGGGAACTGCTTGAGAGAGTCCAGCGCAGAGCCACAAAGATGGTGAAGGGAGTGGAGCATCTCCCTTATGAGGAAAGGCTGAAGGAGCTGGGTCTCTTTAGCTTGGAGAAGAGGAGGCTGAGGGGTGACCTCATTAATGTTTATAAATATGTCAAGGGGTAGTGTCAGGAGGATGGAGCCAGGCTCTTTTCAGCGGCGTCCAATGACAGGACAAGGGGCAATGGGTGCAAGTTGGAACATAGGAGGTTCCATAAAAATATTAGAAAGATTTCATTTTCTTTTCTTCTTCATTTCTTAAGTCTTTTCTTTGATGACTAGATCGGATGATGGTAGAGATGGTGAGGGTGACAGAGCACTGGCACAGGCTGCCCAGGGAGGTTGTGGAGTCTCCTTTTCTGGAGACATTCAAAACCCGCCTGGATGCGTTCCTGTGTGATCTACTGTAGGTGGTCCTGCTCTGTTAGGGGGGTTGGACTAGATGATCTTTGAGGTCCCTTCCAACCTCTAACACTCTGTGACTCTGTGACTTCAAGCAGACTGAGGATCTGGCATAGTGTAGCACTATTCAGAAAAACAAACAAACCACAGGCAGCTCTGTTAAGCCAGTTTTTCACCTCAAGACTATTAAGGACTTAGAGAAGTTGCATCCCCATTCCTGGGATGAGAAATTGGATCATCAGCTGATATGGCTGATGTGATTGGACATGGTCTCTTCTTTTCATAGCAAGTTTCCATCTAGCTGTTCATAGAGAATCTTAAAAGATCTGAAAAGGCCTACCTTCAAGTAAATAAAAAAAAACCCAAAACAATTATTCCAAAACCAATAAAAGCTTTCGAGCCCATAAAAGTGCTTTAAGTACTTGGACTAAGTTTATCATGTAAAAAAAAAGAGAGAAGTTTATCATTCAAAGACCTAATTAGATATTCTACATTCTAGATTTTTAAATATACCTGAAGAAGTTTGAGTAGCCCTGTCAATGACTACAGTAGTGCTTAAAGAAGAGACTATTCTCTGCTGTCTCTGCATTACATATTTCCAACATATCAGCATAAATTAAAATGAGATATGCATAAATCATTTCAGATATATATTCAGCAGGAAAGATCCATGTAACTCAGCTCACACTGCTAACTAAAGAGAGAGTGAAGATCAGCCTCTTTTAAAAATAAATTTTAGCAAGTTGTGCCATAAAGTAAAAGTTGCAAAGAATCACTTGTAACAGCTACTTAAATTTTCAGTCCCTTCAAAACTTACCAAAGACTTCCGTATTGATTATTAACTGTAATGTACATCCTAAGACTGGATTAATGTAAAACCCCTTATCATTTTGACAGCCACCACCTCATCAAACATATATTCACATCTAAGTTAATATCTATATGTTCATGTCCTAAAGGAGAGTCAGTTCGTCAATCTGAACATACTTCAGAGAGTTCTTCTCAGCTCAAAAAATACAATCTGTATGGTTTAGAGCCATCTCATAAGCAGGCCTGTGCTAAAGACAGGTAAAAAAAGACCTCTCTGAGGATGACACTTTTCCAGTAGGTTGCATGGTACAGTGAACAGGAGGTTCTCAGCAAAAGGTATTATCTGTTCTGTACCTAGTGACAGAGCACTGACAGAGAAATCTGGCAAAATCTTGATCTAGATTTATTCTGGGCTCATCCTTTGAGAAATTTACTCTCCCCTAAGGAGTTCAACTCCTCAACACTTTCTTTCTGTATTCCCAGAGGTATTCTATATAGTGCAAAAAAAAAAGTGGGCTACTTAGTAAAATATTTCAGCTCTTCATGCCTTACTTGAAGTTGCAATACTGTATAAGAAGAAAGGGGAACAGATGCTGAAGATGCAAAGTCTCAATCACTCCTCACTGAAGTCTGACAGTTGTCATCAATATAGACCTCATGGTGCTGCTCCCAAAATGGAGGGTAAATGCATTAGCCAAAATTTTTCTGTATGTAACATTAGTGATATTCTAGTAGTGGTTTTGACTTAATATGATATTCATTCCTTTCTGACAGAGACTGTTACGTAGGATGCTGTGAGCTTTCAATCTGTTGATGCATTTCTTCCTGAAAGTGGGTGTATTTAAGTGATAGGAGTAAGAGATAGACAAGTAAAGGCAGAAATCTGAATAAATTGGTCTCATAAGTGGGCAGTGCTGAATGCCCGGAGTGAAGCCTTTTTGCACACCAAAATCACAGGCACAGTCTTCCCACAAAGTGCATCACATTGTTACCGTCTTTGCAACTGACCTCGATGAAAACATGTAGTCCTCACTCAGCAGCACTCCTGGAGCCACGAGCCGTTGAACACCGAACCAACAGGAATCAAAATCCCAGTATTTCCAGGCTGATGCTTTCCTGCTCAAAACAGCACAGGAGAAATGAATTCAGTGCCAGTGTTGCTAACTGCGTCAGCAAACTAACCTCTCTGGCAGCCTTGTGCTGAGTATTTATACTGAACCTTTTCTAGGTCTGTCTATGGGAGTATGATTATATTTTTTTTTTAGTAAGATACAGTGCATTCTCAAAATAAAGCAGTTCCTCAAAACTATTTATTTTTAGCCTTCTCAAATGCTGTGTTTTAAAATAGAAATTTACCTCTACATCTAGAATAGAAACCTCGATCAAAATCACATCTACTAGACAGACATCCTAGAGAAAAAGCACAGATATAGCCCAAGCACGCAAGTGTGCACACAACTGTTATACAACCCATTTTACCACAGCTCCTTCCACTGTTAGTTTGAAAATGGCATTGCTGATCCAAATTAACAACATGAGTGGGACAGTATATAGTCATGCTCCCACCGTATAGTGCTGTGATCAGATTTCAGTGCTCTGAGATGTGATCACAGGCTGATATGTGGGGTCTGGCAGGATCATATAGCGGGATTTTCATAACTCTCTTGAAATAACCCAAAGATAATGCCTATCAAGCAAAAAAAGAACCAAGAGTGAATGTTGTTCTGCACAGTAAATCGATGCCAGATTGATTTCTAGGTGCACACTGCCAGCTTTCTACAGAAGTCTTTACATTACTGGCTTTCTGGAAACTAGTAGGAACAGTTCAACAGAAATGGGAGTTTTTCTCAAGCTAATTCCAAAAGGCACAATCTTGCAGGGGTAGAACAACGTGTTCATTTTGAATCCCAGAACCTAGAGAAGACTGGGAAAGGCTTGGGGAAGGCTTGGGGACGAGCAGGAAAATATAGGGGGTGAAAGCAGTTTCTTCACTCATGAGTCCGATCAGCTGTCTGAGGCACCACAGCCCAAGCAGTCACAGCCAAGCGAGGTGTCAGCGGTCCTTCCATAGACACAAAGGAACAAAGAAAGGGCTCTCCACCAGGCAACTCATTCTAAAAATTCAAAACACCTCTCTCAGGATGGGGTGAAACATTCCACGTGCGTTAAGTTTGTGCTCAAATGCAGTTAATCTCCCTGGAAGTGTCCAGCCACAGTGAAATGTGAACCATGTTTTTCTCCTGACTGCAGAGGCTGAAAAAAATCCAACCTTTAGGATACATCCTTAGTTACTATTGTAGGCACGATTTTCTGGAGTTAAATACGAACCTTTAGGAGAAGTTTGTGTAAGAGTGTCCAGGCGGCGTGCTGGAGTCGTGGCCACTAATTGAGCAATCAGTACCATGTCTTTGGGAGCTGGGTACCCTCTGCCTTGCCTGGAGATAGCTAGAGAAGTCCAGAATTTTAATCCAGAATTTTAGTGTATTTCAAAATGTCATTATTTTAATGTTCTGATTCACTCATTTTGAATGTCTAGGAATGGTAACTCTGCAACGTTAATACAGACTTTTATCTCACAGGCTGTATGTCTGAAAGGAAACCAATGTAATCAGCTAAAAAGAACACTTAATATGTTTCTTTTAAAAATGTGGAAACAGTGTCTCAGTTCATATTTTTATGCTCAGACCAACACATCTCTGACATAAACAATGAGGAATACAGCCCAAACTCAGCCTTCATTTCTTAATGCATTATGTTGACGTCTCATAATTTCCTACCAATAATTAAAATGGCAAATACTGCGTTTATTTCTTAATCCAACTGGCCTATTGCTTTTAAGGCTGAAGTAAGACTGCTACAGATGTCAGTAAAACCAGCAAAACCAAAGTGGTTTCGCAAATGTTTAAATCCCCCCTTTTCCAGTTCTTTTTTTTTTTTTTTAAGAGGACTGCAATCTTTCTTGAGAACGATTATGATTATGATTGACTTCAAATACTAAAAGCTCCTACTTCTTCATTCCAAAAGAGCCCTTTTTTTTCCTACATTATAATTTCCCAAAACAGTTAAATAAACTGGTATTTAATCTGGAGATTTTGGAGGCAATGTGTTAACAAAATCGGATTTCTAATAATATTTCAAAGGACAAAGACAAAACTATTTTACTTTAATCTTCTTATTTCAGAGGTCCTGAGCTTCAGAATACAAATGTCCTGCACTTTATTTCCATCCCCAGTGATAGAAACCAGAGTTCTGCAATTTAATGATAATTAAATTGAAACTCTCTTAATAGTGCTTCCAAGATTCATGATGATCTATGTATGTTTTGCATCACCACTGAGTCCTGAGTTGACGCTTTGCAAGATCACAGCCGCTCCCCAAAACTCTCCTTCTAGTGAGTTGTGCAAGTTCGATGTATGGATAGAGTCAAACTTCCTTTTCCCCATGTGCATGTTTTCCCCTTAGCAGCACTGAATTACCTCTGCCTTTTTTGACTTGTAACTGTGAGATCTTGCTTTTTTAGAATATTCTGGATAATTTTGTATCTCTGGCAGCCATTATCACTGCTATTGATTATCTCAATTTTCACACAGATTTAAGAGTATATTGAGGGCCTAGCAGCCCGCAAGTGAGCTTCTTTCACTGTATAAACTGCTTGTGTACATAGCCTCTGCATCCCAGATTACTATTTTTTTTAACCAGAGAATCAGAAGTTATTTTCTAGTAAACTGATAAAGTTATGGTGCTTTCTTTGGTTAGTCTGTCTACTTCTCATATCTATAATAACCGGCACATTGGGTTTGTGAGGCCAGGTTTTGATAGCATGGAGGCTACAGGGATGCTCAAAGGAGGCCGTGACCCCATGGCAATCCCACTCTGAAGCAGGTTCCTGACAGGACCTGTGGACCCATGGATAGAGGAGCGCACACTGGAGCAGCTTTACTGGCAAAACTTGTGACACCGTGGGGGACTCACGTTGGAGCAGTCTGCTCCTGAAGGACTGCACCCCTTGGAAAGTACTCATGCTGGAGCAGTTCATGAAGAACTGCAGCCCATGAGAAGGACTCATGTTGGAGAAGTCCATGGAGGACTGTCTCCTGCGGGAGGGACTCTAGGCCTGAGCAGAAGAGTGTGAGGAGTCCTCCCCGTGAGGAGGAAGGAGCAGCAGAGACAACGTCTGATGAACTGACCACAACTACAATTCCCTGCCCCCCTGCACCATTCAGGGGGAGGAGTTAGAGAAATCGGGAGTGAAGTTGAGCCCAAGAAGAAGGAAGGGTTGGCAAGAAGGTGTTGTAAGATTTGCTTTTATTACTCATTACACTATTCTGATATGATTGGCAATAAATTAAACTCATTTCCCCAACTCAAGTCTGTTTTGGCCATGACAGCAATTGCTGAGTGATCTCCCTGTCCTTATCTGGACCCTCAAGCCTTTTGTGACATTTTCTCCTCCCTGTCCATTTGATGAAGGGAGTGAGAGAGCAGCTTTGGTGAACACCTGGCATCCAGCCAGGGTCAATCCAGCACAACTGGTGACGTTTGGAAACTGAAAAGAGTATATGACCATGAAGCAGATTGGGGCAGGGTGAGAGGGTAGGGGATGCTGTTCACAAAACTTTTCCGAGCTCTTGCTCATTTATTTTCATGAACTTGCAAATGCTTCTGTTTAGATATTATCACCAGAACACAGAGTACATGGAGAGACAAGAGACAGCTGTCCCTGTGTTTATGGCAAGATTTAAAGAGAAAAATGTTGGAATTTCCTTTACCACGGGACTTGCAACATTAGAACTCACAGCCCAAAAACTTTTTAAGTAGATAAAGAGAAACCTGAGGACTGGAAAAGAAGTCTCATTTTGCTTAAGACTCAGCACTGGCATTAAGCTGCTTGACGTGTCAGAAGCAGCAGTGGGGACAAGTAAACACCCAGGAGGGATAGAGTTTTTCGGGAGCTCAGAGGGTCGGTGACAGAGCTGAGAGCAGGTGTCACACTTTCAATCTCTCCTGGCCTGTTCACCAGAAACCTGCCTACCAGCCATAGAGAAAACTAAGCCAAGAAGAAAAATAACTAAAAGGAGGAAAGGGGAGATGGAGGGTAGAACTACAATATTTCTTCTGTCTGGTGTAAGACAGCCATTCTTTTGAAACTGTTCTTTATAACCTATGAAAAATAGGAAGTGACATGTAAGATGCAAATTATTTCTAAAGCTACATTATTAGAAAGTACAATTAATTCATGCTGTGTCAATTGGAACTGGAGTCTAGTCCTTCTCTTGAGCTGTGAAAGCAAGAAAACCCAACCCCTAATTACTACATGCTGTTTCTGCTGCAAGAAATACGGTGTATTTTTAAAAAAATAATTGATAGTTTTGTCATTCATGTAACTTAAGACTTCATCCAGTCGATGAACCAATTGTTCAATTAAGTTGTCTCTTGACTTCCCAAGCTTGTCAGCTGAGCGAAACATGCTTGGCTTCTTCCCCATTCATAATGAGGGCTCACACTTGTTTTTGTTTCAGTATCAGTACATTTCTAATGCCTGGAGATACATGTTGTAGAAAGGAGGCTATGCTTTGCAGTTCACTTACTCGGGTGGAATTTGATTCCATCACATGAATCAGAGAACTGGAAATCATTGATGAACTGAGTATATTAAATTAGCATTCTAACAAGCACACTTCTGTGTGAAAAAATAAGCCAGTGCTCTCTACTTAGGCTTAAAATATAGGGGAAAATGTCGTCATGAGAATTTAACATTTGAGAAAAACAAACTAGGTTTAACTGAAGCTGAGTCTTCAGGAGACCGGACAAATCATCCTTCCAGTCACTCCTGAACATTACCGTCATTTTCCAAAGTAAACACTGTAATCCAGCAATTATTAGATGATGTATCTCATGTACCACTGATCACGGCTGTACAACCCTAAGCCTGACCTCTGTGACACACATGACAACTGCACAGTGGGGCAGAAAAGCTGGTAATGGGGAGCTGGAGCTGGTTTTGGGCCCCACTGTGAGACGAGTCCTACCTCTGCACTCCAACTTGGGCAGGATCAACACTTAGCACGTGTGTACAGCAGGCCACTACCTTGACCTCCTCACAAAAGCCGTGCAACTAGTAGGGATCCCCATGACACCAGTCCTCAAAGTTTGATGCCCCTTATTCATATGGGCAATGAGTGGGTGTGCAGAGGAACTTCAGGACTCAAGATCCTTCTCTCCTTCACCCCACGTACGACTTCTGCTGATTCTCTCATGGTAGAGGTGAGAATGAGCCCACCATATGTATTATGGCAGGATATTTCCATAAGAAGGTCTAATTGCTGAGGACAAGAAGGAAGAGTTCAGCTGACATATATGTGCTGACTAATACAAGCTCAGGATCTGTCTCTGAGCATCTTGTCTGACATTTTCTATCAGTGAGGAAAGAAGGGGCTTTTTGTACTCATCACTTCATGGCACCAGGAGAAGTGACATTTTTTAAACAGTGGTGGTGTATTGCAAGGTGCTGGGTATGCCAATAGCAGGAGGAGCACTCTTTGCACAGCTCTTAGAAAGTCCTTCTCATGCTGCTGTTAGGATAGCAGAGATTCTTGATTTTTTTTTGCGGCATTTCTCTTCTGTCCTGTGTTGAAGGAGCAGTAGGCAGTTTACAGGAGGGACTATGACCTGGCACTAAAATACAATCTCTGACATGCATGAAGGCAACAGTATTGACAGTTTGCAAACAAATGAAATTTGGAAGGAGCTCTTAAACAGTTTAGCAAGGGTACAAGAGAACCCAGTGCCTTACATAGCACAAACAAAGGGACTGCCCGGTTTCTGTCCTCCCCCTGCATGCATGGACCCTACCCCATGCAAATTAGGAATATAGGGAGAACAAAGAATTCATTCAAATTCAGGGTTTGTGCATCAAAGTGACTCTATTCTAAGTTTTTCCCAAATATCAAAAGATGCCCATATGGTACAAAAACAACCTAAAAATGGTACAGAAAAAATGAGAATCATATTCACTGCAGCAATATAATGGTACCAGTTCGGAAACTAACAGATGTCTATGGCTTAGTATTTTAAAATTTGTTATTCTGTCACAGTGACATTTACAGTATGGTAACAATAATTCTATAGTTTGATCAACTTAATTTACTTATATTTTTGGCATTTGTAATATATACAGTCTTACTAAAGCACTGGTAAGTATTTCTTCACCAAAATAAACATTATATGTCTTTTAAAAATTAAAATTTGGTATATGTGATTCAAAAGTAAGTGACAAAATTTTTCTTGAAAGAAAATATAGGAAACTAATGATTCATCACAGAGATGATGGGTCTGCCATGATATCATGACAGCGTTGCCAGAACTCTTTATCTGAAGCTCTAAATCTTAGGTTCTCTCTTTTTTTTAATTCCCTGCCTAACATTAACTTTTCCACTGGCAAATTCAGATACATATTTCTGAAAAATACTGGTTCTCTCTGCAGTCATCTACCAAAGAAAGATTTTAAGTCACTTATATAAAATAGCTAAAGCTATTCCTGCATTTTAAACACCAAACTAATCAGTTATATATGTTTCTCTAGCACAAATCCTTTAATCTATAACTTTTTTTCCAGTTGTTTATAAAGTTCTGCTTTCAAACCATGTAGTCACTAATTTAGTAAATTAATTTAAAACAAAACCAAGCATCACCTATCCCTGCTCAGTAATTGTAATTCATTCATTCTTTTTCTAAGATCTTTACAGGAGTCATCTTTTTACATAAAAAAATCATCCTAACTTAGGTTATTCCATGTGTACATTTATCTCCTACACTAATTGTCCCCATACCACACATTATTATTCCATTATTCTATCATTTCAGGCTTTCCAAATTATCACCTCAGCTTCTCTTACAGTGACGAAGGCCCATGGGGCCTGGAGTTGCTCACTTCAAGCAAAACAATGGAGACTTCTGAACACTGAAGGTAGTCAGGAATATGACAAAGGGTGTAAATCATTAATAATCAATTATTTTTGTTGTATCCCTACAGATCTATTACCAAAAGCACCGACTATATCCTTCTTTGAACAATTTTACCAACACTCATGAGAAAATGTCTGAAAAACTGTCCTAAGAAAAGATGCTAGTTTGATTTATCGGAGAGTTAATTTATTATTTATATAAAATTTTTTTGAACAGACAGCATTTTGGCTACAGATATAATTTATGTTGGCTTCTTATTTGAATTTAAATGAATGCATTTGGATGACTAAATTCAAACTCCTCAGTTTAAGAGCCATTTCACCTCAGACCACGTCGTTCACAGGTGCTTGCGTCATTTAACGCAAGTAATAGCAGCAAGTGCAAAGCAGCAGCAGCACAAGAACCGTTGCGGAGCAGCAGCAGGAGCACACAGGCTTTCATCTCTCCCACCTCTCCAGTGCTCCTTTTCACAGGTTGCTCCCAATTGCCACGGAGCCCCAGGCAGTGCTGGCTGCCCCAGCTGTGGCCAGGACACCACATTTTCCACCTGGCCGCCAGGTCTGACCTGGCAATAACCCGCTACACACACACACCCCCTTCCTCATCCAGCTGCTTTGCTGCACGATGGAGAAAAAGCATTTGAATCACGATTCTGCTTTTTGTACAAGGACTTGTTGTCTATCATGCTGAGACTTTAATCAGAGGTGGGTTACTTATTATGGCTCCATAAAGGTTTTGTCTCAGTAACTGCATGTTTATTGCTAGTTTGTTATAGAAATGCAGCAGAAATATTTCGGTACCCTATAGTTTCCCCACTCTGCTGAAAACCCGCACCGTGTACCATGTTTTTATTAACTCTTCTTATTCACAACCGTTCCTGCAAAGCCCCATTTAAAGAAGCCTAAAATGTTCTCTGCAGCTTCCTCCCCTCCCTCCTCAACCTCACACATCCGCCTTTTCTCTAAATCCTGCCAGCAGGCTCATGAAGAGTCAGCTCTGCGTTGCCATCAAAGCAACTCGCCACAGAAGGCCACCTCAGGTCACCCTGGCCCTGGAGGAGCCACGCCGGCTTCCTGGCTGCTCGCGGCAGGAACCGCATCACCCACAGTGATGACTTATTATCACTATTATTATCACCCTTCTCTTACCACCATCACTTGCAGTTTAAACTGTGAGCCTAGCCAGGGCTCTAGGCATGTAAAACCCGGCCAGATATCTCTCGTGCCCAAGCCCAGCCGATTCCGCTTCCCACCACCCCCACACAACTGCTAATAACGTGGTTTCTAGTGGTGCCAGAGTGAGTGTCCCTCTCCTTACGATGGTGTAATCGCATCTGACATTTGACAACCAGAGAAAAAGGAGTGGGCTGGGGAGAAGGCAAAGGAAAAGCTCCGTCTTCTCTTCCCAGCTGGGAAACTCAGGACTGTGTTCGAAACAAAGCAGGATAAAGGGCCCGAAGAATGCGGGCGGCATCTGGTGAAGAGGTCGTTCATTCAGAAGAAGGTAGTACATTTGGAAATGGTTTATTTGTGGCATTGTAAATTCTTGTCGAGAAACAATATAAAGAGATTAAAAAAATGCAACAGGGGGGACATCAAGGGCCAGTCACAGGGAAAGCTAAGGAAATAGGGGGGGGTGGTGACAAATGAACAACCATCTTAAAAAGTATGACCTATACATCAAAAGGGAAGTTTCTCCTATTTCATCCTTTCTAGCAAGTAGTGTCACTGAAAGCCCACTGTACATCCTAACACAAAAGCTCTTATGTCTGCATATTTATTATTTAGCTGTCTTAAATTCAAAAAGGAAAGAAAAAAAAAAAGCCAAAAAGATTACTTTCAACCCTGATCTCCGCCTTGGAAATACACAGGGACACTCTCACAGAATTTTTCCCCGCTCATTAACGCCAGCACGCATTCGTTCTTCCAGAGCCCGAATATTAACAGCTCCTCCTGACCCAGGCTGCTTTCCACAGGCTCCCTTGAAACAACAGGAGGCGAACGGCCCCCGGGCGCTGCCAGCCCCTTGCAAGGACTATCAGTTTGCATTAGTCACAACAAACCTCCTCCCATCGCCCAGCTCTTGCGGGGCCCTTCGCTTGCGAACGGTTGCTGGGCTGAGCCTGCTCCGCTCTTATCTCTTTGGATTGCCAACAAAAGAAATTACAGGTGACTGACAGGCAGGACCACACTCAGTAGGGTGGGGGGGTTTTGTTGGGTTTGTGGCGTTTTTTTTTCTTCAGGAAAACAGACTTTGTTTGTCCTCTGGAACGGCAGCCATCAAGCTTTAGCCCACAAATCCCAGACGCATGGAGAGCCAGTTTCTGAATCTCAAAGGCAAGCATAAAAGCTTGATTATGAGAAGCAGAGATTGATTATGAGAAGTGGAGGGTTTTTCTGCTAATTTTGTGTCCTTGAAAGCGATTTCTTAGTAGGCTATAGGGAGTACATCTTAAATCTCCATGTATGGTGTTTTAAAACTGACACTTAAAAAAACCGTGGGATTTCTTTCCTTTTTTTTTTATTTTTTCCAAAAAAAAAGAGAAAGGGAGAGAGTGGTGAGGACAAGGGGTGCCTTTTCCAAAAGTAAATTTTGCAGCTTTTATGTTTAAAAGCCTCAGCTGGACAATTTTGAGACTTTCCCAGAGCACAAAGATTCTAAAGCCACTTCCCAGGCTCATTGCCTTGCTCAGGCCTGCGCTTCTTTCTTAGTTTTCATGTCAAAGCCTGCTATTTCCAAGAGCATAACCTTTTCACTGGAGTGGATGTAGTCACACTGAGAAGGCTGGTTATGCTTTAGCAGGTGTTCATTAACACCCACTACTGTAAATTCTAACTTACACCAGACACTAACATTTGGTTTTAATTGTATTTAAATATTTGGTTTTAATTGTGTTTGAACTTAAGGAAAATCATGATTTATTATAGCACTAGTCCTAAGCTGTGAAATGAAAACATATTCCTAACAGTAGTTACAGAAAAAGTACAGAGTGGCAACAAAGACAAAATGTAGGTTTATCTGTGGTGGGATTTATTTGGCTTTTAATTAAGTAATGCTATCTAGGGAGATGATGTCTCCTCTTCCAAGCCAGAGGTGTCTATTTTGCAGAACACCATGAAATTCCAAAAGGTTCACATACTTTTTCTTCCAACTGTATTTATAAATAATATTTTTTATGTATACTTATACCTATATGCATAAACATAGATATACCTATATATGTATATGTATAAATATACATATGCATATATATATACATTTTTATATGTCACTACCTTCACATAGCTAGCCAAGTCAGGAAAAGGCACTGAGCAAGCCACAGAGAAAAGAGAAGAGGAAGTGCATTTTTAAAAGGTCTTCAGGTCTAGGCTCCATTTCAAAATATTTGCAGGTTCAAGCAAGTAAAGCTGATGTACAGCTAGCACGAGAGGGCAAAATCTGAGAAGCATTGCCTTGGCTGCATCAAAACACAGCCGGCATCTGTTCTTGACACTCATTCTTGGACCTACCTGAGAGGTTATTTAGACTTGCAGCAGCAACATTCAAGCTGTTTTGATTTGCGAGATGCTACTATGTGCTCGGTGGTTTGGTTGTGGTTTCCAATCTCACAGGTTTAAACTTACCCACAATAGCCTCACTTCTGACAGCTGCCTTTGGCTGACCTCTTGGAGCAAAACCAGCCATGGACCACAGGCTAAGGCTGCCTGCTCTAAGGCAAGTTTCCAGACACAGAGAAGAATAGGATGGGCAGCCAAGACATCCATAAAGGAGTAGCAAAACCACATTAATTTACACATAATGATGCTAAACCCCTCATCAATACTGTGCAAATGCTTAGGCATATTTCCCGCATTGATTGTAGTGGAAGAAGGCAGCAATTCCTATAGCACTGACATTTCTGGACAACTGTGGTTTTACCCAGTAATCATATATAACTCCAAAACACTTTATCCAAACAAGGGGACTGCCAGGACAGGAACATGGCTGTTGGCCATCTCTCCCCAGGATGCAGTTCCTCATACAATCAATGAGCCATTATTGTCCATCTGACTCATAGCACAGAAGGATCACATGAACTGCGATTAACATGATCTATTTTTCCTTGTTTTCTACTTCTTTCATGTTATGTTATGCTTGCTGTATTACATTTATTTACATTTTAATGATGATAAATTAATCAGGGTGCTACACTGGCATCTCCTGTGGAAATACAGGCTGGTTTTATGTGAGTGGATAATTAAGTTAATGGTCTAAATGTCATACAAACCCTCCTTTTTTCACTGATATGCTCAGACCGTGGGATGTGAAACTGAGTCCAAGCTTCTTCATCTTCCTCCACCTGAAGCCACTCATTTTCTCATTTTCCAGACAGAGTGGAATCTGCTCTCCTGTCCAGTGTACAGCTCCTTGCACAGTGGTGGAGACAGCATTGGATGAAATGACTGCAACCCCCATTCCCTGTCCTCCTGCACCACTTGGGAGGAGGAGGTGGATAAACTGGGAGTGATGTTAAGCCCAGGAAGAAGGGAGAGATGGAGGGAAGGTGTTATTTTTAAGATCTGCTTTTATTTCTCATTACACTTCTCTGATTTGTTTGTTAATAACTTTAACTAATTTCCAAAAAACCAAGTGTGTTTTGCCTGGCACGGTAGTTGCAGGTGATCTCCCCACCCTTATCTCAAGCTCTGGGCTCTTTGTTATATTTTCTCTCCCTGTCTGGATGAGAAGGGGGAGTGATAGGGCAGCTGTGATGGGTACCTGGCCACCAGCCAGGGTCAAACCACTACACTTCATCTGTGATCTGATATTAAGGGTGCCACCAAATTCCCTGGGCACAGCAGCATCAGAGGGAGCAGGTTTTTCAACCTATCGAGGTATCAAGTCTTTCACACAGAATCACAGAATTGCCTAGATTGGAAAAGACCCTTAAGAATATCGAGTCCAATCATTACCCTAACGCTGACAAGTCCTCAACTAAACCACATCCCTATGCACTATGTCTACTCCACTCTTAAATATCTCCAGGGATGGAGACTCCACCACTGCCCTGGGCAACCCATTCCAAGGCCTGATAACCCTTTCAGTAGAGAATTTCTTCCTAATAGCTAAACTTCCCTTGGTGCAAGAGGCCATTTCTTCTTGTCCTATCGCTTGTTACCTGGTGGAACAGATGGATCCCCACCTCTCTATAACCTCCTTTCAGGTAGTTGTAGGGACCAGTAAGGTCTCCCCTCTGTCTCCTTTTCTCCAGGCTAAACAATCCAAATTCTTTCAGCCACTCCTCATAAGACTTGGGCTCTAGACCCTTCACCAGCTTCGTCTCCCTTCTTTGGACACGTTCTAATACCTCCATGTCCTTGCAATGAGGGGCCCAAAACTGAACACAGTCCTCTAGATGCAGCCTCACCAGTACTGAGTACCGGAGTAAAATAATTTCCCTGGTCCTATGGACCACATTATTCTACATCTGGCAAAGTTACAGAGAACATGAAAGAGTGAGTTTGCTTTCTGGGAAGACTTTTGAAAGCTCTCTTTTCTCTATTATGCATCAAAATCTCTTTTCTTTTTTCTTTTTCCATCAAACATCCCATATCCCTTGAGTCACTTTTTGTTACTTCATTGTTTGCCCACTTCTAGCTTATACTATTGATATTCCTTAAACAAATAGCTTGCCAAAGCTTTCCTAATTCACTTGTCACTGAATTTAAGAACTTGTTTGTCTATACCTTTGGAGCTGTTTTTTAACCAAAAATCTATCTCTAAGTATCTTGGTTCTATGATTCAACAGTTTTATAGATATAGTTTTTAAACATTCCAATTTTTCCCTAGGATCATAGTCCTCAAGACAGTTTATGAAGCTATTTTCAGCATTTATTAAGTTGTCTTCATTTCTTTGGACGTTTCCTTTCCATGTTCAGATTATTATAGTTTTTATTTATATAAATATATTTATGTTCATATTCATCTGTTCATTTTATGCTCAATTTAAACCTTTTCACATATGCTTGAATTCTTTATCTAGAGATAAAAAAGGAGAAGGTTGTCTGGATTACAAAGACTAAGAACAATCTCTTCCTAAATTATTATATTATCCTACATCTTTCCTGGAATGTTGAGATATTTCAAAGATTTTGTTACTGGATTATCTTTTTTTTATGTTTTCAAAAATTCTTAACAGTTACTGGAATTTGAGGAATTGTAAGACTAACTCTAAAATAGTGAAAGACATTGTTAATTTAACGGTCAACATTATTTCCAGTATATATCATCAAATTTAACATATGTTATAGCAGTAATATATCTTCTTATTCCTGCAAATCTATTGCTTTCTTCATACCACTAGAAATAGTAATATTGCCTCTGTCTTTTCCATTAGATTTACTGCAGTTCATCTGCTGCGAGATGGACATATACAGGGAGAAAATTGTTTTATCTGCAGGCCAATTACTTCATGGACTTATATTCTCAGAGTCTTAGTTCAGATTCTGCTTTACTGTTGGATTTCTCTGGTTGACCTGTTTCTCAGGTTTAATAATCCTATTAATAGAGGATTAAGGATCTAAAGGTTAAAGATACTAGATGTGTTTAAAACAAGCAAACAAAAATTGCCAAGTAAAATAGTTTCAAAGACCAAAAAGGCTGATTTGTTTCTGTAGAACTGGAGGCAATCACTGACTCCATAGGATATCAAAAGTTCGAAAGTTTTCAATACCACCTAAAAATACACCATGCAAATACTCGGTTGTACAATACTGATGCTGGGACAGATGAAAATTGCAGTCCTGATGCTACCCTTCCTTCCACAGTGTCTAGAAAAGACTTACATTTCAATCCTGAAGCTTCCTGGGATTTCATGCTGAAGGGCGAGATGTGATACGCAGATGAGAAAAAAAGCTTTATTTCAAAAAACCTGTATCAGGAAAATTCCCTTGATTCTGGCAGAGTGCAGTGGGCATGGAGGCCCCTGTACCCTCCCATCCTGCTCTCCATCAGCCTTTCAGGGGTCTGCTCAGCAGGTGGGGCCTCTAGCCTGAGCATCTCTCATGAGCAAACCACAGATGTGCTACCCACTGCACGACCTCTCCCCCTGCCCCCAGGAAGAGCCCACAGCTGAGAGGGAAGATCTGTAACTGCAGAACTGCTTATTTTTGCCTACAAGCCTGGGCACAGACACCCTCTGAGCTTTGCTCACCTGGATGCCAAAGGGTTCCTCAAGGCAACCAAGTGCCTTTGCATTTCGTTCACTTCTATAGGGGTGATTTATCCCTAACCATAATGCTGCATTATAGGCAAATAAGGAAGTTCAGTCACTTAGAAGTTTCCCAGTTAATTTATAAAAGTAAATGTGGAGATATCAAAGAACTGAAAAGGTCCAATGTGTATCAAATGTTTCACACATGAGATGTTGGAGATCCACAATGCTTCAGTACTAAGTACTGTTTGCTGTGGAGGCCAAAAAAATAGAGAAACATTTGCCAGACTGATGTCAATGCCATGTTTTTCCTTCCGTACTCAGCGTAAGTAAGGTGAATGTCATTGCCCATCATGTCCCAGGGGAGAAGAAAATCCAAATAACCTGGGAACTGAAGAAGTGCTGATGTTCCTGCTCCCTCAAATGCCTTGGAGGCACAGACTGTCTGGTCTAGGTGCCTGAGTACCCATCAACCTGTCCTGCTACCTGAATGTGTGCAAGATGGAGATATTGAAAATGTACACATAAATATCTGAATTTAGTTTTGTCAACAAATTGTAACAATGCAAAATCATCAGTCTGACAAAGAGGGAGCAAGGGGGCAGGAAAAGATAAAACACACTCCTTACCGTCTTTCATTATTATAAAAAGCTTTGAGGAAGCATATGAGTGACTGAGGTAGGTAAACAGTGGCCAGACTGGGAGTAAATGTAGCAGGAATCAATGGTGCCCTTGGAGGAGACAGGGAGGAGGAAACAGCTGAGATTCTGGCCCAGAAGTAGGGGCAACAGGTCTGGCTTCTGTAATGAAGCACACGTGGCAAGCTGTAGGTTTAAATGAGGGGAGGTATAATTATAATCCTCCTTTTGAGTGCAATTCAGGTTGGTTTGAACGACTACCAGCACTTTCAAAAATCCCCAGGGAAAGGAGATTTTCAGGTGCAAAGCCACATCGTGCCTGCTACAATACAGTTCTATTTAATAACTTTGTCAATCATCTAGACAAGGAGATCAAATGCACCCTCAGTAAGTTTGCAGATGACACCAGCTTGGGCAGGAGTGTTGATCTGCTTGAAGGTAGGAAGGCTCTACAGAGGGGTCTGGACTGTCTAGATCAATGGGCTGAGGGCAGCTGTATGAGGTTCAACAAGGCCAAGTGCTGGGTTGCACCGGGGTCGCAACAACCCCAGGCAGCGCTACAGGCTTGGGGAAGAGTGGCTGGAAAGCTACCTCGCAGAAAAGGCCCTGGGAGTGTTGACCACGAGCCCAGGTGGCTGAGAAGGCAAATGGCATCCTGGCCTGTATCAGAAATAGTGTGGCCAGCAGGACTAGAGAGGTGATTGTCCCACTGTACTTGGCAATGGTGAGGCCGTACCTTGAATCCTTCCCAGATGCTGAAAGCTGCTGGAGCATGTCCTGAAAAGGGCAATGAAGCTGGTGAAAGGACTCAAGAATAAGTCTTATGAGGAGCAGCTGAGGGAGCAGGGATTGTTTAGGATGGAGAAAAGGAGACTGAGGGGAGACCTTATTGCTCTACAACTGCCTTAAAGGAGGTTATAATGAGGTGGGTGTCAGTCTCTTCTCTCGAGTAACAAGCAATAAGACAAGAGGAAATTACCTCAGGTTGCACTAGGAGAATTTTAGATTGGATATTAGGAAAAGATTCCTCTCTGAAAGAGTTGTCAGGCATTAGAATAGGCTGCCCAGGGAAGTGATTGAGTACCCAACCCTGGATGTATTTAGAAAATGTGTAGATGTGGTGCTTAGGGACATGGTTTAGTGGTGGACTTGGCATTACTAATGTTAATAGTTGGACTCTTAAGGCCTTAAAGGTTCTTAATAATCTTAAAGGCCTTTTCTGACCTAAACTATTCTATGAATCCAGGCCACAGCTAGAAAGTCACAACGGGGCCAACCAGTGAGTTGTTCCTAATGAACCGCTTATGAAATTCCAGCAGAGATACGGAACAGAGGAGCAGAGATGTCACCTAAGAGATGAGCTCATAAACTACCAAAAGGACTATAACATGTAATTCTTCCTATAACAGCAAGAGTCTCTCTGATTTCCAGTGACATGAATCAGCATGTGCAGCCCAGATGGTGCAATGTGGAGGGCTGCAATGCCTGAGAACAAATGAGAAAGGGAAAGAGATATTTATCAGAAAGGAGGAAACTACAGCCTAGCAGATCAGAGGCTTGTTCTCAATAAAAGAGATATCCAACTCACTGGCTAATGAGAAGAGTCTTCCCCACTTCCTGGGAAGATGCAGTAATTTTTGATTCTTAACAGAACAAAATAAAACCACACAGCCACGAAGGATTGCAAACAGAAATGTCTCTTCTGCAACAGGGCTCACAGCTTTTTTACATTCTTACTAAACCAATAATTCATTAGCCAAAAAAAAATAAAATAGATGAGGTCAAAGCAAATCAAATTCTTCCTTTCCCAATATAGGATCTTTGGCTGATGATGTAATAGAGCATCTGTATGCATTATTACTGCTGACGGCAAAATAAATGAGCAGATATGATGTACAAAAGACAAACTGGAACAGCAGGAGTCTTACTATCAGGAAAAAAATGGCAGAAAATGAATGGAAGAAAAGTGTTATTAAAGGCTTTTTTGGTCATGCCCACTTTTTCAAGATTGTCTGCAGTGAAAAACATTTTTTCCTAAATCTTCGTAGCACAAAATACTGCAAAATGTGCCCGCTTTGTGCTCTGTCTACATGGCACCACCATAGCCTCTAATATTCTCACAGCATGCTATGGTAAACCAGTGCCTCAGCCACTCAGGTGTTTGAAAGACACATAATATTCAGGTTATCACAGAGCACATTTTACTGTACAGCTTTACAATCACTTGAAGGTCTTAGGAAAAAAATAAAATAATAACATAAACCAGCTGGCCTATTTCTGGGTCAGCACATTTCTTGCTTCACCTTTCATCTCAACATCCTGTGCCCCTTCTAGAAGTTCCTTAATTAACCCTTACTTTATCTTACAACTATCAAATGTAAATTAATAGTCATGTGGGGTCATCTTTCCACAGTTAGGCTGCATGGCATCCACCTGCTCCTGCCTGTCAGAATTAAATCTGGAGAGTGCTGAGTTGCTCCATAATCTACGTCATTTGAAGATACAGCTTTTCACCTATATAGCAAAGTGCAATCTTAATTTGGGCTTTATGATGTGAGCAACAAAATCCCAGGAAGGAAAAACCCTCTCTGCAAATATTTGTTGGTCTTTTCCCTCTACAGTGGAAAAAAAAAAGATGAATATACATTTTGAGATTTTTATAACTGTACTTAACTCTTATTTTTACATATGGCAGGTTTATTTTAAAGCATCCTTCATTAATAAGGAACAGAATTCCCTTAACTGACCTTAGACATATGCAGCCTCCCATATGGGAAGGAAGGGTACTTTAGGCTAAATTAGCAAGTGATGTACAGGGTATAAAATGAGAATTCTTCTCCATTCTCAGGCAGCACAGCTGTGAGTCGTAGCATAGAGCAAGTTGACCAGCGCGCAACATTGCAGCTCTGTGAAAGTTTTATTCCCCTTGAGTCACAGCAAATGGCAAACACAGCCATTCAGATGTAAAGCATTTTCGAAAGCATTGATATTAGGCTGGTGATTCCCTTAGAACAGATACACCTCCCATTTGCTTGGAAAAATTCTGAGGGCTAAATTTACTATTTGAAAATAGTGAAGTTTGAGGCAGCTGCATGTTTTTATTAGTGACTTCCGAGCTAGGAACTGTGAAAGAGATTGCCTGTTATTACACGGCGGTAGATGCAGTAAATGGTATTTACACAGTCACCCCTCCAGTAATCATGGTTAACAACTGAGACAAATAAATACCTCAGAGGTAATAATTTTAGTAAATATGACATTTCCCAGTACAAATATTTACTCATAGGTCCTGGAAAAAAAGTATAATAGTTGAAACAAAATTGCTGTATATCTTCTCTTTCACTTTATTCAAGGTTTTAAACTTTTCTTTTTTTTTTTTTTTTTCAACTATAGAATGAAAAAGAAGAGAAAAGGAAGAGAAAACAAAAAGCAGCAAACAAGCCTCGGAAGAAATCCTGTAATTCCAAAGAGCTTATAATTGAATTTGTTATTTTGCTTTTCACTCCCAGATCAACTTCTCTGAAGCAAACAAAAAAAAAACCCACCTCATATCTCTCTAAATATAACAGTTTTATAAGCCAAAACATTGACATAGAGTTCTTGAAAGACTTCAAGGATTATCCAGTAAATTTGTGCCAATGAACTACATAAATGAACTTTCTCCAATGCCTTTGATCTAGTAATTAATCATGCTATCTCTCCTGCACAAGTTCATATATGATTCAATGATGTTAATATCTAAATTACTCAGAATACTAGTTATTAATTTTAAACTCTTAAATTATCTATGTACCTGTAAGCTTATATAAGTTCATAATTGTATCCAAAATTAAAAGTATTCTTATTACTTCTATCAGGTGGCATTCTTCATGAAGGTAAAGTTGCTTAAACTTTTTCTGCAAAAATAAAAGTATAAGAAAAACATACTGAGAAGACTACTTGTAAGAAGTATCTCAATTCATAACTCATGCCAGCCAAACCTCAAAACACTCCAAAAGAGAGGAATTTCTACACAATAATAGCTTCCCTTTTCCTTCCAACACACAGCAACATAGTGTGGGTGTACTCCTTCGTTCACATAGGTAACTCTAGACCTGACCCCTGAGCAATATTGGAACGTATATTTGTTTCTGCTTTTCCCTAATACCTCCTGGTTGGAAGCAAAGTCTATGTCTGTAGTAGGTAGATTATAGTACACTGTAGTACACCATAGTATACTTGTTAGCCAGAAATGGAAAATACAGCGAACCCAAATAGAGCCAGAAGATGTCTGTGTGTATGCCCTTTCTACCTTTCCATTTTTTCCCAAGCCTGCTTATTTGGCTGAATTCAGCTACTGATACATCATTTATATAATCTTTCACTAGTAGTATTTTCTAAATTAATCACAGTTATTAAAAAATATGCATACACACTCAGGTGTATACACAAAAATAAAAGATAATACTCATTCGTATTTTGGGTTACACCAGTACCGTGTGTAACAGGATCTAGAGAAGATAAACTTCCTTAGTCGGGGTACAACAAGAGTTATTTTAAGAAAGGCAGGATGTCTGGAGGGATACAGCCTTGGACATGATGAAGCGATACTTTCTGCTTGTTTTCTTAGTGAAGAGGAGACAAATTGGTGAGATCAAAAACCTATACCCTGTTGCAATCTTGAGGATGACTAATAACTCATGCCTCAGATTCCAGCAAGATACTACTGATATCACCTCTGTGAGGCTAGGTGTGCTGTGTATCCCCACCACTGTCCTTTACTGGGCAGAATCACATGCAGTATGTTCCATGTCCTGGGCATTATGCTGCTAACAGCTAACAGAAGTTCTTGGTTTGAGTGGGTGTAATTCCATCAGCTCAATGGGTACATGTCCAGTTGCCTCACTTATAGATATAATTTGGCACTGCATTTGAGTTTTCACACATGAAAGTCACCCCTGTCCCCATTGTTGCCATAAAATTTCAGTGGATCACGGTGTTGAGAACAGTACCCTTCTTAGACTTCTCTGAGACATCCCATCTGGGAGGTATATCAGTGGAAAAAACAGCCATGAATTGGCAGGGCAGCTATTGCAGTAGAACCATAATGAAGTCATGTTTGATATTTCATGACTAAATCTCTATTCTGCGCAGTTTAGTCTGCTTTTTAATCATTGCAGTTCTTTCACTGTCTGTCAAACACCGCTATTAAGGAGGAAGGGGAAGGATTTTTTGGCCCTCAAATCATCGTTTCTCTGCTAGAAATCTCTTTGTATTCTATATGTGCATTTACTGCAATGGCAGCACTGCTCTTTAGTTTAAGCAGTTCCTTCTCTCCCTGACCTTTGTACCTTGAGGTACCCTAGAATACAATTAATTTTGCTAGGCAAAGTAACATATTTTTAGTATGTTCCAAAACACTGTTGATGTCACAGTAATATTGTTTTCTGCAAGTGTGATTTGAGTTAATAGCATTTCATTATGCGTGACCAGGACAGCACCAAGTCTGCAGGAGACATCTCACCAGTGCCTTGCAGAGGAGTATATATAGTGGAATTTATCCCAAAGTGTATGTACTCCATGTGGAAATCTCTGCTGGAAGTGAAACGTGTGACATATTTCAGTATCCTAAGTGATTTTTTTTCTCAATTACTACAATAGATGCTTGTGTCTTTTTTTCTCTGTAACTTTTGACAAATGAATTCCTGTCATATTGCAAAAAGCTGCTGCTATTCTTCCCGAAACACGTGAGCTTGCACTTCGTAGTGTTAAATCTAATCTTATTTCTATTACTTAATTATTTATCACAGTCATCTCCTTTTTTCTTGTAGGAATCCTCTCTGTCCTAAAATCACGTTGTCAGCAAATTTCATTAGCAAACATGTACCCTCTGTGACAAGGTCATTAGAGAACACATAAAACAGGACTGGAGCCAGAGCTACAATCATGACCTCTTCCCAGGCTGACAGGGACCCCTCCAACACAGCCCACAGTTGTCTCCCTGTAGCTGAGCCTTCAGCCCTTTTCTTCGACTGAAATTACTTCTCCTCCAGTCCTGTATCAAAGGCATCAATGCAGGCAACAGGGGCTAGGTACTGCCCTACCTAGGTTTTCAAAGTTTTTTCAAAGGTTTTCAAAGGCAGATATCCAGTTAAGTTTGTCCACAACTCTCACACTGAATTTCATCCCTTTATTTAAGTACTTCCTTCAAAATGTCTTTTAAATCCTTGCATACCCTGAAGTGTACTTGTAGTAAGGGTGGAGTCTAGGAAAGAAAAAGAGTAGAGGTCCCGTTGGAGGGGGAACGCAGCCCCTTTCGAGTCTTACTTCAAAGAGGTTTCCAGTCCGTCCAGAGTGTAAAGGTTTCAACTGTTTTCCGGTGACTTGGTAGAAAAACTGCCTAGACAGATTCATCAGAACAGCCTCATGGCTGCAACTTGCATCTCCACCACGCTGTGAGTGTAAAAGTCACTTCTACCTGCAGTGAGGGCAGGGAGCTCATCAGAGCTCCTTATGCCTGTTCTCCCTACCCTTTGGAGGGGCTGACATGACACAGGTCCTCCCAAACTTTTTCTCAAGACAGTGGTTGATGTAATAAAATTCCAAGTCTCCTCTATGCTGAAGACTTTGATTTTCTTTTCCCAGTTGTTATCAAGGCTTGTTGGTTCAGCAAAAAGAGATTCTCTGCCATGTCCTCACTGCTCATAGAATCATTTAGGTTGGAAAAGACCTTTAAGATCATTGAATTCAACTGTAAACCCAACACTACTAAGTCCATCTACTAAGCACATCTACATATCTTTCAAATACCTCTAGGAATCGTGATCCAGCCACTTACCAAAAAGTGCTCACAAAAAGCAAACACGGAAACACGTTCCCTTTTGGTGGACTGAAGTCATATTGGTGAATAACTCTGTTATTAGTAAAAGCTAAGCAGTTCTCTTGCTAGTAATGTGTTCTCCAGTTCATAGCTTAGAAGCTGAAGCTTTTAGTCATAATTCCCAGAAGTTGGCATCTTCTATCATATTACACAGTTCCTTGTATACTGTAAGGTGAGAGTAACAGCCCTGCAGTTACATAGACCATTTTTTCTGAGTGCTTCAACTGCTCCCAGATCTATAATAACTATTTCTTATAACTGTTGCATAGTCCATCATTCTCCCTCATTCAGATTGGTATGTTATTTCCAAAATTAAAGCACAAGGCTTTACCAAATTGTGGTTCATATATGTGTGATAGTTACCAGAGTACATGAAGCTGCCAGTATTACCTGAAGAGCTGAATGCCTCCTCTGGTATACCATAAAGTAGAATTTTGGAGTTGTTGCTGTTGTCACCATTACAACTTTCAACCAGCAGTAAACCTAAGCAAATTTAAGAGCAATGTTGCTCACACTTGCCTGCATGCCCAGTTTTCATTTTGTAAACCCTATTACTGAGACAGCTTTCTTCAGTGTGACTTTCATTGCTAGTTAGCAATGACTTTTTTTGTTTCCATTCTAGTTTTATACCTCTTTTTGTAGTGGGCTCATGTGTCATGTTTCTCTTTTTATTTCCTACCTTAAAACCTGCTTGTCTTTGAAGGGATTCATCAGTGAAATTACTTCACTGCTATCTTCTCTGTCAATGTTTTTCACAAGTACTAGCATAAACAGACTGAGGATAAAAGAGAAGGTTTTTTTAGAAAAGGCACATGAGAACACATTTCCCGCCATGTCTTGCATGAGTGATTATTATTGTTAAATACATCAGTACAATTCGCAATAGCATCAAACCTGGATCAAGACCCATCTGCACAGGGCGTTATATAAATACAAGATGATCCTTGAAACAAGGATTTTAAAGGTAAGAAACATCAAACATGTACAGAAAGATGGAGAATACTGCCTGCATTAACAGCATCCTAGGTTAACGATAATGGAACATGTTTAAAAGCTGGGCTAGTTTTCATCACTCATGTCATTTGCTTCCTTTTTGTGTTTTGCTCAACTTGATGGGTGACAGTTTCATTTGTACTTCAGTCAGCTCTGTTGTCAGGCAGCAAACCTACGTTGCAGTTCTTGTGTTGTAGGTACTTAGAGGGAGCATTTTGAGATAAACTATTTAAACAGAATTTGAAAGAAAATGTTGAAAAAAACATAATCTCGAGGATTTTACAGGCTAAATGTCTAAACTTTGGCCCAAAACTAATGTGATGCAACTTCCCTCAGGTATTTAACAGATCTATGTATGACAGATGCATGGACATCATTCTACCTTTGCACGTGACTAAATTAACTATTCTCTTTTAATTCGTATTCCAGTTTACACACCACTGAATATTATAAAAATAAAAATTGCAAAAAGTTAGTTGTCTGAAGAACAGCTAGGTTTGATTTTCTCCTCAAACTTGGTTGACTTAATGCAGAGTAGCACAAGCTCTTAACCCCCACATTTTTGCTGTGCTGCTGCTGCACATCGAATACAACACTCAGAAAATAAGGCCCATTGTTTTCCACAGATTAATATAGTTGCAAGTTGACTTCAGTGATCAATTTGATTTTTCCACAACTCCAAACATTAACACCCTCAAAACCATCGCTGAAGAGAGCAAGCATTCACATAAAAGTGTAAGTCATCTTACTCATCGTCCAAAACGTAACATGGAGATGAAATCTCTCTGTAGTCTTGAACTAAAGATTTCTTGAAATATCTCAGGATTCAGAAATCTAGCTATAATAATTCAGAATTTCTGTGCTTAGAAAGAGCTATGTATAATTTAACCCTGATAGAAGTGGTCAGAAAAGACATAAGAAGCCTTGTTGCCTGTGGAGCAGCATTAATATCTGCCCTGGAATTTGAAAAGTACATAATGTTGGTGCAATAAATATTTACCCCAGGATGTGAACAGGCATCAGGACAGAGAGGAAAGGAGAAGGCTAACACACAGCTCTGCTCCTTGTCCAATAAAGAACAGAGCTGGTAGATTGCTTTGGAGAGATTGAGAAAGGGGGGAAATATTATGGTCTCCAAAAAAACAACTCAAATTATTCCTTCTAGTTTAATAGGAGAGCCATGTCGGAGTTTTTTGCCTCAGCTAAACGTCTCATGTTATTTCCCTTGAATAAAATTAGGAGAGATAAAAACAGAGCTCCTGTAGTCTTCAGTCAGGAAACATGCAGAGCTGCAGAGGGGCTGTTCAGGATATCTCAACAAATAACATTACCAAAAGATTGACTGCCAGGGAAGGGCACTCCAAACAGTTGCCTCTCAGTGATCTCTATGTACATTCCCTGCACTGAGATTATGGAAAAGGTAATAAAAAGCGCGCCACGCTGGCATCGTGCTCCCTGGGAACCAGTCATAGTAGTAATTACGTAGAATAGCAATGGGTCCGAAGCATACGATTCAGATTCAAAACCTAAGTCTCTCACAGTTTGGAGAAGTTTAAATTCATGAATCTATACTTCTCCATCTCTGTGGTATTACAGAAATAATTGCTGCATAATGTCACCAAGGAAGTTAGAGAATATATGAGTATTAGATCAAAATATACATAGCTTAACTTTAATGTAAATCTTTCTGCCATGTCATATAATTAGACTGCACAAACTGTAACTGAGCACATTTTTCCCTGAATCTGTCCTTACCTTCAGCCAAGTTTTAGCACAATTTCTTCCGAAAGCTGTAGCTTTAGAGAAGATATCTGGAGCAGAATGCTTTGTATGGCTCAAGAATCAAGTTTCTCGTGCAAGTTCTTGTGATTATCAAACCCAGTCTCCCTACTGTAAGGTAATCAACAAAATTAATTTAACATTTTTTCTGACAATTCAAGAATGCCTGAGTGAATATTTCTCCTTTCAAGTGTGAAGAATGCACCTGAATATTAGAAAAATATTCAAGATGAGGGAGAACAAAAAGGAACCCAGCATGAACTATAGAAATGTTTTAAAAAATTTCATGAAATATTCATGAATATTACTTGTGCTACTACCTTTAAACTTCATTTAAATTTCACTTAAAAAACTGACAATAAAATTGTTGCAGTAATAAAACTGGCTTTATCCTTGCAGCAAAGGTTTTTCCAAGGTTAACTGTGATCTAACTTGAAAAAAGGATTTTCACCATCAAGCCCAGAACAGACATTTGATTCCTAGAAAAACTGGGAAAGTATAATCACAGTAGCTTTGCTAGGCATAGGTGCAGAATGCCACACATCAGATGTTTATGCTGTTAATCTGCAGTGTGAAACTGGAAAGAGGAGGAGGAAGAGAGAGGAGCTGGGACACAGTATTGTCAACCCTCATCTCTGCAATCTCTTCCCTCTTACGTTCCCTCAGAGCTTTAGGCCGCATTTACATGCAGAAATCACATCAGCTTTACTGAAATTGATATACTCAAGGCAAAAACTTTCATGGGTACAAGCACATTTCAAATTAATTACTGGTACAACCTGAAGTGCTAGAAACCAGTCTTAAAACCCACCAAAAAAAATCTTCCCATGTAAATTGGCACCAGATTATAGCATTATTTAAGCAACAAAAATGTTGGAAGACATTATTTAAGCAACAAAAATGTGTGGAGACACAGGGCAAGTAAGCTTTGCTCTGGTCCGGCAGCGCAAATCCAAAGGCAAAAAAGCATAAGGTAGGAGAGTTCAGAGAAATCAGCCAGCAGACCTGGTACAGCAGACATTTATTTATAGCACAGTTGTAGTGCACATGTATTCCCTGAAATACAAATCCAGCTTGCGTGAAGCAGGCATGTTTCCAAAGGTATTTGGAAGGAAGGCAGGACAAGAAATATAGACATGCTACAGCTGGAGATTGGCTACTGTTCAGCTATTTTTCCCTTAATAAATTTTCTAGCTTTGTATTTATTTTTTCCTTAATAACTAGCTTCCTGCTTATTTGCACTTGGAGAAGGAAGGGGTCTGGGGAAAGAAGAGTTTTCCTGGTGACTGAAAGTTGGTGCAGAAGAACACAACCATAGTGGAAATCACTGTATGACGTGAACCGTCATGGAGATACGAATATGAAAGCTGCTTTCCTTAATTAAGCATGGAGCAAGGCAGATAAAATTTAGATTGGGGTGGGGGTGCCCTCAGACAGCCTGTCTCTGGGGTTACCAGCAGCTGCTGCCATCCCGGGGCTGGGATCAGGCTTGCCTATTGCCGGTGGCAGGAGGCTGCTGCCCCTGCTGCACCCCAAGATTCTTTGCTGTTTATCTCTCTTCTCCGCATGCCTTTTGGCCTTGTGTTCTGACATTTCCATACTTAATGGCACCAACTATTTTAGAGATTGGACCATGAGAAACAATGGGAATGCCTTGCAATACTGTGGGCGGTCTGTGGGCGGGTGCCAGACAAGGAGAGAGGATGGAGAGGGTACAAATTCTCAGTGATTAGCTGTGTCACTTGGCCACACAGGGAGCTGGCTGCTTGTCACACAGACAAAAGTTCGTGTCCTAATTTGCCACCTGCCTTTTGTCCTTCATCTGGGCTATTTACGCACTTGGGGTGGCAGACATTGTTACCCTGTACCCCCAGCTCTCCCACGCCATCCCACAAACAAAGCTCTCAGAAAGACATACGTGATCTTGCCAAAAGCCTTTAAGCACAGAACGGTGTAGGTCAACCCTGGAGATTCATGTAGATCAGCGAATGCCTAAAGAGAACACAGCTCTGGCTGCAATCAATGGTGATGAGGATAACATGCATTTCCCTGCCACTGGGTCCTGCCCACCCTGGGCAAGGGGGTAACAAGTGACTCACCTAAAATCTGTGCAATATCTTCTTCCCTTACATTTTAGGAAGCGCACAGTGGTCTCACAGGACAGCATCTAGCTAAATAATGTGCCAGTTAATTCTTAGGCACCCTTCAGATGCAAAATAATGAATGTAAAAGATCAATGAGTGAATTATTGATCCTGTCAAAACCCTTTATTGTTAATTATAGCACTGAATGCACACTGAAGTGGGTATTGGCTACCTACCATTCACAATAAGGTCACTAACATGTTTACAAAAAAAATCCCAAGCAACTCTAAATCTTCCACTGTTACAGTATTTCACCTCATCTATTCCAAAGGCAATGCACAGCACTTGGATTGCTGGAGGCAAAGCAGTGTTTTAAATGCAACTTCAGCTGACCCTGACAACTAAAGTTGGGTACACTTCTAGCAACAGGAACCATTGCCAGCATTTCTGAGCAGGAACTTGCTGCAAGGCCTAGGGTGTGTTACGACACAGTATGTGTCCCCACCTCACAAAATAAAAAAGCTTTTAAACTATGTCAGAGTCTGTCCTTTACTTTTCCAATGTCATTTCTGTTGCATTCATGAAGGCTTTCAGAGAAATAATTGAGTAACATGGGTTTGCTGCAGCAGGGTTAAGTAATAGCGCAAACTGTGTCACCTAGAACTGAGACTGCCTGGACCCCATCATATATATTTATTAAAACAACTGGACTTCTTACAGGAGATTAGTTAATAGAAGCTAAAGTTAAAACTCCACTGCTCATCTCTCTTGTATTAACAAGTGCAAGGTGCTTTTAAATTTGTTAGTCTCTTCCCTGGAGTCGCCTGGGTAGAAACAGTTTTGTGTTTCACATTTCTAGAGGAAACACTTGTTGTCCTTTCAGATCCAAGTTTTGCAGACACCCCCCCACAGTTTTCTGCAAAATGCAAGACAATTCTCTTTTCCACACTCACTAGAGTAGCTGATAGGGGTTACTCCATGTGTGGGAGAGAGAAATTGAACTCCCAAATCTAGAGTACTCCCAGGACACGAACCCAGGCTATTCCTAGTAGCCAATCAAGCCACAGCATTCCCCCACAGCATTACAAAGCAAAAAGCTCCACTGGGAAAATTTGTTTGGAACAAGTATGCTCCTACCAGTCCTTTTTCCTTGTGTGAACTGTCATTTTCTAATAACAAATACACATCCAAAAATGCCAACCAGCTGCACTGCTATCCCAGTTTCTCCAGGCCCAACATGCTGAGCCTTCACAGCAGAGCTCAACTCGTGGTATGTCGGATACCTGTAATTTAGGAGGCTGCTGCTGTGATGCTGGGTACTATCAAGGGATATTGTGCTGTCTGCAGCCTGCAGGCAGTAAGAGAGAAAAGTTTGAGAAAGATGATGGTGCTTTGATGGAAAGGAGGGATTTCAGAGGAAAACTGACAATCTTGCACAGATAATGTGAAATAGGAAAGTGAGAAGGCAAGACTTGGATGCTTTGTGGCCATTTAGACAGCCTGAGCTAATCTTTCTAAAACAAAGTATTCTTTCAAGCTCGGATCCATTTCACTTCACTTTACTGTGGACAATTAAAATTGCCTCTACAGTCAGGGGAAAGAACTAGGCATTCCTCAAGCATAAATCACCTTATATCCAAAGATCCCAAACATTTTTGAAGTGGCAGTCCCATGTAGCTACTTATTTCTCTCCATTGATTATTATGGGGTGGCTTGACAGATCGCTCAGATGGAGACATTGCAGATGTCTGCAGTTTGACAAGAGGAATCTCCTTCTGCTTGTGGCTGAATCACACATCATATACCCATGAATGAGTCTTTGAAATACAGGACAATCCAGAAAGCTCTATTTCAGAGATACTTCATGGGTAAGTATGATTTTTGTTTTCTACACTCTTTATCCATTGAATCGGTCAGCAGTCTGAAAGAGGACAAAAAAGTACTTCTTCTGAAGAATCAAACCCTTGATATGAAAAGAGAACATTCTGGCAGGACACAGAGTGCCTAATATTCATGAACTACTTTTTTTTTTCCTTTTTATTTAAATAGAGATTTCCTTGTAACTTGCTCAGATGGCATACCCACTGCCTCAGGCAAGCCTATGCAGCTGGCTCTACAGCTTGCAAAGGACTTGGCTACATTACAAGTGTCATATTTTCTCACAGATAAATTGTTCTTGAATAACATTGCCTATTTAACAGGGTTTCCATCAGTATCATCTTTGCATACCTCCCTCCCCTTTTTCACCTCCCTTTTATCGTGCAGATGCATTACCTGCGACCATTGCAAAGTTCTATTTAAGCTTTAGTTCTCCCAAGTCCCTCTTGCCGTCTCAAAGGGAATTGATGGCATACAGGATCATGTTCCATATTCCACCCTCGTGTCTTTTTTTAGCACACGCTTTAAAAAATCCAGGGCCATGATGCGATGGACAAGATTTAGTGAGTGTCCACAGCAGTTGTTATACAGTAGGCTAGTGACTGAAAGGAACTGTCCTCACCCAGCATTCCCACTTCCAGAATCCATTCTTGCAAGTCCCAGGACATGTGAGGACTCACTGCAAGCAAGAGTATGGGTTTGGAGTATGTGTGAGTGAGAGAAGTGTGGGTTTGCAAGTTCCCAAGGAATTGACTTAGACATACCAAGAAAAATGCAACTATTTTTTATCTGAATAGCTTCTCTTATTTCAGATTAAATACTTAATCCACATGCTCTCCTTCGCAGTGCTGAAAAGGGACATGTGACACTCATATACAGCCATTTCTATCCTGAAGGAATTCTATCCTCCTAATTAAAATCTCTTCCTATGTCCAAACAATTCTCCTGATGACACAAATTATAAATGGCATGAATGGCAGGACACCAAACCATGTAATCTCCTGAAGACCATGGGAACAACACAAAGTGGACATATGAGGTTATTATTACACATAAGGACAGTGTCCCAAACTCTCTACCCCTAACTCTACCTCAGAAAGAGATTTCAAAATTGTGTTATGAAAACAGGACTTAAAATCTATTCCATCTTTGCCTGCAGGTGGGCAGCCCCTGTCTGTTCTCTGTAGCTGTTCCTCACCCTATGTGTCCCCCCAGACTGAGCTCCCCTCCTCAAAGCTGTGCCAGCAAATGTTGCAGCTACTGTTAAACTGGTGACATGGCAGTCTTCCTCACCAGCTCCCAAAGCCAAACACTGAAAATCCTGAGGAATCCAGACACTGTGTTGGATCTCTTTTTTAAGACAAATTTTGAATAAATGGCGGTTATCTGCTGCCATTTGGCAGGGTTTAAAAGGGTTTGTTGTTCTACCCAGACTTCCAATAAAAATGAACCCAAGCTTTACCAGGACAACCTACACGAGTACAGACTAATAATTACAATATTTGCAGCATCGTGTCATCCAGCTGAAGACAGCAAGATGACACAGTGGATAAAATGCCAACAGCTTCTGCAGATTTTTCTGTATTACTGCTCCCAATATTGTTACCACCGATGGGAGCTAAAGTGAGGGCAACAACTCGGGGAAATATTAGCCAACGTTCAGTAATGTGGCTGCAGCCCAAGTCACCATCCAGAATGTAATTCCACTCCTCTGAAGACTCAGCAGGGCTCATTGCAGCAGATAAACAAGTCGCTCTGTTACCCTGAGGCGTGACAAATGCCACTGTGAAGCTGCCTGGATGGAGAAGAAGGGATTGAGCTCAAGATCCAAGCTCACATTCCTACCTGGGAAGGGTGACGAAAAAAAAATCTCGGCTTTCTATTAGGTACTGTCTTTTCACAAGCAGAGCACATATCCCATTTCTGACCCTGGGTCACCAAGGCAGGACTCGAAACTGCATGCACTGTCACCGCTGATGGCTTGCTTTCTTCTTGCCTAGGCACAAAATGTTGAGAGTGCAAGCAGGGTTATTTGGGTTCACCCAGCTGCAGTGCTATGGACATTAGAAACTCACTTTGGGTATGTCTGTATCAAGAGGCTGAAGACACACAAACTCTCTTCTTTTCTCTGGGGCCCCTCTGGGCCTGGAAGGAGAAGCAATAGAGAAGCAAAGCAAATACAAACTGCCTTGCTAAAGTCCAGAAGCAGATATCCTTTTGATGTAACAGCTCTGCGCAGTTCTGCATCAGCACTTTTGTATTTTTCCAGTCCCAGCCTGTCATAGCCCTGCAGTACCATTCAAATTTGCCTAATTGGGAGAGGAACAAAAACCAAAAAGAACAAAAAAGCAAACCAACCAAGCAAACAAACCCTTTGAGGTGCTTAGGTAGGAAGCAAAGGAAGAAATATAAAAAAAAACCAGAGATATATCTTGCATAGTATTATAACCGGTGAACTCTGCCTGAGCCTATGACATGTGACTTCTGTTAATGTTCTTGGAAAATCAATGGAACTTGTGCTCCTAGGCAACTTATGTATTTTTTTTTCCACAAAGTGGAGAGACTGAAGTCCCAAAAGGCATCAGCAGCATACCAGCATAAAAGAAATGTAATTTGTCAGACAACGACACTGTGAAATATTTCACAGCTGAAACCATATTGACTTGACAAAAAAATGAAGTCAGTTAACACCTCTTATTAGAATTTTATTCAAGAATAACACTTGGGCAAGATATCCTTAGCCCAAAAAAACATGTTTAACGTTTCCTGAACCACCATAAATTTTATCATCTGCCTTCTCCTCAACACAAGAAGGACATGGACATGTTGGAGCAGGTCTGGAGGAAGGCCACAAATATGATCAAAAAGCTGGAGCACCTCTCCTACAAAGACAGGCTGAGACTTGGGGTTGTTCAGCCTGAGGAAGAGAAGGCTCTGGGGAGACCCTATAGCGACTTTCCAGTACCTGAAGTGGGCTACAAGAAAGCTGGGGAGGGGCTGTTTACAAGGGCATGTAGCAATAGGATGATGGGCAATGGTTTTAAACTAGGGCAGGGTAGATTTGGACTAAATACCAAGAAGTTGTTCTTTACTATGAGGGTGGTGAAGTACTGGAACAGGTTGTCCAGAGAGTTGGTGGAGGCCCCTGGACACAGTCAAGGTCAGGTTTGATGGGGCTCTGAGCAACCTGATCTAGTTAAAGATGTCCCTGCTCACTGCAGGGGGTTGGACTAGATGACCTTTAAAGGTCCTTTCCAACCCAATGCATTCTATGATTCTGTGATTCCTATTGTAGCATGCGCCATGGTTCTTGAGAAAATGCAAAACCATGAGTGAAGATTTGAGCCTCTGTCTGGCTACCAGAGCTACATCATGGATCAAAACACAACACACATAGACTACTCGGAGTCATACAGTCCATAGCCAGTGCTTCTCTTGGACTATTTATAATTCCATCTCTCGGGGAGAGAAACCAACATAGAGATTAATGCAGGGTCAGATTCTGCCATAGAAATTCATCATCATGTCCTTAGTTTGTTCCTAAGTTAAGGCCATGCTTGATTTGGACTGAATAACAAATAATGTACAGAAAGTTGCACGCTACTTGTAAAAAGCTCATAAAATGAAAAAGCAGGTAAATTCACACCAAATCTCAAGCGCTGTGAATTATTAATTCAGCTTAGTTACTCTGTGTGACAGTCATCAGAAGAGTTTTACTGGCAGTTAAATGTTCTCCTCAAACAGTTACTTACTGAATAATACACCTTTTATGCACAATTAAGATGTAGTTGATACATGTTCAGGGACTCCAACTCAAGCCTATGCAGACTCTGGTCATCTAACTAGCCTTGGTGAGTGCTATGTGGAGGAGCTATTAAAACTCTAGTATTTGCATGACCACTACCCACACTTGATTAATTCTTGCCTTTTACTACATTTTTACATAAATGACTAGTTAAAAAATGAGAATTTTGTGACTTACTTTGTTCAAGCTGAGGATGGTGTCTGCTGTTTTGTTGGTGCAAGCCACTTCTTCTCCAAGACGCTACAAAGTCCCTTTTCCTGAACGCAGCAGAAATCAAGTGAGAGAATGTCCAAGGTCACTTCACACTCAGTCCCAAATGCTTTCTCTCCCTGCCATGGCAGACCATCACATCTGCCCGCGTGTCCAGAAATCTGCTTCTGCCCAGGGTGTGCAACCCCAAGAAGCACCAGAAGTATGGACACATCGCATGTGCATAGTGTGTCCATCACGTGTGGGATGTACAGGACCTGCTGCCTCAGGTCTGCACCAGTCAGACACATCTCTGGTGCTGTAGACATGAGATGGGGTGTGATACTCATCAGCTGGTCTAGGATTTATGTGAGTAAAACAGCCTGGGTGAGTTCAGAAGTAGCAGATTCAATTCCTTCGCTCTGCCCCGGGCTCCTGCAAGAGCCTGCTTCAACATTAGCCTATCTTTCACGAGGATAATGAATTACCATTTTGTACTTTCCATTCGCTCACTGATGACCATTATGTAAGCTATCTGTGACACCAGCAACAGGACAAAAACCGAAATCTAAAAGAACTGTCACTTGAAGCTGTGACAAACCACAGCCATAGTTCTGAACACCCTCAGGTCCCCTTGGCCCACAGGGAAGGATGTGCAGGGACGGCTTGCAGCAACACAAACCAGACGTCAGAACATATCCTCTCCACGCTCTTTGTTACTTCTCACTGGGATCACAAGGAGAACTTCCCTGCTTGTTTTCTGCAAGCAGCTGAGAACTGTTGTATCCATGTATCACTTTTCTCTTGCCAGGTTACTAATTGAAAGTTAAAGACCTTCATCAGCCACTTCCCATGGATCTGCGTGGTGGATCCACACAATAGAAAAGCAAGGGCTTTAACGGATGAAAGCTGGCAAGTCTCCCCAAGCCATTCCAGGATTTCTGACATCAGCAGCTTGCTCTGCCAGAGATAACCATCCCATGGCAGAGTCAGCAGAAGAGATGTGCCTCAGCTTCTGCAGAGAGTGCCAATGCAGCATTGCTGGGTGCAAATTGCTGTCAGGCCTTGAATGGAGAGACCTTATACACCTCCCCAAAGAAAGTTTTGTTGCTACTGCTTTGGCACCTCCCCACAGAATTGCTTTTACTTCATAATCTACTTATTTCCTATTAAAATTGCCATTTCCTCACTGGCCTATGAAGTGCTTTGTCTTATATATGCTGTTTACTCGTGCACAAAAAAACTGAATATAGTGACCAGCCCTTCAGTATACACTCTGTTCTTGCTACCAGCTTCTCTGATGAATAGTTACTGAACTCCTAAATGAAGAGGCAATAAAATGTAAGAGAGAAATGCAGGTTAATTCCACATTCACTTAGCCTCAACGGTGATGTTATTATGAACAATATATCAATGTCAGACGTAGAAGAAGTGTTGAACTCAACGTGCCTTTGAACTAAACCTCCAGCCTTGTGTAACAAGGCTACTAATCCTTTTTGCAGTTTAAGTTCCCTGAGTTTCCCTCTACACCGCAATTTAACTCGTTGCTAGTGTAGTCCTGATACAAATACAGTGGAGACAGTAGAATGTGAGTGCCCTTACATCTTGACAAATCAAAGTGAACCACTCTTAATCTTGGAGAGTGGCAACTGGCCTCACATACAGAAGCCAAGAGGCTTAAACAGCAAGACCTAACATTTTGGTTATTGCCAGTTTTGTCAGCCACATCAGGCGATAGGAAACATTTATTTTTTGCTTTTAGAAATCTCCAGCTATCAAAGCCACTGACTGACAGTGCTTGAGAGGTTGCAATGCAGTCAGTTCTAGTCAGACTCCTAGTAATGAGCAAACACATGCTGTAAGGGAGCTGGGAAGCAGCTTTTCCAGAAGACTCTCAGTCAGTCTGCTTTCTTACCAAACACCAAAGGTTGCTAGAACTTTTTAGAAGTGAGGGGAGGTTTTCCATTGAAATCTGCTGCACGGCATCAGAATTAGTTTATTTGACTAACTAGCTAGTGGTGTAGCCTTTTTCTTCAAAAACTGAGCCCCTTCCATCTTCCCTTTTGTTTCTATAAAGCAAGCAAAGTCAGACGAGCCAGCCAGGACCTGTGTTGTAATACGTAATTGTAGGACTGAGAATCTATTTTCATTGACTGGACAACAGACACAAATGGTGACTCTGCAGCTGACTCCCAGGACAGTATGTGAGATATGTGTGGCATGCTGCAAGCTTTGTAGTCTCTGGCAGAGGAAAATTCCCTAGATAAGGAGAACCATACGGAAGGAGAAACCAGACTGAAAAATCTTACAGCAGCAGCAGTTCTCAAAAAAAGCTAAGAAATTGAGGTTGGGATCTTCTCTTTTGTGGGTAAGAATAATTTCCTTGAGCTAAAACGAGAGAAAAAACAAATGTTTAAACATCTGAACTTGAATAATTGTGCCTAAAGTAAAGTCTCATGAGCACAAAAGTAAACAAACTTACTTCACCCCAGTCTTTCTTGATCACAGCATGTCTCAAGGCAGATCCTTAACACCTACAGACAGACAAAGAAAAGGGAGATTTAACTCTTACCTGAAATAAAGTGACTTGGCAAAGATTTTTCTCATCCTCAAAGCCACAACAAAGTTCTCTGTCTTTAAAAATAAAGAGTATTGTTAACTAAGAAATGTCTAAATTTGCAATGACTTACAGATATCTTATTTATGCATGGTGTATTTATTTCACACCTGAAGTGAATAATCTTTAGTAATCAGAGAAACTCATCAGTTGAAAGAAGGAATGTACTAATTTTCTCTTTCTATGCCAGTTTTTCACCTCTACCACACACCGAAATGTCATAGTCTGTTTGGATATCTCAGTTTATAGGACAACATACTCAGCAAATGAAACTTTATTTCAGGAGTGCATTAAGTTGAAAAGAAACCAAAGCAAAACAAAACAAAAAGTAGGCTTAATGCACTTTGTGCAGATTAGTGTAACACATAAATTCTCTAATTCATCACTTTGTTAATTCACAGATGCTCCAGCTCACAAAATCACTGGCTCGCACATCTACAGGCAAAGCAGCTGCCGGACAATGATGAGCACGCTCTCCTCTCCTCCTGGCTCACAGCTTGGACATCCCTGTGCCACACTGGGGACCATGGGAGCCTCAGCAGTCCAGCTTCTGCCAGAACCACCCCAGATGCTTTTTGAGTAAGCTGCCGTATTTCTACCTTCCAGCTTGAAAGTTGGTCTATGCATTTCCATAGTTTAGAGGATTCTGAAGAAACTGACAGACTGCAGGATCACCCTTATCTCTCCCTCCCACTGTGTCCTGCCCGTGCATTGCTCTCACTGAGCTCCAATGGCGGCTCCAGAACACTTCAAGCCATGGTGTGAGCTGTTTGTTGGGCCAAAACAGGAGCTGAGCAGACAGTCGCACTTGCCCCTTGGCATAGACCAAACACACAGCAAAACCACTGCCTAGGTGAGTGGAGGTACTGTTAGTCCTCTTGTCTCACCAGGGGTGAGGTCAAGGGGAAGATCTGGGTGCTCACTTAAGCCCAAATCAGGTGACAACACTTGCAATGTGGTGAGATATGTGATAAACATATATATAAAAATGTATTAATAGCAAAATGAATAAAATAGAGCACAATAAAATAATGATCATAGGATGTAACACAAGATGAAATAAGCCATTTGCAGATGGCATGTATCTCATAAAAACATCATTCCAATGATGTCTAGAAGTTTGTTCTATTTCTGTTGCATTTTTGATAATCCTGCTAGTATCATGTTTGATAGCAATAGTCACCTGTTTTTGACAAATAATAGTCTTTTCATGCATAGTGATTAAAGTTCGCAGTTCCTCAGTTTGAGAAGACACTGTGTCCCCTATTTGTCCTAAGGGACCAAGTGGGTCCAAGTTGTAGCCCAGTATGCTACCAGCACTGAGACATGAGGTTAGCTTTATGATCTCTGTAAAGTTGTCCACAGCTGTCTAGTGACTTTGTACCAACTCTTTCTGACAGGAGCAATAGTTTTATTCTGGTCATCCCATACCAAAGTTCAGAGCAGACATCATGTACTCTCTGGATGGACACTTTCTGTGGTATGCAGGTTGAATGCTGGCTTTTGCTTATTCATCCAGGAGGTCAGCATTTTCTAGGGATGGAGAAAGAAGACTTAGACCTTGGAACATATCCAAGCCTCAGGAAGGATTAATTTCATGTCCACAGTATCAAGAGTTTCCCATATTCCTTTTCCTTAAAAACGTTGCAAAAAGTTTCTTGCAAGTGATGAGTGTTGAATTCTCACCCGATCTCCTAGATATCACACTGAAGTGTTCAAAGCATTCTGCTGGTGTTGGTTCAGCACAGGGAATACTTCAAAACCTCTGTATAATGGACTACCAGTAGGAGTTTGCTGGGATTTCAGTGCTCTCACATCCTGCCATAAGTTTCTTCCCCAGTCAGCATCACCCTGTCTTTATCTCAGCCGGTGAGCCTTTTGTTATATTTTTCTCCCCTGCCAAGTTAAGGAGGGATGATAGGGTGGCTTTGGTAGGGACCTGGCATCTACAACTGCATAGCAAGTCACTGGCTTAATCCCGCCACAGGGTTAAAACCAGACTGGGTTTTAATGTAGGGTAAGCATTACACAAACTGCTCACCATTTCAACCCCAGTCATAACGAATTTCCACTCTTCAGAGGGATATGCCATGGGTCCAACATAGTCTACTTGCCAAGTATCCCAAAGCACTTTTCCTTCCCCAAGATATGCTTGCCGTTGGATTTGAACAATATGTTCCCTTATTTTATTACAAAATCCACAGGTGATCACTACCTGAACTACTTCATGACAAGTCAAGTCCTTAGAACTGCCAAGGATTCTTCCTGTAGAAGTATCTTAGTGTCTCCTGAGTGAACTGAGAAGCCACTTTAGCAGGTACTTCCCAGCAGGGAAATCTGGACTTGAGGTGGCCTTAAGGCTGTGGATTTCTCTACATTCTCCTCTTTTCCTTAAGCTTTCATCAGTCATCAAATAGTTCATCCGAGCCAAAACACTTTCCTTCTATCATGTGTGTATAAGCATAAGCAAATCTTTTATCTGTAACTGATGGCAGAATATTATTGTGTAGAACCTCTTTCTTCAGGTTAGATTTAAATTTACATTCTATGGTGTAGCCAGAAACAGGTAAAACACTTTAGTAAGATATGAAATCACTACTGGATATCTAATAGACAGGGCAATGTTGCTTAAATGAAGTGCTAACACATTAAGTCTAGTAAGCCACCTTCTCTCTTTGTTATATTCTGCTAGCATCAATACTTTCATCATTAAACACATTTTTGTCACTAACACTGCTGTATAGTATTTTCTGAGCCCAGTGAAAAGACTGATTTACATTTTATAGAGTAAGGATTTCCTATTTGTTGAACAGTCTCCAAATTTGAAGCCACATGCAACTCACAAGCCTGTATTTCTTTATTTCTTGGAGCACAAGTTAGAATAAATATATTGCATTCAGTTTTAACACTGACGTGTGGAGAGGTAAAACCTCCGTTAAAATCAAGCTGTTCAGGAATTCCTGTAGAGAAGGAATACATGCAGAAGTTCAGGAAGTCTACTAGTCTCTATATTTAAATAAATATCCCGTTCTGTTGGGTCACCTGTTAGTCTGTTGTTATGAGGAGATCCAGCCACATGTGCATTTATACAGTTGATCACAACCACACCTGGTCCAATGTGGTCAGAATACTCTTCCAGGCACAGCTTTCCGGTCTGCCAAATGTGCTTGAGACCAGTGACTCCCCAGTTCAGCCATCAGGAAAACGATACCAGGATCTCCTTGCTCTGCAGCTCTCTCTGCATGGCTATCATGTGTAACCAGGTTTCCAGTAAAACGTCTTTCAGGACACCATGACTGGAGATCTAGCAGAAAAATTTCACATTTGTGGACACTTCAGCTCAAGCAGGTGCATCTCCCCTCTGTTCTTTCACATCCTAAAGCAGGCTTACACTTGGAAGCCAAATGCCCCAATAGCACCAGGCAAATTTTTTCAGCAAATCTGAAGGACTACTCTCAGTCACAACTGACAGCAGAAAGTTACCATCCCAAGACTAAAGACATCACCACTGGAAAACCACTGTTTAAGTTTTATAGATATTCTTGTTCCAGCTTCTTTGAATAGACATTTATCTATTCTCAGCTCTTCACTGAAAAATTTCAGGTGTTTCCTTCCCATTGCATGGGACATATAGACACTGTACAGTTTTAATAGGAATAACCTTTAGATTAACTTTTTTATACTTAACAAACTTGTCCATGACAAATGGCCTCACTATAACATTGCAAAGACTTTCTGGCTCTAAATAAAATTAATGAGTTTTATCAACTTTCACTAGGTGGAATTTATCTGATAGTTCTAAAACAATAGAAAAATGTGTGCTTTCTTCAGTTTTGAACAGACCAATAAAACCAGATGTGGGAACCAATTCTGAGAACCTCTAACGTGCTTGTTCAGAAGAACTGGCTTCATATTATCGGCAGATTTTTCAGCACTCTGCACGTTGTAATACTCTAAGCTGTGGCTACTTAACACCTCTTAACATAAGGTACAGCTTGCAAGGAGAAATAACTTGTGCCAATTTTCCCCAGGTCAGAAGTGCTTGGGAATTTTATCTGTCGGCTTCTTATGAAATTCAGAATAGGCTCAGGTGAACCTTTTGTCTTTATGGATGAGGTCCATATCTACACAGAAGGGAACTGGAATGATGTGATGAGAGTTTTTAGCACTAAAATAGCTTCCACCCTAATAAACTCAACATTTTCATGCTGTAAGGGTAGTACAGCATGGGGAAAGTAAAGGGAACACATGCAGGAAGGTGACTACATCGGGCTATGCAGGAGTTTGAACTGCATCAGCTAGTGCTAAAAGGAACTTGCAGCCCCTTTGCTATGTCTGCTGCTGTATATATATATAAATATACTCATATAGACACACATTCTATCTTTAATCAGCTATTATCTTTATTTCTGGTTTTCATTATGATTAAACCTCTCTAGCATTTGCTGATGAAAAGAACTATAATTTTTAGCCATACATATCATATCCCATGGCTGTATGCAGAATAAATTCACTTTAACAGTTTTAAATAAAATTTAAAAATATGTTTAAATAGAATAGCTGGAGCTTGTCTTGAAAAGAAAAATTGAAAGAATGCATAAGAGCATGTGGCTGGTGTGGGGGGTGGCAACCGGAGATAGCTGCAGAAGCAAGAAAAAATGTTTAAAATTAATATGAGGCCTGTAAAAAAGAATGGTAAAGCTGCACCTAAAAATAATGTTCATGAACATGCCATTGCGGGATATATTCAAAGTAGTGTTCCAGGCAACAACAACAGCAACAACAACAAAATACAACAAAAAAAAATAAAGAAAATGTGCTTCCTGTTAAATTAAATTATTAATTAAATATTAAAAAAGACGTTTTCTGCTTTCACCAGAACTTAATGCCAAATGCCAACACAGGAGTCACTTTGCACTATAACATATCTTCATTGCAGCTGTCACCATACAACTTAAAGAACTTTTAGCACTTTTGCAAGACAAATTCTGGATTGTTTTCTATTACCACTTGTGTTTTCACAGCATAAACACACTAGGCTGGTACGTGAGTTTAACCACAGTTTTTAATTTGAATAGCTGTTAGTTTCTATAATATTCAAAGCAGCCCTACTAGAGAGAGAAACAATAGCTCCAAGGCAACAGAGCTTGTTCATTTCCCTTCCACTGAATAATATTTCCCATCCACCTATGGGTGCAAGCTGGAACATAGAAGGTTCCACCTCAACATGAGGAGAAGCTTCTTTACTGTGAGGGTGAGAGAGCACTGGCACAGGCTGCCCAGAGAGGTTGTGGAGTCTCCTCTGGAGACTTTCAAAACCCACCTGGATGCGTTCCTGTGTGGCTGCCCTGGGTGATCCTGCTCTGGCAGGGGGGGTTGGACTAGATGATCTTTCGAGGTCCCTTCCAACCCCTGGTATTCTGTGATTCTTACTTCCAGGCTGAGGCTGAATTATGGGCAGAGGTGCTAGATCAAAACGACGCTCCATTTCCATCCTGATGGATGAGGTAGTCTCCTTTTCTTCTTTCAGGGGACAAAGACAGAAGTGTTAACAAGCCCAGCCTCGAGCTGGTGGCTGCAGACACAATCCAGGTTCATCTCCAGCTTGTGGGCGGGGGACTCAGCACAGGTCTCTGACCTCAGTGGTAGGATACACCGTTGTAGCCAAGTTAGTCAGCTCCCCAGAGAGCTCAGCACCAAGTTGTAGAGGTACTTGAGACACGTTTTTGCCTCTTTTAGTGTACAAGCCAAGTGCTGTCCTCTGGACAAGGGACCCTTGATTGTGCTCTGCTGTGCACTTCCTCTGTGGGTCAACATCACTGCTACAGATTTTTTACAAGTTTACTCGCATGACATCAATCACTCTCTGAGCTAATTAGTCTGTTTTCAATTAGCAGGATGATTAACACCTCATTTTAAGTGAGAAAATAATTCTCTTAATATCAGTACTGTATGACTAAATCTGAATTTTGCCTCCAGCCCAACACTCCCAAAAGAACTTGACCTGATGGTGAATTGGTTGTAAGTGCTGCACAGGATTTTTCAGGACTCTCAGTTCACTTTTTCCTCAAACTATAACCATGGCATTGCAGACAGTCTAACTGTACAACTATGCAGAGAAAAAACGCTGCCTGCTGCAGCAGCAGAAGCACAAATGACCACTATGTGAATTACCATCTTCATTTAGGTTTCTTTTCACAGGAACGGTGGAAAGGTGTTCGTTCAGCCAGAGGCCAATCCTTCAACAAAACCTTCTCCAAAACTTTAGCCTGTGCATGGAGTTGAGTGACCCTGAGCCACGTGACTAGGAAACATCTCTCCTGGTATGGGAGGCTTTTACGCAGTAAAATAAGGAGAGGTGGGAAAATTTGCTAATACATGGAGAGATCTGCAGGGAACAGGAGGCTTTCAAAGTGGGAGTTTCTTGGGGAAATTAAGGTAACAGAACTTTAGGAGAGATCCTTGTTCAGGTGTAAAGCTGAAAGGAAACATATTTTCCTGTGGAAAAGCTGAAGGAGCGTTTAGACCTCTTGCATTTCATTTGATGAAAGAAAACAATATCTCAGGAGACAAAAACTCATTAATCTACAACTAGCAATCACTAATATTCCTGATTATCTAAGGGACCCAGGTATTCATCCTTTCAGCTTTGGTATTTTAACTCAAGTGATTTTCAGGTAAGACATTTTGAGTACAACTAAAATTTGATTGTGACAGTGACCATGATATGCAGTGCCAATCAGATATGTGCTTATTTTTATGTTCATTCACTTAGACCACAATAAGCTTACAGGGTGCTGAGAAACTGAATAAAAAATACTCTTCAGAAAAGCAAAGATTTCTGCAGATCTGCAGAAAATGTGTGTACTGCACTGCACAGTGATATGTGCTTGGGTTATTAAAGACTAAATAGTAAGGCTGTAGCATAAAGACAAACATTAAAAATGAGTGACAACCCTTCCCAATTTGAGTGTATAACTGTACATGCAGCCTTAATATTCTCCTAGCAATTGTTGGAATTTTTGCATAAAATTTCCTGCAGCAGTGACTTTTGGTTGCTTGACAGATTCAAACTGACAATCTACAGGTGAAAGGCTTTCTGCTACATTACTAGTTTTTTGAGTCATTCAGAAGCTTAGTGACAAGTGCATATTATGTGTAGGCACTTATCAAGGGCCAAGCTGTAAAAATCCTTTTAAAAAATGGCTTCATTGACTTAAGCAAGTTTGTGTCATGCTTATGGATGTGTAGAATTTGGTTCCAAGTACAGAGCTTTCTTTCACGTTTGATTGCTCATTTTTTATTCATCAAGATAATAGCCTGTCAATCATCAGAAAGGATAAGCTCTCCTAGCACTGTAATTCGGAGAGCCGTTGTTGATTTTATAAAGTGAGACACTAACTTGCAGCCAACCTCCTCCTTTTATTCCGGGCTTGATACCAACTTTGGAAAACTTATTAAGAATTTAAAGCCTAAAGAGAGCACATTCCATTTATTTCTGGAACATTTATTATCTATCTCACCCATTCAAATAGTCAAATACTACATTTTTTTTTTTCCAACCGAAATGAATAGAATAAAACCAACATGAACCATGCAGACAACATTGTGCAGTTTGCTTTCATGTGCATCAAGATCTCCTGAATGATAGAATGCTCTCTTGACAACTCAAAAAATGTACCCTGCCATGCATGATAAGTTTCGTTACTTAGCACACATGCATTTATAAAGTAGCAGTTTCTTGGTTGTGTGAAAAGCTCCACTGTCCTGCAGCAACTAAAAAACACCCTCAGCAACAGAGCAAAACCTTTATCCAATGGAGAGGGCTTGATAGAATCATAGAACAGTTTCAGCTGGAAGAGACCTTCAAGATCATCAAGTCCTACCTTTTCTCAGCCCTATCAACACCACTGATGTTCCTCAGCACAACATGTATCCATCTCTTAAACACCTCCAGGGATGGCGACTCAACCACCTCCCTGGGCAGGCTGTTCCAATACTTTGGAACAATACAAGCTACTTACAGAAGGCACCACTGCAATCCAAGTATTAAAAAACCAGATTGCTAGAATTGTAATTGCCGAGTACCTTGAGCTTATGGTGAATTTTAGCTCTTCTCACAGAATTATGGTGTCTTAGTCATCCTTGTTGTATTGACAGAATTGTTTGGAGAAAGTCTTCTCTTTCAAGTAAACCTAATATTAGTGCCTGACTCACTGATATTGCAATATTTTGTCTATAAATATTTCAAGCCTCTTGCATTTGATTGTATATTTTATGTAACTTGTTACCCCACCTATACTTTCTTCCTTGTTTTCTTCTACATCTTCAAAACTGAAATTACATTTATCATTTTAATCCATATTTTTACCCCAGAGCGCTGTGATTTTTGGGTGAAGAATTGGGCTGTCACAAGGATTGGCTGTGACTATCGATGGAGCAGCAACGAAACAGGCATTAGCTGTGTTTCCATGTCCATCACAGCAGTGACAGTGACTGTGGACTTTGCAGAGTGCTGCCCCTCTGGTGAGGCCAGAAAAAGGCATTCCTTTCTGGTGCTCCCCTGGCCCTTTCATGGATTTATCATCTACACTTAAATAAAATCATTTGCATTATGACTGTGCTAAGATTGGCGTATATGAAAATATATATTGCTGAGCATGTCTAGTTCTCAGCTTCAGCAAGAAAACCTCTAGTAGGGCTTATTACAAGTTGGCACATCAAATCCTGGTTGTCACTAAAACATGCTTTAACTCTTGGTCAGCTCCGAAGTGGCCAGGCAGTTGGACAAGATGATCGTTGTAGGTCCCTTCCAGCTGAAATAGACCTGTTCTGTTCTGTTCTGTTCTGTTCTGCTCTTTTCTATTCCATTCCTTTCTAAATTTTGTTTACCCCAGCCATATATTTCTAAAGATGCATAAGGAAGATATATTGTTCTATTTGTCCTATTTGTTCTAAATTTGCTCTTTATAAATGTGAAAACACTAAAAGAAAATTACAATTTACAAAGTTAAGATGTACGGTTTAGTCAGCTCTCCTCAACGTCTTGCTTCCTGTTGTACTATTTGTAAAGTCTCAATGCTGCCCTTTCCACGTAGATGCCAGAAGACATGTAAAGTCATTCAGAACTGGGCTGTGTACCCGTACTCTGTAGGACAACTCAAATTGTCAAGTAGATTATCACAGTTTACCAAACGAATCGCAATTTAGTGGCACCACAGTCTTTCCTTGCCAATTTGTCAAAACCAAAAAGTAGAAAAATATTTATTTGCTGAAGCATCTACTTTTTACTTTTTTTTTGAAGTTACTAATTTCTAAATTACTCTGCTCCTCAAATCTAAATGAGTTGAAGCCCACTACTCTTAGTTATTTGGTCACAATAAATAAGACAATGTCCACAAATTATAAAAATTGTTTCACCCAGCCACTTTTTTTTCCTGATTACTCATCTGAGAGTACTTTATTTTAGGATTTTGGATTGTTTTAGATAAGCAATATCTTTAGGGTTTTTTTGGGTTTTTTTCAGGAACTCTTTTGCTTTGTAATTAGAATATTGAAATCACTAAAACTTTTACAGGTTAGAGAAATTGTTTATCTAGCAGTTAAAGTCACCAGAAGGTAGCTTGGGAACCAGGAAGGCATATTGCTGCTGACAGTCAGTTTTTCGAAGTCAGACATGAAACTTTCATTAATGATTTTTACTGTTGTCTCTATATTATACCTATGCTATTAAAACATCTTTAATGTTTTAAACATATAAGGACAATTCCACTACATGCAATGTCCACAGATGTAGAGCAGATTTCCTTAGTGCAATGTATGATCATAAAAGATAACTACCAGTCTGTTCAGCTGATATTCAAATGTTAAATAAAGCCAAGTCATTCTAAAACAGAGTTAATTTACGGTCAAAGATCACAACAGTTCACTCCCATACACATTATCTTATGTTTATTTCCTCCTTTATGCATCTCATAAGTGAAGGACAGATTTTTTGATTCTACTGCTTTCAGAGAACTAATGCTAGAATGCTGCTTTTCTGGATTTACACGTAATTATTCTAGGGTTGTATTGTTGGCATTTTTTTTTAATTTACATTACTGAAATTGTCAAGCAACACTACTATATGTACAAAAAATAGGGGTAATACAGTGAAATGTCTAAATTGAATCTGGCTGAACAGTCTGTATGGAAGAATTAATCCAACTTCATAATCAGTATGGAGCTACTTCTTGAGGAGAGATGCCAAACCCCTTGTAGAACAAAAACCACAATGGATGTACTCTGTTAGCAGAAGTTACAATTTGAGAAAAAAATTATCATCTATTCCATAGTACTTGAAAGTTTGATGCAGGGCAGAAAGACAGGCAGACAGGGACCACAACGCTCAAAATAAGTGACTGTTCCCTTCTATGTGCAAAGAGCAAAAGTTTTTTCTTTCTTAGTTATGTCAGTAAGAAATTATGTTAGTAAGAAAATTAAATTTAAAATCACAACACCTTGAGCTAAGGCAGCTGTTTAGGCTAAAGCCCAAGAAAAAAGGGGGGTTCCTGCTGACAGAAGCTTTGGGAAACTGCCATGTTACCTGGCCAAACACATTCACGTGTATGTATAGATATATATATAAAATACATATATTTTGTATGCATATATATAAGTTCTCTCTTTGCCAATAGTAGAATGTATCTTGAAGAAAAGAGATTATGGACATACCCATCTACAGCAGCCATGCAGCAAGGCCCCTGTGCCTGGGATCCACAAGAGAAATGTGTGTGCACACTGAATATTTTGCGGATTTCCAAAGTCCAGTCATTTCTAACGCCAGTGAGGGGAGTTTCCAAACCCCCTTTCTCCTGTCCTCCCTCCCCTGAGCTCTGCAGGCAGGAGCTGCCCTCCCTTCCCTCTCTCCCTTCCTTCTTCCCTCCCCATCTCTTCCCATTCGAAATGTCACTATCCCCATCTGCTGCCCCTGAACTCCCTGTGCTGGCAGGAACGCACGGGCAGAGCGAAGCAGTTGAAGTCATTCAGCATAATTTGTTACACTGGCACTTCAAAGGCAATTACTAGCATTTTCTGCCAAGAAAAAAGAAAATGTGCAAAAGGGATTAATGCTGCTATGTTTCTCCTGCAATGCCACTAACACAGATCAGGATCATCAAGCCCAATTCCTAGCTGCAGGCATCGCATAGTTTATTTGTTCAGTAGGAGTGTCCATGCTTTTCACCAGCTAAGCTAACTGGTAGCTGAAGGATTGCTTATGCCTTCCAGCATATCCCTAGAAACAAGATCTGCTCTCATAATATCTGAATTATGTGGAATTTTCTTCATGTGTCTGTCTCAAACGATGTTACAATTTCAACCAGTAAATGTGTCTGTTACTGAGGTCGGCCGGACTTCTCTTGTTTGAAATGACACCTGCTTTACTGTTTTATCAAATGAAACTGTATAACACAGCTCAAAATGTGTGCGCTCTTATTGGAAAACATATTTTACAGGAACTGCTTCTTCTGATAATTGCGTATTTGGCGACAGAGGGTGAGGGGGTGAAGAAAAGCTATTTTCCCATCTGCAGCAAATCCTGGCAGCCGCTTAAAAACAACGGTAATGAGGGAGAGAAAAAGAGATATTTGTGAAGTCTTTAGATATTAGCTTCAGAGAAGTACACTGCATGCGAGGCCTTCCTTGGTTTATTTCGGTTGGCAGTGGAGGGGGCTTTGCACAGCTAACTGGGACTCCTGGAAGAATACAGGTATCTCAGGACATGTAGGTCTCACGGAATATTTTAAGAAAAACTTAGCAAATGGTTTACTTCACAGGATTCACATCATGTAAACTCTGGACAAAGCCAAGAAACGAAGAAGTAAAATATGGATTAAAGTTTACTGACCCAAAAAAATGAAGACAAGGGAAAAATTCAAGTCAGTCTTTACAGAGTCCAAGTAATTTGCCTCATCCTATGTAGACTCCTCTTTGCCTCAGATCCCTGACTATGGGCTCAGGAAAGTTGAGAAAGAAAAAAAGTGTAATGATAACTGTTGTCAACTCTGGACAGCAGCAGAAGAAAGGAAAGCCTTGCAACAACTTTGTCCCAGGAACAGCAGAAGCTCTGCCTTCAGTTGTACCCTTCACCCTACAGTGTCACAGTGATTTCGGGATAAGCTGTTTGTGTGATCTTACGCCTTACAAAACCCTGTCTCCTCTTGTGCATGGGGGAATATGACGCAGCAGCCACCAGGGCTGCAATAAGTGGAAATCTTTGGTCATGCACAGGAAAGAGCTTGAGGCCTTTGAAAGGTCTTTGCTTTATAAAGTTGTGACTCCTGCATTCTGCCTCGCAATCCTATCTGCTGGCATGTGTAATCATAACCCTTCAGCTGAAGATCTACACTATAAAAGTCTGCAATGCAAGCTACCAAATACATGTGTTTATCTATAAATGTCCCTATTTAGATACAGAAGTTCTATTTCTACTTTTACATATACTGTAAATTTTCTGTAACATCTATAAGGCATTAAAATGTGCACGTATGAAATATAGAGCACGTGAATGTCCTTGATTTCCAGGAGCTGTTAGTCTCCCCTGTCTGTGGTACTTGCTGCTTCATAAACCAAACATTTCTTCTAACATCTTGAATAATTCAGGGAAGAAAAACTCTCATAACACTTTGTCACTAAAAACTGTTTTAAGGCTTCACCTGGTGATTGCTGGGCACTGGGAAATGGGTACACAGGGACATTATACTGAGACTGTTCCCTAGACCACTCATACAATGTGAAATTAGCAAAACCAAAGACAAGAAGGTATTGGCTTTCAGGCTCTCTGGCTGCTTTTTGATTGATATTTTAGATTAAGAGGAAACTGATTGCATCTCTAGTAACTTGATTCAAACTTAAGCAGGAGCTCCTGTGATATTCCATCACAGACCGCTCCTGCAGAGTGATCTGTGGACTGAATGCAAGCACAGATGCTTTACTGTTTCCACTTGAATGTAATTGTCATTTCTTGTCGCCAATCATAACACAGTTCTTATATTTTTGACTCTTGAAGATTTTGCTTTATATTACCCAGCCAGCTATACTGAAACCAAGTTTTAAATGGAGTATCCACATACTTGGATGTGGGGTTTTGTTGAGTTTTTTGATACCCAAGTTGAAAAACATCTCTATTTTTAAAGTGAGATTAAAAATTCCACTTCTATTAATTTTCATGTTTGGTATTTAGTAGCCTGAAAGGGGGTTGGTTCGTTCAGGTTTTTCATTTTTTTCAGGTATTCGAAAACTGTCTACTAGACGGAGCAGAAAGTGTTTGTAGACTGCACCAGTCAGCTGTCTGTCATAAGACAGTGGCACCAAAAAGTCTAAAAGGATGTCAGTTCTCTTCCTAAAAACCAGACTGTACCCTCCACCAAAATCTTACCGAAGGTCTCAGGTGTGGAGATGCAGAGAGAGGGAAGGCGGGTGCTGAATGTTGGGCTGCCCAAGAGTCAAGAAGCAACAGCAAAAGCTTTAGGCATGTTTTTGTCGACTCTAGGAATAGTCCGACCTGCTGGGCAACAACCGTCCTCCTGCTTCAGAAGGAGACAGATTGCACAGCTTCTGCCCCTTGAACTCTGAGCAAGAGCTAAAAACATGTTATGGGTTGCAGTTACAGCTCTGGATGGCTAAATTCAGCCGTACCATGTCAGTGTAACTGGAAACATGCTCCACTTTGGCTGTTATTCACATCAGCTAGTACCACATAACAGATTGTAACTCCTCTGGTTTAGGCTGGTGCAAACAGAGCAGAACATTTGGAAGAGACTAAAGATAATCATAAAATAATAGAATAATAAAAAAAAACCACCCACATTTCTCAAATAGATTGTACAAACCAGTTTTATTGTTAAAAGGAAGAACAAAAACCAACTCATAACAGAGTTCCCAGATTAAATTGCTGTTCTAAATTGAGTGCTGGCAAACTTCAGATTCTTGCACTTCAGAACTTTAAAACTTCTTGTTTAGTCCAGCCTGAAGGATCCTGCTTTTTTGTAACTCAAGGCACAGCACAGCAGTCCTCAGCCTGACATCCGGGGTTATTCTGTGGATTAATCAGGATGCCTGATTCCCAGACATTTTGTTCACATTGGCTGAGCATCTGATTACAGCGATGTTAAAAATGGATAAGACTATCCATCATGTAGCTTTCTAGACAGTATACGATGCATTCTACCTCAGGAAAATTCGCGTGCTTATTATTTTGCACTTCTAACTCCAGTTGCTTGGGGAAGCGACCTCTGTGTTCTGGAATTATTTGAAATGTTTGTTGCATTTAGAAAGCATCTTGTTTCACTACCATGGTGAAATTCAAGCATATGATCCTATTATTCTCAGAATCATCAGTGAATCCATGTAAAAGAACATTATAATTGCCCTAAAAGAAGCAAGAAAGAAAAAAGAAAAAAAAAAATTAGTGCATAATACTGCCCACTTTTGTTTAAGTAGCTGCTTAGAATTGCTCTGGTGATTTCTGTTAGGACTGAAACATTCTCATCAGGGACTGTCATTATATATTCATATACATGTGTACATAAAAAAAAAAAAAAAAAGTAGTGCTCAACTTTATTTTCATGACTGGGGTAGTGAGGAACAGCAGTAGGCTGTAGCCCTGCCTGCACTTGTCAGGGTCATCTCAAATCAAAGTTCTGTGCTCCCAAGGGCACCTGCTCCTACTCGCAGAGCCGTTCTCTTCAGTAACATTTCTGACTCCACAAACAGGAATTAACTGAGTTGATATGCTAGGCTGTGTTCTGCAGCACTGGGCTTTTTGGTCCCTGCTGTAAGGCAGTAAACTTATCAGCCCTTATAGTTTATGTTCAGCGAGGATTCAGTTCTATCAACACTTCCATTTTCTACTTTTTGCCACCTTCTTGTCCCAACACCCATCTATATGGAGACACAGGTAGTTGCAATAACAGCCTCCGTAATTTACAGGCACTCCTAGGGAAATCCTCCAGCCTACATACCTGACGGCTTCTGCCCAGGCTTATAACATGTTGTTGTATCAGATAGTCCACATTTCTGTTTTCAGCTATAACCACATATTGGATACCTAACTGCTATTTAGCCTCAGTGGTGTTTACCAAACTAATCAACTTATAGTAAACACATGATGTGAATACATCAAACGTCTGCTTGATGAAAGCTAAAGCAACCTCATACTACTACTGGTGGCAAAAAGTTTGTCCTGAGTTTTGACATGATGTCGAGATTAGGATGAAGTACACTAGAGAGAGGAGCATGGGAGGAAGGGCCCATGTGAGAAGAGTGCTGTAGTCACTCTTCAGTCGCTGATCAAAGTACAGCCAACACTTCTCCCAGTGTGAGGTCTCAAGCTGCCTACTTAAATCACACTGTCAGTGCCCAGGTCACCTCCCTGCACGAAGCATCTGCTCCCTGACTAGCAGGATACTGCTTGCCTGCACGTTAGCTGTAAACCCAGCTCTAACTCAGTCACGCTTTCACGCATGGCACACTGCTGTAAGCAAAATCGGTCCTTGTGTCACCTCAGCATTCCTTCCAGACCCATTGCTCTGCTCACCCACATCCAGCAATCTCCTACATAAAGCAGTATCACCCCAGCTTTAGCCGTTCTCTGGCTGCCCATCTTCACACCCTCACACAGGCAGGCTTTTGTAAGCACCAGGACAGCTTGGTGGCCCCTACTGAATCCGGGTCTTACCCTACCTTCTTTGACACCCGTGACCTTCCTCTTCTGGTATGGCAAACCAGGAATGAGCACTTGGGAGCTGAAGGGCTCTTAGAACTAACCTAAAGACTGGGAGGCTTGCAAGAGTTTTTGGTTTACAACAAAGGCTAAAAGTAGGGTTAGTTCCTGGTCTGGCAGCATCAGGTCTGCCTTTAGCACCTCATTTATAGGAGGACTGCTTGTGGCAGAGGACATTCCTGCCTGCTGCCAGCTCTGAGGCTAGAAGAGATGCTGGGCTGTGTAGAGGAATTTCTTGTGGAGCAGAGGCGCGGTATTACTTTAAAAACGTGGACAACCCAGCTTAGGCCTAAACAGGGGCTCTGTCCTTGAAGCTGCCTTGGAACACAGGGAGGAGGAGGTTTTATCTGTTTTGTGAGAGCTTTGCTAGATGCTTGGCTGGAGGTGCTGGCCCTGGGGGGAGAAGGGGGGGGCGAGAGCCACCTGCATAGCTGAATGGCACTATCCAATAAAACGCTGGCGTGTGTAAACCTGTGACTGACCAACTCTGTTAAGGGGCAGGCGCGGGGACACTGCTGAACTGTATATATTGAGCTGTCCGGAGCAATAAAGGGAGGACGATCTGTAGCCATATTGGTGTGATGATCGTTAACTTGGCCGGCTCTCCGAAGGGACCCCTCTTCAGGGCTGGATGGAGTTCAACACTGTCAGAGACTCATAAGCTTTGAGTCAAGGGCAGGCTGGAGATTTTGTACCAGTAGGAACTCCTCAGTGACATTTGTGGGGTTTAATAGGGGTGGTGAGGGTCTTGGGAAGACTCAGGCAGCTGATGAGGCAGGTGTTGCATGCAAGTGGGCTAACCTGAGGACTGGTGATGCTCCTGGTTTAAAGCTAGAGCATTGCTTTTACTTTTGGATATTTTTATCCCTCTTCAAATCTCTGAAAAGGGTTTCAGGAAGGAACAGACCAACTAATGAAGAGAATGCATAGAAAATAATGAAATGGGAAGAAAGAACATGGAATGCTTACTCAAACAGGTAAAAGAAAACAATAATTTACCAAACAGAATTGAATAATTAAGGTGACTTTAACTGATATCTTTGGTCTTTTATAAAATAAAGGAGGAATAATAATCCAAAGACATTTAGCATTTCAGAGATGCCACCGTTCTGGAGTCATCACTTCAAGCACGAGAAAGTTTTCTGACATTTTGGGGTTTTTTTCTACAGTTTGAGTAAACATCTCTTTCAGAAAATATATACATATAAGTATGTGATTTTACTGTTATTATTTCTTTAGATAAATTGCTGAAAAATACCTTCGGAAAGTTTATCCTTGAACCTTTAATGTCAAATTCTGTTGCAATTGTTTCTGTAAAACAGAGATAGGTTATTATAACATAAGTTGTTACGTCATCATAATCAATCACAGTTCCTAAATAACTTCAAAGCAGTATCTCATATCTCTCAGCAGCACTGCCAATGCAATTTACTCTTCCAGTGATAAAGCCCTCACTTGTTTCTTCTCCCAGAACTCTGCCTATTTGTCTAAACCACATTAGAAAATAGAAGTTAACCTCATCCTAATAGGAATTAAACTTGTTCCACTCAAGTTTTCTGTATAGTCAAATCAAACACTAAAAGTATCATGAGAAGGAGGGTATTGGTAATCCTAATTTAGAGAGATGGAAACTGCAGTACAACAATGTGAAAGAATAGAATTCAGAAATTCTCTGGTTTAGTGGCGTTCTGGCACTGGACAACTGCCTACTCTGAGGTCTGCTGTCTGCCAAGCAGGGTGAATTGATCTAGACTGCAGAGAGAAAAACCTGTCTGCATGGGGTGATCAATAGGTCTTGAAGAAATCTGCTTAGTGATGTAAAAAGCACTGGCAGGATATGGCCCTGTTGTGGAAGGAACCCACCAGGCAAGGGAAAAGCACTCTGTATTTTCCACACTGACCTCCTTTCACTGCTCCACATATTGAATATTCATCGTCAGCTCCACTGCATAGGACTTGTTTCCAGTGGAGAGCTTTGGCACCGTCGTACAAGACATCAAAGACAAGCTTCAAAAAGGTGATGTCACTTCCTAGTTGAGACATTAGAAGGAAGAAAATGGTAGCTGGTGGGGTGAGAAAACATATATGCAAGCCGGCTATTTAGATATTTCTCTGAAATACAATATTTTTCTAAGAACCTCCCCAAAACTAACAATAATATGTATTTTGAAAACTGTTACTTCCAGAAAACAGAATCATAGAATCATGGAATGGCCTAGGCTGGAAGGGACCTTAAAGATCATTTAATCCAACCTCCCTTTCACGGGCAGGGACGCCTCTCAACTAGATCAGGCAACACCTGAGAAAGCTGGTCTTAATTAAAAAAAAAAAAAAAATAGTATAAAAAAATATTTAAGTGGACAATTTCAAAATCTGTTTTAATTTCCTCAGCAAAAGATAAGAGTTCACTGAGCTCCACAGCTAATCCAAATACTTAGATGAGGAATCTATAGTTTTTAGAAGGTGTTGCAAACAATCCTGAATGCTTGTGGCCATCATAAAGATATATTCCTGAGGAAGGACACAGTCCAGCTCCAGAGATTTTACTTAGAAGGTGAAGTTTTTAATACAGTCATTTCATAAGTAACTCAGCTTGCCAGTTAAAGGCAGATTTAAAGATTAAAGTTGGGTTTGTGTACACAATTCAGTATCATTTCCAGCTTCTGGAACATGCATATTTTTAGTAGAAGTCCCGCCATACTTGTAGAGCCTAATGATATTCTCTTTCCTTAAAAACACTTGGATCTTCTTCAGGCCAGAAGAACAATAAATTTCAACAAGTAAAACTCAAACATGCTTATTTCCACAAATCATCATTTTTATCCATCGCTAAACTTCCTCTATTTGATTTTTAATGACAAAAACTTATCTCCTAAATCATTTGGCATTTAGGATGATGTGTCAGCTTTTTGCTTGGATTTGCAAAATGCACATAATTGTCTAGTCAAGAGAAACTCACTTGGAATCCAGTTAAGAGCAGCCTTCCAGACATATCTCTTCATGATGTTGCAAGGTGTCAGATTAAACATTAAAGTGTGAGCTGTAGAATCTGCAGGAAAAAAAGTATTTTGAATTGGTGGTGTGAATAGGCTTCTCCATGAAAATAATAAAAATAAACATATATATACACACTCACAATAAATATATACACATTTAAAAATGTATTTAATATAAGGTATATACTGTAAAATCATCAAATATAAATATCAGCGTTAAATCTTAAATATGCAATTTCAATCTGTATTTTAAATTATATTTTTAATTTTTTATATGCTTAGAGGGCAAAAATGACACGATATTTCTTTAAGTAGCAAGAAAAGTCATTTCTTTAGTTGTTGATATTTTTTCACACAAAACTCAGCAGCAAAAATGCCTTTATTTCTCTTCTGAAGTTACATAAACTTTTTACAAATTTTAAGCCAGCACAGTTCTCTGCTGAAAATATCCCTACTTATGCTAACCATGGAATCTACATAAACTTGCTGACAACAGCTAAAAATGTTTTTAATGGATCTTCTCCAGGATAGTGCAAATGAGCCTTTGAGTAGATCTGCTCTGTGAGAGACCCACCTAGCACTGTGTCAGATGCAATGTGATAAAGCATCCTACAACCTGTATCTAATCAAATTTAAAGCCCATTAGCTGACATTTTAGGTGTGGGGGTTTTTTTAAAAAAAAAAAAAAAATCGTTCAGGGATGACCTTGGAAGAATTTCTAGATAGTATTTTTATCTGTATTTTAATTTTGGGAAAAGCAGTTGGTCGAATTCAGTTTGCTTCTGCCCTTCCTCATGTGCTGGCGCTAAGGACGTGTCCTGCCTGCCACTAACATGAAGGCAAGGTGGGGATGAGTGGTGCCCGTGCTAACCCAGCTAGCAAATGAGGTGGCAGGGTGACCAACAGCAAAGGGTGCTGTGTTTTGGGGATTAAATCGCGCAAAAGGTCAGTAACCAGCAGTCTCACCACAGGAAATTACGACAGGGGAAAGCACACACAATGATTACTGTGGTCTCCAAGGTTTGGTCTGCAAGCTTAAGTCCTCCCACTTCTATTCTTGTCGAGCTTTTAACATGAGGATTACTGTAAAGCAAGGTACCCAAAATAAACAGCCCCTCCTGTTTATATAGCTATTTTACGGGTGTTATACACTAGTAAAGCACACAGCTTTTCAAAGGTCATGGGCCTCTCCTTCCAAAATGTCTCCTCCAGAGCCCACCTTCTGGCTGCTGGGTCTGCATGGGCACAGTGAGCCTCTTCCCTACAGACGTCAGGGAGGTGCCAAGTTGTTGCAGAATCGACCAAAATACACAGTGAACTATATAGATCCAGGGGTCTATGACACAGACATAGAATCATAGATTCATAGATTCATAGAATCAGACAATCAGACAGTTAGACAGTCATGGAACAGGTTTGGTTGGAAGAGACCTTCAAGATCATCGAGTCCAACCTTTGTCCTGGCCCTATCAACACCATTAAGCCATGTCCCTCAGCATGGCAAGAAGGGTCACGCTGTGCTGTCCCAAAGACTGACTGATCCTTCAGGCTGGCAGAATACCACATTCATCCTTTTTTTTTTTTTACTTGAAACCTTTTCATTGTAACATATTGGTTAAATCAATCTGTACTTGGAAAACAAGTTTAAATCCCTTATCTTCTAGTTTTTCCTCAATCAAAACATGCCTCCTTACTTGGGAGTAAACTCATCTCCTAGATGCTGCAATCAGCATTGTGGTTATATTTACACTTACGCAATACAATTCTTAAAATAAAGTAATTAATAACAGAAATATATACCAGCTGAATTTTTTTTTCTATATTCATCAAAGAAACAAATCTGAAAGAAAGTTCACATTTCCTCACACTACAACAGTTATCATGAAAACACCAGTATGAAAAAATAAGCTATTTTTTACTTACCACAAAAAGTATATGATAATTCTAGGTCTGATGACATACAAAGAAATTCACTGACTCCAGGGGTGAATAAAATGAAGAAAAAAAAGTCCAAACATTGTTAGCTTTTTGGCTGAGTATTCAATGAAATAAAAAGTTGTTTTGGAGAAAGAGGAACAAAAATCCAGCACACTTATCCTCAGTCACGTGTCTTCAGGGAATATTTAGTTGTTTTTGTCAAATTCTCTGTGATCTTAATTAATCCTACTGCAGCATTATCAATTATCATCACAATAAATTCTGTGAAGAAAAAGAATTCCTGCCTTTGTTGTTATATTTCCCCCAGACAACGCAGCTCAAGCCACAAGTGAAAAATGAAAGAGAAAACTGTGTGAAATGGGGAAGTGAGAAGAAACGAAATTATGATGACCAGAAGCACATAAAGAGCAAGTTTAGTTGACTCATCAGACGTAACATTTGCTAAGGCATGATTTCAAACACTCAGAGTATCCTGTAAATACTAAAGAAAAATCCACAAATGATGAAATTCAAGTCCAGTCTTTTATTGATATGGTAGTCAATAACTCACACAAGTTTTCAAGATTAATTTCTTACAAAGCTCACCATACTTTAGGAGCATGCTGGCACTCCAGAAGAGTGTAATGAGATGATGTATTTCCAAATAGAGGTAATGATGGGAGATGAACAAGACCATCTGATGTGTGTGAGTAGAAGCACCATCTTCAAAGCTCTGTCTATCACAGTTACACTTCTTAGTGAAAGTAGTTTTTAAAGTCCATGAAATTACAACTGGTAAGTCCCATGTCCACCTCCCAGCCTCGCTCTGTGACCTGCTCCCGTGATCTTCCCTGCAGTCTCTGCTGGAGAAGCTGCCCAAGAGCCAGGAGCCCAAGCCCTGACTGTTGTGTGCACAGGAGCGGGTCCAGGTGAACACGGAATGTGAGACAATTAATAAAAAAGCTCTCCAATTCGGGTGTTTCTATAAGAACACAGAATCTACCTGTCACAACTGAAGATTGGTAAGGCGCCTGATTTTAAGCTGAAAACAGCCTAGGTTGCAGATTTTGGTGCTCAAGTTTGAAATCCTGAAACAAAAACTCTTAAAGCACTTTTGATATTAGATGTGCCCCCTTATTTCTGTGTGTTAGTGCAATACACAAAGAATAATGTATTTGGCCCATATGTGCTATATCAATTCTGTGGAATAAACTGGGCGAGCTTTTACTGCACAAACCCAGCCCTAACTACAGAGAGAGATCCAAAAAAGCCTCATACCTCATTCAGGAGAGCACAGTCACCATCTAACTGACAGGAAACACAACTACTGTTTTTTTCAGAATATAATAAAATATGGAAACTTATTGAATTTATGGAAGAATAATTTACAAGACTTAAATTATTTTCTCATGAGTTACATTTTTGGTTTGTATGTATATCTGCAGGTTCCTCTTACATCAGAAATTTATTTTTTTTATTAAAAAGAAGCAGTATATACAATAGGTAGGTACTTGATTTTGTGCTGAGCAGTAAACTCGATAAAAATTGGTGACAACAAATATAACCAATAGTTCTGACTCTCCCCACTCCCCATCGTAGTGCCTAAAAGCTTTTATTCTTGCAAACTCTGTGCACACCAAGGGACCATTTTACATATTACATAGGTAAAGAAATAAAAGATTAAGAAATTGGTTTTCAGAAGTCTGAACAAGAAACACGAAGGATAATTTAGGAATAGTGACATGTTCAAAAACATGACTGATTGTGCCCAGAAGATAGGAGAGAGTTCACAGTTCAGTTAAGGAAGCTGAGAATTCAATTAAAAGTACTCGAAAATACAAAATAATAAGCTAATACATGCAATAATTTACAAAATAAGATAAAAATTTGAACATTTAGTATGGCTAGAGAACTCTTTTCAGTATTTCCACAGAAATTTCCACCGCAGAAAGAGTCCCACTGGCCTGACAGTATTCAAGGCTGAAAGGAGCTTCTAACATTTGGCTTTTAAGTGGGAATTCAAAATCATATACCTTACCTGTCAGATCTCCAAAGCACATACATCACATACAGATTTTTACAGTTGTTTCACAGGATGCTTTAAAATATACAAACCCTTTGCAATCATAGCAATAATATATTTCTGTTTCAAAATAGCTAAATGTTGTTTGGAAATAGTCAACTACATAGTGAAATTGAAATAAATGAGGAAGGCCATGATAGCTGGAAAAAAGAAATGAGGTAATGAGACAGCCACTAAGCACTGGTGAAGCAGACACTACAGAAGAGCTACTTTGTGCATGTATTGCCAAAAAAAATTCCTTTCGGCCATAAAACCACGCCCACTGATGTGGAGCAAGTCTAACCCGCAAGAAGCCAAGCCAGGCTCTCTGCTGAGCCTTCTGTCAGTCCAATAAAGTAAAAGTCACAGGTCAGTTCAAAGCAGGCACGAGATGGCACTGGCTGTACCCTATGGATATATAAGATTACTCAGCTGAAGGCACATCCCTCTGCGGCCAGACTTGTACTTTGCTGCACAGTGCATTGGGTGGCCAATGTACCCATGGGCAGGCTGGAAAGAGTGCTGCAGATTTACAAGATTTTATACAAAAGTTCTTTTTACATAAATCAAGACAAGCTCTCTGCTGAACTCCGTGACTTTCTAGACCTGGTTCAAGAACAGGTTGGGATGTTTTTTTTAGATACTTGCTGCAGTAAATGATATAGATGAGGAATGAGTCCCCCCTGGTGGCTTGGATAGACAGACACGGGGGAGGGGGAACCTCTGTATCCTCTCCTGTTCCTTAAAGTCCTGTGCACTTTTATTGCACAGGTCAAGACTGTTCCAGCCCTGAAAAAAAAATCAGTGCAATTAGGGTCCATTTTAAAAGGATCTGGCTAGCTAATAGGAAAATAGGAACAATAAGTGCTACTTATGTCAGGACTAAAATGTCACTTACAGTGATAAAATACCACCACGATTATAAAGCCTACAACCATGGACCACTGTGTCTGTTCAAACTGTCCTTAAATCAAAATAACCTCAATCGTTTTTAAGTCTTCTCAGCAAATTCAGTTTTAGATTCTTGTGGGTTTTGATGCCTGTGTCAATTCTGTTCGTAGAAGTGACCTCTTGTGATGCTCACTCAAGCCCCAAACCAGTGCACTAGAGGTGTGAGGAGTCTGCTCTACCCCTTTCAAGTCAGTATAAAGGATCACTGGACTATTTTTACTAAATACTAGTATTTTTATTAAATATTCTTTCTTTACTACAACTTCTTCCTCTGATCCAGAAGGAAGATGGAAAGGAGAGAAAGAGGACAGGTACACATTAGTATTACTTCACCAGTTTTGTGGCAATTTACTTCAATTTACTTCAGTTTACTTCATTTATTTTGAAATCCTTTGCAACAGCATTTAGTAGGGACCAACTCTCATATCCAGTTAACAGTACATAGAGAATTCAGGACTTCACACCTATGACTTCTCATTTTGTGTATGTTTGAGCCGCTGAGAGCAGAAGTTAGGCTCCAAGCCTCCTTAAAAGTTTGTGGTTAAAATCCTTAAACTAATTTATGATATTTTTATCTTCCTCATCATTAAACCTAAAAAGTGCTTAACTTACTTGTGATTGCTTTTCAAAGTAATCACTTTGTATTTGGATTGTTGGCTGCAGAGGAGTACTTTAACCAGATAAGCACTTATAAAAGTCACTGAAATCTCCCTCAGGAAGGATTTATAATGTATATTATATTATCCCATCACAGACAAATAAATAACAATATACCAGTATAACAGATGAAAGTACTTTGTTTCAAAATGTTAGTCTGACAGAATTAAAAATTATGTCCTAGCTCTTGGCATGTACCAAAAACCTCACTTAATGGAATACTCTTCTAAGATGTTAAACGCATTTATTCAATAAAGAAAGAGGTAATAATAATTTAATTTTCCTTGCAGCACTGTTTGTGACAGTTTTGAAGTAGATCTTTTTGCAGTCGGAAGCAGACATGTTCATCACTTCTGATCCTGGGTTTAGGGTTGCTGCTGAAGAGACTGCAATCGAAAAAGGGCTACATACATGGTATAAGGAATATATTGATAAAACAAAAGCACACTGAGCAATCCACATGAAGAAAATTGTAGCAATTTACAGGTAAGTCTCTCTCTTCTCAAATCCTCTCATCATGTCTTTGACAACATTTATAGTGGAAGTAAAAAGTCATGCCCAGGAATACTAGAAAGAGGTAGAGGATTCAGCTCCTCTACCTGCAGTTAATGAAGAACCAGCACATATCCAGGGCTGCCTTGGCAGCGTTTGAGTAAGAAAGCAAACAGTTGCGGAAAGAAAAAGTGGTGTGCATTATTTGGAACATCTTTTTTAAACATCGTATGCACTTTGCCTGAGTGATTTCATTTGAATATATCACATTAAACCACTGGAGACTATTAAAGTGAAGCAAACACACGCCAGGTGGTATCCTGTGGAAATAATTATGTTGGAAATAACTCTCTGCCTGTTGCCAGTAGGCTTATGGTTTATTCTTTCCAAGCCAAGTTTAGGATTAAAGCTTACAGTTACACTCTAAAGTATACATTAAACCATTAAAGTTGTCAAAAAGAAGAGAAAGCAGAGGGCGAAGAGAGAAGAAAGAGTTATGTCCTACCTGAGGCTAACAGAAAGCACACCACAGCAACAGTCTCCACCCTGGTATTCCAGAAATGGAGACAGCTGGACATGTTTTGTGGCATTTGCTCTTGTTCTCTGTTCCTCCCCGCTTAAAATAGCTGCTCACTGAGGGAGGTCTGTATATCTGTGGGATAATCTTATTATAGTGGATCCAACTCCCAGCTAGCACACTTGTCCCATTTCTCGGGGGGGGTGAGCAGTTTGCTGTGTTGTACATAGGGGTATGAAGAAATTCCTGGTATGACCACAGACATCCAGAGCAACCCGATTACAGCAATTACAGCAGCTTACCAAGTTTCCACCTATTAAATTACACTGAGCAATTGTAATAATTCACATATGTGCTTTTAATTTTTATAGCACAAAGAGAATTTCATGAAGTTTCCATCACCCAAATTAGGCCCTCACAGTACCATGCAAAAATCTGCACAGGTTTTTTTTCATCTTTGCCAACACAATGATTTCGGTTTGTAATAAAAAAAAAGTTCCAGTGAAATTAGTTACCTTTTCATTCTAGATAGTGTGGTTAAGAGTGTGAAGTACCTCGAAGCTTTAAAGATTTCCCTTTGAAGTATCAAAAGGGGATAATTTTCTCATCAGAATTTTTTAGGTTTGCAAGAAAAGGCTGAGGGTTGTGGGATAATTTAATTTTAAAATTAACATTAAAGGATGACATGAAGCATTGTACTTTATAATTAAGAACAGATAGGGACTAATGAATAATATTGTGGACAAAGCCAAAAATCTGAGGAAAAGGGAGAGGGACACCAGCAAGAAAACAGCATTTAGTAAAAGGACGAAAAAAGTGCATATATCCTGTCTGCTCTCCTCAGGGAAGGAAAAAAAAAAAAAAAAAGCAAGCAGTTATCTATGACTTTTGTGGAAGCTGTTAAGGCTGGAAGTAGATACGAAGCATGTGTCTAGGAAAGAGGCTAGAGTCATCTCATACGTTCCTGCTTTTCACATCAGATTGAGTGGTAGCAGAGTAAGATGCAAGACCCAGCTGCTAAGGACAAGTGACTGGTTGGTAAAGGCAAGGTGCAGGAGCTGGCAGCCCCCTAAGTAGGTGTAGCCTTGCAAATGAGACAGGTTGTAAATCACATGTTTTAGAATACTGGGCTTTTATATCAGTATTTCCTTCAGAATCTCCACTTGTATGGAGAACATTCTCCAAGTCTTATAAATTGATTGCTTCTTCCATGTCATCCACAAGTTACCTACACACAAAGAAACATCAGCAGCTTTCAGGGTTGAAAATGTTAGCAGGTAGTAACACTTTTGCAATTAGATCTGGTTTTTGCTAAGTGTGTAGACTGAAAGAAAAATAAACTAGAAGAAAATAGTAGTTCACAAAATTAGTAGGATCATGAAGGATGTGGAACTAACATAACCAGGCTTTGGGAATTACATGATAGCAATCTGTTTGTTGAAGCATTCACACTAGTCAATTTTCTTTCAGCATTTGTTACAGCAAGAGAACCTGTTTTGGTTTATGCACATTTCCCAGCTTACAAGGATACCAAGCATTTCAGAGTTACCCACTTGAAAACACACTACGGAATATCTGTATTAAGTCAGGCTGCGCAGAACCCAAAGTAAGCCAGAAATGCATCTAGAAGTCCTTTTGGATTACATTTCCATTCCTTTATTTTGTTTCTAACACAGAGAACAAACTGCAGTTTGAATACTAGTCTCTACTACTCTCAACCTGAACACTGTGTTCGGTTTTGGGCTCCTCACTACAAGACATTGAGGTGCTGGAGTATGTCCAGAGAAGGGCATCGAAGCTGGTGAAAGGACTCAAGAACAAGTCCTGTGAAGAACTGGGGTTGTTTAGCCTGGAGAAAAAGAAGCTGAGGGGAAACTTCATCACTCTCTACTCTCTTAAAGGTCTTCTCCAACCTAAACAATTCTCCCATTCTAAGCACACAACTGTAAGTAAAAAGCCAAATCTGAGAATCCTGAGACAATGAACAAGGGCAGGTAGAAAAGGAAACGCTAACAGAGATGGGGCCAAAGCCATACGTATTTGACAACCATAACAAGTATTATAAGGTTTATAATTTGGATTGTTTCCCAAACTGAGTTTGCAAAGTTCACAGCAAATGAGGTAGAAGTAGGTACAATATTGTTCATCTCTAGTAAGTTTGGTCTTCCCTTTCTTTAATATAAAAGTAGTATTAAAAGAAAACTATGGGATTACTATTTCCAAGTTGCACACTGGAAGCATAAAATATTTTTCTAGGACTACGTATCATGGTCAGAATCATTATCTACCTTCTGGAAAAAAAATCTTGACTTTTTAAATTCTTTTTTTTTAATCGTCTCTATGTCCAAAAGCCACCTGCTTGCATTTCACTGCCAGAAGACAAACAGAATAATGTTTAGCTTCCTTACTTTTCTGAGAAACTTAACCACTGGGATGGAAATCTCTTACTATTGCTGCTTAAACCTGAATCATGCAAATCTCAAATTTAACATCGAGTCTGCAGTCAGAAGAAAAGGCTGAGGATTTTGACATTGCTCAAGGAGTAGATAAACATAATTTTGGGGCCTTTTCATCACCTTCTCTTGCAAACTCTATTTCCTGGTCTCCCTGTATTCAGCATTTAAATACGAAGTTAACTACAGCTACAAGGACAAAAAGAAGAGAATGAACACATCAGACATGGAAAGAATGGAAAGATTACTTTTAATCAGGTGTAAAATGTCTTTTCAATAGGGACAAATAGTACAACCAGAAGATCAGAATTGGTTGTTACTGGTCTTCAATACCATTTATAAAAATATTTTTTTGTGTATTATTGTTACCTATGAAGTGATACTGGCTTAACAGGGCTACATCATGCTTTTAAAATGATAGCTGTGCCACACAAAAGAATTGCTCCAAAAATACCTGGATGGGATGATTTGCTTTTTAATTACTCAGCAAATAACATTGAGAGCAGTTCTGAATCAGAAGAAACAACATTTAAAAACACTGATGTTTTAATATGATCTGTAGTGTCATCCTACGCCAAGAAACTGAAGGAACAGTCTTGGAAGACATTTAGACTTTTAAAGACATTCTTTTCAGCTAGAACTTGGTGCATATCTGGAAAGGTAGCTATAATTATTTCCTCTTTGTCTGCAGTATCAGCATGACTTAATTAGTAGCAAGCATCAAATTTACTTATTGGAAAGGGCACCACGGATACAAAAGGATTAACTGGCATTTTGGTGGTTTTCTTTTAATTCAGTAATTTTTAAGCTTCAAAGCACTTAAGACCCTTCATTACTTGAAAACAAGCACCTGTCAGTTTATGTGACAAAACTCCCACTGGGCTAAAAACATCCAAATCCAACTTCTAAAATATTCAAATCCAACTTTTGCATACTGAATGCAAAACCTCCCAGCCTAGTCACAAGAGAAGATCTAATCCTCTTTTTCCTTGAGCTAAAGGCGGCTTTCTTTGCAGCGCTAAAACCTGCGAGGTATGTCTCTTAAAGGCACAAGATCTAAACAGTTCTCTTACAAGAGATTCCCTTTCGCTTCCCCACCTTACATAAATGCTGTCAGAATCCATTCTGACCACTACCTGCTTGTATTCTCTTCAGGTTCGTTCAAATACAGCACCTGTTTTCAACAGAACATTCACAGAGCAAATCTTACACCTTGGTGCTTCCTCCCAGCCAAGAAAATGAGGCTTCTTGCTCTTCACCTCGGGGGAGAGGGCCGCTCGGAGCAGGACTCTAGCTTAAGAAACCATTTAGTAGCTGTGAGTAGGTGGAGATTATTGCGATGCAGCCATTCTCCCCGCCATCCACAGAGGCCTGCAGGCCTCTAGAAGGAGGTTGTCGCAGGAACCAGCAGCAATACCTGTCCTTTTCTCTGTCCTCCTCACAACCGATGCTCTCACAAAGGGAAATTAAAGTTGTCTCCATTTCCTTCCTACCAGCAGCAGCATTTATGAAAAAGCCCGATCTTTCCGGATCAACTACAATTAATCGTTAAGGCTTACAAGCGTAACTACCTACTTGACAGATAATGAGTATTTGTGAATTTTCTTATAGGAGTGGTTCCTTTTGAAATGGGACATGGTGAGATCATGCACTATAAAGTTCTCCTGAGTAGTTAACAATAAAAACTAAGCCAAGAACAAATAAACACAAGACAGATATAAGGCGGCTTTTTTTGTTTTGTTTTCTTTTTACTGTTTTGTGTCATTAACCATGAAGAAACCCTCACATTGTTTACACATTTAAAAAAATGTGTGGTTTTTTTTTTTTATATACATTCCAAGATGCATTTAGGGAACACTAGTTATCTGAAACTTAAGAAAGTGTAATAGAATTTTACAATCTTTCACATATATACTGCACCATGAACAGTGATAGTGACATTCATTATCTTCAAACTATTTCCTTTCACCAGGTTCCTTTTCCTCCTCTAAGTTAAAATAAAAGGATTTGTCGTAGCCCATGAGATGGTTATAATCCTGAGGATTCGGGAAAAGCGTCGGATTAACAAGCATTGATTTCGTTTTAGCATAAAACGTTGTGAACATCTTGGTGATGTCTGGGATCTTTACATCTTTCTGATGGAAAACAGTCGCTTTTTCTCCCAAGACTGCATTGTACGTAATGGCTGTATACGTGTCCATGTCCTCTTTATAATAGAGTCGAATCACGTAGCCTTTTGTGAGGATATGCAAGGTAACCGGTGTTACAAAGGTAAAGAACCCAATCAACCCACAAAAGGCAGCTTGCATAAGCAGGCTTTCAAATCCGATGCCGGTTTTGAGCATGATGTAGGGCATCATGAACAGGTTGAATATGCTGGTGGAGTAAGAGAAGAACTTCACACCTACGGAAAAAAAGAAAAACCCAAAGAAAGCAGAGGTTAACAGTTATGAGTGAAATTGTCTTTACAATTACATATGTCCTGCTGCCACATATCGGTGGCATTACTTGAACAGCTGAAGTTATTGAAAATCCACTTCTTTTTTTTTTTTTTTTAAGCTCACTAAGAAACCGCCAGAAGTTCAACCCTGATATTTTAACCACTGTTCTGGTTTGTTTATATTTCTGCGTCAAAGCTGGTAGCTGGCTCTATTTCTATTATGAAGTCACGTACTAGTCCTGATGCAAATCTACGATTTTTTTTTACGTCACAGATAGGAAACTGATTTCAAGAGAAAGTTGACTCCAGTCACGGACACACGTATTGGTAATTACTGCAGATGTGACTGGGGATCTCTCTCTTCATCAACAATTAATGGTGACGTTGAGTGTGCAGTACAAAGAAGCTTGCTTGGTCCCCCTTCACACATAACCTGAAAAACCTCAGCTATTGAATATTAATGAGTACTCCACAGCCATCTTGCACGCTGCCTGACAGACACTATCCAGTGATGTGGGTCACCCACAGTCTTTAAGTTGCCATGAGAATCAGTAGTCTAAGATGCGGTGAGAATTAAGTAGGTTAACATACACTTCCTCCTTCTTTAAGATGTTTCAAAAACGTGTCTCAGAAAACATCCAATGCTATACTTTTTAACATTAACTGTCCAAAGAAAGATCAACAAAGTCTTATTACAGACAGTGCATTTCATCATAGTATTTGTCTTCTTCAGAAACATCTCATTAAAATTTGAAAGCGCACAGAATGTAAATAGCAGTTACAGATAGTCTTTCTTGACTACTGGGTTGGGGAATGCACTTCAAAGGCTGTGAGAGAAACAGGAGGAGGCTGAATAGTTACAGAGCTGCACAGTACCTACAGAACTCCCTGCACACCCAAAGCATAGAAGCAGAAATCAAGCACCACCATCACCACCACATTCTTTTGCTCTACGGAGGATTCAGGTTTTATCAGAATTGGAAGGAAAAGCACTCACTTGTATAACATTGCATTTTAAAGATATTAAACACTGTCAACTAAAAAAAAACCAATGCAAATCTCTTCAAGTCACATACCTAACACTGCCTTTGCCAAGTTTCCTTTATAAACTAATCTTCCATGTTCTGGGTGCTCATGAGGGGGGGATGTGCAGAGGCTGCGAACAGCCACTCCTTGAAAAGACGTAACCTGAAAGATGAAAGGAGTGCATGGCCAAGCAACATCAGTGCCAACCTACATCTTACACATATATATATATATACACACCCCCCTATTGCCAGCATCTTAAATCAGGGATTAAATGTAGGTTATACCACAAAGTGCACCACAAATTCCACGTAATCATAGAATCATAAAACAGTTCCAGCTGAAAGAGACCTAGAAGATCATCGAGTCCAGCCTTTGTCCCAGCCCTATCAACCCACTAAACTATGTCCCCCAATGCAACATCCACCCGTAACACAATGCTTGACTCTCTTAATAGCCTTCTGTTTAGAGATCCCAGGTTAGCGAGATCTGCAGTCCCACTGATGCGCACTGAGCTTGCGATCACTTCGCCTGCGGCTCTGCAGGGAGACCCTTCACGGCCCCGGCGCTCCCCGGCTCCCCCTTTGACCTCAGCTCCCTCCCGAGATTCGCCATTTCGGCAAGGGAAGAACCCGAGGCCCGCCGCCCTCCCCTCGCCCAGCCCCGCCGGCGGAGCGGGGCCGCACCCCCTCGCCGCACCCCCCGCAACCTGCTGGGCCCCGGCGGCGGCGGGCAGGGCCGCCCGGCGGCGGCTGGCGGCCGGGAACCCGCGCTGAGCGGCTCCCCGCAGCCAGGCGGTGGCGGCGGGGCGGCGGCAGGCGGCGGCCCGCAGCAGCAGCAGCATGTCGGGCCCCGTCCCTCGGCGACCGGCGAGAGGGGAGCTCGGGGCGGTGCACCGAGCGGCAGCCCCAACCGCCCGCAGCCCCCGCGCTTTGGTTCCGCCGGCAGGAGGGGCCCGCCCGGTGCCACCGCGCCCCCGCCCGGCTGCCGCCGGCGGCCTCCGCCCGGGCGGTGCGGCAGCCCCGGCGCCGCAGGCGATGTGGGTGTCTCAGGCGGATCCCTGGGGATGCCGCTGGCACCGCATTCGTGGCGACGGCCGGGCCGGGGCGAGGCTGAGAGCGTACGCCCGCGCAGTTAGGCCCCGCGTCCAGCAAGTTTCGAATTTTGCCTGCCCCGGGCGCTGGCCCCCGGACACTTCGGCTCCCGGTAACCCCGAGGCAAGAACGGCCGCCCGGGCAACCCCATCTCAACATTTACCCCTCGCCGCTCCTAACATGGCGGATCGACACCTGCCCCCCCCCCACCCTGGCGGGAACTACGCGCCCCAGCATGCATCGCGCTCTTCGCCGCAGTGCATGCCGGGAGCCAGGCGCCTCACGCCTTGCAAGGGCACGGCGCAGGGAGGGGGGCGCTCGCCGCCAACCGGAAGCGGCCTGTGACCCGGCCGGAAGTTCTTGGGAGGCAGCTGGCCCGAGGCGGCGGGGGCCCTGCGAGCGGGGCGGAGGGAGCGGCGCTGACGAGTGAGTGCCCGCGGGGGCGGCGGGGGCCGGCTCTGCCGGGCGCGGGGAGACCTCGCCACCGCTGTCGCCATCCGTGGCGAGGACTGAGGAGGGCGAGGCGGGCGGAAAGTGGGGAAGGGGGAGCCGCCGGGGCCTGCCCCGCGGAGGGGGGGAGTGGGCCTCGCCCTCCGCGCCGCCCTCGCCCCGAGGCGGACGGGATGGGGAAGAGGGTGTTGTCGCCTCAGAGCGGAGGCTTGAAGCGGCCGGTAGAGCGTGGGGAGCCGCCGGGGGCTGTGCGGAGGGGTGCGGTGCCAGGTTGGGGTCTCCCCGCCGGGACGGTGGCGAAGGGAGCGTTTCTGCCCTCTGCGTGCGGGAGTGAAGCGGTCTCCTTGAAATCCAGGCGCCGCCGGGAAAGGGGCTTTCCGGAACGGTGTTTTAATTAAATCTCGCTGTTAAACTTTTCCTGCCACAAATGACGTTCACCCTCTTCCCACGCCAGGCCCTAGAGAGAGGGGAAAAACTAAGGCCGAAAGCATTTAGGATGCACCCCCAGGGGTTGTTATGCCAAGGTGAGAAGTGCTGGCTGAAGTGTTTTAGCTGTAATGGTAGACGAATATAAGTAAAGCAAAGTTACTACACTTACATGGAGTAAGAAAAATAAGCTTTTGAGTTCTGTGTGTTTCTCAGAGGGAGATTCTGCCTTATTAAAAGGGAATCTCAGCACTGGTAAGTTACTCATGGCTTCAGATACATGTATGAAAAGGCAGTGTTTGCCCAGGAAAGTTGTAAGCTTCCCAGAGAATTTGTGGATGCCTCATCCCTGGAAGTGTTGAAGGCCAGGTTGGATGAGGTTTTGAGCAACCTGATCCAGTGGAAGGTGCCACTGCCCATGGCAGGGAGGTTGGAACTAATGATCTTTAAGGTCCTTTCCAACCCAAGCCACTCCGTGACAATTCCGTGATGGTGCTGCTAGCAGTGAACTTTGACAGCCAGTTTAATCTTACACCATGTAATACTATGTCCAGGAAGTTTAATAAAGTTGTTTACTACTTTAGCTTGTGAGATAAGCTTCACACTCCAGGGAGGCTTAGATAGCTATAGGCTGCTTATTTACTTGGATTTGCTGAAGATCACTTGCAAAAGTTCAATTTGGAAGCAAGCCAGAAAAGCATAGATAAATAGACAAGTGAGAGACCTTTAGAGTAAAAAAACACTTTGTGCACTTATTTCTGAACAATCCCTTATATGCTCCAGTTTCCTCCTCTTGTTGGACTAAGGTCAAAAAAATATTGTTGGGAGAAAAATAATGGTTATTGACTGAAGAGTTACTTAGAAAGGGAATAAGTGTTAATTAGTTTTTTTGTGTAATGCATTGGCTACCATCTTTGCATGTGTAGCCCACACCTCGTACCTTGGGATAAGCCTTTTAATGTGCTTAAGCTGTGTCAGTAAAATTTGAAACATTTTCCACTAACATTGGGAACTTTAAGATAATCTTTAGAAACTTTCTGCACTTCGGCATTTATTTTTTTTTTCTTGTTACATCGGAGAAAAGTAACTTGAGATTTATTTTTTTTTAATACTAGAATGAGTGATGAACAGAGTTAGGTAGTTTCATGTTTTCTTAATCTGAAGACTACAGTACAGTGTGGACATCCAGTTGATTCTCTGAGGTACCTTCTTCTGTCTCTTAACCTCGTATTTCTTTTTCTAACACGTTTACATTCACGCCTCTGTCACTTATGTTTCATGTGAGTTAAGTTAGTATCTTTCAAAAGTATGCTTAGCTTCAGATGTTTTACTGTGTTTTTGCTGTTCTTGTATATTACAAGAAACATTTAAGTTTTGACATAAAAGTGTGTGGTTTGTCAGTTTAAATTAAAGGAATTTTGATGTATTTTGACAAGTTCTGTTGCACCTAGAAAGGTTCAGTATTAAATTGTCTTCATTATGGGATAGTTTGCATAACAGTACTTTCTGATGAATGCTTATAATGAGAGAGCAGAAATCCATCGTGCCCTGTAAAATTTTGTAGTATACTAGCAGCTTTTTCTCCCCTAATGGCAAGGGGTGCTTTTATTGTATGTTAGGAAGAAAACAGTAACAGGCCCTTGCCCTTCTTTTTTTTTTTTAATTTTCCCCTCTTAAATCTTTCTTTGGAATTACTGAAAAGTTGCCTTTGATAGAAAAAGAGCATCTTAATATGAGTTCTCAGATACTCCATACACAGTATTGGTAGCCTATCCTGTTTATCTTGACTAGCACTCACCTTCCTGTTGCACTTCAGTGTATCCCCCAGTGTTTGAATTTTAGCGCTCCTGACTGTGGATTAGTGAATCAGCTGATTTGGAAATCATGCTGTACCAGTTTTCCTTCATTTTTTTTTTCCAAATATACTTCAATCCTTATTTACATTAATTATTTTTTGATGCATGCTGAACAATAAATACTAGACTGGAGCATGGTATTTTTAGGAATTCTAAAGGCATTTGTGTTACTTGCTCTACATTTTCCAATAATTGGTAGCATAGAATATGGAACTGTCGCCAGCTGAGGCTTACAAAAGGTGTGTGTGTTGCTCAGCTAATGATTTGGAAGCCATTTGAGTTTCCATAGACCAGAATCTGAGAGTTTTCTGTGGGATCAAAGAATCTGAGTGCTTGAAATGTTTGCGTAGATTTAGTTTTGTTGTGCTAACCAGAATAAAGCAATGGGGTTTTGGAAACTGTATGATGCTTGCCTGTGTTCACTTAAATCAGCTTATGTCCTTCAAGTCTACTCTGGTCTCATCGACGTACGAGATATACAAAGAAATGATACTCTGGAAATTCTGGGAAGCTTGGGAGATAAGCACACAGCTTCCGGAGTGAGGTGGGAGGGTCATGGACATGTTTGGGATTGAGTTTGGGTTTTTTGGATTTGATGCTCAAGAGAAGCAGGACAGAGATCAAAGTAGACTCACCATACCGTAGTATTTCTTCTTAGAGCTGAAAGGAGGAGAATAAAATGTTTAAATATGTCAGCAATGTTTAAACATGCCTGCCTTGTGTGGGTTAATTACTATGTTGTATGATACTTTGCTATGTTATATCTTGTAGGTGTAAATATTCTTGCAACCTGTGAAAATTTTCAGTTCTCTAATGAGAATGTTGTTTTCTTTAGCAAGAACTTCCTTTTTAGATTGGCTGGAAAGTTTCTGTGCCAAATATTCTGGGTTTAGTTGTATTATATTCTCCCTCATTGACTAAAAAGTGTCATATCCTTTTTATGTAATTTTTCTCTTAACAAATGTAGGCTTTGCTCATCTTTTCTTTTTTTTTTTTTTTTTTTTCCTTTTTTAGGTAGGCAAGACAGGAGAACAAGAATACCTAATATATATGCTTTTTTGAGATTAAAGGCAGGGAGCTGAGCTACCTAGCTGGTAATGCCACATGAGCTTCTTGAGGGGAAATGAAATTGTGAAAGTGGTTCTCTGCAGGAGTGTGAAATATCCAGGTCAGAAATACATAATAAGAAAGTGTGGTCTCAGTGGAGTCAGGCAGGAGCAGCTATAAAATGTGGGAAAATAATGAAAATTACCAGGCATCTCACTGAGTCTCTTCATGTTTTTTTGGCAAATGCTGTCATTTATATTTTTTTATTATGCAGAAGGAAAATATAGTGACGTGTTTTGCAATAAATAAAGTATTGGAAAATACACTGTAAGAAAAGAGTTTCTGGTAAGGGAAGTTACCGGGTCATTTGACTTTCCTGTTCCTAAGCTATTATTATTTAATACTTAAAGACATGAAATTGTCAAACAAAAAAAAAGGAGTGCAGAACAATTTCTTCCATGCTCCTTTTACTATATGTACGGGCAATAACTTGTGTATGTCAGAGATTTCTACGTCCTGTATCTGTCTAATTTATTTTCTATGTGCTTTTTTCTGCTTTTGGAAGATATTAAATAACAAATCAAGATTTCTATCAAAAATCTATTAAGTATTGCATGTTCTCTATGCCAGTTTTTCAGTGTAGTACTTCTGCTGCACCCACATATTTTTCCGTAAACTTACGAACCAATGAGAGAGGTGACTGAAAAAATAGACTGTGCTTGCATGCGATCATGTTAATACTGTCTCTAATAACTTGAGCGTAGTTGTTGGGAAGAATATGCTTTTCACAAAACAATAATTTTGTTCTTCATAAAGGGTCATGACACACTGAACACTTCTTGATCCAGGAGAGGAACCACAGGCTAACAGATTATTATTGCTTTTTTAGGCTTTTCAAGGTTCCCAGGTTTCTTGTTTTTCTCTCCTCTTTTGTTGCATAGACTCTATGATTTTTCTGTGTTCTCAGCTGTCCATATTTTGTCAGGAGTAAATCTGTCCTCCTAATAGTATTCACAACTGTCTTTTTAGATTTTTTTTCTTCTTCCCAGAAATGACACATTGCTATGTCAGAATAGAAACTATGTGAGACCAAACCGTATCCTGTGCTTGTATATCAAATATCATATAATGGAATTCATCATGTCTTTTTGTTAAAAGCAGGTGGTCTTTTTGCATCTTTTCCTTTTGGCAATAGAACGTTAGTTTTGTTCTATATTTGGAATCAAAGTCGTATTCTGGAATACCAGTATAAATTTATTTTTTTAAAAAAATTTACATTCATTTGTTGGCCTTAAACTAAGGGATAATGTTGACATACCTCTCCCTTTTTAATGTTTATCATTTTAATGAATTGTTATATTTATTCATTGCAGCTTTGTTTTGATAAGCTAAGTAAGCAAGACTAATTTTTCTTTTCTAGAACAGGCTCTTTGGTCATATCCATAGCTCTGTTCTTATAGTTAGTACTTCTTTTTCTTGAAAACAGAATTGTGTGTGGTATTCCAAACAAGTTGTTGCTGATGTGCAACAATGCTCTTATTTCGCTATCTATATTGCAAAGAAATCCTTGATATACATTTGCCCTTTTCCTCACACTTACTTATTTGCCCCTACAGAGCTACATTGGTTTATATTTGACCTCAGAATGACTGTACTCCCAAGTAACAAGCCCTGACTACGTGAAAGGAGCTTGTGTCGGTCTCTACATGCAGAAATCCTGCATTTCATAGGATTTCATTTCATGGCTTCCAGTGTGCCCTTTTTCAAGACCAGTCACTTGTATGTGTGGCACTCGGTTCCCCTTTTGTTGCAGTGCTTTCCACTTCTGTTTCGTCTAAATCCACCTATTTCTGGCAGCATTGGTTGTTTTTTTTTTAAAAAAAAAAAAAAAAGTTCAGTATAATTTTTTGAGGAGCCTAGTAATTCTATTCTGGTCCAATTGCTCCGTGCTTGTAACTTCATACTGTATTCTTGTAGAAAGTTTCTTTCTTAATTTAAGATTACACTCTTACCACATTTATTTAATCATGTGATTTACCAAGTCCAGCTTGTATTTCAACTGAGTTTCTTTTTGTCAAGGAAATGACTGATTCATTTTTTAGGTATTGGATTAGTCCAGCATGTCCTAAATCTGCTAACGCTTACTGCATTTTTACCCTGTTTTCCTTTTTAATACAATTGAATTCCGACCGCTGAGCTCGATTACTTTTTTCTTCTTTAAGTGTTAACTACTCTTTTCTTGTTTTGTTTGGGTTTTTTTTTTCCTCTCTAATCATAGGATGGCACATTTCATTTGTATTAAAACGCTTATTGAATTTTTTGGGGATGATTCTAATGTTTTAGTGTAGACATTTTTTTCTGTGCCTCAGTTCTGGTGTATCAGCCTCCTCAAGTTATGCTTTTACCTTGCAAGGTGTTAATATATGTGCATTCCCCCTAACTAGTCTGTCTTTGTTCCTGTGTTTAGTGGCATTGTTTGTGTAAGAAACCAAGGCACATTTTGTTGTCACCAGTACCTCCACGAAATGGTGTCACTTCTTCTGTGGTTTTTTTTTAATTATTATTTATAAATTATAAGCAGTTTCACTACTTTTTTCAAATGTAGGGATGGGTTTTGCGGCGAGAGAAAGAGGTAGTACAAGTTATCCTCTTCTGCGAAGTAAAAGTAATAAAGTGTCTCTTCAGTTTCTGAGCAGCAAATACTCTCTGATAAGATACTTGATTTCCATTTACAAAAAATGTTGAAATAAGGTGAAAGATCCTGTCAATTTTGTGCCACAACTGTTCAAGCATCCAAGTGTAATTTCCTTGAATGAGTTCCTGGAATTATTGAAAATGGCAGTTAATGTTTGCTATTAAGATATCTCTATGACAGCGTACACAAATTAATTCTCAAGGGGTATTCTTGAATGTGGCTTATATTCAGGAACTTCTCACCTGCAAGAGTACAGGTGAATGTGTTCCTTATACCAGTGGGGATGGAAAATATTTTATGTAAGGTCAGGATAGTTTTCGAACACAGCAATGACGTGAGTGGAGGATGCTTTTTGCTCAGTTTTTCACAGACAACTAAAAACTGTTGGTTATGCATGCGTAGTTTCATTGGGTGCACATAACAAAGTGCCTTCTTGTGAAAGCTTGAGGAAACATTCAGACTGTTTCATATTTGCAGTTATGAAAAAAGGGAGATGGAACAAATCAGCACCAAAGTGCTATTGAGAAGTGAAGCTGTTGAAAAGAGAGCTGCATCTCCTAGAGAGATGCAGAGATCTCTGTAAGACATCTTCCAAATCTTGCAGCTCCTTCCTCAACTTGCTTACATTTTTTGCTCAGTTTTTACCAGAAATATAGGTGGGGGGGGATGGGGGGAGCAGTTTCTCTTCTGTTTTGTCACACCTCCATCTCTGGGGTCCTTCTTAATAACAGTTTGTGCCTCTACTGTTGCTTGTTCAAGCAGCAACATGGATTGACAGAATTCTTAACAATCTCTTTACTGCCCCTTACCCTGGATATTGGGTGGGAAACCACCCAGAATCAGCTGTGCTGTTTTCCTGAACCTGTGGGCACACAACAGTAGGTTATTGATTTGTACTGGGTTAATGTTTGGAGAGTAGCTGTTGACATGAAACATATTTTAGGACGTCAGTTGTGTTGATGGAATTTCTCTTCAACGTTTTTGCCAGAGCAGACACGCATGTAGTTCAGCATAAAGAAAAGTACCAAATTTGTTTGGCAAATAAGTGTATCCATTTCTCTGACTCCTTGGATTTCTTTACATGGTGAAATATGTGTGCAGGAAGCTGCATGTCAATTTATAAGCTGTGAAAGCTCCTGGTTAACCGGTGTATACGTACATTAAACATCTGAAGTAGATTGTCTAGGTGACACTGGTGGCTGTATCAGGAACTGCCAGTCTTCTGGGAAGGGCAGACTGGAGGCCAGGTATTTAGTACGCACTGATTAGACTGGTCCCTGAGCCTTGTCTTCTTCAGCCTAAACAACCCAGTTCTCTCAGCCTCTCCTCACATGACAGATGCTCCAATGCTTCGGTTGTATTTGTGGCCCTTTGTAGGACTCACTTCAGTACTGGGGAGCCCAGAGCTGGACTCGGCTCTGCAGATGTGTCCCGCTAGTGCTGACTGGAAGGGCAGAACAACCTTCGTGTGCTGCCAGCTCTCCTTCCAATGCAGCTCAGGGTGCTGTGGGGGCACCTTGCTGGTTGCTGTTCATCTTGGGGTCCACCAGCCCTCCCAGGTCCTTTTCTGCAAAGCTGCTTTCCAGCTGGTCAGCCTTCAGCCAGGACTGGTGCCAGTACTGAATTCTTCCCAAGGTGCAGGGGTTTGCATTTCCCTTTTCTGAACTTCATTGGTTTCCTGTTGGCCTCTTTCTCCCACTTCTCAAGGTCCCTTTGAATGGCAGAAGAACCAGTCACTCCTCTATTCACAAGCCATTGAGTCTCTTAAGTGTGTTTTGCAATGTGCAAAAGTTGCTTTCTTTACTTCTACAATATCATTGCAGAAATGGTGTCCGTAGTGGTAAAAGTCATAAAGCTCATGAAATAACTCCAGCTTTATAGTTAAGGGTCTTTAAAAGGCTTAGGGGAACAACTTCATTACAAAGTAAGCTGAAATTTGGAGTCTTGAATATGACAGTGATCTTTGGACAGCAAAGATAAGTTTTGAAAAGTAATGTTTTCAGAAAGTAATGCTCATCGACATTATGTGCTGTGTACGGTGGTATTCTTTTCTGGAGAGTGTTTATGGTAACATAAATACTAATAATTAAAGCTGACCCAAGAAATTATACTACTAACTGAAAATATTGCTGCTTGTGTTTTTTCAGACGCTCCTATTGCAAAAGCTGCTGTTGAAAAGACACAATTTTTTTTATAAGAAGAGAATGGGTAAGTTGATCTTGTCAGAGGGTTCTTTTTCGTTTCCTATAATGTGAAGAAGGTGATCTTGTCACTGTTTTTCTCATAGCCTCAAAAGTTAATGCAACTTCCTGTAAATGATTTTTAGGAGGATTTTCTTGAGTGACTTGATTTGTTGAAAGACTTGTTCAGTGTGCATCTATCTAACAAATGTCACTTGCTTAACATACATAATGCTGAAAATGTACATGCTAAGATGCAATGCCTTTAGATTTTTATTGCACAAAATGTCTAGAAAGTGGATAAGAAAATTCCACTATGTAGTGTTTTAAATATTTTTTGTTTGTTTGTTAACTGAGAGTGACCTGTTGAATTCTGGCTAAGAAATCATAATAAGGACCAATTTCAGATAAATTACATTGTGTGTGTATGTGTGATCTGACTAAATGTCTAAAACTGATGTATCTGCCTTTATAAACGACTGCTTAATGAAAAATGGTCAGACAGATTCTGGTTTTATCTATACTTTTTCTGAATGTATTTTAGCATGTTTGGCACTGCGGGTACTTTCTTAAAATTGGCAATAACTACACAGTAATTCAGTTCTAACTTCAAATTCACAAGGCAACTTGATTGCAGGGATGTTTTATTTGCTGTAACACTAGATACAATGCAAGGGACATTTTCTAATGTAATTAATTTCTGTTCTCTGTTTTGTCAGAAGGAGAAACACCACTAACAATCAAATGTCAAGTTTGCAGTCTATACCTGTTTCATCTTCTGTATTTCTGCATACAGTCATGAAATACTGGCAGTATGTTACTTTTCTAGAAGCATGCTGATCTTTTCTGTTACACTTTTTCAAGCTGGAAGAGCTTCGAGGACTTTGATTTTCAACTTTAAAGAGAAAATCAGATTTTATGTGCAGTGTCAAACTCAAATATTTTTTTATTAGAATTCTAGCAGTACTTGCAATATTAGTCCATTCAAAAATACAGTATTTGAAAGATGTTAACTTTCCAGTTTGATTTTGGCAGGAATTGTATGTTTACTGAAGCAGGGCTTTTTTTTTTTTTTTACACTCTTTTTTTTTTTCAGAAATAGTTTAATATTACAGCACTCTTTATTACTTAAGGCTTTACAGGAGCATATAAAGACCAACTACAGAGGCAATCTGTGTAGTGCCATGATGTCCTGTAGTGCTGAACACAAAGAAGTCAGTGGTTCCTACCCCAGGAGTGTCCTGCCTAAATAGACAAGACAGGCACAAGATGGAGAAGCTGTTAAGACGGCGCAGAGTGAACAGTGCATGGAAATGTTGGTTTTTCAACATGTAAAGGCAGTGCTGTTAGGAGACAATAAATGAAGGAACAAAAAGGGAAGGGGAGATAAAGGCTTCTGAAGGAGCAAAGTAGAGAGCTGGTATAGAGCGAGACAGAAGGGAGAACGGAAACAGAAAAATCACGGTCAAAACTGCTGTGGGGAGAATTTCCAGATTTCCTTGGGTTTAATGCTTTTGCACTTTCCCTGTTTTCCACCAAAGGTCACAACACGAGTGTGCACTAACACTGTCCAATTTCACATCTGGCTGGCCGGGATGAGCCTTATTTCCTAGAATTTCTTCCATATAGGAGTACTGACTGCTTTTATTCTTACCTGTGCTTCAAAAAGCACATTTTTTTGTTGCAATGTGTATTTTTAAATATATGTGTTTATGTAACTTTTAGTAAGTTCTATTTATATACGTACTTTAAGTATGATAAGCATAGCAGTAGCCTTATGGTGGGAAGCTGTTGCAGGTTCAACTCACTTGAGAATGTTGAAAGGAAAATTTCATCCCTGTGTATATTTTAGAAAGCATGTCAGAATTTGGTGATGGGGAAAGGAGAGAGAAGAGATGTTAATAAACCAATTTCTTCTTCTCACTTTAAGCTAAATTGCTGAGCACTTCGGAGAAGTTGTCTTCAGATACGCAAAATGTTTCTGTCTTATTTCTGGTTGTATTGGGTTCATTGGTCTGCAAATGTAGTCATAGAAAAAACTGCAACTTTCGTTCTCAGTGATGTAGATCAGTTGTATTCTGAAACTGTTGATCTCTTTTCCATTATAGATGGAGAAGAGAAAACGTACGGTGGGTGTGAGGGCCCAGATGCTATGTACGTGAAGTTAATATCTTCTGATGGCCATGAGTTCATTGTAAAAAGAGAGCATGCATTAACATCAGGAACAATAAAAGCTATGCTGAGTGGACCAGGTAGGTACAAAAGATTTAGTACTTTCATGTCCTTTCTTTTCACTTTTGGACAGGTTGAATTAATATCGTTAAGTGAGTGAAGGTTCGAATAAATAATGACATTTCCTGCCTAGTTCCTGTTTCCAGTGGAACAGTCCACCTCTGTGGGGTGTTAGGCTACCAGATGCATAATTGGACTCTCTCTGCTTTTGGACAGTTAGTGATCTTATGGTGTCATTACTACTAGTTTCCCATGGTATGAGAACTTGATGGTATTAATGAAATATGTAGCTGTCAAGTTCACAACAAACAGGAGTTCACAGTTCTTCATCGCCACTTCCAGAATGAAACTTGTAGTATTCTGTAAATACTTAGAGTATTCTGGTTAGTGCGGGGTTAATTTTTTTCATAGCAGGTCATGTAGTTCTGTGTTTTGTGACCAAAACAATGCCACAAACACCCTGTTGTTTCAGCTGTTGCTGAACAGTGTTTGCACAGTGTCCAGGCCTTCTCCGTTTCTCACTCTTGTCCCTGACCCAATGAATAGATGAGGAGGGGAAGTGTGGAAGAGGTTGGGAGGGCACACAACCAGGCAGATCATCCAAACTAACTGAAGAGCTAGTGAGTGCCATGTAAGATTGTGCTTGAAGTAAAAAAAGGCTGGGAAGGGGTTAGCGAAGTTAGTTGTCTTTTGCTTGGGAACGCCCCTGGGTGTCAGTCTACCCATGGGAGTTGGTGAGTGGTTACCTTTGCGTCGGTTGTGTTTCCTTTCTATTTTTCCACTTGTCTTTTGCTTCATGTTTTTTTTTCCTTTCGATCTCAACCCACACGTTTTCTTGCTTTTACTCTTCCTTTCCTCTTCCCTCCTTCACTGTGATGGGGAAACAAGCAGGTGGCCCTGTGGTGCGTAGCCATCTCCTGGGGTTTAGGCCCCAACATGTTCACAAGATCCTGTGGCAGAGGGTTCCTGAGCTTTGTGATAAATTTAGCTGAAGTTTGAGAGGAAGATAGATAAATTTACAGAAGGGAAGGACCTCATATGTTACTGAATATGTGAGACTGCCTCTCGTTTAAGGAGCATCTGAGCTAATTCTTGAAGACCAAAAGGGTGGAGGAGAGAACAGGGAGAAATTAACATGTGTGCTTTCTCTCTTTTGTCCTGTACTTTTACCTTTGGCCACTTGAGTGACAGGCAGTTGGCTATGTGGAGGTCTGGTCTAAATATGGTCATTCTTATATTCCCTTTTAGGTTCTGGCAAGGGGGATTACTGGAGAGATTTGTTTAATGTATTTTTTAATCATTTAGTAATTGTTGGGCAAACTGAGCAATAGTGGAAAGGCTGTGGCACTAACCGCAGGATGACTTCACATCATCCAAGTTTCATGCTTAGGGGCACTGTAGAAAGCTAATTTCAAGTGTACTTGTGTTTTGAGCACTGAGCTTTGGATAAATTCTTCATTATGTAATAAGGGTAAACTTGTACTGTATGTAACCTTTCCTCTAGTACAACTAGGGCGTCCCTGTCCCTCTTGCCTGGCTGCTTTCACAGCTTATCAAGTTAATGCATCTTTGAGGTTCCAACCCTCTGTCAAATCTGCCTGAAACTGACACAAGAAATTCAAAACTAGTGGGATCACAGAAGAGACTACTGAGAAGTGTGCAAATGCAGATATGGAACATATATAAACTTTTTTTTTTTCCTTGGATAAGATGGCTAGAAATTGGGATTGGGGTGGGGTTTTTTTTAATGTTGGTGCTGTGACCTGTAGAGCTGAGCACAGTACAGTTTTAGAGCACCTATCAAGCAAGCACTGGAATGAAACTTAGATTTCTGGTGTGGTTCTTCAGAATATTGTTAATAGGCTGCAGATAAAATAAGCATTTTGTAATGAAGGGGATCTTCATATTCTTGAGGGCTGTGAATGTGGTATGTCATGCCTGATACTGGAGAGTCCCCAGGAGTATAGGACTTAAGCAGGTCTATGTAGAATGTATTGTATTAGTATGGTGAAGTGTTTCATTTTGCGATGAATTGAAATTCTGACTTTCAGTTTACTTTTTTGCTTTCTTTCTACAGGACAGTTTGCAGAAAATGAAACAAACGAGGTGAATTTCAGAGAGATCCCATCCCATGTCCTATCCAAAGTATGCATGTATTTCACCTACAAGGTCCGCTATACTAACAGCTCTACGGAGATTCCTGAATTCCCAATTGCACCTGAAATTGCACTGGAACTTCTGATGGCTGCAAACTTCTTAGATTGTTAAATAAAATAAATTATAATAAAAAATGTAAAACTTTTTTTTCCAGTATTTAATACATGTAGTTCAGTTAGTAACTTTTTTCAGATAGCATGTTGCGTGTGTGCTGTTGAGAACTGTAAAGTTCACTGCAGAGGCAATTGCCTTCAGTCCTTTTGCATATAGCGAGCATTCAGTTGAAGTTTGTTTTGCTGCTTACACAAATAAGGACCTTTTCACAAACTGAGACAAATAAACAAATATGCCAATTAGTAGATGGCTATGCCTTATCCTTTAGGTGTGGTAGAACTTTCTTTTAATACAACGACCATAGAAAATACTGGAGTTTAGTCTAATGCTCTCAGAAAGGTAATTATAACTAAACACGAGTAGCTGTTTAGGGTTTCTAGCTTTCTCTTCTTGTTAAAGTTTCTAAACATCTGAACTTAATCGCCTTTGTAAGATAGCTGTCTTTTAGCGTAGTTATACTAACTAGATTAGAAGTGCCCTCCTTAAGGTTTGTATACTGGCAGCGATATTCCATTTAGGTTGGAAGTGGAGTATGTAGGAGAATGCTTAAGGCTTTTAATTTAAATCATTATATAGACATGTGTAAAGGTGTACTTGATATTTTTTTCTTTTATAACCTAAGTTTTCCCCATTAGTAATTACAAATATTCAAGTCACTTTTATAGTAAGCCTGTGATCCTACTGACAGTGGCTTTTAAGGGGAAAAATAACCGTTACAATCTGTGTATATTATCTTCTGTATAACATATAAGGTTATTCTTAATGTACTGTCACTTGGCCTGATATGGATTTTATATGGTTTCAGTTATGGTTTATTTCTGTTCTGGTGATTGGTTACGTAAAGTCTGTATTTAATCTTTAGAGTAGTAGTCATTTAAATTTTGTAACGTAGCAACTGAAAATATAGCAGTTATCCTATCTCTTACCTCTTCCTCAACTTCTCCCTTGTAGCCACAGAAAAAGACCCTGAAATGTGGAGGTCTTTTACATTTGAAGGAAAGGGCATTAAGCAGATGTTTAAGGAGCTGTTTTATAAATTTCCTAGGTATTTCCAATGTTTTTACAAATATTTTAGGATGAAAGGATTGGCAAGCCACTGACATAATACTAGAGTGGAACACAGTGTCTCTTGGTAGTTCCTGCTGGTAGTTGCCGATACTATCTGTTCTTTGTTCAGAACAAGTTTCCATAAAGAAAAAGCAAAAAATTAAACTTGAGACAAGAAGTTGCTTTTTGTTCATCTGCAGCCTGAAGAACCCTCCTGCCAAATCATGTTAGCGAGAATAAATCTAATGCATCATAAAAAGTGATCCAAGAGCAATGTAGTTACCACTTCCATCAGCTGCTGCTGCTTCAGCTTTGTTTTGATCACAAAGTGGCTGTGGTCTTTCTTGGAAAAATCCCACTGACACATGGTGGCACCTTTGTTGATGTATTAACTTACGAATTTAGAGGGCTGAAACTTTCCTCTGAATCTATTTGCCAATGGAAATAAAGATTCTTCTGGACCAAAACTAGTAATTCACAGACTATGCAGTCTGCCCGTGGAGGAATGAATGAAATTTTACTCTGGGCTTGAACAACGCTTGATAGACAAGCTGGCATTTGTCGATGTGTCGATAATCAGCTGACGTTTATTCACATCACGTACTTTGGCACAATTTATTGTGTTTAACGTGGGGAAGTTTTTGACTGTATTGGTTTTTGCTGAAGTGCTTTGCAAGGCGATTGTCTGAAATCCTATATTTAAGCACTCTGGTCAGTGCTGTTAGTAACTCGTTTTCAAGAGCACTAAAAAGATAAACACAAACCAGAGATACCCTGTTATGCTGCTTTTGTTAGAGCCACTAGGAATACCCTAAAAGGTCAAGGAATACCAACGTGGATATTTTAGTCCCAACTACGTTTCAGTCGGAGCGAGTCTGAAGTTCTTTGGCCGTTTCTAATAGTCTCGAGGTTAATGACTTAAATTTAAAAATTACTTAGTTTAAAATTAAAGTAAAATGACATCATTTTATAAAAAGGTGGTTTTTCCTCCCTCCCAGCCCTCCTCTTTTTAAGCATTCTAAACCAATCTCCTGTTAAAATACATTGCATTTCGTGATTTTGTACTTCAGCGGTAAGGTAAAATAGCTGGTTTAGTTCTGAATAATGATTTTGTTGGTTTTCCTTCAGCTGAAGTTATCACAGAGTAGCTTTGAACACTCAGGAAATGCAGTAGTGTCCTAGAGCACACTATCTGCAAAACCACCGGCTGTTATAACTAACCGGATTTCTAAGGGGGAGGGGGGCAGTGGGAATTAGTGCAATTTCAGTGATAGTGACATGGGTATGCTATTATCAGACAATTGGAAATTTATCACACTTAACCCCTGAATTCTAAATAAATTTGAAAAATTGAAAATTTTTAAACCTGTGTTTCTGTTGATTTATGATTTCTCAGAGCAAGTATTCATATGTGGAAGCATAATTTTCACGGCTATGTGGTGAGCAAATGAGTAATATAGTTAGCATTTGTGTTAATAGGTTGTGAAACTGGATGTATAAAATTAGAGGGTTTTTCCATAGCCCTGAACAGTTTTGTAGATTTATAGTGTTTGGATATCTTTGTGCTCCTCTGGATTAAAAGTGCGCAATTCTCAGAAACAACCAAGTACTGAAAAAGGATGGGAATAGCCTTGAAGTGGATAATTTGAAGACTTTGGGTGTCCCATAATACTCTTTTTGACTTAGTAAGCTAGTCTTGTATCTGATGGTTCAAATTTTAAACTGAACCACTCATGTAGCCATAAAAACTTCCAGGTTCTTCACTAACTGTAAGCAATGAAAAAAGTCCTGCTACGTTGTGGTTGCTCATCAGGTGAGGATGTATAAGCTGCTGAATGGTCTCCAGCGCGAAATAGGTCGTGCATTTGGAACGATCGGAGCTCTGTTCCACGAGACATGAAATTCCTTTTATGGTTTTGAGGTTGAAGAAAGGAGGATTCGCCATCGATATTCACTTTGCCATTATATTCAATGGTTGCATTGAACACGATGTCTAAAAGACATTTGTTAATGAGTGGTAACCAGTGTGGGAAATTGGTTACTTCTGTCTCCGTTTTATCGCTGTACATTGTACTTTGCAGGCACAAGCTGCAGTGGTGGGTATTTGGTTTTTTCACCCTTCTTTGTTTTCACTCTTCCCGTTGAAAGGGGTTTCCCAACACCTGCCTAAATTTGTTGGCTTATGTGACAGATAAAGTGGTTGAGGGGGAGAAAAGTTAACTTCTCAGTCCATGTTTTGTGTCCCTGGTCTTACCATTTTTTTAAGTCTCAAATGTTGCAGTATAATTTAAGAGAGGAACAGCTACTGCAAAGGCAGCAATGTTACTGTGTAGATACTGATGAGAAGTAGTTTTAAATAAGGGTAAAGGCTGTGGTGTAAACTCGGTGTCAGCAAGTGAGTAAGAAAAATAGTAAGGGCTCATTTTAAGATGGAGAGGATGTGGAAATTAAACTATTACACTGTTTTTTAGAGATAGACGAAAGCTTTGCAATTAGCAAGAAAGGCATTTCCCATGGAAGAAGTTCCGCTTCGAAGGATTTTTTGACAAATAATAAACTGGATTGGAGGTGGATTTCTTTCTAAATGTAGCTTACTGGGTGGTAGTTTTAGGGGAAGATACAAATGCTGTGAACTCAGTATGTTGCACAATGATTGGAAGAGCTAGAAAAGAGCAAACAGCAGATTTTGTGATTATTATCAGCCACCTATGAAGCTTGTTCGAGTGTCATCACTAGGACAGCACAGAGAAAAAAAAACGGTGAGTTTTTATCGATTCAAGTTTTAACGAGTGTTACGTGTCACGAAATAAAGCTTTGACTACATTACCTCTGAAATACAGGTTGTGGTGCAATCTCTCTTCTGTGGGAGAAAGGTCACAGTGGGAAGGAAAAAAAAAAAAGCAAGAAAGCTATTTCTCTCTGTCATTGCCATGTTTTTTGTTTACGGAACACAGGATTTTCCAGACATGCAAGATCGCGATTACTCTTTGACAAATGGGATACTTCAGCATTTTATCCTCTCGAACCTATGTACTCAGGCAGTTTTCAAAATATTAATCATGTAATGTTTTGTAGCCTCACTTGTTGAGGATGGAATTGGAAAATAAAGTCAAAATCGCCCCTGAAATTTGTACTGTGTTTTAGACTGGTGGAAGTAACAACTTGAGAATAGTAGGTAGGTTAAAATCTTACTGTACAATGCTGAAGTTACTGTTTTTCAGAGTAGTTTTGTGAGATCAATTTTTTGGGAATACAGGCATGTATTAGTGCTACTCCTTATTTATTTGTTGCCAATTTCTTTCCTTAACCAGAAGTTACTCTGAAGCTAAAAGCAAATTCCATTAATACCTTTAATGTTAATTCAAAATGAAAACTGTCTTTTCAGGTGAAAATTCATAGCTAAAGCTTTTCTTCCCATGAAAAAATACTACTGTATCTTATTTGCACTTAATAATAGAAAACTTCCATCTCCAAAATCACCACCACACAAAACCGTAAGTGATATATAATTTATGCCTTAGGTTGCTATAAATTCTTATTACTCTGGTAAAACAATGGGATACTTGCTACGCAGGTTAATTCACTCTTACATAAATAGTTCTCGGTTTTCGTTGGTATCCCTAAGCCTGAAAAATACCTAGAATGTAAATGCATTTGGCACAAAGGATTTGACTTCTCTTTTTATACAGGGAAAATCCTCCTGTGTTATCACACTAAACTGACATATTTTTTTTTCTCAGAAGCGACACTCCGTTTGAGTCAGAATTGTTTGTAGCAAACCACGCGGTACATCGATGTGGCACTAACACTGAAGCTGCTTTCAGATTTGTCATAGACCACTTAAAGAATGAAAAATATTTGACTTGTAATAAACAACTATGACTTACAAGAGAACCATCTGAAAATATTTAGCTGAGGGAGTCACGTAACTGCTCATCTGTTGTGTTTCCATAATGCAGCTGCTTTGTGACAGTCGTATCCCTTGTCTCTCCCCAGGGACATTCAGAGGATTTGCTTCTTGTTCCTCAGGAGCTGTGACAGCTTATTGCACAGCTGTAGGAGGTGCCCGAGATGTCTCACCTCCAGCAATTTTACCTTGCTTCTAGACTAGCAAGACCAAACTGCTACTCAATTTTGAAAATTCCTTACCTGTATCTCCTTCACTGGGTATGAAGGTAGATGCACTTCCATGTATTTCTAATAACAAAATCAACAAGGTATTCACATACTTCTTGGGCTTACCTGAGAAGCCTTGAGTTAGCAATCTTTAGAGGTAAACTAAAAGTACTGATAATTATATCTGAATCTTACAGATACTATCACTGAGCAGCATCTGAGCCCTTGTATTTGATAGGCACAGTAACCAACGTGCTCACATGGGCACTGGAAACAGATACTTTTTATGTGGAAGAACTTTTTAATAATCACACAACCTTGCACTTTTTAAGGCATTCATCTCTTTAATTGAGTATAGCTCCTACACAATCCTTAGAGCATTTTAAAGAGTTAGAGTGCTACCGGTGCCAAGAAACATGGCTGGACAATTATTACAAATTGCAATAATGGCATATTACTGTGCAATTCCACGCCTTTCCTTGGCCAGATGTCCTCCTCTCCCTGCAGTAATTATAACAACTGTGTGCGCACATAACAAGACACATCCTTTTCCTGATCTGATGGAAAATTATTTGGGTAGTTTAGTCTTCCCGTGGGTAAGTCGAAATCCACAGATCACCCAGTGGCTGCCAAATTGTCAAATCCTACAAAAGTGAAGCATGTGACATCCAAGAACAAGATTACCCTCTTCTGCAGGCACTGCACTTGCAGCGGATCAAGAAAAAAGTGAAAGTTTTCTTTTCTTCACCTCCTTTCATCCCTATGAGATGGAAGTGATAATGTGCCTGTTACTATTCAGAACTAAAACGAAAATAGAACATGCCATTGATCAAAACCCTATGTTATCACTAAGGAATAAAATGACAATAAAATCTCAACAGCTCAAAGGCATCTTGCAAATTCAGAGTATTTTTCATTTTTAGCTACGTATGCAATTTGATTCCTTCATATTCTTGATATAATCTTGTCTTGGTTTGATTCTACATCTTTACACGGTGTTTTCTGCCAGGGCGTCAAGCTCGCAGTTATCAGATCTCCATTCCACAGACTTTCTAAACTCGGTGCCATTCCAGAAATTGGCAGGCAGGAGTGGCAGAAGAAGTTGGCACAATTCCTCTGAGAGGCAGGGAGTCCTCCACCCTGGTCTCCTGGCACTGCAGATGATGGTTGCTATGCCCCTGGAGTAACGAGGGCAGGTGGGTTAATGGTCACATTAACGGCTGACTTGTGTGTGAGAAGGTGACAAGATGGAAAGCTGATAAAGTACACTGGACACGGGCAAAAGAAATGCAGCTCCCATGTTATTACAGTGGCAGAAATTGTAAAAAAGCAGGCAGTGATAGATCGGTATCCAGAAGAATGATGCAGGGGGAAAAAATAGGAGAGCGGAGGGAAATAACCTTTGAAAACACTGCGGACAACACAGGGAATGAAAAATAAAATTATCAGGACCCTAATCAAGAAACAGATTTGACCTTTGCAAAACTAGCTAAGATATAGGACAATATTATCTAGTAAATGCAGTTTGAACATTAGTTGTATTTTTCCTGTAAACACAAGGTAATGCAAACTGAAGTGGATTTTTAGATCAAATTAATGAATATTTACAGAACCAACTTTAGTAGGAGGCACAATTTTCATTATTTTGCTGTATATGTTTTCAATGTGTGAATCCTGATTGTGTATTTGATCAGATCAGTGCAAGACAGCTTCTGAAATAATGAAGGTAACAGATGAAATTCCTCTTACCCCAAAGTTTTGAATATTTGGGACCTAGGACTCCGAAGCTTGAAATCTGCAGGATCAGGCTGCATTAGTCAGGTACTAAAGCTTTCTTTTTTAAAACTTAAAACAGCTATTGCGCTGACTATCTCTACACCTGCAATAGTTTGGGAAGGGTTAACTGCAAAAGTGTTTTCTTCTGCATTTTGCATAGGTAAAGGTCAGCACTGAAATGAACAGCAAATTGCAACATAACCAACTCCTTGTGAAATCTACCCACTCCGAGATTTTGAGCCTTTCATTGCTGAGATTACTGAATAACTTCAAACAAAGAACAGCACAAGCCATCACAAAATCAAGAATGGAACTATAAGGAAGAAAATACAGATATTCACAGAATCACAGAATGTTCGGGATTGGAAGGGACCTCAAAGATCATCTAGTCCAACCCCCCCGCCAGAGCAGGACCACCTACAGCAGAGCACATAGGAACATGTCCAGAAGGGTTTTGAATGTCTCCAAAGAAGGAGATTCCACAACCTCACTGGGCAGCCTGTGCCAGTGCTCTGTCACCCTCACAGTAAAAAAGTTTTTCCTCATATTTTTATGGAACCTCCTATGTTCCAGCTTCCACCCATTGCCCCTTGTCCTGTCATTGGATGTTGCTGAAAAGAGCCTGGCTCCGTCCTCCTGACATTCCCCCTTGACATATTTATAAACATTAATGAGGTCACCCCTCAGCCTCCTCTTCTCCAAGCTAAAGAGACCCAGCTCCTTCAGCCTTTCCTCATAAGAGAGATGTTCCACTCCCTTCACCATCTTTGTGGCTCTGTGCTGGACTCTCTCAGGCAGTTCCCTGTCCCTCTTGAACTGAGGGGCCCAGAACTGGACACAAGATTCCAGATGTGGCCTCACCAGGGCAGAGTAGAGGGGCAGGAGGACCTCTCTTGACCTACTTGCCACTCCCCTTCTAACACACCCCAGGATGCCATTGGCCTTCTTGGCCACGAGGGCACATTGCTGGCTCATGGTCATCCTGCTGTCCACTAGAACCCCCAGGTCCCTTTCTCCTGCACTGCTCTCCAGCAGGGCAGTCTGCAACCTACACTGGCACATGGGGTTATTCTTTCCCAAGTGCAAAACTCTACACTTGCTCTTGTTGAACTTCATAAGATTTCTCCCTGCCCAGCCCTCCAGCCTGTCCAGGTCAAAATATTCATATAAATTCTTTCTGTGAGTCTGCTAAAAGTGTTTGTTTTCTTATTGTGCTTAAGGGATCGAATCCCTACAGCACTGTGCACTGTACAAAACCACTTATTAAGAAGCACTCTGGAAGCCATGGGGACATCGGGAAAGGGAAGAAAACCCAATAAAATACAGAGAGAGTTCTCCAGCTGCCCCTATTCCCATGGTGATGAGGAGCTAAAACCGTTGTGCATATATAATAGGTAACTGCATGATGCTTTAAAAAACAAAGATGTGACAATAGTGATAAAAGATACCTTTGGCAGTCCTGTGAGAATAAACTACTCAAACTGAATTTTGAGATGGGGGGATGAGTTTCCATTGCAGAGTAATACTTCCGTTTTTTACTTACCCAGCTAAAATAGGGTGGGTAGTAATTAATTCGTGTTCTACTTACGTAAAGGGCAAACTGCCCCTTGTTTTTCATGCCTGCTATCCTCAGGAACAGGATTTGCAGCGTAAATTGAGTTGTCTCAGTAAACACTAATGTGGTAGGTGCTTTAACATTGCAAAGCTCTGTGTGATAGGAAGAGACTTCTTGAAAAGAAGGACAGCTAAAAGCTATGATTTTTTGCTAAGGTGGCTTTTCATCCAGAGATAATGTTTCTTTATTACAGAGCAGAAGTCATATTTGCACCGATTATAGTCAGCTTAATACTACAAAGCAGATCTTTCCATGCAAAACCAGCCTGCAGTCTACAGAGCGTGCTGGCATTCATAAGCTTATGCCTTTTTATATCTTCTGACCTTCAATGGGGTTTTCTGGAACAGGGTTAAGAAACAGAATATAATGGATTGAAATCAGTTCTGTCTCACTGTGATTACATCCACATAGATAGTCAATATGTCCATGTTTATAGCTGAACACATGTCCATTGCTTAAACTTGATGTTCTTGCTATCTTTGTGGCATATGGCATTAAGAAATGTATTTTAGGATAAACATATGTTTGGTTCGTGCGAAACAACAACATCTAGTAAAACAGAAATAGTGGTGTTCCACTTAATGCTGTAACAGCCCAAGTTAGCAGGAAAAAATAAACCTCTACGAGGTCTACATGTCTACTTAATGCAATAAATCCTCTGCAACTTAAACGGTGTTTTAAAATCATATAGTACATAAATATTGACTTCCAAGGAAAACATACACAGCAAGAATTCTAACTTCAGTGTTATTTCCATGAAGTCAGAAGAGCAATGCCAGGTTGCACAGCGTGAGGAGCCCATAGTTTGTGACTGAGAACTGAGGTTGAATGGCAGGACAAAGAGTATGGGATTTGGCTTACATAGCAATACTTTTCCCACCCTTACATTTGGTAAACTTGTCTCCTTTCCTACTTAAAAATTGACGCATACTCAATTCTGCCATAAGCAAGTTTTCACAAACTCAAGAGGCTCGTTCCCTTCAGGGCAGAGATACTCCTCCTGCCTTCTGCTCCTCCCTCAGTAAACCTCACAAGGTTGCATGCTCACAACACTGCTGACACTGGATACAAACTGGAAGCTGATGATGTTCTGTTGTGCTGGCTTGTTTTTTTCCTCCAGTTAGCCATTTTCAAAGATTAGGACACATAAAGACATAGCAGAACGTAAATCTTGTAGGTAGAAGTAGTATGTTGCATCATACTATACAATATGGTTAAAGAAAGTAGGCAGGCTTTCAGATGCACAATCCTTCTTCAGGTCTAAAATCAAAGCAGCAGATTTCAAAGGCAGCTATGGAAACCAAACTCTATCACTTAAGTCACCTCCAAAGGAAAAAAAAAATCACATGCTACTGATGGAGCAGAGGTGACCCATTCCAATTCTTCAACACCATCAGGAAGTGCAAGTATGAAGAGACAAAGGTACACACCAGTGTTTTTAGAATCTGCAGCAAATGCAGTGGGGATGTGGAGATTATAATGACCTACAGAACCAGTATCTCCACTAAATCCTTGGTTTTACATATCCACTAGGATTATGAATTTTATAGGTTTGTCTTTGCAAAAACATTTTGTAGGTTAATCTTGAGGATCCGTTAGGTCTGAAATACTACAGCTGGAATAACTGTTTTTTTGAGCGGTGTTTCCGGAAGTTGCTTAATTTATCAATTACATGCAGGTTACTTTTAGTGAGCGGTGCACTTTTTTTTCCCTTTACACAATTACTACAAAATCATCTGGTGCACAAGGCAGAGTATGTTCCAGTCCAGGAAAGGGAGGCGCAGAATCCCCAAATGCTCTCACTTAAAATTAGGCATGTATGCCACCAGACCACCACCGCAGAAGACTCAGGTTATCTGAAGGCCTGTGGCAGAATAGCCTGCCCCGACCAAGAGCATTGTTCACCACCCCAGGTGGCAAACAGGCCTCCTCCTCCCACAGCAAACCAGCCCAGACCCCGCGGGCCTGAGCACAAGGAGCCGGGCCGGGAGTGCTGCGGGTCCTTAATGCGACCTTCCCGTCAGGACACACCAGACGTCAAAGAAGCCCAGAAAAAAACAAACAAAACAAAACCCAAAAAACAATACGTAAAAGGCCACAGCCGGCATTAACTAAATCCCTTAAAGACTCCGGACGTGCAGATCTGAAAACCTTCACAAGCAGAGAGGCCGGGCGGGGGGTCAGCCCCTCCCCTCGGGCCGGCCGGCCCTGAGCCCCGCTCCCGCCGCCGAGCACGACGAGGCTTCCTCCCCGGCCGCAGCGGCAGCCCGGCACAGTCCCTTCCTCGCCACCGCCGGGCCAGCAGGTGACGGGCGGCGCCGCAATGACCGCGGAAACTCAGCGAGACGCCTCCCCGGCGGCCGCCCAGCCCGACGCCGGGAGCCCAAGGCCGCCTCCCTCCCTCCCGCCTGCCCCGGTGCCCCTCAACGCGCATGCGCAGCCGCGGGGCCGGCTCTGCGGGCACGTGACTAGCGAGGGGACGGGCGCGCGACGCTGCGTCTCTGTGGGCCCGGTCCAGCGGCGCAGAGGGGAGGGGGAGGATCCAATATGGCGTCTATGCAGGTGAGGAGCCTGCGGCGGAGCCGGGGAAGCGCCGGAGCGGAGCCGGAGCGGAGCCGGGGGCGGCGGCCGCGCGGCGGCGGCGCCCGGAGCCATGCCCTCGGGCATGCGCGTGGTGGTGCCCTCCAGGGAGCGGTGCGGGCGGAGTAACCGCCTGGGGCAGCGCCTGAGGGGTGTCGGTTGCACGGCGGCTCCGGCGCGGCCGAGGGGTTCCAAGGGCCGGCGGCTGCTCGGCCGGGCCGGGGTGGGCAGGGGGAGGTCGGGTAGGGCCGGTCCGGCGCCGGGATGGAGGTGAGAGCCGTGGGGACGGGCGGTGAGGCCGGGCGCCGGCTGCGGCGAGGGTGGGAGGAGAGAGCCGCAAGTGAGGGCGGGCGGGGCAGGGCGGCGGGAGGCACCGCGAGGCACCGGCTGCTGTGGAGGGGTGGGGGGCGAGTCGCCTCGGGGAGAGGCTTGTCAGTGATGCCCCCTCTCCCTGGGGAGGCGAGAGGAGGACGCAGGGATCCTTCTTCCCCATGGTAGGGTTTGAGGGGGCCCACGGCTTCGCTGGCCGCCGTGGGACGTGGCGGCCTCTTTCCCCTTCCCCGGCCGTGTGGACACAGAGTAACGGCGAGAGTCAGGGAGAACACCCCCCGGTGACACCGTGAGGACGGTGTCGAAGGATGTGATCAACGGCTCAATTTTTCCGGGCGTTTCTGAGCTGATGGCACTATAATTTCGGGCACAGAGGGGCTGGGACAGACAGGTTTTGTCCCAAGCCGTGTGCCCGTGTTGCCCGTGGGATCCTCTTCTAAAATGAGGTTGTGGCCTGGTGTCGGTCCCATGGGCAGATATCCCTTGGTTTCACATGGTTGGATGGGGTTGCTGTAGGGACGGTAGCATGAAACATCCTGCTGCTTGACAGGTATTTCCAGCTGAATTATTTATTCATACCTTCACCGAAGGAGTTCTTAAATAGGCCCTGCAGAAATTGCTCTGGAAGAATGGATCACTTTCACTGTGTGCTGCTCCGAGTGGGTGGTGATTTATTGTGACTAGGGCAGGAGAAAAGATCGCTCGGTTTTGTGGCGGTGGCCCCTGTCTTTCCTTGCTTTGCCTGTAACTGCTCAGCTTTTTCTTGGATTTTTATAATTTTCCATTTTGTTTTTAGATCCGGATGATCTAGCACTTCTGTTTGCTTTCTTGAACTGCTGCTGCTTTTCTCTTACATGTTTTCATTGTGGTCCAATATAGCTTATATTTTTTTTTGTCACTAGTAATGCAACAGACCAGAAAGAGTGTACAACATGAATGAAATTAGTTTAATTGTCCTGATTGCCTGGATTTAGTGCAGCTAAAAGGAGTTAAAATGGTCAAAGCTTTGAGCACTATGGGGTCAAAATGCTGCTCATGAAGTTTAGAAGCGTAAAAGAACCATGGTGTGTCTTTCTGAGTTATTGAAATGAAATGGGATCAAGAACTTGAACATGCTGTACAGAATGTTCTCCATTTAGCTGTAGCTTAGACAGATTGTCTGATCTGCCTTCGTTTTATCAACTCTGTCTGGCAAAGGCGTTTTTGTGATGGTGCTCTTTTAGTGTTCAGACTTTCACAAGCATAACTGCAAAATAAAGGCAATATGAGTAGTATCTTTTCTAAACCTGTGAAAACTACAGGAAAATGACAGTTGTGGAACTTGAAAGAGGCACCCTGTGGGACTTTGTAAACCTGTGCTATGTTGTCTGTGTACACGACCTTCTATGGCTTGCCTCGCCCTCATTCCGATTGCTCCTTCTCTAAAGGGGAAGTAGTGATTACAAATGAAATGAGATTGTTTAGGATACATATATGACAAATGCTGCCTAAAAGTAAGATAAGTAGGAGGGTAGTGCTCACTTCCTGAAAATATGGCCATGGTAAGTCTAAGGTTGTAATTGCTTTCATTTTAGAAATACTGCCTGTAATATTTTTTTTTTTAATGGCGTTCTCTTCGCTTTTAGTAATGTAGTTTAGCAAATTGCAGAAGGAATTTTCTAGGATTTTTTTTTTTGATAAACAGGAAGTGTAAAAGAAAAATCAGCAAGCGAACTGTAAAATTAATGAGTTTCTCAGTAGTAGACACCTTCCCAGGTGAGCAAGATTTAAAGGCTCCGAATTACATTAATGTTTCGGTGAAAAAAAGATTTTGCATAGGAAACTGTTGTATATAATTTCAAATATGTTTTTTTTTTTGTTCAGGATCATTTAATTTATTTTTATTAGTGCCAACATTTATTAAGTTGTCTGACATAAAAAGATGTCCTGTTTCTGATTATGTACAGTGTTTTTAAATACCCAATGTCTAACTGGAATGTTTGTGCATTTTATTGCAGTCACTAACCATACCAGTAGTCTATCACTGTACCATTATAGCAGTATTATTTGCATTTCTGATAAGAATGATATATTGGTACATTAAATAAGTTTTAATTACTTCTTAAACTTCAGTAATTTTATACAACGTATGATGCCCTAAGTTAATTACATCTTACTTTTAGAGATCCACCAACATTTCTCTTATTGACTTAAAGCTAGAGTTACCTGATCAATGTGTTCTAAATCAGCCTACAAGGATAGTTTTGAAACTGTCACAAATTACCTCTTTTTGAAATGGCACTGAGTAGCAACCTGAAGGACAACTACGCTTCAGTTGATGCATAGTAACTTGTAGAACTTGTGGGTTTGAGCCTTTATGTGTATAATTTAAATTTATTGTTATCTTTGTGTGGACATTCTTTTATAGCAGTTTTCTGCTTTTCTTCTAGCATAATAGAAGCCAGTGTTGACGGGATTCTGTGTTTTGTTTCCAAAGTGGTGACTAGTTTGCCGCTGCTGGATTGGTTTAAACCTGGCTTGTATAACTTCAAGCAAATAATAATTATTTTTCTTCCTTAAAAACAAACAAACAAAATCCCTAAACAGACCTCAAAGGAAAAGGATTTTTTTCCAAGACTTTTCCCAGAAAAGTGCAAGCTTGTGTAACTTTTTCCAGGAAAAATAACCCAAACCAGAAATATTCTGAAAAGTTGGAAGTAATATAAAATTAATTAATAGAATGGATTCACTTTAGAAAAATTGGTGTAAGATTTTTATTAGTCTGAAGCCTTAACAAAAATGCAGCAAATGCTGAAGAAATAATAAGCAATAAACAATTGTTTTCGGAACAGCTGGAAACACAGAACTTGCATTAAGAATAGCAGAGTAGGTAAAAATTAGAACCAAGAAAGTTCAACTGAAAATATACAGCAAGTGTCTAATTGCTGTACAAATTGTTAGATGTTAAGGTCTTTCCCTCAACCTACAGGTATCAACTTATCTTAAACTCAAACTGACTTTTTCTGTAATACTGACATTTTAATTACTGTTGTTTTACCTTTCTCCTCCTTTAATTTTTAATATCAGATTTCTTCAAACCCTGAATTATGATTGAACATAGTTAAACAACTTTCACAAATACCATCTATGGGAATAGTTTTAGATTTGCGTTTTATCACCAAAATAACTTCTCATCTTTTCTTTAAAGTTAGGCACATGAGATTTGTACGTGTAGATATTTAAGTCTGATTAAACTCAGAGTAATGTAATTAATGACACAGCTTTAGTAAAGAGAGTAAAATATTAGCCTTCACCGTGCATTTATGTTATCAGGATTTTATTATTTTGCCCTTGAGAACTGCCTGTTGGTGGGCTGCCATTAAAATACATGGCACACCTCAAAATAAAGTGCTACTTGAAAAGTCTTACTCCAGCAATATATTTTTTTTTTCCAAAATTTATGTTGAAACATGCATTTAATAAGATGATAATGCTGGATGACAATGCAGAATTCATTTTATGGTTTAAGATCACCAGGAACTTTTATCACAAAACACACGCCAGTAGCAATGCAAAAGGTTCCTACAAGTTTCACCTGAATGTTTTCAGCCAGTGACATAGGGGATGCTTATTGCTTAATCTTTCTTCAATATTGGCAGCATTTTTATTTAATAATTAGGAAATAATTTTCTCTTTACTTATTTGACAGCTTTGTCCAGGCAAAAGGCCTGAACTATTTTTAATATATCTTCCCCAAAAAACCCCCAAACCAAAAAACCTGGCATTAAGTGAGGAAAGCTTTAAGTTGACTGGAACTTCAATGATAATACACATGTTAAACATCACAGTATAGATGCTATATGTGTTGTTTCAGATAAAATATTTAAAGAATAAAGAGAGAATGAGTGATTAACTATATAACCAATTCTGGCATATAAACACAATGACGTTAGTGGTAGTAGCAGATTGAAGTATATAGTGGTACCGTTGGTGAAATACTGTTCAAGATAAAAATTTCGCTCATTTTTTTTAAACTGGAAAATGCAAGTACTGTAATTGAGACCAATATGGAGCGTAAAAAACATTTCTCCTGTCCACTAAGAGATTGTTAGTCCTTTATGTAACCTTCAGTTATCAGTCTGTACTGATATGTGGTATATTAGCTTTGGCATATAGCCATGTAACAGTAAACTAAGATAAATGCAACATTTTTATAGTTATTTTACCAAGATGAGTTAGTTTAATCATAGTGGTTTTTTAATAAACTTTTTTAGTGAGTTGAATGTCAAGTGAAGTTTAAAATATTTTATAGTCTTCAAGTCAATAAACATAAATAAAAGTTATGGCTTTAAGCCCTAAGGATTCTCGCTTACATTTGTATCAGCCTGTGTAATTAGAATTTTGGGAAACTTTGCTGTGCAGCATCTGCATGGTTTTTGAGCTAGAATGGAAGAATTCACTTCCAAAAAGGAGAGCAGTAGCACCCAAGTATATCGAAATCAGTGTTCCTGAGTGTTATCAGCAGATTTTTCTTCCAAATATACCAACTATCTAGCTAAAATATAGAAAACCATGAGTGCTTTCAACCTATTACACGTATTCATGAGATATCAGTGTTCAATGTAGGATTTACATCAGGAAAAGAAAAGCAACAGATATTTATTGTAAAGAATTCTACTTGATGGTGAAAGTTTTAGAGTTTGATAATGTCTTGTACTTGCTTTTAGGCCTAGCTGTTCAAGCTCAGAGAAGGGGAAAAGACAAAACAATAGATTTGCAGAAGCCAGGGAATGTTGTCTTGTTAAGCTGCTCCCTTGGAAGGCTCTGCAAGTTTGAAATTAATAAGCTAAAGCAGCTTAGCTCAAACAAATGTGTGAAACTCAGTGATCAAGTGCTTTCTTTAATTGTTTGCTCAAATTCTACTTAGCTGAGACTTTCAGACTAAAGGATCTTCACCATATAATATACAGATATAGACTGCAGTGCTGGATACTCCCAGAGATTATGTGAATAAATTACTCCTATTAATATGAAAGAGAGAAAGCACAACTTCCATTGAATTTACCTATAATTATGGCTGTATTCAACAAATACTTATGCGTTCGGTATAATGATGGTGTCTCTTCTGTAGTCTTGTTTTACAACCAAGAGATGAACTTTCAAGCAGTTTACAGGCTTAAGTTTCCACTGGGGCAGAGTGGAAGAGGATGGCGAAGGTCTTTCGCTCAGTACTTGGAGCCAAACATTTTGTGCATTTTGCATGGTTTTAAAGTGGTGAAGGACTGACAGAGCTGGCAGTTGGGGATTTTGCTTCTGGGAGGGAGGATTGACCATTCTTGGAAACATGTTACTGCTTCATTTCTTAAAAGCAAATGAAAATAAATAGGTTAGATGTTTTAAAATAAAAAGAGTCGGTAAGCAACCCTTTGTGATAGAATGAAGGTCAGGTAACCTGTTTTCTGCCTGCTTTTGATAGTTAGGGCTTTTGAAAGGTGTTCTGGAATCTCTGCCAACCTTTGTGTTTGTTTTTTTTTTCTTTGTTTTTATTTTTTCCTCTGAGGTGACCTTAATCACTGGAATAAGAACCACATATCAATCTGGGGTAGCAGGGGGAGAAGGGAGGGAACCCCGTGATTTGCCTTCCTGCGAGCATTATTGTTGCATTGTAAAAGACAGAAGTTAATGGTGTTAGAGCAGGAATTCTGAGTCATCTTATTTTTCATAATTAATGATCTGATTGAGAGTATTATCTATTCATTCTTTCTTACACAGTATTTTTTTTCCTTGAGCAATTACGAAGTTATCATCTTTTTTCATACAACTTAATTAAAAATACTGCTTGATTAGCCTCAAGAAGAAAATGCTGTATATATGACAGTAAGTGTTGATAATAGTTTACTAGGATATAGCAAATATTGTCTGAAAGTGTGCTGGAATAAAATTCTTTATAGAATTTGATGCAACTTGTTCACACAGGTTTATGCTTGATTAGAAATCGGTGACCAATAATGAGAAAGGACAAGGAAACTTGAATACGTTGACGCTTCCCAGATTAGAAATTATTTGTCATGTTTAGGGATACAGATTTGATAATTATTTAAATTTTGTTACAGTTTACAACTTCTAACATTTTGCCCCTTTTCTTTCCAAAAGGTGTTTTTTTTGTCAGAATACGGAATTTTGTCGTGATTATCAACCTTTGGAATGTTTTTGATACGGATAAGAAATTCCCTCATAGACATATGGTTGCCCTCATTGTGCCAGCCCTTGCTATTTTCTTAAATTCATTTCTTTAACTGAAGCAGTTCAAATAACGCCAGAATCTCATCCTTAAAAGATAAAATTGTGTTTGACTTTTTAGTACTGTGTGAGGCTTGTGCCGGCTGTTAGTCGATTTGAAGGCTCCATTTATAAAGCAGATTACTAGCTGTCAGTTTTATTTTTTTATTAGTGGATTTCATTTAATTTGCTTTAAAATGACAGGTTCATTGTAAAAAATTTGATCATCTAACAACAAGCTTTTCAGACTGTGGAGAACAAATTGGTTTTTGTCTGTGTAGTTATTGATTTATCTTTAATTATGCTGTAGTTGTGATTTCAGGTTGATCTTGTCTCGTAGTGTGTTTAAGCATATTATTACCTTTAGAAGAGGACTGTGTTGCTTTGACTTTCCAATCAAATATTTTAGAATATCTTGGAGCATGCGAAGATAACATTCTGTTATAAAACTGACAAACCAGCAATCCTTGCTCCCACCCTCTGAATTCTTAACCTAATGAAGTTTTTAAATACACAAGAGAGCAAATGATCAGTGATGGAAACTTGTTTTAAGTTTCTCATTAAAAGATTCGTGCATTGCCTTTTAGTTCCTTTAAAAAGAGAGAGATGTACAAAATGTCTGACATTCAGAACTTGAAGTTTGGATTGGTCAGGGAAAATAACATTAGAACTGGGTTGCCAGATGTTAACATGTTTTATTAGAAATGAGAAGGAGGAGACTAATCTGCTTCTCCATTCTCGGTGCAGATTGAAAACCTGATATTCAGCCAAAAATAGATAAAACTGAAAAGCAATTCTTCAAATTCAAATCCTGGTATTATTTTTTCATGGGCAGAGTATTTTGTGAAGCTGGTTTGTTCTGTATCCTGCTGAAGCTTTAATTGGGCACATCCAAACAATTACCTGCCTTTCCTCCTCTAGGCCTTACCACAAGAACTTTGATGAAAAATTCACGCAGGATTGTCATAAACAAACGTGGCTTGTGACACATCAAGGATGGCTTGTGAGGTTGGGAGTCAAGGCCAAACGATTTCATCTGAGTTATGGGATATGCTTTGCAGGGGCTTTCCTGAATGACCCAGTTGGTTAGGAAACAAGCTATTTTTTTAATATGTAGGAACTGTCATTTTTTCTTTAGATTCCTTAAAGAGCAAGATGGATTGTAGTGGGTAATTTTTTTTTCTTAAATGTCACCATCTTTAACTTGATTTTCTTCTATTTGAGAGCTTCTTGGTATTTAAAGTTAGGTTTCTAATTAGATAGTAATATGCAGTAAGTTGCAGCAATACTTACAGATATAATTTTTTTTTCTCTAGAGGAGTTTTGTTGGAAAAGCAGGAGTATCTGCTCAGTGTTTAACTTCATCTTCTAGGTTTGAGATACTTTTCAGCAAAAAATGTGTGAATGGATGAACCAAAATACTGAAAATAGAGCTGTTACTGGTCTTACTCTCTCAGGCTAGTAGGTTGTACTAGCAGACTAGAAACAGCTTTGCTTATGAATCAACATGGTGGTGTTGCAACAACACTGTTGCAGCAGCCTGTTAGGAACTCCTGTTCTGGTACAAGGTTACTGTTTGCCTCCATTCACTGAGTGAGCACTTTAAAAAAAAAACGACAACTGTCTCCTGCAGGCAAGAACTTCATAACAGAAAGGATTTTTTTTGGTGAAATGTTTTGTGACTTGAATGGAGGAGGAGGTGACAGCCTGTAGCTCATAAGTGAAATGTAATTTCTTTGCCAGGACTTCATCGTAGTACTGACAGTGCTTTTGTGCTAACAGTTTGCTGAGTGTATTTCAATCTTTGAGTGTGGAAGACAATCATTGGTAGTTGCTGAAGAAATATTGTGCAGCAGCTTTACCAGCATAAAACAGAAGAATGCAGCCCCTATGGGATTAATTTTTAATTTTTATCTATTTATGAGTTAGTTTTTCTTCCTCTTTCATGTCCAAGCCAGATTAAGATTTGAGTTCAGTGTCTAGGAGGGCTTGGCCTTGAAAGGCTACTTCTTTCTTACATCACTGCAGCAGAAAGAGGGGAATTGGACTGCATGGAAATGAAAGGTTTCTAACAAAAGTCAAGTGCAGATGTTTTAGATGCTTGGGCTTCTTAGTCTGTGAAGTTGCTGTTCCATCTTTCCGTTTCTTCATATCCTCATGATACCACCTAACTGAGAATAGCTGGTAGTGGACTCCAGGTGCAAAGGCCACCACATTCCATCTTAATCGCCCATCACAAGTTGTTTTATTGGTAAAAGAAGGTGTGGTGATGGGATATTTCCTCCAGCAGAAATGAACGGAAGCAGTTTGCCTGTTTTTCACTTTTTGCTTTACTAGTAGGTTTCTGCTCTACTAGTACAGAAAAATTGCTTTTCCCCCAAGCTGTTTAATACCAAACTCTTACCACTACCTTAATTCATCCTATCTTGTATTGAATCTCCTTTTGGTTTAATCAACTCAGCTTTTCCTTTCTCTGAAAAAAAGAGAAGTCTCTAAAGTAGAGTTTTGTGTCTATTTTAAGAGTTGTTCAAGAATTGCAAAGACTGTTGTATGCATGCATTGATCCTTCTTCAATTTTATTTTCTTTGTAACATTTACCTTTATGAAGTTGTATTTTCAGCTCTGAGGAGAGATAATAAGCCAGAAATATGGGCACACAGACTTGATTGGATTATGGTGGTATTATTTTACTGCTAATCAACAGAGCCCATGTAGCTGTGTGTATGCTTTGCCCACTCCAGTTATGAAGTATAATACATTAACTGAAACAATATTAATTGGCTGTCTTAGTTGCTCTCAGCTATATGCATGTAATTTGTACTTGGTTGTGACCCCTATAACTAAGGGCGCTTTGCTTTTTCACTGTACATATTTTTGTTTGCATATAGCTTTGTTAAATTTTAACTCTCCAGGCTCCAGTTTGCCAACGGAGAGGCAAAGCTTTTGTGAGAGTTCTGACAATGGGCTTAGAACTGGAAATAGACACCTGATACTGTGATACTCCTTTTTAAAGGCATTGAGAAAGGTAATTTTCGCATACTCACAAGACCTAGATAAGTTTTCATGGCGGGGAAGGAAAGTACCTTTGACTGCACTGTTACATTGTGGGGGATTGTGGTTAAAGTCTGTCTCCCTGTCCATGGAGATGATTCCTGTTGTGGTAGAATCAGAAGAATGATCCCTGATTTTGGGAAATGTGCTGATGATAATGTCGTATATGCTTTAGGAATTTAGGTTATTGCCTTTTGATTCTAGGAGATGTATTCTGAAACAGTCATGTTGAAAACCATCAAATCTCCTCCTGTCCTGAATTGCTACCCTCCTCTTCACATATTGCGTCTTTTTATATGCTTCTTCTTCTTTATATGATTCACTAGGAAGACAAGTAAGAATTCCGGTGTGGCATTTGAGATGTTACCACACTGGTTCCAGAGGTGACCAAGTCAGATGTGTGCTAATTTGTAGAAAGAGTATGGATTTTTGCTTAGCAAAATTGCTAGAAACTATTGGCTTCAGAGATATATTTAACTTGAACTGTGATGGACAGTGAGTGTTGCCTATCAAAATTGAAATGATAGAGGTTGTTGTGAGCTGTTTGAGGAGCTGTACTGCACTGACACCAGTGAATTCTGTGGCTTTGGCTTCATATGCTTTGAGAAGTCTTATGAGCTTGACAGTTTAGAAAATCTGTAGGGGATAACTAAAGGGGTTGCCCAAATCCTTTTTGACAGAATTAGTAGCAGAATACAAGCCGTTGCTATGTCAGTCATGTCTCAACTACTTGAATAAACTTTTTTTTTTTTGGAACTGATGTTCAGATTGGTGATAAGCTGTGTTCTTTGATTTCATCCTTGAATCATCCTTTCCTGTAGAGGGAGGTGAATTATGTAATCTTGATTTCAAAGCCTTCCACCTTTTTGAAAATACTTGTGTAAACTATTGGTTATGTCACTACTCTTTGCCTTTTGCAGCTGATTATTCCTTTAGTTTTGGTTTCTTGGAAATTATATGAAGAGAATGTTTAAGCATAAAATCCTCTCTCAAAAATAAGGAAAAGATCAAATGAAGATTGCCTGTATGTACAGAATCACAGAATGTTAGAGGTTGGAAGGGACCTCAGAGATCATCTAGTCCAACCCCCCTGCTCCAGAGCAGGACCACCTACAGCAGAGCGCATGGGAGACACAACATGAGACAAATTATTTTAAGTTGTATTAAGGGAGAGAGGAAGAAAAACAAAAAAGTCCTTCATAATATCTTTGCAGAGTATCCTCCAAATTTTTGGAATATCCTTAGCTGTGTATTGGGCTATGTGTGCAGGCGTGTAGCCAACAGCTACAGAAAGGTGATTCTTCCCCTCAGTTTGGCACTTGAGACCACATCTGGAGTCCTGTCTTTAGGGAGCCCCTGTACAAGAGCGTCCTGCCCTGTATCAGGAATAGTGCTGTCAGCAGGAGCAGGGAGGTGATCATTCCCCTCTAGTCAGCTTTGGTGAGGCCACACCTTGAGTACTGCGTCCAGTTTTAGGCCCCTCACTACAAGAGGGAATTGAGGTGCTGGAGAGGGTACAGAGGTGGGCTACCAAGCTGGTAAAGGATTTGGAACATGTGTTGTGTGAGTAACAGCTGAGGCATCTGGGGCTGTTTAGTCTGGGTAAGAGGAGATTGAGGAGAGAGTTTATCACTCTCTACAACTACTTTGAAGGAGGTTGTAGCAAGGTGGGGGCTGGTCTGTTCTCCCTAGTGGAGAGTGATAGGGGAAATGTCCTTAAGTTGGGCCAGGAGAGGTTCAGGTTGGATATCAGGAAGAATTTCTTTACTGAAAGGGTTGTCAGCCATTGGAACAGGCTGTGCAGGGAGATGGTTGAGTCACCATTCCTGGAGATGTTTAAGAGGTGGGTAGATATTGCATTGAGGTATATGGTTTAGTGGTGTTGATAGGTCTGGGAAAAGGTTGGATTTCATGATCTTGAAGGTCTCTTCCAGCTGAAACTGTTCTATGATTCTAAGAGAAACATTGATGTACTGGAGTGAGTCCAACAGTTGACCACCGAGGTGGCTGGGGGGCTGATTTTTGTGATGCACAAGGAGAGACTGACTGGATTTCTTCAGACTTAACAGGAGGAAGCAAAGGGAAGATCTTGCTGTTTCTAGCAACAACATAATGGGAGAGTGTTGGGGAAAATGGAGCCACAATAGGAGGACAAGGGACAACAGACACAAACTGGAACGTGAATTATTTCAGTAAGATGTAAAAGAAACATTTTGTACTCTGAGGGTAGTCAAACACCAGAGTGCACAAGTCAAATTGACCGAAAAAGTTGATTAAAATAGGATTTTTTGTGTATGTTAGCCCCTCTCCTAAAACAATTTTTCATTATTTGAATGAGTTCTGGTTAGTAGGCCATGGTGCCACCTACAGTTTTGTTCCAGTTGCTGTAGAGTACTCTTGAGCACCTTCTGGAAAAGGTCTGTAGACAGCTATTTGTTAGTCTGTACAGAAATGAGTCAACGCTTGATAGAGGAAACCATGTTTTGAAAATGTCTGGCGAGAGCCTGTTAAAGATACCGAGCTGTGTTCATCAGATAAAGTATGATTAAATTGTATGGTATAATTAATGAAATAGTAGAGTGTTGTAAAATAGGTTATATATTTTATTATTCCAGTTGGAAAAAGCCCAAATAGGGACTGTATTCCCCAAAGTATCTCATCTTAAATGTCTGTCAGTTGATCCAATAGAAGTTAATCTTTTTGTGTAAAGATTTTGCATTGCTTCTATCTGTAGTGGCTAGAGTAATACCTAGGAAATCTTAAAAAGCTTTTTTTTTTTTTTCTCTTGAGCTAAGAGAGTTCTTGTCATTATGGGCACTAGTGAGATCTGGGAACCTATTATAAAATGGTGTCTGTGTCCTTTAATTTCAAGGGAGGTTATCTAGAATAACTGGCATAGCTGGAGAGAATAAAAAAAAAGATTTTGTGACATCTCTAGTAGCAGGTTTTGGTCTACTGTCCTGATTGCCTGCAATTCTGGGGTGAGATCCTCTTCATTTGGTGGTGGTAGCTTTTGTTTTGTTTTGTTTTGTTTTGTTGGATGGTTGGGGTGGTTTTTTTTTTTTTAGTTTTTTGGGTTTTTTTTCAGTGTTAAGGGGAGCAGTGTTGAGATGATCTCTGCCCTGCCTTTCCTGTGTGGAGCAGTGCCTAGGAACTTAACTGTTATTCAGAATTGGAGGTTTCTGTGGATACCAGGTAGTCAGTCAGGTTTTCTTTGTGGCTTCCTTCGTTTCAAAGTGATAGATTTCTTCACTAAAGCTTGTTTTCATTTCATTACAAAATTAGCAGTGTTATAAGCTTGCTTTTCCAGGAGACTTATGTTATTGAGTTTTTCTCTCTTAATAGATAACATAAACATTTTTAACTGAATGTGTTCTTTGCAGTTTTATATGGGAATGACATGGATGTTTTGGGCTTTTTTATTGATACTCTCACTGAAATCTGTGAAGACAGGTCAGGATGAAATTATGCTGGTACTTGTTTGAATTGGCTAATATATTGGCTAATATATTTTATGTTTCAGCTGGTGAGAAGCAACATGCTGTCTGTATATGTTATTTGTGTTTAATGCGTAGGCTGCCTTGATAGCGTCAGCAAATGTTTTAAGATCGGGAGAACAGAGCACTTCAGTGGTACTCTGCTGATCGAGTACACTTTTTTTTTTTTTTTTTTTACCTCTTTGGCTACTGTTTTTTTTTGGAAAGAACCATAAATATTATGTGTGAGAATTGAAAACTGTGAAGCAGTTGGAAAGAATATATTTGTACTGTAGAGATGGATAAAAGAGCAACTGAGACTGTATTAGACTGAAAAGATGGTCATTAGAGAAAAGGGCCAAAGGTACAAACTTCAGATGAGAGAATATTTTAAGTTGATAATTTGGCATTTTTGGTAGGATATAGAACAAACAAAATTTCCTCTTTTCAAACTACTGTGTTTGATCACATACTGATCCCTTAGTGTGACTTGTCTTCAATTTTAAAATTTATTTTAGATTCCTTTATAAAAAGATAGAGTTGTATAGTTTGTCTACATGTATGGATCTATTGAATTGTTGTCTTGTCTATTTTTTTACCTTGTCTATTTTTTTGCCTAATGTTTCCACATCTCTTTAAGGGAAAGAGTTTGAATTTTCCTTATGTAAGGTTCTTGTCTCTGAACTTTCAAAGTATTTTGCTATGTGATCATCTACATGACAAAGCGTACACTGTTGTTTATAATCTGAAATTTTCTGAAGCTGTGCAGAAAGCAAAAGATGAACACCAGGAGTCTAATCTTGCTTATGAAAATGCTAGCATTGTTTTTTTCAGTTTGTTTATTATATCTGCACACCAACTGTAACAGCCTTTAATTTTTTTTTTGTGACATTTCACTTCAAAACATTTTTGTTTTATTTCTTGCAACTAAAAGACATTTAAAGTATGTATCTGGGCTCAAGGTAGAAAACTTCAAATTAAAAGCCCAAAGCAAATTTTCAGAGCTGCTTTAAAATGACAGATTTCAGAATGTAAATTGTGACTGTGTTAAGGCCTTTTTGTATGTCTAAATTACAGTCATATTTCAAAGATATTAATGAGGTACTAAATGACTTCTGTGTTGAAAAATGAATACTTGATTTACCCCTGTGGATTTTTTTAAGTTCTGCTAAGCACCAGGAAAAGTTGCTTGGAAAATTAGTTATAAACAGCTACAAATCTGTGATAAACCTACATTTTAAAAAATTATGTGTTGAATCAAAATAAGATACTAAACCCCCAAACCATATACTTTTATTCCTCTCGATTGTAAGGTCATTTTGACTAGTAGGATTATGGAAGTGGATTGGTGGGTGGTAAACCTTAAAATTGTTGACAGGAAAGAGAAGAGTAAGAAATGAGAAAGCCTTGAACTTTCCGTTATCTGGATAGCTTGAAAATGACGAAACATATTGTGTAACTGTTTATATGGAGAAAATACACTCCGAAAGCAGTGCCAGGCATAGCCCATCACAGAGGTTCCGCTTCCCTCGCTTCGTAGATTTTAAGAAGCAGTTCTGGTAGTTGTTGCAGATGTGCCTGGTTGCAGTTACCAATTTATCCCTGTCAAGATAGGTAAGAATTACCTGAGCTAGTGGTCTAATGCTTTCCTAAACACTACGACCCTATAGGTTCTAAGATGCAGTTACTATGAAATTGTAAAGTAGTTTGTGTTCTGCAAGTTACATAGTCTTGTTTTCGTATTGAGTTCTCTGGAATGACAAAGGCTTGCACAGATGCCAGATACTTAGAGAAGGAAGAGTTGTGTGGCAGATATCTTGGAGAATTAATCGTAAATCTGGGAAGCTGGATATTAGGAAGAATTTCTTTACTGAAAGGGTTGTCAGGCATTGGAACAGGCTGCACAGGGAGGTGGTTGGGTCACCACATCCCTGGAGGTGTTTAAGAAATGGGTAGATGTTGTGCTGAGGGACGTGTTTTAGTGGTGTTGATAGGGCTGGGAAGAGGTTGGACTTGATGATCTTGAAGGTCTCTTCCAACTGAAACTGTTTTGTGATTCTATGATGCTTTTAGGGGAACATGAAATGTTTATGGCTAGGTGTAGAACTCCCATTGACAGCATTGTAACATGAAAAAAATCCTGGATACTCTGTGTATTTCATAATGCAACAGTTCTTCACTTAGTGCTGCAAACCTTAAGTGCCGTTGTGTTTTACCAAAACAGTTAGTCACCGGCCTATGACTTTTGCCTGTGACTTCAGTTTAATTTCTAGGACAGGAATCATCCCTTTCTCACCTTTCAGTTTTACTTTGTATTTAAATTTTCAAATAAGACTCCTTTTACCTTTAAAAAATTGATGAAATGCACTTTAGTTTGTATGTTTGTAGTTGAACTTAATTTAATATTTCAAATATTCTATACAATTTCTTTATAGAAACGATTACAAAAAGAACTATTGGCATTGCAAAATGATCCACCTCCAGGAATGACTCTAAATGAAAAGAGTGTACAAAATTCAATTACGCAGTAAGTATATAGACTGGTTTATTTTTGTTATCAAGCTGAAAAGCGTAAGTAATGCAAAGTTCTCTGCATGCCACTTCCACCACTTATTCCAAGTAACATTCCGAATTTTTGTTTTTAGTCTAGGGAGTGAAACATTGTTCTACTTAATGAGCAGTAATGTGCTGGATACTCTCAGGAACTGGGTAGTGAATTCATTAAATTTTTATTGGGCATTTTACTGTCTAACAAAATGTCAATTGGTAAAAGCTTCTGCATATTTTAGAAGAAAATATAAACTTCCACAGCTACTAGCCTCTTAAACCCTGCTAGATTTATTGAAATAATGGAGTAGCTGGTTTAAAGTTTCTGTGTTACTTCTTTTGAGTGTATTTCATAGCTGTTAATTTCCATTATCTTATTTCTCTAAAGCAACTGGAGGAGAGTTCATAAAGAGCTAAGTTATCTGAGTACATTTGTTTGCACTTCCCTCCCTGCTGTAGTTTTTTTCTGTGGTTACGGGAATGCAAAAAGACATTGTTCAACATTGTGTGTTTTGTCCATTGAAATGGGCAGTTTGTTCCTGGTATTAATTTAAACTTTTTTTTTTTAATTGACCTGAATTCAGAAGATTTAGACTGTGTTGACATTTCTTTTAGATAATTTTCTTAGTTCAATATTGGAGAAATGTTAAAAAATTCTTAGCAGATATAAACATTTACAAGAATATAAATCTTAGGCTCTGTGTTCTGGACTGTATTATTGGTTGATAGATCAATTTAAAAGCATAACGCAGAGATAACTTCTGATGTTGCTTTACACTTGCATTTTTGGTGGTGACAGACCACGTTACGTGACGCTTTTCTGACCTTTGTATTTATTGAGTTAAATACTGCTCTTTTTTTTTTTTTTAAATACTACTGTGTTTTGTGATACCTCATGCAGATGAATTGAAATAACACTTTTCAAAATTTGGTACAAATAATAATAATAACCTGCTGTATAACTGCTGAATTACAGCTTGTGTTTCTTGCTTTACTTTGGGTGTGCTTTGGGAAGCAAAATACTTAAATTTTCTGAAAAAAAAAGATTCAATCTAATACTGAAAGTGTTTTTCATTCCTTTAAACAAAAAACAACTATTAAGTGAAGACTTAGAGCAGATGAAGAGATGGAGAGGAAAAAGAAATCTGTTCCTCTGGTTTTTTTTTTTGGTGTGTGGTTTTTTGGTTCATGAATTTCACTTTTTCTTAGGAAGTCTCTAGCCGTGGAGTACTGCCTCGTTTTTTTTTTCTGCTGTGTACAATTTTTATACCTTTCAATACCTTGCAAATAAAAACTTCCTGTTTACTGTCATGTTAGATTTTGAAATTGTCACTGTTTAAGAAGCTTCCTGTCATATGTAACATAATTTTTTTTTCCTCTTTGAGGGTTTTTGGTGCCAAGTAACGTGTTCTGAGTTCATTAACCAAGTTGCAGTTTTAACTGGTGCAGTAAAGATCTGTGTAGCAATACTAACTTGTGTTTGAAAGACGTTGAATAGAATAATTAGATCCCATGATGTAACTGGGTCATTTGAACCATTAAGCAATCGTCTGTTTTAAATACACAAGGATTAGACATTTGAGATGGGTAAACTGTAAAGCGCACAGGAAGGATGGGTTTTAGTGATTCCTTAACCATAAAAGGAGCAATATCCGAACAGAGTTATCTTCTACTTAGTAAATGAAATTATTTAAAAATTTGGAAGTAGAGGTTCTGGATCACAAGAACAAATAAAGCTGAAGAGTGTTGGTGTACTATGTGTATGAATTTAAAAGCAGAAGGCATAAGAAGAGATAAGTGGTCTGGAGTACAGATAGATTAAATTGAAGACGTCTTCAGAGTTAAAATATGGAACACTGGTACAGCCATCACTGTGCTACTGTTGAAAATGAATTTTTCCTGAAGAGTGTGACAGCTAGTAGTTCAGCAGAGAAGAAATTTTTCTCAAGAAAAAAAAAAAGAATAATAGAGGGGAAGATAAATGTACATGACTTAAATACACAGGGAGAGTATATATGACAGGAGGGTGGAAAGGTTGGTAATAGGATCATCAGGACTGTCAGCTGGTGATGATGTTGACTTTTATGAAGATACTGCTCTTCTGAAAAATCTCAGCTGCCTGACTTGAGCCTGATGTAAATCCTATCTGAGCATTTTAGTCTCTTGCTGAATCTTTACCTTATTGTGTTGCCCAAATGTGTAAAACACAATCCAAGGGCGAAAGATACAAATGGGGAAGTGATGCTGCAAAGGAAGGTGTTAAGTGATCAACAGCAGAATTCCAAAACGACAGAAGTTAGATAGCAGAGTATTGCTCTGTGTGTTGAACAGTATGCAAAGTATCTTTTTTTGATTGGGTTAAAAAAACCCCAACAACCTAACCCAAGTCCAACAACAATAAAACCCCACATCTAATACCTCCTGCTCCCACCAGCTTCACCTGTCAGGTACTTTTGTGTTATTATGATAGGAGGAGCAGAAGCAGAGAAAAAAGAAAATACTGCGATATGTTGAGGTGTTATGTTTATCAAATCATCCTTTTTTTGTTTGTTCATCTTAATTTTCTGTGCCTTTTCCATTTTATGCTATTACAGTTTTGGTTTCCTTACCTGCCAGGCTATGTACCACTTAATTTCTGAGTTTTTCACGGATGTAAGTAGAAGAGGAGCATTGCCCCTTAGATACAGATTTTATTTTAATAAACTGTATTGATAATTTCCTTGACAGGAAAATAAAATCACATGAAAGAGAGTATGTATTAGTTTGTTTCCTTCCAAGCTTTTTTTTTTTTGTAGGAGTAAACTTTGGAATGGGTCTTTAGCTTTCGTACCAGTTATTTTACTGGGAACGGTTCATTTGATTAGTCCTGCGCTCCAGGAGTAAAATTATAATTTGTCAGTCCACCACACTAACATTCTTTTGTTCACTTTTCTTTAGGTGGATTGTAGACATGGAAGGTGCTCCAGGAACACTATATGAAGGGGAGAAATTCCAGCTTCTATTTAAGTTCAGTAATCGGTATCCTTTTGATTCGCCTCAGGTAACCACTTTCTTGCTTCCTGCTTGATGCTAACTTTAGGTTATATCTGCATGACACGTGCTGAGTACTAATATCATCCACATAAACTAATGTGAAGTTCAGTTAATTTGTATCAAACACATTGTGAAGATGCCTTTTCTTTTAAAAATGACTGCAGTTAGGTAGAGTGGTGTGACAGTGCTTGGTTACATAGGAGATGAAGGAGCAGTGTAAACTGGAGGCTTCTTTGAGGCTGATATTCATATCATGTTAAAGAGCAACACTGGGTAAACTAGGAAGATCCCCTTTACTGTGTGGTGTAGCAAACAAACTGCTGCTTTGTGCCTCCTTTTTATGCTTCCAACCTTTTTTCTTTTTTTTCCCCCTAGTTTGTTTATAAACCTCTTGCATCCTCTCTGCTGCAATTGTTAATACAGCTGGAGAAATATTCTACTTGTGGTAGGGATTCTCATAGATACGTGACTTCTTTATGAGAGGCCTATGAATCTAGTGGTTGTAACTGAGATGTGAGATACTGTATTGCTTTCATGGCAAGGAAAAGAACTAAAGGGGCAGCAATACTAGGCTACAGAGTGAGCTCTATGCATCCATCCCTCCCTTACCTGAGGGAAATGTTACAAAATGTGAATGGTAAGAATAACGCTCTGCAATCACCCCTGCTTTTATGAAAAAGGAAGAAGAATACCAAGAGTGCCTTAGTTATTGTCCTGTCTGTTTCAGCTCCAAGCTCCAAGAGTGATCTCTGACGCTTTTCTCATTGGTGTTGAAACTGAAGCACGGAGCTGTGAGAGACACTTAAACCATAAACATTACCTATTTTTAGGTACCGTGAGAAAAGCTAGAATGCTGACTTTTCAGTCTTAGGTTTTAAGGAACAAACTGGTCACCTCTACTTCTGCACCTCATCAGGTTTGCAGTGAACTACTCATAGGTGACCCACAAGAGAGTAGCCACTTAACATTTGCTTCCAAGTAGGTACTGTTTGTACTTGTTACCCAACCCATGTGTGTGGCTCTGTGTAATTTATTGTAAACCAGCAAATTAGATCTGTAGATGTACACTGACTTGTAGCACAGAAAACAATTAAGAATTTAAGTACCGAGTACTTGATTATTGTAGATGAGTAGAATTTCTGTGATAAAAATGCTGCTATGCAGTAAGTTCATTCTATATCCCAAATCCCTGGGTCATAATTCTTTCTCCTGCAAATCTACTTACTGTGAATTGACAGTTTACACTTCTGCTACTTAATCGCTTGGTTGTTTTCTGCCTTTAAGTGTATGTTTTGTATCCTAGTGTACGTGCTTTTGCTTGCCTAGTATGCCTAGTTCTGGTTTTCCTATAAAAGGAGGATATTAGGTAGAAATGAATTGTATTACTGGAATACACAGGTAAGCTCTTCAATGCTTAAGAAATATCATTTTAAAGACCTGTCAAAAGTGACTCTGGATCCAGTTTTTCTCCTGCCTTAGAAACCCAGTCGGCATTTGGAAGATAGGATAAGCTCTCTAATTTCAGTTTCCTATGTGATGAAAGTTTTGCTACTTTCACATGGAGCTGTGTTGTGTTGTGTACATGTATACGTATTTGTACAGATACATATATCTGTATAACTTAGGAAACACTTAAGAAGCTTCTGGGTATTACAGTTACAAGTGGTAGAGATTTATTATGTTATTGCATAAAAGATGACAGTGGTTATGTTGGATAAGGAGCTCAGGAAGATAATGCTGCTACAAAGGTTTCTCTTTTACTGTGTTTCCATTGGTCCCGAGACAGCTATGTGTTTGACAAAAGCTTTGTGTAAGAGCAATAGTTGTCAAAATTGCTTGTCTAACATTTTTTTTGACTGTGATGTTGTCTTTTAATAGAGAGGAGTTAAGGTTCTAAATGCTGTTCTTCCATATTCATCTATGTCCCATAAAAAGGCACTCCCTTTTTGAAAAAACGAACTAAAAATTTCCTGTATTATAACATACTTCAGTTGTACAAGTCTCCTTTATTTTATGGTTAATGAGATTGATGCATTTTACTCTTTGTGCTGGAACCTGGGTGAGTTCCAGAACTTAGTATCTGTTGTGTCCCAGAGTTAGAGAAATATTCATTTGTGAATCTGGTGGTGTTTCCTGGTGTATAACATTGTGGCATACAAAAACATTAAAATCCAGTGTTTTGTCTAGGCAACTGTATTCCTTAGGACATGAAAGACTGAGGCTTCAAGGTATAAAAAGTTGAGTTTTATATTTTTACACTGTTACTTTTGCATTTTTCTGTGCTGTATAAATATTCATAAAGATCCCACATTTAACCATTTTTTAACTTCATTTTCACTAACTATTTAGGCTTCCATTGTTTTATTTTACATTTTAATTTATAGCTAACAAAAGTGAATGAACTTAAAACATGGTAAAGTGTAATATATGTGTGAGAATGGCAGATCCACTTCTTAAATAAGACATTACTGTTTTCCCAGAAGCAATACAGGCTTATGTAGAACCTGGACAAGAAATTAAAGTTATATTTGTTCTTTTTTTTTAGGTCATGTTTACTGGAGACAATATTCCTGTTCATCCTCATGTTTATAGCAATGGTCATATCTGTTTATCCATTCTAACGGAAGACTGGTCTCCAGCTCTCTCGGTGCAATCTGTTTGTCTTAGCATTATTAGCATGCTTTCCAGCTGCAAAGAAAAGGTATGGGCTTTTTTAGCAGTGTTGGAGTAAAATAAGTGAAAGTTAAGATTTTTCTGCTTTGCAAAGGAAGATTTTCATTACTCAAAATTTTCAGATAGGCAAAACTGCTATATCTGCATTTCTGCCACTGAAAAAATACTAAGAATCCAAAATAACCAGTGCAGTGAGTGCTTTCTCAGTTTTCATGGTAACCTGCTCATACATCATTATTGGAAAAGAGGATTGAATGGAACCCTTCTAGTTGTACTAACGGTGAAGTTCAACCATGTTTTAGGACAGTTCTTTGTAAATTGATTTTGTCTCTAAAGGCAGTGCAAAATAACTATTGGAATGTCTTCAGTGCAGATGTCTGGAAGGCTTTGCAGCTGTACTATTTCAGTGATCTTGGTAATTTTCATTTCGGGAAGGTAAATGGTTGGTGCTGATACCTTAGACCTTTTTTTTTTGCAAAGAGACTACCCTTTTGCTCTTGGGACATTTTTTTTTGCAGTGAAATATCTGTGGAAGTTAGATTTGACCAGAGCTTGTACATCTGTGCTATCCAAACATGCCGATTTCTGTCACATCCCATTTCGTCTTAGTCATGTGGTAGAAAATCATGCCCAAAATGGCTTTGTTTTGTGTCCTGACTTTGGTTTTGCATAATGGTGGTGCTTATGAAGGGAGCTTAAGAATTTGAAGTGTTGATCAGATATAGATGTTTAAGTTAATTTCTTTTTTTTTTTTTTCACCCATTCCAGGCTGAGACATATGGATGTTAATTGGATCTCACCTGTAAGAATTAGATTCAAAGCTGCAAAGAAATTTCATTTGGGTTTTTTTAACGATAGCTCTTCCTTTTTAAAAAAAGTTATTTCTTCCTCTCTCTATTTCCAAACTGTTAGGTGTTTTCCATTAATTTTTTTTTTTTTTTGCCTTGGAGTATCTCCAATAAGAATTATTATCTGGATCCTTAAGAGATTTTTCTTGACAAAGGTTTAGCCCTGCCTGGTCCCTCATTTTCACTGTGTTAATGTGGTAGCCTTTCATAAGCTTGTTAAATAGTTCATGTATTACAATTTGAGGATTGTTTGATTATTTGTAGGTCTTTTCTTCTGTTGCAGAGGCGACCTCCAGATAACTCATTTTATGTAAGAACATGTAACAAGAATCCAAAGAAAACAAAATGGTGGTATCATGGTAAGTATTTAACTAGGACCAGGAATTTTGAAGTTGGTTTTCTTTTTCAGGCTGAAGGCAGTTGAAGTGTAGAAAGGTAGGATAAAGGCATTCAAAGCTTTAAACACTTCTTTTTAACTTCGAAGTCGTTAAAACCCTGTTTCTGAGATACTCTGTGATTTTTATTTTTTTTTAGATCACATTTTAATAATTCCTGATGGAAATTTAAAAACATAGATTTATATATTTTAGATTGAAGGACTGAATTTGAATGAAAGTTCTTGTAAACTTTTAGTCCATGAGAGATCTTAAGTTTGGGGTTGAAGAAGATCCATAATGAAACCAGGTTTAGTTCCAAGCCCAGCTTTTCTGTGTTGTTGCTAACACTTCAAGAGCTTTTACAGTGATTAAAAGATGTGAGGTCCCTTCCAGCCCAGGCCATTCTATGATTCTATATATGTTTGTTAACAGCTGCCTGTTCAAACAGATTTCCACTGTTAATCAGAATTGCCAGTGTGGGACAGCTGACTAGCTTAAAGATTCCTAAGAATTAATAGTGATAAAAAATAGCATACTAAAATTGCTGTGTGTAGTATGACAGTGTCTGCAGCGCTAGGGTTGTGTTGTTTTGGGTTGGGTCTTCTGGTGGACTTCTTTCTTTCTATGTACTCTCTATCTGGCTTCATACTGTGTGGTTTCTTTCTTCTGCCTCAGCATTTGTCATCCTCTTCCCAGGGGTGGGGTTGGCTCTATGTGCTTGTCTTATCTGCTCCTTCGGTGAGGAAAGAAAGAAGGAGCAGGGTAGAGAGTGTCTCTGCTTTGCTTCTCCTCTCTTGTTGGCTAATACTTTCTTTGCTTTCCATAGGAAAATACGGTACAAATGGTGGTTATGGGAGGCCCATGTACTTTGGGAAGGGATGCATTAGAATAAGGAAGGCTGTGTGCTAGGGTGGTGCAGAAGGATTTGATCCCAGCATTGTCTTTCACTGAAAGCTCTATCATAAGACATTCTCTGGTTTTTTTGCTGCCTCCCCACCCCAGGACGTGTTCAGTCCGCTGTGTGAAATGAGACCAGATATTTTGAGATGGTGGGAGTTAATGACTGAAGAGGCAAATGCAAAAGCTTTCACCCTTAGATTCTTAAAACCCAGTGGATGCTTTAGCAAGAAAAACTTGAGAGTTTCATAATGCTTGCTGAGACCAATGGGGTTTTAATGTATGGTGACATAACAGAATGAAACTTCATTTCTTACAATGCACTAATAGAATCTCTCAACCAAGATGACTTCAGTTAGAATCAGGGGAGTGCTGTATGTCATGGGATTAAAGGTACTTAAACTCAGGACTGTTTATCGTGTGGTTGTACATTATGTTGTTTTTAAAATTGATTCCAGGAATAATGATCCTATTGCCTGCAAGGCTGGGTTTTTCAGCTTCACCAGTTTATTCAATAGTCACTTTCTCTTTCTGTTTTTGCACTCTTGTAATGTGTTTGATTCTTCATTTCTAGTCTTGTTTTCTCTTTATTGGCAATTTTGGAAGTATTTATTTTTGCTTGTGAGTTATTTTTAAGGAGGAACAAAGTTTCATTTATTTGCTTTATCTTGCAATTAAAGTATGTTCTGTATACTTTGAATTTCTTCTAGTGTCGTTTTGATTCAGGATTGAAGTCTTTTCAAGGAGAACTGTCTGCAGATAATAATTTGATTTCTTATTTGTGAAATTCAATTTGAGTTAAGCAAAACACCAAATGAGTAGGACAAGAAATGTGTGTTATCTGATGTAGAAAGTTGCTATATAGCTGTGGTTGAAAATCATTAAGATGCTTATAGTCTCCTGAACAAGCCATTTAATTACTTTGCAGTCACTACACCGTGAATGTTTTCTGAAAGTCAGAAATCTCTACCCTTCCCCAAATTCAGAGCGACCTAAAAGCCAACCTGAGGCAAGAGAAAACAAGTCAGTTCATTTAAATGACTTGTAGTGTTTTATTTTGTAAAACTTTCATTTGTTTAACTTCCTTTTTAAGTACTAATTAGTACTGGAAGAAATCACTAATAAAAAATTTAATGGGCTTTTCCTCCCACACATTAAATTCTTGCATTAAAAAATACAACACACCTGATGTCCATCTGACAAAAATTTTCCTAAATGCTAGAGGGTTTTCCTTCAAGTTTTGCGTGTCACTTGCTCCCTTCTCAATTAGAAGTAATTTTGTTTCTCTTCTGTGGACATAAACCAAGACTGCTTGCCTCCTAATTTTAACCACCTCTCTCTGGAAAAGAACTGTCTTCAACATTATGTACACCTGAAAAGATTTACAAGCACTTGGAAAAGGTGATTCTGTCATCTTCGTTTTTCTCCTCCTGCTTCAGTTGAAGTGTCAAATATCTGATCTTGTGGTTGAACCACTTTGGGGTGGGTAAATTAGGGGAGAAAAACCAATCTCAACCAAGAAGGAAAACCAGCTGTGCAAGGGTAACCACTAGGTGCAATAAATGCGATTGCTAATACAAGAACATGTGAAGGGACTTGCAGAGTGGATCTGCCCCTGCTGTGGTGAACTAGTCGTTGGGCTGGCTTAGCTTTCATGTGAAATTGAATCCTTGTGTTTTGCAGAGAAAGAAGAAAAGCTTGTCATCTCTTAATATATGGATTTGAAAGAATATTTTTTTCCCCAGTACGTGGCTGAAATTTACTTAACTGAGAGAAGGTAGTGCATGGTTGGGAACTGATGTAAAGCCAACAGATCTGAACACAGAAGGATGAAGTGGCACTTTGAGATGCATTCTAACATCTGTCCATTTACCTTGTTGTAGATTTTTTGATCTCTCACTTCATCCCTGCCCCAACAAAGCTCTTTACTCCATAAGCAAAGTTACATTGCTACAAATTGATGCCTTCGCAAGCCCTGTTTCAAAACTCCTGGTCTTTGATAACTAAAAAAATTTCTAGCTTGCTCTATTCAGCATCTGTTTCCAGTGTACATTGAATTTAATGTTGAATTTCAATATGAGAGCTGATCATGTTGTATTAAAGATAGAGGGGGATATTCCAGATGGAGTTTTCTTGGATGTCCAGACTGAAATTGGTTTCATAAAGCTGTTGTCTGGCTTTGGTGTTGTCAGGAGGTAGATTTTTGTGAGAAAAGAAGGCAACAGGATTTTGTTTTCAAACCGCACCTCCTTACTGCTTTTGGGTTTCCATTTTGGTTTGGTTTTGCTTGTTTTCTTTTTTTAAACAGGAAGTGTTTTGTCTGGTATTTGGCATAAACTTTTAGCACACAGTTTAAATACTGCTTCTGTCTCTCTTGCATTCTTGTCTAATCTTTTTCACATGTACAGTACGCTACTGTCAGAATGAAGAGGGTTGTTTTACGTGTAATAATATTGATGATCTAATATTTTCTGGTGAGGATGTGTAATTGTTAGCTGCTACTTTATACATACTAAACCTGTAAACAGTAAAATTACTGCTTATGAGGCTTCATTTTGTAGGTGTGTGAGGTTACAAGTTAGTGCATTAAAAAGAGCCAGACAGTAAGTTTGCTTTCTGTTAACAAGCTTAGTATTTGCTGTTACCAAATGCAAATATACTGCAGGTTGATGTGTGGAAGAAAAAGTTTAAAAGGGAGAGCTTTCAGAGAAAAATATTTACTTTAATATTGAGCGTAATAAAGAGAAGATTGGCATAGAACACGCATTTCTGTAATATATTCTGTCCAGTCACAGTATCTAAAACTTAGTGAATGTAAGTTGATTTTCAGGTTTAAGATTTTAGGATTATAGTAGTAACCTATTATTTCTGCATAATTGTGTCAGCTGTAGTTCATGTTCATTCTTCAGAAATAAATGGATTTATATATATGTATATATAATGTATAAAGGGTCGAGAATGCATCAGTAGAAGCCTGTTCTGCCAACTCTTACTGCTTCCTTAAAAAAGGATTTCCCAGTTCGATAACCAGTGTGGACCTGCTGTACTTCAAGGAGGCAAAATGTTGAGCATAGCCCATCTTTCACTTTCCTGACGAGTAGCTTTCTAAATACCGAGTGTGGAAATTGCTGCCTTTTGAATGGAGCATTTCCTAATACTGCTGTGCTAAGGGGGGTGTGTGGATTTTGGACAGTTTGCGCTTGATATCATCGTCTTTTTTTCTTCCCCCCATGTCATTATTGAACAAAACCTCAGAATTATTCGATGGGTGTATTTCCACTGCACGTTACTGTCTATGCTGGGAATTGTTTCTGCGTAGAGCACCTTGCTGATTGGGGTGTAGAATGCTGACATGTTTTCCATAAATGCTCTTCTTTTATTTTTAAAGATGACACATGTTGATGCCACCGTTTTGTGACCCTCGTAGCAGAAGATAGTCCTACTGAGAAAATGAGCACTTTGATCATTCAGTCTTTGAACTTTAACCTTTGACTGGAAGTGACCTATAGGCAATGAAGACTACTTCCTTTGACTGCATTTTTACTAGTGTGCATTCTGGGCGCATGTTGATCGCTGGTTCAGTCCATGCAACTGACATGCTTTTATTAGTCATACAGTATTAATGCAGGTGTCCAGAAATGTCAGAATAATTCCATTATTTTTTAATTTAAGCTTTTCTTTGGAAGAATTCCAGGTCTTCATATATTGTGCAATAACACTTGAGCTCCTTGGCGGTTTTGGTGCATCCATTGCCGGCAATGGACATTGTACCAGGGAAAGGTTTAGCTCCTGCCACACAAAAAGATTGATGCATGACAGAGCTTACGAAAGTTTTGGGTATATTTGGATTATAAGCAAGGTATCTACCATTACCTTAAAGCCACCCCATTCTTCTATATTTGGATTCTATGCACTGTGATCACAAAACTAGCAGCATGAGTTAACATGCCTAGCTGAAGGACTGTAATAAGATCGTTGCATATTTATTAAATTGTTTATCTGCCGTCAGATTGTTTTGACGTGGAAGGTTTTTTCAAGTGACATTGGCAGAGAGGTACAATGTTATCCCTATGGTGAAATAAAACTACTTTTTGTATATAGTTATTCATATCTCTGAAGCAAAGGTATGAGTAATTTAGGGTATGAGTGACTTAATCGAGAATTTATTTTGGAGATAGAAGAGGATGGCAGTGATATAACTGAACTTTCTGCAGTCCCTGATTGGGCTTGTAATTTGTACTTTAGAGCTTTTTCCAAATAGATTGCACACTGTTATTTCCTGCTAGCCATCAGCATGAGCCCTACTGCCTACACCAATTATTTTCATTTATTTATGTGTTTGAAAGCAATCCATATAACATTTTTTGTTTGCATTCACTGTTTCTATTGTTGTATGTCATGTTTGAATGTTTCAAAACAATATTTTGATTGAAAAGCTTTGTCAGAAGATATTTTCATGTAAATTATTTCTTTATCTTGTAAGCATCATCTTGTCTTTTAATCCTGTACTATAAAAAGAAAAAAAAATACATTTTTGACAGAGGCTTAATGTTTTGACAAAAAAAGTGTGGACCTTCTTATTTAAGTTTAGACTATATTTTGGTAACTTGCTTGTCCCACGCAGCCATACCATTTTTTTTCCAGGCTTTTACTTCATCAAAAAAAGGGAAAAAGCCTAAAAATCAGATTGACATTTTTCTATGGAGCAACACTTATTGAAATGATAGTTGTTCTCACCACTCTGTAATATTTTGATACTGCAATTAGGTTGCATTTTTAGGAAGCACTTTTATAAACTTAATACCTTTACACATATGCAAAATTTCTATAACTTTTTTTTACTGTTGCCTTATTATTGCACTCAATAAAAAAAATTAAGTGATAAATGCATGAATGTCTAAATCAAGTAACTACTTGATTTAAAAAAAGAAGCAAAAAAAGCAAAAAAACCCAACAACCAAACCCAGTCCAGAATTAATAACTACAATAACAAACAGAAAATTGGCTGAAATTACTGTTTTTGGTTTGTTTTTTTTTTACTGCTGTATGATAACCGATAAGTTTTATAGCCTTGTACATACTTCTCTGTTACCTAATGTTTAAAACATTTTAAAAAATATAGATGCTTAACTCAGGGTGGTGGAGGTCAGGTGGATTTGCTTCAGAGAAGTATTTTGTACAGCAACTGAATTAATAGATATTACCAGTGAAGTGAGGCTACAATATACTTCAGGAACTGCTATTTTTTCTACTGTATTGAAAATATCTCTTGGCCTTTTAAAACTCAATGGTAAAATCTAGCTTTGGATATAAATTTGATGTGTGTATATATTTTCACAATGAGCCTTTAAAACATAGAATTCAAATACATTTAAGAGCCAAAAGTAATCATTTTAAGCAAATGAAATAGCTCTAGCTTTTTGTTTAGCAGAATTCTACTGTGAGTTAATCAAACTGGTTATTTTTTGAAGTGGTTCCTAGGAAGGAGCAGTAATCTGATACTTAACCTGTATATTCATGTTAACTGCTCTGTGTTGACTGAGACGATTAGTGGATCTTTGAGAACGGTTCACGTAATGGATCCTATCAAACAGTCCACAGGAAAGAGACCTTCTTGCGACACAAGGTAACATCTCTGAAGAAATGGTTCGAGGACATCTCAGATTCATGTATCTTTTCATATGGGGCTCACCATACTACAACACGTGGTTTCGGAGAAGCTTTATGACATACTGTGTGTATTTTGTTGAAGATGGGCGTTGTAGTACAAACCATTATACGTTATGTGACCTGTGCTATCACATGGGCTACAGTGAAGTTAAAGAACTGAATTTATGCTGCTCTTTAATACCCCCCATATTATATGTAGATCAAAAAAAGAAAAAATACAAGGTCGATTAGAAGAGAATGTACCTCAGGTCTTATAGTTTACAGTAGAAATGCCTCCATGGGTTCTTTTGTAGATCTGTGGGTAAGTTCACCTGTATAGAGAGGGCAAAGACAAAGGCTGTATACCACTCAAGCCCTCAAAATAATGCAACTATTCTGACAATGCTATGATGTCCTGAAACAGGGCTTGAATTAGATGAAGGTGGTGCCATCCTTTCCATAGGGTGACCCTGTGTGTGTAACTTTCTTTCACTTGGGAGTTTCTCACGTGGTTATGGAACTGGCTTGAAACGATCTTGCTTTTGTGTCAATGTTCATGTTATTAAACACTTTGTCTTGTGTTTAGTGTCTTTATACTATAACACAATAAATTCTTGTTTTAAAATAGATTACTACCCTTGAATGGAAATACGTGTGGACCTTTTCATGCTGGAGGGCAGAAACACTGTTCCTTACATTGAGCTAGTCTTGAGACAAAGGTGTCAGTAATTCCAAAATATCTGTGTTGGATATCAATTTGGATAATAGTGAGGTGTTCCCTCTTTTCTCCAGAAAGTATCTGTTGTAACAGCTGAAGAAAATAGTTTCTTAAAAAAAAAAAAAAAAATCACTAAGATGTAGTGCTTTCACTCCTCATAAATGATCAAATAGTTCCTTATCATGGTTCTTTGCTGTTTGACAAACACTTCAGATACTGAGCGAGGAGTTTGAGATGCAGGATTCTTGTTTTCTTGCAGTGGTGGGAAGAGATTTTCTGTTACATTATTAGCATCTGTTGGGATTGTTAAATGAAACTTCTGCCTCCTACCAGTAACTGTTTTCATTTTTGTACACTTTTTTATTCAAGAGATGATGGCTTCTGTTTTGGAAAAAAGTAAGGCACTTCATACCTGAAAAACTAGTTTTTGTTAGAAGTGAAGTTTTTTAGTTCATGAACCGTATGTTATGAATACTTTTCTGGATGTTTGATTTTTAGTTATTACTTTAAAATCTGACAAAATGTAGTTCGTGTGCCAGGTTTTAAAGGTGTGGTCTTAAGGTGACTATAAAATTTCCATGTCAGTAATTAAATTTTAAAGAACAGATTAAACAAATGTCTGTCAGGAAAGAGTCAAGTATCATTGATAATAAGACTTTCCAGTTCTGTTCTTGGTGATTTTTTTTTTAAATACTTGTAAACAATTATTAAAATTAATGATGATTTAAAAATGGGGAGGGAAACCCACCTGTGGCACTTGTGTTTCTTAGAACATGTCCTGATGATATTAAAAGCTTTGCAATAGGGCAGCTTTGTAATTTTAAGCTTTGTTGGAGGGAAGCCAGTACACTTTTTACCTCTTCTGGTAAAGCAATTCAGCATTATGCTGTACTCGCACACTCACAAATCCTGATAATTCTAAAAAAATAGGTTTGAACAAGCTTAAAGGCAGTTGCTTCTAATCTGAATCACTCAATCCAGTTTGGATTTGTTCTCATAAGCAACGGTACCTGAGCAGTTGAGTGTTGAACTGGGTAAGGAGAATTAAGCTGCCTTAGTGATATTTCAACTTCAGCTGTGACAGCGTGGGAAGAAAAGACTTGGGATTTGGTTTGTATGCCAGGCCTGTTGTTTCCAGGACTTCTGTGAACTTTCCAAACCATCAGAGTTTAAAATACCTTAATAAAACTGGAAGGGTAAAAATATCATGACGCTTCTTTTATTACATTAAAATATAATTCAGAAATACAAATTTGAAAATACTTATCCACCGCTTTTACATCATTTTACTGATAATAGCAATGCAGAATATTCGGTTCGCTTGCCATATTTTTTTTTCCTCCGAACTTTAAGTACTTTCAAAAGTAGTGTTCAAGGGGTTTTGAGCAGTTGATTCAACTCAAGAAATTCTCTCTGGAACAACTTAAAGTGAAGGTTTTTTTAGATTGCAAAGCAAGAGTCTTTTCAATAACTTTGTAGTTCTACAGTAATTGGTGTCATGAAGTGGCTTCCTTAGAAGTCTGTGTGGGTTTTGTTCAGAAAATTATTTTGTATTTAAACAAAAACTAAACAACAGATCATGCAGTGAATGATACGAGCATAAAGATCAGATTTATAAGCCTCTCTCCACAGTCTTTTTAGCATAATACTCTATCGGAGCTCTTAGGGTATTCAATTTTTACATACATGCTATCTGCAAGTGTAACTTTGTCTTTTGAAGTGTCTTTTTTTTCCCTGTTGATTTCTGCTGGTGAAAGAGCTGCTTACAGGAAACTGTGCTTTTTTGGAACAGGAATCAAGTGAGGAGCCAAAAACCGTAATGATAGCCTCAAGGAAAGATATTACCATCTGAAATCCTGTAACTGACACAGTTGCTTCCCTCATGCTGGTCTGTCTTTTGGTATTTAAAATCTCCATGATAAGTCCTTAGAACTGCTGGTCTTGTCTTCAGCAGGTGGGAACCTATTTTTTGGAGCTCTGGAGTGCTTTTTACCAAGTAGGTCAGGGTTAAATCTGTTGAGATGAATATTCTGGGGCCCTTTCTCTTCCAGGACTACAATGTTATCTGCATGTTGCTAATGCAGTTATCTCGGGGCATTTAATCCTTACAGATAAAATCAAGCAAGATTCCTGCTGTTGTGTCTTCTTGTAGTTTATTGCCACTGAAAAGAAGAAATTTGTATGCTGCCTCCTTCCTTTCCAACCTATGTCAATATATGAGTGGGGATTCTCCTAACTGCTGGAACTGTTTTCCAACAAAAGTTCTGAAGTTGTTCCAAAGCCTTCGAGTGATCAATTACCTCCCTGTTTAGATGCCTTGAGTTTCTGTGCCATGGATTTTTTTTGTTGGTTTTTTTGTTTGTTTTGTTTTGAAGTAGCAAGGCTGCTGGCATTGATCTGTGTGGAAATTTTTGGTTTTTATCAGACCAGCGTTGTCAAACCTCAGTCAAATATAGAGTCACAGATTCAGTGAAGCTGCTCAGAAAATGCCCAGCTATTTTCCAAAAGGAAGGAGATCATCATTGTGTTACAAATCGAATGTTCTTGAGATGAGATAGAAAGCCAAATGTGTTGGTCATCTTCTAATACTAACACAGAAAACATTTGAGTCAGAAGTCTCGGATACAGATCTCGCTTGTCCTCTATGCTTAAAGCACGAGACTGGCCCTCATCTAACTCCTTCCCTCTGAAGGTCTCGTTCAAAAGATGGACAAAATCTGATGGTTTTGAACTCAAATCATACACTGACCCAGTACAAATAATTAATTATCTCTAAACTGTCCACGTACCTACTGAAACATTGTTAGTTGTATTTCACATGCATGAAATAAAGTATACCTTTGCTTATTGGGTGCACACTATTTATTGAAAATGAGTGCTCTGAAAGTAGCAGTGTAGGAATTATGTCACTAAGTAAACAAGTCACAAAGACTGAATCACTCAATTTCCAAATAATTTAGAATATATCAGGCCTGAAGCCTTGATTTGCATAAGGATTTGAGGTTACAGGGGAAAAAAGAAATTGGGGGCATCACCTTGCATAAATGTGTTTTATATCTTACTGAGTTTTAGACTTTTTAAATCTCTAATGTGATTGTGCATTATCACATGCCCCAAGCAGTAATTTCTGTCTAATGCATCGTGCCAGGGCAACAAGTGATTTTGGCTTCCTTAAACAAGTAATAGTCCAGACAATCCTGTGCTGGGAATGATTTTCCAAATGCTCCTGCAAGTTGTGTTGACTGTGGGGATGCCATATGGCGATAAGCTGTGCTCACAAAGTGGGTGGGTGGAAGAAATGAAAGGGGGGGAAAAAACAGTTCTTGAAGGTTAAGTTTGATAGATTTCTGAAGATTCTCAGAGAATCAGTTTGATTTTTGCAATAATAGGTTTGATTTTTGCCTTTGCAATAATTTTTCCAGAAGTTCTAGTCAACTGAGCCAAGTAAATTTCATACTACACCTGACAAGAGATTATGAAGTCCTGCAGGCGAAAACCAGATCTGGTATGGTACTTCGCTATGTATTTTGTCATTCTTGCAAGTTCCTTCTGTTAGCTTCCTTTATTTAGTCTATAGGAATAGGCTAAATCCTATCTAGACATTACTTGCCTACATATATCATCTACCTCTTTCCTTGTCAGCTGCTTGTGGTTTTGTTTTGTTTTTTTTTTAAACTCATTTCTGTGCAACACTTCCTGAAAGTGAACATTACAAAGTCTTACCATTTTGATGTAGATATGAATTGTCATTTTGTCCAGATGGCAGGTTTCCTTACCTTGTGGACTGTGGCATGCAACATAGAATCATAGAATGTTGGGGGTTGGAAGGGACCTCTAGATATCATCTAGTCCAACCCCTCTCCCAGAGCAAGATCCCCTAGGGCAGCCACACAGGAACGCATCCAGGTGGGTTTTGAGTGTCTCTAGAGAAGGAGACTCCACAACCTCTCTGAGCAGCCTGTGCCAGTGCTCTGTCACCCTCACAGTAAAGAAGTTTCTCCTCATGTTGAGGTGAAACTTCCTACATTCTAGCTTTATTCTAGCATTATTCCTTGTTCTATTACTAGGCACCACTGAGAAGAGACTGGCACCTTCCTCTTGATCCCCCACTCCTTAGAGATATATATACATTAATAAGATCCCCTCTCAGCCTTCTCTTTTCAAGACAGTAAGGCTTAAGACAATAAGGCCTAGGTCTTCCTCAATGATTCTGAAATGTAAATCCCTCTAAACTTCTTATCCAGTATTGGTCCTACCTGTGTAAGTATGACAAGAGTTGTCTTGTGCCAGCCAGCCCAATCTGGAGCATCCCTGCACCTCAGTTTTGATGCCTGAGGCTTCTCTTTGGAGTAAACCAAACATCTAATTTGAAAATTTGTGGTTATCTCAACTGGTACCAGTACTGCTCCAGTTACCGATATGAATACCTGAAGGGGGCCTACAAGAACGGTGGGGAGGGACTTTTTCCCAGGGCCTGTAGTGACAGGACAAGGGGTAATGAGCGGAAGCTGGAAGAGGGGTAGGTTTAGGCTAGATATAAGGAAGCTCTTTACTTTGAGGATGGTGAGCCACTGGAACAGGTTGCCCAGAGAGGTTGTGGATGCTCCATCCCTGGAAGTGTTCGAGGCCAGGCTGGATGGAGCCTTGAGCCACCTGATCTAGTGGGAGATGTCCCTGCCGTGGCAGGGGGCTTGGAACTAGATGATCTTTGAGGTCGCTTCCAACCCAAATCTTTCTGTGATTCTAAACTGCATTTGATGTAGGTGTGAAATGTGTATTCTTTATTTTCAGCTGATGTAGTACTTGTTCACTCCGTCACGCTTCACACGTGTTGAAGCTGTGTGTTGCTGCCATCCCTAGAAGTAGCACTCCCCTAGTTGCTCTGACAGCCCTCACTTGAACAGTCGGGCAAACTGAGGCTGAAGCTGGTGTGTGCTGGCGGGAGGTGGGACTGGTGGCTGATCGGAGGCTCTGATTATCCTCTAAAAACAAACATCATTTGACTGGCAATGCTGCCAGTTGTCCTTTTATTGTTTCTATTCATGAGATTCTATAGTTACAGCGGTGTTGGCAGTGCTTTAGTGTTGTTCCTATTGGCTGTGATAAGCCCTTTATGTTTTCTGGTTCATGTTTACAATACTAGTAAGTTCTGAAGCTTTTTTTTTTGCCGGGGGGCAGGGTGGGGAAAGCCTTTTTCTGTATGAAGAGTGTGCATAACGCTGTGTACAAAGCATTTCTTTCTCTTTTCTGCTTGCTGTTTGACTCCATGAATGTCTGACAGGGTCCTTGTTCCAGCAGAACAATAATTAAAAAACCTACTAATGTCTGTGTAATTTACTGTATAATTTTATAACCTTCCCCAGTTGCCTTAAGTACGTTTGTGTTTTTTTTTTTTTTACTTCTACAAAATGGTAGAGATACAAGTCCTTTCCAACTTGCTACAGGCTTTTTCCACTGTCCTGCAACAAAAGGAGTATTTTAGGAGGGTTAGGCTTTGTTTGCCTTAACTGCCCTGGTGTGGTAGGGAATGTAAGATTGTTAGTGAAACACACGGTTTTGTAGCAGTGTAACTTACCTAGCTGGGTGGAAAAGCAGATAAACTATGCAAAATGGAAAGCACCTTACTGGTGGTTTAATTCTCTCCAGGCTAGTTGTGTCCTTTTACATCTACTTAACTGTATCAAGTAAATTCGATGCCAGTACAAGAGTGTGTTTTGCGGTGAGCAAAAAGTATTTAATTTTCATGTCCAACAGTGGCCTTAACTTACTTCATGATTTAAAAGGCCTGATCCCAGCTTTCTCAGTGATCTGTTACCATCTGCTACTTGTTGTCCATAGATACAATTAAGTACAATTTCTCACCAGCATGGCTGTGACAATAAACATACCTAGTACTGGCATGGATTTACAGACAGACCTGTTGTAGCTTTGGCTGTGTTTGAAGTGTGCTGCTGTAGTCCAGGCCTGCCGTGAGAGGCACTAATTGGAATCCAAAGCACTTAGGATGGGTGCGATGCTCTCGAACAACACTATCAATTAAAAGAGCATGTTTGGGCTTGTTTGAAGGCCTGTGTATGTAGTCAGAATGCTATCAGTAAAGCAAAACCCAAACAAAGAAACAAAACGAAACTCAAGCAGCAACCAGGCTTGTAAACAGGAATTTAATTTTGCAGAATCTGTTGCTTCTTTGGCCCATAATTATGCTTTGGCTTTCCCGTGCTACTCTCCTGAGCAAAGCCAGGGAATTCTCATGAAGTAGCAAAGCCTGTTGATGCAGAAGTGGGCCCTTCCTCAGCATCTGGCTGTGTGCTTTGTAGTGGAAATCTTCAGGTTGGTAGCTGTGTTATTATTCTCACTAGCTCATCACACGGTAGTTACATTTGTCTTCACTGCCTGTAGTCATGAGATTTGCAGCCGTGATTGACCTGAATTGTCTGGGTTTTCTTCTAAAATTCTATGATCTATATTTTACAGGAGTAATCCAAACCTAGGGTTTTCTAAATCTAGAAAACATAGGAAATGGGAGAAGTTTCCTGCATTTAACATAGGTGATGAACCTGCATGTATTAACTATGCATAGACAAGTTTATACAGTTACTATACGTACTAACTAGATAGGCATAAACACGCATAATCCTATTTTCTGTAGTTGTAAGAAGGTGGGATGACTGTACAGAAAGTTCTTGTAGTTCTTTGTGTTGAAGATAAATGGAAAATGGTGGAAATAGCTGACACAGAACCGGTTGTGTTGTTATCACCCAAACCAAATTAAATGTGCAGATTAAAACTAGAGACTTAGGGCTAGCTTTTGTGCAGTTTTGGATACATGAACTAGGATAATGAATAGCATGAAGTTTTCTGAATGTGTAATACAATTCCTAATGTTTACTATAAAATAATTTACTGGTAAAATTTCAAATTTCACTAGCAGTATTAGAAAGGTACAGGGTTTTTTAAACAAGGCTTTACTATTTTCAGCACTGATGTGTGAGAGCAGCGGGAGCAAATAATTACAGGGAACATATAATTCTACCTGCCAAGCGATCTGATTTTGGGTCAGTGGGCCAACAAATGAATAGCTGGCTTTGATACCTTGATGACAAGAGACCTAGATGTAAGCTGGTAATTGCAAAATCAGCACGTCGTTTTGGTTGGGCTCACTTCGGTGTCTTATAAAAAAATGATACTTGCTAAAGGAGATCAGAACCTAGAGGTTGCACAATCTCCTTAGTACGAATAGTAATTTTGAAGTGATGGAAAAAGTTGAATATATGCTGACAGGCGCAAGTTGTAGTTCGCTTCATTTAGATCCTTGAAGTGATTGTGTGATTCATCTGGTTTAGGGAACTCTCATTTTAGATGTGAATCATGAAAGGTAATGTGTTATGTCAGATGTTAAAGTTGGGTACTCGTGAGTCTTCACTGGAGCGTGAAGAATAAATGGTTTCCATTACCTGAGAAAACTTGTATAGCATTTACTTGTAAGTTTGTTGTATCTTGATTAGTTCATGTCTCTCATTCTCTGTGCTATGTAAGGTGAGAAATTGTCTTAGTCACTGGTATGACATGCGTTGTCATCAGTAATCTACCTTCATAGTCACAGTCCTGCACTTGTAATTGGGAAGAGCAGTGGCCTAGTTAGATTTCTATTATGAATACTAAATCAAATGCAATTCAAAACTCCTGGCTTTTGCTTTTCTAATGGCTTTTAGTTACTGGAAAAATACTATTAAATAATTAAGTGACCCATTCTTCTGGTGTTAAGCTATTAAGAGTGTTTTTTTTTTTCAGTTGAATGACTGAATATAAATGTGAGTGTGGTTTCCACTTCCTATTGGTATCTTATGAGCACTCTGTATTAGCTTAATTACTCTTTCAACTTCAATATGAAAATATAATCTGGGTTCTCTAATCTACATTTTAAAAATACAGCTAAAAAGAAACTTTATCAAATGCTGGAACAGATTGCTGGAAGAGGTCCTAAAGTTTCTGTCCTTGGAGATTTTCAAAAGTGAGTTGAGCAACCTGTTAACTCCAAAGTCAGATCCAGCCTTAAAGTTCGCCCTACTCTGAGGGGGCGAGGAGGGTGGTGATGCAGGTGAGCTTCAGATGTTCTTGGCAACCAACTTTTCTGTTTCTAATATATTGATTTAAAAAGCAAGCTCCGGTTTCTGTGATTCTGTCAATCTCTTCCTTGTTACAGACATCACTGTGCATTTTTGGATTTTTTTTTGTTTTATTTTGTTGCACTAGTGTGTATGGATGGAAACTCACTTCTTGATGACTCTAAAAAATAATTTACCATTTTAATAATAAAGTTTATCAGTAAAAAATAAAATACTTTAATTTTTGCAAGTCAGCTTGAAAGTACCAGTTGTTTTTTTTCTGAATCTGAGGTTAAAAGTGACAAGGCCAGGCACCTTCAAGTGTCCAGTAGTCATTCACACAGACCAAAAGGAATTACTCTGTACCCTTTGCCCCAGTTAGGCATTTGTGCAGGCATTTAGGCATTAGTATGGCTTTTTTTTCTTCCTGTTGTTTTCAAACTGCATACTTGAATTAATCACTCCTATTAACAACTTACTGAAATGAGATTGTTGGGCAAGTCGTGACACTCCCATCATGTACTAATGGGACAGAGTAGATCAGTATATACCAACTATGCCTCTTGTTTTCAAAAGTCAAGAAGTTTTTAGGTTCTGAGTTGCTCTTACTGGAGGTACTAACTACCTTTTATCCTGTATCTCAAAAGTAGGAGGAAAAAAACAACAACCATAAAGGTACAATAAATCTAAGGAGTGGCTAGTAATGCAGCTTAGTAGTTTGTATATGTAAACCTCCAGTCATATATGAAAATTACTAAAAAGGAAAACACTATCAAGGTCTTAGAGTGATTGTAAAATATTTGATCCTTTATACCTGGACAAAATTATATCTAGTTATCAATGTGTTTTAAAAAATGTGGTAAGTTTTTTTTTGATAAAATGTGTCCTTTTGTATTCAGTTTTCTTTCAGCTGCATGCCTTTTGGAGCACAGAATGTATGTTAAACTAACACTTCTGAGTTGATACATGTATTCTAAGATGTTTTTAAACTAAGCTTTTAGCTACGTAACAATAGCAATATTACAAAAATGTTAGGTATTGAAATAATAGCACAGACTGGAGGTTTTGGAGACTTGTTGGAATTATCTCTATCTGTAGCAAAAAGTTTAGAACACTTGTAACCTGATGCTGACATTCACTGAATGCATTTTTTTCTCCTGGGTGCACTGATACTAAGTATATGCCATACTATACTGTTGTTCTTCAAACTACTAAGTAAAATTAAGGCAAGTAAGAAAAACAACAAAGCCCAGCAAACAGGGAAAACGACCACCCCATACAAACTTTTTATAAACATGATCATTCAGCATCTGAATGAACTTAGGCAAAAACTTGTAGTAGCCTTATGAAAAGTCTTTGCTTTATTATCCATTGCTAAATTATATCAGAAGAATACATAAGAAATTGTATTGTGCTGTGTACTTCTGTGGTCAGTTCTTAAATGAAGTAGGGGGTAAGGAATCTCAGCAACAACAGAGGAATGAGAGGGGGAGGATGACAAGCTACCACAGCTGAATACAGGGTATGTATAGAGCTGTCTTAGCAAATGATGAGTTCCCAAAGTGCGTTTAAACAAGTTTTAAGTTCTGTTAGTATGGATAAACCCTTCCTGTCACTCAGATACTCACAATCCAGCCCTGCCGCTAAATGTCATTAAATGCAGTTGGTGTCTACTCCAAGTTGTCTGCAGTTTACTACCAAAATTCACTGGGGCTGTGTGCTGTTGGAGGGTGTCTGTATCAGGAGCGCTTGGGTGTCCTGTCAGACTGTATCTTTTTCTTTCTTGCTCGGTTTTCATACTGATCCAATTTTCATACTGATCCACCACTTGGTTTCAAGTCACAATTTAAAAAGTAGAAAGAAAATCTCATGGAATAACAGAGGAAAGATGAACTCTGGCTTCAGACTGATCCTGGCTTAAATACCTGTTGGGTTTTTTAAATTACATTTGCTAGATCTGGTGGTCTGAGTCTCATAGCTATCATTAAAATTCAGTTGCCTAGTAAAAAAACTACAGACATCTTTACCCCCACTCACCCCCCCCGCCTCCCCTCCCAAAATAAAAAACTCAGGTTTTGTTTCTAAGCCTGAAGAGTTACCGTGGTCTTGTGTATCAGGTAGGAAATTCATTGCTTCAGGTTCTGATTCATCTACCTGGCTTTGCTGTGGATTTAAAAATTCCTGGTTTGTCTTACTTAGCGAATACTTACTTCAGCCAATCAAGAGATCATACTTTGACAAACTAAATTAGGCAGATTGTGGATTGAACTCGGAAGCCCTCTTAATGAACAATAAACTTTTGATTACTCTGAGATAAAAAATCCGAATGCTATCTTTTCAGCGCTAATGAGGGTCACAAATTAATTTCTTTGATCTCCCCTCCTTTTATCCTTCCATTCGTTTCTAATTTAAAGGAAGACTTCAAGAAACTATTTACCCTTTAATCTCAGTGCTCCCTTTTCTTTTTTTCATTTCTTTGGGCCGGCTCTGCCGTTCTCGGGGACGGGGGGGGGGACAACGACGACGACGCGCGAAAACCTGGAAGGCGGGGACGGGATAAAACACTTCCCGCTGGGCAGAACTGGAGGGCCTAGTGTCAGTTAGGTGGAAAGGGCACGGAAACGGAGCTGCCCCCCAAAAATAAATTAAAAAAAGGCACCGAGTGAGCTACATCTGACTGAGCCCTGGCACCCAGCAGGGCCCGGTGGTGCCGCGGCCTCGGCACCGTCGGGTGTGGGGAAGCCCCGCCCCAGCCCCCCGCCCCGCCCCTCGCAAGGGTAAGGGGAGCCTCCGGGGGTGCACGGGAGCCTCGGGAAACCGCGGGCCCCACCGGGGCTGAGGGAAGGGGAGCAAGGGACGAGCAAGGCCCCTCTGCTCCGCTAGAGGCGCTGCGCGCCGGGCAGGGAAAGGGACGCGGACGGGGCCATTCGTGCGGCGGGAGCGGGGGGGAGCGGGGCGCCGGGCGCGGCGCCGGGAACCCTTCGGGGGCGGTGGCGGAGAGGCGGGGGTGGCCGGCGGGGATGGGGGTTGCTGGCGGGAGGCGCTGAGGCGGCGAAGCGGGGCGGCGGCGGGAGGGCGAAGTGAGGGGAAAAAGGGGGGGGGGGGGGCGGAGTGGTTGGGGCCGGCGGCGGCCGCCGCGGCGGCGGGGTCAGTTCTCTTTAGTGTTTGCTGATGTTGGAGGCGTCCCCAAAGTGTCCCCGTGAAGCAGGTAACCGGGCCCGCGGGGGGCGGCCCCGCCGCCGGGCGGGGAGGCCGCGGGTCTGGGGGAGCAGCGGCAGGGCCAGGCCAGAGGGGAGGGGGCTGCTTCAGCCATGATGTCCGAGTCGCCGTCCCGTCTGCCCCTTTCCTCCCTCCGGGGCGAGTGCTCCGCCGTGCCCGGGCGCCCCCCCCCCCCCACTTCTCCGGAGCCGGGCGGGCGCCTCTGCGCCACGGCGCTGCCGGCCCGCTCCCCTTCGGCGGGGGGGCGGCGGTGGAGGAAGGAGGTGGCAGCCCCGCCATCCGCCCCGAGGCCCCTGCCCGCCTCCTTCGCCGGTGGCTGGGGGCGGGTGAGGGCACAGGTGGGTCGCCCCAGCGCCGCCACCGTCTCCTCGGGCCGCAGGTTAAGAAGGTGCCGCCGCCACTCGCCCCGCACCCGAGCCCGATTGCTGGCAGCGGCCGTCGCGCCGAGGCCGGGCCGCGGCCGGCCGGGCCGTGCCGTGCGGTGGGGCCGGGCTTCGTCGGGGAGCGTGCCGGGCCTGCCCTGCCTCGAACCTCGGGAAGTAGTTGGGTGCGACCTGAACTTGCCCCTCGTCCGTAGGGCCCGGCCCGGCGTGCCCTGCCCGGGCCCGGCAGCGCCGGGTTGAGGTACGCAGCCTCGGGGGCGCTGGGCGGCAGCTCCCGCCGCCGGCGGGGCGAGGGGCTCCGGGCGTTGCTCGCCCGGCCTCGCGGCTCGGCCGCCGGGTAAAGCCACCCTCGCTTCGCGCATCGTGCTGCCCTCCCAACCCCCTTCCCCACCCCCCCAAACTTCAGACACGGCCTGAAACTTCGCTAGCAGGACCTGGGCTCTCCCGCTCCCAAAATGGATGTCGGCATCTCTTCCACGAAGCGATGGGCAGGGGAGCGGTTTGCCGGCCTCTGCCCGGCAGCGGGGACTTGGGGGCTGTCGCTGGAGTGGGGGGGTGGCACCCAGAGAGAACCGTGCTGTTCGACGGCCTAGCTCAGGCGGTCGGCAGCATTTTCCCGGTGTTGGTGTCTCTCTGGTGGGAGAAAGTTCCTCTCGATCGCAGCCAGGCCTGGAAGTCACAGCCATGTCCTCCTGGGAAAGCGTGGGCTGCTCAGGGTGCACTGGGAGGGCGAACCCTACAGAGGAGCTGCCTGTTCCATAGTGCTCAGGGTCCCATCCACCGAGCCAGTGATACCCAGGTGAAAAATTTCCCTGCAGTGCATCTGCCTTACAGCCAGCGAGTGGTTTCTGTGGATACCAAGACATAAGCTTCTTGGGATGTTCTTGGAATGCTTCTCGTGTGTCCACCATGGCGCTAAAAAAACATTTATGTTATACAAAAGAGTAGATAAAGTGTTGCTGCTACAGCCCTTTTCTTTACATGAAATACTGTCTTGGAACAGTGCTGAGGAACGTACAGGAATAGTCACGGCGTTGCAAGGCACAGGTGAGACTCTGGTGTAACTAGGTGTAGTTGCATTGTGCTTCTGTAAGAGCGCGTAACTTTCTGTGTCTTGCTTATGTTACTCGTGGCGTCAAGGTCTTCCTGAGCTGTGTGATAACTCCAGGTTAGCAGTCTACACTGGCGTAGTAATATTAATGTGTTTAAGCCATTTACTAAATACAGGAAGATTCTGTACTGGCTTTGTTGTGACATTGCTGCCTGTATAAACAGTACCAGACTGACAGATTTCTGAATGAAATATTTTTTCTAGAAAGCCAGCAGCAGTGTAAGATTTCCAGGCGCTGAACCTTAGCTTTGCCCTAGAAAAACTCCTGGAGAGAGAGATTTCGGCTCTTGCCTATCTTTGCTAAGAACCCTATTGCTGACAGCTAGGAACAGGATTGAGACCACCTGCTTGTTCATAGTTTTTGAGGGAAAGGGATAATTCAGATTTTCTTGGCTTTGCGGAGAGATGTAGAGCAACTTTCCTCAGCTTTAGCAGAAGTCATCGAGCTTGGGTTCAGTTCAGGCTGTAGTCTGGAGGCCAAAGTCTTTATATAATTCATTACCAGCATAAGCTACCTCGTCCCCCAAGAATTATGTCAAAATCGTAATAAATCTAAATAATGTTACATCGTGAGTTATGGAAGTAGATTGTAAAGGAACTTCCTAATATTATTTGCAGGAAAACCTGGTCACAGGTGTTTTAATAACTTGCTCAAGTTTAAAGCACTTAATCAGCACCTTCCTTGGGGGCAAATACCAGGCTCGATTTTCCTACACGAGTTTCTAAACATAACTCCACCATAATCCTGGTTTATGTTGGTGTGAATGTGGGAAGTGAATCACCGCTGGCTGCCAGGGCTCAGTCAGATGTAGCTCACTCGGTGCCTTTTTTAATTTTTTTTTGGGGGGGAGCTCTGTTTCCGTGTTTTATTTGTGAAGTGCCGTGAAAAATGACCTTGGGAAGGTTAGGCAACAGGCCGTAGAGAAGCAGATCCTCTGATTCCAAGTCTGCTTCTCCAGCCATTAGGAAAGCTGCACCTGTCATGCTCTGTCTCCACAGTTTGTTTTGACCTGCCTGAAATACATGGCTATTGATTTGCCAGTCTTCAAAAAGACTGAAAATACTTTCATCAATTATGCCCAGTCCTTCAGCCCAAAATATGTTGTGTTCTAATATCCTACCATTGGAGAGTGGGCCTTAGTAAAGTGTGTAGTTTTTAGTGCCGTTTTTTTTTTGTGTGTGTGCTTCATGAATATGTGCATACGGGTGCACAGATTTTGTCCCATTGGAGAGTCAAGTATCTACTTCCTCACATGGGTCACACTGGTGTGATGGGGAAGGACCTAACTGCATCTTTTCAGGGCAACTTTAACAGTATAACTTCTGTTAATAAGCCACCAAAGCTTCACTTTTCCTTCTCCTCCTTACACTGATTTCTTGTCAGCAGCATCAAAATCTGAGTGAGGGTGGCAGTTGTGCTCAGGGAGGAGAGGATATGCGGTGCAAGCAAGGGATTCGAGTTAGTGGGAGCACGTGACAAACTCCAAGAAGAGAGGAAATGGAACCAGTTAATACATACGTGTATATATTAAAAGTCAAGGGCTCTGCGTTTAGGGGGTCTGCTCATTGCCAGTGACCAGTCATGATCAGTATTATCTGAAGTAGTTTTGCATTAGGAGATCGAGAGTTCAGTAAAAATCTGAAGAGATGTCTTGTCAGGCGTTGTTCTGGAAACTATTTAGAATAAAAAAATTGCTTGTCACAACTCCTAATCTAAAAATGAATTTTGAAAAACCATCTGTGGTAGTGTAATACTAAAGTCACATGCTTGTCTGTAGCTGTTGAAGTTTGTTCTTACTTCATCTCACCAGCAACTGTTTTGTGGGGTTGGTTGGTTGTTTTTGTTTTTTGAGTTTGTTTGGTTTTTTTTAAGCTGGTAGTAGTTGGAAAGTTTCCCAGTAGTGAAATCTGTACTCCAAGATCACAGTGTGCTCACCTGTGTCATACCACATCTTTCCTTCTGCTTTAGTCAAGTACACTTCTGTGTATCACTAGTATGTTACAAATTTATTGACACTTAACCAGGTTAAAACTATGCTACTTTCTTTATTCATGGTAAATAACACTCTTTTTGGCAAAGTAAATTATTTGGTTTTGTGACTCCAGTATATTTCCCTGCCCCCATAATCTCCTAATTTAGTCACCATTAAAATGATGGGGGAGGGTGCTTTTTTTAGGCTAATTAGAAATCAGTGTGTGAGCCCAGATTCCCTTTGGTGTTTGGGGAGGTCCCTTGCTGATAGCTCGTGGCTATGGATTGTGTAAGTATGGGTTAACCTGCTATCCATAGTTTCTGGGAAAAGGCAGCTTGCTAAGATGTTAACTACGTGCTTAAAGGGTATGTTTACAGTTTCATCTTCTTCTGAAAACTTCCAAAGGATCATACTGGCAGTGGTCACACTTCCAGTTTTGCTGCTTGCCAGCTTTGAGGAGGCTGTTTGCCTCCAGGCTGAGGGAAGATGTTTTTAAGCATAGGAGACCAGATTTTCTGGGGAAATTTCTTCCAGTGGAAATGGTCACCTGTTGGAACAAGAAGAATGCTTTAAGAGGTGAGGAACCTAATTTTTATTGCTATTGTTATTCTTAGTTTCCTACTTTTGGCAGCTGCTGTGTATTTGTAGATTCCAGTTTCTCATACAATAAACCCAGTGAAAAAAGAAGTGGTGTTACACAAATATAAGGAAATTTCAGTATACTAGATGTGCACGTTGGTGTCAGTAGCTGAAGTTGACCATAAGTCACTGGCTGTGACAGAGAACTTTTTCTGTGTTACCCAAATAACACAACGATGCAAGTGATAAATTTTGAAGGGAAGAAGTCAAGATACACTGTTCCCAAGGTGAAAGTGCAGAGCTGATACAGCACAATGGTGGGTCAATTTGTAGGATATCCTGTTGTACTGATATAAATAAAGAAATGAAATAACAAAGTCTGTAGGAGCTTTGGCTTTATTAGACAAAATAAGAACAAGAAATAATCTAAAATTTCTTGTTAAAAAGTCATGTGGGGTTTTTTGACCACTTAATATTTTTTTTCACACTCCTGGTCCTTCAGTCCTGGTTGCTCAGCTTTTTCCTTTCCAGATTGTGGAAAATGTCTTCTCTGCGTTTTGTTTCCATCTTCTGCATCTGGGCGTACTCAAACCTGCCTGCCTTGAACGGTGTTTCATCTGTGGTGGCAATGTCGCTCAGGTGGATGTTGCCAGTGGGTGTTGTGCTTAAGAACATACACCCAAGAGACGTTCCTTTTGTACCTATTTAAGGCTTGGGAATTTTAATGAATGACTCCAGAGGGATTTTTTTGAAAGCCCTTCTGACCCTCTTATAATTCATCACAAGACACTTGCTGGTCGTGTATGAAATGAGTGTCCTTTTAGCGTCTACATGGCAAATAAGGCTGTCTGTTCTTTGGGAAAGGGAATGAGAGGCTAGTCGTGGATCAGAAGGCAGGTAAAGCTCAGCCTGGTTTCTCAGAGATGTCTCTCAACAGTCCCTCTTAGCTGAATCCCAGATCCACAGGGTTAAATAGGGGATTTGACCTTTTCCCAAGGGAGAATGATCCACATTGTCTTTTCCTCACCTGTCTTCAACTGACCAGTCTTTATCAAGCCTTAAACAAATGAAAAGTCAGTGAGGACTGGATCCTATTTCCATGGACTTGATGGAGTGGTCATTCGTGAAGACATTCTGGATGTGGACCTGGAGGCAACCAGAGGTATTTGCCATTTCCCAGGAGAAGAATTTATAGAGCACTTCAGCTGTTATAAGGCACTTCTGAAGCTGGCCATTTCACAAACTGCTGTCAGTGGCAACTACCAGAGGAGGTGGCTTTGGAGACTCTTTTTAACTTGACCATTAAACTGCACTTAAAACTTGGACTCTCTTTTTTTGATTCTCTTCAAATCCCCTCCAGTCAGAGCCTCTTGATATGTTCTGACATTAACCTTCATGATAGGTAGACATGAGAGCAAACTGCTGCTGTAGCTGGTGAAACAGATCTTTAATACAGTAGCTTTGACACCGTACTTCAAGTATTTAAAAAGAGATGCAAGCACAGTTTACTAATTCTGCATCTGTCTGTCTGTCTGTCTGTCTATCTATTCACAGTAGTACTTTGACTCTATGTTCACTGGAAATTTTGACATCTAGCACCAAAAAAAAGAGCAGTTGTTATTTGCTCTCATTGCAAATACTCCCTAATACTATTTGCCGTTGTTCAGGGACCTCATAGCTGACAGGAGCAAGGGAAACATAGTTACTGTCAAACTAATATACCTACTACATCCCCGAGGTAGGGCAAGACAGAGCAGTGCAAGTGAAGAGGCTTAACTGAGGCGGTTCTAGTTCCAGGGCCTGCTCTGCTTTTCAGTTGTGTGTGTCTGTTATTGCGCCGGACTGCAGACCTCTGCCCCGTGGCTCTGGGGTCTACGCTTCTACCTAAACCGCTGCGTGTCCTTGCAACCTGGATGTTGGATGGCCTTTGGGCTAAGAGCACTCCTTCCCATCGTTAACACAGGAGGTGAGACTGTATTAGGCATTTCTGTGTAGCCAAATAGCACGTGTCCTGTTGGAGATGCTAGAAAACAGGTCCTTCTTCCCTTTTTGAAGTGTTGTTTTAATTGATTTTGGTTTTGAAGGTAAGGAATGGGAATCGTAGCTCAGTAGTGAACAGAAGCGTTGGCTTCTGGCAAGTTTAAAAGCAGATGTCTTATTTCACTCTGGTTTAGGGTAGTTCCAGAGTCACAAAAGCTGACTTTTTACCCTGCTGAAGCTAATGGCCCTGGAGTCCTGAAAGTACAGTAAGTAGTGAGAAGGATATTCCCTGAAGGGCAACTCAGAGCAACATCCATTCTGTCTCCAGGTAGTCGTGAGCCTATGCGATTGGAAACAATATTTGCATTCCTCATACATGCAAACTTCTCTTTCATTTTCACTCATTTCTAGGTGGTTTTTCCTTTTATTTTGACTCATTTTATGTTACCAATGAATCGGATTGCGCTTCTGTCCAGAGTTGTCCTTTGTTTTATTTCTGACTCTCCTTCTTTATAAAAAACTTGAAAGATTTTTGAATTCACAATTTGTTTACATTTTTTCCTGTAGTCGTTATGCTTATAACTTCCTTTGATCTGGGGACACAAGTTATTCTGAATCATCAACTGTATGGATGAAGTGCTTTTATCTGCTATCTCATGACGTATCCTACTTGATGTTTCTAACCACTAGTACATAAGGAAGAAAATGTCTGGTTTTGCTATGCTGGTTCTGTGCCCTCTGTGCTCAGTTTGAACCAAATCGCTTTTTACCAGCACTCTTCCTTTCTGCTGTTGGTTGTTAGTTCAGTATCCTTGCTGATTCAACTCCAGGAATTAACCTTTGCCATCCTGCCAGATGTGTGTAGTCTCTGTGGTGCAGCAGAATGTCTGCTCAGTGTGGGGCAAGTTTATAATGTTTAGCACGGATCATATATCCAACAGTTTTTCTTCGGTGTTTTCTGCCTTTGCTAACTCCGACAGGATTTCTAAGTATACCAGTAGAATTTTTTCCTCTTCCCAGATTGTCAAAATTTTCTATAATCTGTAGTTTCCTCCAAAAATAAATAATACATTTGACTATGTTTCATCGCACAGCTTCATAATTTCTGTCCAAAGGATGGGTTTGCTACAAGGAATCAATAGATGATTACTTTCCTTGTGTACTTTGCTGAGTTGTTAATGATTCTTTTCATTCTCAGGATGCTTGAGGAGTCTGAATTGGTAGCTCCTTGCTGCATGTGGCTGTTCCTTTTGGCTTTAAACTCTTCCAGACACATCTCTTCGATTCTTGTTTGTTGGAGTCCGATATTAGTGGCCTCAGGTCACCACTGGCTACATAATGATCTGTCCACTTCCTTAGTTTTTGGATTCTGTTTTCATTGTTTTTGAGCTGGGAATGGGTCATCAGTTTTTGAAAAAGTGCATGACCTTGGCTCCAAGCATAATGTCTCTAAGCTGTTAATTTTGTCCAGTTGAAAACTTAGATCTTGTGCTTTTCTTCAGTCAGGGAAGTTGGTACACCCAATCCAATACTCAGTAATTATTTTCCCTTTACTCATATGCTGAGGAGGGCTGCACTTAGAATAGGGAGCAGGCTCTGTGAGTTCATTGCAGAACACCTGATCTGACGAGGTGCCCTATGCCTGCGAGCAGGGGTCTTATTGTGTCCCACAGTGAACAGGGAGCCAATCTCATGAGCTCTATGTTGAAATTGTCATATATCCAAGCATCGCAAAATGTGCCTGTGGGAGAGCTGAGTGAACTCCAGCAGAGATTCATGAGCAGGAGATGTCAATGGCCCCAGCTGTGTCTAGGAACTGCAGCTTCTTGGAATCTGTGTGAGATTTCAAGTGGGCATTCATCACTCCAGCTGTGCAGTACCATTTTTCTTTCAATACTCTTTAAGGCACACAAACCAGAATTTTATCTACTTCTACTATTAAAGCACAATACCTGCTGCTTGTCCTGTGAAATCACCCTCCCTGAGGATCTTATATCTGTAAATGATGGGGAGTGATCACAGCATGAGGAGTGCTGGTAGCAGGAGCTGTAACTTTTTGCAAAGAAAAGGACACGTCTGCTACCTCACCAAACTTTGCTACTTGAAATTATGTGAGTACTTTGTCACAGACAGTCAATGAAAACCAAGATAATTTTCTGTATCCGTTAACAATATGCGGTTTCTAAATAGGGAATGAACTTTTAGTCGAGAAGTAATTTTTGCCTGGTTCAGAACAAAACAATTGGAGGGATGTTTTACTTAGAATGAGAGTATTGTGATTTAATATCAATCAAAGCTTATTTGAGATCTTAGGAATATAACTACTAGTGCTAGCACCAATTGAAAAAAAAGTACAGCTTTTAGAAATATACGTGGAAGAAATCTAAAGATACTGATTAAAAAAGAAACTGGACTCTAGGAAGGAGCTCTGATAGACTACAGTAAGGAGCTACAAATAGGGAACCAGTTATGGCTTTGATGCAAATGAGTCCGTAGCAGCAGTGTGTCACATCTGAGTCATGTTTTTTTTCATTTGCCTAATCTCCTGGACTTTTAAACTGGTGATTAATTGTTAAACTGGTAGCTTAGGATTCCCTTTTCAGCTATTCTTCATCATGAAAAAGCTTAGTAACTAATTTTTGTTTAGCCTAAGGCAAATGTGCTTTACCTACCCGTCATCTGCAGTAAGATGGTATCATGATGGCTGGATACGGTGGCAGCCAATAACTATTTCACTACGACCCGTTGAGTCTTGGTGCAATATTTAAGTGGATGCACTTGGATGACTTGTCACAGAAAGTAGAAAGAAGATAAATACAAATATTTCAAATAATTTGTTCCACATTTTTTCTAATCTCATCTGCTGTTGTCACAGTTTCTGGAGCCACTGAATTAATTAGTTGTCTCCTTGAACCTTTCTGGTATGTTTTGTGGGGGTAAATTATGATGTAGCCCTGGTAATTCAACTTAATTGGTGTCAATGTTGCCTAGCATTTCTCTTGACTGTTTTATTCTCCCTTCTCCAAGGACTGTGGGACCAGGCAAGGTAATCTTTAAAAATGCTGCAGATATGTCTGTGTATTGCAGAGTGGATAAAAACTGTCAGTTTTCAAGAAGTCGTAGGTAGTTTGTAGTCACGTTAAGGGAGAGATCTGAAGAGTTACAGTGGTAGACAGCCAGCTTTTGTCTTTTGGATTAGTGATTGCCCCCAGCTGCAGTAGGTGAATACATGGAAGGGTCTTACCCTCTAGTGTATGTGATGTTCTGTATGTGTGTTCTATGAGTGTACTGTATGTGATGTTCTGCCTCTGATCTGTAAGACTGTGTAGGCATCTATAAGCTACTTTTTTGGATACATCTCAAACGATGATGGGTTTTGGATGTGCATGGCTCTTATAATCACCTTGCTATTTCACGGAGGAATTTTGTATTTTCTTCTCTGTAATAATTCAGGGTATCCTGGATGTGTCAAACTAATGTCTGTGACTGAACTGTCATTTTGACTGTATGGTTTGGAGTCTTTTCTGGGCATAAAATTTGTGGCAGCATGAGAGCTGGATTAGCTTATATTGGCTATTGGAAGTTTCCATTTTTTTTTTTACTATCTCCTGTGTTTTCTGGGAAGCAACAATAAATTGAGGAAAAAACTTCCTATTGAGTTTATCTTTGTAAGGTAGCAAATATTTATATAAACCACCATAATTTTTCCACCTTTGCTCTTGGGTTATAAACTAGTTGAAAAGCATTGAGATGCCTGGCTCAGTTTCTGCTGCGATAGATTGGCTTTCCTTATATTTTACTTTTCTTCTGCAATTGAAGTCTTCAGGTTGATAGCCTGATTGATCTTCCTTGTCATTTCAAATGGGAGTTTTGTAATTAAGCTATCCAAACTGTCCTAGTGTCCTGTCCCCATGAAGTGTTTGCTCTTGTTGCAGCCTGCCTTCTCTAAGGGGTTTCTGGACGTTTGATTTTTTTGTTTTCTTGCAACCTTTGCTTCAGTGGTCCTTGGTGTCAGCGAGGCTGTTTTATGAGAATAGCAATCCTTTTTTCCATCACGGTTCAAGATGAATATTATCAAAGTTTCCCTGGTTAGGAGCTCTGTTCCATGTCTGCCTGAGAATTCTTCACTTGAGACTTCAAGTGGCCATCCGTAATACACAGGACCTGACTGTAATTTCATTGCTAGAAGAGAAAATGAGCCACGTGTACAAGCTGGGGTCGTTGAGTTTTGCTGTACACAATAAGATTCACCGTGGCCTGAGTTGCTCCTTTCTCAAGCTTTTTCATGTCAGCCTCGCTGTTGCCAGGGAAGCAAGGGAAGGGTTGCATTCCTGCCTGTCAGTACGCTTCACTTTCTGTTAAGTTTCTCTTGTTAAAAGTTTTTAGGCTCTTGCACATGCAGAGGTGCACGGTTACAGTCAATGACCTACGTTTTCCATCATTCCTTACAAAAAGACCTATTTTAGGCAAACGTATTAGGTGGGGAGCCTCTCTGCAAGGGAGTTTATTTGCTTCTGTGATTGTGTCTGTTTTAGTAAGTCCATGATCACTTATTTGTTGAAGACAGGTTTGGCAGTAGACCAGGTAGGCTTCAGTTGCCTGTATTTTGGCATCTAGTGCAGTTGGAGACACTAAGTTATCCTGTCTGGTCTTCAGCTGCCATTCAGCGGTGTGGTTTAGCTAATCCTAAATTAGAAGCCTACTTTTTGATCACCTTGAGTAACTCCCTGGATCCACTGGCTCCATTGACTGACTAGTGGTGTAACACAGTTGGTTAAACACGTACACTACTGCCATTTTATTGCCTTTTTATGTCAGGTTTTGTCTCAGCCATGTGCCCCATGCTGTGTCAGGTGTGGCATGGGTCTTCTGAGAGAGGGCTGCTGCTTGTTGGAGCAGCAGCTGTTGGAATGTGCAGGTACCCAGTTGTAATATCTTAGGGCATCTCAAATAGCACTGGTAAACCCTGGGTGGACTGCTGAGTTCCGTACTGTATTTCCTTTGACTCAGCCATTTTGCTGACTGTGAAAAACTTGGTTCTGCGATTAGTTACCTTTTCTGCCTGGTTTGGTTTTGTTTGGAAATTTTCCTTTCTTTTTGAAATTGCACAAAGCTATTGTAAAGAAAGTTGTTAGAGGAGGACTGAATTGGTGACAGGTGAAGCAGTTTCTGGTTCAGTCTTTTGAGTATTAAGTCCTTTTTTTGTTTGTTTGTTTTAATGTGCTTGTCCCATGTAATAATTCAAAAGGGAAGTTGAGCTGACTGCTGGTTGAAGAAGTGGCTGAAAAGTATTATGAGTGAAGATTTTTAATCTGTTCAATTTCCAGCTTGATTTCTTTTTTTTTTCAAAAATACCTTCTTGCCTCTCCTCAGAAAGTTTCTTACTGAACACATACAGGAGTTTGCAAAGAATATTCCTCCATGAATGATAATATTCTTGCAAAAGCAACTTTTGTTTTTTTTCTGAAAGTGTGGTGGGATTTAATGTTCTGACCTGGTGTTCACTGCAGCCTCCTGGCCCTGCCTTGCCTTCCTGGGCAACGCTCTTCAGCTCTGGTCTTAGAGCAGAGGAAGCCACTGGTAAAGGAGCTGTGAAGTTGGTCCTCAGGGGCTGAGCTTAGCACTGAGCCTTGCAGCTCCTTGGATTTTGAGTATTAGTCCTTAATATTCTGTGTAAATTCACCTTCCTTTTTATTTATGCTTTTTATCTTTGGTTGTAAATTATTTTGTCAAAATAACCAGAATAAAAGAGTTAGTGATTTCTCATTGTCTTTGTACTTCTTAAAAGCATTTTACTTTCCTGGCTTAACTTCGCTTGCTGTCATTATTACTTAGTTATGCCCAGATTTAAGTGAAGTTAAGTTTAGTGTAAGACACTGTAAAAAAACCCAAAAACAAAACCAAAAAATAGGCCACAGGTTTCTGAAGGTGAAGTCATCCGGGGATGAGATCAGAGGTTTTGTGTGGAACGGTGTGAGGGAGCAGAACTTGGGTGCGTGGTTTGGCAGTGAAGCTAAGCTGATTAGCAGGAGTCGAAAGGGCTAATTCCCTGCACCCACTCCAGGTCAGAAGTTTATGGCCCTCCCTGTGCAGAGACGGACACTCCTCTGATCTTCCTCCTCACCCGCACGTGAACTGGTTGGGTGAGGCGAACGGACAGAAAAGTATTAGCTTTTTGCTGTAGGGAAGAAAGCACATGGGATTATCCCCTGCTATGGGCAGCAAGTCATGAGATCAGGTCGGCTCTTGGCAAACCACCCCGAGGAAGGCAAAAAGCAACAAAATGATGGAGGAGCAAATGGGGACAAACACTGGGGACCAGCAGGAATGTAGAATATGTATAGAGTCCATGTGATTTCATCTGTAGTTTGTCAATTTTGCCTATTTAAAATGTGTAAATGAGATAAATTTTGTTAGTAATGCTAGATAACCATCTGCTCACTGTTGCTTGAAGTCATGCTCCTGCTAAACTGTTACTGTGTGGCTGTCTCATTATTTGATTTTATAAAACAGAAAAGATTGAATTAACAGCTGCTCTGAAGGTGATGCAGAGCTGTGTGTTTTCTGTCATCCCCAAATAAGATGCTGGATATAACATGGTAAAAAGAAATTACATGAAGCTTGGACTTTTGTAGTACTTCTGTATATTAATGTACATATATGTATAAATATTTACCACAAGCGTGAGAAACGGCATACCAGGAATACATTTTACCTTTTGACAGTTTTTTGTGCCTTTGTGTAGCTGAGTGGGTGAAGTAATATCAGGAGAATTGAAGGAGAGTGTTGAGTTTAGTGGAATTTTAAAGCTGAAACTAAAACCAAATCCTCCTTAATTAGTAAGCTGTTAACTCTGTAAGGGTTCTGTGGTTTGGGACTTTCACGGAAGAATCATATTAACAAACTACTAACCAAAGCAGAGGATGGTCTGGAAAAAAACCTTGAGATGCCGCATGCTAAGACACTCTCCCCAGTCTGTTGTAATGCTGTTCCTGTACCTTTCACTATTTTCATTAATGATGTGGGTGAAACAGTGCACTTACTAAATTTGTAGATGCTGTAAAGCAGGCTTAGGGGAGACCACAAGCATTTCAGAACTAGAATTAGAATTCACAATGATCTTGAAAAATTGAAACAAAGGTGGTGGGGTTTTTTTTTGGTTTTTTTTTGGTTTGTTTGGTTTTTTTTGTGTTTTTGTTTTGTCTTGTTTTTTCTTTTGTAAGGTTGGATGAGGCCATGAGCAACCTGGTCTAGTTAAGGGCATCCCTGCCCATGACAGGGAGGTTGGATTAGATGATCTCTAAGGTCTCTTCCAACCTCAGACATTCTGTGATTCTAAATAATGCTTTTTCAGTGTTTCCATGTTGTGAAAGTGTGTTAAACATGAAACGTCACGGTTTGGTTTTCTGCCTTCTGTGCCGGAGGGCGATGAAAATGATCAGGTGGCTGGAGCACCTCCCCTATGAGGACGGGCTGAGAGAGGTTGTTTGGTGTGCAGAAGAGAAGGGTCCAGGGAGACCTTATTTGAGCTTTCCAGTATTTAAAAAGGTCATATGGAAAAGAAGGGAAAGGACTCCTTATTAGGGAGTGTAGTGATAGGACAAGGGGTAATGGTGGTGAAGCACAGGAACAGGTTGCTCAGGGAAGCTCTGGCAGCCCCGTCCCTGGAAGTGTTCAAGGCCAGGCTGGATGGGGCTTTGAGCAACCTGGTCTAGTGGGAGGTGTCCCTGCCCATGGCAGGAGGGTTGGAACTAGATGATCTTTAAGGTCCCTTCCAACACAAACCATTCTATGATCTACTTTATCTGTCTTTGTTTATTCGATTAGTGGGACATATTCTAAGAATCATTTCGCCTGAGCATGTGTAATTCATGTCTTGTGCAGTAAGATCTGAGGATATAGAGTGATTCATGTTCCAGAAAAGTACAAAAAATTATAATAATCAGAAAAATATAGTTCTTTATGTTGTATTGTGCTTTTTAGCATGACACAAGTGTATTGTGTTTCCTAACTTACAAGAAAAATTAATGAAGTACTTGACAGCAATATTTTTCACTTCAAAATGTGAGAATGTTTTGTTTAGGTTTAATGTTAGTTTGTTTAGTTTTGGTTAATTTTAGTGTGAGGAAAATTCACAGCTTATACATAGTTTAACAGGAAACTTAATACTAACTGTTTAATGAAACCTGTATGACTGCCTAAGTACAAAGTGTTTTCAAAAGCAGAAATGAAGTAAAATACAATTGTTTTGTATTTGCATCCCTTTAAATGCCTGCTATAGCATTTCTAATACAGCTGTGCAGGTTAGAATAAGAAAGGAAAAAACACTGCAGCATTTCAGAAGGCACCATAGGCTCTGGAATGTAACTTTACAGTAACAGCACCACTGTGACTTGCAGACTTCAACTGGGTAGACATGGATGTGATTAAGACTGCAAGAAATATCGTTGTTGTGGTGTCTCGGCATGGCAGCTGGCGGTACAATAAAGACAAAAAGCTGACAGTCACAGCTGCGCAGTTCAGCTTTCGCAGAGAAATCCAAGCACTGGTAACCACTGCCTGGCGTCGAGGGAGGCTCCTCTGGAGAGACGCACTTGGGTGTAGCGGTTTCCTAGACGTGAGTTGGGTTAGGCACCTGAAATGTGGCCCCCTGACATGTAGGGGGGCTTTTCTAATCACATTCGTAACGTCCTAAATAAACTATCCCTTTTGTTTTTGCCAGATTTTTCAAAAATATCCGCATAGAAGATTTAAAAATATTTGGATTATATAACTGCATTTCATCTCTGACCAGCTTAGTGAAATCTCTCTTCCCCAAGTCCTACATTTTGTCGTGTAGTGGCAAACTCGTCCGGCATTCCAGTCTGAACCTCTTTTCCAAAGGAGAGTCACAGTAATAGGATTTATTATTTTCATTATATTAGTGCAACTGTGCTAAAGTAGTTGCAGGCTATGATGTATTGAGTGATTTGGGATCTTAATCCAACAATACTCTCCTTCTGAGTAGAGATGCTTGAATATTTTCTAACAGATTTTGTGAGGGGGAGCAAAAATACTGTTGTAATCAAAATTTTTTTTGCATAGTTCTCATCATTCGATAAGACCTTAGTTAGGAACCTTCTCAGATGTTGGATGGGATTTTTGCTTAGAAAGAGAGAATTACTCCAGCAGAAGCAGCAAAGAGCTTAGCAGTAAGGGTGATGCCCGTGAGGGAGGAGAGCTGGGCTCCTCTCCTCCTCTGCCTTAGCCAGAGGGACCAGAGCTGCTGCTGGGAAGGGTTGCAGGTCCCCAGGCTGTTTGTCAGCTGGTTCGTCTCTCTGTCTTCTAACCCGGTTTCGTTTATGAATGTAGACTTAGCAAAAGAGTAGGTATAGGTAATAAAAGAACTCATCTGGGCAGATGAAGAGAGATAATTAGTACCTGGCATATTCCAGGCAAATGCTTTAGGCGCTGGATTAAAGGCTGGTTTAGGAAATCCTGGTACCTGTGCTCATAATTTATATGAGGATTGAAGTGCTCCACCTGTTGACTGGATAAACAGTGATTTTTCAGAACTTGCTTATTTTATGGTGGTTTTGTTTGTTTGTTTGTTTTCTCTTAATTTTTCTCTTTTCTACTTTGGTAGAAAAGATAGGGATTTTCTCTTGTGGCCTTATTTGGTATTTTGTGTGCACTTTACTGGAAAAGCTATGGCAGGAAGATTGCCATGGCAAAGTTTGTTGCAATGACATCCTCTCCTGAAGAAATCAGCAGATGCTAATCTCATCCACAGAATAATTATATGAGGTTTTATTCTAGAAAAATCATTATTCTTGCTGCCTTCCAGGCAGGGTCACCCCATAGTTGAGCAACAGAACCTGGAGTCAGGGTGTGTGGGTTCTGCTTTGGTGATTTTCTTTTGCTCTGTTTCTCTGTGCATCGCTTTGGAAGTCGGGTGTGCAGAGGTGTGACTTTTCTGGATAGTTCCGAAACCCAGATCCAGGGGCAGAAGTGTTGTTATTATAACTCCTGTCATTTGGTACTCAAAATGCAAAGTGCCTTGCTCATAATAATGTGTTTATTGCAGCGATAGGCAATGGCACAAGTTAAGATGCAGACTACAGCAAACCTGTCTGGACCTGCCATGTCCCCTATGGTGCTAGCCCTGCCAGTGACAACTACAAATACACTGGGTCTGCCATCCTCAATGAATGGATCCATTTCGGAAGCAGCTGCCAGCTGTAGCAGTCCTACTGCCGGCCTTGCAGAGCCTGCACCTTCTAGCAACTCACCAGGTAAGTTGGTTCAGGTATAATTTTTTTTGGTGTTCAAATGAATCTTTTGGATAACTTGTTAATTAAAAAAAGAGAAAAAGTTAAGTTTTAAATAGGATTTAAATAAAGGAAAAAAAATCCATAGAAAAATATTTTGGCTAAATAGACTGTTTATGAAGTTAATTTCCTTTAACTGAGCTCAGACTTACAGTGAAGTGTTGATCAATAGTGTAAAATCTCAGGAAAGAACATGTCTATTTTGTCAAATTCTGAGTGTATCTTTTATAGAGAAGTTTTAGTGGTGTAGGAAGGTCTCCAAGTGTATTTCTCTTCACTAGAACAGAATGTCTTTGGACTGCTTGGCAGTATTCGGTGTTTCTTTTGTAGCCTAATAAATGCTGTAGCTCCTATGCTGAACTGAGTATAAAATCCAGAAATGTTAACCTAAAAAAAATTATGCAAAAAATGACAGTGTGTGTTAGGGATAAATACAAAGAAGTTGAAAAAGAAGCAGCAGAAAGTTAAAAAGTAATAAAGTGGTATACATGATGGAAGTAGTCTAAGAAAAGCAGAACAAAACCGTTAAAGGAAGAGGAAAGGTGTTCTTTGAGAGTGTTCTAAGAATGACTTCACTACTGTGAGAAAAGTCTAAAATACTGGGAAGAAGCAGGGAGAAGCAAGTGGGGTTTCATCTGCTCTATTTGTCTTGCAACTTTTGTGTTGTCCACTTCTGCTTCAGAGTGTTGAGAAACCATTCTGAAAGAGTAGTCAGTTCCTGAAACCAGTATACTCCTGACATTAAACTCTGGTGATGTAAAAATGTAGCATATGTGTACGTCCTCCTAAACTATCGTCTTTTATAGACACATTTTGGAGAGAAATAGTTGTATTTTTTAATTGCATGTAATCTTGACGGTTATTGTAAAATGCGTATTCTCACGTGATTAATATGTAAACGGTATTTAAACATTGCATTTAGCATACGTGCAAAAACTATTTTTTAGCCAAAGTATTTTCTTTTCTAAGCATGCTGCTGCTTTTGCAAAGCTTTGCGAAGTTGTGAAGAATACATTTCTCCACAAAAACTTTACAGACTCTTTATTTACAGCTCCTCTCCAAGATAACATGGCAAACCCCAAAGAGAAAACTCCAATGTGTCTGGTAAATGAGTTAGCCCGTTTCAATAGAATTCAACCCCAGTATAAGCTTCTGAATGAAAGAGGGCCTGCTCATGCCAAGGTAAGGTCACAGTTCCAGGTGATGAGCCGTACCTTAAATGCTGAACAGATAATGTCATGGTCTGGACGAGCGCGCTTGTCAAACAGCCGCATTTCTACTGCGAAGGGTTTCTCTACTGTTCTTTATTTTGCTTTCTTTTTTCTTTTTTCTTTTTTTTTTTTTTTTTTACGCTTTCAGAAGGTATGTCTTTATTTCTGTCGAAGCCCAGGAGATCATTTTGTACTTTACTTTGACTTCCATCTCCTGAATTTATATTTATTGGTCTGTATAGAGACCTTGTGAAGGTCTTCCCAGGGTTTCACCACCCTTCCTTAGTCATTACGGAGTGTTTGCTTTTTAAGCTGCATGAATCGTTCTCCCTTGTCGGTGTGCCTCTCTTAACTACCTCTGCATTTGTTTCACAGTAGTGCAGATGATGACAAAACTAGTTTGCGTCATTTTTTAAAGTGCTTATTTATATGAATCTGTGCCCGTAAATTTAATTGCATTGATACTGTATCTTTGAATCTTGCATTATAGGGCACTAAACTTTATTATTGTTCTTTCCTTTAAATTCTTAAGATTTATGGTGATATTAAGACTCCTGGTATGGTTGTAGCATTAAAGTTTCTAGTGAACTGGCAGTTAAATCTGGTCAGGTCTTGTATCGGTTTGGCTATTCAACTTCAAAGTAAAAAATTAGGATGCTTTTGGATGATGGGAAGCATGAGAGGGATATTCTCATGATAATAATTTCTAGACATAACTTTGAATTTCCCCTCTAGTTAGGAGCAGTTTTGACAGAAGAGGAAAAAAGCCAAAAAACCCTCTGTGAGAGACAATGGCGTAATTAGTAGCGGCTTTCTAGTCGGTATTTCTAGGTTGGAAGAACCGCATAAGGCAGTGGGGTCACACTGCAGGTCAGTAACCGTTTCAGCTAGTCATGGGCTGTCTCTCTGCTCCTTGTTTCCCAGTTGCACGTTACGTTGTCAGCTAGCACAGAACTGATGGAAATCACTGACCTTCTGGTTTGGGGTTCCTGCATCCTTTACGCTGGTGGAAGCGACGTGAGCAGGTGCAGGGCTGCCAAGAGTCAGCGAGTGTTTAGCATCCCTCATTGCGAACGGTGATTGAAGGGCTCTTCCGCTTCCTGGAGGTGTTCAGCACCGCAGGATACGCTGGTTGATTGGTGTTAGGCTGCGGCATGTTAAATCCGTTGTGCTTTCTGTAACTTTTCACTGTTGTGTTGTATATTTATTTTGTTACCTTTTTCCCCATTATTGTGACATAAGAAGTGCTTTGCTTGGTGTGGTTTTGGCTGTTCATATTCCTCAGCAGTAAAGATGTTTGGGTTACGTAACATCCATACTGTACTTTAAATTTTAGCAGAATAAGAAATAGTTCACTTATATTTGTTACTACTTTTAGAGGAACTAATACAATTGAAATGGCTTGAGCCTGCATTAGCTGCACTTTTAAAAGCCATATTTTCAATGGATTTCTTTATTTCCCAATTTTCCAATTTACCTGTTATTATTTCTAATTATACTCATAGTGGTCAAAAAAAAAATGCTCTGTAAACTTAGAAGAATATTAAGTTTGATTTTGACCTGTGCAGCAAATGAGAAGAGCAAAGGAGGGAAGGAGATGAAGAACTAAGGTGATATTAGTAAGATTATACAGACATGTGTATCGTTGACTTATGAAAAACAGAGACATAGGATTAGCATAACTTGGGTTAGCATAATGTCTGGTGAGTTATGTGATGATATACCTGATAGAACATGTGAAAGAAGGCTGAGTTTTTCCTGGAAAGCATGGCCTGAAGGATGTAATGCTGCCTCTGCTATTTGCCCTTTAAGAAGCGTCTCACGTTGCTTTCCTCCTACACATATTCTGTTCCTGTCCACTAGTCCTTTAAGTGATTTTTAGAGACATGCTCCACCAGATAACTGTCTGTGTTGTGACCACAAATGCTGGTAAATTTTTATATCCTTTTTTTCTAGTTGTTTCTGAAAAGTTAAGTTTTGACAATTGGGGTGAAATGAGAAATCGGAAACAGCGGAGCTGGGAGAGTAGTGGCGCTTCCTGACTGTGCAGTTAGCGTCTCTAGGAGTCTGCTCTCCAGGTGGATTCTTCATCGTAAGAAAAATCAGAAAGTCTTCGTTAGCAAAAGTGACGTTTTTGAGTACATTAGTCAGATTGATAATTTCTTCTGTGCTTCGCTGTCAGTAGTATTTCAGGAGACAAATTTAAAGGAAACAGGGGCAAAAGAAAGTGGGTGGTGGTACAGAGGAGAGGGAAAGGGGTAAGGGACACAGCGCTTCAGAAGGCCGGCAAGGAGGAGGGAAAGTTCTACGTGCAGGAAAAGTGAGGATGGAAGAGTTGCCAGAGCTAAGGGTGACTGACCTCATGAGCGCAGCAGAGTGAAAACAAGCACAAAGCGCAGCGGCCTTTGCATTTCCACTCTCTAGCCATCAGGTAAAATAAGCTGGATGTAAGGAATATTTTTTTCCGCGGAAAATTGGTGAGAAATGTCTCTCAATCCATAGCAGAACTGTCAGCTCTGGTCTTGCAGAACTTAAGCGCCTCATTGGCTTCTCCAGGTTTTGGAGTTTGGCAGTTTTATTACTTTAATTAAATCCCCACTTAATACTGTGTGTGATTTTTTCAGAGTTTTGTTTGTCAGATGGGCTGAGAAGGCTACAGTGCCGGCTACAGAAATACTGAGCAAGCCCTTTATTATCTTGAATTTCTGTTTATGACTATAAGCACTAAGAGGAGAGTTACAAGTAGATAAGTAGCCATTATTCATCATGATTTTATTAAAATTCAAGATTATTCTCCTCCTACAAAAATACTACACAGATACTTTTTTGCAACATACAAAATATATAAACTCCAAATTCAGAAATTGAATTTCTGTTCTTTTAGTAATAAGGATGTATGTTAATAGACAATTTATATAAATTATGGGTATTTAATGGGTATTTAGCTCTAATACCCAGCTTAGCTTTTAGGTGGCAGTGGGATCTGACAGAGTACAAAATTAAAAGACTGCTTCTCTCTTCCTCCTCGTCTGTGAAGAAATTGTCCTGACTGCTGTGGAAAAAATGATATGGTGATAGGAACTGTGATATGGGGACTTGCACTGTGCTTCTGAAAATTACAGTAGGGCAAAACTCAAGCCTGTAATTAAGACACAAGTATGTATTTATAGCGTTCAGTTCACAGGCAGTGTGGGCACGCGTATAGGGCTGAGTTGGGAGGGACGTACGTACTTGTGTTCACAGGCTTGTTTGCAAGGACATCCTAAATGAGAATATACGTAAAGACAAATTTAAAGGTTGCCCATCACTGGATAACCCGGTTCTGGTTCTAGCAAGTTTAAATAATTTTATGTATTGCAAAGCAAAGAACTATCAAAAAGAAAATTTTCCTTTACATACTGCTCACAGTAATATGTAGATTTCTTTATGTTGCCTCAAGTAAGTTAGACTGTTTTCTGAAGTAGGTGTATCTTAGTTTAGTGTGTGTCTGACTATTAAATCCTGCCTTATTGTGAAATTGATATGAAAAAGACATGAGTTCTTGCCCTTTCTCCCCTTGTTCTTAGATGCTCAAATTTAAACAGGACATTTACATGTCATACAGGAGACTTACAGATATTAGATAGACTCTATCTTAACTATGCATTGACTTTTATTTCCATGACTTGCACAGCATAGATACTGCTTCAAACAATCTTTTACTGCAGATTTTGAAATATGTGGGTTTTTATCAATAGCCTGTTTCTGAATTCGGAATTTTTACAGTTCCTGTCTTCACTATAGAGTCTACATTAAAGAAATGCAGTTTCATTTGAAAAGATAATACTTCTTTCTTACTTTGTATTTTTGAACATATTTGAGTTGTGACTCTGCCCTAACAGTACACATTATTTTCAGAAGTGAGAAATTATTTCACTGGGTAAAACTCTTGGGGCCTTGGATAGTGTGCAGTCATTTATATCCATTCAGAATTATTACAGTTACTTTTTTTTCTTTTTTTGGTAGCATTCTTTGCCTGTTTTCTACAGGTAAAGTGACTAAATGTGTTCAAATGTGGGGAGGAATATTGTCTTAACTGACCTGAATGTAGTCTTCCAAGAGCTGGGGATCAGTTTGCAATTATAATTACTTGGTTTAAGTATCACTCTGTTCTTCGATAGTTGACATTAACGTTACGCTATTTCACTTTGTCATTTGGAAGGCCAAATGTTGCTCATTGATCAGGACTCACTGATCTCTGTAAGAATCAAATCTGTGAAGTTGAATATAATGAAAAGAGAGCATGGCTTCTCTTCAGCCTGCAAAGTTTTTATACAGATTGGTGATAATCTTGCCAGTGTTTACCTGTTCTTTGTCTTTGAAGATGTTCACAGTGCAGCTGACTCTTGGAGAACAGACGTGGGAAGCTGAAGGAAGCAGTATTAAAAAGGCACAACATGCTGCTGCTAGCAAAGCGTTGAATGAAACTACCCTTCCCAAACCAACGCCTAGACCACCTAAAAATAATGTTAACAATAATCCAGGTGAGGCATTCTCCTCCGTGTGTTAAGTCTTGTTGAAGTGTTAGAATATTATGCCACTAATAAATAAATTTAACAAGTTATAAGTTAAGTTGAAGGATGAGAATCCCCTCTTATAGGTTCAGTAGTATGATGAAGAGATGAGTTTGCACAGGCAAGTTTTTAATGCTTATACTAAAATGGTTGAACTGCAAGTGAATATATTTTTTAGATAAGGCTCGGATGTATACAAAGTAATTGTATGAGATCAACAGTAGACAGAGACAACAAAAGCAAATTGAATTGAGCTTTATTACCATAGTAACAAATTTTCCGCAATGAGTTTTTTTCGCTAGTTTTCCAGTGAAATTGGAATTTTTATCCAGTCCGATCCTGTGAAATTGCATCTGTGGTGTAAATAAAAGGTCAGGATTTATCCTGAGAACTTTGACAGGTGATTTCCTGCATTGGGGGTTTTCCTTCATAGCAACCTGTGCTTTTGAAAAGCTTTCACATGGCTTTAGAAACTGTTGTTTGAATAGTAGAAAAAATGCATTCTGGTGTATTGCATCCTTTATTTTGAGATGTTACCTGTAAATTGCCTTCTATGCTTGCCACACCTTTTGAGGTACATACCTCAGCCATATGCTCAGTGATCTATTCTATCCTGATCGATAAAATAAGTAAAAAAAGATCCTAACTTTATTTCAAACTGTTACAAAATAAAGCAAATATTGAGAAAAAATATCGTATTTTCCTTTTTTTCTCTTTTTTAAACTCCTTTTTCCCTCCCTTTTTCCCCTTTTCCCTTCTTCCTTTTTTATTTCCCTCTGCCTCTCTCATCCCTTTTAAAAAAAGTCTTCTCCATCCACTTTCTTAAAATGGAGTGATTTTGCAGTTAGTCTTCTCTATGGTGGAAAAAAAGCAGGAATAAGTTTTCTTTAGAGCCTATTGTGAGCATTAGCTATTAAGGATTGTTTGAGAGTGATGCGAGAGAATTTTCTTGCTCCTTTGGAGATCGGTACATTCCTTCTCCAGACCCAGGACGCTGGTTTTGCCCTGTGTCCTTCACAGTCACTGTGATTTGGCTGTTTAGAAAGCAGGAGGCTCAGACCCCTATAAAAAGGGATTTGTGGTTTGATTCTTGACATTGCAGAGTATTACCCAGCATCTAGATTTTTTTGTCTTTGGGCATATCCTCAAAAGGAAGAGCTGATAACAAAAGAAATAGGCTTTAGAAGAATTTAAATGTTATCATTTAACACTGTGATTTTTCTCCAAGAAAGGTGTATTGTGTATGCACAGGTAGTTTTGCATTTTTATTATATTGAATTCATAGTCGTTCATTCCTCTGGGAAATATAAAAATTGTTGTTGATAGAAATTTTTTAATAAGTATTGCATAAAAAATTTGAACTTCTTATTAAAATATTTGGAGAAAACTGCTTTTGATTGGAATGTGCATTTAGGTAATTTAGGATTTTCTTACAACAGCACAAATGGGGAATATTATAGCTGAACATTTTATTTAAAAGTAAATAAGTAAATGAAGTGTGGCTTTTTATTTGGCATTTTGGAAACGATGCAAGTGGGGAAGTGCTGGCTGATTCTATTTCTGTAGTCTCTCACCAGTAGATGGCTGTAGTGACACTAATCTCCATCTCCAGTAGTTGTATTTTCAGTTTGATAGATCATTACAGTCATAGTCTTAAGTTTTCAAATCTTGCAAATCAAACATTTTTTTCTAACTTGGAGATTACCAAATGACTGCTGTAATGCTTGTTACTGCTTGCTTGTTTCAATGTTCTTTGCTCTATTTCTGGTTTTATTTGATGGTATTCAGTGGGAAGAGGTATTATTCTTTTATCTTTATAGTTTCAGAAAGTGCCATAATGTATTATAAGCACTTTGGAAGTATGAATAACTAGTTTGATTATAGCACTGACTTTCTCATTCATATGTGAAGATTAATTTACTGAAGGTGCATAGAGAATGCACTGAGATAAATGTTCAAATGTTCTTTTTCATTGCTTGTGGCTAAGTTGGTATGTTCATTCCTGTCCTTTAGAGAAACTGAAATGTCATTGTAGTTGCTTCTTCCTTAATTTAAGAGCAAAGGAATATCATGTGTCCCTCTATTTGATGCTTGTCTCAGTCCTGCTTCTATGTTTGCAGAATTTGTGGTTTGAGTGCCTTACATGTATTTGGTTTTTGCAGGCAGTATAACTCCAACAGTAGAGCTGAATGGTCTGGCTATGAAGAGAGGGGAGCCTGCCATCTACAGGCCGTTAGACCCAAAGCCAATTCCCAATTATAGAGCAAATTATAATTTCCGGGGCATGTACAATCAGAGGTTTGTATGTTTTCTATTATTTGATATTTTTTATTCTTTGCTAATCAGTGTGTTCTAGATATTTAGGAACTTCTCAGGTTATTTCAAAATAAATTAACCGGAAGATTTTTACTAGGGAGAGTCTCTGCAGCCTTATTTAGAAACATGTGTAATCGCCTTCTAAAAGAGGACATATACCCTGAGCATGTCACAAGGAATAAGGACACGCAGACCAACTGTCTCAGTTTTTTTTTTTTAATGTGTATACTGGTGTTACAGTCTACAGCCATGGCAGTGAGGAGGCTTTTCTTTGCTGCTATGTCATGTGATTAGAATCTGTACCATTAGAAATGAAGCACTCCTTTCCTAGCAATTTGATATAAAATTAGGAGGTCTGCATTTTGAAAATTGTCTTGAAACCATTCTCAGGTTTCCTTTTTTTTAACCATTCCGTCTGGTCAACTATCTTGGTTCCTGAATCCTCAGAGTTAGGTTAGGAAAAATCCTTTATTTAACAGTTTAGAAACCTATATTCAGAGTCCTCCATCAATTCTGTCATTACTGTAGTAAGTTGAGAAGACAGTGTTCAAAATTCTGTTTTTAAACTATGGAATTCTTAAAGATTAATAACTGCTCCATCCAAATATTTTATTCTTCAGTAGGTTTTGAAGTTTTGAAACACCTTCGTCTTTGGTATTCATACAATTTTAGTACAGATAGAAAAAAACTATTCTAGCTCATCCTGAGTTAGATGTAATTTGGATCTAATGCAGCAGTCTGAGAAAAATGTAAGGTAATTTGCATATTACTTTGCAATCTGGAGAACTTCTTTCTCTGTGATGGGGCAGGTTTCTTTCCCTGTTACATTTAATGTCTTCTATTCTCATGTTGTATGTAGCATTCATTCGCAGATTTTTAGCGGTTGGGTAGTAGAATAAAGTGTTGTTGGAGTTCCCAAGTAAATACAGACCATACAGACTGTTTAACAAAAGTATTTGAAAAATAATATGCTGTAATCATTTTTTTTTATTTTCATCAGTTCCTGACTGTAGATTATTGTCTGTTATTAAAACAGATACAAAATATATTTAGTAAGTTGGAAGCTGCTTTTGTCTTTTATACTGTGACTAAATTCCCTGTACTGATCTCTGCTTAAAAAAATGTGCTTTTCAAATAGGTGAAGATACAGATTAAGATTATGAGATTGTGTTAGAAAACCTTGATTCTGGCAAGATTAATGGCTTGAGGAAAAAAATAAAGTATTAAGTTCATCCCAGGGCATATCTTTAGACCAGTTAAGTCTCGTGTTTCAAGTGGCACAAAAGATCCTTTTCAGTAACTTATGGAAATGTGGTCTAAGAGCTGCTATTTGTATGCAAAGCTGAGGACTAGCTTCCATGCCAGGCTGAGATGATTTGTGTTGAGGTGGCAGTGATTCCTCCTCTGTCACTTGTCCCCAGCCTTTGTGTCCCTCCAGGTTTTCTGGCTCCAGCGCTGGGAGTTGAGCTGCTTGGAAATGAATCAGTTTGGAGGGGGAGAGAGGAAGGGAGAAGTTACTCCTAGACTTACAACTGTACTTAAACACTTCCTCACCTAGTCACTCACTGGAGAGGAGGAGGAATGTGTGTTTGGAAGGTACGGGCAGCTCAGGTTGATTTAAGCACGTGAAGAACTATGCTCTCGCATGCCATAGGATGTATTTGTATGGGAAGTGTTGCACGGAGGATGCTGAAACAGGTTTGTGTGTGAGGTGCAAAGATCCATTTGCAAAGTGTGCAACTGAAGGCATAAATTGATACTGAACACGAAAGTTACTTTTGTGGAAATAAAAGAAGGCATGGAAAAGAGGAGGAAAAAAGGAAAGGGGAAAGTTTTCCCAGTGGCCAGCTTGGAAGTGAAGAGGTACAGTCTCCCAGATAAGCATCCTCCTGGGATGGGAATGTCCATTCCCATGCAACAAGTGTTCCTCGTAACACTTTTGCTTTTTAATTCTGTGGTTTTCACCAGGACCTGCTCAAGCTCCCTCTTGCTTGTTTCTGCTTATGATGCTGGTAGTGCGGCAACAGGGCGGTTGTTGGACACTGGCTACTTATTGAGCTTTGTACATGCTTGTTATTTGGCTCTGTAATGTATACCCAAAATTACTGCCAAGGGAGAGGAGCAGGGCAAAGGAGAGAAGGGTTATGGTACGGTATAGATACAACACTGTTGACGCGTATTTGCAGGTGAAGAGCCTCGAGAATAACAGCATGGGGAGAACAGCAAGAGAAAAATGCAGCTAGAGAAAACCTGGAAAACACTGCCCAGGTGACTTAGTGAAGGTTTACATTGCCGCAAGTGGAAACCAGGCTACAGAACTGCAAATGCAAAACTCCTAGAGCGTCAGAGGGTGAGACATTTACACCAGGGTAAGGCCTTAGCGTTGTAAGGCTCTCACCGAGCAAAGTTAGGAAGTACAGGGCGAGTCTGCTCTACTCTTAGGCAGAATTAAGTAGATAAAATACAGTCTAGCTTGGAAGTGGATGAGGTATGAGCTTGTCACTTAAGCCAGTGAATGCAGTACTCGCTAGATTGTTAACAGCATTGGGTCACGGCCACTGCACTGCATCTCAACCCAAGCTGTTAAAATCTGCGTGGTGCTGAGCTGAATCACGTGAAATATTCAGCTTGAGTCTCTGGTAGATTGGGTATCTCTATACTGCAGTTTATTTCACATTATGGATAAGAACTTCAAACTTTTTTCATCTCACTCTGATGAAACAGCTTGGGAGTCCTCTCTGGATTTTCTTTATTTGAGTAAAATCCATGCAAATTTGGTACTGGGAAGTTCGGTCTCCTCTGATAAGGGAGAGCTTTTAACAAGGCTGTCAACCCCAAATCCAGCCATGTTAGACAACTTTTTATTTAACAAAGATTTCTATGTTACTAACAGAGATCATAATAAAGGAAAAAACTGTTTAGCCACTCAAAATTTACCAGTTTCATACTACCTGTTTAAAGGCACACAAGTTGGGAGCAATTCTGCAGCAAAGACACGTGAAGAACTTTGAGTTCAAACAATATACACCACAGAAAAGCTAAAAATGCTGAACATTACGTTTTGTGTGGCTTCTTTTATCAAACTGATTCTGGGGAGGGAGGTGCTGATGCTTTCAGAGATTGATTTCTAACTGATTTAGGTTGTGTGTTTGTCAGCACACTCTTTGGCACGGTTCAGTGGAACTGTTGCACTTCTCAGAAGAGGCCAAGCCTTGAAATTTTAGCTCAGGTTTGAGAAATATTGGCAGAGCTGAGGATCATACTACTCGTATCTGTAGCCAATACTAGAACCCATACTCCCTCTCGTCCCTGTGTAGACAGTTGGCTTAAACCATGTAAAACAAAAATGAAAAACATGGTGGCTCAGATTAGAGCAATTAAACAATAAAATAAGATTTTGATTCTGACTACAAGGTCATCTAGCTTGCCTTGTTGCCATTGAATGCTGTTTTGTTTTATTATAAGTTATTTTTAATTCAGTTAGAAGAGAGTCATTCCTGAGGTTTAATTGTCCTGCAGTATTTTCAATTATAGAAGGTCTGTAAGTGACAAAACAGAAATATGTCTTACAGACTTACCTAAACTAAGTCTTTCCAGCCAAGAACTAACTGAACATCAGCTTTTGATGTTTTAGCATGGAAAGAAGAGTTAAAGAGATTACAGAACTCAACCTTTGTGTTTTTGGGAGAATTCAGAAGTTATTTGTCTGTTATATAAAATTCCTTAAAATTTGTCTCACCACAATTTAGACAGTTTTAAAAACCTTTATTAAAAAAAAAGAAGCTTTCAAAATTAAAACCACTTGTGAAGTATAGGAACAAAGAAAATAGAAAACAAAATAATGGAAATACAGTAATTAAAGCAGTTTCTTGCTTGGTTTTGAGGAATTTGGATGGTGTGATAGTTATATAATGACATAAACATGTCACGCAAAGTGGTTGTGTCCCTGGGAGAAGCTACAACTTCTGTGCACTTTGGTACTTTATGCTGCACTGAGCTTTCATGCTAATTTTTATTTGGTTGCTTCTTCCTGCATAAATATTGTGTTTTACAGACTGAGAGACTTACCACCTTCTCCTCAGTGCGTGTGAGAGCGTGCACAGGCCATTCCTCCTTTTCCTTCTCTTCACAGCCCTGTTGTTCTGAGCACGTACTTCTTTGATGTTAGTAAATGCTTCTTTACAGTGCTGTTTGCAAGACTGAAGTCAGAGAAGTATATTCTGGCCTCTTTTGGAGCCAGCCAAGCTGCCTGGCCACAAAACACAGAGCATCACCCTGCAGATAGTTCCTACCTCTGCGGGGGTAGGAAACTCCCCTGCTGGGTACTGAGTTGCTGCATGGGACTGATTGCTTTGGCTTAATTTCTCCTGAAATTAGGTATATCAGCTCCACGATCCAGTGCCCTAAATACTGAATTGGCATTTTAAACATGAGGTATAGTTAAAAGGAAATTTGAGGACTGGTCTTTGGCCAACTACAGCTGCAACTGCTATCTTTGTAGTGGACTAACATGTTCTCCAATCTAATGATTGAAAAGAGAAATAGATTAAATCGTAGAAATCATAGAATCGTAAAGGTTGGAAAGGACCTTAAGATCACCAAGTCCAACCTACAGTCCTACACCACCGTAACACTAAACCATCTCCTGAAGTGCCACATCCAGCTGTTTTTTAAATACGTCCAAGGATGGTGACTCCACCACCTCCCTCAGCAACCCATTCCAGTGCTTCACCACCCTTTCAGTGAAGAAGTTTTTCCTAATATCCAATCTACACTTCCCCTGACGCAACTTGAACCTGTTCCCTCTTGTCCTATCGCTATTGATTGTGTAATTATTGGGTAAATTACTGAAATTGTCAGATCAAATTAATAAAAGATTGTATGGTGAAAGAATGGAATAAAATGAAAAGCCTGCCTCATCTATGCATGCTGAGTTAAATATTAAATATGTGCATCAACGGGTACAGATTTGAGGCTAGTGTTGCTTGACATGAGTGCTTAGCAATACAAGCTAAGTCCTCGCCCAACTTCATTTGTTTCACAGAAGTTATGTAGTCCTGTGAGGAACAAAATGGGATATTTATCCAGCAGAACAGCTGTAGAAGCCAAATTTTGAAGTGAGGGGGTTGTACTACAGGAGACAGTTAAAATCTATTGAGACTGTCTCCAGAAGTACAACTGTAACTGTACAACCCAGTTATCTAATTTAAAGAGAATGAAGCCTGAAATTCTCCCAGCCTTTAGAAGCCGTTCAGCGCTTCCTGAGCACCCTGTTTACCTTCTAGCAGGATACCTTTCTCTGCATGGAGACCCTTATTTATCTGAGGCACAAACAGTCCAGTAGATAATATTAAAGGTTCTTGGATCTGAAAGACTTTGGTCTGGTATAGATTGGATCAGCCAGTAGCCTGGAAAAGCTAAAGTCCGGATTACTCCATGAGTCTTTTCATGAGTAGGCACATGATTAGCCTATTATCTGTTCCTGAATTCCGGTTACTGAGGCTTTCTGTTGAGGCTTTCTGCAATAGAGGATTTTATGCACAGCTGTGAACAAAGCAGTTCTGTTTTATTTCCCCAAGCATATGTGCTGTGCCAGATGTGAGGACACCAAGTTGCCTAAACATAGGCCTCCATCATAACATGTTTGAGACATCCACATGGGACTGGTGGATTTGGCAGCAGACCTAGAGGAGACCTTTACTAGAGTGGCAGCTGAAGGCCAGGCAAGAATCACTAGAGCATTTCAGATGGCCCCCGGGTAGCTAAGTTTGGGCAATTGAAGGAATCCTTAAAAGAGGGTTTTCGTATAATCCACCAGGATGCCAACTATTTATGGGAAATTTGTGCTTTTTGTGGATCAGTCCTGTGTCACAACATGTGGATGTCTTAGGTGCACGACAGATGGTACGGTGTGCTTGTGTTTAAGCAGCTGGATGCTGTTCTTTATGGTGCTGGTGGGATTCAGATGCTTCTCAAATACTCTCTGCCTGTACACTAAAAACCCAGTCTCCCATTATAACCAGCAGACACTCTAGTCAGAGCAATCACTAGTCTGGAATGCTGTTTGTCATGTCTTAAACTAGGATGTCTACTTTTTGCAAGGAACTCTCCGGAGCTTCACCGTAATAGCAACTTAGTTTCTATACAGTGACCTGATAGCTAAATTCAGGTGTCTGAATCTAGAGCTGAATCCTACTCTGAGAAATAATCCTAAGAATGTTGATTTGTAATAATTTCACAGAATCACGAAATGTTAGAGGTTGGAAGGGACCTCGAAGATCGTCTAGTCCAGCCCCCCTGCTAGAACAGGATCACCTACAGTAGGTCACACAGGAACGCGTCCAGGCAGGTTTTGAATGTCTCCAGAGAAGGAGACTCCACAACCTCCCTGGGCAGCCTGTGCCAGTGCTCTGTCACCCTCACTGTGAAAATTTTTTTTCTCATATTTTTGTGGAACCTCCTGTGTTCCAGCTTGCACCCATTGCCCCTTGTCTTGTCATTGGACGCTGCTGAAAAGAGCCTGGCTCCGTCCTCCTGACACTCCCAAATTTCATGAGTGATACAGCGGGACTCGTGACTTTCACAGTGGAAGGACTGGAAAAAGATAAAAATCTCTCCCCAGAGAGAAGAGGAAGGGAAAAGTATCAGGAGAACAAACACTTTAGGGACGTATTTGGGTAATAATAACTTCTAGGGAGAGGCAGTCATGTAAGTGCATAAATTCTTTTGATTGAACAAAGTAGTATTTTGCTGCAAAAGCTGGTAGGCTATGGATACCAGTGCCCTTGCTTCCCAGGGGAGGTGGACCCATGGTTCTGAAGCTTGTTGCATTAAGCTGAGTTAGTCACAGGAGACTGAACCCCTTGGTCAGGAGCAGTATGGGATGGCAGTGGGTTTTTTTACCTTCCTACAGTTGTCATCTTCAGGCTTCAGCCATAGGGTACAACATCCCTCCTGTAAAAAGGCCAGAAAGAGTCAGAGATGCTTTGCTGCATTTCCAATCAGCGTTGCAAAGATTTGTCCTTAGAACTTGCGTTTTATGAATTAAGAGGTGTGATGGTACAGATGGTACAGTGAAAACTCCTTTCTACATCTTTGCTCTCCTCCCAGCCTTCTGGACAAATGGACAAACACCCTTTTGGAAGAAATGTTAAACATTACTTGGAAATAAAAATGAAGAGTTTGGTTAGAATAGGTTATATCTCGTTAAACACACTGTAATTTCATTTTGAATAATGGATACGTATTTCAGAAAGTTAAAATCTAGGGAAAGAAAGAGTAAATCTAAGAGAAATACGAGCAATTGTCCAGATTAGCAATTAATTGTTCAACTGGAAATGACTGAATTAAACCATTAGATGGCAGCATGAATTTGTGTTTTGGTACAAGAATTTCCCAGCAGAAGCACTCTTTCAAAAGTTGCCTTTTTCTATGCTGAAGCTTTTTGTGACATTAAATTGTCATAATTCCAGCATAAATCAATTGAACCCAAGTTGGCTGTGATATTTTGTCTCATCTTTGTCTTCAAGTTTTCTTCTGTAATCATTGAGATTGTAATGCAGTGACTGTAATGCATTTCCACCTTTTCAGGTAAATCTAGTGCCTGTTTGTCAGCAGTGAAAATTGTAGTGTTTGGTTTATGCACACAGACAGCAAGAATTCTACATTTCACCATATTATTTAATTTCTCAGGCTTGATTTGAAGACAGTTCCTTAAAGATAAGACTGCAACTTGGCCACCAAACCTGCAGTCCGTTCATACTGATGAAGCTTTCTGATGATTTGAACATCTGTTTGCTTGGAAACGATTGAGATTGCCGTCTGATAATTGATTCAGTTACGTACGTTACCAGTTGAGACAGGATTCAGATCACACCTTAAAGCAAAGTCTTGTACATCACACTGTTGTTACCCTGCTAGTGTGTCAACATTATGGTGCAATAATCCACTCACAGAGTTTAAAATGAATTCTTTGTCTTCTGCAGGCTACGTTTCACTTCCCCTGGCCTGTTTGTTCCCACTCACTGCCTGCCTCCCACACAGACATATTGTTGTAAGGGAAGTGTTGAGGACAGCTGTGCTAGGATTTTTCTTTGCTAGTATTTGTTTCTAGGAAAGGAAAAGGGAGAAAGTCAGTCCATTTCCTGTTGGTTTAAAACAGCAGAAACATCTGTTTGTCTTAAGATACTTTTCCCAAAAGAACAGTGGCAAGGGAGCTTGCAGGTGATGAGCTTTGCCATTGCCAGTAGCTATCAGTTTAGACAATAGTGATTAGTATGTTTGGCTTTAAAAGAATATAAAAATTCCTTAAATGACAGAGGATATTTATTCCTGCAATAAAATTTTTGACAGCTAATGTTTAATTTCTACAGTGTTTTAAATCATAAAAATACATGGAGTAATCTGGGATCAGAAAACCCAGATTCTGCTTTGGAATCTGTAGACTCCATTAAATTCTGTCTGAAAGTGATTTTTCTGCAGTCTCCTCACCCTGTTATGGTGAATTTCCACAGTGATCACAAAATGGTGTTAGATGATGTGTCCTGGCACAGCATGCATGTAATCCTTCTGACAAATGCATCCTGTCACTACTATCCACTGCGTTAATGGGTACATTTCAGCTATCAGAGATCAATAAAATGTATACTCTTAAGTGTATGCACAATATTGCATTGACAGCTGTTAAAATAATGTTATGTAGGCTAAAAATCAAGTTGACAGAATAGTGAGCAAGCTTTGTGGATAGTATTCCCAGTACAGTGTCTCTTAATTCTCCAAGTCAATGCACTTTTCCTGGTAACTGTAGTGCATCTTCGTGCCTAAAATATGGCATGTAAAGCACAACATTTTACACTACTGCAGTGTTCTAAACTATCTTCTCTCAAGATTAAGTTGCTCTGTCAGTGACCTCTTGGTCCTATTTGTAGAGGAACTTCTAAACCCTAATACTTTATCACATTTTTCTTCATTTTCTTTCAGGATATAGTGATCTTTACAGACCACCTTCTTTCTTGCACTATCAGCTAGGAGGACTTCTCTTTCCTTTTGTGGTCCGTGGCTCACTGAAACTTCCTTAAGTGGACAGGGTTCTTTTATCTGGGTTTTCAACTTTCTCCGATCTTTGTCTGCTCTGGAGAAGGAACACCTGGCTCCAGGTCTATCTCTCCGAGGTTCAACCATGACTTTTCTTGTTCTCACTTAGGCTGAAAACATAAAGAGGTGAAATACAGATCCTCCTCATCTTTGGTTTCTTAATGTCTCTCTTTCAACACTGCTCTTCCACTTGGGAGGCATCGTGTAAATCTTCTGATCCAAAGATCTTCAGAGCCAGCAGCTGGCCCCAGCACCTTATGGACCTTGGCTTTCAAACTTACTGGGTGTCCTTTCTCCAGACCAAATTGTTCTAAGGGAGCTTTACTTTCAGGATGCAGACAGAGGATTAGCATTGTTGGTGTGTATAAAAATAAGCACTGATTCAGAATGCTCTGCCAGGAGCAGGAACATTTTGGGTGTGTTTCTTTCTTTCCACAGTTAGCTTTTTATTCACACTGAACTTTTTCCTGTACTTCTGCTGAACTGTGGATATTTCAGTTGAGAGACGTGTGAGATAGTGTGTTCAATGGGAGCAAGCCTAGGTGGCCTCCTTTCTTGTTATGGCCTTTCTGCTGCATGCAGAACCTGAATATTGATTATGTTCTTCCAGAACCTGAACATTGGTTGCCAGTGAATATGTTCTCTTTCTTTTGCCTCGGTTTTTTTTGGTAATGACACCGGGGAACTGCTATTAAGACCTTAACTACTAGTTTGAGAGGCTGTCACAATTTTTCTGAGGGAAAGCAAGCAGCAAGGTTACTCACTAATGTCTGACTGAAATTCTACTCCCTTCTAGTCCCAGGTCTTTGACCCTTTTGAACTGAAAATTCTGCCACAGATTGAAGAAGTATTAAATTTTCTCAAGAAAGTTTTTCTTTCATGGCAGAATATATGGAGTTTGAACATAGAACTTCTCACCAGCAACCACTGTGTTACAGTTTCTCTTCAGGTCTTGTCTATAGTAGTGATTTTGATGTCTGCTTGTGTTCTGTGACAGGAAGTACAGATACCATCTCTTCCAAAATGCTAATTTTCAGGTTCTTCTGAAGATCTGTTTGTCTTTTTAGGATACTTTAAAGAGGAACACCAGTTTAAGTTGGTTATTGTCACAGAAAAGATAGCTGCCATCACAACATCAGGTACTTTGGTACCACAATTTTCTTGGGTGATTTGTTTCACTGAAACAGATCTGAATCGCCCAGTGTTGTGATCAAAAAGGAAATCATCTCTGGAAAAAAAGCAATCTCAAAATCTCTTTTAGCTTTGAGGCTCTTTTTCATGACAAAATAGGAGAACATGCAGTCTAACTACATTACTGATATAGGTTCAAATCTGAGATTAGTGTCAGTGAAACAGAAATTGGAATTCTTAAGGAGGTGGACATCAGCAGCGTAGCCTAAGTTCTGTTCAGTAAAGTTAATCTCTATGCTGACCTTGTTTGCACAGTTAAAAGTTCATAATAACCATTTTAGTTACACATATGATCAACAGAAGGAGATTAAACTCTTCAGAAGGGATAGGCAAGGAGGAAGAGGCAGTGGGGTGGTTCTGTATGTTAGGGCATGTTTTGACTTTCTAGAGCTTAATGATGGTGATGATAGGGGTGAGTGTTTATGGGTAAGAATCAGGGAAAAGGCCAACAAGGCAGATATCATGGTGGGAGTCTGTTATAGACCACCCAACTAGGATGAAGAGGCAGACAAAATATTCTATAAGCATCTGTAAGAAGGCTCACAATTGATAGCCGTTGTTCTCTTGGGGGACTTCAACTTACCAGATGTCTGCTGGAAATACAATACAGCAGAGAGGAAACGGTCCAGGAGGTTCCTGGAGTGTGTGGAAGATAACTTCCTGACACAGCTGGTGAGGGAGGCAGCCAGGGAAGGTGCCCCGCTGGACATGTTATTTGTGAAGGACTGTGGGTGATGTGACAGTTGGAGGCCTCTTGGGCATAGTGGTCATGAAAAGATAAGAGTTTTTGATTTCAGAGAACTAAGGAAGGAGGTTAGCAGAACTGCCACCTTAAACTTCCAGAGGGCAGACTGTGGCCTGTTTAGGAACGTGGCTGACAAAGTCCCTTGGAAGGCAGTTCTGAAGGCAAAAGAGTCTAAGAAGGCTGGACATTCCTCAAGAAGGAAGTCTTAAAGATACAGGAGCAGGTCATTCCCATGTGCTGAAAGACGAGCTGGTGGGGAAGAAAACCGGTCTAGCTGAGCAGAGCTTTGGCTGGAACTCACGAAGAAGAAGTGAGTTTATTACCCTTGGAAAATGGAGCAAGCAGCTCAGGAGGTCTGTGAGGATGTGAGATTATGTGGGGAGAAAAATACAAGGGCCAAAGTCCAACTAGAACTTAACCTGGCTGTTGCTGTAAAAGACAATAAAAATGTTTTTGTAAATACATTAGCAACAAAAGGAGGACTAAGGAGAATCTCCATCCCTTATTAGATGCAGGAGGAAATATAATGACAAAGGATGAGGAAAAGGCTGAGGTACTTAATACCTCTTTTGCCTCAGTCTTTAATAGTAAGACCAGTTGTTTTCCGAGTACCCAGCCCCCTGAGCAGGAAGACAGGGAGCAGAACAAAGCCCCGTAATCCAAGGGGAAGTGGTTAGTGGTCTGCTGCTAATCCACTTGGACACACGCAAGTCTATGGGACCGCATGGGATCCACCCAAAGGTACTGAGGGAGCTGGTGGAAATGCTCATTTACCATCAGTTCTGTCTGAATGGAGAAGTCCCAGTGGACTGGAGGTTAGCAAATGTGATGCCCATCTACAAGAACAGCTGAAAGGAAGACCTGGGGAGCGACAGACCAGGCCTGTCGGTCTGATCTTGGTGCCGGGGAAGGTTATGGAATGGAACAGCCTGAGGGCCACCATGACATGTACAGGACAACCAGGCAATCAGACCCAGTCAGCACAGGTTTATGAAAGGCAGGTCTTGTTTGGCTGACCTGATCTTCTTCTGTGAGAAGGTGCCCTGCTTAGTGGATGAGGGAAAGGGTGTGGATTTTGTCTGCCTGGACTTTAGTAAAGCCTTTGACACCATTTCTCACAGCGTTTTCCTGGAGAAACTGGCTGCTCATACCTTGAATTAGGTGTACTCTTCACTGGGTGAAAAACTGACTGGATGTCTGGGTCCAAAAAGTGATGGTGAATGGAGTTAAACCCAGTTGGCGGCTGGTCGCAAGTGGTGTTTCCCAGGGTTCTGTATTGGGGCCAGTTCTGTTTAATATCTTTATCAATGATCTGGATGAGGGAATTGAATGCACCCGCAGTAAGTTTGCAGATGACACCAAGGTGGGCAGAAATGTTGATCTGTTTGAGGGTAGGAAGGCTCTACAGAAGGGTCTGGACAGGCTAGGTCAATGGGCCAAGGCAAACTGCATGATGTTCAGCAAGGCCAAGTTCCAGGTCCTGCCCTTGGGTCACAACAACCCCAGGCAGTGCTACAGGCTCGGGGAAGAGTGGATGGAGAGCTGCCAGGCAGAAAAGGACCTGGCGATATTGGTCAACAGCCAGCTGAACATGAGCCAGCGGTGTGCCCAGGTGGCCAAGAAGGCCAGCAGCATCCTGACCTGGATCAGTTGTGTGGCCAGCAGGGCTAGGGAAGGGATTGTCTTGCCTGTACTCACTGGTGAGGCCATACCTCAAATCCTGTGTTCAGTTTTGGGTCCCTCCCTACAAGAAAGGCTCAAAGGTGCTGGAGCATGTCCAAAGAAGGGTAACAAAGCTGATGAAGGGTCTAGAGCACAAGTCTTATGAGGAGCAGCTGAGGGAACTGGGGATGTTTAGCCTGGAGAAGAGGAGGCTGAGGGGGAGACCTTATCACTCTCTACACCTGCCTGAAAGGAGATTGTAGTGAGGTGGGTACTGGTCTCTTCTCTCAAGTAACAAGTGATAGGACAAGAGGAAATGGCCTCAAGTTGTGCCAGAGCAGGTTTAAATTGGATATTAGGAAAAATTTCTTTGCCTGAGGATTTGCCAAGTGTTGGAACAGGCTGCCCAGGGAACTGGTGGATTCACCAGCCCTGGAGGTATTTAAAAGATATGCAGATGTGCTTAGCGACATGTTTTAGTGGTGGCCTTGACAATGCTAGGTTAACAGTTGGATTCAATGATCTTAAGGGTCTTTTCCAACTTAAGTGATTCTATGATTCTCTTGTAATAGTCCTTGGTATCTCTATGCTTCAAGTCTTTTTCTGGAGTACCTGCTTTCTGGAATACATTTCCACGCATTTTATAAATATTTCCTACATTTCCTACCTTTTAGCAAGTCTGCAATCGTATATGTTAGTATATTGATCTAACATGATCTTTTCTTCTGCATTAGCACTCAGTACTAAGTTGTATTTGGTGGGCCAACTGAGGTACCTAAGACACTGTGCGTTAGTGACTGCTACAACTTCACCCTGGTTGCATCACTTACACATTTGTATTAGCAATGAATTTATATTTACTTCTCAGTCATTGGTGTAAATCCGTTATGTCCATTAACGTTTGAAAATAGGGTTTATTGTATCTGTTATTCATGAATAAGCTTCCCTAGAAAAGCTGCTCTTTTTATGCTTCTCAGTAGAAAGGAATCAAAGCGCCGAAAGATTTCACCACCCATCTTTTTGGTTTCTGACCTTTTTGCCCCTTCCAGACTTCACTGTCGTTGATTACCAGACTCCTTCCCCTCCCAGGTGTTTTCATTCATGTTTTCAGCATCATGATAGAATCAGTGCAGGGTAACACAAAACACCCTCCCTTTCCAGTTGACCAGGCTTTCTCTATCTTACATTTCTGCTCTTTGTAAGTCTGATGGCATAGATGGAAAGATTTCTGGATAGAAGCTGTAGCTGGCCATGGCAGTCCATTCTCAGAGGGTGCAGAGATGATAACTAGCGAGGTAGGCAGGTGTGCATCCTCGGTTTGATCCTTCAGTTTGTTCATACTTTCAAGCCTTAAACTGCCAAGCTTAAAATGGTAGGTTAACTATTTTACTCAAGATAATGCAGTTTAATGTGTATGTGGTTACATTCATACAAGAGAGAACAGTATACAGTACTTCAAAATAAGTTAATTTGGATGATGAGAATTATTCTGTGAGCTTTCTTGGGTGGGCCTTCTTTTTCTGTGGACTATTAGGTTGTTTAATTGCTTTGAAGTCCTAGGCCTGGAATGATTTTGTCAGTAACATTTTTATTAGATTTATATTACCAGTATAAATATATGATAAAAGTAAATGAGTGAGGAACTTCTTTCTCTGGTTTGCTTAATCTCTAGGCTGGGAAGTGACATAATTTTTATTTTTTCACATGAGTTTCTTATGTAGAAAGAAAGTGTTATTGTAGTCAGATATGCAACGTTGTTTATGTTCTTTTACTGTAGTGGGTATTTGAACTGCATTCTCAGTAACCACTCTGGATGCTTGTAAAGATTAGTGAGTAATACAGTTCATGGGAAATTTTATGAGCTAAAGTAGATAAGAGTTTGAGATGTTTGTCTTCTGGATGTCTGCTTTAACCTCTAAGTGTACAGTGTGCATCACAGCTTCATTATGCTTTCCCTTTTATTCTTATTGTACTTGTTTTTATGTCACAGAAAAGAACATTTTCTTTTTCCTTGTATTTATCTTTTCCTCCATCCCAGCCCCCATCTCCATTTCAGGATTGTCCACTTGACATTTTCCAATGCCTTAAACTGTGGAGGCAATTATTCTTATTCTTACATTATTTATGCTATTTTTGCAATCAGGAATAGTTGAAGTTGTGTTGACCATTTTCATTACTTGGTTATTCTGCTGATAGATAAAAATACTTCTTCAGAGGCACATAACATTTTGTTCTGTGCTCCCGTCTTGATTTTGATAGTTGTTTTATCGTTTAGCACTTGTTTTTTGTACCTTAATCTCCAATGTATGGTACTTGGGAAGGTTCATCTTATGATCCTTTTTTCCTAAAGTTTTTTTCCTTTTACTTCTTCTTAGCCTTTTTTTTTTCTTTTATATCTCTTATACTAATTTATCTCTTTTTTTTTTTAAAAAAAAAAAAAGGTATTGGGGCTGGTTTTGAGACCCTTCTGGCGCTTTGAAAAGTACTTTTTCTAAGCTTTAAGGCTTTAGATTGATGGAGAGAGGGCAATGAAAGTAGAAGCAGAGATCTGAACCTACTGTGCCTGGAAGCATCTCTCTCATTACAGCTAGTGCTACGTAGCTGGCTCAGTATGGTTGCTGTATTGCTTGTTAGCTTAAAAAGTGTTTAACGTCTATAGCTTTTTTGTTGATTTCTTCTAGTTACTTTTGATGGGCAACTGTTGTTTACTTCTTTATGTATACATGTACTGAAAATGGTAAACAAAGTAGTGGTATGTGCAGAGAATAAATATTGAAATATTTATTTCAGTCCAATTTCTGTATTGAGCAACTTGGAATTCAGAGATGCAGTGATGTGGCAATATTATTGTCTTGTCATCACAAATCCTCCTGGGAAGATTCCATGTTAGATAAAGTTATGTAAACTGAATCCCCCTCCCTTTTGTTTTTTACTCAGGAATGTTTCAATATTGTGGTCATGAAAACATGAGGTTTTTTGGGTTTTCTTAAATTAAATTAGTCATACTGCTTGAAGGAACTGCATAGTCTCTAGACCAGGAAAAGAAGAAAAAACTGAAAAAAGAATCATCATTAATTTCATGAAATATTCACAGACGCAGCACAAAGCTTAAGAGAAAGTTATAAAGACATAGAAGTAAAAAAGGATAAAACTCAGCATGAACTTACTGTATACTAACTGTGTCTGACTCATGTTAACTTTGCATGTTACGTGTTAGCTCATTTTTTAGGTAAAGGGAGTAAAGTAAATCTTTTATTTGTGGGATCCAGTTAAACATTTTATAGCATTAGATAAGGATACTGTTTTCATTAAACTGAAGGAGAGGGGGATTTGTATAAGAAATACAAGGTGGGAAGGGAGAACAAAAATAATCAACAGTATTAAAAGTCAAACTTGGAGAAAGATTATTAAGTGTAGTTCTTCCAGTTTTAGAATCAACCTTTTAAATTATTTTTGTTAAAGGTATTTGCACAAAAAGTAGGAAAATGTTCATGGGGTGTAGAAGGCATCATCACTACACAGGAAGATCAAGATATGCAGGAAGAGTTGGATGATCATGAGGACTGACACATTAGAAATGGGATGAGACTACACTGTCCAGGCTAAAATGTAAGATTAAGATCATAGGAACTAGTAGTACTAACTCTGGTATCACTAGAGGGTTATTCAGTTGGAAATCACAGAAGTGTTATCTAATATTATTAATTATTTGCAAGATAAACTCAGCACGACTGATGTGATTGAAACAGAGAAGCAAATGTGATTTGTATCATCCGTTGAGCAAGTTTTTCCTGGTAAAGATACATAAATATTGCTGTTATATAGAACACTGTTAGCCTTTCATATGGTGTATTGCCTACCATTCTTGACTCATAGTTCAGATCAGGAGCAAGTATAGAGAAGGGCTGTGAAAGATTATCGCGATAGTGGGTAGCCTTTTACACAGACTTCTGAAATACTTTGACTTGTTCCCTTGCAAAACAAAGACTGGGAGGGAATGGGAAAGCTCACCTTGGAGGGTAAACATAACAAACAAGTAAATGAGTTAGGGGATAATCTTGACACAGAACGAAATGTGTAAGTGTAGCCAAGCTGGACCTTGGGAGATTCCTGAGTATTTACTCGGCTTCTAGATCATCCTCCCAGCAGCAGCACTGGAAGCAGGTAATCTTAACAGCTAAAGAGAACTGCATTGTGCAGTTGCCTCTACCTCATGGATCCTGACTGTTTAAAGCAGGATTTGCGTACAGTCTTACATTCGTAATAGAGAAGGTTTGGAGTTTCTATGTTTTAAAATGGAAAGCAGCTTTATTATGTTTTCTCATTATTTTAAGGTGTTTTGTTTTAAATAATAGGATGCTTTTGAATCTCTTTTCTGTTAATCATGTAGTGGAAGCGCATTATTCTTTACAGTTCTTACGTAGTCAATTAAACATTTTGTTGCTTAGAAGTTTTCTACAAGGAGGTCAAAATTGGTTTCATAAACTGGCAAAAGCAAATAGAGAAAAAAAGAGTCATTCAGAATTAATTACATTTATCTTAAAGTTTTAAAGATTCAGATTGTAGTTTAAAACCATCTTTCAAATGAAGGATAATCTGGGACAGGTGTACATGATTCTTTAAAAAAAATCCTATCTGTGTAGCTGAGGGAAGGTCCACATTAGAAAGGTATAAGCAGTAAGAGGCTATATAAATAAATCAGCTGACTAGAAATTTCAGAAAATTATCTTTCAATCTAATAAGGGATGTCTGTGACTGTAAGTGATATATAGTGCCTTGTCTTGCTCACTTTACATTAAGAATGCTTTTGGAGGATGCGAAGGTAATCTGGAAGAGGACAGCTGATTCAGCGATAATAGACTGTAGTTCTCAAAAGAAGTACTTGGAAAAGACAACCTCTTTGTTCCCAGGTGTTGTTGTGGGCCTGCTGAAAGAATCAGAAGGTGGGCTGTATGGAGACAAAAGCGGCTATACTGGATGTTTCCTTCTTCATAGAATTCACATCTGCAAGAGATGCACGTGGCTAATGGATTCCTTAGAAAAATAGGGCATGGCCAAGCAACAGCTGCACTAAGCAACTTGCTCCCCTAGAGAAATTTCAAATGTTACAGAGAAAAAGTTGTTTACAGCAAATGCTGTTTCCTACTGCCTTGCACATTCTGTGGCTTTCTATACCTCTGCTTGCCTGACTCACAGAATTTTCCTGCTAAAGCAGTGTCAGCGGTGCTGCCAGCTTGATTGAGTTGGTATGGCAAAGGACTCAGAGGGAAAGAGGGCAGAGAATGAAACGTTCATCATGGAGCTGGCGTCTGAAGAATGACTTTCCTGTACCATTTATGTCTTGTGCTTTAGTGGCCCTCGTCTTGGCCAGAATGGTCCTGGTTCCTCTTCACTTTGCATTGCGAAAAGGGAATAAAGCTTTCTATAACACTCATGTAGTGGGGAAGTAATTGGATTTATCTGTACTTTTTTACATAGGTGAAAAATACATTGGCCATTAGAATTTAGACAAAGTCTCACTGGAGTTTTTAACAGTGAAAAGGAGGCTAAATCTGAATAAACTTCCTGATTTCCACGAGCTGTGGCTTGCGCTCATTTTTTTCCCCTTCTAAGAATAGAGTATCAGAAACATTTATGCCATTGAGGAATCGAGAGAAATGCAGGAAATGCAGTATGAACACATAACGTATGCACTAATACTTTATTTGTCTTTGTGTGTGTGGATTTGATGGCCAAAAAGGAAGAGGCCCCAAGGGCTCCTTAGTATGCAATTAATATTTTGGCTAGAAAAGCAGCAGATTGTTTCAGTATGCTTACATGTTATGACATCATATTCCAGTAAAATTATAATGAACAGAATTTTTGTTTGTCTCTGTGGCAAACCAAAATGAGTTTTCTAATTGTCAGCAGACCTTGGTGATTTATTTAATTATAGTGGCGCCCGCTCACACCAGCTTAGTTAAGGTCTGTCAGCATTTCTGTTATGAACCCCTATTTTTAGGGGTTTATAACTAGTTGTAAATATTTGCTTATTGCTGGAACTTGGCATTTCAGGTCACAGTCATAGAGCAAATTCCTTTTTCAGGTTGACTGTTCTAAAGTGATACCAAGGGCATTAGCTAAAAAGTAGATTTCTGATGCTATGAAACTTAGAGGGAATAAAGAGAACCTTCTTTCCAGACCTCTTATTTGAGGGATCTTCTTGAGAATCTGAAATGTCCAGAAAAGCCAGATGAAAATTAGCTTGGTTTAATAGGTTATTATATGTGACTGGTCATTAAAGTATTATCCTTTATTGCATTTTTTTTCCTTTCAACTGAATGTATCATTTCACGTGTCCTTTAGTTGTCTTCTGGTCTTGTAGTCTTCTGTCCTTAGGCTGTGGCTGTCAGCTTATGTTCCGAGGAGTGTGCCAGCATCACCTGGGAATCTTTTTTAGATAAGAACTGTCAACAAAAAAAAGTCCTAGCTTTTGTAGCTGTTGTGTAGAATGCAGGGAAATTTAGGTAGTTTTAAAACGTTCAGAAACCTAATGAGTGCCTACATGAAGTGTTGCTCTTGGAAATCCAGACTGTTCGAGTTGCGTGCTGAATGGAGCAACGGAGAGCTAAGGAGTGTAGGACTGACGTGTAGGTGTTCTTGTGATGGGAAATACTGTGCTGATATGTTATTGTATAGTAATCACTAAATCTATATAAATATTCCTAACATTGCTAATGTTTTTCAGTCCCTATTAATAACTCTCAAGTGCAGTATTGGGAAGGTTTGTTAACAATCAGTGGCAGAAGTATCATCCTAACTTTGCATGGAGTTGTTCCTTACGTGAGTGTGCATCTTCAGGATGCAGAGTCATTCCATATTAAAACTCAGTTTACTTGTTGCACTGTACTCTCAGACGGTAATATTATGGTTACTTTTAAGGCTTGTTAATACAGTCTCTGTCCTCCCCATTGAAAAGAGGAGGATGTTTTGTTTCTATTTAACATGCTCCATGTTGTAGAAAAGCCAATATCCTCAAGGATTTAGTCCATTTTCTGAGGATTTCAGGTGCTCCTTTGCACTTCCTTGGCAATGTTCATATTATCAGTTCTCAGTTAAGTCTGCTTGAGGGCAAGTAGAGCAAGAAAAGTTTAATCAAAACCATGTAAAAGCCTAATCATTCTGCCAGTGCCAAAGAATTGCATGAGGCTCTAGACCCACAGGCTGAATATCATTTTTCCACATTATCACATAAATAGCTCCCTAAACACTCTTTAAAAGAAAAGGTGAGGAGGGCGGAGGGAAAAAGAGAGAGCCTGGTGTGGCATCTGAGTTTATAAAGTGGATTAAGGTTCATGTGTTTTCCTCCTTTGCATGTAAATGGGAAGGTAGAGCTGGTAACTCAACAAGAAACATGAACTTCTGATGGGTATTGTATTTGCCCCAAATCTAGGTAATTGCTAACAGCACTGCCACATTCTTTATTACTGAAAGAGGGTTGTGAAATATTGAGGTAGAGTGTGCTATCAAGGTGCCTACTGCTTTTGTGTAACTTAGCTTATCCTGTGCTAAGTTGCAGCCAACAGATGTGGTGGTTCCCAGGGATAAGTGAAGATGGACGCTCCTGCTGGAGCTCATGTTTTCAAACAAAGAAGAACTGATCATAGATGTGAAGGTTAAGTCAGTGTAGTGGTCATAAGCTAGTGGCAGGAACTTTAGAAGAGAGAACAAGGCAACTATCACAGATCACAAACTGAACTTCAGGATAGCAGACCTGGGTCTATTCAGAGACCTGCTTGGAAGAACCTCAAGGGGTGCAGTTCTGATGAGAGGAGGAGCCCAGGAGAGCTTTGCAAAGTTCACCTCCTCCAAGCTCAACAGTGGTTTAACCTTCCGTCCCGACATGCAGGTAATCAAAGAAAGGCAGCAGGAAAACTGCAGGAATGAACAAAGAACTTCTGACTAAACTCAGACAGGCTTGTGACCCAGGATGAATGTAGAGACATGTACAAGTGTGCAGGTGTGGGGTTAGGAAAATTTGAAGTATGTCTGGAGTTGAATCTAGAAATGTAAATGAAAGGTATATGAAGGGCGACAAGATGGGCTTCTGCAGCAGCAAAAGGAAGACTAAGGACCAATGGTTGAGGGGTCTGGGGACCCATGAAAAAGATGGGGGTACTCAAAATGCTTTCATCTCAGTCTTTGCTGATAAGACTGGCCTTCAGTAGTCTCAGGTCCCTGGGATCAGCAGGGAAAACTGGAGAAAGTAGGAGTTACTCTCAGTGGAGGAGGATCACATTGGGGAACAATTAGACGGGACAGGCCCATGAGACCTGATGGGATGCACCTCTGAGTGCTGGGGGAGCTGAACGATGTCAAACTGATGCCAGTCCTTATTAGCTTTGAAAGACTTCTGTGATTGGGGAGGTGTTTGAGGAAGAAAGCAAATTTCAGTCCTATTTTCATGAAGGCCTGGAAGAGGGATCTGGGAAAATAATAGCCTCATTTCAATCTCTGAGAAGATGGTGAGGGAAATAATCTTGAAAAACATCTCTGATCATATTAAGAATGACAGCTGACTGTAAGTAGTCATCAAGGAGGAGAGTGGATGTTGTTTGTCTTGACTTTATTGAGGCTTCTGGCACTGTCTTTTCTAACATCCTCATTGACAAACTCATGAAGTATGGTCTAGATAAATGAACAATGAGGTAGTTTTAAAACTGACTGAACTACCAGACTCAAAGAGTTGTAGTCAATGGCACAAAGTATAGCTGGAGGTCAGTCACAGGTGATGTGCACCAGTGATCAATACTGGGGCTAATACTCTTTGATATTGTCATTAATCATCTGGATGATGTGTCTAGAGTGTACCATTAGCAAGTCTGCAGATGATACAAACCTAGGAGGAGTGGCTGATGCACCAGAGGGTTCCTCTGCCATCTGGAGGGACCTTGACAGGCAGGAGAAGTGGGCAGACAGTAACTTCGTGAAGTTCAGCAAAGGGAAATGCAAATCACTGCACCTGAGCAGGAATAACACCAAACATCACTACACAGTGGAGGCTGACTGGGTGGACAGCAGCTTTGCAGAAAAGGATTTGGGGGTCCTGGTGGACACCAAGTTAAACATTAGCTAGTAGTGTGCCCTTGCAATAAAGGTGACCAAGAGGATCCTGGGCTCCATTTAGAAGAGTGTTGTCATCAAGGTGAGGGAGGTCATCCTTACCCTCAGCCCTGGTGAGGGTACATCTGGAGTGCTGGATCAAGTTTTGTGTTCTCCAGCATGAGCTACGAGGGTGATGAAGGGACTGGAGCATCTCTCATCTCAGGAGAGAATAAGAGAGCTGGAACATCTTAGCCACGAGAAGAGAAAGTTCAGGGGGTTCTTATCAATATGTATAAAATGTATGAAGGGGGTGAGTGGAGAAGGTAGAGCCAGGCTCTTTTTAGTGGTATCCAGTGAAAATGAGGCACAAATTGAAATACAAGAAATTCCATTCAATCATAAGAAAAAAACTTTTTTTACGTGGATTGCCAGACAGGCTGTTGAATCAACCATCCTTGGAGCTACTCAAAACCCAACAGGAAGTGGTCCCGAGTCTCTTAACTGACCTGCTTTGAGCAGTGGGGTTGGACTAAGGGATCTCCAGAAGTCACTTCCCACCTCAACTATTCTGTGTTTCTGTGATAAACGAAGAAAAGACTTTCAGAAGAATCACATTAGCAGTGGAGAGGAGACAGGGACAGACAGCTGTGAAAGGCAGGTGTAGAAGAAGTGTAGATGAAGAAGTGTAGTTGGCTATACTGATGAAGCTTTTTATTATTTTTCCCTTGATTTTAAGTAAGTGTAATATTTTTTACTGTGGAAATACAGTTTGGCCTATGTTTGGTGTCAAAAGCCTGTTCCTGGTTCTTAAATTATTTTTCGCTGTGAGGGTGACAGAGCACTGGCACAGGCTGCCCAGGGAGGTTGTGGAGTCTCCTTCTCTGGAGACATTCAAAACCCACCTGGACACGTTCCTGTGTGACCTACTGTAGGTGATCCTGCTCTGGCAGGGGGGCTGGACTAGATGATCTTTCAAGGTCGCTTCCAACCCCTGACATTCTGTGATTCTGTGATTCTGTTTCAAGGTATTATTTATATCTATCGTCTGCATATTCCCTAATTTTTTTAATTAATATTCCCTAAAACAGTATTACTAAATCAGAAGAAAATATTGATACAGGAAGCATTTTATGTAACTCATTAAGTGAAGGGAAAAGTGAAATTCTGCCTTTCACTAGAAAAATTTCATTGTTTTTGAGGTAAATTTCAGTCTGTAGCTACTGTACTTTTTTATTGTAAACTTTGTCACATTGCTAGTGTCTTGGTATTGTGTTTGTACCTTTTAGAACAGAGGGAGGCAGAAAGTGAATGCTGCATGTCAGAAGCAATCAAGGACACAGTGGAGTGGGATAGAAAACAACATTCTTGAACTGTCTGTTTCTTTGGTTTGACAGCTGCTTTGTTACTGAATGGCACCATGGTGTTTGAATTTTATTATGTATGTAGGACCTTTGTAGTGTTCTTCCCGCAGGAGTGTTCAGACGCTGGAACGGGTTGCCCAGAGATGTTGTGGAATCTTCATCCGTGGAGATACCCACAATACCCTGGACAATGCCTGAACAAGACACTGTAACTTCAGAGCCTGACCCTGTTTTGGTGCTGTGTGGGACCAGATAACCTCCAGGAGCCTTTCCAACCTCAGTTATTCTATAATTTTATGAAAATGTTACATAAACAAATGCATTTCCAGGCCTTAATAATTCCCTATAACTGTGTTAAATTGTGAAAAGCAATACCCACTTTTTGCATGTTGTAAAGGCAACTTAGCTCAGCCCTCCAAGGCCCTATAGCCAGAGGCTTGTTGGAGCCACTGTTACGATTTTACTCTTGCCATATAAGTGTATTTTTAGAATTAGGCACAAAGTTCAGGGACACCAAGACTGGAGTGCGTATTCAAACTTGTCTGGGTTTGAAGTGTGCGGCTTTCTGAAAAGCTTCTCTTTTTTTTGCTAGTTGAAACAAATCAGCTACAGTTATTAATGAAATGTCAGAAAGTCTTCATACAAAAAAATCACCATCAGTGTCAACAGATGAAAATGGAGAGAGCTTGCTTTAATAAGGATCCTTTAGGAGGAAGAAGGAAAATGTAGTACTTTGTTGTGGGTTTTGCTTTTTCTGACTCTGAGGGTGGTGGTAATGGAATACTTCTTTTCTGTAGAATGTGCTTATGTGGACAAGCTCTTATTTTTGTCTGTAGTTTTCAGAGTGCTGTGACAGGACCTTGCAAACCCCAAAATGGAATTATGTCTCTTTCTTCATTTGCAGCTAGTGAGAGACAGGTTTCAGGGTAGGGAGTATGGGTTGGGTAGCTATTTCTAGTACTGAAAATAGGGATGTCAAGTTGATGATACGAATAAAGATGTTGCTTTCTTTGAGGAATAATAGCTGTACCAGTTTATAGGGAAACGTTTGGTTTTTTGCTTTAGCTTTCTTTTGGTGCCTCTCAGACATACTCAGAAAAACAAAGCCTACCATTGTATTTGGAATTTTTGTTCTGCAGGAAGGAGAAAAAGGGAAAACAATGTGGTGGTGATTGCTGTTTTTATTTCAGTGTCTGGCAAACATTTGGCTATTACAGTGTTGGAGAGCTTCTCCCCATTCTCTGTTACTCGTTTGGAAGAGAACTCGTTTGTATCCTCTACAGCAATTTCAGTACTTGAGATTTAAAAAGAGGCTACAAGTACATTGTCAAGTCCCTCTGTCGCCTGACTTGTTGTCCCCAAGAGCTGAGCAATGCTGACAGGTTTCAGATGAGAGACCTTGCAGTCTTTCTTCCTCTGTGCCGCTTTCCTATGGCACAGGAGTTATCTCCCAGGCATGGCTTCCACTGGAGCTTTCGGTTCTCCTTAGGCTTAATCTTCTCAAGACTTGAACCAAGAGAACAGAGCTGGGCTGTTGGGCTGGAGTAGAGCTTGTTGCAGAGCCCTGCAAGTGTGGGTGAGGAGCTGGTTTGTACACCAAGCTGGGAGGAGTGGCTGACACACCAGGAGGCTGTGCTGCCATCCAGCGAGACCTGGACAGGCTGGAGCGTTGGGCGGGGAAAAATTTAATGAAATATAACAAGGATAAGTGTAGAGTCTTGCATCTGGGTAGGAACAAGCCCAGGTTCCAGTATAAGTTGGGGAATGACTTATTAGAGAGCAGTGTAGGGGAAAGGGACCTGGGAGTCTTGGTGGACAGCAGGATGACCATGAGCCAGCACTGTGCCCTTGTGGCCAGGAAGGCCAATGGCATCCTGGGGTGTATTAGAAGGGGGGTGGTTAGTAGGTCGAGAGAGGTTCTCCTTCCCCTCTACTCTGCCCTGGTGAGACCCCATCTGGAATACTGTGTCCAGTTCTGGGCGCCTCAGTTCAAGAAAGACAGGGAACTGCTGGAGAGAGTCCAGCACAGGGCAACTAGGATGATTAAGGGAGTGGAGCATCTCCCTTATGAGAAAAGGCTGAGGGAGCTGGGTCTCTTTAGTTTGCAGGAGACTGAAGGGTGACCTCATTAATGTTTACAAATATATAAAGGGTGAGTGTCATGAGGATGGAGCCAGGCTCTTCTCGGTGACAACCAATGATAGGACCAGGGGTAATGGGCTGAAACTGGAACATAAGAGGTTCCACTTAAACTCGAGAAGAAACTTCTTCTCAGTGAGGGTGATGGAACACTGGAACAGGCTGCCCAGAGAGGCTGTGGAGTCTCCTTCTCTGGAGACATTCAAGACCTGCCTGTACAGGTTCCTGTGTAGCATAATCTAGGCGTTCCTGCTCTGGCAGGGGGATTGGACTTGATGATCTTTCGAGGTTCCTTCCAATCCCTGACATTCTGTGATTCTGTGGTTCTGTGCTGTCAGGGTTACTGATGGTTTTGCTGAGGAGTGGTCCATGTGTTTGAGTGTTCAGTTTTATTCTGTGAGAAAAGGTAACGTTATATCCCTAACTATTACTCTATAGTACATAAAATGGGTGGTTAGAATTCGTAACTCGTATTGTTTTCTTCTTCTGACTTCTTTCCAGGTATCACTGCCCAGTGCCTAAAATTTTCTATGTCCAGTTAACTGTTGGCAACAGTGAGTTTTTTGGTGAAGGAAAAACTCGTCAAGCTGCAAGACATAATGCTGCAATGAAGGCCCTTCAAGCTCTCCAGAATGAGCCTATTCCAGAAAAATTACCTCAGGTTTGTTTCAGAAAGACATTCCTAATCTTTACTTTAAGATACCAGATCAAACAATTTAGTTCCTAGTTTTCCAATGTTTAATTTGTAGTGGTTTTTTTTTATATTAGCCTCAGTAAATAGAAAAATAATAGTAACAAATTGTTAGAATGGAACTAGACTTAAATAACAAAAATAAGTAGGCAACTTAAAGATAGGATTGTCAATGGTGATTAAGTAAAAAATAAAATCAGAATAAAATATTTGAGATTATACAAAAAGTGGAGAAAAAGTCCATTTAATCAGTGGCTTCATGGAGAATGAATTACTAATCTTACATATGTGTTGTGCCACGAATATGATTTTTGCAGTTGAAATGACTTGTCCCCAGTGTGCCTAAGAACCTGATGGAGCTTGCTGACAGCTACTCACCACCTGTCTGATGGTTTAGGCTTTTAGTCATTTGATGCCTTTTTAAAGAGCTAGCTTGCACACTGCTATGTTTGTAAGTGGTGTGTATTGCTCCTTAAAAATGAAAACATTATGTTGTGTTTTAAAAAATATTTAACAGAAAAATTATTCTCACAATCATCTTTGCAAAGGAAAGGACAAATACAATAAAATTGCCCAGCCAAATAAACCAAAATGAATGCATGATGAGATGGAAGTTTTGTTTTGCACACTTTCTGATCATGCCTGTTGAATTCCTCTGCACAGTACAAAACAGTACTTAATAGTACCTTCGGTGTCTTCTGTGGTAGTTTTGAGCTGCTTTTTAAAAACGTAAACAATTTTCTCTATTAAAATCTTTGTTCTTTCTGCCTCACCCTGCGTTTACATCCTCCTTTTCATCCAAAGAGAATTTGAATACTCTTTTGTTTTGCTGTATTATTTTTCTGGATCAGATATTAAATTTAAAAAAAAAACCAACAGTAAAACTATTAAAAAAATATGTAAACTTTTAGGAAGAATCCCTATTTCCTTTCTTATTGTTAATTTCCTTCCTTTCTCTTTTGGTTTCCAGTCAAATGTATTGCTTGACAGAGAATCCTTAGCACAAACCTGAGTGGGAGTCTCATACTACTCAAACATATTTTTAGCTCAGAATTTTTGAAAATTTTGTGGTTTATACTGTATTTTATCAAAAGAATCTTGAATGCAAGATACCTGTTAATCAGAATGGAAATTAAATCATTAAATGCATAGCATAATAAGTAGTAGGCAGAAATTAATGAGGTGTATATATATATATAAAAATAACATTGATATGTGCCTGGTTTATATACTGGGTTTTCATCGTCCAAACTCTTTAATTAACATTTTTGCCTAATTGGATCAATTTAATGTCTATTTACACCAGTGTCTGTTAGGATGTGCAGGGGTTTAGAAGAGGTAGTCATGGCAAATCGAGTTTCTGAAATTCTTGTTGCATGCTGTAGTGTTGCCTGTCTCATGACTAACGAAGTAACATCGTTCTTCTCTTCACCACCATAAGTTATCTCTGTAAAATATTTCAAATTCACCATTAGCTATGAGAAAAATAGGGAAGATTCATCAGGAGACAATACTGTAGATTAGGTGACACATTCACACAGTACTTGCAAGACCTGTGGGAGTACTGTGAGTACCCCCTGTGTGCAGGGGTTGAAGACCACTTGAGATACTGTAGAATCTCAATAGCAGGTGTCTGTGGGTATGAGACTAAACCATGTCCTCAGCCTCCGTGGCTTGGTTATGCTGAGGGTGAAGGGAGCTCTTTTTGTGGGCTTGTCATGAAGAAACATCTCTGTCATGGGCTAAAGCTGTTGGACTGGAGAAGGCTGGAGGTAACACTATGCCTAAGTCATGGTGGAATGTGAAGAGCTGCATCGCGTGGAGCTAAGTGTAGCTCTTCAGAGAACTGGAGGTTACCTGAAGTAGAATTTAAGGGCTTCATGGTGCCAGGTTCAGGCTTCTCCCTGCTGCTGGTCATGTGAAGGGCACTCAGGGCTGCTACACAGTGGTGGGATGTGCCCTTACTGTGGAACGTGGTCCAGGTTGGTAAAACTCTGCTTCTTTCAGCAGAACTGACCTGCTGGGGTAAGACACACAAGATGATTGAGTCACCATTCCTCCTACATCATATAGGGATCAGAGCCAGTACACACTGGAGACTGACTGGCCTCAATTACATGACTTGATTAAGCTTCTTTCTTCCCCAACCACTACGCTTCCTAGGAGAGCAGAGAAGAGGAGCAAGGACAGACCCACTGGTACCAGTCTGACTCTACATCCCATTAGTAACTCAGTGAATTTCACTGGAACGGAATCTGTGGCACATAACACAGTACATACATGGGTTTACCTTTTGGTCTGTTTGTGTAGTGCAGCCTCCTATACATTCTTCTTTCATTTCAAGACACCCTTTTTTACAAAAAGGCTTACTTAAGGATAAAAATCTTTTTCCCATATTGAACCACTGAAAGGGAGTATTGCCATCTTAATACTTCATTGAGCAAACATGTAGAAGAGCATGAGGTGAGCAGAAACAAGAAGCACTCAGCAAACAGGGCAGGGTTACAGGTGAACGTGAACCTGCTTTCATAAAAGAGCTATTGTGTGTCTGCCAAAGGACCTCTGCTGTCTCGTAGATGTGAGGCTAAGAAAGGCCTTACAATTACAATTAAAGTGTCAGTTGTGGAATGAGGATCAAATTTAAATTTCAAGTACCTGAGACACTCCTGAACATGTTTTATCTTCCTTAGGAAAGTCATACGAGTAAGATTTGAAACTTACTGCTCAGTACTAAGGTCTAAGCCTTAAAATTCATGATCCTCCCTATTCTCCACTCATGGTTAGGCTCTCTACTGTGTTTGGTGGGAAAATAAACAGGGAGTAATTGTAAGGACAGAAGGGACAATCAGGGCTTTTCTGGACTCATGTGTTTGTATTAATCATGACATTTTAAATAGTAATTTCTACATTCAATTCTACATACCTTGTTAAGCTAGAGTTGGGGGTTGGTCTGTTCTCCCTAATGGTGAGTGACAGGACAAGGGGAAATGGCCTTAAGTTGCGCCAGGGGAGGTTCAGTTTGGATATTAGGAAGAATTTCTTTACTGAAAGGGCTGTCAGTCATTGGAACAGCCTGCCCAGGGAGGTGGTTGAGTTGCCATCCCTGGAGGTGTTTAAGAGATGGGTAGATGTTGCACTGAGGGACGTGGTTTAGTGGTGGTGATAGAGCAAGGGCAAAGGTTGGACTTGATGATCTTGAAGGTCTCTTACAGCCAAAAATGGTCTGTGATTCTATGATTATAGGTAGAAAGCCTAATAAATAGTCTTGACTTAAAGGCTTCATGACAGTCCAGTGGCTTTTATATTCTTTTACATAAATTATGCTAATGATTGATTATTCCCGATTTCAAAGATAATTTGCAAGTTATTTCTTCTAAATTCACTTAGCTTCATTTTCTGTCTCATTTCTTAACTTTGCTAAATGTAACAAACAGATATCAAAAATCTCTCCTCGATATACATTCACAGATTATGCTTAAGTAATTTTGAATCTTTTCATAAAACTGATTGTTGCCATAGTTTCTCAGTGTAAAATTGATTTTTCTAATAATTTCTTTATCCTTTTGGCTTTTCTTGTCAGCTTTTCAGATTATCAGTGTACGTTATAAAACACAAACAACTGATTATAATACTAAGATTCTCACTGTTTTTTTACAGAATGTTGCCCCACTCTTTTTTTTGATGCTCTTTATGTCCTAAAATATATTTTTACTCTTAAATATTTTAATTTGTTCAGTTGATCTTTCACAGTGAACCTAGTCAATGCTTTTCCTGTCCTATGAATAATGACCTACATTCTTGATTTCAGTGATGCTTTAAATTTCATTAAATAAAATGAGCTAGAGTTTCTGCATAATTTCATTCCAACTACCCTTGTTACTGCTTTTCATTGCACTCTTTTTTTTTTTTTAGCAGATTTTATAAACTTTATAGATTTTTGTTTAGTATTTAGCTCCAGATCGATGTGAAGGATGTAAATTGCTTTTTCAGACTCAAACTTTTGCAACCATTTAATGAGACAAAAAGTGCTCCAAGTCTGCACACTGTAGATGTCTGCTAGAATTTTGGCCCTGTGTTATCTTAAAGATTAATATATGAAGTATTAACAAATGATAGGTAAAAGATTGACAAATTTAATTGTTAATGTGAAGAACCTAATGCTTTTTTAATGTTATTTTATGATGTCAATATCTGCATTTTGTAGCTGTGCTGGTGACTGAAGATTTAGATCAGGCTTTGTTATGTAAGATGGGAACTCTGCAGGAATCCACCTAATTCAGCCCAAGTTTCTTTGATGTTTACCTCCACTAATAAAAAATTAGGAGCCTGGCCAAGGTTACATGGCTGTTGAGAGATCCCAGTTTGAAACATTCAGAGCTTTGCAATGTGAAAGTAGCTGAAAGGGAAATCTCTGCAAATTAAGGAAGATGTGGCCTGGGGGACAAGCACCATAAGGTAGCAGTGGCAGAAGGTGATAGCTCTGTGACTGATCCTCGTGTTGGTGGGCGTCTGAGAAAAATAAGACTTACCCAAAGTGTAAAGCAAAGTCAAATTTTAGGCAGGATAATGTTTGCATGTGCCTTTTGTTGTTTTACCTCTTAGCCTCTCTGTTTGTTAGGTTCCTATGGATAAATAAATAATGTTCTGTGTTGAGCAAGCTGTTCTCTGTCACTACCTTTTCACACTGGTCATAACTCTCAGAGGGAAGTCGATGGAGGGGCCATTAACCAGCGGGACCTGCTGAGGACACCTGTAACCTGGTGACCCAGTCAAAGAGTGGGGGTAATTCAATGAATTTCTTCTGTATTTCACTGAAGTACAGAAGACTTCTTCCCTGCTCAGAAGGGGTACCCACAGAGAAACTGAGAAACAGGTCAAAGGATCTGTTTGATCATCATGTTTGACAAAAGAAATGTGCATTCTGATTATTATTATCATTATCCATTTCATTAATAAGACTAAAATCCATAGAAATTATTTGCCATCTGTCATTAATTTATAAATTAATGTGTTTGTGTTCCTTTATTATGAAGCATAAGTGCATAATATATGGGTTCATGGTCAGCAGGTGTCTGGTAATGGGGTGCTGAGATGGATGTACAAACGCTGATTTACAGCATGACAGGGCAGCTCCAAAGTCTTTGAGAACTCAGAGGAGAGTAATATTTTTTTGTCTTCTAAAAATTGTAACATGATTATGTATTGTTCATTTTCAGAATGGAGAAGCAGGAAAAGAATCAGAAGAAGATAAAGATGCAAACAAGTCCGAGATCAGTGTAGTGTTTGAAATTGCTTTGAAGCGCAATATACCTGTCAGTTTTGAGGTACGTGCTATATGTTTTTCTGTTTTCGAAGAAAAATTTTTTAAAAGTGCCGCCAAAATTCAACGGTTAATAATATTAATGTATTATGAATATGACATTTAAATTAGTACAGATAATAAATAAAAAACAGTGGTGTATCAGAGTCTAAGACACTGAGTTTTTACTGTTAAGTTAGATGATTTTTCAGAAGTATTAGAGATCTAATATTTGGTTGTAAACAGGTGGATGGTAGAAAGACAGTTCAAACACCTTCTGTATGGTGCTGTGGGACTAAGTCAGTAGCCACCCTCAGTCTGATTTGAAATAATCTTCAAAACAGTCAGCCAAAGTCTTTGCTTTAACTGTAGGCATTCGTACACTGCAAAAGTTCCCATTGAGACATTTGGCACCTGATGTGCTCTCTTCAGAAAGTCACGAGTATCTTTTTGTCTTTCACACTGTTTGCCTCCTTATCTAGCTCTATTTAAGCCTTCATGATTTTTTTTCTCATTTCATATGATTTTATCTGTGAACCGCCTTCTGACACCTTTGTTTACCTTAAGTTATAAAGAGTATTTGGAGTAGCTCCAATGCTATCAATGAACTGACTATGGGAGGATGAGTGATAGAGGAGAATTTTTCCGATGAGAAAGTCCTTACACAAGCTGGTTGTAAAAATCTTAACGCTGTTGTGGTAGGAACCGCCAGACTTTTAAGCTGGGTTTTTTTTCTTATTTTTCTTTTTAAATGCAGAAAATGCTAATGTAAGTAGCTCTTTAAAGTTTTGTTCTTCTGCTTATTGCTTTACATTTAAACCGAGTATGTTTGAAGGATGTGGGTAGTGCCTGTATTGCTGATGGTTGTTTTCTCCAGTGCTTTTTCCTTTTGAAGTAAAGGCACATACTTGCATGCCAAAAAAATAATTATGCTGCGGCGTGCCTTGCACTGTGCTGTGAGCAGTTTACTGACATGTTTGGCCCAAATCCCTGAATTGGCCAATGTCAGATTAGCTATTTGGACCTCCTTAGAAATCTGAGAAATCTCTCAGTAGGTAGGTGAGAACGCCAAAGACCAAGAACATTATTTTTAAAATTCCTCCGTACCACAAACACATACGTGATTCATATATATGGTCTATGTGATATGGACTACTTAGAAAGATAAGGGAATGTAAAATCTCAAGGATAAAATTGGGGTGTCTGGGGGCATTGTATCCATTTGCAACTACATGGAAAAAACATAACTCTTGTATAATATCAGACATAATGGAAACACATGCCTCTGTTTTGGAAAGGAAGCTCCTAATTAGCATTTCACTTTTCACACATCACTTTCTACCTTAAGTATTTAAAAGTATTTGGAATAGTTCCATACAAATCCATACACTAAAATACAGGGAGATGTGTGTTCATGGGTCACAGAATTAGCTTGGAGGTTGGAAAGAAAAGTGGGATAATGCTTTGAATGTCTTCCTAACTTCATTGCCGTGTTTCAGCTTATTTAAGGGAGAGAATCTGGTAAGGAGAGAATGAAGGCAGAGACACTTAGTACAGGAAAAGTCTAATGTTTCATTTGCCAAAGAATGTTAACAACATTGAAAAAAAGAGAGTTTCTTGCTCTCCTGACAGGTTTTGTGTTATTTCCTGCCTTTAAATCTAAGTATAGGTGAAATTCTTAAATAGAGTTTTGATTGAAGTTGGTGCTGGCTTATATTTCAATAAAACTGCAAAGCAATTATGGGTAATCCCCAGGATCTGATGTTTCTAATAGGATTTTATTTACAAATGGTTTTGTGTTATTCCAGGCAGGCATCAAAGCTTTCTCTAGCTTATTTTGTGTGCGATAGCTATAAAATGATCTGCCTTTTCTTCGTCTGGCGAAGCTTTAGTTGATGTTCCAGCAGTGCTGTGTTATGCAACAAAGTAATGGTCATAAAGATATGGAAAGTTCTATGTAAACATGTTCTCAGAATTGCATGAGGGATGGAAAATGGGAAGAGCATGCAGAGCCCTGTGGGTTTTTTGTCTCCTGTTCTGTGTAATAGGGCTAGTTTTAATTTCGTAGGAACTTTAGGAAGAGTTTTAAGGCATTTCCATCTATTAAATTAACTAAAATAAAGGCATTCAGTTCTAACAAAGAACGAGCTTTACTCCATACTGATCCCTGGTGCATCCTTAGCTAACTTTATTCATCAACTTTTAAGTCAAAATGCAACTCCTTTAAGGCATTTGTGGGACTCTCAGTGAACAATTTTGAAGGAAGGCTACAAAACCGATTGCTGTAGGAATTGTTAGAATAGCTGTAAAATGGCCATTTCGCTTGTCATCCTCTCCTTAACAGTAGGCTAAAGTCTTGCTTTTTTCGGTTCTTTTGCAACATATATGTTTTTTTATTTTCACCTTGGGTGAACCTCAAAGATAACTGAATCAACAACTTCAGGTATTAGAACATGTTGGAGTGTTCTAGACTGTCATTTTATTTTAAGTATTTTTCTTTGAATTGGAGCGTTCTTTCTTTAGAACAGCAAATACAGTAATAATCTTTTTCACTCTCAGTGTTAAGAGTGAGGAGATGGGGTGTCTGAAGAAGCAAATTTTCTGCCCCTCCATCCCCTTCCAGTGTTCCGATGGAAAGAGTTGCAGTTTTTTGTGTCCCAGTCTTATCACAGTGCAACAGAGATTCTGTATTTTGATCTAGTATCAGACCAAGTTGCTGACTTTGGGAGACTGAGCACGTTCTCAGTGAGAAGTTTCACCCCCATCTACCTCCAGTTTTCCTGGGGATTAAGGCTTTCAGATAGAATGATCGACGTACTGAATAGCTCTCATTTGGGTTTTGCATGATGACCCCCCTTCCTCACTCCAGTTTTAGTAAAACATCCATACTTTTTTAATTCTTTTTTTTTAAAAAAAAAAAGAAAAAATCTCGTGTGTCTACCCACACAAGCACATGGAAATATATTGGTGTTTTAAAACTCTAAATAATCACAGGTGTAGGTGACATGTTTTTGTTGACCTGCTTTTTTTCTCTCCTCTTTTTCTTTTTTTTTAAAAAATGTCCATTTAATCTTTTCATAATCTTGTGAATTTTCTACCTGGAGTCTCATTAATAATTGAAGCGGTGTTGCTTTTTTTTCATTGTAATTGTACTGCTGTTTTTCATTTGTCAGCATGATTCATTAAGTTGAGCCAAATTCACTCTGGATGTAACTTGACCTTAGATGTGTTTTGGCCCCATGTGTTTTCTCTTGCTGGAGTTATTCTTTAAATCAGTGGAACAGAAAAAGAAAAGTGTATTGAACTGTCACCCTTAATCAAATTCTCAGGTTTAAATTAGCCATGATTTGATCCACGGGTCGTATCTTTCAAGTGAGGAAATAGTTTAATGTACTAATGCATATAGTGTTCTTGGATAGCAAAGGCTGAATTCCTTTTCCGTGTTTTCTGTCCCAAGGCATACAGCACAACTGTTTGAAATCATGTGGAGTAAAATGATATAAAAATTGGGGTTAACAAAAAATGTTGTTAGATAAATATTTTTTTTGCTAAATTACCGAATTTGAATGCTTTGCTTGATCCGAATCCCATCTGAATCCTATGGGGTTCATTCCATTGACAACACAGACTTTTTTTCATTTACACACTAACAGAGAAAGAGTTTTGAATGTATTCCAGGCAATTATTTACCTTGTGTCACATACTTAAAAGTTTAAAAGATGAAAAACACACCAGAATACGTTAGTTTTATATTAAGAACTACATTTCATGTATATGAAAATATAATCTGGTTTTGTATTAGCATTCTTATATATATATATATATATATGTGTGTAATGTGCATTTCTATATATATATGAGAAAACTTTTATAAAACTAATATTTTAGGAACTCGGCAATTGTATTTCTTAAGCAAGTCATTACGTCGTTTTTCATCTGGTCAGTATAGACATTCTTGCATATTTTATTAATGCATTATACTGCATGTAGGTAGAAACACCTATATAATGGTATTAGTAAGATCATAAAAAGATTAAGAACCTTAGTAAGGTTAATTTAGCTGTGTTTTACAGCCAGCGTGTTAATACTTGGATACCGATGTACAGGCATGGATTAAGATACACTTCTACAACAGAGTGGGGTGAAAGGTGTTGAGCACTGATGTGAAGCCCGACTGTGCCTGAGAGCAGGAGATCCTGGTGCAGGCAGTGCAGCTTCCCCTGGGTCAGCGCCTCGGAAACTCCGCTGCCTTCTCCCGCAGTGAAGCGCTAGCGGACAGCTTTCAAGTGAGGCAGTCTTGAAAATGCTTCTGAAATTATAACCTGGAATATTAGAGTGGGAACACTCCTGGACAACAGAAAAATCCCACGCTGGCACAGATGTCATCTCATTCTGGGAAAATGCGGACAAAGTTGTCTGTTAATTTTCATTTTGTGTCTTTTTATTGATATATGCTGTGATAATTGCATTTGCTGGGTGAAGTTGCCACAAAAGAGAGCTTAAAAAAGAAATACAAGCCTAACGAGACCTCATTACAGTGTAACAGCAAAACTAAATAATGCAAGGGACATGACCTTGATAAAAAGAACTTTAATACAAAACATATTGTAATAATATTAAGGTTGAAGGTTTCAGCCCGTTAAAAGTATAGTTATTACACTGAGAAGGCCTTAGCACCTTTACCTCAGATCCCTTGCACTCAGACTTTACACTTCAACAAATGCTTTAATGTAGCACCTACTGAAAAAATATGTATTTATATTGATTTTGAAGATAATACAAAGAGAAGACTGTCAGATGCTCTAATGTTTCTTTGTAGGCATTATGTGGAACAAAAATTAAATTAGGTAGCTGCTTCCGCCCATCAAACAAAATAGCTGAACCTTTTCTCAAATGAGGTCTCTAATTCCTGATAGACGTTGTCCAGACCGGTAAATGGTGCAATATTTGGAGATGGTTGTTTGAGCACTTGCGGTGCTGTGTTTTGTTGGTGAATGCATCCCAACAGTAGAGCCTCCTACAAGGAGATGTGTGAAAATGGAGATGGAAAAAGAGCTAACGGAGGGTGCAGCATTCACTTTCACTGTATTATTAGAACTTTTAATAGTGGAAAAGTATTTCAAATGGATTTTCTCATTGTCACCCTGAATATGTTTGGAAGGGAATGAATGTTCCCTTCAGGGGGGCGGAGAGGGACCTGGGAGTACTGGTTGACAACCGGTTGAACGTGAGCCAGCAGTGTGCCCAGGTGGCCCGGAAGGCCAATGGCATCCTGGCTTGTATCAGGAGCAGTGTGGCCAGCAGGAGCAGGGATGTGATTCTGCCCCTGTGCTCAGCACTGGTGAGGCCTCACCTCGAGCCCTGTGTGCAGGTCTGGGCCCCTCACTGCAAGAGAGACACTGAGGTGCTGGAGCAGGTCCAGAGGAGAGCAACGAGGCTGGGGAAGGGACTAGAGGGAAAGTCCTGTGAGGAGAGGCTGAGGGAGCTGGGGCTGTTTATCCTGGAGAAGAGGAGACTCAGGGGGCACCTTATCACTCTCTACAACTGCCTGAAGGGAGGTTGGAGTCAGGTGGGGGTCGGGCTCTTCTCCCGGGCAACTGGTGACAGGCTGAGAGGGCACGGCCTGAAACTGTGTCAGGGAAGGTTTATGTTGGATCTCAGGAAGCACTTCCTCATGGAGAGGGTGCTCGGGCATTGGGATGCACTGACCGGGGAAGTGGTGGAGTCACCAACCCTGGAGGTGTTTAAGGAGAGGCTGGATGTGGCACTTAGTGCCGTGGTCTGGCCAGTGTGGTGGTGTTGGGTCATAGGCTGGACTTGATTTCCAGCTTCAACAATTCTGTGATTCTGCCAATAACTGATTGACTTCTGTGTGAGTTCTGGTGGCTCTCTTGATAATTTGTTTCGGTGCTGTTGGGAGCAACAACTGAGAGTCATGGAAGCAAGACTGTGGCAGCCTTTCAAATGTATGAGATACTGCTCTGAGTTGTGTGCTCTGGCAAGGTAAGAGCTGAGAGCAGGCATGCTGCTTGCAGCTAGCGCATCATAAAAATACAGACCTTTAAGACTGAAGTTTGGGACCATGCATGAACATCCTACTTTTTACTGATAATAGAAAAAAGATGTATATAGGTTGAAGTGATGTCACATAAATATAGTTTTGAGTGTTTCATGTAAAGAAGTAGCTAAAGCTTGGTGAACCTTCTTGGATTGAGTTACTTCAGTACTTTTCCCATCTGGGCAATTCTGTGAAGCACTTCACAAGAAAAAACTAGCAGCCTTGGTTTAAATATGCATTATTGTTGTGCATTGTGTTAATGTGTAAATCTTTTTGAAAATATAGGTGTACTGTGTTGTCTGTGAAACACCAAATACGACGGTTAGACTTCCTTTATCTAATTAGCCTTAATTTTCCATCCTCAGACCTGATATTCTCATTAATACTTGCCTGGATTTTATGAAAGCCCGACGAACAATGCCTGTGTTTAACAAGAAAACTGCATTAGTATTAAGTACATTGCAGAGATACAAGCATTAAGTTATAATGTTTTAGGCTGATTTGACTCAATGTTACTTCCTCTTAAAAGGTGATTAAAGAAAGTGGACCTCCTCACATGAAGAGCTTTGTTACACGAGTTACAGTAGGGGAATTCACTGCAGAAGGAGAAGGCAACAGTAAGAAGCTTTCAAAGAAACGTGCTGCAATGGCAGTCCTACAAGAACTTAAGAAACTTCCTCCTCTTCCTGTAATTGAAAAGCCAAAACTGTACTTTAAAAAGCGTCCAAAAACAATATTGAAGGTACGTGTCCCACCTTTGACAGAATTAAGAATGTTGACTCAGAAAGTAACTCAGATATAAAATGCTCAGATATAAAATTGGTAAAAGCTTATTTGTCATTTTGTTACTTGTTTGCCTGTGCTGATAGGTCTGTGCTTTTTTTTTTAATCCTGAGAAACTCGCAAGCACAGTGGCTTATAAGGTGCTGGGCTTAAGAACCAAGCTTACATCACTCAAGTCTTCAGGAGTCTGGTTCCAGTCTAGTGGGGAATCAAACCCTCCAAGAAGCTCTGTACAGCCATGGGAATTTTTAGCATGATCTCCTCTGGGAGGCCCTACTAGTTTATGTGGTGGTTCTTTCCCTGATCTTTCCCTCCAGTTTGAAGAGGGAGAGAAATACATAAAATAGTAGATATATAGGGAAATGATGCATAGTCCAGCTTCTTACCTTTGTGCAGCTAGATTTGGGAGTTTTGTGGCTTTGACTTCAATTGGATTTTTGGAAATTTTGAAAGAAAGCCAGCAGTATGCTGACATGTCAGCCTACTGTGTCACTCATCAAGTGCCAAAGGACAATACTTTTGTTTTAAGTGCCTACATTAAGGTTAGCATGTGTTTAATAATGCTCTTCAGCTCTCAAATACAGATAGAAAATTGTCTGGAGACCAGCCTGTGGAGGACTTACAGACTTTAAACCATCCCTCCATTAGAACATGCCCTGTCTCAAAGGATATCAGTATGCTCCTTGCTGCACTGATGAGGCTTCCTTTAGAAGTTCAGGATTCTTGAGAGCTCAAGCTTCTTGATGGTGCTTTTATTGTTTTTGGCAGTAGATTTATTGCTAGTTCTAGAATTTAGTCGGTATACAGTGACTAGCCCTGGTATGTCTACTCATTCTAAATTCATACAAAACCAAAGGGTCATCTGAAGTAATTAGTCTTCCAAACAATGTAACAAAAACAGCCACGTATTTATGAAGCATCACTACCTAGTCTCAGCACAGAACAACTGGTCAGATTAACTTGCTAGCTGTTCAGTGCAGAAGACGAGGCTTTGAAAATGACCCAAAATCTGCTACATTTCATTTTATTGTAGGAAGTACTGCTGTGTGAGGAAGTAGTTAAACTCTTTATACATGTTTTATTTTTTATTGTTTGGCATGTTGGATAGTCATGTGGGTATAAGTAAGGACACGTTAGTAGCCTTTCATACTCGGTTTAGGTCAGTGTAAATATCAGTGGAGTGTTGCTCACTTTCTCTCTGGTGTTACAGAGTCACTTTTGCCCCATACCGTGCAGATCAGGAACCTTGAGACTAGAATTCCAGGAAAAAACAGGAAACCTTCATGCTCTAAACTTGTGCTTCCAGGTGTAGTTTTAGGACTTAAATTTCATCTCTTTTTTTCCCCTGTATTTGCTTCTTGTTTAGTTAAAAATCCATAATTTTTCAGAATTATATTATGTCTATGGCTTGCACTATGTTAGGCTGGACAGCACTACAGCAGTGTGGTGTATTCATAGAATGCTACATTGATAGATTGTAAAAATGAGTAAATCAGTATTTTACTGAAAATATGACCATTAGGAATCTGTATACGCAGTACGACAAGTGCAGAGTTCTGTCGGTGCATCCAACAGAAAAGCCATTTAAAATAAGCAAATGCTTTGTAGAGGGCAAAACTGGCTTTGGAAAATGTACAAAGGATTTACTTCATCATCTTCCTCTTTTATTTGCCTTTGAAAAAGAATGAGTGATTTTTCAAAAAAATCCCCACCCTAGGTTAATTAGATACCTGTCTCCTACTGGAATTCTGAGGATCTAATTCTCAGAAACCTCTAGGAAGAAATGAACATAAAAAATTATTTAATGGAAAACCATCAGCACTAATGCAGCTTTAAAGCTGCCAGATCGGAAGCGGCTATTGACTCTGACTGTCTCGTTTTGGAACGTTTTCTCAAGAAAGATGCTAAAGGTATAATAATGTAAAAATCTCTCATATTACGATATACCATTTACCATTGCAATCTTAAATTGAATTATCCAAAGTTGGACATGTTAGAAAGGGACATTGGTAATCAAAATAAACTGGTTATGTAGAAGGTTTTTAGTTTTTGAATATCCAGGCTTCTGAAATGCTTTCAGTGTGTTTTAGTTTATCCTACACATTTTGAGCATCAAAAAAGTGACAAAATTAACTTCTTTTTATTTGTGTATATATTTATTATGCTGTATCTTATAGCCTGCGCTTTATTTAGCCTGCTCTGCATTTTGTCTCTACCTGGCTTCTTGCCCACACAGCTGCCCTTGTGCATGACATTGTCTTAACTCTTTCACCCACATCTTCTCTAACAACTGCAGCAGTTACACTATGTAGGATTCGCTGCACAGTTTTCTGAATGTAATTAGATTCTGAACCACTTTTTCTTACTTGGGAAGCTCAAACAAGCATGAGTGCTGATCATCTCATCCTGCAAATGACTTAATGAAAAGGAAATAGCTCAGTAACAGAAAAACAATTCTACATTAAAATGCCATTCAAGTTTGCAAGTTCATTCTTTGTATTATGTTATATAAATCAGTTAAATATGACTTCTGATCATTTTGGGAGTGTTAATTTCTCCTCCACAAGCAACTATTTTCATATTTGTTTTGAGAGGGCATTTGCTATGTGATTAATAACATATGGAAAGGATTTCAGAACTAGATAGTTTAAGACTGTAGTTTTCCACCTGCCTGTGTAATCTTGGACAGACCAGTCTTTCAGTCCTTTTGTTTTCCACCCATCAGATCGAGTTCCCCACCAACCGTACATTTTTGACATGTTATTGTGAGGATTATTGTCTGTGAAGCATTTGAAATACTTTGTGGGTGGCTCACTATGTGCAGCATTTCTAGCCATTGGAGATACTTCTGTCTAACTTCACTACAGTAAAGTATTTTGATGGTGAATTCCTATGACATGCAAACAGAGTAACCTTCTGCACCTTTAGTTGCATTATAGGGTGGAAGGCATGAGTGCAGAGAAGGAAGACAGGAAGACTGAGAGAGGCAGCTTCCTTGTTATTTAGCAAATCTATTTTGTTCCCATGTAAATCCCACCTCTTAACATACTGCGTGTTCCAGCATTGTAACAACCTGTTTTAAGGGTCATAGAAATTGGGCAGGAAGATATTACTGACTGATGAATCTCCTAGTTTTCATCCATACCCGTAGGACCTCCACAGGTAGATGAGGGTGTTAGTAGCCTACAGATACTGGGTATGCACACCATCTGCAATAGAGGCAGACAGCAGGTGTGTATTTTTTGCCACAGTTTTCAGCCTGAGGATTCTTATCTTCTGTCTCCTGATCAGAAGACAGGAAGAGATTTACTCTTTATTCTCTCAAAGGGAGTATTAAAGAAGAGGTAAATGATTTATTGAAGCAGCGTAATAGTTGTATGGATATATGCTGAAATAATGGTTCTTTCTTTTAAACCTGTTTTAGACGGGACCAGAATATGGTCAAGGAATGAATCCCATCAGTCGTCTGGCTCAGATCCAACAGGCCAAAAAGGAGAAGGAGCCAGAGTATGTTCTTCTTTCAGAGAGAGGAATGCCTCGCCGTCGAGAGTTTGTTATGCAGGTATTGTGTGCTGTCATGTTAGGAATAATGCTCTTTATGCTCAAACTCAAGCAAAATGGTAGCATAATATGAAGCAGATCCCTGTGTTTACCTGTTTGCTTTACGGTCACTTTTACAAGAAGAGTGTGAGATACAGTATCAGAAAGCCTATTTCAACATTTTTCTTTCTCTTGGTGAAAGAAATGGCAATTAGATGATGTGCCTTCTAGATGATTTTCTTGTACTGGTTTTGAATTTTTATACTGTCCTTATTGTTATTTCACCCGATGGTTTCTGTGTTTGTCCCTTATGGTTCGTGATTTATATTTTTACTTGTCTTTTTGAAACATTTTTTTTTTTGCTATTAGAATGATAGAATCATGGAATCGTTTTGATTGGAAAACGGTCTTTAAGATCATGAAGTCCAACCATTATCTAACACCAGCAGGCCCACCTCTAAACCATGTCCCTGAGCACCATATCTAGACAGCTTTTAAACACATCTGGAGATGGTGATTCAACACTTCCCTGGGCAGCCTGTTCCACTCTTTGATAACCTTTTCAGTGTAGTTTTTCCTCATGTCTGACCTAAACCTCTCCTGGCGTAACTTGAAGCCATTTCCTCTTCTCCTGTTGCCTGTTACATGTGAGAAGAGGTAGTTGTCGAGAGCGATAAGGTGTCCTCTCAGCCTCCTTCAGTTGTTGAGCAGGGGATTGCAATACAAACAAGTACTCTGAAACAGGGATATGAATAGCTCCATATTACCAAGCATTTTGGTTTAAAAAAATAGTGTTGTCAATTTTTTCAGGTTTTCAGTTTCTTTGTGGCTTTGTTCATATATGAAATAACACAGAAAAAGGCCTTCCATCATGTGTTTTAGCCTGTCCCACTAAAGGCTCTGGACCTAGTATAGGAAGATCATATAGATCATTACTGTTTCGTTAATTTTTAAATTAGGGACATTTGCAAAGATTTGATATAAGTAGGTTGAGAGGGTTTACCAACAGGGAAGAATTCTTTCCTTGTGTTTTTGTTCAGGGGTAATTTTGTGCTGCAGCAATTCAGAACGGCATACCTCAGCACGTTTTGACTTGTAGTCTGCAAACCACACAGAAATGTCGTTCCTGATCACAAGCAGAATTTGATTCTGTCACGGACATCCTCTGTGGAAGTGTCCACAGTTAGAGATGGCTGTGCGAGGTGTCCAGAGAGCACAGTGGAATGCAGTCCAGTATTAGGAAGATGAGCTGAGACTTGAGACTTGGTTTGCCATTGGAGGAGTGTCAGTAATGGCAAAATCTTTGGTTTGAATAAAAAAAACCCTCAAACTTAAGAGCAGTGAATGCATAGAAGATTCCATTATCTAAGAAGACTCATGAAGGAAAGTGTCAAAGAAATCCCATAGAACAGTTGCTTTGTTATGAATGCTTTTAAACACTGCAGCTCCATTTTTCCCCTTTTGTGATGTTTTCACACTGAAATCACACTGCTGTTTCTCCCACCTTCAGGAAGTTTCAGTGTATTCATTATGACATGCAAAAACCCTTATCAGAATGAAAAGCCTTTGTATAAACTACTTAAACAATGTTTTCATTTAATTTAATTGAATGTGGAAGTAAAATATCCAGAGATAAAATGTTCATTTTTATCTGTCACACAAAGAGCAAGTTTAGATGTGATGAAATGGATCCAATTACTTGTCCTGACTACTAGGTAAACAGAAGAAAACCTCTGATGACATTAGTTGGTGTTCTGTTCCCAAAGTTAATTTCAGAAAGCTCTTTCTCTTTGTAGTCAGACCTTTAATCCTTGATAGAGGTTATAATAATAGCTAAACCAGTTTTACAGGTCTGAGAAATAGCAGCACATTGATTTATTGTGAGCTGTGCTATAAATTATCATTTTGTCTTGTCCCATTAAAGTCCCTCAATTTTATTGCATATAAACTTTTAGCAGATTGGCTGTTTTCTAATTGTGATTGCAGAGCTGCATAGAAGATGAGATTTGTATTTCAAGATTATCAATATTTCTAGTTTAGGTAGCTGGATCTTTTTGCTTAATTATAGGTGTATACTTTGACAGGATATCCGTGATCATTATTATTTGTTTACATACTCTGTATTCTGATTTAATAGGTTTTTGAGTAAAGAAAACCTAAAACTTTTAGAAGAATATATACGTGATAATTTGAGCAAAGTGAGTAATTACTGAGTAATGTAAATTCCTAAATTACATTTGTTATTTGTTTGACAATTGTATGCCTGTTTTTACAATTTTTTTTAAGCTCCTTCCAGACTGTTTAAGGTCTTTGACCTCCAAGGTTTCTTTTATTTAGATCACATTGACTATTCTATTATTTTAATTTTATTTTGATTTTCTTTTTTTAATACACTATTTCAAGAGAAAATTTTACGAATAAAATGGCTTAACAGACAGAGTGAAATATACCTATCAAAGAGCTATAAGTATCACCTAAGTGACAGTCTAGTATCACAAGCCAGACACAAACAGCTTCGGGAGTTAACAAGTGGTACCGAAGCCAAGGAATAAGTTGGAGCCTTACTCTTTGTGGATATCCATTGTCTGTAAATTGTCTTTATTTTGAATTTTTAATTTCTCCTAGTTTTATGAAAGGTATCTCGTTTGTCAGAAACCCTTTGCTCAGTAGAGACCACAGGTCCAGCGAGAAGCCTTTTTTCTGATATTTTGCTAAAAACTCATCAGGTGTAGGTGCGGAAGAAGGAAGTAGCTCCAGCCCCTGTGTTCCTTGCAGTGCGATGATGCTGGAGGAACGCAAACGTAGTTTTCATCTTTCTTTAAAAACCACTCTCATTTAAATCTCCAGGTCATTGTTCGTCCCTCCGTTGTTATGGGCAATGTCCCAGTGATGCCGGGGACCTGCTACAGGCAACGTTCCGGCAAGAAAAAGGGAGTTGAGATCCTGTTGCGCTTTCCATGTTAAGTTAGAGTTGGGGAGATGTTCAGCAGGGAGAACGGGCTTGACACAGGCAGGTGGAAGAGAGGGATAACTGTGTGTGCACTGAAATACAGGAAAATGTAACGCTTTGGTTCAAGTTTGGAGACCGCCTGGAAAACCTAAACACACTCCTCTGTGTGAAGCAGTGTCCTAGTGCCCTTTTGCCATGTTCTTAATTTTTCAGGATTGCATCTTCATCAAAAGAGCTGACAGTTGTTGGTAGGTCAGCAAGATTATTACACGGGGCTATTAAGGAGTCTTGCATTTATCGTGATTATGATCGATGTTCTATTTTTCAGGTAAAAGTAGGCAATGAGATTACTACTGGAACAGGCCCAAATAAGAAAATAGCTAAAAGAAATGCAGCAGAAGCAATGTTGTTACAGCTGGGTTACAAAGCCTCTACTCCTCTTCAAGACCAGCCAGAAAAGGTGAGAACCGATGGTTATGATGCATTTTACCTTTGTCTAGGTTTTTAGCTGTATCAGCTAAACTTAGTAAGAATGGAAACTTAAACTTGTGCACCCCGCTATTTTAGGGGGTTGCTTTTCAGAAATCAGCCTTCATTTAGCTACAGCTCTGTAGCTACACTTGGTAGTAAATGCAGCTTCTCGCCCTGTAAGAGTAATTAAGAACATAGGATAGTGTGTGCATAAAAGTGTGCCTGTGAGGGGGCCGGTTAGCTCACTCGATTGAGCGTGGTGCTGGTAACACCATAGTCACGGGTTCGATCCCCGTTGGGTCCCCATGTGTTGCCTGATCTAGTTGAGAGGCGTCCCTGCCCATGACAGGGAGGTTGGATTAAATGATCTTCCAACCTAGGCCATTCTATGATTCTGTTTCTACTTATGAATCAGGATAAACATGCCTCTTACTTTTGTTCTATTTTGGGTGTCCATGGAGCACTGAAAGGAATGATGTTAGTAATTCTCATATATGAAGTAGCTGTAGTAGTCAATGCTTGTCTTCCTGTTGTGTATGCGCTAAAAGCATTCCAGAAAAATAATGGCCTTTACAGATTTGATTACTGAGAAAGAAAACGTGTTTGGTTTGGTTTTTTTTGTGGAGAAAGAATTACATTTTAAGTTCATATGTGCTGTAGGTATGCATTTCCACATTACTGATGTGCAACTTAGTTTATTGATGGGAAGTTTTGTAACCAAAATTTGATGTTACGATTTTCATATCCTGAAAATAGACTTGGTATTTCCATAAGCTGTGGACCCTAAACAGATTCTGTCATATGTAGATTCACTGCATGTATGTAATTTGATCATGACTTAAATGTTTGCTGTGGCTGCACCAGCTAGCTCAGGTCAACAGAATATTTTGCTGGGCTTTTCTAGGGACTACGTGATAAATCTGAGTATAGTATATATCTATATAAAACTTCTGAAACACCCTATATTTTTCTTTAAAAATAAGTATTCCTATATATATATATAGAGAGAGAGAGAGGAAGGTACTCTGTTCTCTGTGTTCTCTACTCCTGACCAGGAAAAGATAAATGCCATACTGGTTACTTGGCCTCACCTACTGTTTCCCTCTCCTTTGAGAAGTGCAGCTCTCCGTACGCTGTTCACATTCATCTTCACTGCATTCTTCACTATATATCTTAGTCATATATAAATGTGCAGTACTCCAAACAAAGTACTTGGAGTCTAGATGGTGTTTCTTGTGAGGTCACACTGTGTAGTCACAGCCATTTTAAAAAAGGCTTATGGCACAGTTGAATGATAATTCATTTTCACAAGAATGCTGAGACTTTTCTGCTGTTGAAGATACTTTCTACCAGTTTCAACTTTTTCTTCTCTGCTAACTTGACCAAAGTGCTTTTTGAAAATGAAGGCAAAACGGATTAAGTCAACCTTTCTTCCCGATAGGAAAATGTAGGTTTTCATTCTTGGGCTTCAAATTGGCTCAACTATTTTTACTCAGTAGATTTCAGAGATAAAGCCTCAGAAAGACCAGCCCACAACATAGTTGCTTTGGAGAGCTCTACACAGTGGAAACTTGTGGTTACATTGAAATCTTGAAAAAAAATTGAGTGGCTCAAAAGAGATGCTGCTGCTTTGTTTCCCTACCTTTGCTAAATTATTGCTTACAAGTGCATTGTCTTAAAAACCTGGGATTTAATTATGTACTTGCAGATGTAGATATCTTAGAATTGATAGAATAGCATACAGTGCCCTACTGTTATTCCGAGCAAAATGATCAAGCATGATTCATTCATTCATTCATTCATTCATGGCCAGGCTTCGCAAGCGAAGATACGTGAAGGGCTCTACCCACACTTGCTACAAGCGCACTGATGGCTAAAAACGCCGATGCGGGATAGGCAAGTCCGGTTGCAAAAGGCTCAGTGGAAAGTCTCCTTAGGCGATATTGGCGAGGCACGGTTCTTTCTGCATTGTCTTTTCTCCTCGAGACTAATTCTACGTGCGTTCTCAAAGGAGGCAGCAGCGTTATAGATGCGGTGTCTCCACGTCTTCTGCTTGGAGGCCAGAGTGGACCACTGATGGTAGTCAATATGGCCAAGACCAAGGTATTGTTTCAGAGAGTCCTTGTATCTCCTCTTTGGGGTTCCTCTGTTGCTGCAGCCAGTGGCGAGTTCACCATAGAGCACAGCCTTAGGGAGGCGGTGATCCTCCATCCTGGAGACGTGCCCTGCCCAGCGCAGCTGCGTCCTCAGCAGCATGGCCTCAATACTGGTGACCCCTGCCTGTTCAAGGACAGTGACATTAGTCACGTCGTCAGTCCAGTGGATGTTTAGGATTGTACGGAGGCAGCGCTGATGGAAGCGTTCGAGGAGTTGCAGATGGTGGCGGTAGATGACCCATGATACAGACCCATATAAAAGAGCAGACAGTACAATAGCTCTAGTAGACACTAATCTTTGTACTTTTCTTCAGGTGTTTATTGCACCAGACTCTTTTATGGAGTCTTCCAAAAGCTCTGTATGCCTTTGCTAGCCTGTTGTCTATCTCTTTGTCAGTCTTGCCATCCGAGGAAATGATACTTCCTAGATAGTTGAACTGCTGGACTGACTTAAGCTCTGATTTGCCTATGATGATGTGGGGATGATGGGAGACTTCCTGAGGTGCAGGTTGGTAAAGAACTTCTGTCTTCTTCAAGCTGACTTCCAGCCCAAAAAGCTCAGCAGCCGCTGCAAAGCAGGATGTTAAGCGCTGCAGAGCTGCTTCTGTGTGAGCAATGAAGGCGGCATTGTCAGCAAAAAGCAGCTCACGGACAAGGTGATTTAGGGTCTTAGTGTGGGCCTTCAGTCGCCTTGGTTGAATAGGTTGCCATCGGTATGATAATGGATGTAAATGCCGTCATCTTCTTCGAGGTCTGCTGTGACCCTTTGGAGCATCATGCTGAAGAAGATTGTGAATAGAGTTGGTGCGAGAACGCAACCTTGTTTTACACCATTGGTTATTGAGAAGGGCTCAGAGAGTGCATCGCCATATCTGACTTGACCGCGCTGATCCTCGTGTAACAGGATAATCATTTTGAGGAACTTGAGAGGACATCCTAATCGTTCCAAGATCTGCCACAGGCCTTTTCTGCTCACAGTGTCAAAAGCTTTGGTGAGGTCAACGAAAGTTACATAGAGTCCTTCGTTCTGTTCCCTACACTTCTCTTGCAGTTGTCTGGGAACAAATACCATGTCTGTGGTACTCCTGTTGGCTCTGAAACCACATTGGCTTTCAGGTAGAAGTTCTTCTGAGATAGCTGGTACTAGTGTGTTCAGAAGTATTCTTGCAGGGTTTTTACCAGCAATAGAGAGCAAAGTAATACCTTGGTAATTTGAACAGTCTGATTTTTCTCCTTTCTTCTTGTACAGGGTGATGATGACTGCATCACGGAGATCTGGTGGTAGTTCGCCTTTTTCCCAGCAACACACAATGAGCTCGTGAAATTTAGCATGGAGTGCTTGGCCTCCATGCTTCCAGACTTCAGGTGGGATTCCATCAATCCCAGCTCCCTTGCCAGTTTTCACCTGCTGTATGGCCTTGAGAGTCTCTTCCATAGTAGGGGCTATATCCAATTCGTTTTTCACCAGTTGTTGTGTAATGTGCCGAATTGCTGGGCCTTGAACTACACAGTTGACACTGAAGAGAGTCTAGAAACGTTCAGACCATCGATTCAGGATGGAGGCTTTATCTGTGAGAAGCATTTGGCCGTCTGCACTTAGCAGCTGGCTTTGAACGTGGTGTGTGGGTCCGTACACTGCTTTCAGAGCCTCATAGAATCCTCCGTGGTCGCCTGAATCAGCACGTAGTTGAGTCTTTTCTGCTAGGTTGATCCACCACTTGTTCTGGATGTCTCGAAGTTTCTGTTGGAGCTTGCTGCATGCAAGACGAAAGGCTGCTATTCTTATATGGCAAGATGGCTGAGCGAGGTGTGCTTGGTGAGCATTTCTCTTTTGTCAACAATTCCTGTATCTCTTGATTGTTTTCATCAAACCAGTCTTTGTTTTTCTTGGAGGAGAACCCTAAAGATTCTACAGAAGACTGGAGGGTGCTATTTTTAACATGTTGCCAAAGCGCTTCAGGAGAGGGATCTATGAGATGGTCTTCAAGTCTGGTTTGAAGGTTTACCTGGAAGCTGTCTCTCACTGTAGCTGTTTGAAGATTGTTAACTTGCAGCCTCCTCCTTGTAATGACACCCCTCTTAGGTTTGGGCTTAAAGTGGAGGCTAAGTTTGCATCATACAAGGTGGTGGTCTGTTTTACATTCTGCACTAGGCATCACTCGGGTATGACGGACATCGTGAATATTGCTCTGGAGCACCAAGATGTAGTCAGTGAGGTGCCAGTGCTTGGATTGAGGATGCATCCAGGTTGTCTTCAAGCTGTCTTTCTGCTAAAAGATAGTGTTAACAGGTGATGGTGAGCTGCTGCTCTGCACAAAACTCTAGCAAGAGGTGACCATTGTCATTGCAGTTTCCAACACCATGCTTGCCTAGTACTGCTTTCCAGGCTTCAGAGTTCTTTCCTACTCTGGCATTGAAGTCACCAAGGATTATGATCTTATCATCTGCAGGAACCTTTTGGGTGAGGTGGCGCAGGTCAGTGTAGAACTTGTCCTTTTCCCCAGGGTCAGCTTGGAGAGTTGGGGCATATATGCTGAAGAGAACAACATGTTGCTTGTTGTGTAGTGGGAGGCGTAGGGAGATAATGTGTGATCGGAATGACCTGTCGGCCGATTTTCAAGTTTGGAGGGCGATGGAGTTTTTAATCATGAAACCAACTCCTGAAAGGTATCTTTCAGTTTTGGGTTTGCCTGACCAATAGAGTGTGTAGCCGGCACCGTGTTCTTTGAGGCTGCCTTCCTCATGGAGATGAGCTTCACTGAGAGCAGCAATGTCGATGTTGAGTTGTGATAATTCGTGGGCAATTAGAGCAGAATGACGTTCAGGACGTCCACTATCCACAGTATCAAGCATGGTTCTAATGTTCCAACATGCGAGTGTCAATCTGAACACACCTTTGGAGGCAGGTGTATGCCTTTGTCTCTTTGTGTTTGTTTGACCGCATCAGAAGATGCCCGTTGGCTGTGGTTAGCCAATGGGTAGAGGGTGGAGATGAACTTTGGTTAGGCCACGTTTTCTAGGCCCCTCTCCGTGTGGAGCAAGCAGTGCTCTCCTTGAAAAAGGCTGCTTGGTCATTCAGGATGGTGCCGAACAAGACTGTCATCTCTGGGGTCAGTCTCGAGCGACCAGTGTCCTGAACCGCCTGCATGCAGGGTTGGGGCTGCGGCTTCCAGTGCACCTTATCACCTGCCTTTTCGTCCCTCGCCTGTCGCTACCGGACTTTACAAATGTGGGTGTAACCTTCAAGCCTGCGCAATGGATTTTTTAGGTGAGGCTCAGCGTGCGCAGAACTGGCCCCACCCGTTACTCCTAAGCTTCATCTGCCAGGGCCTAGGGAGCTAGGACAGTGACGGCGAAGTCCTCAGGACGTAGGTTTAGTTACAGTATCCTTCTCTTAGGTGGATGGCCTTACAGGGCTAAACGAGCTTCATCTGACCGGGTTTGGAGTTAGACTTGTCCTTCTCCTAGGATGGTTGCCGGGAGGCTAGCGAGCCCATCCTACTCATGGACACACTTAGTCTGACCCTTCAGTTGAGACCTGTCTGGCATGGAAGACCCTATCAGAGGCATAGGCCACCGCCAGCACAGCTCGCAACCTCATAAGGGCATGCAAGCTTCTCCCCCGCGACAAGGGGGTGTCCGTGGAGAAGACAAGCACGATACTGTATCCAAAAAAATGTAAACTACTCAAATCTTTTGTGGCAGTATTCAAGACCCTAGCACAAATTTTTGTAGTTTTGTTGGGGTTAAGGACCTAAAATGTCTAGAACATCTGGCTTTGTCTTTTGTATATAACAGACTGAACATATTTGCAGACACACAAGTTAGTTTGTGTAGTGTAGATGAAAGCATTTTAATTCTCAAACTAAACTGTTCTGGAGAAGAGGGAAAATAGCCCTTAGATCTCTACTAATTTGAGCATTGCGAGATTCCTTCCACATAAATTGCACAAGATGCACAATTAAAAGATACTTGTTTCTTTCTTTGAATCCAAAGTGGGGCCCAATGTAGATTAACTGATGTATCAGGTTGGCATCTAAATGGACAATTTTCACTTATGTTGTTTTTGATGCTTTAAAAAGAGGCAATTACTCTTTTCCTGGCTGCTCCCACTCCTCCCCCCTCCCTGCTCTTGCCTGAGTCCTTTCATTCCTTTCCTTCTCCCTTTAAAAAAAAACAACCCACAAAGAAAACTCCAAAAATCCCAAAGCAAAACCAAATTCAGAGTTTCTTTTTCCTTAACTGTATTATAATGAAGACTTAAGAGTATACAGAGCCGTGCATGGTGCTGATGGCAGCACACGTAAACGGGTCATCCAAGTAATGTAAAGAAGTAAAGGCTCTGCTCTTCTCTGAGGTTATCTGAGCCCTGAAAGAAATCAGTAATGGTTGTGCAGAGCCCTGAGGAAAGAAGTTTGGAAGTGCACTGGAAGACTTTTTTTAGCACTCAGAATTTTAGCTCTATAGGTGAGAATGGAGCATTTTAATGTCTTCATTTTTTCATGTTTCCATCTTTTCATTTCTTCTCACCATTTTTATTCTCTTAAAGAGAGGAAAACCGGAGTAGATTGCGTTCATGTGAGACTGCAGCACTGAGGATAACTTATGGATAGATGAATTCTTGTTAAATTCCCCATGATTATGGAGTTAATAAACAGCAGCACGAGAGGAATGAGGAGGATTGGAAATGTTCTTCATTATAGTTTTCATACTTTTTATTCATTTGAAGAACTATCATCTTCCGTGTTTTCTAATATTCATATTATGTGCTTCATAGTACAAATAAAAGGAGTTATGTGAAATTCAAGTGCATGGAGGTGGGTGATAACTTTGAGATCCAGCTCTAAGCTCTAATAGCTACCCTCCCTTTCCACTAAATGTCTCTGATTTTTTTATTGTACATTGCCTGAACTGTAAGTATATTGGGATGTACATGATGAGGAAAGGCAGGGAAACAATCATTGGAATAGCTGCTTTGCATAGTGTGCTCTTCCTTCCTCTTTCCCAAGGAAAGCATCATAGAATCATGGAATGGCTAAGGTTTGAAGGGAGCTTGAAGATCATCTAGTTCCAGCCCCCCTGCTGTGGGCAGGGACACCTCTCTCCCACTAGACCAGGTTGCTCAAAGCCCCATCCAGCCTGGCCTGGAACACTTCCGGGGATGGAGCATCCACAGCCTCCTTGGGCAACCTGTTCCAGTGCTTCACCACTCTCATGGTGAAGAATTTCTTCCTTATACCTAATCTAAATCTACCCTCTTGCAGTTTCAGGCCATCATCTAGCAGTCTGCGTTACAACATGGTGGTATTCTCAACAGCCTTTACACCACCTCAGTGGTGCGGAGGCAGATTTCTGCTGACTGATCCTCCTTTGCTTCTCTTCTGCTTTTCAGTCAACCCCGTCTTCCAGAGCAAATGCTTACAGCTTTAGTCATGGCTTGTAGACTGTTTTGCTGCAAAGTTTTCTGTTTGCATATGAAATCCCAGTGAAATCTGAAAAGGACCATTAGTTTCACATTTGTAGAGCTGCTTATCCATAATTCCCAGTTCATGAGGGAGATTGGAATTATTTATCCATGTTTACACATAAATCTAGACCACTGCCATCTTGTTTACTGTGTAGACTTCAGGAGTGGCCTCGTTTTGAACTTCTGTGTTAATTGCTCCCCTTTTCTGTGTCAGTAATACCTTGTGTTAAGCATAATAAAATTAATCTGAAGACAATTAGCTTCCTCAAAGAAAGTCTATGTATTAAAATAATGGAAAACTTTTATCTTTTTATGCTTCCACTTCAGTAACTAAATGGATTCCTAGCAAGTAGATATTTTCAAATTGCACCCGAAGTACTTTGTAGTGTTTATGCATTCTTTCATCAGCAGATATTATTATCTTGCTTTAGAATGTCATTTCTGTGTTGTCTGTGTATATTTTCAATTGAGAGCTGCTTAAAACATTTGATTTTAAGTCTGATTTGGTAACATATTGAGTCAAACCTAATTCTTGAGGAAGCATTTATATTTCAGCATTAGGCAATAGTTGTTAATGTGTTTTTGTGAAGGGTACATTCCTCCAATAACCTACTTCAGAAAAAAATTAAGATGTGTTAGCAAAGTTCTGTGAGCGGATGTGACAATCCCAAGTCAGCCTCTTTAGAATCATTCACCTAAATTTATAAACATGAATGTTCTGTTTATGAAGTAGTTTATTCTTTACTTATATGTCTTTTGCTACCTGTTTCAGCTTGGAGAAAACAAGAGTTGGAACGGCCAGAATGTTGGGTTTCCCGAGCCAACAAGTAACAGTAAGTATTGCTTTCTAAATGTGCATTTATACTTCTCTCTGTAGGATTTGGATTATTCAAGACAATAGAAATGCTTTTTGTAAATATTTTAGGGTTTTGATTGCAACTAGATGAGCTAACTCCTGAGTCTTCTCTGTGTAAGTGTAGATACGAATGAGTCCAGGAACAAGGAGATTTTTATTTACTCACTGAATCATTGAATACTTCAGGTTTTAAGGGTTTTTAGGAGGTCATCTAAACTGCCTGCTCAAAGCGGGATCAGTACAGAGTTCAGACAAGATTGCTTATGTCTTTTTTCCTGTTCTTCAAGGATGGAGATTCTGTAGCTTCTTTGGTTCCAATGCTTAATTCATAGAATCAGAGAACCATAGAATGGCCTAGGTTGGAAGGGACCTTAGAGATCATCTGATCCAACCCCCCTGCCGTGGGCAGGGACACCTCTCAACTAGATCAGACTACTCAAGGCTCTGTCCAGCTTGGCCTTAAACACCTCCAGGGAGGGGGCAACCACAACATCTCTGCGTAATTTATTCCAAAGTCTTGCCACCCTCAGACTGAAGAGTTTCTTCCTGAGATCTAATACAAATCTGTTCTCCTTCAACCTAAACCCATTTCCCCTTGTCCTATCAGTGGATGCTCTTGTAAAAAGTCCCTCCCCAACCTTCCTGTAGTTTCCCTTCAGGTATTGGAAGGCAGCTATTAGGTCCCCCCGAAGTCTTCTCTTTTCAAAACGGAACAATCCCAGCTCCCGCAGCCTGTCCTCGTAGCAGAGGTACTCCAGCCCCTGGATCATCTTTGTGGCCCTCCTCTGAACTCATGTCAACAGATCCATATCCTTCTTATGGTGGGGACACCAGAACTGGACACAGTATTCGAGGTGGGATCTCACAAGAGCAGAGTAAAGGGGGAGAACCACCTCTCTTGACCTGCTGGCCACACTTCTCTTGATGCATCCCAGGATGCGGTTGGCCTTCTGGGCTGCATGAGCGCACTGCCGACTCATGTTGAGATTTTCATCTATCAACACCCTCAAGTCCTTCTCTTCAGGGATACTCTCAACCCACTCTGTGCCCAGTTTGTATTTGTGCTTAGGATTGGCCCGACCCAGGTGAAGGACCTTGCATTTTGACTTGTTGAAACTCATGCAGTTTGCACTGGCCCATTTCTCAAGCCTATCAAGGTCCCTCTGGATGGCATCTCTTCCCTCAGGTGAGTCCACGGCACCACACAGCTTGGTGTCGTCGGCAAACTTGCTGAGGGTGCACTCAATGCTGTCGTCCATGTCGCTGACAAAGATGTTGAACAGCACTGGACCCAAAACAGACCCCTGAGGAACACCGCTTGTCACTGGTCTCCATGTGGACATCGAACCATTGACCACGACTCTTTGAGGGTGACCATCCAGTCCACCAAGTGGTCCATTTGTCAAATCTGTGTCTCTCCATTTTAGAGACAAGGATGTCATATGGGACAGTGTCAAATGCCTTGCACAAGTCCAGGAAAATGACATCCTTTGCTTTTCCCGTGTCAACCAGCGCTGTAGCTTTATTGTAGAAGGCCACTAAATTAGTCAGGCATGACTTGCCCCTGGTGAAGCCATGTTGGCTGTCACCAACCACTTGATTATCTTTTATGTGCCTTAGTACAGTTACCAGGAAATCTGTTCCTTGATTTTGCCTGGCACAGAGGTAAGGCTGACTGGTCTATAATTTCCTGGGTTGTCTTTGGTTCCTTTTTTAATTGTCTTCATGTTGATTTTTTTTTGTTGTTGTTGTTTGTTTTATCCCAGTCAGAACATCTCCTATTTATATATGACTACCGTCTCCTGTTCTACTGCCTGCCTCAGTATTGTGCCTGGCTTCATCTTTTTGGCAACTTTTTCTTAGGTATTGGAAGGCTGCTATTAGGTCCCCAAAACATACCACTGTTCTCTAAGCCTTATTATCCAGACAGATTTTCATCATCTGGTAATTCATCTACCTAGGCTCTAATATCACACCTTGGATACAAGGATGCTGTGGGAGACAAGATGCCAAAAGCCTAGCTAAAGCTGAGGTAAATGGCACCCACTGATCTCCCTTCATTCATATATCTCATCATTTCACTGTAAAAGGCTGTCAGGTTGAGGCTGGTTTTTTATCCTTGGTAAATTTGTGCTGATTGTGCCCAATGTTGGTTTTGTCTCCTTTGTGTGTCCACAAACAGCTTTAAGAGAACTGCATGCTTTTCCCAGGGACTGAAGTGGGACTGACCAGTTTGTCTTTTTGGATGATTATGCTTTTCTTCAGGCATTGGAGACCTCTTCTAATCTTCATGACTTTTTGAAAATGATAAAAAGTGGCCTCACAATGACATAAGGTGGTTGATGCAGCATGCTAAGATATATCCCGTTTGGTCCAATGGACTTGTATGGGCTGAAAATTTCTCAAGAGACCCCTGACCCTGATCAGATTCCTCTGCTGATAGTTTCTTTCTTTCTTGAGCCGTTTCTATAGACACAAAGGCCTGTGAGACCTTGTTGGTGAAGAGTGACTTCAGTTTCACTGCAACGGATAATGAATAGGACAGACTTCTGTGACCTTAGATTTTTGCTGTTTAGACCACTAAAGATGATATAAAGAATACTTTCTTCACTTTTCCATCAGCTGTGGATTCTTCTCTAGAACCGTGTTGAGTTCTGAGCTTTTTAAGAGTCCCAAACATTGCCTCCCTCAGTTCAGGATTGTACAAGAGACAGACACACAGATGAGCTACCTCCTTCTGTTTTTTGCCTACATACATCTGAAGGACATGACCCTAAAAGCAGGTTTTAAGGAGGTTCACTAGTGATTTGGTGTATATACATGGTCTTCCTGGTCACTAGACCAGGGGAATAATTTGTGCTTCAATTTGCACAAAAGTTTATTACTGTTTAAAGTGATCTTAGATTCAGTGTATGCCACTGTGTTTCCCTAAAAGGAGGGATTCTGCATTAACTAAGACTTCTTATTAATTGCTTCCTACCAGCTCAGTCATCTTTCCCCAGCGATACTTTTACATGATTTCTGTTTGCATTGTCAAAAATCTCTAAGGACATGGCCTGCAAAGCATCTTCACATGTTAACATATTGTAGTTTGGGGCAGCAGAGTAAGACCTCTAGCTGTTCTCTCCTATCCTTGCAGTGTCTTGTAGCAAAGATGTTTATAGATGACATCACAGTCATCTATTACACCAACAAGAAAAACAATCTCTTTCCCAGGCTTCATCTGGCAAGAAAACTTTGGCAGTTACATATGTAAATCCAAATGTAGAAAGAGAACACAAAGGCAAACTCGCTCAACAGGAGACAAGATCAACAAAAATAGTATTTTAAACCTGCGCTGAGCAAGGAACTTGTTTTTCACAGACTGACCTGCTCACAGACCTTTTTTGCAGCCGCCACAGTCCATGGTAGAGGAGGAGATTTTCATTCTGAGATGCTTTTCTAATGCACAGAAGACATAGATGCCTGCATTTCTGTTCTTCTGCTCTCTGAGTAAATTGGAAATCAAAGGAGATATAGCTGTCATGTCGGTGGACATAGAACATCTGTTTCTGACAGTGCAATTCAGAGACCATCCCTTAACTCCTTGTTTTGAGGCAACATTAAAAATAATCAGCTGATTAAAGTGTATAATGTATAATTTTTTTATTTCAGACAGACTACACTATCGTTTTGCAAAATAGGAAGTGTCTGAACCTTAATTATGATCAACAGGCATATATTTTTTTAATTGAATTTTTTTTTAACTCTTCACCTCATAAAGGGTGTTTCTCTCCTAGGGTATTTTCTTTAAAATGTACAGCTTAACTGTGATTTCTGTATAAAGCCATAAGAGGAGAATGAGTATGTTACATTTATACAGAAGACAGACCGGTCTTTCTTCATGTTGCAGTCTCATCTGGGATTCATGGAAGACCTAAGAATGCATTTTTCTTCTCTAAATGTGTTAATGTGATATCTCCCCTGACTGAATTAATTGCTAATAGATCTTCCAAGTTTCTCATTGAAACCTCTTTTGGTATGCCTAAACTAAAATGTCATTTCTGATAGAATTATGAATCTGCTGTATCGATTAGCACTCTATTATATTTTTATATAGAAAACCACTGTAGTAGTTTCTATAGTGTAAATCTTTCAACATATAAATATCACACCATTCATTTGCAGTGTGTAGGAAGGAACCACAGATTCCCAGACAGAAAATGTGCATGATGTTTTAGTATGCTACTTAGGTAACCAGTAATTTCAGTTGATACCTCCCTTCTGACTGGGTCTATGAAGAGTCCTGTTTTCAGGACGTGACTGAAATTAGGGGATTGTCACATTTGGAGAAGCTTTACACAGTATCACTTTATATTTCTCACCAGTTTTCCATAGACAGAATTACTTTTGAAAGGCTATGCTAAAATTTGATAGGGGGATTATCTGCCAGTATATCTTTATCTATGAGCACTTGCCTGCTCTGCTTCTGGTAGAATATTATGTGTTAGCTTCCTGCACAGGGCATGTGGAAGAAATCCTGAAGAACTAGTGTTATTAAGAGTTTTCCCTGCGCACACCCATTGATCTTCCCCTAAGCCCCAGAATCCAAGGTAACTTCAGAGCTTTGTAATCAAGGAGAAGTGAAAAAATTTGAAGTGACTTCTCCTTTTGAATAAAAGAAATCACTTTCATGCATGATCTCTCATGCACCTGTGAAGTGCAGGGTTTTTTTTTAAAGAAATTTCACTATTTGAGAAAAAAAATGTCACATCCTTTCAAGTATGAGTATGCTAGTTTATATTTAAGAACAATAGCTGTTGATAAATTTATCTACTCCTTCAGTGCCATCATTATTGTAGGAGGTTTAAAAGAGGGCAAACACAACAGATTTCTCCCTTCTTTATCCTTGGTTGTAAGGGAAACGTACAGTTTGCATTTGTTGTTACCCTGTAATCTAACCTTGCAAATCCAGTGCTCTAAGATTCTGCATCTACTATTTGGCAGCTCTTATTCATATTTCCAGTGATTTTATTCCAGAAATACTATTATGTCCTGCTAGGACAACATATTGTGCATCAGTTTCCTTTAGCAGGCAGATGCTCTTTCTTTGTCTGCATAATGCACTGTGTTTCCATCTGAACCTGTGTGAAATAAAACTGGAATGCTAAGATGAAGTTGTGTACTTTAATGCAACAAAACCAAAAATCGTAGCAGTTAAATATTTTAGCACAGCTGAAGAACAGATCTCATTGTACCCTTATTACGTAGTTTGTTTTTGCTGAGAAATACTCGACAGTCTGTATCCTCCTACATACTCACTCAATGCATTTTAGGTATTCCTTGTTAAGTATCCTTGGAAATTAACTTCTCCTGTTCCCCTCTATCATGTTGCTTTTGGAGCTATCCTTGTGGCAAACTTCACTTCTGTTCCTCATACTCAGTAGCAAAGCTGCTTCTCACAGGTTTACTTCTTGACTTTTCCTCTTTCTTTGACACTAATCTTAAAGATGAGAAAAGGAGCTATTTATTTCTTGGTTTGGGATATCTTAGGTGTTTTTCACACGTGAAATAAGAACATTGAGTAAGTTGGGTTTTTTCCCTGCTGCTTCTGGAAGAGACTTTGAGACACTGTGGGCAGACCACTAGGAGATGTTTACTGCCAACAGAATGTTCATTTATCTCTCTGAATGTCACTTAAGCAGGTATCAACAAAAGGTGAAAAAAGTGAACAATCCTAATGCAAAGTGCATTTTCTTGAGAATGTATTTTTGGTTTTGTATTTCTGGATGAGATAATCTCAGACATCATACAGTATGTGTTTTGGGAGAAGCCGTAGATAAGCAATGAATAACAAAAAAATATATAAAAATAAAAGGAAAAAAAGGCAGTGTTTTTATATGTCCTGGACTGCATCAAGAGGTGTGTGGCCAGCAGGTCTAGGGAGGTGATTATTCTCCCCCTCTACTCCACTCTCGTGAGACCTCACCTGGAGTACTGCATCCAGTTCTGGAGCCCACAGCACAAGAAAGATCTGGACGTGCTGGAGCATGTCCAGAGAAGGGCCACGAGGAGGATTAGAGGGCTGGAACACCTCTCCTGTGAAGACAGACTGAGAGAGTTGGGGATGTTCAGTCTGGAGACAAGAAGGCTCCGAGGAGACCTTATTGTGGCCTTCCAGTATCTCAAGGGGGCTACAAGAAAGCTGGTGAGGAGCTTTTTAGGATGTCAGGTAGTGATAGGACTGGAGGGAATGGACTGAAGCTAAAGATGGATCAGTTTAGATTGGATGTTAGGAAGAAGTTCTTCACCATGAGGGTGGTGAGACACTGGAACAGGTTGCCCAGAGAGGTGGTGGAAGCCCCATCCCTGGAAGTTTTTAAGGCCAGGCTGGATGGGACTCTGAGCAGCCTGATCTAGTGGGAGATGTCCCTGCCCATGGCAGGGGGTTGGAACTAGGTGATCTTGAAGGTCCCTTCCAACCCTGACAATTCTATGATTCTATGTTGTAATTCTAACAAGGAAAAAATGTCCCTAACTATTTTCTAGAGTATAGTTTTCCTTTATCCGTTTCTAGCAATTTTAGGAGTCACAAAGTAAGTAATGAAAAACTAGTAATAACAAAAAAACACAGTCAGAGCAATCCTACCTCTCTGTAAAGGACAGGCTCTTTGTTTTTCTTGCCTAACATTTTATTACTAGGGATTCATGCAGGACTTTACAGTCTTTGTTCTTCAGAATACATCTGCTCCTGCTGTTTGTTCACCACCTGAAATCATAATCATTTGTTTGTGACATCACAATTAGTTACTGTGAAGATGATTAGATTGTCACCAGCAGATGATTATGATTTCAGATGGTAAATGAGCAGCAGGAGCAGATGATCTTCTAAGGAAAAAAGCTACTTGATCTCATTCAATTGTTGTCAGTAAAAAACAATAAAAAAAGGCAGTGAGAGAAAAGCAAATAGATATTCAGAAGAGTTTCCTAAGTCTGTGATGAAGAAATCCGAGCATTTTTCAATGTGACATGAATTTTAGGATTTTTTTAAAATCTACTTTATAAGAAATTAAGAATATAAAAAATATAAAAATTATGAAAATGTGTGGTGTTGTAGTAAGCCCTAACTGCATGGTTATATTCAAATTGTTACTTAGATGCTTCTTTGCCATTTTTGTGCTGTAAAAATAAATGCAAAATAAACAATATAATTGCTTAATTTTACATACTAATACATCTTCATTTTGGAGGAAACAAAGTTTACATGAAATTTGTAGTTCTGGCCTGCGCTTGCTTTATGAAGATTTTTTTTTTCTATTCCTCTACATGTTTATTTTTCAACTGGATTTTTCGTGAAGACTTCCAGTTGATAATTTAATACCCCTGTACTTCCGTGAACAGTAACTGAAGTCTACAGTGTGGGAGTAAAGTAATTGTTTTGTGTTTCAGACATTTTTAATTGGAATTTATGTGTTATATTTTGCTGAAATACGTAATTCTTTGGGTGTATTTCAGAGGTGATTTGCAGTGCCTTGTATGCATTTCTGCTCACTAAGTACTGCTGATTCATTGGATTCACTGTTTGAATTGCTTCCAAACATACTAAACTTTGTCAATTATAATACACTCTTGCTAGGAGTTAGGTTGGTACATCACTAAACATTTCTTGAATTATTTGTCATTCTGAATAGAAACCACAGTAAGAGGGGTTGACAACACCACAAAACAGTAGTTTTCCATCTGTTTGATTTAGGTTGTTTTGTTTTGTGGGGTTTTTCAGCAAACAACCTGTCCGGCGAGCACTGTGCCATCACCGTGTGTTTCTGGGAGCTGTTCCGTCAGCTGAGCCACTTGTCTACCCTCTATGTCTCACCACCTTGGCTAGAGTCTCTTGTAGCAGTTGGTTATGTTTAAGTAACACCTTGCCTCTGCAGCTACTGATTTGATGTGCTAATTTTTAAAAAAAAAAAAAAGAGAAAAAAAGAAAGATTAATCCCATCTTGTAGCAAGAATCTGAGATAAGTAGATTTTCTTTCTAACTGAAGACATAGGAGATTTTGTCCCTTATGAGGAAAAGGCTGAAGGAGCTGGGGCTCTTTAGCTTGGAGAGAAGGAGACTAAGGAGTGACCTCATTAATGTTTATAAATATGTAAAAGATGAGTGTCAGGAGGACAGAGCCAGGCTCTTCTCAGTGGTGTCCAACGATAGGACAAGGGGCAACGGATGCAAGCTGGAGCATAGGAGGCTCCACAAAAACGTTAGGAAAAATTTTCCCACTGTGAGGATGATGGAGCACTGGCACAGGCTGCCCAGGGAGGTTGTGGAGTCTCTTTCTCTGGAGACTTTCAAAACCCACCTGGACATGTTCCTGTGTGACCTGCCCTCGGTGATCCTGCTCTGGCAGGGGGGCTGGACTAGATGATCTTTTGAGATCCCTTCCAACCTCTAACGTTCTGTGATTCTGTACCTGTGACAGATTTTTTGAAATAATTGAAAAAACTTCCAAAACACCTAATATTAAAAAACCGCACCTCATATTAACAAAAGAGAAAAGGGAGTGTTGTTATATTTTCCTTGCTGTTTTGAAAACTAGTGGCAAGATCCTAGTTAGCATTTTTGTGTGCAAGTGGGATTTGGGCACAACTCAGATGTGTAAGACCACAACTGCATTGGTCCTTTTCTGTTCCCCAGATGTTCCCCCTTTTGAGATGCTCAATTAGATGCTTAAAATACTTCAAGTTTTGCATCTTCAGATGTGATGCTTTGTTTGTGTAGTTTAGAATACAGTGTTTATTTCTGAAGTACCTACTGTTTTAAACACGTGCCCAGAGAGACTTAGATTTAGTTTCCCTCTTCAACAGAAGACAGAAGGAGAGTATTTATGGGGTGCAAGATAATCTGGATAATGGCAACTGCCTTTTGGAAATGTGTATCTAATATAATTATGATTTACAGACAGAAAATATTAAAAAAAACCAAAATAGATGCCGTCAAAATGCAAGATAGCGAGCGAAAGTGTTGTGAAATAGCAACTGAGAGCTCTTTTTCGATGTTAACCTTCAAATTCAGATTTAAGAATATAATTTTGCGGATTATCTGCGTTTGGATTTCTGTCTTCAGCCAAGCAAATGGAACAGTATCACACAATTAAGCTCAGTACTGTGTTTCTCTAAGTACTTACACTTTTCTGAAGTCTTTTCCTACTGCCTTCCCCCAACCTGGAACCCACCACGTACCTCACCCTTAGTCTAGGATAATAATGTCCTTGAAGAATTGAATCGCTTGAACTGAGGCTTTGTTACTGTCAGAACCAAGACTTAATTCTCCATTCTCTCCTCCATCTCCTTTTCTTTACATCAAACACCTTATCCCTGTGACTTCCACTCCCCCACAGCTTCCTCCTCTTCTGATTTAATCTTCACTCATACCTATGTTGGGCTTGTTGATGTCCCCCTTGACCTTCTAAGCTTCAGCAGCCTCTCTGTCCTTGTCTAGTAGACTTGCTCATTCTTTCATCTCTTCTAAGTGTGGGTCATGCCTTTGTTTTCATCATCACAATTCTCATTCCCTTCTTAATCTGTTAATGAATAGTCTTGCCTGCGCAGGTCACCTCCGGTTGCACTTAGGCACTCTCCTAATTGCTTTAGCCCCTCAAAAATCACTTTCTTGTAGCTTTTACAAGCACCTTGATCTGCCAGCTCACTAGCTTGATTTGCTCCTGCTCCAAATTTGCTGATCCTCTTTACTGATAAGAATACTGTCCTTTCTTCTGCATTTAGACTTGATCTTATGTTTTCTGGTATATATTATTGAAAACTTATGATGCAGAAATTTACACACAAAAATAATGGTGTAGGTGTTCCATCTGTCTACTGGAGTATTTCATGGAATATCCTGTAGAAGTTCCCCACTGCAAACACTAAGACTTATTTTTACCAAAATCTTATGTTCCCAAGCAGGAGTAAAGCTGTGGGAGATTTCAAAAGACTTTCCTTGCATGACTTAAGCACCAAATGTTACAGAAATGTAGGCATATTAAGTCTCCTGTGATACTTCAGTTTCCTTTTTGGCCGTACAGAAAATGTTCCAGTGAAATTAAGGATATGCAGGCCTGACTGTGTGAAGAACTAAGTAGTATTTACTTCAATGCCATGGTTATTTTAAGGTTAAATAAAGTAGTATTTTAATGAATGACTTTACATAACGTCAGTTTGTTTGAGGTCATGTAGATGAGATCTTCTGATTGAAGAACATTGTGTAATGACAAAACATTTTTTTATGTCTGAATATTGCAGTAACTGGTGACTTAGAAATACCACGGATAGCGATGTTAAGTAGGTAATGATTGCATCTTGGTATTCAAGCCAAGATTGTGTGTAGATTCTTACCGAGAACATAATGGCCATGCTATTTGACTACTAAATTGTTTGACTGGTGTTTTCTGGATTCCTACTGAGGTAATAAAAAATTGAAAAAATTCTAGTAGCTTTTACTGTGAATGGAGTATAAAATGATAGTTTATTTTTGTGATAATATTTACATTTTTCAGTCTTGTTATTGAAATACTTACTTGGTTTTGTAAATTCTCTCTCTTGCTCTCAGTGGATTTGTAATGGGCCGTATTCTAGGGCATGCTGAGAACTTGCCACTCCAATGCAGGAGTTATTGCATGTGAAACTCCTCCAGGCCTCTTAAGGTTTTGTTCATTTTAACTAAGTGAAGTCAGGATTAGATCTGGGTCTAACTTCTCTTGCTTCATGCCTCGCTACGAGATTTTGCCATGTACTTTAAGCAGGACAATATAAGAAGGCTTTATTAAATGTGAATACAGGTAGCATAACCTGCAAGAAAGCTTTCTGATGATCGTCTATCATTTTATTCAGTTCCAGAAATACTGATTGGCTCTTCATGAACGATTTGTTCTTCATCCAATGGTGTGTTATTTTAAATACAAGGGTATTAAACTTAATTTATGAGCATTTCGTATACAGAATTGTATCATGTTTTACTTTGCATCATTACACAAGACATGAAAGCATTCCTTCCTGCTGGTTCCCCGTATCACTGGCTGTGGTGACGGGAAGACCACGTGCTGTTCAGGGCTGTTGGTGGAAGTCATACACCAGCTGATTCTGCTTCTGAACCACCACCAAGTACAGCTTTCCTGTGTATAGCACAGGTGAGAGCGTAGGGAGGAAATTGTAGTTCTCCAAGAAAGAATAAAGTTGTGGTTCAGACCAACTGAGTTTAGACCATACTGAGTGCCCATCAACACGAAAAGTGAATGGGTGACCTTGACCCAGGAGGAGTCATTGAGTGAAGGCAGAAGAAAAGTGTCCCTACAGTGTTGATCAAATAGAGAAGAGAGAAAATTAGCACTTACATATATATACACATATATACAGATTGACGATACAAGCCTGATTCTGTAGGTTGTCTTCTGGATTTGAATGATAAAATTGAAATTTTAACTTTTTAGGTTTTCCATTTTTCCTGACAGAAATAAAACATTGAAAATGATACCACTGACACCAGTGGTGCCAGTGTAAACACTAATATTTGTAAGTGTGCAGGCAACGCTGTCATCACTCTCCACTTTTCTTAACTTGGTAGCTCAATGCTCCTGGGTAACTTGCCACTGTCCCTTTATCAGCAAATGCAGTTTTTGTGAGGCCCTATTACAATGAAGCTCGTTTGGTGATATTGTCAGTCGTTGTCCTTCCTCAGCGCATTCCCCAGGCAGAAAGTCCCTCCAAGGGTTAGTTTTGTTTTCCATGAACTCCAGAAGGAGTGAAGGTCCATACGGTGGGAGTCCCTTGTGTGGAAAGGTCCCTCGTCTTCCCAGCCAAGGGCACCAAGGGTAAGGGGTAAAACCAACACGAACAGATCTTTTAAGAGCTGTCTCTGCTACTGCTGCTATGAAAAGAAGTGGAATCAAAGCCCTGAGATACACTTCAAGGGGAAGGTTTGTGAAAGGTAGTTGGGCCATGTTGCATCTTAATCGTACGTTTGCCTTGGAGTGTAAAGTGTTTTGCAGTTGTCTGTTTTGTGACAGCAAAAGTAGACAATGGAAGATCAAGAAGTTTATTCTTAGGTAAGAGAGAACTTTGGTGCAGAGTTTTCAGAGACTTCAGAAGGTTGTGAGAGACTGCTAACAATTACTGCCAAAGATGAATAAGACATGTTTTTCAAATGTTCATGTTTACATCGCATAGCCAACCTGCATATTTTCATAGCACATTTGCCCACAGGTTTAAATAATATAAGTAGAAATTATTTTAACATGTTTCATGAATGTACCTTTAAGTTAATGTCCAGCAGAAGGTGCGATGTTGTTGGTGTAAAGGGTAGTATTATAGTTCCTGTGACTCTCAATAATTATGATGCTACCTTTGGAGTGTGGTGAAGTTAGTATGGGATACAAATTCAGTGGACACAAAAATCCACTTTCTTTTTTTTTTTAGGTGAAAGACTAACAAAAATGTGAAAATATACACCTAGAAATATTCATGAAGGTTTTAGAGGATAGTGTTTCATTCTCCCATGTTTTTTATAAAAATGGTTGTTTCAAGAATAAGTGACATTATTTCTTTTGTTCTCACACTCCTTGTTGATGTCATACTCTTTGTCTTGTGATAACAGCTTTACTACTGTAACTAAACTGTTATATATGTACACTTTTCTACAATTCAAGAATTGAAGTAAGCAGTCAACAGTGAGCAATGATATAAAAAATTCAGTAATATATTAAAAGTAGATAATTAATTACAATTAATATATGCTTGATAGAAATTTTCAAAGAGATGAAATTTTTATTGGCTTTTTAAAACAAGTTGTAAGAAGCTTCATGAAACATAGGCCCTGAATATAAAAAGTTAATAGCTTGGAACTATATTAATGTAATGTCTAGAATATTACGTTACTTTGTTTCCAGAGATAATCAATGACGGTAATATAATATCAGCCTCTCAGAGACAATGTATGATTTAAATTAATTATTGCTTATAAAGCACTTTGAAGTCTTTAGCAGAAAGGTGTTGCATAAGTGTAAAAGTACTATTATTAATTTAACATCACCATTAGAGTAAAAGGAGCATTTGCTATACTTTGCCCAATGTCGTTTTATTCCTCATATGCTGCATATTAGTTATTTTAACATTTAGAAAGCTTAGTAATCTGGAAGTATTCCAAACCATTGTTCCAGACAGCAGTTAGATACTTGGGTGGATCATGTAAAAACAGTGAAATGGCTGAGAAAGCATGTGAAATGTTTGTTTTAAGTAATATTACATCAATGGAACAGACATCTGCAGCACTGGACTTGATTTTAAACTTCTTTAAACCTTTTTAAAGTTAATGTTGTATTATGTTTTACTAAAATTGATTTGGGGGTGACTAATACCGTATTATTTCTAAGCAAGTATACTGCTTTACCTTTTGTTCAGTTTTCATTTCTGTTTCTCAAATATATGTAGGAAGTCAGATTTACAGTAGGTAGATCTTAGGAAGTGGTGAACACCTACTACTCAATATTGCTTTTACTGTTTGGTTTTGTAACCTAATGCCAGTGATCAATATCTGCATTATCTATTTTAATTTTCATTAATTCTATCTCTCGTATAAGACTATTTTAAAATAGGAGCAGTGATAGGACTTGGAAGTTCTAGCCTCAGAAAAAGGGTATAAAATCATGATTCTATCATATAGTGATTATGTGCTATAAATATGCGCTATAATAATGCTGCTTATTTACACAGTTGTTGTTATCTACAAGGTTATATTCTAAATTGTCCCAAATGTAGAAAAAGAAATTTTAGAGACCTTGTCCTACATCTTTCCCAGGAGCATTGTCTTGAATTTGTGCTTAGCTCTAGTGTTCAATGCAGAGTAAGACCGGGTAAAACAGCTTTAAAGTTACAAGTTCAGCGTCCAGCCAGACTCCCCAGCCCCATGAAGGCAGGTGGGGAGAGTAATCAGGTGAATAAAGATGATGTTCCAGCTTTCTGAAAGCAATATCAATTAAAAAGCCAAATGCGTGAGTAAATCAGTTAAAAGATTCACCTGTAAGCAGTATGTTGAGTCAGCAGTGAGGAAGTTTGATTTTCAATTTGTAGTTGAAAATGAGGATATTAATTACCGGTAATATTTTTCAAGTCTTCTCCTTGTGGTAGGCATTTTATTTTAAAAATACTACTTGCACTACTAGAATTAGAGGAACTTTTTCTAGATAGCAAAATTAGTTTTCTTCTCTTTGAATTTATTCTACATTTTGAGGTTATTTTAATATGTACTGCAAATGAATTAGGCATGGAACCTCTTGATTTCTCTTGGCATTACTGAGTCAGTTAACAAACAGGTTTATCATCCCTAGTATGAAATTTCATATGGCTCAGGTTCACCCATGTTATTTTCAGATACATGCTGGAAGATTAAAGTATGCTATTAATAAAAAAATTACACATTTCAAGCTAATTTTCCAATTTATAAATAACAAGAAAGAGGTTTGCCTCTTAAATCAACAAAGCAGGTATTTATGCCTCCAACAAATGCTTCATTGTTTATGAAAACTAGCAAACTTCGGGCTTAATTCTGCACATTTCCATGCACAGGAGTATAAGCAAAACCGATCAAGTATGTACTCCTGTTTCCAGGCAGGTTTAGGGTTGAGATGTTTTCTAAAAACATATTAAAATTTTTTAAATCTACACAAATTATCCAAAATTTACATGTCACTGGAAATACTAAAACGTGATTCATGTATGTAAATTTACATCATAGAATCATAGAATAGTTTCAGTTATAAGAGACCTTCAAGACCATCTAGTCCAACCTTTGTCCCAGCCCTGTCAACACCACTAGACCATGTCCCTCAGCACAGCACCTACCTGTCTCCTAAACACCTTCAGGGATGGTGACTCAGCCACCTCCCTGGGCAGCCTGTTCCAATGCCTGATAACCCTTTTAAATGAGGTCTCTTAATGTGTACCTTAACTCCTGTTAATATTAAAGACACATACATGCTTTCCTTGTTCAATATAAATGTTGTGTAAGGTCAATCAATCAGTCAATCAATCCCTCTTCATTGAAGAGCAGTCAGTCACATAAGAGTCATGAGCACGGTAACCGTGTGGCTGAGGGCAGTTCGAGGTCACTTAAGCACAAGCTGCCGTTGCAATTCCGCAAACATCTCCACGGGCTCATTCTCCTGAGCATCACTCGTGGTCCTACAAGTGCTGCTGCTGGCACAAGCGACAAAGCAGCTGGAGAATCCGAACAGCAGCGGTAGGTGGGAAGAACTGCTTCTGGTGGTGATGAGGCGGATGTAGGCTCGCTTCAATTATTTGTGAAATAACAGGCTGATCTATTGTATCAGGTAGGAGCCAGAAGATTGTAGTGAAATAATTATTGTGCTACCGTTTTGAAGTACTAATTGTTCCTTGTGGTTTGCAGATCTCCAAACCTTATTATGTTGTGTATTGTGTTCACACAATTTTGAAGTCCAGGTTTGTACCTTCTTAAAAAGAGTGGGGGAAGAGGAAGAAGAGGGGCACTTCGGCTCTTTGTTTCTAAATGATTCATGCAATGTCATTCACAGTTACTGTGGAAAAAAGATACTGCTTCTAAATGTGTACTTTGTTTTCCGCTACAAAATGTGTAATGAAAATCACATGTCAAACTGATTCTAGAGTAATAAGAATGATTTAATTTTTTTTTATTTTCAGCACCAAAGGGAATACTCCATCTCTCTCCTGATGTTTATCAAGAGATGGAAGCAAGCCGCAACAAATCAGCCCCTGGTACCACTGTAAGCTATTTGTCGTCCAAAGAAATGAGCCAGACTTCTAGCTCTTTCTTCAGCATATCTCCTACAACAAATAGCACAGCTACGATTGCCAGGGAACTTCTCATGAATGGAACATCCCCAACTGCCGAAGCCATAGGTCTAAAAGGAATATCTCCCGCTTCCCCCTGTTCTGCAGTGCAGCCTTCAAAACAGCTGGAGTATTTGGCAAGGATTCAAGGCTTTCAGGTATGGGAGGGGGAAAATGAAGCTCTTCAGCCAGAATCATAGCATTGCCATCAAGGTTTCACTCTTGCCCTCTTGAACGTGGGCATGCATGTAACTTATCTTGTAAAACTAGCTGGTGTCCAAGACAGTTTCTGGGTCCAGGAGATACAACCCTGCGCCAATATACATGTCCCTCCTGTTTTTTGTTCCTTCCTTCCATTCACCTTGCTGCAGACCATTTTTCTCTCCTTTACTTATTCTCCTTAGATACTTCCAGGCTTAAATTATGCTTTTTACTTGCACTTCTTTGAGAGTCATCATCTCTTGGCATTAGAAGCTTTACATATTGCTCTGCCGTTGGTTTCTCTCTCTTGGACTCTGATCCAGAAAGTACTGACACACCACCTTAACTTTGCGTTTGTCTTCTGGGCCGGGTCATTAAAGCCATTACTCTGCTTCCCGCCCTGCACCTCTTTAACTGTAACCTGTAGGACAACATCAGAAGGTGCAGCCTAGGAGCAGACCTGGTGTCAGAGCAATGCAGAATGTTTTTGACATCACAGTCAATACTAGAGAATGTAAGATGAACCCACGCTGGGTCAGCGCGTGAGTCCGTCACCACTGATAATCTGTATCCAGCAATGGCAAATGCCCTACATTTCATAGGAGAGTGGCAGCCTCTGTAGTACATCCAGTCATTTCTGCAGTGTGGAAGATGGGAAAAGGAAACCTCTTCCCGATCACCATGACATGCACAATTACACGCCTGTGTGGATAGCAGCCCATTTTACCGTGTTGCACCAATGGAGGATAGGACCAGCTATGTAGAAGTATTCTTTTTCCTGTCATAGGTTTTTGTTTTGGTTGTCTGTTGGTTTTGTTTTGCTTTGTTTTTCCTTTTCAGAGTTGTGAATTTGTTTCATTTGAAAAGTTGGTTTCCTATGTTCTAGCATATGTAATTTGATCATGTAACTGAATTCTGGAAATGGGAGGTTTCTGTTAGAATTTTTGCACGCCTGATAATGATTTTTTTTCATCAAAGCCATTGTAATTTACAAAGTATGCAGTTGTTGGAAGTGATTTAAAAGAGGCTGCTAGAATTTGAGAAATAGTGTCAGATGTTGTGTTGGCATGAGCAGCATAGTTAAATTACATGTGCGCACATCAGATATCACCAGTTGTGGATTTGACCTAACGCTGTTTCTGTCGAAAATGTACACTCAGCTTTCTTTTGGTCTTCATTTTTAAAATGTCTTTTTTTTTGATTCGTTAGTTTGAATGTCTCTTAATGCAAGAAATGGTAAAAGCCTAAGCCTCACCGTAGTAGAGTTAAGCTGCTAACAGGAATTCAGTTTTTCTGAGTTCCATTTGTTACCTGCCTGCAGTAGAAGCATATTAATTCTGATGAAAAGAAATTCAATCCGTGAAGTTTTCACTGCTCGCTTTCACATCTTGTCAGATTGCTTATGTCTATTAGTAACGCTTTATTTTCATAGAACCAATGCACAATTTATTGTTACTGTTTTGATTCCTACTTGCCTACAGTATGTGGTTACTGCAAAATGATTAGTTGTGTTTGTCCTGTTTTGTTTTGTTATTTTTCTTTGCTTTGATTCTAGATGCTTATGTAGAAATTGTTTTTAAAGGGTCTTACCTTGAGCCAGAACCTATAATCCATTTCATCCATAAACTAGACTACTACTTTTTACTTGCCCCTGACACAAACCAAGGAGTCTGGTAGAGAGTCTCGATTATTAACGTCTCTCCGCTGTGTATGTCACCGATGGTTTTACAGCACCCTGGCAAGCTTTGTAACACCTCGCTTGAATAAGCCTGGTATCGGTGTGAAACCCTGCCGCTCCTGGGCGGCTGAGCCGAGGTGGAGCAGTGAACAGAATCTCTGTGGGAAATGGCTCGGTGGCCTGTCAGGTGCATATCACAGGTCTCTTCACCATTTCAGCCTGGAAAGCTCTTTGTGTTTAAGAGTTTAAAAGCTGATTTCTTTACAGGTTGACTTTCTCAGGCGTATTTACCAAGTAGAAAAACTCCTGCATTTGCGAACAGCTAGCTTGTTTCATGTTTCCTGAATGACCCAAAAAATGATTTTAAATTGTTAGCATGTATTTGTATTCTGGTCCGAATGATAACCATAGTTTTGTCTTTCATTGAAGAACGTATACATTCTGTTCTGTTACAATGTATTTTTGAATTTTTAAAAAAATCAATAAATACTCATATGATGTTTCATTTGTAAATGTAAAAAAAATGTTATTTGCTTATTTGAATGTTTTCTTGAACTTCTTTAGCTGCAGGGGGACACGTCTTTAAAATATGGTTAATTTAAATTCTTCTAAACTGATTGTATATGATCTCAGCCGTGTTCTATTGTAAGCCCCTAATATTAAGAGTTATTGGGACCAATGTATGGAAAAGTGCTGAAAAATTACATTTTCATGTTTTATGGCTTTTTATTCTAAAGATACTTGTAACTGATAAGCAGCAGCTCAGCGTCACTGAAAAACAGGTGTCTAGCTTGGATACTTTCAAGGCTCAGGCTTCAAATTACCAATGATAATTAAACACAAATACTTCAAGCAAGCCTTTACAAACTCTGAATAAAACATTTTTAGTGCTTGCTTCATATTTATGAATACGATCTACCAGTTAATTCTTTTACAGACTTTGCCTGGAGATTGTTTAAAGGAAAATTCAGCTCTGGAAAAATTGTTATTTTTAAGTGACTACGTGGCATTTTGGTCATTGTTTTGTAACTAGATTAGGAAAGTTACGGTTATTTTTACTGACCATTTAAGTGCAGTAAATTATTCAGAGAGTTTGTTTAAATGGAAACATTTAGAGAAACTGTTTACATATGAAAAATTTGATCCTCCAGTTTTCACTGGGGCAAAACACAAGGTGCAGGTAGTCCAGGAGGAAATTCCCCTGGCAGTCCCCGTAGAGCAAAGATCATAAAATTTAAAAAGCCGTGATTTAGTGCCCACAGTCAATCCCAGTGCGTGGCTGCAGCCGTACTTGGCTTGCTGCATTGGCAGGACTTAGCGGTCTTACCCTTTTCTCCATAGTGGCTACATAACAACACCATAACAAAACACGGGTTATAGTTTCTTCGTGATGTATTCCTTTGGTTGCAGTGGTTACACAATTTATGTCTTGGTGGTTTTTTTTTTTCCTCCCCCTCCGCATTTGTGTAGTGGTTAACTGTTCTGTTTTATATACTGATGGATTTAAATGTTGGGCATTTCTAAGTGTTTCTTATTTCCCCAGCCAGTAGCACAAGCATATGTTTCTGTGAGACTGCACACACAGGAGAAGTCCTGCAAATGCTCCAGGGTCAGTTTTACTTGTGGCGTGTACATTCCAGTATGTGGCTTTAAATTTTGGCAGGAGCAGGCCTAAACCAAATTTCCACATTTTTACTAGGATTGACACTGAGCTCAAACCACTCCCTACAGTGGCTTTAAACAAAATAAATGCTGGTTTGATTTTGTTGGAGGTTGGATTTGGAAATCAGTCTAGGAGTGCTTGAATCTCACTGCTGAGATATGCGTGTGAGGAAAATCTGAAGGAAGTTCAACCCTCAGTGAATTTTAAGGAAAGAGCGATAGTTTTGGTCTGTTCTCTAAGTAACTGGAAATTTCTTGGAGCAGGTCAAATTTTAAAAAGTACCTAAGTACCATTTTCAAAATAGACAAAAGCACTATGGGTGCTAATGGCAAGTCATTTAAGGCTATAAAATCATCTAAAAAGGTAGATGCTTCTAGAGATTTTCATAAACACCTGTGCAGATTAGGAACCTGCCTTCCAGTTCACTTGTAAGCCTGGGTGCCCTACACAGCGTTTTGCAAATTTGGGCTGTTGCCAGCCTGAAGTTGGTCACTCCATGGAGACTGCTGCTCTGTATCGTGTTGCCTGATGCAGTTGTGTCCTCACATGCTGTGGCTTGTTGTTCGGGTGTGATTGGTAACAGCGCTTCCCCCGGTGCCTGCTCACCGCATTCACTGGAGGATGTAGTCATGAAAACGAAAGAGCAAGAAGAGGGCAAGTCTGGCTTCTTCAGACTCAGTGTAGTGTGTCAAGTAGCCTTTGGTTGTAGCTTAGGTCGTGCTTCCTGCCTCAGGGGTGACGGGTGACCTTCCCATCTGTCCTGCCTGAATTTGTGACGGTTTGTGAATCCCAGCCCTGTTTTTACCCAAAATCTCTTTCTCTTTGACCAATGTTAAATTCACTGTCATAACCTGTTGACAGTGTTCATGCTATTTAAATAGTTGTGGTCTTTTTAATAGTGATGAGTTTGGGCCTGGAGCTCTTTCTTAAGCAAATCTAGACATAGTCGTGAAAATCATATTTGAGTTCAGAGGGAATTTTTAATACAAAAGGGATGAATGAGGGTATCAGGGTTAAGTCCAGCGGAAATAATTGGGATACAAATTCTTATCATCACATCACAACTTTCATATCCTGAAATCTGGTGCAGTTGCCTTTATCTTGTTTCATTAATGTTTTGTGTGCAAGTATTCTGACTCATTGATGATGGCTGAAATAACAATTCCGATTCAAAAATTCCTTTCCAAAGCAGATTGCAATTAAGAAATGTTGCTTACTTAGATTAAAATTCAGTGCACTTCACTAAATGGAAGCAGCTTTCCTTTTGTTAGTTCTTGTTCGTTACATGACCCAGCAAAATCTGGATACATAATTTGCAAGATCTCCCCGGGAGTCCTGACATTAGCTATTTCCCTCCTCCTTTCTTACGTCTGAAGCCATTTTCTACCTCAGTAAAAGCAACATCTTAATCCCTTTTCAGTCCATCTTTTTCTCTTTCCACAGCAGGCATGGTATCTTTCGGTTGAAGTTTGATCAGTCCTTGCCAATGCACCAGGATATTTCTTATGATCTTCAGTATAACTTAGGACTGGAAAACTAAGTCCAGATTGTTTACTTGTATAAGTTGTATCTCTGAAAGCAACAGGTTGACACACCAGTTATGGATTTGGACAACAGGACTGCACTTTGAAATTTTCCATAAACTTTTCACATTCACAAAAAAAGTCATCATAAATAAGAAGGAGAAAGCTACAGCAAGACATTTACCACTCTCCTAAGCTCTTGAAGAACACAGATCTCTGAATTAGCTTTGAAAATTGCAAGAATTCAGTAGTACCTTTTATAGGGTTAGGGAGAAAAACAGGCAGAAAAAAAATGCCCAAGCATTCCCCACTGACTCCAGATTCAAAGAGCTACAGTAAAGGGAATTATGAGACTTCTTTTTAATTGTTCTGCTTCTGATTAGAAACAAGGTGAAAACATTCTGAGAAATGCATCTTATTCTAAGTAGAACGTCCCTGCTGAGAAAGCCAATGGGAAGAAATGAAAACAGGGTAAAAAAAGTGCTATGATGGAAGTGAAAACTTCAATAGAGGGCTTTGAAGCAGCACGTTAAAATGAAGCTTCTGCAGTTTCCCAGAAAATCAGTGGGCATTTCCTGTCTCTGGGTCTCTGTTGGGCTATAGACTACCTTCCCATCCCAAATGTCCTGTCTCCGTTTTTACAACAGACAATCTTCTTTTTTTTTTATGTGTGTGTGTGTGTTTTCATTTCCATTCCTCTTTCAGGGTAGAAAACAGAATCTTCTCTTTGCTTCTTTCAGCCGTTCTCGTGGCTCACCACTTTGCACAAAGTGGCCCCCCACCATGTCATTCTCCTCCACTCTTCCTGAGTAGTTATCTACTGAGACAACAATACAAAAGTTTTAGTTAGAAGTTCAGACGGGTTGTGGTGTTTGTCTTCACGTGATCATTTATTTAGTGGTGAAATGGGGCTGACCTGTGGTGAACTGAAAAAAACCCAGACCATTTCTTATTAGTCATGAATGACTGATGTGATTTTCCTCAGATTTCCCCAGAATGACTTTTGGAAAAAAAATGGAAAAAAAAAAAAGTAAAATTTACTGTGTTTTGGGAGGGAAGGATTCTATGTCCTGAATCTATTGTAGTGAATATAGTGGTAGTTACCATGCTAGTTTTCAGAGAAAGTGAATTTTCAAAATTGCCTGTGGATGGATGAATCAAAAGGTGTGTTTTAGGAAGTCTCCAGCTGAAGCCAATGAGAGAGAGTGTAGCAAGTGCTACAAGCTGTAACATAAACCCAGATGATATTGTTCTGTCCTTGAACAGAAAATTTTGTGGCCACTGTCAGACTGGGACTGGAATCTGAACGAACTGACTAGTTCTGGGGAGTACAGAAGTCTTAGCTCTCATTCAAATTAAGAAAAAAAAAGAGAATAATTAAAGGAAGTTTTTGAAATTATAAGATCAGGCTTCCTGGAGTCAATAATGTAAAACGGATTTGAAGTTTATGCCAGCAAACTGTTTTTATGTAGGTGCCTCTTTTAGGAAAGTCTGATCTCCAGTAGTCAGGAAAAATGAGGATATTAAAAAGTGTAGATGGTGGTAGAAATAACGTTAGAGAATACTTTTGGAATAAGGGTGTTAAATATTGATTCATCCATATTTGGGGTCAACCCTCTTAATAATACTATGTGTATAACTGTGCATCTTTCTCCCCTTCCTCCCAAGACATTGGAGAATTCTTTCCTGGCAGGACTGACCAGACTGCAAATATTAGTGAAATTGTTCTAAAATAGTAGTATACAGTCAGGCCCAGAGGGAACTGTGATCACCTGACTCACTTTAATGTTAACACTCAAAGGGCAGTGGGAATTAATGGTATTTAAATATAAAAATAATTACTGCTGGAACACCTTGAAGGAGCTCGTGAGTGACTATGCTGCCGTGTAATATCAATACCTGCTTCTGCAAAACAAGCTGTGGCATCAGGCTTTTGGTTCCTGACGTCTTGGGTCTTCGTCAAGTTTGCTCACACTGTACCTGCTCACTGGTCAGATTAGTTTCTGAAGAATGAAGTGTGGAGGGATGTCGTGCTCTGTCATCACTAAAAGTATTGAAGTCTGGCCTTATGCAGAAGGGTATTGTCTTCCCGTGTGTCTGTACTAGGCCGTGCTCAATGGCTAGCACAAAAATCTCAAGAGCAGTGTTTGTCTCTTACCCACAGGGAGTATAAATACCTTTAGAAATGGTTGACAAAGTCCTCATTATCTCAGTTTCTGTCTTCTGGATACTTCTTTTTTCCCTGATGTTAAGTCTGCCCTTTCACCATTTGCCTAACTACTGCCTGATGTTCAGATTACTATAGACTTGTGTTGTGTGTTAGCCCTGGTGAGCAGCTTAAGCTCTACACAGCTGCTTGCTCACTCTGGGATGAGGGAAAGAATCAGAAGGGCATGAGTGAGAAAACTCAAGGGTTTGAGATAAAGACAAAAGCTGTGTGTGCAAATAAAGCAAAATAAGGGATTCATTCATGGCTTCCCACCAGCAGGCAGTTGTTCAGCCATTTCCAGGAAAGCAGAGCTCCATTACCTGTAACAGTTATTTGGGAACATTAGAGGCCATAATACTGAAAGTCCCCCTTTCCTCCTCCTTTCCCCAGCTTTTATAGCTGAGCAGGATGTCATTGGTGTGGAATATCCCTTTGGTCAGCCGGAGTCAGCTGTCTCATCTGTGTCCCCTCCCAACTTCTTGTTTACCCCCAGGCTACTCGCTGGTGGGACAGTGTGAGAAGCAGAGAAGGTCTTGACACTGTACAGGCACTACTCATCAATAGCTAAAACATTGCTGTGTTATCAATGCTGTTTTGGTCACAAATCCAAAATTTAGCACTATACAAGCCTCTATGAAGAAAATTAGCTCCATCCCAGTTAAAACCATTATAATCTCTACCCCTTAATCCATACCATTTACATCATGCTCAGGTACCACACTTGCCCCTTTTCCCATCCTTTGATATGTACACAGATATTATTCCCTTAGTCTATGGGCCACACCTTTAAAAAGGCCATAAAATGTCCATTGAGTCTATTTAATCCATGTTTACTCCATCTATTTTGGTAGATACTCAGGACAGGAGAAATAGCGTGTTCTATGGCATAATTGGGCACCAAAGCCAGCTCAGGTTCAGTCACTGCTGTGCTTTCACATCTTGTCCTCTGGTGGTTCAAATGGTGCCTGCTATAGCACTTCCTATAACATGCAAATCCTGAATTACAATGATTTAAAAGTATATCCATTGCAATCTTCACCTCTTGTCCATTTGGGCTAGGCCATGTGGTTTAACATTGCAATGAACTCCTTCCCTTGCACTTTCTCAGCCTGAGCTTATCCACGAGCTCGCAGTCCCATTGGGATGTGAGTGCTCCAGTGGGGGCTTGTCCACAGGCCACCATCCCTTAGGGGTGTACCTACTCCACCATGACCTTACCCATAGACCACAGTCCCTTCAGGGGAGTACCTGCTCTCTCATGGACTACTCCATGGCCACATATGCTTCTGGATGTGCCTGCTTCAGTATGCGCTTCCACGCAGTCAGTCCCCTGGGCTTGAATTCCAGTCTGCCCAGTACGGCAGCACAGGAGCAACAGTGATGCCGTGGCCACCTGCCAGCCGGCTGCTGTTATCAATATGTTCCCAGGCCCAGCAAGTGGGATGATAAGGAGAACAGGAAGCAGCAGAAATGAAAAGCAGCCACTAACAAGCACTAGACTCTAGAGTGAAGTGAGCAAGTCCCATGGCAAGCACAGGTTCCTGCCAGTTGGTAGCTAAACAGCTGTAAATTTGGTCTAGCACGCTCTGATTAAACCTGTTGTTATCTCAAACCCCTTATGCCCCACACTGGGTGCCAGAAGGGACCATTACGGCTTAACCCTGGGTGGCAGCTCAGCCCCACCCAGCTGCTCACTCACTCCTCTCCAGTGGAGTGGGGGATAAAACCAGAAGGGTAAAAGCATGAAGACTTGAGGGTTGGCATAAAGACGGTTTAACAGGTAGAGCAAAACCGTGTGCACAAGCAAAGCAAAATGAGGAATTTATTGACCAGTTGCCACGGTCAGGCAGTATTCAGCTGTCTCCAGAAAAGCAGAGCTCTATCATGTGTAACAGTGCCTTGGGAAGACAGACATTGTAACTCTAAACCTCCCTGTTCCTCCTTCTTCCCCCAGCTTTTATTGCTGAGCAGATGTCACAGGCATGGGATCTCTCTTTGGCCAGATGGGGTCAGCTGTCCCGGCTGTGTCTCCTTCCAACTCCTTGTGTAGCTCCAGGCTACCTGCAGTGTGGGAAGCAGAGAAGGCCTTGATGCTGTGCTAGCACATCTCATCATTAGCTAAAACATCGGTGGGTTATCAATGCTGTTTTGGTCACAAAGCCAAAACATAGCAATGTAGAAGGCACCGTGAAAAAAATGGCTCCATCCCAGTCAAAACTAGTACAACTTTGCATTTCACTGGCATTTTTACAGTTTTGTGCCACTGGGCAGAAGTCAGGAAATAAGAGAGCTCCTTTTATCCCTGTGCACTTAGAGCCACTGTGGTGTGAAGAAAGCGTACACCCTTTTGTCAGGTTTTATCAGGCTACAAAACTTCTTCATATTTTTGTTATATTAAGAGGGAAGGAAGTTTCCTCCAAGGAAAGGCAGTCGATCGGTCAGGATTTTACTGATAGTTTTAGTGACATCTGTGATTTGCACAACACTACCTGTTAATTGAGACTACTTACCTGGCTCTCAGAAACTTGCAGGTATCCTACTACACTGAAAATCAACTTGGCATAGAATGGCTATGTTATGTAGAAAAAGGCTTCAAGGTCTCCAAACCGTAATTTATACGTGACTAGCTGAAAGTAAGAAAACACGTTGGGAATGTGAAATAGAGGGAGAGATAGAACAAGCTGATAGTGAGAATTGTTCCTGAGAGAGCTGAGCTTCGTGCAAAAGTCAGAGCACTTGATCTTTGTTTCATTCTGGTTTATAAGGGTTTTTAATCAACTCACTTCAGAGGGAAGGTAGACAGTACCACAGTTGATGGCAGTGGCCCAGGGCAGATCTACAAGAAGTGGTTTTCTTAGTTTCTATTTATTTCAGAGATGGTTCTGTGGACTGTAGAACATCTAGTCAATATTAACCTATTCTTCACCTCAAAGGAAGTCAAAATAGTGGTAGTCGTTCTGCAAAAAAATAGCCATAAACAACATTTTCCTATCAGTTTCCATAAGGAAAGGTATGCAGATTTGGAAACCTAGCGTATTCATTCACAGAACATAATACAGGAGGTAATATTTGCTGCAGGAAATTTCTGAATGGATTTAAGAGTATGCAAAATTAGGAAAACAAATGCAAATCTAGCTACAAGGGGCAGTAAATTTTCTAACACAGGGTCTCCAACTACCTGGCTTCTGGCCAGAAATCTGAGCTGTGTTTCTTCTATTCTGGCCATTGTTACCTTCTCCCTCTTGCGAGGAAGAAAGCCCTTTATTCAAGAGCTGCTGAAGTTTTGCTCCTCTTGCCTCCAGAAACAGCCAAGTGCTTCTTTTTTTTTGTTTTGTTTTCTATAAGGAAAGAAGGTAAATGTAGAATAACTGGCTAGTGGCATTGCCTGGGTCCCCGGTTGTGTTGTGAATGTCAGCCTGGTAACATTTTAGCTTTCCTCCTCGGCATCTTGCAAGTAACCGTTAAAATCCTCCCACATATCCCTTGCTCATAACTGGTCCATGGAAAAAATGTGAATTATATTTTCATAACCAATTTTAGAATTTAAGGTGTTTATGGATGAGAAAGTTTAAAAGCTGTCAGGATCTCTGAAAATACTGCAGCCAGCACTAAAGGCACCAGGCTGCATTGCCTGCCAAAATCTGTCTGAGTAAATCCTAATGTGACTTGATAACTTAGCTACAGACCTTGGCCTGGAATATAGCCAAAACTTTGAAAGACTGGAAGTTTCAGCTGGCAAAAATATGAAGTTGCGATGGTGAATTCGTAGGAGACTGGGGTTTAGCTTTAATTATAACAAGGGAACTCAGCTCTCCAGCAAAAACCCTTAAAAAGAGAAGCAACAAGAAGAGGTGAAGAAAGGGAAAGACAAGTTGCAGTTTATTCCTCTCACTGTGACTTGGAAGACAAGACTTTCAGAGCTTTTTTTTTTGGCTGTTGTCTCCCTCAATCTAGTTCAGAATTGGCAGGACAATGAAGGACGATAATTTTCAGAAGCGAAACAATTATTTCTTGTTTTATTTAAGGAAGAGTGGTTCTTTCTGCGTACTGCCCTATGTCTGGGTTAGTGCACAAAACCACTGTCTGTACCAGCATCAGACGTTTCAGCAAGCTCAGGCAGATGGTTTTGTGCTCACAGTTTCACAGTGATCCTGTTCCCTCTTCATTAATGCAGGCTTCGGGCCTTTCATGTGCAGTTTGTAAACAGGGGAGAGTTTATGCTTGCTTCACTCTTCACTCCAGTGACAACCTTCATAATGAAAAAGAGGGTACATAAAACCATGTTTCCATTGATGCTTTTCCTAGAAAGTGGCTTTAAACCAAACCAACCAAGTTGCTCTCTCCTTTTAGTCAGTTGCTCAGGATCATACCCAAGACAGAGGCTTCTCCACAAATGCTCCAGACCACGTGCATCCTTTGTGTACTTCATTAGCAGAATACAAGCTCCCTTACCAACCTGGGTTTTTTAGGCCGTGTGATGAAAACAGGAGATATCAGAGTTGCCAGTTTTTCATATTTCCTGTGACTGTGAATTATAAAATTAGTTTCAACACGTCTCCCTGAATATGCAGTATTTACCTGAATAATTACGGGTGAACAGATCAGGAGCAGACAAGTTATTTCTGCCAAAAAACATGTCAGGTATAACTTACAGTATTTTGTAGTACTTAGCAGTGTTTTAATTTCTGATTAATTAATATTTTTAATCATGTTTTCCTATTCATTTAAGGGGAAGACTGTGTTCAGTATTTTAGATCACTGTAGTTAAACTACTCTCTACTATGTCTGCAGAATAATACATATCTTAATTATAGAATAGAAGAAGTGAATGGGATAGCAAGGTACAGTTCAATATAAGTGTGATTTTTTTATAGAAAGCCATCTCCTGATATCGGCTTTACTATCAGACGGACAGGTCTCTTTGCACCCTCCAATATTAGCCATTGAAAATACCATTGCTTGCTTTGCATGTGCTCCACAGGTGCACTTTCTTTATACATACATACTTGGGTTAAGTTTTAACAGCTTGAAGGTAAACAGTAGGCACCTTACTGTACCGATGGTCCTGTACGCTGCTGTGAAAGCATCATGTTAGGTAATTTTGTCTCAGTTGGAACCAAACATCACATCCAGAGGTAGGATGGAGCTGGGTGTCCCTTGCTTGACTGAGCATGACATATGGCCAGACTTTCCAGATCTCACTAAAACAGGAGCTCTGAATTCTGAGGATATCTGAATAGCATGAAAAAGGGACATACAAGCTGCTTTGGCTCAGATGATAAACTTGTTTTGCGCTTAGGAGATGTTTTATATATTTTCTTTTGGAAATGTGTCAAGTAGGTTTCTTCATTCTTAATTGTACTTCACGTTTTTATAGCTGTCAAGTGCCTGCCTTACTATAGTCAGGAGCGTAAAATACTGTGGCAGTAACCTGTGACAATGCCTTTATAGTCTGCTTGCTGTTACCTATTGACAGTAATGGTTTCTTTCTTAGTCTAAACCCTATGACTGTATTTTAATGAAGATTTAAGAGTATGATACAGCTGCTGTTCAAACTCGGTAAGAGAGGGACATGTTGGAATAGCTTAAGATTTACTGCTAAAGTGTCAGTCTTTAAGCTACCGAGTGTCTTTACCCTTCCGTGCAGTAGCTACGGTGGAAACGTTGCCCACTGCTGTGAGGCAGACACGGCGATTAATGAACCTGAGGCGCGCTAATCAAACATATGTTTTCTTGACACAATGATTGTGTTATATATCACATCCGAATGTACAGGCCTTTATCTTTCCTTAATGGTCTAGCAAGGGGGCTTTTTTAAATGTGGGTGTTTTTCATGCGCTCCTTAGATTTGTTCCACAGGGGGTGACCATTAAGAACATCTGACGGGCATGCAGTTAGCCAGCTCCCTGCTGAGATTAGTAAAATACTATATTTAGTAATCGCACTACATCAAGGAACTCCAGCGTTGCAGGAAACAGTTTGATTCAAAGCGCTTTTTTTCTGATTTTTTTGGAAATTTTTTTATATTGTATGTCTTATATTTCATCCAGGACAAAATTTTTCATCTCGGTCTTGTCTTTTTGTATCTGTGCTTCAACTTTTCATAAAAGACTTTGTTCATACAATGGAGTTTTTCCCCATATTTTTTTTTGCTTTTACTGTACTCCTTTTCTACTCTCACAAACAAAATATGTGGAATTGTTAAAGCGAGTAGTAAGTCTCAAACTGGAAAACAGGAGGTTCAAGCTAAACGTAAGGAAATGCTTCTTTACTGTGAGGGTGACAGAGCACTGGCACAGGCTGCCCAGAGAGGTTGTGGAGTCTCCTTCTCTGGAGACTTTCAGAACCCGCCTGGACACGTTCCTGGGTGGCTGCCCTAGGGGATCCTGCTCTGGCAGGGGGGTTGGACTAGATGGTCTCTAGAGGTCCCTTCCAACCCCAAACATTCTGTGATTCTGTGAAGTATGCAAAGTGGTATTCGTAACCTCTCTCATGCTGCTCCATATCTGAAGAGACTAATCTATTATTTGTTAGGAAAGCTCTATGGATACTACAAGAATTTATGGGTTTGCGTAGTAGAATTCTATACAGTGAAAGCTCCTAAAATTAGCTTTGAGAAAATGGTTGAAATGAGCAAGTATATTTAATTTATTTTCGTGCCAGAAGTATTTCTTCACCAATAAATATACATGAAACCGATTTTGAGCTCAAACGGGATTTTTTTTTTTTTAGTAGATGACATGGCTAACAGTAGATAAGAACAGAAAGAGAGAGGTAGAAGGCCAATATGGAAAAGACAAGCATTTCACTGAGAAGCTAAAGGAGGACAAATGTTTCATGATACTTGGTCAAAGTCAAAATTACTATTCTAATGTCTGAACTTGGAGCCCATTTCTGTTTGTGTCACTGTAAATCCAGAATGATCTATGTAAAATATTAAAAATGATTCTGCAAATTCAAGACTAAATTGAATGCTTTCCCTTTAAGGGTCAGATTTAAAGGAATTCCATCCTTTGTTCTAACAAAATAGTCCGGGCTTGTCAATCCAGAAGATTTGTGCATTGCTGAACATAATGGCATTTTATTACCTAGTTTATTTCTGTCTAGCATTCTAAGACTCCTGCTGGTGCTTTGACTCAGAGTAGTTTTTGGTTTGGAAACATGAACTCCAGTGTCACAGATGACTTCTTTCTTTTAGTAATTCATATTATTTTTTTTAAGTTATTAAATGTTCAAGAAAGAAAGTGTTTGGCTGGACAGAAGTTGTGTGTCAAACTGTGAACATCTAAGCATCAGTGTGTGAAAATTGTAGCCTTTATTTTTGTTCCCCTCAGTCTCTTATTGATGCACAGCTAGCTTGTTTCTAACAGAAGTTTAGTATACTATAGTTAAGCTTAACTACAGTGTAGTAGCATAACAGGTCTCTCACCTTCCTCAGTTGTGAAGCAGTAAACCATAGCCCTTGTTCATGCGAAAGGATGGATGTTCAAATTCAGAAGTCCCCACTGAAGATCAGCAGACTACCCTGTGCTTGAAGTTAGGACATCATATTTGCAGAATAATTCATGCAGATCAACTATGGCCATAACCTGAAACTGCATATAGCTTATTGCAGGACAAATACAGAAATATTTTTACAGTTTCTGTCAGACCACTTGCACATAGGGAAGGGTGTTACAGTAAAGCTAGATTCCAGAGGCATCTTTATATAAATACAAAAGAAATGTGAAAATTCCTGCTTTTGGAGCAGAATTATGATAGAAGTAAGCTTAAATGTAATTTCTTATGCAGTAAAATTTAGTTTTTCCTTTATAAAATAACATATAAGGTTGAGAATTTTGGCAATGACATTCCACATCCAGTTGTAACATTGTAAACATTCATCTTGTATCTTCCTTTATCTGGAGCTATAAATGTCCATCAGAATATTTCCATCTCTTCAGTAATTTAAAATATTGAAAACAAGGGCTGATTTTCAACATAGTTGTCAAATGGTTTCAGACCTTCGCATACCTTTCTGTATACATACACCAGTTAGTAGTACCCCACCATACATACTCATACCATGCAGCTTGTTCCTGACTGAAGCAGCGTGTGAAAGGGAGATACAGTTGTGTCTCGCGTGAATATCAAACACGAAAGCATACATGCGTGAGCAAATCCGTGGCATGTGCTTGTGAAAAATAATATTTCTAGAATTTATTTCATTATTTTGATGCCTGGGATGCACTTTGCATTTTACAAACGGAGGTTTTGTGGCCTGCCCACACGGCACAACAGAGTGCTGTGTTTGGGATTGCAGATCAGTCTATAGGTAATTTATCTCAGGTACTACACGTACGTAGTTACCCAGGAGAAAAACTAGTGGTGCTGTGTGTACTTTTTCCAATAAATGAACAGGCTCATTTAGAATTATTGCTAGGATCTTGTTGTGGCACTGCTTTGTGCTGTGTAGACATACCTCGGAGAAGAATTACATATAAATCACTCATAATGGTCTGAGGCTGGAGTCTTGCATTTTCCTCAGAAACTTGCACAACCCTTACTGGCCATTATGTTCTAACCAGATCCTAATGCTGTTCTATAAAATCTCTACTTACATGTTATCCAAATAAAATGTTATGAGTTTTAATGAGTGAAACTTCAGTGCATTTTAATCCTTAAATCCTTAAAATGCACTGAGCTAATTTGTGAATGCCCCTTAATTATAAAAAATTGAAGCCTGAAAATTAAGTCCTGCACATAGATAGTAATTATTTTCGTAACTATTATTTTTACCTCCATAATATATAGAAAGCGAAAATGGCCAGTTGTGGTTAGGCCAGAGGCCTTAATGGAGGGTTATAGTCCCCACACTGCCATTCTCATCTGCCAGTGAATTTGGATGAGTCGTTTAATGTCTGTCCACAAAGTGTCCTTACCTGCCTAACAGAGTTTTTGTGAAGATGAGCTGTTGACTCTCAAGGCACTGAGGAACTTAGAAAAATATTACTGACATCGTGAATCTCCGTAATGGTCTCATAATCATGATTGGAGCGCTTGACCAGCCTTCAGTTAACACTCCTTGATTGCAGATACTGAATCAAGTATTTGCTGTACCTTCATGTTCCCCTGCCCTAGATGATATGATGTTCTTACACCAGTTTTATAGATATTCATGTTCCTCCCAGTGCTTAGTCGTAATAGCATGGATGTGTGAACTGAAATACTCCCAACCCCTCAAGGGAGTTTGGATCAAATTTGCTATTTCAGAAAATGGTGTCGTGTAATACTAGTCATAATTTTTTTTTTCTCTGGATATGCCCTGTTCTTCCAGTTTGTTAACCTTGCTTTATTCTAGTGGACATTAGTGAAGTGTAAATTTATTCATATTATTCTAATTAAAAATAGGCCTACCAACATGCTATGCAGTACAGAAAGTGTCATTTTTCCATTTCTCCATATGTGCTCTTAGACGTGTTCTTTTCTCATTTGCCAGATTTTACCCCCATATCATGTTTGCCATACAAAATCATCCTTTTGAGCCTTTTCTGCCCCATTTCTCCACATTCCCACAACACATACTCCGCACAATATCTAGCATACAACTAGAAAGTCATGGAAGCTTGATAAGTCCTTGTCATAACAGTAGTCCCTGACATTTAAAGAGCTTCGGTTTATATTAGCAAGCCAAATTTCATACCTTCATACCTCTTTTGATTAATCAAAGTTAAACCATTGTATATGTGAAGGGGCCTCTTGTGGTTTCTAAGTAAGTAGTATGGCTTTTCTGGCAGAGAGCCACAGGCAATTTAGTAGGCACGTATTGTGGGGGTTGAGAGGAAGAGAGACAGGGATAATCCAGAAAGCTCTAAGAAATGCTGAGTGAAATCAGTATTGCTCTACACAGTGCAGGAATTTTGTGTATCTTACCTTTGTCCACAGCAAAAACTTTTTGATGTGTTGTCAGTAAAATGATTCTGAAGTGAGCACCGACTTGGTTTTCTTCTCACTCAGCTGGCTTTGCACTGCTTTTGCTTCAGCTAAAGTATTCCCAATTTACACCTGTGGTAGAGTTAGGCACAGGGGATTTAATATGCACGGCATACGATTAAGTGTCATAGACATCACTAAATCATTTCCATAGGAATAACTCTAGTATGGATCCTAGTTGTCTTCAGAAATAATAAACTTCGATTTTGCAGCCTAAATGTCAAGATGAGGCTTTATCATGTAACTTTTGCTTGAAAGCTGTAGAGCTGTAAATAGATACTAACATAAAAGGTCTGTCTCCAGCAGAGCTGATCTCTCTTTCCATTTCTGACAGGGGTCACATAGCCAATGTAAATTACCACCATAAACTAAATTCCACCTCTCTGGTAGAACAAAGTGCTTGATCTGCCTGTCTAGAAGCCAGAAGCTATGCAGAGAGCTGTAATATTTCAACAGTTCGGCATGAGTGGCAACCTGTTCTTAATAATGAAACACTGGCAACATTTAATTTCGTTTTGCCTCAACATATTAAAACCCATCCTTTCTTTCGGGGTTTTAAGAACCATCTGAAGGGAAGCTGAAGACAAAGAGAGTAATTCAAGTAGAAGCGCTATCTTGCTCTGTATTTCATGCAAGATTCAGGTTCAACCTGCACATCTTGACATCAGTAGGAAATGAGTTACTTTCAGAAAAGGATAGCCTAGACATCTCAAGAAGAATGTGAATTCTTCTCAGTTTTATCTGTCATTTTGATTTAGTTACAAAATCAAATTCAAATATGCAACATTAGCCATGTCAAAAGAGTTAATGCATTTTAGTAGAAATGGAATTACAATTAAAAAATTTAATCTATTATTACCAAGTTTTTTAAGTTATAAAGATTTACATGGATGTTTTAAAACTAAGCTATGAAATGCTGTTAGAAATGACATCTAGGCTGGAAAGCATAACTTGAAAGTGGATTCTTACAGTTATATAGATAGAGCATCTTGAATTCAGTCTCAAAGGTCCCAGAAACCATAGAACACAGCACTTAAAAAACTGTCTGACAGACACGTCACAGAAAATTTGGCCCCAGTTCAGTACGTGACTACCTAGAATATTTTACACGCTCCTTGTTTTATATTAAAGATGAATTCAATGTAAATGTTTGGAATTCTTCTTACAAACTTGTTGAAAAGGGACAGTATTTTAGCATGACTCCCTTGTACAAACCTGGTGTTTAGCAGATTACGTATGTTATTCTGTTATAGGTACACTACAGTGATAGACAAAATGGCAAAGAGTGTATGACCTGTTTGACACTGTCACCTGTGCAGATGACTTTCCAAGGTATCGGAAGCTCCATTGAAGCCAGCCATGACCAGGTATAATACCTTCACACCACACTCCTGTGATTTTATTAATATCTAGTAAGGCCAGAATGTCAGAATTAGTGAATTTTGAATTTCAACACATCTTGTGCTTTTCATATGGCATGTTCTTGTCACTGGGATCTGGTTAGCTTGCCATAGTAAAATACTGATAGATCTAAAGAGAGACCCAAAAAGGAGACAAAACTGTATTCGCTTTTACATATTTTCAAGACATATTAGGAAAGCCTGAAGAGCTTACTTTGGTTTTAAAGTCAGGTGTAAGGTTTCTGCAAAGGTTTTGTTTGACTTATGTATGTATCAGGTCTTGTCTATCCTATTTTTATCAGAATATTGTGGGTAGCTGGAAAAACAGATGAAGCCATCATCTCTAGCCATCATCTGTCACAAGAAACTGACATCTGAGAAAGGAAAAGGATTTTTATTCAAACTGGTAAAACTCCCATTTTGTTTGGCTGCTCTTAAAATGTTTAATTCAAGTTTCTGGTGGAAAGCCAAGAGAAGAAAAGAATCTCAGTGTTAATCACTCATCACGCTGCTGCTTCAGATGGGAACTGAGGGGGACTTCCATTGTAGTCTTCTTGTCCTCTAGCACTCGTACAAAAGCAAGACAAGACTTTGATACTCCAAAAGTTTTAAAAGGAAACAAGTAGAAGAAAAATGTAAACCAAACCTTGCACCTTTCAGATCTTCAGTAGATTGGAAAAAGTACCATTTTTATTAGCCTTTCCAGGCCATCCTTAAATGGTGCTGTGTTCACGAATACCGTACGTTTCATCAAACTCTGTAAGTTTCTCTAAGGAAGAGGAAAAGTCACCTCAAGAATGATCAGAATTAGTCACTTTTGGGAAAAAATTTCCAACACCCTTAGTCACATTTTTAATTATTTTGTGGTCTGTTTTTAGTTTTGGTTTAGTTTTGTTTTTTTTTTTTTTTTTAAATTGGAAGATTCTAAGTTAGTTATTATCATAAAATAAGCCCATTAGTTATTTTACATGGTAACATGAGGATATTTCATGTCCTTGTTTGGTGTTTTACAGTAATGGAGAGCTGTGGTAAGTCAGACCATACTTTGACATTAAGTTCTCATTTCATCCAGCAACTTGTTTATGCAGTTCTAAAACCACACCGTTTTTCTTTTTGGTAAAGATTTCCTTTTAAAATTTAGTTATAACTCAAATGCACTATTTAGACATTTCAGTGAATTTAAGGTGGTCCCTGTCAATTTGGTAACAACTACATTCTGGGCTACCAGCCAGCTTGGCCTTTGTCTTAGCATTTATTTAGGCTAGAGTATGATATGTAAACAGAAAAAGACTTTGTAAGCAAAAACCACATTTAAGCCATCTGAATAATTATATATTGAAGATATCTAAATGAAAAAGTGTTATTGAGCCTGCAAAGTCAAGCACCTAGAAATTAGGAAATTCTGTATTATGTGCAGTTTGGTCTCAAGTGTATCCATTCAGTGCTCCAGAGAGGATATTTTTCTGAGAGAAAGGAAAAAAATGCATAAAATCACGTAGATTGTAATGTGCACAAATAGGTATGATTAAGTTTGCTTGGACCATTATGTAGCTAGCATTTTCTAATCTTGCTTCAATTTGAAGTTTCATAAATGTTCATAATTGGGTTTAGTTATATAATTTCCTGCAGGGTTCTTAAACAGGAAAGAAAGTGTTTTGTCATTGCAGGATGAGGTGGTTGTTGTGTTACTGAAAGATTTCGTCCGAGCTGAGAGCGAAAGAAAATAGTATCTAAAAGTCAAGTGTCAACCAGGGAGTCATAGAATAGATCCACATACTGGGCAAGATTCACAAACTTCTGCTCATCCCCTTCCTAAATATCAAAGGAATTCCACTTTCTGGGGAAGAGGGCCGCTATTGACTGGTTGTGTTTGATAAGGGGGGTGGCAGGACTGGATTGGATCATTATTTACTGTTGCCTGAGTAAAAAAATTAATCCTTAGCAAACAAACAGAAAGCACATCAAGTGTTTGTCAGGCACTGGTATTAATTGATTAATGACAAAATTAGAGGTCTTAATGAACTAACTAAAACAAATTAAATCCCCTTTTCTTTCTTGTTTCTGTGTGATTGATACGATTTTGCTTGGGTTTGTACAATTTTCCTCACAGCAGGTTTATCTGATACCATTGTTCTTATAAAAATAAGAGACAGAACCGCTGTACATTTGTTAAGCTGAATTAGTGCATGATGGACACACACTGTAAAACTTAAGTTCTAGAAACTCTTCTTTCTAATTTAGGCAGTCTGTTACTTTTAAATCTTCTCATTTGGCTGTGTGGTAATTGGGATGGACTAGTCAGCGGAAATCGCCTGTGATTTCAATGGAGGTGTGTTGATTTGTGTCAGCTATGAGGCCTCGCATAGTTTGACTTCGGGATCTGTCCACTTCTGTGCTTCTGAAGATAATTCTTCTCATGTTCATTTTAAAATATACATTATGTAATTTCTAGTTTTTTAATGGAAGGCTCTCTGAATAAGACTTAAGAATAGTTTGTGGAAAAGTGTTGGAATCTCTTGTATCTAATAAAAAAGCTGAATACCGTGTTTGTCACTATATGTGAACCACAGCTGACCACATATCTTGATCAAAAAAAGAAACAGAATTGGAAAAAAAGAAAAAGAGGTTCCAGATGACATCTCCAGCACTCTAACCTACCTTCTAGACTGGACTTGTATTTTGTAATATATCTCTCTACTCATACCCAGTGGGAGACTTGTTATCAATGCAGATACCAGTGTGGTTACAGTCTTACCTAAGTATATTATCTTGGTTTTTCAAATATGCCAAGACTTGACATATCAGTTTTTCAAGTCTCTTACTATTTTCCTGTACTCTGTAGGGAGTTTTCATTCTCTAGTTTGCGATTTTAATGAGTTTAATTTTTTTCCCAATGTGCATACTTCATTTGAGCAATTTCAGATTAAAATAAACATTTCATACTGGTACATTAATTAGTGTTCATTTCAGATGTCTGATTAACAAGACATATCTCATTTAGTCAAGAAGCAGTATTGTGGAAGCAATTGCTGGTCTTTCTTTTTTTTTCTTTTTTTTTTTTTTTGGCAAATAGTTAAGAAGGGAAACATTCCTAAGTACCACTGCAGTCCAACCTGTTTTGTTAGGTTTTGCATTCAGATATGCAAACCTCTTTAGTACAAGTTTAATGGCTTTTAGAATATTGTTTTCCTGAATGTTTTCTTTTATTATTTTCTGTTTCTCAGTATCTGACTATAGCTATAAATTTCTCTTCCCTTCATGGCTACTATTCTTTGGGTTTTTTTAAGTAGAATTTAGTTACAAGCAGCTTGTAGGCACCACTTTCTAGTGACTTTGTCAAGCAAAACTGAGGTTGTTCTTTGTGGTAATGAATCCTGGCATTTTTTTACCTTGCTGTGGGACTGGAGACAACCTGTTCTCAGGGCTTTAGGCATACAGTGTGAAACTGAGGAATTAATCGAAGGTGGGTGATATAAAGTAACCAAAAGGAAGTCCAGGTAGTGGTTCTATTTGTGCCAATAAGAAAAATCAAGATCTGAGGAGTGGGAGACAGAAAGGGAAAAATTCAAAGATAGGAGGTTATATAAGCAAAAATAGGTGGAATGTAGCAAAAAAACTAAGAAAGTGCGAGAAAATGGGGCAGTGATAATGAGAGGAAGTTGAGCCTTGTTTAGGTTCAACAATGCCAAGTGCTGGGTCCTAGCTTGGGTCACAACAACCCCAGGCAACGCCAGAGGCTTGGGCAAGAGTGGCTGGAAAGCTGCCTGGCAGAAAAGGAACTGGAGGTGCTGGTGGGCAGCCAGCTGAACAGGAGCCAGCAGTGTGCCCAGGTGGCCAAGGTGGCCAATGGCATCTTGGTCTGTATCAGAAATAGTGTGGCCAGCAGGACTAGGGAAGGGGTTGTTTCCCTGTACTCACTGGTAAGGCCACACCTTGAATCCTGTGTTCAGTTTGGGGCCCCTCCCTACAAGAAAGACTCGAAGGTGCTGGAGCATGTCCAAAGAAGGGCAACAAAGGTGGTGGAGAGTCTAGAGTGGAGTCACCATGTCTGGAGGTGTTTAAAAGACGTGTAGATGTTGTGCTTGGGGGCACGGTTTAGTGGTGGCCTTGGCAATGCTAGATGAACAGTTGGATTCGATGATCTTAAAAGTCTTTTCCAACCCAAATGATTCTATGATTCTAATATTAAAGTGGAAGAGGGTGCTCAATAACATGACCAAAATGAGTAAAGACATCTTCTCTACTGTTTAGTCTGAAAGTCTTTGAGACAGCTTAGATGCTACACCTACTTAGCTACTCAAAGTATTGAACACTGAATTCCTTGTTACTGATACAAATAAATATCTTTCAGCTTTAGCTGGGTTTTATGAAGAGCTCTTTGAATTCTTGAGCAGAGACATACCAAGAACTTTTAGTTAGAATATGTAACACTATCAGAGTGAGCTATTGAAGAAAATAAAGATTTCTGTTTCCCTTAAAAATTTCTAGTCAATACGGTAAAGTTGTTAGAGGTGTGCTTCACTCAACACGAATTAATTGGACTCGCTATAGCGGCAGCTAGGTTAAATTTGGTGGCCTGTGTCGTACAAGATGGCTTGTCATGTAGTTTCAGTCTAAGAAGTGACACTTCTGCTTGATCTTGAACAAACCAATGTGAAACTCAGCTTCCACATTTGCATGTGTATTTTGGAAACTTGCAATGTTACCATCTTTAGTGGCTTTGTAGCAATTGCTGTTTTTTCTGAATGCTTCAACTCTAAGTGACTGTAAAGCTCGGCTTCAGGGGTGTCATACCCATGTGGTTGTCACAGCTGTGAAGAAAAAACCTCCAAAAATGTCATGGGTGCATTCCTAAGGCTTGCTGAACAGCAGGCAAATTGGAAGTATGAACATTCATTTTTTAATAAAATTTTTTTAAAGCCAATCCTGGTGATGAGGAAGAACAGATTGGGCCCAGTTTGAGATTTTTGAATGCTTGCCGTGGAGTACTCTGCCTATACAACTGAGTTTTTAACCCCCAGTAACTTGCTGTTCATTGAAGGATGACTAGTTCTCTACTTAAATTTCAGAACACATATCGAAGACCAGAGCATTTTCTTAAAATCTCGTTTTAATGTTTTTGATGATTTTGGAGGTTTTAACGTGTGAATGCATTTTGAAGCTGGTAACATTCCCCATTTGTTTATTACTGACACTTCAACTGTTGACTTCACCCAGTAGTCACAATGAGATGTGCTGTTAATGTGATGACCATGAATCCTTTATGTTTATATTTTTAGTCGATACATTCTTAATTCCATCCATTATATTTATGTTGTATATTAGACCATGTTTTTAGAACTCTTCTACACTTTATAATGCATAAAACAGAATACTTTTATTTTCTAGGACAGGTAACAATTGTATAATGTTTCTAGATGTTCCACTTCACAGTGGGCATCTGTGACCTGGACATAGCCAAAACATCAGAAAATATTAGGATTTTCTTTTAAAAATAATGTTGGGGGGTTTTGCTGGTGTTACACGCTTCACTTGTCAGCTCCGTTCTGCTCAATTTACTGTAAATGCAGTTCAGGTATTTTTCAGTAAAATGAGAAAACTTCAGTGTGATTCAGCAAAAATCTTCTAGTAGTTTTCCCCAAACTTGGAGATTCCATCACAGCCCCATCAACATCAGGACTCCTGCCTGACCTTATAAAAACATCTCACATAAGTAGATCTCCTTCTCCTACCAGCGTGATCTGGCTGGCTGGTGCCTTCTCTTCGATGATTCCATAACCTTCAGGGTGGGTCAGGCATGGCCACAGCTGAGTGCCTGGTGCTCCAGGAGACAGATCACGTGGGACGGAATGTAAACTCCTTTTGATTTAGAGCACCACACTTCACTCTTCTCTTGTTGTGTTGGGAAAGTTACACCTCTTAGGCTGGCATTGCCATCAGGAGCCATCCCATCAGTTTTTAGTTAGGCTCACCAGGTTGTTGTCTGCTCTTCAGTACCTTTTCCTCGTCTGCTGTGCTCCCCGTGACTGTACGCGGAAGCGTTGATACATTCTCTCTGTATTCTTCATCTTCTGTTTTGCATTATCTCAGTCTGGATGTACGTGACAGAACATTTGCTTTTCCCTGGCAGCTGCTGAAGTTTTCCTTGATGAGCCTGAGATCAAACATTTATATTTGTTCAGGATGTGTAATCTTTCATTTTCAAAAAGTGAGTTACTTAATAACTGCCGAATGGGAACAGAATGTAAACCGAGGCACGGCTTTCTCCCTGCCAGACCCTTTCAGTGCTCTCATTTAGGGCTTCCTGAGTAGCTTTCCAGTGTGACTGCCTCTTGCTGAAGATGCAAAACAGAGTTTTTCAGTGATCTATTTATGCGTGTTTATTTACACGGTAATGTCAGCAGGGTATGAAATGCTGCTGTTGCACTCTCTGGGTATCTTACATGTCTAGCATGTAAATGATGACAAAGACCGTGTATATTTTGGATCTGTTTCTTCTTCTGTTGGAAAAATAAATAAAATAAAATAAAATAAAATAAAATAAAATAAAATAAAATAAAATAAAATAAAATAAAATAAAATAAAATAAAATAAAATAAAATGTGAAATATCCTGGTGACAACCAGGTGAGGTTTCACAAGAGCAGTGAAGTTCAGAAACTCACAGAATGGTTGAAGTGGGAAGGGACCTCTGAAGGTCATCTGGTCCGACCCCTCTGCTCAAGCAGGATCACCTAGAGACAGTTGCCCAGGACCCTGTCCAGGCAACTTTTGAATATCTTCAAGGTGGGAGACTCTACCTTGGTTGTTCCTTCCCATGCACTTCATCTCCAATCCTGGCTGCTTCCTAAACCACTGAGCTGGCAGAAATTAACTCCATTTTTAGGCAGCTAAGCAAGTTGAGCTGATCCACCGGGGCTTGGATGAGTATCAGAGCTGAAACAGGGGAGGCATCATGACTGCGTGGCCAAGAGAAGAGGAGAGGGAGCAGTCCCATTCCACAGCAGAAAGCTATTAGATCAGCTTACCCACCTTGTAAAATGTCACTTAAAGAGAATGAGGCAAAAATTAACTGTACAGAAAAGTGATTTTCTTGTAGAGATGTTTGTCTTGTTTGGTACCCTTAAACCTGTTCACTGTGCAGTAGCATGATCTGACGTAAAGAAGAGAACAGGAATGCACGCAGAAGGAGGGAGAAAGAGCAGGATCGTAGCAGCACTGACCTAGAGAAGTTTAGCTGGTTTGGAGCTGCACCCTTAGTAGTTGCTTGCATTCAGATACCTCAGCAGGTTTTCAGTGCAGTGTAGCACGGGGAAGTGAAAAGAAAGGCATTAACAGCATGCAATGAGCCAACCTTCCACGAACCACAGGCCAGCTGTTTGCTATCCTTAGTTTGCAATCTGTTTCTGATTTGGTTTGTTTTGCAATTATTTTAGTCTCAGCTGGCCAATGGTGAAATGTAAAAATCCTGAATTTTCTTGCTGCCGTGGCTGTTAGGGAAGGGAACAAGCTTAAAAGGGAAAGGTATTGGAGAAGTCTGGAAAAGCTAAAAGTGTCAGTTTTCTGCCTTGTCATGATGCAGCAGGAGATTCAGCCCAATTGCAGTATCAAGAAATCCAACAGCTTTTTCCCTGGCAGGGAAAAAGAGAGGGAAGACAGCAGAGGCAGGTTCTTCTCCTACTCAGCTGTTGCAAATGGGTAGACATACGCCTACTACACGAAAGTTGATGATGGAAATGGAAGCAAAAATGAAGGGGAAGAAGACCCCTGTAGTAGCTTGTCTTGCCGGTGGGATTGACAAGAATCTGAATTTTTCATCTTGACCCTTGAAGGACAGCATTTGCATTTTAATAGCTATGCTCATTTTTATTTCTAGGACTGGTAAAGCCTTTCAAAGCGTATGAATTAAAACTACCACTTAGTCAAAACCCAGTTGCCTATTTTGTAGGCACCTACATTTCAGACAAAGAAAGGTATTAGGAAAACATACACTCAACTTTGTCGCCTACCCTGTACTTGCCAGAATTATTCTGTGGCATTTTCCACACACTAATCAAAGCAATGCAGTTTCTGTTTGTTGATATGTGTTTAATCACTTGTCATTCAATGAAGTTGCTTAACACACTAATTATATAATTGCCATTTCAAAATACATTTCCTTAACCATTCTACAAGACAAAATAATGATTTGCACATGTTGCATCTGAAGAACTGTGCTTTTGCCAAAATTGTGTTTGCCACCTAATTTTTCCACTTCTCTTGAAATAATACCACATGGCTGGCATTATGCATTCACCTAGTACAAATGAAGTTTCATAGTTCTTTTGTTTACGTAATCATCATGCAACCCCTGGCTCTACACAGTGCAAGTAGAACCTAAATTTCATATCCCACACCCCTTCATTTCAAGAATTCATTTAAAGAAGCCAGGATCTTGTAGTAAGTGTTACGACAGTAGACTTAAAGGGAAGTTAAGGAGGTTGGGTTTTATAAGTAATCGTAGGGCAGTAGGCAAGCTTATGTACTGTGAAATACAGTGGGATAACAAAACTGAGTGCTTCTAAAGAACAAGTCTTACGAAGCGCGATTGAAGGAGCTGGGACTGTTTAGTTTGAAGAACAGGAGGCTCATCACTCTCTACAACTACCTAAAAGGATGTTTTGGAGTGGTTGGTGCTGGTCTCTTCTCATGAGTCATTAGTGATAGAAAAAGAGGGAATGGGTTCAAAGTGCAACAGAGTAGATTTAGACTGGACATTAAGAGTAGTCAGACTTTGGAACAGCCTGCCCAGGGAGGTGGTTGAGTCACCATCCCTGGATGTGTTTAAAGGTCGTTTAGATGTGATGTTGGGGGATATGTTTTAGAAGTGAACTTTGTAGAGTAGGGTTGAGGGTTGGACTCGATAATCCCAAGGGTCTTTTCCAACCTGAATGATTCTATGGTGCTATGATTCTCTGTCATCACTTCAGTTTCATCAAATTGGTCAGTTTTTTCTCTGATTGTCTGCTCAGAGTTTAAACAACTTTTCCTTCTTTTTGGTATAGGTCCACACAACATAACCAGCCCTGACGGTGGGCTAGTCTAAGCACTTCTGTAAACCTGAACTGTCTTCCAGCTGCCCATTCCCACAGCAAACTCTGGTCATCTTGTTGAGTCTGCATAACTTACATGTTCATCTGTACATGGTTTGGCCCATGGTTTTAGTGCTGAAGCAATTTTCTCAATCTGTACTAGGCAAAATCGTGTCTGTTCTGGCCAGATGTTGGATTACCAGTGGAACAAATGAACAGTTTTGTCAAGTAATGGCAGGAGTATTAAAGTAGTCATGCACACGTGCTCAGTGCAGATTGTGGCAAGTTCCTGTCCAATTTAAAGTTCAGTTCTAAAGTTACTCTCTTAGCTGTGCTTGCCTGTGACATGGATCGGTACATTAAATGTCTGAATCTCTATTGATCATGAGGAAGTTGCAGAGCTATGTTCAGGAGCACTAAGATTAAACTCAGTTCCTAGATATCCGTGGTGCGCCAACATCCTGCTTTCTTCCTCAGACAATTTTTTACATTTTTTAATACCCCATTAAGAAACAGCTGAAGATTTACCCTAGCTTGGTCACTAACGAGAAAATTATTTCACTTTCCTTTTTTGCGTGATTGACATTGGTGCCCTGACAGAAAGTGTAAAACACCTCCAGGGAAAAAGTTATATTCTTTCCTTTAACTCATTTAACATAGCATCTGAGTTCCTCTCTTGTCTCCAAAATCCATTTTGCATGTAGGTTTTGGTAGCCACACTGGATTTCTCAGACCATTGAGTCAGAACATGCCACTGCTTGAGATAAGAAGGAGTCACCAACCAACCTTCTCTTCAAAACATCTAATGTGCAGTATTTTCACTTGATAACAGGAGTTCTTACATCCCCAGAAGCTGTGTATGTGCATGTGTCTTCCATTTCATAGCCCTTACAGACCAACTGTGTTCCAATGCTAGTGTTTCATTCCAGCATGATCCTTCACATATGCTAAATGTAAGACTGCTTCCAAGTAATTCACTCTCTCAAGGATCCAGGACTTGAGATAATAAACACTAAAATGGAGGTATCAAGCAAAACCAAAACAGTGAACTCTTAAGTTAAACTTCAAATTTTATACGTATTTCTTCATATTTATTCTTTCTCTTTCCCATCGTTAGAGAGACTGTGAGACCTAGTTTTCCACAGATCCTTACGGCTGTACAAATAATTGATTTTACAGTCCAAAATCTCCTCGCTCGTCCTTCATGCCCTCAAAAAAACAGTCCAAATTGGTCCAAAATAAAGGAAAAAATGCTTCTAGCCAAAAAAAATAATTCATTTTGTACTTGGGCATTTGTAGGGAAACTAGGAAAATGGCTGAGATTCACAAAACAAGTGGGAAAGATGGCGAACTATTTTATGTACAAGCTCAGCAGTTCATGCACTCACACAAGATTCAACAAATGTAAATTTTATACTATGACTGTCCCTGCAGGAGCATGAATCCTCTGTAGGAACCCTCCTCATGCTACAGAGCAGCACAGCTGGGTAGCCACAGGAGCCGACAGTGATAACCACAGAGACGTCGTCTTCTTTGACGCAGTCAACGGTGTGCTCAGCAGAGCTGTGTGAGCAGAAGGCTTTGGGGTGTCCTCATTTTGTAAAACCCCACAAGGTGGCGGTTAGGCCCTTGTTCTGAAGGGTGAAAAGAAGTATTTGAATCCTCCTGTGAATAAGAGACCCTTAAGCTATGATTTTCCACAGTCCAGTACCGACCATCAAGTGAATCTTACCCTTTGGTGTTCAGTACAAATGGCCAAAGCCAAGTAAACTGTAACAGATAACTTCAAAGTTTCTGAAGATATTTATGGCTGAAATTGCCGAATATCTTCAGTATCAAGTCTGGAGGCGGTTTTAGCCAATACAGTACTGCTTTTTCCTATATATATATATCTTTTTCAGGAAGAATCTGCCTGCCTTGCTCTACAGCCAACCCCATCCCTACCACCAGTAGGTATCCAGCTGGTGGCGGCATTGTTCAAACCTCCCAGCCGTGTGCTCCTCATGGCTGGAAGTCAGCACATGGATCCCAAGCAGGGACTGCTAGGTCAGGCTACAGATGCAGTTTAATGTAATAAGACATGTTCAGCTGGAATCACTGTGTTCCCCAGCAGTAGCCAAAAAGTGGCCACCTTCCTCCCTTATGAAATTCTTCTAAGCATAGCTGACAGACACAATGACAGCTTCTTTTCCTCAGCTTTCACCTCTTCAGCTGTCTATAAAAAAGCTCTACATTTGTTTCAGGAATTGCAGAACTTGGTTGCAAGGTGTGGATTCCTAAAGGACATTTTGGTGTACATTTATACCCTGCTGTTGCTGAATTTCTTAGATTCAGAGCTTGGTAAAGACAGACAAGTGCTGAAGGCTTAATTCTCCAGACCTTGATAGCACTGGGGCTCTGAGCAGTCCCTATACCCATCATGCCTTCTCTCTTTTACAGAAAAAGCACACCTTTTGCTGATACTGGTTACAAGACTCATCCTGGTAACATAAAGGTTTTAGCTGTTTTGTGAGATCATAGCCTGTTTAGCCATTACTTCAAAACAGCGGGCTGTTCAGCAAAGTCAGTCTTACTTCAGAGTCCTCCCTAAATATTTCCATATTTTAACGTTGTTTTGAATAATTGGGGTAATTTTGTCTAGCACAGCATGTCGTACGAAATTATGAATTGAGGAGATTTTCATGTTGTCATATTTGATTCAATACTCTGTTGTCATTTATGTGAAGTGGTACAATAATACACAGTCAGTCATTTAGGGGGACAGCTGGGTGTGCATGAAGCTTTGTTCATGGAGTGGGGCTTCCCAGGGTGCCTCAGTTCATCAATGCAGATAATACTGCAAGTCCTGGGGCTTCGTTTTGGAGTGTGCCAGAAAATAGGATCGTGCTTTCAAAATGAAATATGAAATAAACACGGATCAGTGTGTAGAACTGGTTTTTGTCATCATGTATGTGCCCATGCTTGTGAGGAAAAAAATAGAAAAAAAAATTGGAAAGAAATGTTATAATTTTCTAAGCTGCAAAATATAATATAATTTGCTATAATTTTCTAAGCTGCAAAATAGTTAGGCAAGAAGATGTGGTTTTGAGAAGGAGTTAAGGAAATTAAAGAGAGGCATCAAATGTTGACTTGACCCAGAAGTGCTTAAAGACCCATTTGTGCTTACAGGATAAAAATGTTAGCACAGAAGTCTGACATGCTGGCAAATACACAATTTAGCCATGTCAAACTACTTGGAGAAAAATTTGCAACCATTTGAAAGCTTTTTGGCATTCATTTAAATGAACTGGATCTTGTGGAATTTTTTGGAGCTCTCCTGATAAGTAACACTTAAAACCCTTTTGATCAAACACCCTTTCTCAGGCAATTACTTGTTCTTAATTTAGAGGCCAGTTCAAAAGATTGCTTGTTACCTTCATTTAGCAAAGGTTCAACTGCTGCAGTTTTCTGATCCTTTTTAAAAAGGCAAACAGGGAGAGTTTACACAACAAAAGTTCTTTTTTTTATTCTCAAATTAATTATTTTGAAATATCTCACAGATTACATCAGTTTCTTACTTGCATTCATGTTGCAAGATGGCGACTATTGTATATTTCTAGTGATGCATTAAATTAGTTGTTTACATTTTAAAATCTAAACATATTAGAATCTTTTGTGTTTGTCTTCAAAGATTCCTATTCTAATAAAGCTTTCTGAAACAAGTAAGGTTGTCTTTTTTGTTTAGTTTATGCATCAGTGGAGCACCTAAAGATCTGTAGCCTCTAGCCATCCCTGTCTGTGTTTAGTAGAGTGTAAGGAAATGGTGACTGGAGCAATATATATTTTCAATTAGAAGGGAAAGTTATCCTTTTAAATGAATCATTTTGCATCTAGAAAGTGTAACACCTGAAACAAACATAAATGGAAAGAGTCGGTATTCATCCTCTTTTCTCAAACACTCTGTTTTGCTGTGACTTTTAACTGGAGTAGGAAGAAGTATGCATAGCATACTGAAAAATAAAAATTTTGCCTGCATTCTTCCTATTTCTGATGGTTTTGTGTCTCTTCAGATCAAAGTGTTTCTGAGGGCTAAGTGATAAAAGACCAACATTCAGTAGAGTATTTGGGATTTTAAAGAAGCTTTGCAGTTTTGCATCTCAGCTTTGCTTTTTAGCAAATGTTTTAACAGACATAATGAAATGTGAAAAATAAAAGCACAAGCTGACAGCTTTAATAAGGCTGGAGCTGCTCTGTGAAAGCAACTTTCATCATTAAGGGAAGTTCATGAATACATTTTCAGCAGCAAAGGAGCTTCTTGAAAAGTCAGCTGAGCAGCGTGGTAATGAACATCCACCCTTTCCCCTCAACACAGTCCTTTTAAGTGCAATACATCTTAGTACTTCAGCTAAAGAAATGACTGTTCTAATACATTTTTTAGGTCATACTGTATCCTCCTTATGAATCTGTGTTTTAATACATTTAGACATCCATCCTCCTATCTTAATAGTGCTGGCAAGTCATGAGAAAACAGCAGGATTTTGTTTACCTGTCAAAAATAAAAATATCTTGCATTAAGCAAATGACCAAATAAAAGCGCCGCAGTTACACTTTACATCAATGAATCTCAGGGACAGGAAGAGTAGCAAGCTAAGTGTTAACTTCAGAAGCAGATTATTTTCTGTGTCCAAGATATGCCTTTTAGGATAACAAGCCAAGAGAGCTTCATATCTAAATAGCCTCTAGAACATACAGCAATATAACAAGCACTGAGTTATTGTTAAGACTTGAGAAATGTGACAAACTAAGCAGTGAAATGAACAGAACAGTACTGAAACCAGTTAGAAAAACAGGAAGTATAGAATTTGATGAAATTATGAAATAACATAAGGAACATCTTGTTTCTGATCATGACTGAGTAGTGAGAAAAGCAATGAGTACACTGGCTATTTTCAATAAACCTTCAACTTCAGACAAAAAAAAGCTAAGTGATTGAAAGGTGCTGAAGACAATTTTGGTTTAAAAAGTGTAAGATTAAAAGAAAATATATTCTTATTTGCTTGAAAGACTTCTTTAATGAAAGAAAGCATGAGAAGGTGTGAAACAGTTTGATGTAACAGCCTGCCAGAAGTTGTTTCAAAGGTTATCACTTGCTGAGATACTTAGGCAAGATGTGTTCCATCAGCCTCCTAAGGACAGTGCTGCCTGGAACAGGGAACTAGTGCTCGTGATATCTGCACAGTTTTAGTAAAGGTAAAGGTTAACCATGAAGCTTGAAAAATAATGTGGACTGTGATCCAAAGTCTAAAGTACAAATTGAAGCCTTGATAGAAAAATTAAATGCTGCATTTCAAATATACCCTCTAATTCCAGACTTCTGGCTTGAGATACCTTAAACTGCAGTATTCGGAAACAAAAAACATCCTCGGCTTTTAAAAGGGAAGTGTTTTTCCACAGTGTTATCTTTTGCAGGAGCTTTACCCATTCAGTTTAGAGTGATACCAGATGAGTATCCTCACCTCTAGCTCATGAAGAAATTCCGAGCAAATGTCCTGATCCTCTGAACATCTTTATACTCATGTAAGTCTGCATATGACTCGTCCCATTAGGTCACCTGATGATCGGTCTGTGCAAATGTGCAGAGAGTCAGAAATGCAAGTTCAGCTGGTGTGAGGGGCCATTAGTCTGAGGTGAAATACCACACATATCTACATTGTCTGTAGATGCATTGCCTGCCATCTTTGTTTTGGCTGGGATCTTGTTTAAATGTAAGTGCATGAGAATAAAACATGGCATCTCTGAACACAGTCATACTAAGAACTGATGTTCCTACAGTTAGTTTTTAGTGTCCAAACTGCATGAGAACTGTCGTTTTCAGTCATACCACAATTTTTATAGTAGAATGAATAATTTGTATTTTGAGCTCCCTTTTGCTCTTTCTATTTTCTTTTACAAGTCATTTGTAGGTGGTACTTGCATACCCGTTGCCTCCATCTGGCCCAAAGTGACTGAAGGGGAAAATTTTGTTCATGGTTTCAGAAAAAGAGGGGGAGGGAAGTATAGAAATGTAAAGGTTGGTTGTTGGAATCACAGGAATTCACGGCCCTCATCCTGAGAACAGATACATGTGCTGGGACGTATCTTGAAGAGCCACAGTGTCTCATAGATCTCCTTCTGGGTAATACCTCTTCTGTCCTGGACCTCCCTTCTAAATCATTTTGATCACAAATCATTTCATGACTGAGAGCAACATCCCAGAGTATCAAAAACTGGTATGTGACTGGTGATTTAAGCAGGAGTGCAATTTCGACAGGGATGGCCTTTATCAGAGGGAACAAGACTCTAGGGTATATGTCATGTACTTCTGCATTCCTGATCACATTCGGCATTTTGGGTAGGAATTATAAGGTAAAGCAAGACAAGTTGCCAACTAAGAGTGGTATAACCAGGTGTCCTGCTTTGGTTTCTAGTATACGAATAAATCAGAAAAGTCCTTTCACGTGTTGAAATGCACAGTGTCAGTGCACCAGTGTCGTGCATTCATGCTGGAAACTTGCTAAAGACAGTGTTTCAGAGTTTGCAGCTGAAGACTCTGTTAGGTTCTTTGCCTGGCAGAAGATGGAGAAGGCTCAGTATCACTCTTGCTCCTGTCGTAGTCCAAGAGAAGTTGTGTGCCTTTCTTCTTTTCTGATCTTCCTCTACTTTTTACAAGATCTTGTTCTTGTCTTTTTTGCTCTTAAGACATCTCGTTGCAAACCTCTCTCGTTGTAGATACTGCAGATCCAAAGTTTGGTTACCCATACCTTCTCTCATATGCAGAATAATTTAAGCATCTTCAGTCTTGAAATACAGTGAAGATTTTACGTACCTTATTCTTCTAACTCTTTTTCAGAACCATCTCATCTGTCAATATACATTTTAAGTTTTGGAACTTAGAGATAAGCATGGTCAAGTTGCAGAATGTTAGTGTTATCTCTGCTGGTAATAAAACTTTCCTGTTTCTTGATATCCCTCTGTGTGTCTTAGGGCTTGCTGTAGTAGTCTTTGCATTACTTTGTTTAATTTTTGATTTTTGGCCTTTTTTTTTTTTTGTGGAATGAATGAGCTGCATCTGAATGAGATGGAAATTGCATCATTGTAGATTCCCTGTTGAAAAATTCCCATTTTTACAATGATTACATGTCAGCATTAGGGGTTTGCTCCAAAATAGCTGCTTTTGTATCAGTTCTTGCTCTTTTCTGGGGAGAAAGCAGAGAATGCAGCAAGAACGCATTATCTGTGTTGAAGGTAGATCCCTACATATAGAAAATAAGATTCAGTTTCCCATAAATTTCATTATTTCTTGAGTTGCATTCCTTGAGTACTCGGAGTAAAGTTCAAAATATTAGTATGCTGGTATGATCAGGATGCTTTTGATGAATGCAGTCTGTATGAGGCTGGGCTCCTGTTCAGAATCAATCAATCAGTGCCCAACAAATTTCATAAGTAAATGTCATTAAAGGTTGCATTTGCTGAGGATGTATTTGTGCTCTCTAAATAATCATCTGGCCTATTCTCTGCAAACTATTCTTATGTAGTGTCAAAAATAATGGAGAAAATGAATCTTAAAAATGCAAGTCATCTGTCTACAACTGTGTAGGAATCAGCGTCCATCTGAGCAGTTCTGTTGAAACCAATTGATAATCGAGTCTTCTGTCAAAATGCTTATACAATACTGAATAAAATAAAATTAAGTCTATGAGTAGGAAGAAAATTCTTCCAAATCACCTTAGAGCAAAGAGAGTGTGCTGAAATACTGTCTGTACAACATAGGAAGTAATGTACATACTTTATGTTCATTCTTACAGAAATTAAAAAAATTTACATGTCAAATTACAAAACACTTATGCCAGTAATAAAAATTATTTCATAGGGATTACTTGTACGTAAAGTCACTCAGTCACACAGCATTTTCAAGATCCGGCCCAGACTATATGCATCTATCAACATATTTGAAACAACTTGTCTCTGGTGTATCTTGTATAAATTAATAATCTGTGTATACATCAGATACACAATCAAATTATATTTCACATTTGAAATATATTTAAAAATATTTTCTTTTGATATAAATTTCTTCAGTACAATGTTTTTTCTGCTGAAATCTGAGATGATCTCTTTAATTGTGTAGTGTTGTGTTTCAGTAATTCAAGTCATGGTGCAGGTGGTACATGCAGTTTACTGATGTTAGAGATAGTATTTAAACAACTCCATGCTCAGAGGTAGTATATCAAAAGTTTTTAAATTGAGGGTGACAGGAACTGGTGCTGCACTTTCATGTTACCCAGCAATGTGGAAGAATTTTGACGTGCAGCTGGAATGATCAAACTGCACGAGTTTTGCTGTCTAACTTCATTTGACATGAATTTCAAAGGTATTTGGAAATTTTTAAACTGTATGCTACATTTGGAGAGTCTCTCTTCCTTTTTTATAAAGCTTGATATGAGGGGGCTTACGATCTCAAAACATTGCATAAAGCTAATTTTTTTGTCTTTGTAAATCTCCTTTTGTATTTAATTTGCAAGTCATGCAGAAGCTGTAGTTTCTACAGCAGCTGTTACTATAAATGTGAAACACGCTGCTACCAACCTGCCCACACTATTTTACAAACACATTTCTTCTATTGATAAAGCAGAACACTGAATATAAATACAGTTATTTCTGATAATAAGTGTTTTGTATACATACAGTAGATAAAACTGGAAAATAAAGGGAACAACAGGAAGCCCAGAATAGTTTGGCTCTAATTCACATCATAAATGATAGAAGTTTGTACGTGTTGTAGAATATTTACCAATTTGTTGCTTTTTGACAGAAAAGGCAAAAAAAAAATCTCTAAATCTTTTTGTCATGTTGCTTAGCACTGATATGGCTCAAAGTGTATAGCTGTGGACATAGGAATAAACAATTTTCATTAGGTTAAAAACTGCATGTAAATGAAAATTTTCTGTGATTTTTTTGTATTTCTTCAGGATTCTGACAGATGTAACCCACAGGACTTCATTTACTTTTATAGCTACATGTATGCGTGAGTCACATAAAAAAAATAAGGATTTCAAAACCTAACAAAATTAATTTGATTACAAAAAATACTGTAAGAACTCATGGTTGAAAGTTAGTTATAAAAATAGTATTATTTGAAATGATTTTATTGTCTACGTGGTTAATACAAAACATGTCCCTGCATTTCTATTTACAGTAAGATCTTTTATGTCAGTGGTGCTGTTTTCTGTCCGGGTACCGACTGATTGCCCCACAGTGATTCACAAAGGCTACCTCAGTGTAGTAGCATTTCATAATTATCTGACAAAACAGCGGCTGATCGTTTGGTGTTTGCTGTGCTTATCTGCAGCAATAACAAAGGATTAAATGCTTCCTCGCTCCCGTGTTACCGTTCTCATACTTTCCCTGCCGGCCCACATAGGCGCGAGAGGTGCGTCTGTACCAAGCGTGAAGTTCAGGAGAGGCTGTGGGAGGGAGCTGGTTATTAAGGAATCAATACGTGGCTCATACAAGGAAAACCAGTGTCCTGTGCGACAGCGATTTCTCTTAAACAGAAGCCTACGGGGGGAAGGATTATGGCGTGTGATTGAGGCACCTGTTGAGAAAATAGGCAACTATTGACAAGTCTGATTCATGACTGAGTGACTGCTCTGCTAGTCTTCACATGATCCCCACCGAGAGCCAGCCTCGACCGCCTGCTAAACAAGGGCTGTTTGAAGTTTCTTTTTAACATTTCCAAGACGTTAATTCAGCAGGACATCTCCACTGGGGTTCTCGATGTCACCAAATCAGCAGCTGTTGAAATCCATTCACTTCAGCATGAAATGTTTGCATAAGTTTTTTTCTTTTTTTCTTTTATTTGTGACAACAGCAAAGTAAATAAAACCCTAAAAATCCTGCACCGCTCAACTTGTATATGTGTGAGAACAGCTTCTGGTCACAATTGTAGCTGCTAGGGCAAAACGTTTATTTGCAGAGAACAATGATAGTCGGAGTAGTTTATTATGATATACGAAAAATACTGATTTTAATAGACATTTCTGTGACATTTTTCCAGTGTAAACATTCAGTTAACTTTTGTGCCAGCTGTTGAACTTCTGTGAAAAGCATTTTGAAACAGAATTGTCTTTGTTTTTAAATTCAGAAAGAAAGTCTTAAAAGTCTAAAAGCAAATGTTTCCTATTTTTTTTTTCCAGTTAGTAAATGAAAGGCTGTTTCTCAGATAGGAAAACATTTCTATCTGACTCACATTTCCCTGAGAAAACAGCTTGTATCATAGAATTAGTTTAGTTTGAAGGGGAAACAGAACAAGGCAAGACATGTAAACATATTACAAAGCTGACTTTGATATTTAAATGCTTTTTTTTTTTTTTCTTTTCCTGCCCATCTGAAAAAAGGTGTGGTGAATGTAGTCAGTTGTAAATAGAAACTTTGTATTTTCAGCCAGCTTCATTGTTAAACCCGAGAACTGCTGACCACATATGAAGACTCCCGGTTTGAGCCGTCCCTCCTCTGTTTATTAAATCTGTTAAGACTTAAGTGTATTTTTACAAGTTCATTAATGTATTCCATTCTCTCTGATGTATTTTTTCCCACTATTATCAGATTTCATTATATGGGAGGAATTATCAGATCAACCCATTATATAGCCGAGCCGCGTTAAGTCTGATTGGAATTTGGGCTTCCCTCCGTTTACAGGGGGAATATTGTGTAAATCAGACTCTCGGGTTTCAGTGGGAGGCACAGGGCTGCACAGCATCCATTTGTCAAGTTGATTGCACCTCGGTGAGGTTGCATTAGCTTGTCTTTGAACAGAAGTGAAATCCTATGCGAAGCTCCCCTTTCTGTCATTTACACTAACATCCATCCTCTTAAACCAAGGCCTCCGAGAAAAAACAAAGTGATGGCACAATATAATCAGTCACTCAGGCTGTCTGTCATCTGTTTTCTTAAGGAAATGACTTTTAAGTTAGTGGAGCAGAAAATTGAAGAAAATTAGCAGAAGGTTGTTGTAGAAGCAGGAGGAATTTTTAAAAATTACAGATGTACGTAGGGAAGCTCGATTGCATAAAGCGCATAGAAATGCAGTTGATTCTGGTCTTTGGTTTCGCGTTAATGTAGTGCCAGCAGACCCGATACGCAATAATTCAACATTTAATGAAACTTTATTCATAAACTTGAATTGGGCTGTAAACGCACAATAAAAAACTGGTATGCACGTTTTCAGCTTTTATATCAGTGACTGTGTTTTACGATGCTGAATACCCAAGTAATTTGCACTCTTTTCCATGTGTCAGGAAAGCTGCCTATATATATCTCAGAATTGTTCAGCTGGAAAGGCCATTGTAAACAGCTCTGTGAGGCAGCTTGTAAGTTTTTTGAAAATCAGATAACTGATTTTTTACTCTGATGCAAATGGCCACAGTAAATAACTTTACTTGTTTAAACCAATGCACAGTGAAACTTGTGTAGTTGCAAGGGTTGCTACAGGGTTAGTGGTGTAAATGAAGAGAAGATAAAGATGTACGTTTTGCATGAGGCAAAAAGCGACACATTTTAATATACTTCTTTTTCCCCCATCTTCCTAAACTCTTCTTTTGTCCACTCTGCAAGTAAGTTTTTAAATTAGAGATACTTTGGTTTAACTTCAGTCAAGAAGAAAATCGGTTTTGCCCTGTGTATCTTAAGGGAACATTTTTCAGTGTGGTGTTTTTTTAAAAGAGGGTTGTGCATGGCTATTTTAAGTTAGAGCAAAATAGCACATTCCTGGTTTAAAATAAAACCTGTGAGCTCTTGCAACAAACTGGTGTGAATTTTGAATTTATTTAGTTATTTTGGAATAGCTACGCCTCCTAAGGGCTTTCCAGACATGCAGTAAGTGATGTGACTAGCATCTGTCAAATGTGCTTCTTTCTTTTCTTTCTTTTCTCCCTTCTTCATTCTTTCAAAGTTAGAATTGCATGTGGTCTTCGTTTGTTTATATGATGCAGAGTAGTCTAAATCTTGCAGTGCAACAATAGAAATATTACTGATTTGGGGTGAGAAACCTCTTATATGCCCTTTTCCCCATTTTTATCTGCTAGATGTAGAGGCACAAAACGTCACAAAAGAAGCCAAGTTATTAAATTGCTGCATCTTAACGTGCCTTGGAAGCTTTGGATAGAATATGATATGACAGTACAAAACCCTGATACTGGTTTATACTAGTGTACTAGCACATTGTCACTTAGAAAGAGAAAGGAAATGTAGAAAAAAGTTACTATTTTAAATACTGTGCAAAGCATATTTTTATAATTTTCATGCATAGCTGTAGTTTGCAGCTAGTTTAAGTTTTCGGTCAGTATTTGATTTTCCATGTGCCTCCTGAAGAAAACTTAAATTGGGTTCAAAATCTTGAATACACTTAAATTTGTATAGCTTTTCTCAGCAGAGATGTTATATACACTAAAATCAGTCAGATGCGCAAGGGTCTGCAGGACCAAAGCAGAAGAAAATTCATTTTTCTCCTCAAAAATAAAATGTTTCAGAAGGAAAGTATTTTTAAATACAGCATATAAAAACATATAAAAAGTTACAGATTATAAAAATATCAAGTACACTGTTCATGCAACTCACATCTCATTAATACATATATTACCTGAAGTTGTGGTATTAAGGTGATAATGACTATATTTTACACTTCTTTTGCCTTTTATAACCTGATGTGAACATATAGGAATTTGGGAACTTGAGAGCTCTAGTACATCAATCTTGATTAGTTTATTTTTCTTTGTAAAGATTCCGATAGCCTGGTAATGCTTTTGTTTGAAAGAGTATTCTTTACTTCCTCTTGTGGGGGATGAAATATTGTTACACCCAACTCTTCCTCTGAAATAGTGAAAAACAATTTAGGTAACTGAATCTTTGATGAGGAGACCTTAGATTGAAAAGACTAGCATTTAATTGCCCTTTCACTCATAATTCTTCTACGTTTAACCTCAAAGGTGATTAAAAAAGTTACATCTTAATTGCATAGCCTCATTCAATCATTAGTACTTTGCCTTGCAGCAATTTATTATAACTTTATTTCCCTGAACCATCAACGAAGATGATGCTGAATTTTATATTAGCCAAATGTCCTTTTGAGATTAATGTGGTAATATAGATTTTATGCGTGCTTTTTCTGCTTTAATATTTGTGTTATAGATTGGGGTTATAGGTATAGCACAACGACTTCAAGAAGGTTAGAGAATGCTGCATGTACTGCCTCAAGAACTCAAACCAAGGATTTATCTGAAAATGTGTATCTGCAAGAGGAAATAATAGCAGGGCATCCTCTGATGTGCTTCTCTCTAGCTATTTTTACAGCTCACTCACACAGGGTTTCCCCTTTGAAGATTATAGTTGGACTCCTGTTGTGAGGAAAGCACTGTGATCAGATGGGCTAGGAGATGGGGATAGGGGCACAAAGGTGCTGCGCCACAAATGCCACTGGTAACACTGGGCAAGTCACTCTGTAAATTGTACTTCTCCTTCACAGTGGTCTTTTGGAGATTCCCATGTTCATAAAATTTTTGAGCGTTCTAGTTGCTAAGGCCATGAAATACCAAAACTCTGTTTCAGTACGGGATCAAGATAGAATTCGTCATGTTTCCTGTTACGTTCTCAAATTCATTTGGATAGATATTTAAATTTGGCAGGTAGAAAGCACTGAGACCCTTTATGCTACACTATATAACCACCATAATTAAAAAATTCACAGCTTTTACATACCATTCCTATTCAAATTCTCAGATTAGAACTGGCAGCTTCTGGCATCTACTATACAAGCGTTTCTGCTTGCACAAAGCACAGGGAGATTTCAATGGATGAGGCTAGTTTGATGAATACTTCAAGCCAGGTGTGCTGACACCGATGCCAAAAGCACCATCCTGCCTTTTCTCCCACTCCCGGCTTCTCATTCCTGACCCTCTACCACACTTTGAGCTTTTGCAGCTGTTTATCCTGCAAGCAGGGAGGGAGGCGAGGCTGAGGGAGGACAGGTCTGCTTCCTTCACTCGCACCACTGGCACAACCAGCAGAAGTTGTTGGTTTGGCTGCAGACTCTGGAGCCTCCTGAGTGGGGTACACAGGCAAACCCAAAGGGTCTCAACATTCCAAAAATGTGAACTTGTGGCACGCATCTTTGAGTAAAATACCATGGAACTTGGTGAATTTTGAGGAACTTTGGAGCTTTGAGGAACAGGTGAGCTCACACTGGCAGCAGTTCAGACAACAGCAGCCTCCACCCTAATCTCAGGCACGCTTCACCTCCCAAAACAAAAACATATGGGGACACTCAGGCATTTGGACTAGGCGGAAGAAGAGTATGACTGGATATTAAATTAAACTCTATGGAAATTGAATGTATCCGGAAGATAAGGACAAAAGCGAGGTCCCTTCCAACCCAGATAAAGCAAGAGCAAAAGGATAGTAAAAAACTCAAAGGAGGAAAGGAGAGTGAAATTAAGAATAAAATAATTAGATAAGCATTATGACAGTCCCACAAAGGTCTGAGTGCTGGCTGAAAAGGCTTCAAGAAGTGATGGCAGAGATTGTTGTTGTGGTGTATTTCCTGCATTCAAGGAAACAGGAGTGAAGTTGGGGGTGGGTGACTTTGGAGGTGTTTTTTTAACTAGATATGCCTAAAAGATGTTTGACTTCATAACTTTTTCCTCCTAATAGAAACAGCCCTCAGGGCCTCAAACTTTGGCTAATCATTTAGGTCAAAAGGGTAATAATAATGTAGAAGACCATGAATTAGAAGTGTACCCTGGGGAAAGCTTGACCCAATGCAGAAGTAGAAAATAACCATACAAAACTCTGTAATGGGATCCTCTGAAGCTGAATGGGAAAATGGGGGCTCATACAAATATGCTCACCATCTAATATGAAACATAACTCCAGAAGTATGTATTTTTATTCCCTGTTACAAGAGTGAAACCACAGTGGAGTTACTGTAACACTGAGGCTGAACTAATCCCATCACAGGATCAGATCTTGGTAATAAATAGTTCCAGGTGTGATCCAGGGATTAGGAATGTTTAGATTTGTTTAAACTGAAAGGTGTGGAGTTTTTTCAGTCTTTCCACGGAGAAGGGAGGTGTGCAACTCCTGTCTCTCAAAAGGGAGACCTGCTTGCTGCATACCCCTTTTTAGTGCTATATCTCAAACACTTTACCAAGAGACCTGATATCATTCTGCTTATGTTACAGATAAAGAAATGAGGGATGAGGATGCTCAGCATCTTGCTTTTGTCAGCCACCATGCCAGTGGCAAACCTGGAAACATAAACTCTGGGTCAGTGCTCTATTTGGTGGGCTCTGCCGCTTTCAGGGGCATCCCTACAATCTGCCACTTTATCGTGAAATTTTGGGTTAGTGATGAGACAAGTCTGGAAAAGAGCTACGCTTTTGAATATGCCCATCTTGTGAGTGAGATAAGACAGGAATGGATGTATTTAAAGATTGTGTCATACTGCACATACGTAAAGGACCATGCAAAGGTTGCTTAGGCAATCTCATAGCCAATACATCTGTGTTTTTCAGTCTTTGATTATACAGTTTCATGGACTTTGTCTAACCAAGTGCTTGAGGCTCTAGGAAATAGGCTGTACTTGTATATTAGGTTGCTAGCCTTAGTTCTCAGTTCTTCTCCACGAACTGTGGCTGCACTGACAGCAGATAGATGGTGTAGCAGCAGATAAGAGTTAGTTATTTCAGACACGTAATGCAGGTAAGTTTGTAGCTGAAGAAGGAGCTGCCCAGAACTGGATCCGAGAAAACACCGAGCATTTATATCTGTTTCTGTACCATAGTACCCATCCAGAAATTGTCCAACGGTATCAGAGCAACAGGTAGGTTCATAACCCAGAATTTTCCATGTGTGCGTCCCATAGACAGACAGGAACAAAACAGTTTGTGGCCTAATCCATGTGTCCAGAGAGATCAGAATGGAAAGAGAGAGCATGGCAAAAGAGAAGAAGCGTGGAGAAGACTGCTCCTCTGCATCTGCACTGGTGCTATGGGAAAAAAGCGAGCAAGTGCTGGAGATCTGTGCAAAGCAAACAGGGCACCAGCTATAGGGCCTGAAACTTAGGCTTTCCTTCAGTCTGCACTGCTGAGCAGAGGCTCTGAGCCAGGGACAAAGTGTTCTGGGACACGTCCTCCATAATTCTCCTAGATTTCTTGAATAATTCACAAAGCTTTTGGACCCCTTTTCCCCAAACACACACAAAGCCAATTGTGCTGGAGAGGAGAATTTGAGAAACGCTGTGCGGAAAGCCGCTTATTTCTTCAGCCTTTATATAGGCATGTTTAAGCAGTTTTTATTATTCCCTGTTTTCAGGGGATGGCAAAGCTGACCACTTAGGTTTTGCAGAGTTAATACACTGTAGTGATTTATTTTTTATCTCTTTATTAGGGTTTTACTGCCTTATTTACATTGTAATAGCAATAGTTTTGTTTTGCATATAGTTATATTGCCTTTGCTTGGGAACAATACCAAGAAAACGGAGTGCTTCATGATTTAATTATTTGTGTTCTTCACAAGAATAATTAAAAGATCATGCCAAAATCTTATCAGAGCATGAAAATTTAGCATGCCAAGGGTGAAGCTATTTAAGTGGCATACCAATGATTTATCGTCTGTCAGGATTCACTTTTAGAAACTCTCTCTTTGCTGTTTCACTATTAGTAGTGAGGAGCCTAAAAAGTGTAGTTATCAAAACGCCTTAGTAGGAAGACAGAATAGATTTTTCAAGTGACCTGTGATTGCAAATGCTATGGTTTAAAAGAAGTCATCAGAGAAACTGACTTTTTAGAAATGAGCAAATATTTTCTTAAAAATCAAGCCGTGGGCAGGTATTTGAAAGTCAACCAGCATTGACACAGTTATGAGTGCTAATCTTTTTGTAAATCTTCACCGCAAAGTTTTTGGACTCTAGTTACTTATCTAGAACAGTGTTTTAACCTGTAAGTATTGGCTTGTTTCAGAAATATTGCAGCCAAATAGAAAAAAAAAAAAAAAAAAAATATGATTAGGTTGTTCTGAATAATTAAACTAAGGTACTGTAAAATGACTGTAGTCCATACACGCCGTGTGAAATGGATCTTATATTTATCATTACATTTTCTTAAGCCACAAACATCTACCTGGCTAATTTTTAATAAGCATTTTCTCTATAAAATTAATTAATCCGTTCCAAACATTAGATTTAATTGTCTCCAGTAAAACACAGTTTTTCATGGTGTATATACCTTGACCTACAAAGTTCAGCCACAGCTTTTCTTGAAAAATTTTTATATACCTGCAAACACTGGTCTGCTGCAGGAGGGACTTAAAAGGATTTATCTGAAGGTGCTTGAAGGAGCAATCATTTGCAATACCACTAAAGTAGTATTCAGATCTGGAGATCATGTTTAACATTTGAAATACATCAGTAGCACTAAGTCAGTTTGGGTGTCTCAGCAACTAACTGGACCCAGAAAGAATATCAATGATATCTCGCAAAGTGCTGATCTTCAACATTTTTAGTGCTTTGGAGAACAGATTTCTCAGTCCCGAGGCAATTGTCCATATCATGCAAGTGCTGTATACTGTTATAGTCAGAAGCCTCTGTTTGAGAGTAATCCAAGAAAGAATATCAGTATTTTGTTTCCAAGTTCTTTTGTGAAATGTTTGGCTGCAATATGTGGCTAATTTTCATAAGCCTCTTTGAAAGTCTCTGTTTAGAAAAAGATGTGTTTTTTCTATGTGCATAGTTCATTTTTAAACCAGATCTAGCTAAAAATTGCCACATAAGCTGTTTTCTCAACAGAGAGCCAATAGCCATATTTTTGTCTCCCCACAGAAGGAATACATTTATGTTTTAAAAATATATTTATTTGAGTAGTCATATAAAATAAGCAACATGAAGGTGCCATATTGAATTCATTAAGATTTCTCCCTCACATGTAATCCCAAGTTTCTATATCCTTATAATTTTCTTGGCAGAGGGATCAAGTACATGGCTTGACATATCAGCTGGGCTATGAATATCTAAATGTTAGCACACTCCCAAGCTCAAGTTTTGGTTTGGGTTTTCTGCTTTCAGTATTGCTTAAGAAGTCCCCACTGATGATACCATCTCCAGACCATACAGATACTACCTGTCCCATTATCACCCCTCCAAAGCCAGGAGATGGAGTGTCCTCTGGTCCCTGGTCCCCTCGACTGTTCAATGCTCAACTTTCTTGCCACTCTTTGTTCACTAGAGCATGACCATAGGCAAGGTGAGACAGGATGTTTGCTGGACTGTGTTGCTGCAGGGCCCTACAGAGCTGTGATTGCCATGGCTATTGCTGTCCCAAGGAACAGAGGGCTCAAAGAAAACTAAAGGCAAAAACCAGGTCACTTATTTGGTCTTCTTCTTTGATATATATAATTTTTGTTTGACATAGTGACGTCTTACATTGTTAAAGAGAGCCCTTGAGGTCTTGTAGGGATTAGCAGGGGAAAATATTTCACTTGAAGGTCACCTGCATGCATCTGGCCCGCAGTATGGGTGATTGACAGCTGTTCACCTGTGATGTCTGTAGGAGGCCTTTGCGGAGAAGGTTGCAAGTTTGGGTCTAAGTAGGCAAGTGTCAGAGCTACAGACTCGTGCTGCCATACTCAGTAATCTCTGCCTGCAGTGCCGTGCCGGTTGCTGGAGTGGGAACGGCATGGAAACCCAGCCTCGGGGTGGTGGGTGACGACATTGGTGGGACATGGGGGCTTTCTGCTGCTGGTGCCATTCTTACATGGGAAAGCAGTGTGAAATCCACAAAAAATAAAACTGTGCCAGTTCCATCCCAGGGTAAGCTCATGCAAATGAAGCAGGAGCCTGTCCTGAACCGCTTTGTACAGGCTATTTTCTTTAAGCCTGAGCATCACTGTGTGGTATAGCCCTGGAGCCAGCAAATGCCAAAGGAAAGGGTTTAATGCCCTTCGCTATTTCTGTCCCAGATTCCTTTCCGCAAACCTGCATTTCACCGGTCTTTTTTCTTACCACATCAGCTCCTTCTTACACTTTCCCAGGCAAGCTTTTTTTCCCTTGTAAATGATGTGAAGCAAATACCTAATGTTATCTTTAGTGCTGATGCAAGACAATTAGAGGAGGTATATTACAGTTCTATTCAGTATTCTTTCCAGAGAAAACTGCTGGTTAGGTCAATTTACTTGGCACTGTACACTGCTTTAATCTTAACTTGAGGCCTGCTGTAGATATACAGCAGCTGGGTCTAATGTCTTCATGCATGGTTGCTGGCAAGCCAGTTAATTTCTGTTTGTTGAGAGGTAGGAATCAAGCAAATTTTTCTCTGTTGAATGAAAACATTGTGGAGCTGGTAACAGGTGAATAAGCAATACTGGATAAGAAAACAACCTGGAATTACTGCCTAAACTTTGAAGGGCTGGATTCCACAACAGAGAAGTTACCGTTTCATAACATATATAACGGCAGTAGTTTAGGCCCAAATCTTTGTTTAGAAGAATTAAAATGAAAAACTGGCTTTATGGACCTTGTTCAGGAGAAAATATGTCACCAGTGGTGAAGCACTTGGCTTCGAGTCCACTTGCGGTGCTGTAAGCTGCTAACTGGGGTGGTCAGTGTATTGCTAAACCCATGTGCAGGCTACAAAGCTGAACAAGTTGCCCCCCCCCCCATCACACTGAAATCAACTCAGACTCTCAATAACCTTTCAGGTTATACCTATGAAACCTGTTGCTGTATGTCCATAGAGGTAACACTGGCTCTGCAGTGTTGCCCGTGGATGGCCCAAGTTCCTCCCACATTCTGTGGAGACTTCAAAGATTTGGACTAAAGTCACTGGATCCTTTGACTTTAAGCAGGCCTTTAGAGTTATAGCCAATCAAGGAGTTAACTACTTAAAAATAGGTGCTAATAAAACCCTGAATGTTCTGATTAGATGTAAAATGCAAGAGCTATGGGTCTGTACCTCACCCTGTAAACAGATAGGCTCCTATCATATTAGTGGTGGTTTAATTCCACATACACCTTGTCTTAAAATTACCTAAATGCCTCAAAATTACCTAAAACTATTTACATGTTTAGAATAGAAAAAACAGACAACAAATCTTAAGAGCAGGACATTAAATCTAGGTCTTATTTCTCCCAGATGGCCACCTATAGAGTCAGGCAGCTGTCTCCTCTCTTGCTGGGAACTTTAAACTGTTGCCTGCACAGTGCAGGAACAGAGCACACCCCCAGCTGAGGCTGTGATGTGGGCAGGGTGAAGAAATATTCTGAGGGGATAATGTGGTTTTTTTCCCCTCAGTTTAATTCTTTTTTGATGTTGTTCCTGGTTCAGGTTGGAAGGGACCTTAAAGATCATCTAGTTCCAATATCTTCCACTAGATCTAGGTATTCAGAGCAAAAGTGCATTCTTGCAGTCACTGTAGTATTTTGTTACCCTTCATCTGTTCAACCTGGTTTGTCTCATTTAGTGCATAGATACTTATAAGAAGAGAGAAGTCTCAGGCTGAGAGGGATGCTGAGGCAGCCTTTCTTACTGTGGAGTTGATATATATACATATATACATTCAAAGTCTACGTATTGTCAAACTGTCAACTGACAGAAGTTGCATTTCGGAAACCTTTTACCAAAGAATGAATAAAAACTTATGAAAAAATGACAACCTGCACGTGATGGAGACTAAACGGAATTAATACTGTGTGTGTAATTTCCATATAAGGTATCTCCACTGTTAGTTAAAAAGACAACTAAGATGCAAACTTTAGTCTGATATTTCTTCTCAAGTTTGACTGCTGAAAGCACTTTCCTGCAAAATTCTCTGTTTACCTAAGCCCCTAGGTGAAAAGCCACCTTTCTCTCCCCTACACCTTGTGAAGCTAATGAGCCGTGCCTGTTATCCTCCTGAAACTCTCAGCTCAGCAGAAATTAATCCACTTTCTTTGCCCAGTTCTGACACATGCCACCACAGGAGAATGAACCTTCTTACCCTTTTATGCTCACTGGCAGATTGACTGACAGACAGGTAGTACTTCTTTGTGTTTCATTAGTCATTACATAGTTTGACACTAAAGCTAAACGAGCTTAATTGCTAGCTGCTACCAAAAGGAGCGGTCTCATCCCCTTTCCTGCCATCTTTCTCCCAACTGAATTGTCGCCGTAGTTCCTTTGCACACGCACCTGTCCCCATGAGGACTCAGTTCAGAGGTATAGACCTAGAAAAAATGAACCCTGCAAAAATATGTGAGCAGATTTACACCTGCCCTTGGGGATCGATCAAGTGCCTGTGGTGGTGGAAGACTGGGGGCAGGAGCATGTTGCTGGGGTGGAAGGGGAGACATTGGCCAGCTAATTTTAGCATTGACACAGTGTTAGATGGGCTTAGCTGTCTTGCAAAACTAACCTCGGTATTAGAATAGCATAATTGCATTATTCCACAATAGATCTGTGGTTCCTCTTGTGAGTCAGCCTATAGCACTGAATTAACTTTCCCAACAGATCATTTTTTCTGATGTAGTTTGTTGGGCATGGTTGCACAGACTATCTGTTAGTGGTGACACTAACATGTACACCTGACAGACCCCTCCTTGTCTTGGTGCGACTCTTCAGGCCTGTGGGATCAATGAGAAAACTGACCAACATTAAATATAACTTCTTTTTTTCCTGGCAAATTAGTTGTAGGCTGGTCACTGTTGTGTCCTGATAGACAGTTTAGCAGCATAGTCAATGGAGCAACACAAGGGCTGAACCAGTGATGTGGAACAGAGAGAAAAGGAGAGTAGAAGAATCACTTAAGCAGATATTGGCACCAAAAGTAGTATCTGTATAACCATTGCTATTACCAGGGTTAAGCAAAGGCTTTTCTTTATCTAAGGTGTAAGGGACATTTACTTTTGGAGCAGAAGGTTTGCGTTTAGCCATACTGCCAACATGCCACAGTGAATTGTGACAATCTCAAAGATTAACAGGGTAATGCAATTTGCTTCTTGTTGTCAGTCAAAGTGGGTGCAACTGAGCCCTGAATATCGGGTAAGATAAAGCAGCTGTCTGACCAAAACTGGCAGTAAGTTAGTCCTAGAAGGAGCTTCTAGGATTAGGTAGAGTATTCAGGGCTGGTTGTTTACGCAGGATGAATGGGGGAGGAAGGAGCTGGGGACAAGAGGGAAATTTTGTAGGTGACACGTCACCTGTTCAGGAGCCTTCTCACCTTACTGGAACTGCTAAGCTGGAGCAGGCAGACTGGGTAGATGACAGGACAAATCTGAACCTGCAAAATATTGCAATTGTATGCATACACCTTCATTAGCATCTGAAGGAGTTACATCTACTTCAGCATCTTCTAACTACATATCTGTGTTTTCTCTGCTGGTATTTTTCATTCCATTGCCTGAAGAGCTGTGGGGCCAGTGCACTCAGATTCTCAGCAGGGGGTTACTGAATCTGAAGGAGAAGGACAGCAGTATCAGTCCCACAGCACGACAGTGATATTTTACAAACAACTTTGAAGCATTTGGATATGTAATATTTTGTGATTGGCTGTAAAGTTCTCTGATGCCTTTCGGAGCAATTAAAAATCTTACCATATGCTCCAACCTTCTTTTTGTGTGGCCGTGGGTTATGTGCAAATCTTCAGGATGACTGCTAGAACTGCTGTGAGCATATTGGATGCTTGCACGATTCGGGACACAACTTGAAATGTGCTCAGCATCCCACGCTGACTGCAGCCCAGTGACCTGGAGTGCTCTCAACACCTCGCCACAGCAGGCTCTTAACCAGTGGACTCCATTATGTTATCTTCCTTGGGAGGAAATCAAGTATTGCTCTCTTAAATCGCTTGTGCCTTTCTTTCTGCTCAAATTGGTAGGGCTTGACAAACTTTCTCTCGAGTAATTCGTTAGTGCTGCTTTGCTCCGCAGTGTGTGAAGGAGGAAGTTTGTCACGCAGAGCAGCCCATGAGTCAGACCTGTAGGGCATGTCACTGGCACGTCAGGTTCTTACACGGAGGCTGAAAACAGTTGGTGTCAGCGCTCCCCATTAGCCGCCCTAATTTTCAGATGGGAACTTGACTGTCACTTCGACTTAACTGCACTGTTCCCTGGCATACAATGATGTGCAGGCTTTGTTTTCCTAACTGTACTGTGTGTAAAGGCTTTATAACAAGACCTAAAATGTTGGTTTGTTTGTAAATGAAAGCTGGTATTTCTCATTCATCCTCTTTCTCATGACCCTTCAAAACAGAGGCAGAGCTACCTATATACAATTTCATTTCATGCTAATTGTGGGTAACCTTTAGTCAGAACAGGACCATTTGAAGTTCTTTTTAAAGGACGTCTACAGAGTATAGCTGCATACTGCATGACACGTTAAAAAAAATCGATTATTTCACATGTGTAAATATGATTTATTACTAAAAGTTTATTTTGCGTACTGTGAGCCCTGGTCTTTATTTTAGGACTTTGTTTTACTCCTAGCTGTCTCTGTTACTAAATATGAGGTATACAGCTTCAAGTTGCAGCACAATCACCTTCTATCTGAAAAATAGGTTTAACTTGTTTCCTCTGAAAAAAACTGAATTTCTGATTATGAAAGGGAGCTGTTTATCGTTGTTTGAGGTGTCTGTTTGACAAGCAGTCATGCAGAAATAGTGCAATGTGTAGGCTCCCAGTATAAATAGAATCAATCATGATCCAAACTGCAGATAAGTAATTAGAATAATAAGTAGAAATAAAGCAGCTTTGTCAGTTTGCATTCCTTTTTCTAAAGCAGCTAAGGGCGAGTGTAGAAACTGATCCTTATCTTTAGTTTTTCCCCCAAAATAAGGATAAAATTGGATTTAAGAATAAGAGCTTACCATATGAATTTAGGTTTATGGAGGATGTACTCTAGACTGTCAAAAATAGTATGCCTAAGGCAGATTTGCTTCTAAAGAGAAGAATGCAATAAAGCTTAGGGTTATACTGAAACTGAGCTGCGATATATTATGAAATAGTTTCGTTCAGTAATTCCTGGATTGTTACATGCAGATTTTCAGCTACTGTGGTTCTTTGTTGATTAAGAAAAAAATCCTCTGATAAATGCCAAGGACTAGCGAAGAGCCTAACTTTTCTTTTTGTCTGAACCTTTCAAAGCAAGAAGGAGGTAATAATTTGATTTGTCAAATATTTCAAATAGGTGATTGAGAACAGTGACAATAAAACTAGCCACAGTGAAAAGTGACCGTCATGCCCATTTGTAATAGACCATATCTGACTAAGAGAGCTCTGAAAAGTTGGTCTCCTTTCAAATGTTTTTCACCCTCTGGATCAGGATCTAGAAGATGAGGTCAAAGAAGAATTTGTATGGCCAGTACAGTCTCTAGCGCAATTTAGCCTCAATGCTGCTCTAAATTATAGCAGAACAACTAGTCTTCTGTTTCTTCATTGTATAATCTACTGAGCACAAGAGTCTTTTTGGATTATTCTTTGCTACAGGTTTATAAATGTTCTAGAACTTAAAAATAAGCAGATGAAACACATTTTTTTCTAGTACTGACAGTTCTTGTTTGTAGACTAGTTGTATAAATAACTCCAGGACATCTGACATGTTATTCATACAAAATGTGTTGGCAAAATTTGGCATGAATTGGTTCCATTTCGTCAACTTTCTTTTGGTGCTCTTTTTTTCTTTTTTTTCTTCTATGTGGGAGTATTTCTATTTTTTAAATCATTTTGGAATTTGGAAGTTTATTCGTATCTCCTTAAGCATATAATAGTTCAAGGAACACATAATCCCTTTTAGGCAGCAGCTTGTACAACATGTGGTGGGTGCCTCTGAATCAGCATCAAATGTTGGCATCTCCACTTCCTCCTTCATCAGAAGTAGTGAGGTTTCATCAGAACTAGTGAGAAAAAAATATTTCAAGAGAACATAGAGTGGTGCTTCTTGCCTCAGGGGAAAAAATATATTTAACATTAAATGGAAGAACACAAAGCCACTTTTCAAAACCATTCTGTGTACTTCCTTTTAACTTAACAAGGGATTAAACATTCCTCATTGAGGATAGACAGTGTTGATAAATAATAATGAGAACTGAATATGACTTGTCATGAGACAGAGCTCCTTTGCATGAATATCTGTAATGTAATTTGACGAGGCTTTTTTTCACATGTGGAAACCTTCGATTCAGGATATCCTGTTTCTGACAGGTCTAGAAAAGAGCAAAATTCAGAATAATGTAATTTTCAATCTGTACGGTCAGATTCCCACCTTCTTTCCACTCTGACTTTCCTTAGACATAGTCCAAGCACGTGGGTGGGAGGGAGGCACTGCAGGGAGGACCTACTCCTGTGGTGCTCAGCGTATGCACCCCCGGAACTGCTCCGATGCAGACCCTGGGAGTAGTCACTGAGGCAAGTGAAATACGCTGGGTCTGGCCCTGAAGAGCACTGAAGGTCTGTGGACCGTGGCCACTCTTCCACCTGATGCTCACATCTCATGTAATTCCAGTGCATCCAAATCTTCCTCCTCCAAAATACAAATCCTGTTGGTTGACAGGCTGAACTCTGCAAGAAATAATTCAAGGAAGTGCTTCAGGCCATGGAATGTAAAACTTAGAAAGGTCCAAAGGTTTCTGCTCATAATGGGTTCCCAGTATCACTTAAATTCATGGATTACCTGACCCTTTTTTCTTCTTAATTGAGTATTTATATAAGACTGAAAATCCACAGTGTTTCAGTTTTCAGGAGATTACCGGGAAGAGCCTATTTTAGTATAGGTAGGTATAATCCTCATCTCTCTTGCCAGCCTCCCTGGTTGGACTAACAGCCTGAGAACAGGTCACTTTACATAAAATAATAACTTTGGGGGATTCATGGCTTTGCTCTTCCCAGATTATGAGCCCAGACACAAAAGTCTCACCAAAGCAATGGAGCCTTTAGAAAACCTTTCCAGAGGAAGGGCTGGATGTCTAAGCTGTTTTCCCATCCCAACTCAGAGAATAATTTTTCTGGGATCATATATCAACAAATAAACTTTTAGCTAAGCTATGGGAACAAAACCAAGTGGCTTTGGCCAGTAATAACATCACAGTTGAGTGAGGGTGATGCAGAAAACTGAATTTTCAGAACTTAATTTTGTCTCCTATTTTTAATACTCTATTTGAAATTAATAAATGACATTCTGTTTTATTTTTGTTTTAAATCTATTTCACAATTAAATTTTTCATCAAAGCCACAACATTTCTCAATATTAAAATCAATATTCTCTGATAACTTAATTCCATTTCTGGATGCAACAGACCTAGCTTCCTTTCTACACTAAATGGAAACAAAGTGCAGGGTATTTAATATCCTGTCATTGAGACTGTACAGGCTGCTACTATACAGTGAATAAATATGAATACGTGAGTTTTGAGAGTTAAAATGAGCTGATAAGCTAATAAAAGAGAAAGAAGTAAGGATAGTCATTGTTTTTAAGTCTAAGTAACGCCACCCTAAATGATTTCAAGCAGTTTGAAGGTTTTCAACAATTTCTTGTAGAGTAAGCAGTGCAGCTAACTCTTCATGGCATTAATACTTTGAAATAATTGATTTTCAGATACTGAAACAAGGAGAGCATGAAGTCTAAGACTGCAAGGCAATAAAAGCAAATATGGTTTGTGTAAAAACCTGTTTTTTAGAAAAGCAATACAGGTTCAGTGAGGTACAACTAATGTTTTAAGGAAGCCTTTGTTTGTCTTGTGTGGAAAGACTCCTATCATTTATTTTTCCGAAAGAAACACAGCATTATTTAGAGGAGGTGGACGTTCATAGCTTTCTTAGTTATAGCAATCTACAGTCTCAGGCTGTTGAATTCAGGATATACAACTATTTACAACTTTATATACTCTATAGCCAAATACGATTAACACCTACTCGGGCCAGAGCAGAGCTGTTAGCAATCTAACCACTTGCTTTCATAATCTGTCTGAATTCAGTACATGTTATCACTCCATTGTTGTCCAGTAGTATACTGGGTCTGGCTGGAATGGAGTTAAATTTTCTTTATAGTAGCTGGCATGGTGCTACAGTTTAGATTTGTGACAGAAACAGTGTTGATAACACAGCACAGTTTTATCTATTGCTAAATAGTGCTTACATAAGATCAAGGCTTTCTCTGTTTCACGCTCTGCCCCAATGCGAGAAGGCTAGGGTGAGCAAGAAGTTGGAAGGGGACACAGTTGGGACAGCTTATCCTAACTGGCCAAGGAGATATTCCATGCCACGTAACAACATGTTAGGCGATAAAGCAGGGGAGTTTTTCCAAGGTAACCATCACTTGGAGAGTAGCTGATCATCAGTCAGTGGCAAGTGGCGAGTGATTGCCTTTGCATCACTTAGTTTTATCTCCTTTTTCTTCACTTATTAAACTGCCTTTATCAACCTGTGAATTTTTCTCACTTTTGCTGTTCCAATTCTCTCCTCAGTCCCGCTGCAGGAGGATTGAGCGAGCAACTGGGTGGGGGCTTAACTGCCAGCCAGTCAACCCACCACAAGTAGACAAGATCTCTTTGGACACATTCCGACATTTCAGTTCAGCAGAATACAAACCTCTAGCAAGACAAGTGAGAGATGCTGTGCCCACCTGTAGGGCTATGATCTTATTGTCACCATGGAGATGTGGTGGGATGTCTTCTATGACTGGAGTGTTGGAATGGAAGGATACAGGCTCTTTAGGAAGGACAGGCAGCGTAGATGAGGGGAAGGTGTGACTCTCTATGTCAGTGACCAGCTGGAGTGTATGGAACTCCAGCTGGGGATGGAACCAACCAAGAGCTTATGACTCAGGATTAAAGGGAGGGCAGGGAGAAGTGGCATTATAGTGGGTTATATTTGAGGATCACCTCCTCCAAGCTTAGGAGCAATGTCATCCCAACAAAGAGAAAGTTGAGCAAGATCACCGGGTCTCCATGGATGAACAAGGAGCACCTTAGAAAAACTCAAGCACAAAAAGGAAACGTATACAGAGTGGAAGCAAGGACAGGTAGCCTGGAAGGAATACAGAGAAACTGTCCAAGCAGACAGGGATTGGGTTAGGAAGACTAAAGCTCTAATAGAATTAAATCTGGAAAGGGATGTCAAGGGCAACAAGAAAAATTCTGTAGGTATGCCAGTGCTAAAAGGAAGACTAGGGAAAATATGGGCCTTCTCTGGAAGGAAAAGGGAGACCTGGTTACCCAGGACATGGAGAATGCTGTGGTACTCAATGACTTTTTTTACCTCAGTCTTCACCAGCAATTGTTCTTGTCACACCTCCCAAGTCACAGAAAGCAAAGTCAGAGAGAGTTGGAGTTGTTCAACCTGGGCAAGAGGAGGCTCCAGGGAGACCTCATAGAAATCTTTCGGTACTTAAAGGGGGCCTACAGGAAAGAAGGGGAGGGACTCTTTATCAGGGAGTGTAGTAATAGGAGGAGGTGACAGTTTGAAACTGAAAGAAACTAGATTTAGATTAGGTATTAGGAAGAAAGTATTTTCTGTGAGGGTGATGAGGCACTGGAACAGGTTGCCCAGAGAAGTTGTGGAAGCCCCCTCCATGGAAGTGTTCAAGCCCGGGTTGGATGGGACTTTGAGCAACCTGGTCTAGCGGAAGGTGTCCCTGCCTGTGGCAGGGGGGTTGGAACTAGATGATCTTTAAGGTCCCTTCCAACCCTTCTGTGATTCTTTGATTCTATAAAATGATATTCTATGTTAACAAAGTGTATAGTACTGAGACGACCTCCCAGCTTCAAATTTGGTAGTTTACTGGCAATATTCAACCTTATTCTCACGTTATAGCAAAGGTGTAGACTAGATATCCTCTTTTTTTCCCTTTTCTCCTCTGCTACCTCTACTGAGAATGCAGCAGACTAATACAGTTCAAGACTTCGATCCCGTATGTATAACTTAAGACTAATCTGCCAATAAAGTGTTAGTAGGCTCTGGATTTTGAGCATGCCATGTACTAGGCTCAAAAAGGAGGGTCTGTGTACCTTATCCTCACAGAAATCAGATAGCTTGACATGTAGTGTCTTCTTGGCACATAGAAATATCTCAATTTCCATCCTATCATTAGTTTACACAAAACTGGAGACTAGAACAGAAAATGTGACCTTTTGGGTTTTTTTACAAGTACAGCATTTCCTGAGAAATCTATTCCAGTAGATGATAGACTCTTTCTCTACACTATACAGAAATAAAGACTTCAAAATTCAGTTTTAATTTTCAGTTTTGGAATGTGGAATATGTTCATCTGGAAGTAAGCGTAGCATCGCCTCTTGCTAAAGTCTGCTGCTAGCACAAAGACCAGCAGAGTCTTAAATGGTGGTAAATTGTGGAATAGAATGCTGTAAGCCTTGCTGATTCAACAAAATCCATCCTGACACGGCTGACTGCACAGTTACTCATCAAGAAACAAGGGATCAAAACCATACTGACAGAATGGAGAATTTTAGCCAGAAAGTAAGTAACTGATCGGAGTCATATAAGATGGACAACTGAATAAGTTTTCCCACTACAGTACTCAGCCATGAATGTCACAGATAACGGTAGGTATGATTACAAGGTATATCCTTGTATATGGCATTCGTTAAGCTTATGCTGGAAGAATCTGTCTAGTCCTGATGTCAGCATTTTTAAAGGGATGTGGAAACACTGAGGTAAATTCAGAAAACAGTGACCAAAAAAAGTATTTGCTGGAGGAAGTGGGGAGAGATGCTTTCTGGTGAGAGACTTGAGAGCTTGTTTGGTGTGATGTAAAGCTAAAAACTGGGAGCTGACTTGACTCTGTCAAAGTACTTATGAAGAAAAAATTTCTGGTTCTGAAGGAACTTTTTAATCTAGCTGAGAAGGACATAATAAGAACCAATGGTAAAAACATGAAGGTACGCAAAGTCAGCTGACAAAGAATGAGTTTTGAGCAAAAAAATGCTTACCCATGGAAAGAAGGTGTTAAATGCCTCTAACATTCTGTGGAGCAAGATAGAATTTCTTTGGTCCACGTGGAAGGACAGCACTACCACAGTAGGACATCCGGGAGGACAGACTAGACCAACCCAGATTCCCCTCTGGCTTTATGAATTGATGAATCCGTGTGGTTTGTAACTGCTGAACAGAAATCTCATAAACCTGTAACTTTCATCACTGGTCCAAGTAGCACGCAACAGGGGAATCAATGCACATTTTCAGAAGGGGAAAGGAGCTAAACCGAAGGAAGTGTGCCAGGGTGTGATGCCAACTTACTTTCATACTGAGGTCTCAGATGAGATCTGAGGAATGGATGCTGATACCTGAGGGTGCTTTTTTTTGAAACTGACAGTTTGATCAGATCTCTTTTTCCCTTCTCTGTGGGGTTTTGCATAACTAGTTCGTTGTGTTTGCATTGTGGTTTAGGCTTGTCTCTCCATCTCCTGTAGATGCAGTTTTTAGCTGTGATGAATTTCTCGAAAGAAGAAAGAAAGCCTGGCATCTGGCCCCTGGTTAGTACATGCACAACTAAATACTGCAGTTTTGCAAATAGTTTAAGTCAGGATTACCAGGCTCATTATTTGGCTAGTTTGCTGTTGTCTTCTGAGGGGATGGCTTTTTAAATTCTTATGTGTAATTTACTCTCTAGTCTTATTTGTTCAACACTGGAATTGCAGAACAGCCCTCAGAGTGACAAACACGGTGAGTTACTCTGGAGTTCTTTATCCATCTGACAAGTTACTTTTACACTGCTACTACTTTTCCAGCATTGGATACTTTTTCATTTTTTTTCAGTAAAAAAGTGATTAATGCTTTCCTGTGCATACTGTGCCTTACCACAGTGTATGTGTCCTTCCACAATATTTTTATGTTTGCAGAGTGAGCCTTTTTTTGCCCAAGTTTTATGACTATAAAAAAAGCTTGAAAACTATGGAGAGAAAGTTAAATAAAAGCTCTCAAAAGCATTTGGTGACTTAACTTGGACTCCAAAGCTGTGGGTTCAAAGCCCTTCTTGGATCTTGTACTGGAAGACAGTAGCACTCAGGTTGAATATTCCCTCTTGGATGATGGTTCACATGAAAACACATCCACTGTCTATTTTTTAATCTACTGGAAGAGTTCTGTCTTCCTAAAGATTTCCCTGTTCTCTACAAAAAGATATATTATTTTCTACAGCAATCTCGAGATGGCTTTAGGGTAAGGGGTTTCCTTACATTGTAAGTGGATTTCTCCTTAAGCCACAGAGTAGTGCAGTGGTTTTCAGTGGCCTCGGCACAGCCTTTTCTTTTCTTCCCCGCTTAATAATGAGAACCCATTAGCAAGGCTTAGCATATCCAGACCAATATTGCTCAAGTTGTTATGTCTGTCTAGTTCCGTTAGCGTGAAGCAGAGTACATGGGACATCCCACTCTCCTCCGGCACAATCCCTCCATGCCAGTTTCTGCTGTTTTGTTCCATACACACTAAAGAACCCCACAAAGTGATTTTAAGACATCTCAAGCCGCTTTGCAGACATGGGCAAAAACTTTCACAACGTGGACAGGTAATATAGTTCCATGATTTATAACTGCTATGATTTATAACTACTGTGCTGGAGTTGTAATACCCAAAGCTTCCTCATAAACTATATAGTCACTAAAACATCTTGCATACCTTTCAGACACCTACAATGCTTATAGGTTGAGCTGATTTTATGGGTTTCTCTATAGTGAAAGTAGAAAGAGAAGCATTTCCAGAGGCTGATTCCCCCCACAAGTCTATTTAGGGTAGGATAAATCGTGCTCCCAAGATACCTGTCTCCTTCTGCTCACACTAGACAATGAATTTTGTGTACTCAGCGAGTTCAGGTTTAAGTGAGAATGGATCCATCCCTGAATTACTAGCCTGCCATTTCTTATCCAATCAACGATTCATTAGGGATTTTATTAAAAGGTACTAATGGTTATGAAACAGTTAGCTTTATGAATAGGAATAGGTCAAAGTTTTGCAAGAGCATCACCTGTAGTGATAAACTCTGTAATTTGCAGATATTTTGCAAAAAAAAAATATGTTTATGACAGAAAACACAGTGACAGATCAGATACATCTAGACCCAGGTAAGTGGTACCTGGTATTAGAATTTTACAGGATCAGTTTTAGGAGTGGAATTCTTGTTCTGAGCAATCCAGTTCTCAGTAGTTATTCCTCTCCAGAAAAAGTCAGAATTCTGTTAGCTTGAGGCTAGGCACAGAAATCTAGCTGTATTTAGCTCTAAGAGAACATGTAGAGAACATGAACTGGTAGAGGAAACAGTTACGAGAGGATGGCTTTAGACTAGAGGAAAAATGTTTCTAAGTGGGGGGACAATTTAAATTCTTTAACCTCCACTTGTATTAGCTACTTCTTGGCTTCTAGTGTATGAAAGCTTCTTGGCATGTGCCCTGCCTGGGGTCGAGTAGGACGTGGGAGAGATTGTGCTTGGATGTCTGGAGTACTACCACTTGGGGGGGAAAATGTGTAGCATTCCAACAGATATAATTAATGACAAGTGTTGTTGTCTTTCTCCTGTGCCATCCACCCACTGGCTGCCTGATGCTGACCCCTTGCTGTCCTGCTGACCTCTCCAAAGTTTATTTTAAAAAGGCATCCTTGCTTTCCCAAACTTTTCAGCTAGGCTTCCCTTGGGCTTCTTCAGTGCATGCCCAAGACTATGCCTGTGTCCACTGCTCAGTGATCACACGCAAGTGTTTCCATTAGGGGGATGATTAATGGAACCTTCCTTGGGAATGGGAAAGGAAGAAGTGGGTAATACAAGTCAAGAAATGTGTTAAAACTGAACAAAGGAACTTTGTTTTTTTGTTTCAAAAATAACTTATTTTTCAAGTGTGCCGCAAATTGCCCTTACTCGCTTGGGTCCTGCCCACATCAGTAAAACGCTACAGTTGTTTCCGCAGTGGTGGGCTTGAGGGAAGTTTGTGCTTTCAACCTGCTTTGTAGTGAGTGACCACATGAAATAATCCCACCAGCTGGGTGGGATTGGGTGGCTTCTGTGTTGGCAGATTTAGTAGATATAGTGTTTAATGTTGTGTAGGGCAGGTGCATGGCTTTTTCTACGTCTAAATGCAGATTAATAAAACAATGTACAGAACTGAAGAGTACACAGGAATCCAAAGTAGCTATTACGAGAGCACAGCTGTCAAGTTGCTCCTACCTGGTAGCACTCTCCAAAGAGAAAACTGCATGACTAAGTCCCTCATTTGCATGATGAGAATTACAGTTTCTGCCTGATCTCAAGCCTCACCTCACCCTTTGCTTGCCCTTTTCTTGTTATGGGATGTTAGAGGCAAAAAACCACCCTGCTTCTTCCATTTCCATGAGACTGCCCATGTTTAACTCTTTGGATGCCCAGGGACAGCACCACTCTGTCAGCCAACGCAACCTGCAGGCTGACATGGGCATCATGACTGATTTTTCACTGCTGAGGGGAACTGGTGAAAAACAGGAATGAGGGACAGAGAGAGTAATAATCTTGGGAGGAGGCTAGGAGCTCCATGCTGCCGCTTCCCTGAGCAAGTGAAGGGCTGGAGTTTCTTGTGGTACCAGGTAGGACCTTGCACAGTGGTTTACAAGGCAGAAGCTTTACTGTTTCCAGGACAATTCAGCACTTCTGTTGCTTGCTCGTTTTACTCTGACAGTGTGTTAAGAGTTCTGTAGAGACAACAGTAGGAAACAGTTATCTTCCTGCAAGCCAAATGGCGTGGGCAGCTCCTCTGCCTGCCAAAGTTTGCTGTTCGTCGGAAACAATCAACTCTGACTACTTGGTACGCTGTTATTTGGCACACGCACGTCGTGTTCTCTATGGAGTCAGTTTTTCAAGGCTAGAACTTCATCCTATTGCCAAATCAGAAAAACTGGGCACAGGGAGATTAAGACATGGGGCTGGAACTGCTCGGCAAACCAGGTCTGAAGCTCCTTTGCCATCTGTACAGGGACAAACAAATTAAATCTGTGTTTTATTCATTAAAACAGTTCTGCACATGCTCCTGCGCTCTCCCATGGCCAAACCCCATCAGCCACGATGTGCTTGCGAAAGGCTGGCGCTGGCTGGGACCTCCACGTGCCTGCACAAAGGGAAGGCCTGCCCCTCCCCTGCATAGCAAAGGCATTCTGCTTCTGCGACATCTGGGACACTGCAGCTGTTAGAAGGAGGGGTTTGCTCTTTTTAGAATTTATTAGCAAAGTAAGCATGTTGCTTATTAAAATATGTAGCCTACGTTGTGAGCTTGTAACTGCGATACAAAAAATATCAGCACACAATTCTGACAATTTATTGAAAACTCCTTCCAGCCCCTATCCCACTGAAGGGTGAGAATTACCTTTTAATTGGATACACAACTTATTTTTTTCACTTTTGTATTTTGTCTTTAGAATTCCCAAGAGTTTGTATTCAATTATAAGCATCAGAAGTTAAAACTTCGTATGGAAAATCTTATTAAAATATGTGGGAAAATTATTAGACTTTAGCTCTTCATTTATGACTAGCCGACAACAGTTAAAACACAGCAGAGCTAATGATCATCAAGAACAGCTAGAAATTTTTTCCTTACATTTCCTGAAAAGCATTCTTCATGTACAAGTGAGTTTTTAAATCGGTGTGTGACTACTGGTAACACTGATGCCAGTAGCACAGCTTCTAGCAGGCTCAATATTGCAAGACCTAGAAAAGATCAAATGCTAGCAATATAAGACGCGTATATGACTATTTGAGGCAACAAACTTTATGTAAATACTGCAGAAGATGCTTTCTTAAGAATAATTTATTTTAGTACATTTTTTTGCTGTCTTCTTAATCAAGTGTTCCTTCACAGTCTGTTAAGTGTCATAAAGATTAGATTTTTTTTTCCTTCAAGATTCTTGATTTTTTTTGTCAGCTACCATTCTTCATTCCTTTTATTTATATATAGTGTTTTTTTACTGCATTTGAATGATTGATATACATTCACTGTATTGTTAATTGTTACACCCTTACTGGAGAAGACTTAACAAGCTTTGTCAGTTCATTACCGCTTCTTTTGTTTTCTTTTGTATGATTAATACCCATTGTTGATACCAAGTTGCAGCTCAGTCAATTGTAGTTTGAAGACAAGAATGAGGTAGGGAAATATAAATTAGTAACCAATTTGCAGGGGTGGTTAATTTTAATTAAGTGAGTTTCTTTGCTAGATATATGTTTGCAAATACAGGTCTGAATCATCAAATTTCTCTATGGAATAGCAAGCAAGAAAGAAATGCCACTGCTTTTCATAGCATTTGCAAAAGGAAACATGCTTGTATCATATCACCAACTTCTTATTTGAGTGAAATATTCTTCAGCCTCATAGGATCTTAAACTGAGTAAAACAAGCCAAAAAATTGATAGATCCTAGACCCCACCTTCAGGGCAACTGGGTTAGCCCACTGCTTTAGCATCCTTAAAATTGTGTGTCTTGCAGCTCGTGAAGCCTCACATAAGAAGTACACAGAGGTTTATAATTTCAGAGTGGTATCTCTGGACAGAGAACAGACCATATTCTTTCACAGTTCTAGACAGGTACAGGGTTTTTTTTCAGATCTAGAATAATTTACTTCTGGCTACCAGGCAAAGAGAAAAAAACTACAGTTCTGAGGTAGAAATATGGTCTACAAAACCATTGTATTTTCTTGGAAGAACTGAAGGGTTTTCAGCATTTGATATTCTCTTTTTGTATGTAGTCTGTAGGAGAAAGAGATATACTATTTGGCATATATATTTCTAAAACTAAGGATGAATTTTCACATGCAGCAAATAATGAGGACAAAATGGATTTCAGAGAGGAGCAGGTTGAAATGCAATAGACACTGGGGTGCATTAGGAAGCCTTCTTTTACTGTTGGTCCTGGGCTCATTTTTGTTTAGCTGAATATGTGTTGCAATTTAGTAAAGACACACAAGAGAGCTATTATCCTCAGTATGGGAATTAAGTTTTCTTCTTGTTCTAAGTTTTAAAAAAACCTATTCTTCATTTATGGAGAAAATGGTTAGATAAACAAGAAAGTATTCTTTACTGATGGCTGTTCCAGGGACTTGCTTTATTCTTTGTTAGAACCATTGTAGTACTATCATTTGCAGACTGACATTGGTTTACATGGCAGTTTGGATGATCTTCTCCAGTTGTATAATCACAGACCGGCATGGGGAGTCTGTGGGTGGTTTTAAGAGATTGTCTAGGTTTTTTTGTTTCAGGAGTTTGATGTCCAAACATTGTATGATTTGTTTATACTGATTTCATTGTGAAGGAAAGAATAAGTCTGATCTCCTCTTCTCTTTATTGTAACTTGATAGCATGACAGTTATCTCAAGCATGGTTTCAGTTAGGTTTTATTTGTGCTTGAAGAGTATTACTGTATAATATGCGTGGTTATGAGTGTAGTAGAAGTAGTAGAAGCCTCAAAAAGCTAGCATTTCCTTCATGCTATGATTGTATTGTTTATATGACAGCTAAAAGTATTAAATTCTTAGAGCTAACTGAGACTAGGCATAGTGTTTTAGTCTCTACTGCCTTTTAAGTTACATTAGTATGTCTGCTTTTATTGTGTGTTGATTTTAAGTAACTTAATTTTGCTCTTTCATGGCAGAGTAAAACTCCTCGTAGCCTGATCCTAGGTTTGCATACATGAGCAGGCTTATTGGAATCATTTGCATAAAGACAGCTTGAGTAGTGAAGGATTATTATTATTTATCTTAATAAAATCTTTTATTAAGATGGAGCTGTATTTTAATTAACATGACTTACATGAAGGCTTATCTACTTAGCTCTGATTGGAGCAGTTGCTAGTGGTTTCTGTGCTTTACACAGTAATGTAGAGGTATTCAGGAAACGTGAACACCACCTCTGTTCCTTCCAGAGCCTGAAGGTATTCATAGTGACATGTCACAGGAGACCACCTAAATGCAAATACAGCGTATTTATCTACCTTTGCAGATAACGAGAGCCACCGTATAACAAAACCTTTAAACGCTCAGGATTGCACAAAACAGGAGAAAGAATATTTTTGCTTCCTACAAGTTAAAGAAGCCACTGAAAAGCAGAAGTTCCTGCTTTCATCAGTTCTGATCTTCGTGTTAAATTGCCAATTGGACAAAGAACAGAAATTACCTAAAGAGCATGGGCTCATCCTCAGGACAGCTCAGTAACTACTGTGATCATTAGCCTGTGGAGTCATCTTTTCCTTGACCCATGAATGTTGAGTTATTTTTTCTGCAACAGCTGAAATCTTCCCTATTATTGGTCTCAGAGGTTAAACTGTCACCCAGGAGATGGTATGTATATTTTTCTGACCTAAAGCTAAGAAATCTAAAATCTATATCTCTTGTGCTCTGGACAAGTTTTCTCACATCTGTGCCAAAAGGGGGAGTATCACCTCCATATGCTTCTCCAGTAGTCATCTTTTTGGTCAAAACGGTGAGTTCTGCTCTGGCCTGTTCGAGAACTGGAAGAGCCGGCTGTCCCAAGGAGAGGACTGTGCATCTGTAGACCCTAGCTGACCAAGCCGCCAGGTCCTCTGCATGTGGTTCTGATTCTGAAGCTGAACTCTGGAGAAGTGCAGGAGTTCACCTCTGGGCTTGGAGTACCTTATTGCTTTACAGGTAGCTCCATACTGAGCATGTAGCTTTCTTGAATTGTTCTTCAGAGAAACCTGGCTCTCCTCTTAACACTGAATAGAGAAAATGAATACTTAACTTTAGACCTTTGATTTTGTTCCAGGGATGTGCTATTTAAAATTTCCCTCTTATGGTGCATAATTTGTAAGTACATGAATTCTTTATTGAATCTAACCCTACAGGTTATTTTGTAACTAGCAAGATTTTGAATAAGCTCTTTTTGACAGCTGTGGTTAATGGATTTTAATAATAGATGCTAGGATGGAATGATAAAATAGCCGTTAGCAGATCTCCCAGGCTAAAAGCCAGCTGTTCAGTAAAGTTGTTGGACATATATCTATATTTTTGACTGTAACTGTAAATGGAAGAAAAGCAGGTCCATAATTGCAGAGCTCAGTTAATCAGAGTCAAGGAGTGTCAGCATTGCTGAGCTGCCAGTTGGAAATATTCCTGAATTTAAGAAGTCAGAGTTCTTGAGGAAATCTGGTTCTTGCTTGTTAATGTCTCGCTTGAAACCCTTTTTGAGCTACATAGTACCTGATGCACACCATCGTCTGAAGCGCGTAGAACACCATTCATGGAGATAACTGAAAGTGCCTGGTCCATTCCACATCACTACTACCCTTTTTAACTTTCTACTTGTATTCCACTAGTAGGAGTTAATGACTGCAGAGCAAATCCAGGTGCATACAGCCAATTCCTACTTAAATCAACATACAAATGGCAGTAGAAGTTGAATCTGAGGGTAGATTTGGCCTTTCCATTAAAAAGAGGAGCTGCAAGCAGTAGAAAATGTAAAATAATCCAATAAAAAGTACACCTACTACTTCATAAAATGAATAGGAAGGTAGCTGATACCAACCTTAAGTGAGGACTAATCATTCACCTCAACATGCATTGGCTGAAGAAATGGTTTTATTTCTGTGTAAAATATCAGCACTGGACCTAGGCAGGGGAAAAAATACATATTACAAGAGTTTTCTGTGATGCTGATCACTGGAATGATGAGTCACTGAAAGCAGATTAGTTTTTTATTTCACCTTTAGGAAATATCCAAATACCCTCCTAGGATTTCGAGGTAAAAAGAGTAGCAATGAAGTCATGATACTGCTCCTGTATTACAAAAAGGCAGGTTAAAATATTTTGTCTTTAAAAATATTGAAAAGGTGAATATAAGCTTGAAAACAGTTAGAGGGGACAGAAATCGTATAGCTTTGTTTTGTTGCTAGAAAAAACAAGATTTTTTTTCTTTCTTCCGTGCTGTGTAACAAAGCCGAACTTTAAGGCACTTGAAAGGTATTCTCACACCTGAAGTGGAAAACTGAGTCTAAGCATAAGGCTCGGCATCTCTTCTCCTGTACTGAGAGGCCAGACAAAGTACACTTTCCATTTTATCCACCAGATTCAGCAGCATCTTCCAGGTTTTCCAGATACTGTCAGAATCCTGAGATCCAAATGCTAAGTTGGAATTTGTACATCTAAATTAAAATTAAAAAAAAAAAAAATCTGTGGAAGAAGTCCTTTTGTTAAAAACCAGCCTTTTCATCTACCAGCTTCTGTAAGAATATGTGGCACTCGCCATACGCTCTCACCCAAAAGTGGTTTAGTTTTGCAGTTTGCCTCTAATTCCAGGCTCTGAGAGCTGAGATTACTGGATGCTATGGGCTAGTAAGGAATGTATAGGAGCTTAACAGCAGGAGCGACAGATCCAGGTTAAAAATCCAGTGACCAGGAACAAATGTGCCCTTTATTTCATCTCCCAGCTAAAATCCTAGACACAGCTTCTTCGCTTTAAACTTTTCTCATTTAGCAGAAAAATTCAAGCTTAGTGTTTCTTCTTAATCACAGCCAGTTTGAGTGGGACATATATGGCTCTATAAATTAAACTAGCACGGAAGTATTCTTTGTTTAAAAGACTTGGTAATTTTTTGACAGTTAGTATCCAAAGTACCTGGAACTTCCTCTGAAAAAGTGTATGCCTCTGCTGAAAATAACAAAATCCAATTTACACCACAAGTGGCAGAAATGTACTGCTTGATCTCAAAGTTGGGTTCAAAGTATATATCTGAAAAATACTGAGCTAAAGGGATTCTCCAAGGTCACACAACAGATTAGTGGCAGTGACATTTGAATGAAACATTCATCAGACAAAATACATCAAGAGTTCAAGTATTTCATTCACTTTGAAATGAACTACAGACCTCTTGAATTTTTTTCACAAAGAAGAACTAACAAATATACCAAAGGGCCACACGAAGCATAGCCATGAGTCTAGTGATTATGTATGGGTCTCGCCTGTGATATTTTGACTGGAAAGTCTGTCCTGGACCTAGAAAACCTGTTCTCAGAAATTGACATATTCTTATATAAAGGCTTATTTCTTGATTTATTGTTCTTCTGAGGAAGAATTTTGACCAGCTCTCCTCCTTACTCCTAGTTAAGAGTCCAGTCCATCTGGTCACATGTTTACCCCCAGCAAATACGTATGAGTCCCCTCATTGAGGAGTAGCAAGATCTGCAGCATCTTTGTGATAATTCTGATATACTTTTCTTCTCAAATTTTGATCTTGACATAAAAAGGCTGGAATGAAGGATGTAGTGTTGTGCATACCCAAGTGAAGGCAGGGAGCCAACAAAATGCTGTTGTAATTACAAGTGAACATTCTTGTATCATAAAACTGCAAAGGAAAAGCTATAAATCAGAGCTGACCTGGTGGTCCCTGCCAGCAAAGCGCAGGAGATTTGAGCTCATTCCCTGAGCTAGCCAAGAGTGGGATCCTTGTGGAGTCAGGGGCTCATTCCAAAGGAAGGGCATTCCTGGTGTCTCCTGAGTGACGGTCATGAAGCACTGATTTTGGTGGAAGGCAGTTCCAGCCTTCAGGCCTGCAGGAGTGATCATCTGAAAAGTGCAGGCCATTGTGGAAAACAAAGCAAGGTGAGAACCAGAGGAGTTTTATCTTCAAGAGCTCTTGTGCTTGTGTTTAGAAGCCTACTGCTTTCAGTGTTAGGTCTGCACTGCTGCTGTCCACATCCTGTATTTGATCACTGCTGCTTGTACTTGAGTACATAAGATTGTCCTTTAATTCAGGTATTTGGTTTAATGTTTCCATGCACTCACTCATGACACCAAACCATGCTTAAACCTTTCTATGGGCATTAGAAAAACACAATGAAACTAAGTAATACTATCCAAAATGTCTCTCCTAAAGTTACTGTCACTAATGAACATGGAGTCAAACTTAATCTTCAGTTAGAAATGGAATTTTATTCTATCCTGGAACATTTTTCCTTTTTACCTTGTAGCTCTTTAAAAGATTATTTATCTGTCCAGGTAGTTTACCAGCTTCAAAAAGAAGTAGGTAGCAGAATGATGGGAAAGTACTAAAGCTGTTAGCATTGGTCAGTCTTCTGGAGACTCTTAATACAAGCTCTATGTGGGGGTTATTTCTTGTCCCTCTGAAAGATGTGACTTGAGCTGAGCCCATATTTACAGTTTGGGAAGGGCAAAAGAAGACAATTTACTCTTGTTAAAATAAAAAATAAAAGAATCCTGAGAGTGTACGAGTGATTACAGCAAAACAAATCCCAAATTGGCAGCTGCACAAACAGCACTTGCCCAGCAGTGGTGGTCAACTACTAGGAATGCCCAGTTTCCCATCAGATTGGTAAGTTTTTATAATTAATAGCACATTTGGGTCTCTTCTGTAATGAGACCACAATTTAATCTGCTCACCTGATGATGGAGGACGTAAAGGAGAGAGGGCAGAAATTCATAGTTTCACTTTGCCGAGCACATTATCTCCCTATTGATAGCAGTACGAGACCAAGCCAGACAGCGTTTTCCAGAATCAGCTCCTACACTGAGCTGCAATCCTGAAAGGTGCAGGGCTCTTTCCCGAACAGATGTGACCCCCTTCAACTCTGATAAACTTCCCGAAAAGATGAGGGAAATCTGTACCGCACAGGATGTGCTCAGCACATTGAGGGATTGAGTTAGTAATGTCCCTGATAATTGTGGATACCTCATTGTAGGAGTCAGTTTTTATTTAAATTTTTTTAATAGGAGTATACACATCTGTCTTTATACCCAGCAGCTTTTCTGGCCCACAAGAACTCCTCTGTGAGTTTCCCCAACTGAGCTCAGTGGGATCTCTGTCAGCTGCAAGATTTATGTCATCTTTTTCAGTCCTGAGAACTGTTCCTTAAGCTTTTCACATCTGGATTTAATTGGAAAGACATTAAAAGACATTAAGTGTGCTGGAAAAGCATATTTTAGAGAGGAGCTTTATAGACACTTCCATTAAAGGAGCTGATGGTTGTAGGTTAAAATGGTATGAGGACAAGCCATCAACAGTTAGCAGGGACAAAATTACATTACGAACTACTTCAGATGAGAAGTTGGTCCTGTAGCTCTTGGGCCTGACTCTGATCGCACTTAAATCAACTTCAATTAGAAGGAAAATACCAGTTAATGCAGTGTAAAAGTACTGTGAGATCAGAATCAAAAACTTTTGCCTTTTGGAAACACTCAGATTTCTAATTACATACCATATATGCTAAATATAATGCTTTTAGCTGTCAATCTAGATTTGGTACTTTGTTGGACGTACACGCACACTGGTAAAATGAGACTTGGAGAATGCAGAGGGGGATTGGTTGTTGGGGCTCTGAGGGTGGAAGGATCCTTCTCCGAATGCCGATATGCGCGCCACAGGAGTAGAGTTACACAGACGCAAAGATACGATACAATTTAGTTCGTAGGCTTCATACAGATGTTGTAATGCAAGAATCCATATCCCTAAACTCCCTCATTGTTCCAACCATAATGTGCTGCTTGAAGAAGTGATTGGGCAGTCCTTTGCTTGAAGTGCAATCACTGCTTTTGTCTTCAAACCAAAGCTTCTAGTCACGTTTAGACTGACACGGCACCTAAAATCTAAGGTAATGGTCTTGATATGAGAGAATAAATACACTTTCATTTTAGAATTGCTAAAATCAAGGAATATGATATTTAGGAAATTACTCCCATGTCTAAGTCAAAGCCTATGATCTTTAGAAACATGTCAAGCTCCAATGAAAGAAAAAAATGTATTTTTGTAAAACGTTGTGGGGGAAAAAGTATTCTCCAGAATATTTCAGCAAACCGAATTTGTTAGAGGCTCTCGCCTGCTCTCTTCTCCTAAAAGGGAGTCTTTTTCTGCCTTATGTCATGGAAAGTGTTTAGCATTAATGCGGAGATTATAGCTTGCTGGGTGATAGTGACAGGAATGAGGAATTTGAATTAAAATTGTGGCTGCAGAGTAAACTGTCCTTTAATTTTCTATTATAAAATACCTTTTTTTTTCAGAATCTCTCACTGTCTATCGCGGGCTATGATAAAATGCATGTAGACTAGTAAAACTGATTCTTACTTTTATTGCCTGACCTTGGGCCAGCTTTTTATGTGTTCATGCACTCTTTCTTGATCAGTTTCCTTCCCTTTAAAAACAGGAATAATAAAACTAACTCTGGTCCTTAGTGCCATTTTCTCTCATGAAGAAGAGAATATTTGCAAGGAGAAGTAGAAAGTATTTAAGAGAGTACATTTTACAAGTTCAGTTTACTAAATGAAAGAGTAGCTGCGCTGAAGTAAGCCTTGAGTGATATTTGATAGTTTGATAACGTTGGTGCGGATCTTTGAGAATTGATACAAATCTTTTCATACCCAATTTTTTGACCACTTTGCATGAGTAGTTGCCTAAGAAGACCACTTAAATAACGGAATAAATGCTTATGTCTTATTTAAATACAGCTCAGTTCAGAGCTCATTCGTTTTGCTAAAAGAGTTCTGGCTACATCTATACTATTCGCCTGGTTGGAATTACATGGTCTTTGCCTTATTTATGCACTGCTAGCTGTGGAGTGAAGGCTGTGGTAGTGATGTTAAAACCAGGATGGAACTGTGGAGGTCAGAGATATGAAGAGGATTGTCTATTGCAGCATATTTTGAAAGCCACCGTGAACACATACACTGCCAAGAACCTCAATCCGCTTGCATAAAATCAAGAGGTCAAAATCTCCTGCAATACAGATAGAGTTAATGACAGTGGACTTGCAAGTGATGTGGAGAAATGCCTATAATAAATAATTAAATAAACCAAATTGTTCTGAGAACACAGCTGACAAGGATATTTTCCAGCCATCAGTGATGAAAGAGACAGTGATTCATGGCCTTTCTTCCCTGCTGGTGCAGGATTTTGCCTGAGGATATACATTCTGTTGTTTTCAGTTTTAGGTTTAAAGCCATGTTTCTTAAAATCTCCTGTAATTTTTGTCTGCAGCCTCTCAGCCGTGCTTGACTGTTGTCTCAATTGAATGATTTAAACCTCTACCTACTCATACAATAATTAGCCATCTAAATGCTCTCCTTTGGAAGTCTCTGATTATTTAAAGCACCTATATTACTTAGATGTTTTTCTCCTTTCGAAAGTTAGTATTTAAGTAGCTTTTGTCTCAGGATACAAAATTAGAAGCAAGATTAAGTTTAATTGCTCTCTGGTGAAATGCTGTTGTATATACGCATTATAAATGCTTGGAAATTTAATTTTAAAATATTTTTCTTCATGTTCATAAGTAAGCTGTGATTATGCATGATTCTTTTTTTTTTTGTTCTATCAGTTGTAACAATTGAAAAAAAAAATACAAAGATTTGAATTTAGAAATACATTTATTTTGAAAGAACTTCGAGATTTCTAGACCAAAACTGAAGAATATACACTAAAAAAGTACTGAAATTATCTGACAAGAGAAGCTTGATTAGGATTTGTTTTAACTGCTGATATTGGAGCCGAACTTTCACACATCACTTCACCATTATAGGACAGAGACACACGTCAGTAGATAACTGTCATTGAACCTGAAAGCTCTTTCAAGATTTTCATGGAGAAGTGCCAATTTACTGGTTTCCAGCATAGCTTGTCACAGAGGCAAAAGTTAGCATTTTGGTAGCACTTGATAAAGTTACTCCTGACAGTTGAGAATATGTGAAGAGGGAAGACTCTAAGAAGATACAGGTTTAAAAATCGATTTACAGATTCAATTACAAATTAATTTAATTAAGGATTAATTTACAGATTGTCTCTAAATTGGAGAGACATGGATTTGCTGGATGGACCACTCAGTGGATAAAGAATTGTCTGGATGGTCTCATTCAAAGAGTTGTGGTGAACAGCTCAATGTCTTTTTGGAGACCAATGGAGAGTGGTGCTCCTCAGGAGTCAGTATTGGACCAGGTCTGTTTAACATCTTTGTTGGCAACACGGGCAGTGGGATTGAGCGCACCCTCAGCAAGTTTGCTGATGACACCAAGCTGTGTCACGCTGTCAGCAGGCTGGAGGAAAGAGATGCCATCCAGAGAACAATAGAACTGTCTTACCTCACATGATCATGCAGCTCTTTCTTGGGCTTTAGGAGAATGCTTTGTCATTTATTACTCTTGGAATTATTGCATAGTCCCAAGAATGGCATTCAGATTTCTAGTGTGGTGGTTCACATATCATAAGCCATTCCCAACTGACTCTGTCTATTGTTAATGCAAGCAGCCTCTTTATTTATATAGATGGTTGAATATGAAAACCTAGGGAAATAAAATTCCAGGTTGAATAGTGTCTTTCCCTCCATCCACTTCTTGCAGTGAGAGACATGGAGGAATGAGTACGCGTGTCCAATAAAACTAGGTGGAAGAAGGTGACATGCATGCTGTTGTTGACAGAAGCTCTGCTTAATCTATTGGAAAAATTGTTCAAGAACAGTTAATCCTTACTTTAGGATTACCCCCAGAAAGCTGGCAAGGTCAGGCTGTAACGTAGGTTGTGTGTAGTTTAAATTCTGGCTGCATGAGTTGCCTGAGGGTAGCATTAACTACGTGGGACTTGTTCTAAGCTATATCTGTGAATCATCATGCTTTGTTTGAAGATAGTGGACTCCTTCTGTCCTCCAAGCTCCTTCACTTGACAGGTGCAGTCAGTAGCCTCAATTGCAGTGCCTATCAGGTGACTATGTCTTTGTGCAGAGATTAATCAGTTTGGAAAATGCTATTTCCATGTAAACTGCATGAGTTAATCGGATTATAACCCTGTGTTTTTCATGCATATCATAAACTGTGTGAGGAAAGGGCTTAAAGTCATTTAATTAAGGTTTACATTATGCAGTGTGAAAAACCTTTCTGAATTTAATTTTTCAACAGATGTTAACATTGGTTCACATGAAATCTGATCAACGGCACATTGTGAGGAAAGTAGCGAAAACTAGCAGAAGTTATTGCTTGCGATACAGTAAATTCATTTACAACAGAATCTGTGGGGAAAAGGGATTTGTTTGCAATATCCATCACCTAGTTTTTGTTTATCTTATATGTAGCTAATCTGGTAAATCCAATAGAATTAAATGGATACAGTAATGGGTCAAATTTTGGCTACTTTGTGTGTATATCTACACAGCAAATGTATCTTCTCTTCATGCATTTCTGTATGAATGCAGTTTTGGGTGTGGACAAGTTAAAGCCAGGTGGAAGCTTGTTCAAAAATTTCTTCATTGAGAGAAAGCAAGAACAGTCACCACGAACAGTAATTTTGAATACATACGAATTTAAATAGTTGTTCAGCTTTGGGACACTAAGTCCTCAAACTCACCTCTACAGCTGTGATATTGTTGGGTTTTTTCAATAGCCTTTAAATGCGAAATTTAAACCTACATATTAAAAAACCATGAACTGTATCTCATTACTGATGAAGACAGCTTTGCTGCAATGTTATTGCACAGATGATATTGCCTTTTGAGGTCTCAGTTTTCAGGAAGAGAGGAGGAACCTCCTTGATTTTGGGGGCATTTTTTGTAAATACATTTGCTACCAGTTTTGTTCATGCATTAACTCTGCTGTTGTCTAGGCTTCTGGCTTGCAAGTGAAATTGAGATCTAGAATTGGATCTATCATTTCAACCTGGTATGCAAGCACTTCCTCAAGCCTAAACTTGGGCACAGCCTGAGACTTGTTCACGTATGTGTGGTGTGTGGCTATAGGCAGTATGTCTGCCATGAGACATTTGACTCTGAGAACTCAACCTTCAACTAAGACCTGGCTACTAAAGACAGTAAAATCTTGCCTTTCATGACCTATTCTGGACCCTGACTTAACTCAGTTTTGCAGTGTAACTATTTCTGCCCTTAATTTTATGTCTTCTGAAAATACTGATTGAGACCAAGCTGAATGTGTTTTTTAATATACTTAGAAAACTGATGTTAGGAGACACATCACCAGTAAACTAACAATATCAAGCAGTGTGTTTATTAGGACTGTCTCAGACCTCCTTGGTAAAGTCAACTGGAAGGGCCACAGAGAACAACAAACTTTTACAATTTTCAGCTTCATGAAAAAAACTGAAGTGTAATATAGGTTTAAGAGGAAAAACACAAACCACATACTGTGCTAAAACAAATGTGAAAATTTTATCGTGAGGATGTGGTCTTAAATGCACATGGGCTAGTGCAGTGCCTGTCTGCTGTTCTTGCTAAAAGAATGATCTAATGTTACTAGATTGTCATTACAAACCCTTAATCCCCAGAGTGAGAAACAGGAAGAATATTCACAACTTTCAGTACTATTTACTAATTTCCAATTGACTTGAGGAAAGCTAAAAAATGTCTGGAAACATCCATCCCCATCCTGATACACACACACACTAATAATGGAAATGGCAGCCAAGACAAACAGCTAGCAGTGCGGTGCATCCTGTTGGCATCGTATTTTTGGCACCATTGTAGCTACACAGAAAACAAGTGATACAAGAAATGTGTAAGGACATCTGTTCTGTAACCTATGGGGCTTCACTCACAAAACAGTTGTAAAATCTTCTGGGGGAGAGAAAAATTTCTCTATATCTGTGCAGATGCTCTATTGTAAGAAAAATATCAATGGAAGGAAGTGTCGAGCCTTTAAAAGAGGAAATTGTTCACCAGATTCACTGTCAAATGTTCCATTCTTTTCTTTCCTTTTCATTTAACCTAAGTTATCTGCCATTCACAAGTTATATTTAAGCCAAGTGGTGTAAATCTGTTGGGACTAATAGAATTGAACCGTGGATTAAATTAGCCTGGTGTCTGCTTGTCACACTTCTTCGCTGCAGATGACTTGGGCTGCGTGTCACTCGGCTCACTATTCTGGTCAGGCTCTCTCAGCTACTAGCTTCCTTCCTGAATCTAGCACCTTCATGTCTGTCTAGGGGCACAATGGGGAGAGGAGAAATATTAGGGGCATCTATTAAAGTCCAAAGTACTGCTTGCTTACTCCTCTCAGCTTTACTAATCCTTCCAAATGTAAGCAAGCTATGGGAGAAAGAAAAGGGGGAGTTTTTAAGACACTGCAAGGTGCTCTCTACCGTTATTCTATTGCCCTTCAGTCACATCGCATGAACGGCCAGGAAAATTCAAATGTTGTCAGAAAAGTTGGAATATAAGTAGTTAGGCTTTCTCCACGGGTATCTTATGGAGAGAAAGACATAGTTCCATGAAAAAGAAATCAGATCTCATATAAACCTGGAACACGTTAGGGAACTGGCAGATAAAGAGGGACTGTGAGGTAGAGGAAGTTTGGAGGACTTGGGAAAGGAAAGTTGAGCTCTGAGAGCAGCTGGAGGTCCTGGGTGGGAAAGCACTTAGGAGTAGGAAAAAGTAGGGGCCTAGGTAGGGGGACACTTGTGAAGAAGTAGAAGCAATAGCATCTGCTGTAAAGACGTATTCAGAGCTCTGGGGTGGATAGTAGGGAGAGCAAGACCAGAGGCAATGAAGTGGCTTGGGAAAGGTGTGATATTGAGGCAGATGTGGGGATTGAGGACTTGGTAGTGAGAAGCATGAGTTTTGGAAGAGATTGTCAACTTCCAGAGCAGGAAAGGTGAGAAACCGAGCAATGAGGGACTGTGTGAAGGGCTGGCTCTTCAACAGCGCTCACACAAACACCTCAACACCTCTGTTTGGAAGATCAAGGATACTGGTACAGTATTGCTGTCCTGCCAGTTTCGTCCTCTGATATTTGTGTTCAGAAATACAATAAATCTAAGATCTTACCTTCTATATCACATTTCATTGGGAACTGCATGGCTTGAAGAAGAGTGAGATGGAGAAATGAGACTGCACCATGTTACAAGCAGTAAGATTTTGATGTTGTGCTGGTATTAAACATGCTTATCATTAAACACCTTGAATCATATCTTCTATAAGTTTCCTCTAATTGTTCCATATTTACTTGCTTGACACCCATATAGTATTTCTCCATGTTTATAGGCAAAGAGTTCATTTGTTTATATTGTAGAACTTCTTCCCTCATGATCTGTTTCTCTTGAGATAGTGGCTAATATAACTTCAGAAAGTTCCAAAGCAGTTTTTTCTCTGGAAAGCAACACTGGAAGCTGCCCTGTAATTTGTGTGATGTGCTATGCAATAGCCAGTTCTTTGAGTAAAACAGTAGTAAGTAACAGATGTACTCGTATTCAGAGCAATTCTAGAATGGAATTAGGAAGTTTGGGTTGGTCTAATTACTCTCTTGATTTGGGGATTTCAGTGACCACTGATTAAGATCAGACTGTTCTGCATATCATATGATCAACCTGTGATCTAATCTTGAGTGAAACATGACCTGGCTCTGCTTCTTACCAGCTATGATCAGGGCCTTTTTGTCCAAGTCACTGTGCAAATAAATAACCTGAACAAATAGTTCTTCCACAACACGTTTACAACTCACGCATCAGACCCGGAAGCTAAGAATGACTATGAAAAAGTAAACAAGGTAGGTTCAAAAACAAATGAGGTAGCAGTTAAATTGTGTAGGAGGAGCAGATGTCTCAGCTTCCTTCTCTCCTTGCAGTACTACGTGATAATGGTTTTTGGATTACCATATATGAGAAGAAAGGTGATCCTGATAGTTTTGCTAATATGCATCAGATAAAATGGGTATGAGAAGACAGGAGATTCTTGTGTGTCGTTCCCTACCCATTCGCTTATTGTTGTTGCTAACCCATGACTAAGTAAAATACAACAGAAGCAGTCTTATGCAAGGAAGGACAGGAGCGAAAATCTCTCCCCTTCCTCACATGATGAGTAGTGCTTGCATTGAGAAGGACCCCAGGGAGAGAAAGAGAAGAGAAGAGAAAAACTGGGATGAAGAAACGTGGCAGGTTACTGGAACAAAAAGTCGAGAGGACAGTAGATGAAAACCCTTGTTGCTACTGGGAGAAATTACTTGGGTTGAACCAACAGTGATTTTGCTGTGCAGTCAAGATCGAGGGTGGAGGGCCAGATGGTTATTAGATCTTACAGAGCTGAGAATGCACATCTAAAACTGCAAGGGACACTATGAAGTGGCAGAGAAAGAGTTGTCTTATAAAAAATTGCAAATATCTCGAAATGTACAGAAAACCAGAAGAAATTAGGAAGGGGGCAATTCGTTCACTGGGGAACACAATGGGTGATAAAAGTGAAAGATCCTGTAATGGGAGAAGTTGTTACTGAGATGAAGCTGATGCTCAGCCCATAGCTGGACCACGGAAAAAGGATAAAAGGAAAGATGCAGACAGCAGATATTTTAAGACAAAGGGGAAAATTATGCCAGTGGATGGAAAGAAGGAGCAAGTAGAGAGCAGATACAGGGGGCCTGGAGCACATGGTAAAGGTATAGTGGATGAGTAAGTAACTGATAATCTGAGGTTTACTGAGACACATTTTTTGTTTGCTAGGGTGAAAACCATAAAACTTCACAGACTAGAAAGAGTCCATCTCCATGCGTTAAGGGAAGGAGTACCTTGTACAGCCTTCTGAAGCTTTAGCAGCTAGTCATTACTCTAGGCAAATGTGGGATACATGGTCTTTTACTTTAGGGCAGCCTGGCAATTTTTTGTGCTGTTATTCATCTCACCAAAATACACATTGTCTAATAATATTTAAGTTGTATAAACATACCTTTCAAGGGAAGGAGCTGTTGAGAGAATCCAGGCAGAGAATTAGTATGAAAGCAAATCCCAGTATTTCACTGCAGTGGCAGCTGCTACTCTGGGCAGAGTCCCTGCCCTTCAAGAAGAGCGGGAAGTGAAGGTAAAGGCATGGATTCTTTCTGTCCCAACAGTTAAGAAGAGAGCAACTTCCAATTTTCTAACCAGCAGCTGTTGACTTGACTCAGTGTGAAGAACAGTGCTGTAGGGCTTGCAGTCAGTCCCAGTGTTTTAGGTGTTACCTTAGGTGGCAATGTCTGTGAAAAGTACCTTTTTTTAATTCCCTCTGATTAGTTCTGAGTGCATCTTTGGTGGAAGTGATTAAAAAGAAAAATCCATTTTTCAGTTCCGCTTTACATTTCACCTTCAAGACAGAAGTGACCTCAACTGTGTTATTGTTCTGGGTGTGCTTCCAAAGTCAGCCACCTGGTGTATGAGAGTTTCATAATCAACCTTTGCTAAATTAATTGCAAAAAAAAAAATCATTTGTCTTTTACCAAAGCAGTTAGGGGGGAGAGAAGAATAATTCTGAATCTTAAAACAGGACTCATGAAGATGAGAGAGAAGCTGGTCGATAAAGAAAGCACTTGTGCAGAAAAACGCCAGCTGAAAATTGATCCTTCTTCTATTGCTGAGGTTTCATAATCATCCCGTGTTGGCTCTACCTGTTTATCACTTTTCACTACCTATGTACGAGGCATCGGTCTGCGGCGTTGTCTGAGATCCAGCCTTGGAGTGTCAGTAGTGTCCTGCTCTGACCCTCCTGCCATTGCTCGTACCTTCTGCAGTCATCTACAAGACACAGGTTTGTCCACAGGAGCTCCAGAAAGCATGGGCTCTAGGAAAGTGCATGGGGAAGCTGGAGAGACTTTACAGGCCAGAGAGGCAAGACTCCTAAAAGTATATGATGTTCTTCGTGCAGGTGGTGAAGCTTGTATTAACACAAATGGAAGTCACTCGTATACCCAGGAAGACGAAAATATCCCCAAACCCGTGCACAAGAACGGCAGTTTATCACGGAGCTGTTATCTACCTGCTCTGCTAGCTCTGGAGCCTAAATATCTTCAGTATACAGGAAATTATCTAAGTCTAGTATATCAAAATAGACGCCTTCCTTCATTTGGTGTTAATACACTTGCGTCAGTGGGTTTTTGACAACTCATTTTTTCTTTAGGCAGCATTAAGTGCCTTGAAACAGTTTTCAGAACAAGGACTGGATCCAGTGGAAGGGGCTATGAAAGTTGAAAACGGATCACATGAAAAGTAAGTACCATTTAAATCCCCTGCATTCTAATGCCTGTGTGGCGTGGTAGATAAGAAATGTTAATTAAGAGCTTAGTTGCCCTTTTAAACCTGTGCAAAACTATTTCCTCTGAAATTTACGTACAGTTTGTGACAGTTTGAGAGGATAAACAAGATTTCAGGTTTAGCATTGCTGATAATATTTACTAATGAGCTATGAGACAGTCAGCCCTCCTATGGAAATCCTAAAGAAAAGGATTTTCTTTTCATTGTATGGATTCTGTGTAAGCAGCATAACATGATTTTTGTCAAATGTGTTGTAACACATGATACTGCTTGTAAAAAAAGACAGCTATCTGCCAATAAGTCTTTACGTCTGCAAGATGAATTTTACCCTAGAGAATTTAAAAGTTAAAACTTCTTTCAGGTTTTAAAAAACTCTTATATGCAATATTAGCTTTAAGTAGCAGACAATAGAACCAGGTTTCACACTGGATTTGCAATTATTTAAGAAGGTGGTATTGTCTGTCCAGTATAGATTTTTTTTCCAGCTGCTAGTCTGTTTATGTAAGAAGGTAGTCTTGTGTTACTAAATAAAATAGGAAGTAATAGAATAAAAGAAAAAAGACTAAAAGTGGCATTTGGAATTTTCAATAGATATATTGTGGCTATTTATAAACTAATTTAATCAGAAACATTTTTCCATATGATCTCATCAGCGCAGTATTTGAACATAAATATTGTTGTTTCACTTTAAAATGTTACCTTCCAGAGTGACCTTTGAATCTCATGTGCCATCTGGTAATAAACATGTCTTAAAGATGTGCAACCCTGGACCTTACCACTCTTGTTAATGTATTAATCTTTCAGACAAGTCAAGCATCTGGGAGAGAAAGCAGACAATAAACAGACTAACTCAGGCACCATTGCTCAGGACTGCAAGGATTCAAAGGCTGTCGTCTAGGAGCTTCCCAGCACCCACGGCTGCCACTGCATCCTTATAAACCTGTCAACACGCAATAGGGTGTATGTGTACAAGGAAATGAATGACTAATACCATTATTTGAGTCTTATGTGAAGACAACACTATTCTAACACAAGAGATAGTATACATGGTACTGTTTACTCAACTGTGGAAAAAAATGAAATTGAACATTTCCCTCAGAACTCAAGATCAGAGCATAACTCAATTGCCCAGGGGCAGAAGAAGTCTGATCATGTTACTGGAGGTTAAAATAAGAATTAAGAAAAAGTGTTAAAAAAAAGGGAAACTTTAAAATTGATTAATATTGAGGAAAACAAATCAGCATTGGTTCAGTTTTACAATTTTTTTCGTAGTGTAGTTTTGAGTTCAGCTTACTGTTTTTTAAATAATGCTTGAATATTTTAAAATTAACCTATGACAGTGCTGTGAGAATTGTAGTTGTTGTCTTCATATATAGTCATACAGCTTATCTTTTTATGCAGACATTATGCATTCTTCATTCTATATGAATATGTATGACTTTAAGATGCACTACTCAGAGTTGTATGCAAACAGAAGTTTAAATCATGACAAGTATTTGCTTAACATGGACAGATGTTAGTTATGATCTGTCTCGATATACTCCAGGAAAAAAAGCAGATATGGTATTTGATTTTCCTTGCCATAGTCAATTAAAGAGGCGTCTTGCCTCCAAGCAACATTCTCCCTTTCAATTCTGCTCTCTGTTGTGTGAAACACATCTACACCCCATTCAGTGTGTTGTATCAACCCACCATTTGCCTCAACTGAGTGTTTTTAATCTCTGCATTCGGACCAAGAGCAAAAGGTAGGACTGCAGCGTTATCAAGCCAAGGATGGAAAACTGTTGATGTAAAGATCATTCTTCTGCGAAAGGAGTGGCGGCAGATATAAGACCTGTGGCTGCTCTGTACCAGCATATTTCTTTTAAGTGTGTGGCCAAATGCAGTAAAACCACATCGGTTCATGTGTACAATGACAGTGTCGTCTCTTTCTTTATCACTCACAGGTAGACAACTAAGAGAATGAAGTGGGGAAAAAAAAAACCCAACCAGTTAACAAACTAACTGACTACCACACTAAAACCAGAGTTCAACCTGCTTTTCCCCATGTCACCACCTTTTACAAACTGTGTTAGACCAGTTGCCCTGGCATTTAAGTCATTTATTTATCCAAAATACAGATATTTTATTTTATGTAAACCTAATACAATAAACACATAAAGCTTCCACCAACTGCACAAAAGTCACAACAACATTGCACAAGATTTTAGAAGCATGTGAACCAGGGATCACAACCCAAGTGACTCATGCAAGAAAGCAGACAAACAGCAACGTAAGGAAATGGTGCAAGGTACTCTGGCATTGATTCACCTCTGGGACAGGCTTGCAGCATAGCATGCATCATGCTCTTACAGAATCAGTGGTCACTAAGAATTTGTAGTCCTTTTTCCTACTTCATGTTTCTCATGGGTATGATTCACTCTCCCTCCAGCAGATGAGGAGACTTTATGCTGAAAGTTTGCAGTTTTCTAGGGTCTGACTCCGTAAAAGAGTCAGGAACAAGCTGAGCTTTTCAGTTCCCACAGAACTGGGAGATTTCCAGAGGCATTTGGCACCTGGCAGACTCAAGTTAATCAGACAGCAGCATACAAAAATAATTAGCTCTTGCACACCATCTTTCTCAGGGATATGTTACCTGCCTAATTGGCGACTGGAGCAGAAATTTTAGTGCTCATTCACCTCAGCAGCAAGCTCAGAGAGCTCAGAAACAGGCTCAGTCTGTGCTTTAGCGGTACCTGCCACTATGCAGAATAAAATTGTCATTACTGTCCCCTCCCAGGGAGAACGAGAACAAAAGGAAGAGGCAAACCCAGTTCTTGGCAACTCTGTCCTAAGGGCAGGAGGCTGAGTTTGCTGGGGAGAATGTGGCAAAGAGACTGGCAGTATGGTCTCCCTGGCATTAATATAACCTCTGTCCCCTCACTACAGAGAAACCCTTCGTACCAGTTTGCTCAGAAGCTCAAGGTACAGCTTGATCCTCGGTGCCATTGTCTAGGCACAGCCACAGAAATGTGCCCACGAAATTTCAGATGAGTTGCTTTGTTGCAGGTGGCCTCTGCACTGAGCACCAGGCTTGCTCTGGTGCATGTGAAGAACAGCAAAGTGATGCTTGCCTCACCCTAAATGAGCAAATTGCAACCAGATGCATGGAACCAACTGTCTAGGCCCAAGGTGGCTCCTTCAGCCCCTTCAATCCAGACAACAGTAAAGAAAGATCATCTCTAAGAAACTATTATAATCCCAGGTCCTTTTGCTGGTCAGAAACATGCTTGATTCTGACTCTGATATAACACAAGTCAAGTGACTGAGTTTGTGTGCTCAGTCTTTTTTCTCAAAACCATAAAAACATGAAGCAGACCGGGAGGGAGGAAGGTCATATAGTAGCAGGATTTCTGTTTTCCAAATGCAGAATTGACAAATGATTGTAATCATAAATCAGAAAGTTCTGTGCAGCCTGAACACACAGATGGCAGTTTTATAAGCACCTCCCAAGCCACAAGTTAAAAGCCTCACTTGTAGACACTCCAATGAAGGCTAAGGCAGAGCTTTTCCTGGCATAAATCTGAAGAAAGAGTTCCTGCTCCCTACAGGTACACAGAGACCACCTGTAAATCACACCTGAGAAGTTTCTCATTGAAAATCCTGCAGTATTCACACTTACATATACTGAAATGCACTTTAAATGTAGTTTGGCATTCTCACTAGCAGTCTCCCAAGAGCCCAAGGAAAATTCTTGCACCATAGATGTTGCAGGAAGCTGGTGGACTTGTCTCCGATCTTCGGTCTTCTTGATTCATGGATGTTTCTCTTCATTCCCGAGTTGACAGTGTCTGAAAGCTGCTGGGGACGGCTTAAGTTCAATGATTAAAAAACCACTTTCTTTTCTTTCAGTCCTATTGGAATGAGTTCAGAGGAGGGCCACAAAGATGATCCAGGGGCTGGAGCACCTCTGCTACGAGGACAGGCTAAGGGAGCTGAGATTGTTCAGCCTGGAGAAGAGAAGACTCCAGGGGTACCTTATAACTGCCTTCCAATACCTGAAGGAAACCTACGGGAAGGCTGAAGAGGGACTTTTTACAGGAACATCCAGCAATAGAACAAGGGAAAATAGGTTTAAATTGAAGGAAAATAGGTTTAGATTTGATCTTTGGAAGAAATTCTTCCGTCCGAGAGTGGCAAGACTCTGGAATAGATTGCCCAGAGAGGCTGTGGATGCCCTCTCCCTTGAGATGTTCAAGGCCAGGTTGGATGAGGCCTTGAGCAACCTGGTCTAGTTAAGGGCATCCCTGACGATCTCTAAGGTTCCTTCCAACCTAAGATGTTCTGTGATTCTTTTCCTTCAGTAACCTGATGTTTTTCTGATCTTGCTTCCTAACATTAGGTAAGAGTTTGTAAATGGGGACATGTGGGAAAGAGCAAACCTTATATTTAGTTTTGTTTAGTAATTAGCTAATGATGGACACTGGAAGACTGGGTTTCTGACAGCAGTTAATATTTTTTTAAAAAATTATTTTTTTGATTATACCTTCTTTGTTATAGAGACTTTGTCAAACTTCTGTTTGCAAAGCACCAAGAACAGTTTAGTTCACTGTTTAACACACATCACACACCTCTCACCCTGGATCTCAGAGCAATTTCAAAGATGATCAAATGCCATATTTTACAGATGTGGATCCGAGGTGCAAAACTGATGTTTGGGAAGAAGGCGGGAATAAGGAACAAGGCTTAGGATAGGCAGCCTGCCTGTCTAGCAGACTATTGAGGGCACTGTGGTGAACCCTCTGTTCAACTCTTTAAGGACTTGGAACCCAAACTGTCATCAGTTCTGCACCTATGATATTAATCAGGAGGCATTATGCTAAAGAGGAAGTAGGACCCTCGGGTATCCTCTCAGAAAATCTTCTCAACACCTTCTGGATGTCAATGAAATAACTTTCAGAGGAAAAGGCTCATCACTGAGTAGTTTGGGGCATCTGATATGAGTCGAATGAGGAGAATTTGCAGAGTAATTTTACATCTGAGTTATCATGTCCAGTTCCTCACTGGCATCTCAAGAGCTCAACACATTCTGGAAGTGTCTGTTCATGCATTGACACGTCACCGATTTCCAAAGGGACAGATGCGCTGCTTCCAACAAATGCAAAATGCAGCAGCAACGATGCTGCAGAGATGGAGAAGAGGGTGCAGATTTCTGTTCCCAACCATTCCAGCATTCACCTACCATCACCAGTGGAGGTGAATTTACCCCTCTGCTAAAGTCTCCACGGAATTCAAGAGAGAATTATGCTGGCGTATAATTTCCCCTGATCAAAGTCATGGTTGTAGGATTTAAAAGGTCTAGTGTTCAGCAGCAGCATTTTTAAAGGGTCTTTGGATAAGAAGTAGAGAGGAACCTCAGGAGCGCTTGTTCCTTCTTCCATCTCTCTCCTCTGATGAGTAATGAAAGGGCTGAGCCACAACAGGATTTAAAAATCAGTAGGGGAGTAGTCGGACTGAATGACTGCAGGAATATGGAATCGCCTCCTCCTTGGGCTGAAGTGACAATGAAATCAAATCCTTCCTCAAGCGTATGCAAAGCCCTTGATCTCTCTGACAGTACTTTACTATATGCGTTTTATTGGTGGGTTGTTCTCCTCTGTCTGACCTGCTCCAATTCCCCACCAAAGAGCAGAAAGTTTCCCATTTCCTGCACCAAGAGTCGAGCAAATTTTTTAAGATAGATTTGTTTTCCATTTAATAGTTTGTTTGCTTCAAAACACTAAGTAAAGAAAGTATGCATGGTAAAAACTCTTTATCCTCTCCCAGAAACATCCAGCATTTCCCCACTTTCAGCTGCACCCCATAAGCAGGTAAGATTTTCTTGGCTGAAATGAAAACAGCTTTTGCAAACCCTGAGAAAAATCTGCAGAGGAAAGAAGGTTATTTTAAGTGATGGCAAAGACAGAAACTATGTCAGAGCCCTCAATACAACATTGCCTGATGATTTTGTGTGCTCTGGAGGGACCTCGTTCTGTGACTATTGGGAATGGACAGTGACTGTCCTTCACCAGCCTTGAAGCTCAAACATGGCAAGTTATCTGCACTGAGCAATATTGTTTGGTGAGTATTTTTGGTGTAGCTCCCCAAGGACATCTCCAGAAGAGCTGGAAGGAGAGAAGCATGTCCTGGGTAACAGCTTGCTCTGTCTTTCCCTCCCAGCAACGAATGAACCTTAAGCTGAAGGGGTGAGGGACGATCAGGATGAGGCACAGGGAAACGCTGCTTCCCTTCTGGGTATTTACCTCCCGTGCAGGTCCCTTTCTGTTTGCATCTGCATTCCTGAGGCATGATGTGAGCTGAGCAAGTGTGTACATTGGTAGATGAGATGTGTATGAAGTGTTTTGGTGGTATGATTTCTATTATTCCACATGAATGGCCCTAGCTTTCGTTTTTGATCATACAGCTTGTTATTCGTTTTATGCAGTTAGTCATGGTTGGCTGTGCACCTTTGTGCTCGGTGTTTTAACTCCGTAGCACTTCAGTACAAAAGAAATTTAAAAAACAACACTGAAAATGTTTCTAATCTGTTCTTAATTAAATAGACCTCAATAACCGATTTATGAGAAGAGGGAGAGCAAAATGGAGTGGTTACTAATCTGAAAATATAACTTATTTAAGGACCAAACTTTCCTTTATTTATGATAACCGGGACCTAGGGGAGCCTGAATATCTGTGAAATTTTGTCTGACAGTGCACAATAAATGAGAGGAGAATTAACCTGGATAAACCAGTTTATGCCTCTCACTACAATATCGTTAAAATATCTTTCTGCATTAAAACACATCACCTAAGCCTGCATGTCTACTTTTGTTTCTGCTGGAGAGAGTCCAGCGCAGAGCCACAAAGATGGTGAAGGGAGTGGAACATCTCCCTTACGAGGAAAGGCTGAAGGAGCTGGGTCTCTTTAGCTTGGAGAAGAGGAGGCTGAGGGGTGACCTCATTAATGTTTATAAATATGTCAAGGGGGAATGTCAGGAGGACGGTGCCATTCTCTTTTCAGTGATGTCGAATGACAGGACAAGAGGCAGTGGGTTCAAGCTGAAACATAGGAGATTCCACAAAAACATTAGGAAAAACTTTTTTACTGTGAGGGTTACAGAGCACTGGCACAGGCTGCCCAGGGAGGTTGTGGAGTCTCCTTCTCTGGAGACATTCAAAACCCATCTGGACATGTTCCTGTGTGACCTACTGTAGGTGATTCTGCTCTGGCAGGGGGGCTGGACTAGATGATCTTTTGAGGTCCCTTCCAACCCCTAACATTCTGTGATTCTGTGATTCTGTTATTATATGTGCAGCACAGGTTTTGCTTTTTGTAATACATTGGTACCTGTTAAAAATGTTCAAGAGCAATGATAACAAAGTCAATGTAGTCTAATTCCCTCTTTTAAAATGGCCTGTTTCTTCCCTGTGCCCCACCCCCAATCCACTGCAGTTGAACTGGGCTGGAGACAGATTTGGGTTTTAAAAATTTATTTCAGTTTAAGACATTAAAATATGTTAAGGAAAAAGAAATCAAAATGTGACATCCATCTGTGGTGCAAAATTGAATTACCTATTGCCTAAAATATACCTGATTTTTTTTTGAAACTGAAAAACTGAGCTCCATCCAGGCTCTGCTGACGACAGTAGATGTTTGTCCATTGACTTCAACAGAACCTCAGTTTAATCCAGTATTGCACCCCAAAGCCATGTAGCTAGATCAAATGTGTCATACCTATGTACTTAAACTTTATTTTCTTGCCTTGTATTATCATAAAATGACAATTTATTGCAAACCAAACTTGACCTCCTCCTGTATGGAAACAAAATATGAAGAAGTGCAGAAATTTTTTCTTGTCAGGGAAGATGTACCAGTCCAAAGTGCAGTAGAGTAACGATACTCAACCACCTCTTACATACAGCCTTATTAACCAAGTCCCCAGTTGTCATATCACTAGAATTATTGGTGATTGAAAGTTCAACTCCAATGGTAGCTTGTAAAGTTGGGAATGGTTTGCAGATGCATGAGAAATAGTTTATCCTGGTATCTGGTAAGCAGAGACTACAGTTCCCATACAATATATGATAGGACTAAACAATTAAATGAGTATAGAAAAAAATAGTTCCTCCTAGAAGTCACCAGGCCTAAGGCTGTGCAGTCAATTTATGCGGCTCACTTCAACAAAGCTACTCTTATTATTGTGAAATATTTGTTGCATGGGATCAACACAGCTTGGAGAAAGGTGTTGCTACTATTTCAATGTTTCTTCCAACTCATAGACAAAATAACCCAGGGCCAGAATGTTAATAGCACTGATCTAGTTAAAATATACCAGAAAGGACGACATTTTCTGGTGTCTTCTGACAATCTGATCCCAGCTGGGCACAATTACCTCAAATATCACCTTTGGAGTCATTTTGAAACTGCTTTTGAAATACTGGCAGATCTGTCAGCCTGTTGTGAAGACCTACAAAAGTAAGTGGCTTGTTGAGAAGGAAGGACCCTGTCAGGGCTTTGACACCCTTATGTACAAAATTTTGTGGCAGATTGTGCAGACATCTGAAGGTAAGCGCAAGAGACTTCTGTCCATCCCCTGTGCATCAGTTGTGCTCCTAACTGCTGCGTTTGCACAAGAGCTGATGCAGAAGTTTCCACATAGATTTGAAAAGATTGTGAAAACATTTTGCGTGAAACAAAAGTTTGTGCAAAATCAGAGACTTACTAATGTCCATGATTTTTTTTGCTATTTTCTTTTTACTTTTGGTTTGCCAAAAATCCCTCAGAAACCCTTCCCAAATAAATCACAGTTTGCTTTCTTTCTGAAAACAGAAATCCTTCTCATTTTGTTTCAGTTGAAGAATAAACACAAAATTGCAGCTTTGCAAAATCTGGAAAAAGAGAGCATACTGGCTTTTTTTGGATGGGGTTAAACATTTATGTATATATATATATTTTACTATTATATCATTACATGTGCATATTTTGCTTAAATATCATATCTATACTTGTGTGTTGCTGTGTATGTGAATGGATTGAAGATACATATATTTGTGTGTGTGTGTCTGTGTGCGTTTATACAAATAATCTATCTGCCAATTTGAAAACAGAATGCTATTTTTAAAAAGCACCTACACTCTAGGCACACAACTGTTTAAATACTTTACTTGGGGGAAAACTAGGTATGGAAAAGTCTCTGTGCACCTCAGATCTAACACAAAACATCTTAAAGTCCACGGTCAGCCAACTTTTCAAAGCAGAAGATTGCCCATGTAAATCTCTGTTTCTGGACGTGTTCAGAAGCACTTTGATCGTACCCATGTGAAATATTTCCTACTCCAAACATTTTGAGGCTCTGAAGCTGGATGCTCCCTTTGTGCTAAGGAGAGGATACCCTATCCTGTAGATGTTCAAGGATTCTTAACAGTTTGGGCAAGATACAAAGTACTGGTGAAGGAGAAACTCCTGCCAGCAAAAATCTCCTTTTTATTTAGTAGCTAAGGCTGGAAATTAACTTCTTGCTCTGCACCTTGCTTCAGAGGATGTCCTGAGCCACCAGGCTGTGGTCTCTGCTGAAGCAGGGTGCCATCCATCTGTCCAACTGGTCATCTTCACTTTTGACAGGTCTATTCAGCATTCACTAAATCAGTGAGAAAGGAAGAGTATTCCTATTACCTGATGCTTAGGGTACTTGCAGAGTGGGATAGAAGGAGCATGATGTTCCGTTTGTTCATTAAAAAAGTGAAATATCGATATTAACATGTTCACTTTTGTAATCTCTGAACCACTGAATATTGTATTATTCTGTACAGAAAGGAATGGTTTCCACGGAGATGCAAGGTAACCCTGTGACTTCCATGTTTTGGTGGCTAAAGCATTCTTTGAAGGTGGAAAAGTGTATTCTACCTGCTAACCAAAGACATTGTCAGTGCAACAAAAATTCATAGTAATCTCACTTTGTGAATCTTGCAGTTCAATGTGGTCTGCAGAAGAATGTGGAAAATACAGCAGTCGAATATGATGTATGTATGCCACCCTCCCCATAAGAAAACAGAAGTCTTCTGAGAAGGAAACTACCTTCCTTCATGACTTGAGTGATGAGCTTCCCTCTGAGCAACAGGTGATGTAAGCCTGGGAAATGTATGACCATGACAGTATCTTTACAGAAGGGCTCATTCTCATGGATTCTTGGACTCAGAAACCATCTATTGCATCTGAAGTAAAGAGAGAACTATGCTCTAATAAATATCTTCAGTTTATTTTCCTTTTTAATCATATTTAAAAAGGGAGTCTTTTGCTTTTGTTTTTAATCCAGAAGTTGTATTATCACACGGAGCTCCAAGCTTCTGTGGACTCTCAGCTCTGTTTTTCTTTGCATATTCTCTTTCTTTGCTTTAATCTTTTATTTTTGTGTTATAACTTGGATCCATTCAAGTTCATTCCGTCATATTTTGGAGAGAAAAGAGTACAGCAAAATTTGAGAACAAAATGGGTGAGTGAACTGGAAATAAAATCAGCAGTTTTATTTTATCATTTAAGACCTTTACCAAGGAACAATTTGTGCAACATTACTGAAAGCCAAAGAAATCTTAACACGAAGAGTCAATAGTTTGATAAAACCCAGACCTCTTGTGTTATGCAATTAAAGGTTAGACAGAGTGATAAGAGCTTTAATTTACCTTTGGGAGATATTCATCAGATTTTGGATTAACTTAAAATATGCTTCCTGTGCATTTCTTGCCAGGTGAAGGCCCTTCAATGCTTCCTCTGGTGCAGAGGAAGAGAAAACCCTTTCCCAAAGTGAGGTGCACTCCACAAACGCAGATATACTGTCGGGAGGGTTTTTCCAAACTCTGTAATTCTGTGATTTCCCTTTTAGCGGCCAGGAGAGCCAGTGGTACGAACTCCCACATGTGCTAGTTTGATGTGAGTTCTGTTATTATTAATTATTTATACAGCACAGTGCGTGTGCGTGGTTCTTTATAGACAAAAGCTAATATCCCCCAAGAGCTTGCAAACCAAATGGCCCAGTGGTGCAAACAGTTCTTTAGCTTTCCTAGGATGTACTACCTGGAATAATCCACTGATGTCAGCGGGCTATGTAGGCATTGTTAGTGCTCTACTGGGTAGGAAGTGTTTGCAGGATTAGGCTGCAGTTAAACCATGAAGGGGTCATAGGTGATGAGGGAAGGGAAGGCAAGCGTTCCAGCAATAAGACCATGCTGTTGCGTTAGTTATAATGAAGGTGTTGAGGGGTTAGGGCATTTTTAATGTTTTATGTTATCTGTGGTCCTGTTACCAAGAAGGAAAAGCTCAGCTTTATAGGCCACACAGACGAAGTGAGCTGCTGAGGAGGAAGACTCATGTCGAAAGGGGAGAGAGAGGCACAGCCCGTTTTGTGAGGAAGAGGACTCCAGAGGTATGGAGGAATGCGCAAGAAGAGATGCTGACCATATGCTCGGAGAGTCTCCATCCTCTGCTGCAGCTAGCACATGTCTGCTACATCGTTGAGAGCTTTCTTTTTTTTCTTTTCTTTTTTTTTTTTTTTTAATTGAGGGCATTTTCAGAATTTTCCCAGTGCATTTCCAGCTCTTGGCAAGACTCAGACACATCTGTGACATTTAGCTGATAGCCTCCTTAGTGAAGGGAAGGTTGCCAATGAATCCTTGTGCAATTGTTTATGCTACAAACCAAAGCACACAACTGCCAGTTTCACTCTTACAACACAGAGAGCATTTTCCCTCCTTAATTGAAAGTGTGGAACACAACAGAGATTTTAAATACTGAGAAAACAACCAGCTGAAACAAGTAGTAAGAGAGATATCAAGGGTGACAGGCAGTAGGCCCTCTGCCCAGTGAGACACACAGCCAGGGCATGCTCTATTTTTCAAAGCAACCTAAAGATTTTAGGAAGAATATAAGATTTAGTGGGGCAGGGAAGGGGTTGTTCCAGGGCTGGAGGGCACTTCAGAGAAATACAGGGATGCTGCCTTCGCAGTAAAGGCACAGACTAGCTATGGGGTTGGGATAAGGCCTCAGAGAAAGCCAGTGGTACCAGAGAGGGCTGGGTTGCTTGCCTGGTCTCATTGGAAATCTTTCCTGGGAGGCTTTTTCAGGTGAAAGCTTTTGCACAGAAGTGTGGGACTGTAGCTCTGCGGGCAGAAGCCTGCAGCAGAAATGGGGTGAGCAGCAGGTTGGAGCATCAGCACCTCCACCCCGCCAAGGACTGTATAAATGGACCAAGTGGCCAGAGGAAAACCTTGCCTTTGTGGGATAGTGTATGAGCCTGTAAACTCATTGCAGCTTTGCTTTTCTGACAGCTCCAAGAGTTAAAATCTGGGAGAAAAGAATTTTAATTATGAAAGTAACAAAGCAATGGAAATTAGCAGGAAAAGTCAATCAGGAAACTAGCTTTCAGTCACTTTCTGCAGCATGGATATTTTGAGTTTTCAGAGTTTTGTGGGAACTGAAATGGGTGCCACAATGGTTAAATGAACTGAGAGACACCTCGCCCCTACACTTGGAGGGTGAGGATGACACTTGCACAGAAACAGACGTCACCAACCCTCACTTTTCTGAATCCCCCCTCAACTTAATCCTTCTGTGGTTTGTGAGACTCTTCTCTTTCCTGACTTAGTTTGCAATACGTGACTAAATTCGCTTCCATACATTTTTTAAAGTTTTTAAATAATTCTGACAGATCACAAAGAGCACTTGAAGCAAACAGATACGTGTAGGCAGATCCATAGATTATGGAACTAGGATACTCTAAATATTCTCTGCCCCTCTTGGTGTTCAACCTGTTCCAGACAGTATTACTGTTTTCTCTTACAAGTTTCACATTTTTTCACCTGAATCTTTATACTTTATTAGCAATATGCTTTGAGTTCTACATAAAAAAGAACTGGTGATGTAAACAGGCAGATCTTCCTGACTGACAAATCTTTTACATATGACGAATATAAAACTAACCAAGAGATGATCTAGTTCTAAGCTTGTTTTCCTTGCTGTACGGACAGCTTTTGATGTAAGAACCTTGTTTATGTTTATTTAGTGCATCTGACACATACGATGAGGCTTTTATTGGTACAAGGTACTCCAAACTGTCAGTCACAGCCGAATGAGGCATTGTCCTCACAGATAGTTAGCATGCCTCTCCCCTCGTAGAGGCATATATTCAAAGTTGCTTCTGACTTCCAGCATGAGTGGCGTCACACATACTTTAGCTGTAACTCATGCAAAACAATATTAGATGCACCATCAAGAAACACTCATGCTCTCTCCTGCTTGCAGTCAAAGACAGGGCTGATGCTTCACAGGACTGAGTAGTAGTTGCTTCTAACACTTGCCAACCCTCAACAGGCAGCTCTCAGTGGTATGAAGGTGTTTACCATGCTTGAATCAATGCTGACCCAGTCTAGTATTTCCTTAGTTGTGACCAGGTCTTCTGTAGTGGAGTAGGGGGTCAAGAAAGATTAGAAGAAATGTAGTAGCTCTGAGTGAGGAAGGGAACAGTCCTTCCAACTCAGCAGATGGCTGTGGTGCTCCTGCCAACAGCCCTGGGAGCATCACAGCCCCATTGACACAGCCAGCAGCCGAGGGGAAAATTCACAAGGAATGACTGCCCTCCCCTTCTTCCTTCTGACCTTTGAGAATACATTTGACATGGGACATCACCCTAGACCAGGTAGATGCAGCCTCTGAGTGTGTTTCAGCTTCTCTTAACATCACTGTCAGACTGTAGCTACAGAATTTTACATTAGCTTTTGTACTGAACTGCCAACAGAAATCCCGAAGGATTCAATCTCAAATGTATACTTAAAGAGGGAATATTTTCTGGATGTAATTTAGCTGCCATTGTCCAGCAATTCCATATATCCCTTTCACTTGTGACATTAAATACATGGTGCAAGCACATGAATGGATTTACATACATGATCCTATAATTAGCTATGTTATTAAATTTGCTAAGAAGTTGTTGGGGGTAAAGGGGCTTGTTTGCCATCTGTTTAAAAAATATCTCTCTTTCCACTGAGCTCTGGATATAAAAAACCCCAGACATGTGGGCATGACTGCCTTACATACATTACTGGGATTATTTCCCTTGAGTTAACCAAGCATGATTCATATATCAGTAGAATGTTGTGCAAATATGTGCATAGCATTTTTTCACATAATGTTCCTTTTCCTTCCCATTGTAAATTATGAATCATGTAAACATCATGAATTACAGAGTTTTGTTAGTCTGGAGTTTTTATTTTTTCACCGTGACCCTAAAAACTATGTAATGGAAGAGTAATTATACCAGGCAGTACGGTAAAATCTTCCATGAAAATTAATTTTTAATCCTACTCTTCTCACTATGTAACCACACAGTCATTTGCTTCAATTCCCCTAGAAAACTTGCAATAAACAAACCACGATTTTAGGGCCCAGATTCACACACACGCGCACACACATACACATTCCCACTGACTTTGAACAGAAAGCATTTTTGTATAGTAAGAAGGAAAAATTGACACTGGTTAGAAAAGAGATTCATATTAAATATTTAATCATTAGCCTTGGTTATGTGGAAATTGTCTTAGAAATGTGAAAACAAGCTGCATTCTAAATAGCTTATAGTAAGACCCTAATTCACAAACTCTTCTGTACAGCTTTGTCACTCACTCAGAAGTCCCATGAAAGCTTATGCTGAGAGAGCACATGAAAACGACAGCATAAAAGAAAAGAAACACCCCAAACTGAAAGATTCTAGAGTATGGGAAACCCTCCAATACAGTAATTGAGCAGTACTATAAGTTGATATTTCTACATAGAGCCTTACTTTTGATGCCATATTTCTCTAGAGTGATGAGCAAGCATTTGTGACATCCAATCAACCATTTACCAACAGTTCCTGCAACATGTGGACCAAGTGTTTTAATAACTTCTTTCAAAAAGTATGTATGATAGCAGTGCAAAAGTATGGTTGCAAACGAGGGAATCTGGATCTGAGAGGTTTTTCCATTTGCTTCAGGCTACCTGAAAGGATGTCCAGTTAAGTCAGAGCCAGAGAGACCCAGTCCAATATTACAGTTATGGGTTCGGAGTTCATTCCCACACCGGCAAGGATCAAGTATAAATGTCATAAAAAAGCGATGGAGAAGGCACAGCATAAACCAACAGGAGAACATAAAGGGAAGGCAGCTGTTAGGTACATCGACGCGTACAGTCTAGCTTCAGGCTTCCCATACAGTCATCAGAGAGGGTTAAGCTTTCAGTGTGGGTGCTCTGAGTCACTGCCCGGAGGAGCTCCAGGGGTGATTATTTATACAGCACATTAACCGCATAGGAGTATATAGGAGGTCTAAAGTTCAGGAGCTGAACATGAATACTCCCCAGAAGGTGTGGAGTTTGCATTTCTTTCTATTTGCCACTATCCCCATGGCCCCCGTGAGCTCCTCCAAGCCACATTATAGAAGACCAAGAAACTTTCTCATTTACACCAGCCAGAAACAGCTGCTATCAGTGATCCGGAGTTTCTCTGGCTATGACCTTCTCTCTGGCAGTGGTAAAAACCAAGTTGTATGTTGGCTGTTTGTCCCTGCACAGAACAAAGTGGCCAAGATAAACTAGCCGGGTATTCTTTGCCTGCAAGAAAGGAAAGAAAATTAAAACCAAAAAAGAAACTCCCTACTAAGGACACTCATCCATCTGTTTTTCTTTAGGGATTCTTTAATATTAGCTAAATATCACTTATTTACACCTGAAGAAGTTAAATGATCTTGTTCCCATGAACTCTCTTACAAATGCTGTCCTGGCCTGTGATTTATATAAAAGTAGCTGTTCGCTTAATTTTATTCACAATAGCTTCATTCTTACCGTATGAACCTGCTTTGTCAGTATTCGCTTTGATTTATGGAAGATTTCAAACTACCAAAATAACTATCCCTTTTCTTTTCATTAGAGCTAATCCCCACAAAGACACTTTCATCTGCTGATTAGTCATGCTTCAGCAATCCTTGCTAACCAGAGGCTAAGTTATTGATGTGTTAAAGATGTAATCGCAGAGATTCAAGACCACTGAAGAAAATTCAACGTGTTGTTTGACAGCGTCAGAATTTAACAGTGTCTTGCCTAATTGAACCAGCCTGGGTAACATATGATCAGCAGCACAATCAAATCTCTTCAGTGAGGCTACGGGCAAGACAGCCTGTGTTAGAAAGTGTTTCAAGTCTACACAGATATACTTCACTACAGATCATGAAGAAAAGGGGTGGAGATTTCCCAAATACTTCAGGGAATGGGACGCCCACCTCATTCAGCAGGAGCAAACCAAACTCTGATGTTTTTCTAAACTGCACCCAGGTTTCTGAGTCAAAAATGCAACACATTTTCCACTGTAACCAGTAATTCCAAAAAATTTACCATCATGGCTTTTATTTCCCAGGCGTTGTCTCATTTGAATGTTTGGCTAGAAACTAACTAAGCAAACTCTTCTTTCACTTTTTTGTGCTGTTGATCGCAGCTGTGTTAGAGAAGTACTGATTGCTGATCACTGTGAAGCAAAACTTTCCTCATGGCCCTCACTGTCTCTAAGTGGTTTTACATTTAGACGATAACAAGCTGATGAACCAGCAACAGTTTCCTATGAATTCACAAAGATGATCAGCCCCGCTGGGTGGTGGATTTGTCTTCAAGATTTCTGCTAGTTCTAACCCAGCAGGGCAGCTTGTGTTTCTCTTCAGAAAAGGGAATGTGACAAGCCTGAATGTCCATTTCAGCAGTCAGTACTTCTCTAACACAGCTGTGATTAACAGCTACATGACACACATTTAAGTTCGTCAGAATACATCCTTGTCACAGGTACATCACAACTTCCTCAGTTATATACATATTAATGACTGGTGCTTCACTATCTTGACCCTAATAGCTTTGTGCTGTTTAAAAAATGTGAGTAGGAAGTGCTTATAATCCTAACTGGCTTTATAGCTGGCACATAGAGGTCTTCAAGTAATAATTAGGTTAAATCTTGTGTAATCACTTTTTGGAGCATAAACAAATATTCAGCTGCCATTACCCATGGTTATCCAGCTGTAATAAGATGCACTTCACTCAGGTCTCCATCACCAGTGGATGACTGCAGATTAGTGACAGCAGGAGGTCACCCTGGTTACACAGTGGGCCTGGGACTGAAAACGGTTTAGCTCTTTGGAGTAGTATGGTGCCTGAACAGACACACCCTGCTGAGCTGGCTGCCTTCAGGTCTAGGCCAGGTGTCACTGCATGGTGTCCCCAGACTGAAGGAGATGACAGCATGGAAACCCCTACACAGAAGCTCAAAGGGGGCTCCAACCCAGGTGACACAATCAGGCCAAGACAGAAGCTCAGATAGCTCTGTGTCCCCACTGTAGTGTCTCTGCAGGAGTCCTTCTGAACCCACCTTGTGCTGCTCCTTTTCCAACAGCTCTCTTACACAAATAGCCAGGCTCCAACTGGGCTAACTCAGATGCTCGCTTTGTCCCATTTTCAAACCTGCTGCTCAGATAAGCCTGCATTCCCTCAGCACTCTCTCTGTTAGATGAGCTACAGGCTGCTCCAGGTTTCGATGCTCTGCTCTATAATCTTAACATTACTTACATTTTGACCTGGATCGGTACAGCCATATGCCATTCCTGTCTTCCATCATCCAATATTAAGTGCTGTTCACTGAGAAACTTGATCCTCATTTCCAGGCTTTACCCCTTCCTTTCATGTCCTATGCTAGAAGACACTGATGATGCTCCTTCTGCCATGTCCAGCATTGTATTCATAGTACTCCTTTGTATCATTGATTTTTTTTCTATAGAGTTGACATTTCACCCATATTATGTCAGCGTCCCTTGTTTTGCAGCATAAAGTCATCATTTGTCCTTGCTATTCAGTAAATCTGTGAGCCAGATCAAAATCCCCCTTTCCTCACGGATATTAGACACACAGCAGTATGTACAGGGTTCATGGCAGCCAGCTTTCTGCCTTCTTTCTAGCAGCTGCTTCTTCATCTGGTGTATTTCTGGATGGACAGCATCCAGTTCCAGGGCAAATACTGCTCCTCTAGGAACGTTCTTGGAATCCTCTGGCTGAGCCCAAATCCACAGAGCACGTATAAATTGGTCCATTGCTAATTTGTGCTGGAAAGTCCCACTGAACATAGGAACATGTCAGGGACACAGATCTCTCTCCTCTTTTCAACTGGAATGATTTCTTCTCACTCCATTTACCTTTCGGCTTTGTCCTGGTCAGCTATGACTGATGACTGTTCCACACATAAGATTTACTCCATCTAGGCATAAATTATGCCTAGGAGGGGAAGGATGTTAAACTCTTGACCACAACTGGAGCTAGTCCTGATGATTGCCTGCTGGGTAATGCCCTCTGAGCCCTGCACCAGTCATTTGTTTGGCATTGTTACAGAAAAATAAGCCAAATTTGCCTATCAAGGTTTTACCCTTCAGTAGGGGTTTGTATTATTTGCAGTTGGGATGGTCTGACCTTAGGATGCACAGCAAATGAAAAAAAAAATAAATTCCTCCAACACCCAAACTAGATCAAGTCTGCTCTAATTTATGTCAGCTCACCAGCCATATTTGTTCTGCAATAGCACACTTAAAGCAAGGGTTTAGTTCCTGTTTTTTGTGCAGTCTAAATGGAAGAGAAGAATCGGACTTCCATTTTGAAATACCTTTATTTCTTCACTTTTGGGAAATGATAAATTACTGTGAGCAATTGATCAGATTAAAATGTACAGAATCACTCATAACCTGTATATGTCAAATTCCAAGGCAATTAGGCTATTACTAGTGAAGAAAGACAGCACAGAGGAAAAACATGTTTTCACTGTGACCTGGCAGTTCACTGACTCAGAGACAGCCTATCTGTACCAGATCTGTGAAGCAATCCAGAATATTTCAACCAGCTGGGATGGATAATGCTGACACACACAAGACAGGGCCAATAGCTGAATCTCACAGAGTCAGTAACAGCACTCAGTGTAACTAACAGGTGTTGTGTTGCTCCAGAGGTTTTGAAGGATCCCACTCTAGTTTTATTCTAATGAAAACCAGTCTAGTTTCATCCACAATGACTGCCTGTAGACCTCTGATTGCTGCAGGTAGGTAGGGAATCTGATCACACAGGTAATCAGTTTGTATGGCAATCTGAGTGATTCTTCATCCCCACTGCAGAGTCTGGACAATCATGCGTGGACATGGTAAGGATCCCTGTGCATTCCGATACTGACGTGAACACCCAGCTCCTTCACTGCTACTTTGCAGATCTCCCTGAGAATGAGCAATTGCTTCTCTCCAGAAAGATATCCCATTAATCAGTTTGTGAATGATAATGTGTATCCCTTTGCCAGTGGCTTATCAATCCTTTCTCTTCTTTTTACCCAAGATGAATTTACAGACGTCCCAATAAGATTCCATTTCCTGATGATAGTATGACCAGAAAGGTACCCATTAGGTGGCCTTCTGAGTCCTCCTATCTTCTTCTCCTGTGTAGCTTCTCTTTATGGTGAATTACCTTGGAGGAGTAGGAGCCCTGTCCTGTGGCACAGGTGTCACTAGCAATAGCCAAACCTCTTCAGAATTATACACAAATGCAGCCTGAACAGTTGAATGCTTTTGCCTTGCCTTCACACGTGGCCTGGCACACAGCCAGCAGCTTCTCTGTGGTGGCACCTGAGAAAGCATACCTGGGGACCCTGAGGCTCAGAGTAATCTTTACCCATCCCAGGCAGCCTACTTTCTCTGTTGGGTGCTTGGGCATGTTCTTTGTACCCCTTCCTTTTTGTGTTTTTTTCTTTGTCTCTTTGGTGTTTCCCACCCACCTCCCCCACTCCCCCCCATCCCCGATCCTGAAAGTGTCTCCAGTAGTTTTCTGGTATGTCTCATGTAGCATTCCAAGGCATGTTGGTTATATGACTAATGAAGTGGGAGTGGGATTAGCAAAAATCACTTCACTTTTTCTGTCGCCAGTAGCTATATCTATAGTAGTAACTCAAATTCTGCTAACCTTGAGAGCCAGAGGCATGTTCTAAGTACGTCCATACTCCTGAAATTTCTTGCCCACCAAAGTGTGGAATAGGCATATCTGGCCTACCTAATGGATCTGGCCCATGGCCTGTGTCATCTCCTGACAAATACTGGGAAAATTTTAGGAGAATGCCCCTTGGCATTAGCCAGAACTGTGCTAGAGATACCAACAACAGTGTAACATAAACATGTTTTGATGGCTGGGAATGTTCTTTGGTGCTATTTAATTTACTAACGTGGGAATAGCCAGTGTGTCCTACACATGCCTCATTTTGTTCTCTATATTAATTAGTCAAAGAAACTTGAGCACTTTCTACCCCCGTTCTAGTCTAAGAACTCCAAGATTCAAGAAGCAATTACTAAAGGGCAGTAATTCCTGTCTAGTAAAAAAAAAGTGCTTCTGTGGGCATTTGTTTTAGCAACACTTGGTCTCATGCACATGCACAGGAAGCGACAATATGTAAGAAAGAATTTGCAAAGAATCTGAGTGACAGCACAGAGATTTTTGTTTGTTTTTCAGGCCATATCCAGCTCTTGGTGATATGGTTGGAAGCTGTGACATTCTGCTTGTGTCTGGAAGCCTATGAGACAGGAATTGTGGGTCTCATCTCTTGTTCATACTCTTTGGCTATTCACAGCATAGAAATCGTGACTGCCTATTGTGCAGACTTATGGAGAAAGTAGGGGGAATCATACTCATGGTGTGAGTGTATCTTTTACTCCAGGATGTTCTTTCGCAGGATAAATACACAGCAATTACTTTGCTCTAGGAAACCTGAATCTGATGTCACACCACTTACATAATTTCTGCTGTAACCTGTGAATTCACTGGTGAATTCACACACCTTGAGAAAGGAAAACATCTTACAGGATTTCAAGTGGTCATGTTGAAGCCCTACGGGTGTAAGTGCTACAGGTTAGTGTAAGCCATCTCACTCTTTGGCAGTGGCCGAAGGTCCTTAATGCTAATACAAACCCTTGAAAGGTAGCAGAGGTTTTGCCTGGTGTCTCTTCTTTAATAAAGTTAGTAGCATAGCTGCAAGCTGCGGTGTTTCTACCTCCTCCACTCTGATTATTGCTTCGAATCAAGTGCCAGAATAATTAGTTCATTGCTGAAGAACTTGACACCGCTTTTCTTAGCACATCTCATATCCCATACAAGGCAACAATTCACAGCTCTGAGTCGAAGTACAGGAGGGCATTCCAGCTGGGACTGGGGAAAAAAAAAGCGTTAACATTAAATTATTTCAAACCAATTCATGTACTGCATTTCCTCCACTAGTGTTCCACCACCCACCACCCCAGCTGGCTTTAGATTCTTCTGATGAACATCCCATTGAATACGGAGGACACAAAACACCCACAGTGTACATAAATGTTATGAAATTCAGTTCTTATCTCCATGTCAAAAGGCCCTAGGCTGTGGATCACAAATGTAAATGAGTTCAGCTAAATGCTTTTCCATTTTCGCTTTTGTTTTTACCATGGGGTTTGAAGTGTCACATTCTCTAATATAACTTCCCTTTTCTAGTCACAAACAAAATGACATCTGGCCACTTTCAATAATAAACTTGGAGAGGAGACATTTCCTTTCAGCTTGTTGGGCCCCTTCTTAACCTTCAAATTCCTACAAGAGCTGGGGAGAAGGAAAACTTAAAAAGCAAAAAATCCCCTAATGATTAAACTCACTGAAGAAAAAACTTGCTTTTGAGCACAAGTCCCATTTACTTCACACAGTCTCAAACATCTCGACACGGTTAATGTTTGAGGAGCTGTTTGCTGCTCCCACTCTCGCTCTTGCATCATACAGGAAACCCTTGCAGGAAATGAATGTTCAGTCAGCCTTCTTCTCCCTCAACACCTTGGGCTTACAAATCTAAGACAAAAAGCATACAAAGAAGAATTAAGGTGGGGTAAGAGCACCAGAGAGGCAAGCCAGACACCGATAAATCATATACCTTGATTTTCCTGCCTGGCACAATGCTCAGTTTTCTTTCCAGAGATGCTTCTGTCAAATAATATGGGTTTCGCTGAGCAGGAAGGTTTCACTGCCTATCCCACACAGAGACTTGTCATCCAGGGTTGTGTAGGCTGAGCCTGTTTTGTGTCTATGTCATCTCAATGGGCATTTTCAAAGAAATACAAAGAAGTTAAATACCTCTCCTCTATTTCACATGAAAGAGTAGGTTCCTGGCCCTTGATGCATCTCCAGCCTGAATAGTCTCGTAAGCATATTGATGTGGTGCACATCTTTGTCCAAGCAGAAAGAGTGCGTATTTGATCAGAGTTGCCCAACTCTTTTTTTTTAACCAGGAGCAGAGAATGGCTGAAGTTATCAAGATGAATTAAAACTGGAGAAGGCATTGTGAGTAGGGGAAATCAAAAGTTCTTTTCTTCTTTGGTTCTTAGTCACCAGAAATACCAGACACATCATTCTAAAGATAAGATTGTTCAAGCCAAACCATGGTCAGTGGTGCAATGTGTAGTAAGTCTGGAAGAGGCAATTTAGTGACTGCATAAGGAACCTCATGGCCTCTTCCTTATCATCTACAAGAGTTTCTTTCAGAGCTGATTCAGGACAAGAGAAAGATTTCCTATGGTTCCTATGGCCAGGAGAGTGTCACCATCCCTGCCACCACAGCTAGTGAAAGGTTCGTTGGACAATTTTTATTTTCTTTCTGCTGAAAACACATGCTGAAGCTGACTTCTGTGGAAAACACTGAAATGCTAAATGGAAAAGTACCAGTTCTGACTCCATGTCTACCTGCCTGCCCAGCCAGTTGCCTGCTCAGCTCCCTCCTAGCTCCCTTGGCAGGTGTGGGACTTCTGTCTTGCAAAGTGCTCAGAAAACCACCTTTTGGTTTCAAAACACTAGGAAGTGCCACAGCAAGAGTTGCCTGGTTTTGCCAAAGCAAATGAGCAGCTATCGTCAAAGTAAAGCTCCTGGGAACTGCGGGAACCAGACAGAAATTCAAACTTCTGGACTGCCATCATTGCAAGATGGAACAAGAAAATTGTATTTTAAAAAAAACGGTATTACACTTTCCCATGAACCCACAGAACAGTGAAAGGCCTTCAGAGTTTCTGTGGAATGAGAGATCAGTTTGCGATTTTCCTACTACGGGCAGCACCAGCCAGGGTGAGTTCACCCACACGCATCTGCTTCCTCATCGGGCTGTGACCAGCACAGGTGCTTTGCCCTGCCCCTGTGGGGTGCAGCACCTTCCAGATCTCTTTAAACATAACCCTCTCCTTTGGGGGTAAATTGTGTTCCTCCAGGACTCACTGGGAGCACATTTCTGCTCAGGAAAATGAAAGTGAACATCCTGTGGTGCACAAAGGAAATTCTCTGCATTGATCCAGAGATGGCGAGCTTTTACGTTTTTGCTAGCATGTGGCCCCTGGGGCTGTACGAGGTGTGAAGACGGTTACAGACTCTCCTGAAACTAGCGGTGTGGCTATGCTGGTCTGGGAAGTCCTTAATTAATCTGAAACACTCACTGTAAAAGGCAGTGAGCTGGCAAATCTGCTCATGTTAACATCACCAGGCCACGTTTCAGCCCCCTTCTACTCCCATCCTTATCTTGCTATAGTCCATTAAGAAGGGAAACTCTCCCTTTAAAAAAAAAAAATAAAGGCAACAAATTCAAATTGCAAGAGTAGCAGAGTCATGTGCTGCAGAAGTTGGGGTGTTTGAGGAACACAACAGCTATTGCAGCTGCGTTGTGGGGATCGTAACACTAGGGACAAGTTTATACACAGCTCAGCATGGAAATCTCTGATGCACTGGATTGCCAGTTTAGCATGCAATGGAATATCACCTGGTAATAGACGAGAGGAAAAATCTGACATGGAGGTTTGCTGCTCCTTTACTGCCCTTGCTTACAAGGTTTGTCTCTGAGTTTGTAACTGGCTACCTGATGCTCTGCCAGAGAGCATCCAGACTGCCTCAGCACCAGCCCCTCAAACGCCATCAGTGTACTGCAGGGGCATACACGTGGCAATGGGAAATGGGAAGCTGTTTGCAAATATCCATGTCCACCTACAGAAAGGTCCACCACGGAAACAAGCAACAGGGCTGGCAAGCCAACTGCCACGGAGAAGCTCAGAAAATCACACTTCAAAACGCCCCCTGAGATTCAAATTATTATTGTAATGGCTGTTGTCTTCTTCTGTTGCTTTCTGAGGTTGTGATCTGACATGGCTTGTGCTTCTCACAGCTTCTCTCTGCCGCAAGGGCTTCTAGGAAAAATAGTGTGGGATCTCCCACAAGAAGCCACAGCACGTGGCCACACTGACTTCTACGGCAAGACAAAGGAAAACAGAAACACTGGTTAGAGACAGCTAACTCTAACCCACTGTCTCTGCCTGAGGGCACAGGAGCTCAGGACATGTCACTGAACATGGGTCACTGACTTCAGAGCTTGTGGTTGCATACTGTTCCCATCTCCAGTTCAGAGAGGGTGGTCTGGGAGTCAGCTTAGCTTTCTAGTCTATGAGAAGTTCACCCATAGTTTACATTTTCCAATATTTTCATTTTGACTAACAGTGTTATTGAACTCTGAGGACAAGCTTTCTGGCCGTGGGTGACCAGCTTGTTTTACAGGTCCCAGACTCATCTCTGTTGGTCAAAGAAAAAATGTGGCTTGTACTTGGCAGTATCAGAGAACTCACAGCATATCTGATGTGAGCACCCACCTTCACAGCAGCTGAGCTAGCTATAGTCATTAGCTGCAAATAAAGGGCTTGGCTGGGGCTAACAAGTGAGCTGGGGTCCCTGTGAGGGGGAAAGGCTGACCTTGTGTGGAGAGTAAATGAATGCAGAGCTAGCTCCAGCATTTCTGCAGCCTCTGAGAAGAGCCCAGAGCAGAGAGAGCACACAGGCACACACACAGTGCTGCCTCCGACCTGCTTACAGTACGTGAGACAGAAATGTTGCCTGGCTCAGAAAGTGGCAGTGCTAGTGCACTGCCTTACTGGAGCAGAAAAGTTTCTGTGTTTATGGTAAAATGACCAAAACCAAGGCCAGACTCTTTTATAATCAAGATCATTTTCTATCCCACAAGCAGGAAAGCAGAGGGGCGTTTCAAGAGAGGGAGATTTTATTAAGCGGATTAACATATTAACTAAAAATAAAGATTGAACATATTTGGAATTCTAGGATAATCTTGGTTTTCTGGTGACAATAGAAACCACTCAAGCCTCTCCTCTGTTTTCTGTAGTGCTCATATTCATACTAGTCAGTTAATTAATGAATTTATCTATATTGTACATTAAAAAAATATGTCTGTGCCTAGAACACATGCTGATATTTAGGTCTGCATGATCTAGTGATTGACATGTTTTGATTCAGCAAGTATAACGTATTGAATAGTTTACCAGAAGATTTATTTTTAAATACAAAATTGGTCTTTTTTGACTTAATTACTTCACACTTTTTTCTTTTTTTTTTTTCATGCAGTATTTCCCTTTCATTTTGTCCATCCAAACTCATGAACTTGATCTGGGAGGGGATTTTTGAAGTTTCCACTTAACCTGAAATGTCAAACTTCCCTGCCCTCCTGACAGCAGTCCTGGTGCTGTGTGTGAGTTCGGTCAGAACTCAGAGCAATGTGAGTGGTCGAGACATCCTTTGGGGATGACGATCTCCACCCCGACCTGTACTGTCTCAAGTTTGGCCAGTTCCAGTCCTGCAGAAAACTCATTTCAGCTGTTTTGGTTACCTACCGATGTGCTGTGATGTATGTGGTGTTCATTGTATGATGTGCAGGCACGCACAGGCTTTTGCTTTTCCTCCTCCTCATGGCTCCTGTTTGGCTTTTTATGCTGAAAATACATGTTTCACTAAGCAAGCTGAAACATGGGCCTCCAGTTGCTCTGAGCTCCTTAGTGTGGCCCCCTCATGGTCTCAAAGGTGGCTGGAGGATCACTCCAGGACCTTGGCCTGGGAGATTATCTGTGGTTTCCTCTTAGGAGAGTGCCCAGATAGCCAACAGCTCCACAGGGGTACGGTGACTCGGTGACTCAGTGCCTCCACTGCCTGTGTTATCTCCCAGTTGTGCTAACTAAAGTAACTGATTTATTTTCCTCTCTGTCAGCCCTTGAAGGAACTGCTTGGTGCATGCAGTGCGGGCTTGGTGACCAGTTTTACCACTGCAGGTCAAAGTCACAGAGGTTGCAGACCCCTTTTCCCTAATCCATTAGAAAGCACAAGTTGCCCCATGGGGGATTATTTTTGCTACTCAGCATTGGCGCAGCCTGGGCACAGCATGTGTTAGCCAGTGAGAGACAGTTTACCTTCATATTGGGGCAGATCTATCCCAAGATTCCTATCTACCCTACCCTCCTGCAACTTAAAATTATTTCTTCTTTTGAGCTGCAATGACAGCTGAAAGATCTCAAGAATTAATGGAAAAAAAAGCCATAACATTCTTCTGTAGGAGCCTTCCAATGGGTTTATACACATATGCGTGTGTGTTTATGTACATACACAGGCACACACAGACTGCACCACTTCAGTGGGGGACTTTCTATTTTACATTCTACTCGGGCTAACATTTGCACTTTAATACCAGATATCACTGCAAGACATAATGAGGGTCATTAAATGTATTTATTAGCTTATTAAACTGAACTGCCTTCACTGTTGCAGCTGGCCTGTGTTTTATAGAAACCCCGGCAAATCCCCAAAGTCACACAACAGGAGCCCAACACACTTTAGCTGATAACAGTGTAAATATCAAATTTACTAGGGCTAGCAAGTGGCAAACAGTTCTGGTATGTTATTTAAAAACCTGCCATGAGGCATAGTACGTAATTCTCAACTCATAAGGGTAGAGTTGCTTTGGAAGGAAATATGGGAAAAATTTGATAGGATTTGGTGACATTTTCAGGGATACAGTTCAGTTGTAAGCAGTCAGGAAGCTCTTGGGTAGTAGCTGCAGGTCTGATTCAATGACCATTAATTAAAAGACTAAAGCTAATGGTTATACGGGTTGGTCTAAGATAGGTTTTAATTGTCTACATGAGATATATATACTTGAATTGCCCTTATCTTTATATGGAAAATAAGTTTATATTTTTAGTTAAGTTCAGGCAATAAGAGGGGGAGTGGTTGTTGGTTGTCTCAATGGGGTGTATCTGTATGTGCTCAGGTAAATGCATTTATGGTTTTCATCTAGGTAACGTGTCTTTCTCACAGGCTGTTGTCTGCAAGGTAGCTTTATCTCTGATTTTGAAGGCCTGAATGTTTCTTCTTTTGAACTGGAGTTCCTCATTGCTGGGTCTCTTTAGCTTCTTGGAGAAGCGGAGGCTGAGGGGTGACCTCATTCATGTTTATAAATATGTCAAGGGGGAGTGTCAGGAGGATGGAGCCAGGCTCTTTTCAGTGACGTCCACTGACAGGACAAGGGGCAATGGGTACAAGCGGGAACATAGGAGGCTGACAGAGCACTGGAACAGACTACCCAGAGAGGTTGTGGAGTCTTCTTCTCTGGAGACATTCAAAACCCGCCTGGATGTGTTCCTGTGTGACCTATTCTGGGTGATCCTGCTCTGGCAGGGGAGGTTGGACTGGATGATCTTTTGAGGTCCCTTCCAATTCCTAACAATCTGTGATTCTGTGATTTTAAACATTTGGGGGACTGTGATAACTGGCTCTAAGCATGGGTGAATGCAAGTGTGGTGACCACACTGCTCACCACCTCCTTCCAGGGGCTTGGCTGAGGGGAAACATTGCTAAGGAGCCTGGCTGCAGCAAAGACCCCTGACTGTGGAGATGGGCAGACCGAGCAGAGAGCTCTGCCCCCAGCAAAACACCAGGAGGGCTGGGCTCAGTCTCCCAGCCCCAAAGATGTCACAAAGGTTGGGATCCTGGAACTGCGCCAGGGTCACACCACCCTTTAACCCTCACTTTCTGGTAGTCCCACACGTGCAAGGATGATGGGAAAGGCTCCAACCCTCTCAGATATTTCTTGAGCTGTTCCTCCCTGGCAAAGATGAATGGGAAGTCCCCAGAGCGATCGGTAGACGCAGTATCCGCCACACTTCCGGTGCCTCTGCATCACCAAAAAGAAATCAGAAAGTGATTAGTCACAAGGAAGTACACTCTGTTTTTAAAAGCTCCTCTTATCCAAACAACCCCCTCAAACCTGGTTGGGAGGAAAATCTCCCAGGGCACTGGATGAGCAATGTAACCAGGTGAAGACAGAAAAGTTGCTCAGCCTCTGTGAGATAGCTGTGACTAAGAATCATGACCTCGCAAAGCCGCCGTCTACCTTAATAAAAAAAATAAATAAATCCCGCGTCCGTTTTCACTCCCATTAGATGGAATTCATGAATAGTTTCGCCTCACTTTCCATAAAGCAGAAGGAAAACCCCTGCTGAGGTATTTTTACACTCACTCTATCTCACTGTCCTGCTCTAACACCCACAGTTCTCCCGAAGATACAGTCACTGCTTATTCAAAGTTCAAGTGTGGGGGGACCTTGAGCTGTTCTGCCAAAAGCTTTCCCCTTCCCCCACCACCCCTGCCTGAATCACTGGCAGCAAACATAATGGCAAAGGGTGTCACATTCTTCTTACTGTAATTCTGTAAAACAGACTGGGATAATTTTCTAAGATTTCTTGTAAAGCTGGATGCAAGCAAATGCGTGTGTGTATGTGTACCCAATTGCCAGTAAATCATCTTAAGCTCACATGTTGGAAAAATTAATGGCTGATGTGGCTGTTTTCTCGTAATTAAGAGTGTGTATTTAAATTATAATTGAAGATTTATTTCTTCAGGCTTTGTTCTTTCAAACTCTTTGTTAAATTTCATACACAAACAGCACAAAAGTGTATCCCAGATAGCTGAAAGGCATGAATTATGAGTACCCACACCCCTATATATGCATTTTTTTAATGGCTTAGACTGACACAAGCCAGGAAATGCAGAGTTTGGATTTACATGGCCTTAATTCATACCTCTAAACACACGAACTCCTCTCTCTGTGGGGCTATATTTTAAAAATAGCCAACGGGACTTCAAATTTATGCACAGCCCTGATTATAGTGGCTCTTCCTTTTTCAGTTTTATATTTTACAGCCTTTCTTGTTAATTTTTCAAAAAATAATACTTTAGAAAGAAGGATTGGGAAAGGATTGCTTAATTTTCTATAAGACTAATGTTGTTTTGGAAGTGTTGTATTTTTTTTCATTTTAATATATCTCAGGCATGTGTATGTTTTATATGTTTTAATTAACACAATGAAAAATACTGTAACTAAGTTATCCTAGGACTCAACAGCTAAGAAATACCAGAATAAATTGTTTGCATAAGTACATTGAGATGGTTTCCACTTGGAGTCAATCCCCTTTTACTCTGGCACTTGCCCTTATCAGTTCCCTCTGCCCTCCCTGTCCTCCTGGGTCCCTGTCACCTTGGCCAGTCAAGTCCAGTCCTCCAAAACCCTCATCAGATCATGGCCTCTCACCCCTCTTGCCCTGTTTTTCCACCCTGCTCCTAAGCTCCTGGCTCATGAAAACCAGAGTCATCTCCCAGCTCTCCTATCAAAGCGTGGTCCTTACCAAAGACTCTGGCATATCACAGTGGAGGAAAATCAGCTGCAGATCATGCAATTATTTTGCAGGTACACAAATACACCTTCTATCAGCAGGTCTCCCACACGCTCCACCTGTCATCTGCCCAGGTCAGTAGAGGGTATAAATAGTCCCAGGTTGCTGTGAAGGACATAGAGGCTAAAGGCAAGAGATGAAAGAGAGTTTAAATCCAGCCTGGCAGTATAGGACACTTACTTGAGCTGAACAGCTGGGACACGCCAGACACCCCATGCCTGCACAGACCGGAACATTCATGTGCAGCAAGTGAGGCTGATGTGCTGCAGAAGCAATTTGTTGGAAAGATGTAGACATCTGGTTGCCTGAGCTGCTCAGCATTTGGAAATTGGAAGATCTCTGGTTCCAGAGAGGAAAAGGCTTACAGGTCTGGTGGGCCTGACTTAGGTAAAAAGCAAGAAATCAAAACTACAAGCCACTCTCCCCAGCCACTTCTTTCCTTGTGCATAAAGATGCACTTGTCCCTTCCCAGCTTGCTTTGCATGTTCATTTGGCCCTTAGGCCAAGAAAAGAAAGAAGAAAACTGGGCCCCTGACAAAGAGTCGATCTTTCTTCTAGGAAACAAACCTGAAATGATTTGACTGAAGAAGGAAGTAATAATCAAAGCTATGCTTTGCATGTGAAAGGGCCTTTCTCACCACACCGCTTCCCAGAGCCTTTCTCAGTCGAAGCTGGGTTAGAAGCAAGCAAAGCAGCACAGACAGGACCATGGCTGAAAGTTGTGGGACTTGTCTGGAAAGCAGCTGAATTCTGGTCTTCTCTTCTGTATTTTCCTTTTTTAACTCAGGGCCCAGACAGTTTAAAAAATGCATTACCAAGGCTCCCCAAAGATGGGCTGCAGTGTCATGCCCTTTCCTATACCGCCTGCTTTGCGAAATTTGTCCAGAAATGTAATTCTGAGAAAAGCCTGGGGAGACACATTATCCCAAGCAGAGTGCTGGCTGTCAGCAACGTGAAGCAAGGAGCAAAAGGACTGTCACCTGCAGCTTGAGATCTCCAGGGAAAGCATAGTTTCTGAATTTTTTGTAAGTAAACACGATTGCCTCAGAGAGACAGCTGACTCCATCTTTGGTTTCCCGTGCAACACCTGCAGCTGCACACGTTTGGCTAAAGTTTGGGTCAAAAAAAGGGTAACATTAATATAATCAAAAGTAATGTAATGAATTTAACTGACTGAATGGTTTCTAAACAGCCCAAGGTCTTTTGGGCTGTGGACTGCTGGGATTCTGGGCCTGAAACTTGTCAGTCTTTTCCAGAAATGCCAGTGGGTGTTAGAAAGGATATTGAATATATCCTCACTGACAGCTTGATTGACCCTCTCTTCCCAGGGAGCCTAGGAAGGCTTCCACCCACGTGAAGACATTTCCAGCATCCTCAAAAGATGAGCTTATGGTTTCAGCTCTTGTTCCCTCCCCATTTCCCACCAGGGAGAAAGGGACCAGTTGCTGAAGAACACAGTCCTGGCATTGCCCGCTGTACAGCTGAACACAAATAGCATGCAGGACTCACACACTGAAAAGAAACATCTCCAAATCATATGCTGAATATTCCCTTAGGTCTATATCACCTTGCTTACTCTGTTCAGTTCCTTAAGATGCATTTTTATTCCCAGCTTTGTTTATGGCATCTTCCAGAGCGCTGCCAATTCCTCTCCATCAATCTGTTTCTTAGGTTACATCTCTCAATACAGATCTTCTCTATGGCTGAACGGATGTGCCCTCCCTCCCAGCCTCACACCTTCTCATAAATCTTTGAAAATCTGATGATGATAAAGCAGAGTTTGTTGGTTATTCTCCCCTCACTGGCAGGTAAATAAGCCTCAAGGAACAAGGAGCTTTCTGCACAGCCTCCCCTCCACCATGATGTCCGAGAGTACAGAATAAAAAAAAAATAGTGCTAGAAAGCCAAGGAAATAAGACACTCTGCAAATTCAGGTAAAAGGTTTCTTTACTCTAACTGCTTTGTGTGATCAGGAGCACCGGTGAGGTGGAGAAGCCATAGAAGCTGTTTTCTTACTTTTTGGCAGAGGCAGCATCGATTGGCTGGGTTTAATACAGTACCACTTATGACAAGTATATGCAAAACTGCTGCGGGCAGTAGAAAATTGCTTGCCACGTCAACAGATTTTACGCAGAATAAGCCATTGGGTTTGGATGCAGATTCAGGGTACTGCATGAGAGGAGGCAGGGATGAGAGCTTCGTGGTGCTTGTGTGCATGTGTCTGTTCCCAGTACCTCTCTCTACAGAGCCAACAACACAAACTGTATCATTCCAAACTGAAGAAACTCAAAAAAATATTGTCAGAAGCAACTTGTGTGCACAAGAAATAACAAATTTAAAAACCAAATTGTATTTTTTTAATTTTTTACTTCTAGTCCACTCAAGTTTCAGTTGTTTCAAAGGACTTTCCTAAGAAAGAAAAAAAAAACCAGAAAGAAAAAAGCCCGAGCAGCAATTTGAGCTTGTGCTTTGTGTGAATGTCTCAAACTTAAGCTTGTGAAAGTATTTTGCTTTATCTTTGATTCAAGATGCAAGCTGTTCAGTTCAGTAACAGCTCAGAGCCTACAAGATATCACATGGTTTGCTCCTGTAACCCAGGCACTGAGCTATTTTTATTATCCTGGATTTTTTTTGTTTATATCCCAGTAGAAGAGCTTTTTTAAACTCATTGATACACTTTTTGGGTATTAGCCATTGGGACACTGAGTGCACAGGTGCTCTGAAAGACCTGCAGTATTAGGTTACAGAATAGCTCTGATGTGATCTTTTGACTTTTAGGTCTGATTGCTAAAAAAAAAAAGAAAAAGCAGCAATTGTCTACATTTCATTAGAACTTTCCATGCAGCAAACAGGCCAGAAGATTTTCTTAATCCTATATGTTTCATTTTGGGACCTTATGTGTAATACCAAACAGATTAAATGAATCACTCCCTGATTCAGCATATGCAGACCCTTGCTGTTGAAGTTTCCCAGTCAATCCATTCTCTTCCCCCCAGACATAAATAAAGTCAGGAGTGGAAGATTCCCTTCAAGGAAATTTATCTCTTTGACAGTCAAACAGGTGGCGAAGTTAATGCGAAGTCTCAAGAGAACTTGGTTGGTAAGAATGGCCCGGCAATAACTAACCACAATGATTTACAAGGGACTAAATTGCCAGATTAGGCCTTGATAATTTTTCAACTCTTGACTTCATTATTACCTTGTGGATCTGGATCTTACATCACCTCTAGGAATGCCTGGGATCAAATTAAAGTGGAAACACCTGGCTGAAAGTCAGTTCAAAACACAGATTTAAGAACTAGGGGGCTATTTTCATGTGCTGGATCTGCTTTTCATGCATGGTAGACAGCTATAAAATTCTGTTTCTCTGTGTTTGAGCTTTATTTTCAAATACCAGTTTGCCTTGCATGTGTGCTTCCTAATAACCACTGCTCTTCGCAAATGCACTCACTGCTCAGACATCTACAGATCTGACATGTGAAGCAGATTTAGTAGTTAAATGAAGTGCCCAAGTGAGGTAAAGTGCAAACTCAAAGACTTAGACCAGAATGAAAAATCCGTGGTTTGATCTAACACAGCATGACTATCTAGGGAAGAAGGCAGAGATACTCAAGCAGCAAAGATTTGCAAAGAAGTGACATGATTCAGTAGTTTAAGATGACATGCAAACCATTTCATTTTTAGTAACGTTTGAGATCCAAATAACAGTTTCGACCAGAAATTTATAGCCTGAACAATCCAGTGGAATGTTCAGAGGCACAGCCAGCAGTGATTTAATGGCTGGAGACACAGTATCACCACAGAGTTCTGCTTGAGGAGGGTATCCTGCAAGCCTTTATGCCTTCCTCCCCTTTTCATCCCAGTTGTCCTTCTCCAGCTCTTCTGCTCAGCTGGGGAGATGCAGCCTGATTTGATGGCTGGGTTACCATGAGCCAGGGATGGCAGCACTGGCACAGGTCAGGCAAAACCTTATGACAGAATGGTGGTAGGACCCTTACATGGTACACCAGGTGGAAAGTCAACAGTTTGTCAGAACAGACTGCTGTCAGGCCATCTAATGAGAAGACAGCTATTTATAAAAGAGAAATCCTTCAGGTTTGTTCTGCTGCTTACTGGCACACAAGCAGTGGCTATTTCAACAGAGAAAGCTTCCGCCTCCCAATAAGTCCCAGCAATATTAACAAGAGCCTGCCTGGATGACTTCAAGTGACAGATCTGGCCTAACAACCTTGATCCTTGAAGAGCAAGTGGTGAAGAAGCACCAGTGAGCAGAATATGCTGTTCAGAGATCAGGATACTTGCGAGGCTGGGAAGGGCTTATCTCCATGTTTCAGCAACTGATGCATTTTTTTGTCCTTTTGAAGGGGTGAAGTCCTCCCATGTGTGGTGCCATTCTGTTTGAAAAGCTGAGTGTGCAACTAGCTTCAACCTGGGGAGAAGTCAAAGATGTTTGGCAGAAAGTGGCTGCTCATGGGGGCACTCAAGCTACCTGCAGGCACCGCTCTGCCTGAGGGGTCAGAGATTTCTAACACCTCTCCTATGAGGACAGGCTGAGAGAGCTGGGGTTTTTCAGTCAGAAGGAGAAAAGGCTGTGGGAAAACCTATACGATAGGGATAAATTTTTTAGCAGGACTTGTTATGATGCGGCACGGGGTAATGGTTTTAAACCAAAAGAGGATTTTGATTAGATATAAGGGAGAAAATTTTTGCAATGAGTATGGTAAAACACTGAAACAAGTTCCCCAGAGAGATGGTAGATACCTTATCCCTGGAAATATTCAGGTTGGATGGGCTCTGAGCAACCTGATCTGGTTAAAGATGTGCCTTCTCACTGCAGGGGGATTGGACTAGATGACCTTTAAAGGTGCCTTCCAACCCAAATCATTCTACGATTCTATGATTATCACACTCTCTTTTTCTTCCAGGTGAAATAGGTACTAGGATATGTGCTGTCTGCCTATGGCCTTGTGTTTGCTTTTTCCAGGGCTAGAAATGCTTTCATAGGGCTGTAGGTGGACAATGCAGCACAACTGCTCAAGGAACAACTTCTCCAGCCCGCAAGACAGAGCTAGAAAAATCACCCTCATGCATGGGCTAGCATGCAAGTGTTAACTATCACCCCTATTTTGTTGTTGGCACTTGAAACTTCCCAGTGGAGGTCATGAGAGAAGCAAAGGCACAAAGATGATAGCAAATAATTTCCCTTTTCTCCTTGTGAGAATGACACAACAGATGGGGAGCTCTTGCATTGCCCATGATGTTCGGTTCCTGGACCCCTGGGGTCAGACCAGTCACCCCCAACAGGGAGAGGAGGTGAGGATGCAGCACCTCAGCAGGTGAGAAACCTCAGAGCCCTCACCGTAACACTGAAGTTGTCCTCAGGGAATGGGACTCGAGGAAAAACTCCAGACAGTGACAGAACAGGAAGTTACAGCAGCTGTAGGAGCTGTGGTTAATGGATTTCCCAGTGGGGCTTTAGCTTTTACTCTGCCTTGTTCCCTCTGGCCCAGAGTGCCGTATTAGTTTCTCTGTTTCCCAGCCATCCCAGTCCCACAAGCTGTTGTGTGTAAGAATTTTCAAGGCAGCAGATTGTGTCTAGAGACCCCAGTGAGAGAATAATTTTAGGTCCAATTCCAAATATTTAGTAACAAAGGCTCAGCTTCCCAAGGTGAATCCCAGGAACACTGACAGCATCTCCACATCTGATCATTCAAGTATCAAGAGGAAGGCAAAAATGAAAAAACGGGGGTTTTTTTTGAGAAAACAAGAAACTTGGGACCCACAAGCTCAAGAGTTGTAGAATTTCATGTGCAGTTTTTTCCCTTCAAGAAAAAGGCTGATGTTCTTATTAGATGCTCTAGGTCTTTGGAGGAGAACCTTCACAGTGGACTAAAAATATTTCTAATACCAAAAGAGCCAAAGAAAATTAAAAGCTGCTTGTTGGATACTCTAGGAACACTTACGTCAAAGTCTATTGTACTTGACAACTTCATCTAAAATCTTGCATCTTTTCCAGAAATGGGGAACTTGGGCACAATTTTTCTTTCAGTCCCTGTCCCAGACCAACTTGACCTTGACAGTGGCTTGGTGAAAGTTACTACTGCTTTCTTACAGTAAAGGAGAAATGAATTGTTTCCTTGAGAAAACACCATCTCACCAACAGCTGTGGCTCAGAAGTGGTCTGCCTATAAATAAGGATTCCATATTAAAATATAGTTCAAATTATTTTTTAAAGTTTACTCCCAAAGCTTCAGAGACTTGCCATTACTGCAGAGAGCTTAGTTTGTTCCCTCATCTAGCGAGGACAATTACACATCTCTTAATTTCTTTATTTATTCTAGTTTGCTACATAAAACAAAAATGTGAAAGAATGCTAAACCAGACTGAACCATTGCTTGAACAACCTTCATTTTCAGAATCACCCTGGTATTCCTTAGAAATTCTCAGTTTAGCCCTGGGACTTACAAAGTGCCTGATTTTGCACGTGCTAACAGATGATATATTATGTGAGTCGCATGTTATTTTTAAATGTCAAAATTGTTAGTTAAACAATTAGAGAAGTGGTCACTTCTGTAAGTTCAGAAATAAAATATAGAGACCAATTGTTTAAATTATTTTTATTTTGAGTCACTGCAAGCAATGAAAAGCTGGCATTTCTTATCAAGTTGTTTAGATTGTGGAAACAAGTGAGAGATGAGAAAATCCATGTATCAATGTTTTTGCTGGACTGTTCTACTTTATGATCCCTCCACTGGAAGCCTTGGTCTCATCTGCCTCACACTTATTTCCCACCACTGTGAGCACTTGCTGAACAAGAAGCTGGCAACCCTGAGCATTTCAAGCATCGCAGTTCACAGGCAAGCCCTGGGAAAGCGGAGGCCTTGAGGAAACACTGGTCCCTTGGAACCGTATCTGCATTAGGGCTCCCACTGATGCTACCAGAAGCAAGGTTGAGCTAACAGGAGTAAAGAGACAAAAACTGGTGATGAAAACTCTGTGCAGACACCCATAAAACAATGAGCACTAACTTGATTTGGGGCTTTTGGGGAGATCTGAATCGTATCCTCTCCTCCAATCCTGCTGTTAACATGAAACTCCTCACCTTACACGCTGGAGGTTTAAGTAGCCAGGAGATCATTTCTAAAACATCTGGAAAGGTCAATATTCCTGCCTCTCAGGGTGGCGGGAAAATCTAACATCCTAATCACCCTGGCCTGCTTCCGCCTGCCCATTAACTACTGACGTATGTAAAGACTTAACTTGTATCAAGTAAGGTTTGTTCTAAACAGTGGATCAAAATGTTCATCCCTGTTAAGAAAATAGAACAAGTTTAAGCTAACTTTGCTTATCTGTAGCTTAAGTGGATGCGCACCAATGAAAGTTTGAAATTACCTTCTAAGAGCTTGTTTAGATGTGACAGTTGATGTAGCCAAGAGCACGACAGGCATTCAGAACACACCGGCTAGTCCTGACTAAGTCCCAGAGCACAGAACTTCTTACCCTAGAGCATTGCTCTCCTTTGAGTCCGGTTGAAACAGTTTATACTTACTGCAAAGTACAAGGGTACAAACACAGGCACACGCTTAAGCATAGTTATTCCAGAATAACTTCTGAGCAGGCATGTGTGTAGACAAGCACCAGTAGACAAGCTCAGGACTACGGCTGCCTGCAGCTGCAAGGAGAAGGGAGGGCTGGACGTCAGCACACGAGCAGGACGCTGTGCACGCACACACTCTGTAACAGGAACTGCTAGTGTGAGGTACAGAGAGGAGATCCCTAGAGCTGCCTTAGCACCCCATTCTTCCTCTCCCACTAGAAGTCCTTCTCTGGATACAGCTACTAGCTTTCCTAATGGTTCGGCTCTAGCTATTCCCTATGTCTTGCTGTCACAGCGGCTTTTATCAACAATTGGATCAGGCAAGAAAGGCTCCGCTTATCCCAGTACCACAGACACTGTCTAGGCACATTGTTTAGCAAAATCTTTTCAATCAGGACAAGATAGCATTTTGAAGGCAGTGTGGTCAGCCTTTACAGACAAGGTTGTGTTTAAAGGTATCATTATTTTTTCAAAATACATTGTGGCTCCTTGATTAAGAGCTACAGTCACCCTGCTTATGAAGAGGGGAACAAACACCCTGCCAATTTAACTTACGCACAAACACACATGCACACACACAGACACTTGATCCTGACTTCTGCACATTCATCATTTAGCTCAAAAGCTTTTTTTTTGTGGAAGTAATGAATCGTTTGTGTATTGCCAGCATTAAACAGATAGACAAGTATGTAAGCTGGAATGTTATTTCCCAAGTTATTTTAAATATTTGGATTGTCCACTTAAATTATGTTTAAATAAAATTAGTATGAATTTCTTAATTTCTTTGATGGCACGATGAAGCCATACTTTCATCATTACATACATCGGAATTTAATGGCCAGGCTGAAACACTACAGGCTAATCAGGGTACCAGGGTTTTGGGGTTTATGTAACTCCATTTCTAACTTTGTTGGAGACCGTCCCGAGACTTCCCCACTTTTTTTGCAAGAGAAGGGAGTAGCTGTGCAACTAAAGATCTGGAATTTAGGGGCAGGAGCTTCATGACAAAGTAAACCTTAAATTAGGTGCCCTCATCAACCAGTACTGCCTAACTTGCTGTTCCGGGGTTGTTAGAAGACTTATCCATGTGATAGACAGATTTATGTCCTGTTTGTGGGGTATGAACTTGGCAGCAATGGAAAACTGAGCAGGGACTCAAAACTTCTGTACTTGGAAAATCTGGATTTAAAACATTAATGGACAGAAACACACTCTAAACCTAAATACTTATCAGATTACCATTTATATTATGATCATCTGTTTTGGTTAAACAAATGCTCAGGACTTGTCTACTCAGAGACATACAGAAAAATTAGAAATCACATTCAGAAGTTCATGCTTTTATATGCATTAAACTCTTGCACAGATGCATGCTTTTAGAACCATAGTGGTCTGTAAATTAACCTTTTAATTTATGTGCATTTGCTACATTTTTTCCCAAATTGCTCCTGAAGCCAAGGCTCATCAGTGTATGTCTACACACAAAAGTTACGGCAGACTATGATGGTGTTTGAATGTAAAGAATAATGCTTGCTCCTGAATTATTTATTCATCATGAAGCAGAAGGGTGATTAGCTTACCTCATTTAAAGGTCTTCTGCACAAGTCATTATGATGTAAGCTGAAGTACGCACTTATTGTATGTTAACAATTCTACATGCACCACCTGAACAGGTCTAGCAAGGCATGGAGGAAAGAACAATTTATACTCTATGGAGCATCTAGGTTAGATACCCCAAGCTGCAACCATGTTAATACATAAAATAATCAACAAGTGCATGGTGCAGGAAACTACTAACACCAAAAGCAAAGATACTTGAAGCCCAAACTTGTCTTATCTCACTGCGGCTACTTAATGGGTACAGCCAGTTTAGAAGCCTGGCAACCCCAGATGCCTTTCAAAGACTAGGGAATGGAAGAGAAGGAAGACTCACTTTGGGAACAGCTTAGATTTTAGAGATAAGTTTGTTCCCCCAGACATCTCTAATATAAAACAGAGGGAAAGTCTAAGTTTTCAGGCTCCTATTTAGCTATTTAAAGTTAATGATATTAATTCAGGCTCCACTATCAACTGGGACTGTCCATGTAGGAGATTGGTATAGAAGATATGAATTCAGATTACTCTGCATTTCCTTCCTACACAGTCAAGTTTTTAAGATATGTTAATTCACTTTCATAGCATGAAATGCTACTAACCAGAAACCAGCCTCCCTTTTTTCTTAAAGAATCTGACAGTCACAGAATAACTGAGACTGGGAGAGGCCTCTGGAGGTCACCTGGTCCAACTCCACTGCTCAAGCACAGCCACCTAGAGCTGGTTGCCCAGGACTGTGTCCAAATGGATTTTGAATATCTCTAAAGATGGAGACTCCACAGCCTCCCAGGGCAGCCTGTGCTCAGTCACCCTCGGTAAAAAAAAAAAGTTTCCTGATGTTCAGAGGGAAGCTCCTGTGTTTCACTTTGTGCCCCTTGACTCTACACCTGACACTGGGCACCACTGGGAAGAGCCTAGCTCTACAAAAGGGTTTATGTGGACATTTACTTGGGAACTACACAGGCAGAGTCTCAAAATGTAAGCTGAGGAGTAAGCTACCACAAAGTAAGCCTCACTGTGAACACACTTCTGATATACCAGTTACATTGCAGCAACTGCCTGTGTGCATACACTTACCCCGGGATGAATGTGAGGAATTTTATTTCTCTTGCAACTTCTGAGCTTTGGTTTAAACAGAACACGTGTAATACCTTAAGGTATCATTCCTCTAAGCAAATACAAATCATAATGTATGTCATCCAGACATTTTTCTATAGTGAAGAAGCGGCCAGTTTCTGTGCTGTGAAGAGCACAGCTAAAACTCACCAAAAAAGCCCAAGTCTGTAAATCAAGTAACTCCTATTTCTCTCCATTGACTGCTAACCCTAGAGCACCACTGAAGACGCACAAAGGGTGTGGTTTGTCCTGCTTACTGCAAAGCACAATGCCTTAGAATATTCTTCAAACACCTTGCTTACATGACTGTAAGATTAGCACTATTAATATAGAAGCATTCTGAGAAAACGTTCATCATCTGCCTACCTCATCTAGCTATTACAGCAAGACAAAGAGAGGAAGATACCAAGAGTCTCCTCACAAGCACTTAAGCAATTCTCACCAGATCTACAAGGTATCTGGTATTCTTTCTCTATATGTATCTAATTGACTTTTGAATAAGGTATTAAAAGTTAAGGGTCTGAACAAGTTTTAGAAACATGCTCACTAGTCACAAGCCACCCCTCAGCCCCACGGTTCAAAAACCGAGATGGATTACATTTCTGGAACGGTAGTAAATTCAGAGAAACCACAGGATCAGGATGAAAATGCATTTGACAAAGTAGAACTCTACAAGCCTTGAAACTTGCTTTTTAAGGCTGTAGCCATTGTAAATGTGTAGGATGCTTTATAGAAACTTGGTATTACTAGTCAGCTTCTTATTTTCTGTATGCTGTCAGGCTAATAAGTGTCTCAAGTATCAATATCTCAAACTTTCAAAGTTGCTTCTTAGTTCAAGACAGCCATATAGATTGAGACATCTTAGAAAAGCAAATCTGCATTAAAATGATGCTATGTAATAGCATGAAATTTGCTGTACTTGCTTTTGGTGACTTTGCTGTTAGAACATGGATGTTAATTTGGCCCTGGGGAAGTCATTAAGAGGCTTTTTCAAAAGAACATGGAATTTGGAGTAAGGGTTAATGTAAACAGTTTCTTCTATTTCAAATTAATTTCTAAACAGGCTTAGTTAACAACTCTTTTCTCCACACAGACATCTAATTTTTTATTTTATATGTATGCTATAGATATATATATATGCGCAGTAATAATAACTACAGCTGTAATGAAGCTAAATTCACTAAAACTTCATCCCTACCATGACATTTTTATGTAGAACTAAATGAAGCTCCACAGAAACTTAAAAGAAATATTCTTCAAAAGCTCTTTGGCCAGGTAAACTGAGGAAGTGTGGCCTGGATGACCAAGTAGTGAGGTGAGTCACTAACTGGTTGAAGAGAAGAAGTCAGAGAGTTGTGGTCAATGGGGCAGAGTCCAGTTTGTGGCCTATAACTAGTGGGGTCCCTCAGGGGTCAGTGCTGGGACCAGTGCTTTTCAATATATTCATCAATGACCTGGATGTGGGATTAGAGAGCACTGTCAGTAAGTTTGCTGATGACACAAAGCTGGGAGGAGTGGTTGACACACTAGAAGGCTGTGCAGCCATTCAGAGAGACTTAGACAGGTTGGAGGGCTGGGTGGGGAGAAATCTTATGAAGTTCAACAAGGGCAAGTGTAGAGTTTTGCACTTGGGAAAGAATAACCCCATGTGCCAGTACAGGTTGGGGACTGACCTGCTGGAAAGAAGTGTAGGAGAAAGGGACCTGGGGGTTCTAGTAGACAGCAGGATGACCATGAGCCAGCAACATGCCCTCGTGGCCAAGAAGGCCAATGGCATCCTGGGGTGTGTTAGAAGGGGAGTGGCAAGTAGGTCAAGAGAGGTCCTCCTGCCCCTCTACTCTGCCCTGGTGAGGCCGCATCTGGAATATTGTGTCCAGTTCTGGGCCCCTCAGTTCAAGAAGGACAGGGAGCTGCTTGAGAGAGTCCAGCACAGGGCAACTAGGATGATTAAGGGAGTGGAACATCTCCCTTCTGAGGAAAGGCTGAAGGAGCTGGGTCTCTTTAGCTTGGAGAAGAGGAGGCTGAGGGGTGATCTCATTCATGTTTATAAATATGTCAAGGGAGAGTGTCAGGAGGACAGTGCCAGGCTCTTTTCAGCAACATCCAATGAAAGGACAAGGGGCAATGGGTACAAGATGGAACACAGGAGGTTCCACAAAAACACTAGAAAAAACTTTTTCACTGTGAGGGTGACAGAGCACTGGCACAGGCTGCCCAGGGAGGTTGTGGAGTCTCCTTCTTTGGAGGCATTCAAAACCCGCCTGGACGCGTTCCTGTGAGATCTGCTCCTGTGATTCTGCTCTGGCAGGAGGGCTGAACTAGACGATCTTTTGAGGTCCCTTCCAACCGCTAAAATTCTGAGAGTCTGTGAGGTATTTTACTGATGAGTTTAGAAACTAGAGAAAACTGTCAGCTCCCAAAGCCTAATTTCATAGTACTTACCGACATATTTAGGAGATTGTCAGCTATGTGGCTTACAGTGCAAAGTGGATACAGGAATTCAGCAATAAGTATTTGAACTGTTTTGATACTGAAGAGCTACAGTAGTTTGCATTACTTTAGTCTATAAATGAAACATTCCAATAACTTTTTTAAGGAAAAGGTGGCTCACTTTAATAACCACAGGCATTGGTCACTATTTAACGAACATTCTAAAAAAGTAATCACAATTTGTCCAATAGTTGTTTACAAGTGGATGGTATACATTAAGATACAGAGGTAGAAGTTCACTGTTACAATGCTTCACTAATACAGATTACCAAATTCAAGGCACAAAATTGTTTGCTTTACAAAAAATACTGTAAAAATGTCATTTGCTGTTCTACAATGTGAGTACAACTCAAAAAAATCTTTACACCCTTCCATATTCTGCATGTAGAATTTCATCAGGCATTATTCTATTTTTCCTTTGCTAATAATTGGCATACGACCAGCACTTACATAAACAGTTTGTATCTCAGCTGAGTTGCTTTGTCTTTTAGGCACAAGTCCAGTTACAGAAATTTAATACAACAGCTTCCTCAGAGGGTGGGAGAACTCTGTCGGAAGTAAGGGTGAGGAGGAAGAAAAGAAACATAGTCTATAACAGTAGATTGGACTCCGAAATACAGAGGGAAACAGAACAGAGCATATTTTGAATCAAGTGACTCAAAAAAAAGTCAGTTTAACTCATTGATTGCATTCCTAGAAAACCAGATGCCCAGTACAAGTTTGCTCTGAGACTAAGACATTCACTTGCCTTTGAATCAGCAGAGATGTACTAACTTTTTATCTTTGTTTAAACAGAACACACACAATTGCTACAAAAGAAAATTATACCACAATTTGGCCATGTGTCCTTTAGAGAGCTTGAGTGAACAAGTGAAGAGATGCATTCAAAAACCATCCTTGGATTTGCTAAGAGGTCATGAGTAATAGCTTAAGTCACAAGATTCCTCTTCCCCATCCCAAATAACACCGGGAAAAGACAAGCAACTTCTGAAACACTGCATCTTCTAGTTGGAGACAGCTCTTACAAGCCTTGGGAGGCTGAGGAAGAGATATCACCCAGTGCAACCCTACAAGTAGTATGACTAGTTTACTGTACATACAGTGATATTCTAAATGACAATGGTGGCAGCTACATTGTAAATCCACTTTGCTTACCTATCACATTTTCCAAGTACTCTAGTCAGTTTTATTTACAGTATATAAAAAACATCATTGATTTTTAGAGCTCCATACACAGGTTTAGGACCCAAGAGAATGCCACAGTTAAGATGTTGACATTTGCATCCGCTAGACACAAGTGCACTTCACAATTCAGTCACATAACCTTAGCGTATTCACCTATAAGTGTTAGTCCATCTAAAATAGTGTTAAATTCCATTTTTTGCTTCATTGTTGTTTGTAGCCTGCTTCCTCTGAGCGATGAAAGGGTACATACACTTGTCTGCTCCCAAAAATCGGTACATGCATACAACTGCTTCAAAGGGCAGAATACTGTGAAAAAGAGATTATAAAACTGTTAGCATAAAACAAAACCTCTGCTTACACGAGGTATTTGGTCTACTTAAAACCAACATAACAGCTACTGGAGAGGTTTCTCAAGGGACTCAAAGGACTTTTATTCACAGGGATACTTACAGAGATAACTGGAATTCTAGAGTCCAAACCACACAGACAAGGAGAAAGAAGGAAGCTATTTATTCATATGCCTCCTGGTTAGACCAGATTTTCTGCTGCTCCTTCATAACCAATGTAATAACTTGTTTTAAAGATGTGGCAGAGGGTGGAGTGAGAAAGAGGGGTGGCAAGGGCATCACTGAAGGCCTACTAAAAGCATTTGCACAAAGTCAATCGGCAAAGGTCATCAGACATTCAAGGTGTTCTTTAATATAGGATTAGTATTAGTTAACACCATTCTTTGATCACCAGATGTCTAACAATCTTGATTTATATTCTAAACTCAATCATCCATACTCAAAAAGAGAGGTCCAAAGTAAAGAGTTCAATTTCCTTTCTCCACCTCCAGATAAAATTTCAAGAGGTGACTATAAGACAGATACCTGGCTACAGAGCCTCTCCTTCTTCCCACATCCACAAAATATTACTTTTATTTCAAGTGGCCTACTCAGGGGGCTGTAGTGAAGGACTAAGATGGGATTTTCTCAGGTCCTAGAAATAGCAGCAGGCACTCATTCAGTGAAAAGCAGTGCACAAGATGTACCTGTTAGAAGTAATGAACACTGAAACACTAATGACCAATGAAGCACTGAGAAGTAGATGTCACTGGTACGGTTGTCCTCACTGCCACTAGTACTGCTCGTGCAGTAGTGACTGTAGGGCCTTTGATCTACATGCCATCGCCTGGGGCGTGGATTATGCAGAAGCTTTGATCTCCCTGTTGGAAGCTGAAGTGTTGAACCACGACAACCCAAAGGGCCTTTGATGTGATGTCTGCAAAGGCACTGCTTGTGCAGAAAGCACTGAAGCACCCTCTGAGCTTGTGGCTGAAGAAAGTAGTTCTGAAAGATGCTGACAGTGGCCTTGATTTGTTGGAAGGGACAAATACATACTACTCTCTTCCAGGAAAGAGGTGAGCGGTGAAGGGTCATTTAGTCTTTGATGAGCCTGTCCACCATGAGAGACTCGAGGCAGGGGAGAATCACTGCCTTGCAAGTTAACCAAAAGTCACCAAGAATCTCAGTTTCAACCATCCCTTGCAGAAGGAAAATAAGACAGTGCTATATTTCAAAGGTTCCTCCTACACACTACAGTTTTGAAACAAAAACATGGACAGCTGTGTAGCTGTTCTCTGTAAACTAGAATGCGAGTGACGTTGCATCAGTGGAATTGAACCAACTCCTGTATTACCCCACATCATTGAAATGTCAGCCTGGCTACAGATTAAACAGTTCTCATCAAAAAAACCTGTAGTGTGATAGACAGAAAAAAGGAGGTAATTCCTTTAAATAGCCCTTCCTCCGAACTTAAGACTCAAAGTTTGTTTTGAATACTCAGATTTTTCAGATTATCTGCCATATCTGTGCAAGTCCTACAGAATTACCAAGGGAAAATCATGCATGACCAATCTGATAGCTTTTTATGATATCAACTGGCTGGTTAGATGAGGACAGAGCAGTGAATGTCATCTACCTTGACTTCAGCAAGGTTTTTGACACTGTCTCCCATAACATCCTCATTAGAAAACTCAAGAAATAGGCAGTGAGGTGATTTGAGAGCTGGTTGAGTGACAGAGACCAGAGGGTTGTAATTAATGGAGTAGGGTCGAGTTGGAGGCCTGTAACCAGTGGTGTTCCCCAGGGGTCAGTACTGGGCCTGATCTTATTTAACATATTCATTACTGACCTGGATGAGGGGACAGAGTGTATCCTCAGGAAGTTTGCTGATAATACAAAACTGGGAGGAGTGGTTGACAGAAAGGGTGTGCTGCTGTCCAGCATGATCCGGACAGGCTGAAGTGCTGGGCAGAGAGGAACCTGATGAGGTCCAACGAGGGCAAATGGAAAATCCTGCACCTGAGCAGGAACAATCCCATGCACAGATATAAGTTAGGGGTAGACCTGCTGGAAAGCAGCCCTGAGGAGCAGGATCTTGGGAGTCCTCGTATACAATAAGTTAATCATGAGCCAGCAATGTGCCCTTGTTGCCAAGAAGGCCAATGGTATCCTAGAGTGCATTAAGAAAAGTGTGGCCAGCAGTTCAAGGGAAGTCATTCTCCCCCTCTACTCTGCTCTGGTGAGGCCACATCTGGAATACTGTGTCCAGTTCCGGGCTCCCCACTTCAAGAGAGACAGGGTACTACTGGAAAGAGCCCAGCAGAGGGCAATGAAGATGATTGGGGGACTGGAGTATCTCTCGTAGGAGGAAAGGTTGAGAAAGCTGGGACTATTTAGTCTGAAGACTGAGAAGATACCTTATCAATGTCTATAAATACCTAAAGGGTGGGTGTCCGTAGGATGGCATTGGGCTCTTTTCAGTAGTGCCCAGTGACAGGACAAGGGGCAACAAGCACAAGCTGCAACACAGGAAGCTCCATCTAAATATAAGGAAAAACTTTACTGTGAGGGTGACCGAGCACTGGAACAGGCTGCCCAGGGGGTTGTGGAGTCTCCTTCCTTAGAGACTTTCAAAACCTGCCTGGATGCTGCCCTGTGTCATGTGCTCTAGGCAAGGCAGTTGGACTAGATAATCTCTACAGGTCCCTTTTAACTTCAACAGTTCTGTGATTCTGCAGGCAGAGGCTCCTACACACTGGTTCTAGAGATAAAATAGCTAGAGGTTCCTTTGCTGGAAGCTGCCTCATGCCCCATTCCTAAGGAAGAACCTAAACCATGGAAATAAATCTATTGAAAAGAAAATAGGAATCTAGGTAGGATGAAAGATACCAGGAGGGTAAAACAAGGATGCATAATACATGGCATTTCAGTTTTATGGAACTTCCCAAGCAAGCAATCTATACTCATGCCAGCCAAGAGACTTGTGAATTCTAACAAAACAGCACTTACTGCCTCTGTAGGTGGAGGGTGTTTATAGATCCAGAAAGTGGAACTGCTCATGTATTCTGTAGATAGTATTATTCTGTGGATTGTATTGCCAAACTGGCACTTCAACTCTTACCTTTTCATGAAGGTGACCATATACATGAGGCGAGGTGTGCAGATCATTGGCTGGTCTGTAAGGATAGCTCTCATAGCCTGCTTCACACAGTATTCTGGTTTCAAGGGTGGAAGGAAAGGCTCGATTTCTTTTCTGAAATATGCGATTAAGACAGATTAATCAGATACATAAAGGACCACAGACTTCAGTGATGCGTTCATTAACTCACTTTCTTTCGAATGGCTCAGCAAGGACAATGACTTCAATCTTTTTATATTCACTGTTAAGTTATAAAGGCTACACTAGAGCTCAAAACTTGTGTTGCCTAAGCACAAAAGGACAGAAGATATTCCAATGAATTCAGAAAGTCCCTGTTCCGAGTTGAACACTACCGTACATGAAAGCAGATAACAGTTATTGAAACATTATCTTAACAGTTTAGTTACCTTCGAGCACTTTTATGACACTGCAAACAGAGCAGAAAGAATTTTACTCACCTGATCCTGCATCCTCTAAACATTCCTGTATCTACAAGGTAAGGGCAGACTAAAGTTGTTTTGATTCCATCCTTTTCAGCAGCCTTCAATTCATGGCTCAAAGACTCATGAAAACCTACAGCTCCGAATTTGCTGGCGCAATAATCCTGAAGAGGGAGGGGGAAAAAAGCAACTTAAAAAGGACAGATATTTTGGCTTTGAATATGAATTCATATAACTGAGGTGATTCTGCACAGATTTTCAAAGCAACAACAAAAGACACCCACTGAACAGAGCATCACATCAACTCATTTATCACTTTACTTTTGAGACAATTAGCACAGAATACTGAAAGCAAGAAAGCTCACTGTAGGAGGATATTACCTTGGATTCAAGTTTTTGAATCTGGCAGGCTCACATGGCAAGTTACTCCAATTACCTGTTTGCTTAATATTCAATGCTACAACAAAGGACCAAGATACCTAATACTAATTTCGGTCAAATTTGAGAAAGTTTGGAGATTTGGCAGTCTATAGGTGTAAAAATCTCAAATACTTTACTTATAAGGTTAGTTTCAGCAGAAGGCATAGCGGAGATTTGAATGTATTAATTTTCAGAAAGGATATATCTTGCACATCACATAATAACACTAAGTTTAGTAAGATTAAAAAATAATTGCATGGAGAGCAGGAGCATCTGAGTTTTCCATTGAATATGCCCACCTCTGCTCATGGTCACACCTACAGTCTAGGAAATTTGCAGTTTTCTCAAGAGAGTAAATACTCTAAAAACACCTCAAGATACATTAATTTTTCTTATGAAACATGGCAGCTTAAGGTCCTGGACTGAGCCTTACCTATATGCAATGAAGCCTGTGCTTATGGAATAATATAGTCATTATTCCGTTAGACACATTAATTCACTTTCACTAACTGAATGCTTTTTACTCACACGTGTGTTTGTGGTAATGACTCAAAAAAGAAAGATAATAGGCTCTAATCTTAACCTAGTTTTACACATCAAAATTCTCACAAACTGGTGTTCTCAAACAGCTGCTAACAACTAGACAACCTAATGCTTGTAACTGGGAGACTAATAAAACAGGTGAGCCATATATTCTGGAAAGAAGGCTGACAGCCATTTCCTCAGAGAAACAGGAAACAGAAAACCTTATTTTTTAAATTTTTGCCTTTGTCCTCAAGCAAAACACTGATGACGTTGACAGGAGTAGATAGGTGGGCACCTGTCAGGTTCCTAAATTTCTCAGGTAATTCAAAGATCATTGAGTATTCTGAAACCCTAGGCTTTCACTCGAAGTGTTAAGTCCACCTGCAAAGTAGGTGATACAGCACTCAGCACCATAGCTTCCAAGTAGCTTTGAAGATCTGATTTTATTTCCTCTAGCTGATAATACAAAAAAGCTTATCCTACACAAGAAGTGTCAAATTTGTTGTTACAGTCTAACAAACCTCCACTCCAGCAGTACTGAACAATCCCAATGAACTTGCAACTGTCACGATGTGTCCATGATTCATTTCCAGCATCTTGGGAAGGAACGCTTTAGTTGTCTACAAAATAAAAAAAATCCAAACAAAAAAAATTACTACATTAATGATAATTGTTCAAAAACCGCTATCTCAGTTTATTATTAAGAATTTAGAAGTACGATCATCATAGAGGTTTTGAACTTCTGAGTTTGTCAAAAGCGCCAACAGAAAACCTACAGCTTGTTTGTGAATTCAGACATTAAGAACTGTACCTCCAGAAATCCTAAGGTTAGAGGATCAAGTGAGCTCAGACATGTTTATTTTTCTGTAAGAGAGTAGTTATCAGAAAGAGATAATTTGACCCTAAAATGGAAGCAACTTTTTTTAAGACAGAAAAAGGAATGCAGTGTTTAATTACACCATCCAGCAAATCTGCGCTAAGACCAGTGTCGATTATCAGTTCTAATTATTTACCGTGCATTTCATAAGTTAGATATGGCTAGTTCTATCCAATTAACTTATCTTAGGCATGTTATATTAAAAGAAATACTAGAGGCAGAGTTTTTGTTGATGCTGCTTTTTACATGTAATACAGCAAATACCTGCTAGTCTATATTACTTCCCATCTTTATTAGCATCCATAAGCACTGATCTAAATAAAAAGGCAATACACATTTCTATCACCAAATCCTTATTTAAGGGTTTCAAAATAAAAGAAAATAAACCAAAAGCAAGTCTCAAGATGAAATTTTGATTTCAACCTCTGATTTTTCTGCTTCGACTATAAGAAAGCTTGCTTCTATTTTAAAGTTTAAGTCAGAGTTAACACATTAAAAAAACTTAAGCAATAAATTGAAGGCATTTGCTAGAAGATCACCCCTACTAGAACACCTACCTTCGTCATATCTGTTTTCTGAACCTGAATCAACACTTTGCTTCTTTAGGTAAGCATTAATCAGAAGACCATATATGCTAAAAATAAACATCAATGAAGTAGTAAAATGGTACATGTTATGATTTACTTTAGATTTTAGGTTGTCAGTGTACTATATACAAGATCACTTTTAAATTGCCAAAGAACTTCAGACAAACATGCCTAGTTAATATATAGATCTATCAAAGGCAGAGCTATTATTCTATTCTAATTCACTCAGCACCATAAATGTTTAATCCTCACAGAAACCGGTCTTCCCATGTAATTTGGATCCAAACGGAGCATGTAAATGCCCCCTCAGTATTTGCTGCTTGCTTAATTGCTGGTCTGAGTCAAGTCAGCTGCATTCTTAAAAAGATGTGCGAGCTACAGCTGAATCCATCTAATTCCATTCTTATGCTGTCTGCATTTTCCAATCACAGACGTCAGGACAGTTTTGCTCTAATGATTTTCACATGTTCTTGTACAACATTTTTGCCTGCAGGTGTTAAATGACTAATCCAGACCTCCTAACACCACACAAAAGAGTGTTTTCACTGGACAGCTGGCAGATGATAGAAGATTAACAGACCTCCTGACTCCTTGCCTTTCCTACCATTGATTCATACAACTCCTAGATTCTGTCATAAGTGCATAATGAAGCTAATTATAAAAATTAATCTGAGAGCAAGCTGCCTTATATTTGTTTCCTTCCTCATGGCAGGGATCTCTAAACCTCTTATATAGAGCCTCAGAGAGGAATTCAGTTTGCTGTTAAACTAATCTGTGCCAGGCACACAAAGTTTCAGCCTCTCTTCCCATGCTGCATGGCAACAAAGCCCAGTCATCGCAGGACACACTGTCTGAAAAGGTAAGAGGCTTCGCTTGGACGGTACTGAAGTTTTACAGCACGTTATTTGTCCATGCCCTGTTTTATGCACCCCAACACCAACAGTGCATACACTAGCCCTGACTCTCTGTGCTATCCCTGTAGGAGATCCATGCTCCCAACTCAGGCCTGCTAACAATTTACTCCCCTCCAGAGCATTAGTCAGCTCCATCAGCAGTTTCCACTTACGTCTCAGTTATCTGTCCACATCGCATCGGAATGACTGATTGCCACCTCGCACTGCCAGAAAGCTTGATAATGCAGACTGAAGCTCTGGCTGCAAACCACAGCAACTACAAAAAAATGAAGGGGCACTTGCCTTGGAGTTTCTCTTGGTGGAAAGAAGTAGAAGAGAAAGAAGTGGCACTAGATTTATTTTTTTCCTAACACTTTCAAGGCATGAATCAATGTTTTCTTCCAAGAGAAAAAAACAACAGGCAAGTGCACCAAGCTTTGTTGGACTGACTTTTCTATGATATTTACTTTGGCACTGCCTTTTTTTTCCCCTCAAGTATTATAAACTATAACTAGGTGTCTATAAGAGTCTATATTTACAGCTGAAGAGAATTTCAACAGGCATATATAGAGATATGGGAAATAATCAGAACAACTGCAGAGTAGTAAATTTCAGAAAGCCAACTCAACTATGCTACTCTCCTTCAAAGCATAAAGATTACAAACACTGAGTTTTCAGAGCTTGTGGCTAAAGTAAGCCATTTTCAACCAAGAGGAAATTGGCACCCAGCAAATAAACCCTGTTGAGAAGAGTTTTGGGTGACGTTTTCAGCAACTGGAGTGCATACTGGACAACTCCCAGCAGCAGAACTGCAGTCACTTTACGTAAGTCATCTCTTAAAATGCCATTTATGGACACACAGGAAAAAAAAAAAACAACACAGCTCCTCTGCTCTGAAGACGATTAGCACTTCATGGAAAACTTTGCATGAGACCTCAGTGTTCTGAAACAGCCTGTCCAGAACAGGCCCTTGTACTTTGTCATGGGACACTATCCTGCACACCCACTTAAAACCTGAAGCTGAGGCAGTCTATAAAGGAGGCACAACTATCACATGTAGAAAACTCAGCAGTCAACTATCAACATCTCAGCTAAAGAGATGTCAGAGAAAGTCATCTTGGTTGCTACCATCCTCCAGCCATCTGCAACAGCTGGGAGTCAGTACTTGAAAACAAGCCCTGTCAGAGGCAGACACACCCTATGGGGGGACACATTTCCAGTCTCAGAGTAAAGGCTTGCCCACTGCTCCTCCCAGCCTCCTCTTGCTGGGAAAAACAATCCCAAAGTGAAGTTATTCTCTTTTGTGGCATAAGCAATCCCCAAATAAATCAGTGTTCTTACTGAGCTTCTGGCATAGCCCACTTCCTTGATCAAAGCAGCTTCCTCCATACTCTGGTCCCCAGTTTTTCTGCCTGTTACATAAACCAGATCAACCTAGTTTCTTGTTTCTAGTTTCTTTCAGCTTCAGCTACATCTGCCTACCAGACCTGAAGTCTTCTGTGTGCTTCGTGTGCTGCTGAGAAACTAGTCAAGAGCTTGACCGGTTTGAGGCAAGATGCCTTCTGGGTGGCCTTCCCATCTGGAGTTTGTCTGAACAGGTAGCGCAGCCCACATCAGTCTTCTGAGGCAATGCATGGACATGCTAATCCTCCATTAAAAAAAAAAAAACATGTTAGAAGGTACCAAGCAAGAAGCGTGTTTTGTCCATGGCTTTAGAGACCCCCAAAATAATTCAAATCAACAAGTGATTTAAACTATCTGCCTTCTGGTTTGATTCTTGAGATTTCAGTTTTACCTATCACAGCTGCAGAAGACATGTAACCAAAACATTTAAGTACTTAAAGTCAGAGCTGAGTCTTTTATTAATGACAAACATAACACACTTTTCAACACTGAGGAGAAATCAGCAAGTAGAATATAGTGGATGAAAGGAATTGTATTGTGATGCATCAAGGAAGTTATAGTGTTCAACATCAAGAAATTTAAGCATGCTCTTCACTCGGAATTAGCTTTTTCTTTCTCTCATTTTAGAAAAAAAATAAAAACCCCAAAAGCACAGTACAAACATGCATTTTCTAACCTGCAGTAGTTTAGATATAGCAACTAGGTTGCTAGTTTAGATACAGCAACAGAGAACAGAGCTCTTTTTTAGAGCAAGTTTAACCTAAAATTTTTGGAGCCTAGAGATCAATTCCTAGTCTTCTAAGCATTTCCCTCTATGTTTCTGAATATACCAGTAAGAACAAACTATTCCCAGTAGCTGTAACCAAACATCTATTTCATGCACACACAGCTTTAATGACTTATTTCTCACAAGTGTGAAACTGAACAAGCATTTACATGTCACTTCATAGCTTTCGTAATCTGTTTGAAACATTTTGGTTTACGGCAAATTAACTTCTAACAGTCTAGCACTTCTTTCCTCCCCTTCCCCAAGTTCTTTAGTTCCATTCTTAATGAAACAAAACTCAAAAGATTGTGCAACACAAAGAGCAGCACAGCTGCAATGTCAGGACAAATTAGTCTAAATACAGCAAACGAGAATATGAAGAAATACCATGTTTGGGAAAGTGATTTTTTTAATTAAATTTTTGATTAATTATTCTTAAAGAAGAAAGCAAGAATCAACAGAAAACAATAGCTGCATGCAACTCAAGACAATAGATACTGAATGCATAAAGCACAAAGTAGAAAAGTACATAATACCTCATGTTTATATCAAGGAAAGAAATAAAGCAGGTACTAACACAAAAAAGTTCTTTAAGTTTCTATTTTTCAAGACAGCAACCTTCTTCATACCTCCTGCCTTCTGTCAATATTCAACAGGCCTTTTAAACTATTTTGATGGCATAAACAACTTGCTTTAATGCAAGGCAGAAATTCCTTTATGACAAAAGAATAGTTCATTTTCCATACAGCCCCTTCAGGTCAGGAGGATGGAGTATAGTTGCTTTCTGGGGCTGATGAAAGCAGGTGAATTTTTACACTGCTGTAGTTATCTACAACAGTGTACAGTGGTGTAACAGGTGAGACACAGCTATTCCTCACTGCCAGGACAGCTGTGTAATAGTGCAAACAAGCACAACATTTGGGTAAATGTACTGTTTCATCTTTGTGTTAAACACTATTCAGCCAGTCCCAAGAAGCAAAACTGGTGTGATTAGTCACGGACTCATCCAGACAACTCTGAGGACTAAGGTACCAGAGATAGTAACAGCCTGCTGCCATGTCTGTTAATTGATAACTATCATGAACGAATGGGGGCCAGTGACAAGAAAAATGTTGTTGCAAGTTTTTGACTGAAACATGTGTTGAGATTTTCTCTCCTCAGCATGGACATTCAGCCTTCTTTTTTTCCCCTATTCTTCTTCACAGACCACAGTAAGACAAGCTGCAGGTTCTCCTATTCATGTGCAGGACAGCAGGTTGCCACTCACTCCACAGAAGGGAATACACAATCTTCCACATGTCCAAATTTCTCCTTCCATGTGCATGAAAATCTGGAAGAAGAGCACCTCTAACTCTTCTGCAGACAAGCTGTGGCAGCCTTGCCTTAAAGCATATTTGTCCAAACTGGGTAGTATAGCACTAAGGTACTACTGTACACTAAAAGGGAGAGGTGCCTGAAAGGCAGAAAAAAAAACATGGCAAGCTTATCAGTAAATATACTGATGTTATTTTCAGCTACAGTCATACAGCCCAGCTTATTCCAGAAGACAACTATTGAAAATAAATTTTATAAACACGGTAAAACTTCACTTCAAGATCACAGTGAAGGCCACACTGCCAAACAGAAGCCAGCTTGAAAGCATACCCTAGGACCATGTAACTCTCAAAGAAGCATTTATTCAAGTTAGAAGCTATACTATCCAAAATGCCTTCTCACACAACCAAGCATGCAGTTACAAGCCTGGATTTAACCATTTATTTTCTTTCTAGCTTTTTAATTTGGTTTTGGTGAGAACTGAAAATACCTGCTTGTCATCTGCACTATTACCTCAATCATTTTCCCCATATTATCTCCATAACCTTCTTAAATTCCATTATACAAGCATCTCCAAAATGTTAGGTTAAGGTGAAATCAGTAACTCTAAGACTACACAAAAATACCAGGCACCAAACTGAAAACTAGGGAGACCACACAGCACAAATGTCATGGCTCTGCCAGTAACAGGCTAGACAGAAGTCTGCAACTACTGTTGACCTTGTTAACATAAGGGACTAAGCCGTACTTTAAAGGACCTCGGATGCCTCTGCTAACTGTTTTCAAGAAGTGCCGGGCCCCTTCTGGATAATTAGCCACTGTCTAGGTAAATATTTGAATAGCTGTGGAAATTAGTACTATTTTTGATCTTCAGTTTCTATTCTGAAGAAGTGATAATGAAAAAATAGGCCAGAATTACTCATTCTTCCTCAACTAATGAATTAAAAAAAGAACATCACATATTTATCTCACAATTCTTGATGGGTCTACACAGATCTTCTCAGAGCAAAAAGAATCAGGAGATAAACAAGACATCCTCAAGACAAGCTTCTATGTACATCTGTACTAAAAGCATGAAAGGAAACTATTCAGGGATTACCCTCAAGTGTGTCCTGAACAAGCCCTGTGTTCAAAACAAACAAACAAAAAGCTAGACTTTCCAATATTTCATCTCAAAAGGAGTCCCTTAATTATTTGGCTGCTGGCAGGCAACATAACCTTCAATTTCTCACTAAAGCTTTATTTGTCCTTCACATAAAAACCCACTTTTTTTGGGGCCATGGGGATTCCTTTAATATTGAACTGCAACAGCAGTTAATGCTTAACATACATGCACAGTAATAATGTTACAGTTGCCTTGCAACCAGAAGCCCATGAAAGAACAAGATAGACTTAAACAGCAGTCTATAACGGTGATGAGTAACAAGGAAAGCAAAGCCACCCCCCTACACCTCCCCAATACTTTGAATATCCTACATTTATGGACAGAGTGAAACTACAGATAAGATCTACCCAGGTTATCAGGTGAAGGTAAAAAAATAAGGTAAATACTCCAAAGAATTAAGTCACAATGAAAAGTAACATCGGTTAATTTAAAATTGTATTTGATTTACAGAAAAATAAGCATCTTTCTTCCTCTCTCCCACTCTGCATGAAATACTGTTTTGAAGTATATGAAGTCTTAGCTTCATAAAACCATAAGATGTTATTTGAATCACTTGTTTAATTCATTATTAATTCATGTTAGTAATTAACATTCCTGTTTTCTCTACTCTCGTGACTGATCCACACAAATAAAATCTCCTGCTTCCCAAAACACGTTTAATCACCTGAGAAGCACCAGAACTGTACAAAACTAGGTTAAGTCTTATTTGCTGAAGTTTGTAAGCAGTCAGAAACATCTATCATGCCATTTGCTAAAGAAGTATGCTACAACTCCTATTTACACAACTACCTTGTTTAAGCATGTGTAGAATTTAAAGTCCAGTTTCAAAATATCTTCAGTTTTCAAAGTCAATAGTTAGCCACTGCTTCTTGTGAATGGTTCAGTTATCGCAGTGGTTCCTCTTACATGGAGACAACTCATGTTGATTATACCAGAAGAAAGCTGAAACTGAATTAAGTAGTTTCCTTAATCAGAACTTAGTGCCACAAAGCTGTTTACAATGGGTAGACAGTAAAGATAAGTTAAGTAATGCTATTTAAAAAAAAAGAAATCACAGGAAGCTAATACCACTAGTTATCTCTCTAGAATTAATCATTGATTTCCACTCTTTTCTACTAGAAGCAATTATGCCATGCCTAGAGCAACTGAACATTGCCTGGCTAAATTGCCTTTTGTATAGTTTGTTAACAAGGCTTAGTTAAAAAACGGTTGTGTCTACAGACAGTGGCATATGGAAAGTGCTTAGGGAAGAACATTGCAACAGAGACTTTTGTTACTGTTGCCTTGTCATGTCACTACATTACTGCCTCCTCCTCCCCTTTCTTTTAAGGGCTTCATTTCCTGTGATCTTACCCCAAACTGGGTAACTAAAACTGGAGTAAAGAACAGCTGTATTCTCCATCTCATCTAAAGCATAGGTTAAGTGCTCAAGAATGCTACCTAAAGTATACAATGTCTGCTTCAGAAACTTACTTCTTGAGAGTCAGGTGGAAAACTTAACATTACCTACGGTTTATGGTGGTCTCTCTTACATAAAGCTTTTCTTCACCCCACCACCACTGCATCACTCCAGATTTTGAGTGCACCTTTACCTCGGGCAGGGGTTTAGGTGCTTATCACGCAGCCAAAGGTGGCACTGACTTCTCCATAAGAACATTTCACTTCTGTTTTGAGAGGCTGCTACTTCATGTGCTTTTTTATGCATGAAGCAGCTCAGGCATTTAAGCTGAATTACCCTTGTTACTTCTGTACCAGCAAGTGTAAGTGATGTGACTGGTAGGCAGCCTCTATTTTTCTGCTCCTGAGAACTTTTATATTCTTCCCTCCCGAGAGGAAACAGATTTTAGATTTACATGTTTTTAAAAGTATTTCCACCCTCAAGTGTCAGGCCTGTCCTGTAAAGTATCTGATTTTCTCTAATGACTATATGCCATCAGTCATTTCTGTGAAAGCATCTAGCTGCCTTTAAGAGACATGCTTGTATATGATAACACCATAAATGCACACCAGCTTGCCTATTTTAATCTATATTTGCAGACAGCACTTATCACTTTGCTGATGTGTAACTGCTTTATCTATATACAGCAGTATATATCACTGTTTAAATCACTGACTTTATATTTAGACCTCTTCCCTCCAGGGTTTGCAAATCTTTGATTTCATAGAATTGTTTAGGTTGGAAAAGACCTTTAAGATCATCAAGTTCGACCATTTCATACGGCTATGAAAAATGAAGCACATTTTCACAGGTTGCCCAAGACAGGCTGTGGAAACCTCCATCCTTGGAGATACTCCGAAGTTGTTCGGACATGGTCCTGGGCCACTGGCTTTAGGTGGACCTGCCTGAGCAGAGGGGCTGAACGTGATGATCTCCAGAGGTCCCTTCCAACCTGCCACCATTCTGCGATTCTCTGAACTTACATGTACCAATTCCCTGCTTAATAGCCTGTTTCTCTTCCTCTCACAGAAGAAGAGGTTCATAAGCCTTCAGAGACTTCGCTCTTTTTGTTCCCCTGTTGAATCACAGGGGTCTTTTTTCAACCTTAATGATTCCAAGATCATCAAGTCCAACCATCAACACAACACTACCGTGACCATTAAACCATGCCCGAAAGTACCACATCCACACATTTTCTGAACACCTCCAGGGAGGGTGACTCCACCACTTCCCTGGGCAGCCTGCTCATGAGTACTTCACAAGTGCATGCCTCATCACTCTTTCAAGTACAGAAGTTTTTTCCTGATGTCCTACCTAAACCTCCCCTGGCACAACTTGAGCCCATTTCCTCTCATTCTATCACCAGTCATTTAATTAACTGGAAAGGATGCCAATTCCTCTGCCATATTTCTCCTGTACTTCCCCTAGATGATCTCTTGCCTGTAATAAATTATCTTGCTCTGTCTGAAACAGTGGCTGTTCTACTTCCATTTCTCCTTCGGTCTCAAGTCCTTTCAGCTGAAGAGAGCACCCAATGAAGCAGTGCAGAGTACCTAGATTAATTTCTTGTGGCATTAACATTTTCAGCTGAGTCCAGAACATACACATACCATACTGTTTTAAAAAACTAATTATGTCCACTATCAGATATTAGTTGCCCTCCAGTAACTACTCTTCACTCCTCTGCCAGCTTCTTAAAGGTATTCCAAGCCCTCACAGACAACTGTGTCCACTTTGAATTTTAATGGCTCTTAAAGGTCAGTCAGAGCAATCACACTGGATTTTCAACAGCTATCCATTAACAGAGAAAACGACAGTATCTCTGTTTAAGCAACACACACATGTAGAACGTAAGTTGCCCATGATATTTGTTGTGTATTTCAAATGCCAAACTAAAAGTTGAGAAGCAGGTAAGATGGTATGGTAAGAGGGTTGTTGGAGGCCTACCTATGTGTTTATCCTGCCTTACACTGTAAAACAAGATACAAGTCTAGACTGCAACAGAAGTTGGGAACAAGTGTATATATGCAGACTTCTCCAGCCAGCACAAATTTAAGGCATGACCAAGCATGAGAACCGAAGCTTTCAAAGTACTCATGCTCAAAAGCTGACCTCTTCCCTCCTGCCCAAAGGCATCTTATTAGACAAGCTGATATTTACCCTCCATAAATATTAATCTCATATTCTCAGACTATCATAGCTACCAAACCACAATTACTATTCAATTTAAAGCAAGTATTACACAGTTGGCAGCAGTCACTGAAAATTAACATGTGAATCCTGCTCGGATCCATTATGTCAGCACTTCAGCTTTCCACATACCCAGGACTAACACAGAGCTCCAACATGGCTGTGACTGCTCAATTACATTCCTGTAAATTCAGGAACTTAAGTTAAAATCCCAATAGGTAGGACTAGCAACCTTGTATTTTTCTTCAGGCAGATCGGTCAGCAATGACGACCAAACTTGCATTTATTCAAATATCAATGTTGACGTTACTTTACTGTTTGCTGATCAAGTGATATAAGAAGTTAAAACTCAGCTACTCCTTTACACAAGAGCTGGTTTAAGCTCTGTAGAAGTCAGGAGACTAGAAATTCCGCTTTGTTTATATACTGACAAATGGCCACGTCAAAGGATTTGTAGTGTTTCAGAGCTATGTTGACATTAGTGTAACAAACACATTAGTCCCTCACCTTCATTAGCACGAGTTTGCAGCAAATGTCCAACCATTTGGAGAGCAGTTATTTATTGCCAGCTATTTGATAATCTTGACTAAAATGAAAACATGCCCCTATGAGTCAGTGAAAAATCCACACAACAAATTCATTTTACAACTATTAGATAAGAGCTCAGAGTATTCTGTTCAGTGAACAAGAATACAATCCAACTTTTAAATACATATTTTTCTCCAGCTTGCCATAAACTTAGTCATCTTCTGGAATACTTAGTAAAACTTAGTATTTCAGTCTGTATGCATCCAAAAAATTACTAGAAAACAGTACTGTTAGAACTACTTACGGAAAATATGAAGTCATCATTCATGTTTTACAATTTATGTAAGAGACTTTTCAAGAAGTCATTAAACAGGAAGACTGTCTCACATTTTTTTGATACCTTAAAGGCAGTACCTCCATAGGACTGCAATGGCTATAGTACTTACTTGCAAATGAGTTTTACTCATCCTTTCCAACTCAGTCACTAAATCATTGTTTTGAATCAATTACTTTTGATAAAGTGATTATGCCCAAATTGAGTATCTCAGAAGAAGAACAAGATTAGAAAGAAAGCTCTCCTTCCCATGTAACAGTCTTACTTAGTGGAAATAGCAAAATAAAGATATTTTACTTGAACGAAAATTTAGCTTCAAAGTTTGTTGAGGAAACAGTTAAGACCATAGAATTCTCCAATTCACTACAAAGTATCTCACAGAATAAGAAGTAACATTTTTAAAATACACAGAGATTAGAGCTTTTAAAAACCACAGTGTTTGTGTCATACTTCTCCCCATCTTCCGAAAAAAAAGGGCTGTGCAGAAAATAGTCTTAACAGGTAAACTTTTGCTTCATAAACCAGTCTAAAATGACAATAAAACTCCTATTCCAGTCAATCTCCTTAAGAATCACATTTCATTAAACAGCAGCAGAGGTCCTATTCGTCCTCACCCTTTCCCCAACACACTGGCTAGTCCAAGTCTGAAATGTTAACAAGGTGATTCTAGTCTGTAGACAGAAAAACTAACTTGGCCAAGAAAATGAACAGCTTTCCTCCTCCTTGCCTTCCAGCCAGCTGAGCTGGCTCACCCAAGGAAAGATGAGTACCAAACCCAGTGCAAGGTAAGTGCAAGGGGTGGTCCCACGCAACAGCTTGCCACCGCTAAGCTGCCTTCCAGTTTAACCCTAAGTCAACATACATTTTGGACAAGTTACTTAAGTATATGCTCAAGCACTTTTCCAAACCAATGCTGAAAGGAGAGTGCTCAAGAAGCTGTCACACAAGTTCAAACAGATGGCAGAAGTGACCAGGACACATTTAGGTGCAGAATTCAACAGCCAAACAAACTTGAATTTCAAAAGGCTCACACCAAGTCAGCCACCTCAGCTCTGCAGCTGTTCCGGTATTCCTTCGCCTACCATGCCCTTCCATCCCAGTTGTGATAACTTACTCTGTCAAGTGTTAATTTGACTGGCATATAAATCATTACACTAATATAATTATTTACAAGAAAAGAGTGTTCATTCAGAAGTGTAAGCACAGATGTAAATCCCTCCCCCATTTGTGATATATGTACCTTCAAACTAAACCTTGGAAACTGAGATTCTCCAAGCCTATGCCTACTCAGCTACACTGGAACTGCATTTTGAAAGACTTTTGCTTTTTTTAATAGACTAAGAAGCCTAAGACCACAAAGCATACAGCATCACAGATAAATAAGCTTCAGTTTCCTTCTGCAGAAAGACCTCTACCATTTCTCATAAAAGACAGAAGTATCATTAACTCAGTATTACCAGCAGCACAAATAGCCAGAAAATCTGAAACATCAAGGGAGCAAAGCTTATCGCAAGAATGATGCTTTGGCTTTTAAATACAGAGGACTGTAGAAAGGTTTTGTACTAGAGATATATAACAAAAAAATCTTCCCTCCCACCAAAAAACACCCCAGAAGTGAAATCAAGGCATGAGACTCATTGGGAAAGAATAATACTTCACAGCTGATAAAGCTAAAAGTAGAAAACATTTAAGAAGTGCAGTGCTAAAACTGCAGGGATGGTGCTAGAAAATCTAACACTCATCTTTCCTCAACCTGTCTAGTCAGAGTAATTGATGACACTGAGAGCTACAGAAAAGGATTGCTCACCCACAGAGATCAGTTAAGACAGGTCTCAGGCAGTGATGCAAACACTAGGTTAGCAGCACACTGACCGACCTCATAATTAGGATGGCTTTTCTTCACAGTTGAGCATATGAACACTCCTGCCTTCTAGAAGTCCGCTACAGTCAGTCATTACAGAAAGTTAGTAACATAATGACATCTCAGTAACTTAGTTACTTTTCATAAAATAAAAGCAAATGTTACTTGTAGACAGAAGGAACAAGAACTCTGTTGCTCTCTTAACCTCCACAGGATGAGAAAAACATACACAATCTTTTAGACTGAGTATTTCACTCAACAGTAAAATGCCACTCTCTCCACTTCTAGCAAGGTTAGGCACCGTGCTGGCAAAGACTATTGTTCCATGCAAGGTGTTCCTTCCCCATATTCTTAATAAGTAACAGCGCAATATCAGACCAAAGTCAATACAGAAGTTCTTGCTTATTCAGCTGACCTACCTCATTCCACAAGGAGCAGAAATTTAATCACCGCCCTGATCGCTCACCCAGGACCATTTCTTCAAAGCTGATATCCTGAAAGCATTCATTTAGTTCACTGACTTGTCTCCCACCCTCAGAAAATTCACAGGAGGCTGAAAGATTGAGAGTATCCAAAGTGCTTTACCTCTGCAAGCTATACTACAACTCCAGAATTTAGATGGCTGTAGAAACACAAGCCACTAATGACTGATTAATATTCCAAATAGTTTGAGAAGTCTTGGCATGATCTCTTCAGGACAACTTTCCTTTTCTTAATGGAACTTTCACATTGCTTTTTCTGCGAAATATATCACTGTTCTCACCTGAACTCTTCAAGCTTCATATAGCTTAGTGCATGGAAGTAGCTGGCTGATCACACCTTACGCTACCGTCTTTTAAAGGCACATCAGTTTAAAGGCAACAAACAACCCTAGGGTCACAATTTAAGAATCTCTATTTTCTGTTGTTTGAGGGTGAAAATCCACGTACCTTTCAAATGACACAGCAAATTACCTTTCAAAGTATGCCTGACAGAAGCTCTCACATAATCTCAGGCAAAACAGAAGCAGTTTAGGGAAAGCATTCTGAAGGGTCATTTCAGATTTGTAACTGACTGGGATGAAAATCATCATTAAAGAGAAGGGAAGGAAATGCATGAATTCAGTTGCTATTTGAACAGAAAAGGTCAGCATTCTACACTACGCAAGGATGATGCTCTAGCATAGAAAGTATTCACAGGAAGGTTGATGTTGTGAATGACACTTTAAAGAACCTTCAATACTATTTTCCTACTGCCCCGACTGAAGCATTGCTAATTAAAGAAGTCAAAAGTGCTGTAAGCTCTTTTGTTCAGACTCCTTGATATGCAACTACTCATTTACCATGGAGATACAATAGACACCTGAGAACCACAACTGAATAGCCTCAATAGACTTTAAGGACCAGAGCTGAGTAACTTGTGGAACTACAACTCAACGGGCAGTGCTCTGGAATCCCAATTATAGGTGCTTAAATTCATATGATTCCTAAACAAAGCAAATGAAGGGGTGCTTTGTTTAAGACTAACACCCACCTACCATCCCATCACAAGATGTTTAATCATGCTTGCTGACCCTTTAGATGAGTACCTTGTCTGGAGAGTCATTTTTATCCTCACTCATGTCTACTCTGAAACTGATATAAGATCCCTTCTACAGCCAAAGCTTCAACATCCAAGTACCTCAACTAAACGGTTTGGGTTGGTGCGCCCCTCCAGAAAGGATCAGGAAAGTGAAAAACTTCCAAGCACTTTTTTGAAAATAAACACTACAACTAAAACATGACTATGAGGCTAGATCACAGATACACACAGACTGCAAAATATAGGTTACAAAATTAAAGATTGCATGCTGGTGACAACTATGCTTGACACAATGCTGGTAGATCATAAAGTAAATCTGTGAGGAAAGCTCTGAGCCAGTAGTCTTGGGCCTGCTCAAGCTCCAGAAATATACATCCACCTATTTATTTTCTAAGACTTCTGTTACATACATTCCCTTATAAAACAGGAAAGTGCAGTTTTCTAGAGCATGCATCTGGAAGATAGTACTTCTTCAGTTGATAGATTCCCTCTATTTTCTTGAGAAATGAACCCAAGAACATATGAATTGCAGAACCATACCAAAGCACTTACAAGTTTTAAGTACAGCTAATATGACTGTTTCCGCAGCTAAGAGAAAGACTGCTTTTTCCTTCATATTCACTACCCAGCATGCTACCACAGTATATGAAACACATGTGCTGTCCAGGGTAATTTACTAGTGGCATGTAATTAGAAGCATTTTGCAAGGGAAGAGTTAGTTTTGATGACACTTTTTGGATAGCATGCATATGTTTTGCTTGAACTTGATCCAACTTATTTTTCAAAGACAAAAAGTCAAGAACATGTAGATGAAACTTGGTAAGCAAACTTATGCATCTTGGGATACATTATCATGAAATAAAAAAAATAATCATTTAAAGCAGATAAATCGACTCACCCAAAATTCTAAATATAGCTAACTGGCCTCTTATTAAAATGTTGTGTTTACACTTGATCACAGATACTAGAATCCTAGAGATGAAGGTAAAAAACTGCTAGGCCACAAGTCTCAGCACAGTATAGTTTCAAATAATATAATGTAAGCTCCTTTTTGTTAGGTAGAAGATTCAGTGTGAACACTAAATGTAATACTTCCAAACTAAGTTAAGCTACAGGCATACATAAGCTTTACTTAACACCAGAGAGCTCAAAGAGACTAGAATAACAATACATAAGTATTGATACATTATAGATAACTATAAGCCACTGTTATTTCCCAAGGATTTAGTAATTCCGTCAGTCTATTTAGACTGACGGCTACAGCAGCTGCATAAATAGGTATTTGATTTAGTGACTGAATTAACTTTCCAAGGTATATTTAAGTTTTAAACAATTTATGAACACCTTAATTGCTTGACTAGTGTTTCCCTCTTTACTCAGTATTTATCTGTTCCTGTATTAATGTCAGCCCATCTAAAAGATTTGGTCAATCTCTACCAAAGACAAATATACCTGCGTAACATCAAAAATCTAGAAGCTTGTAAGTGAATGAATGTAACTACTCCAATTAAGCCAGAAGTACTCAGGTGTTCAAACAAAGTCCCTCACTTATGTGGTTTATTTATTTATTTAATAAAATATGACATAGCTGGAGCTGAATGCTTTTGCTTCCCCCTTTTGGTAAGCCGAAGAGAACTCCTCTAGGAGGAGAGAGCTTTAAGCTGAAAGTTTTGGAGGATCCACTTGACAGGGAAATGCAGATCACTGCTCTCTCAGAGCTGAATACTGAAGCCCTGCTGCACAGAAGAACCCTCATGTCACAGCACTTCATGGACCCTAATCATGAGCTTGCCTCTGCCCCTCCAAGAGGCCCATTCAACAATCAAATCTAGAAGGATTTCCCAGGTATTATGCTGATGTATAATATTAATACCTACTTACCCAGCAATAGCATTATTCTTCCAGGAAAAAAAAAAGTTAGTGTAGTTATAAGAATCTCAAACTGTCCTGAAACAGGACTTTGCACAGTAGTTTTATGAAACACAGTCCCACAATCTAGGACACAGAATTCTGATACTTCACTTGGGTTTCATTGTAAAACCACATAATAGAAAATCTGTTATTCCTCTATTTGCTTAAAACCAATTAAGCAACAGCTTTATCTTATACTGGGATTTAACATTTTTCAAATCTGAATTCCAATGTATCACAGGAAGAAATTTTCCTAGTCTGCAGAAGTTCAGTTCCAGTAATTGGCAAGTGCAGCCAAATAAGTCATTACTCTTGCAATAGACTGGTAGGGAAGATAGGGTTACACTCCTGCTACAGTTTTATGCATCTGCAAATTACAGCAAACCAGAGCTGGTTTGTTTCAAACCAGGAATGGATTTTGTCCCTATGTTTTCAATATCAGAAGCATTCAAGTTATCACAGCATGAAATAACAGGTTTTTAATACCGCAGTGGATTTTATGCTGTGGAAATTGCTACATGATGCAGTGGTGACATGTTTATATAGAACACTCATAGGAAGGATTATACAAATCATGAATGTCAGCAAAATCAAAAGCATCTGTTGAGGCTGTGGCATGCTGCTAAGGCTCTCTCGACTGCCAGTCTGTGATAGGTACACAGTCCAGCTGGAGTCACAACAGCAAAACAGTGACAGACTTTCATGTCACTGCCTACTGCAGAAGTTGAGCAGCCTTCAGATCACAGCGGCTAACATGAAATAAGCTCGGATCACCTGCACTCTGCACAGACAACAAGCAATCCACCTTATTTCAAGTGTTTAGAGGGGACAGTACTAGAGCCCCACTTCAGGTTTTTATATAGAAGAACACTGAGCCTTGATTAACAATCAACGGATGAGGAAGAATTTCTCTTGTCACACATTAAAAAAACCCAAAACAAACCACCAAACCCCCAGCAAAAGTCCCAGAAGTACAGACATTTAACTACTGAAAAGATATTACATGGAAGATCCATGTCTTTATAAAATCCATTTACAGTTTTTTGGATGAAACACCCTTCAAGAATAGTTAAAAGCCTACATAATGCTCCAGAGTATTAGCTTTGCTTTTGGACCACCAGTTTAGCTGACATGAAAAAGACTAGCTGTGTAAGACTTCACACATCTAGACACATTGTTCCACTTAAGTCAGCATTGACTTGCATCAAGAAAGTTGGCTTCAAATCAGCTGATTCAGATGATGTCTTATGAATTAAGCGCTATTACTTTTAACAGAAGTCCACCCACTGTTGGTCAAGCCAACCTTTTCTGGAATCATGAAGAGAAAGACAAGGGAAAAAAAGCTTTGTCAACAGCAAAGAAAAAAAAAAAAAAACACATGAGGAAAAGCAAAGCAGGACACAGGATCTGCCGGAAGTGTACACATGAACAGATCCTCAATTAAATATAAAGGGTGTTGACTGCTCCTAAGAAGCTTAAGCCAAAATCTCAAGTTGCACAGTTCAGATCTAAATATACCTTTTTAGATAAAAAAAAAAAAAAATAAAGTCACTCCACTGTGACATTTAGAGATCAAGGAAAATGTTATGGAAAACAAATAATAGGAATACTAGACCCTAAGGTTAGTTTTCTATTACCGTAAGAGACTCAGAGCACACAGAGGGTGCTTTAAAAAAGTCTCTGAAACAATGTTATAAATAAGTGTATGACTTAGGCCTGAAGGAAGAACAGCTGGAGCATTTAGGATCCTCCCATATTTTAATTCATGGTGATGTCATAATTTAGAGTTCTTGGAAACTCTGTCAATTCTGCATTTAAACCACATCAGTAAGTCTTAAATCTAGTGCACATATCCGTTTGCTTGAGCACTAGTTTAACTTTTATGAAGGGGAACATGCAGAGCTCTTGGTTGTAATAAATCTTATGAGCATTCTCAAAACCTTTCAAATTGCCTTAAAATATACTTTCAGCATTTAAGAGTTTCTAAACATACTCGTGCACTGAAGTTTAAGCACTCTCTCCACAAGCTTTACAATACATTGCAAAAAGAGTGTTCTGCCATTAAGTGTTTCACAGCACAGATCTGAAGAGGTTTCTTTAGGGTTATGAAACAGCATTTCACTTCCACGTTAAAAAGTTAACTTCCATGTTAAAAAAGTTTGGGAGGGCCTTTTAAGCTTTGAAGATGAAGCATTTTACTATATTTTACTAGAGACCAGCCAAAGAAGGCTTAAGTTGAAGTATATTTCAAATTGCTTAATTCTTTGATCGTTATGCAAGTGTATTTCATAACCTTATTTGAAGGACCAAAGAACAGTTTTAATACTAACAATGGGCTCAGTCTGACAGCTAATGCTAACCCAAGTGTGCATCATGCCCTCCTTCGACACTCCAATTTATGTAACTCCACACTACCGTGGGCCTGAAAATAAACCACACAGGAAAACAAGGTTTAGGCAGACAAAAAGAGTAAGATCACATAGCTCATTCTCCTTGATTAGCAGTTGCTAGTTATGGAAACAATATCACCCCAGAAACCACATTAAAGATTTTCTTACTTCTACTGGCAGCCCCCAGAGAACGCTATGAGGACAAATACGCAGGATTCCTGAAAAAGTGTTCTTGGCTTGATTTCTTGAGAAATCTTTTTCTCTTTTCCTCCCAGCCTTCAAAAGCAACAATTTGCCTTCAAGGCAATTCAAACAACATTTCCAGCAGGGGTTTTAAGTATTTTCTCCAGAAATATGCAAGTTTGCTATTGTAGCCATCATTAAACCAGCATCTTAAAGCTGCTAACATGCTGGCAGAAGACTATGGGAGGAAGGCTGAGAAGCCATTCGTTAACAGTAACCACCTTTAAGCAGATCCAGAAGTTATGCTTGCAAAGGATTTCATATGTAGGACTACAGAAAAGGACACAAGACTTGGAACTCTGAATTCTAAGAGAATATAGCTGATTTAAGGCTATTTGTTAATACTTTAGATACCCACCGTTGCTGTTAAACAGAGCAGTAAGTTAAAAATAAGAAACATCCAAGGCAGTGAGCTTGCAAATTAAAAGCAGCAAGTGCAAAACTTAAGGAGACAGAAGTTGAGCAACAGTAGTTAATTTCCAAAAATTAAGTCACAAAAAAGGGTGGCAGAAAGGAGTTTATAATTACCCAGAAGTGTGCGTGACAGTTGACCATCATTGTCCTCTCAATAAGCTCATCAGGACACTCCAGAAGATGGTGCCCGGACACCACGCCAGCATTGTTAACCAGGACGGACACCTCACCAACCTCCTTGCGGACCCTCTCGGCTGTCGAGTAGACATTCTCTCTTTTGCCCACATCACAGGTGTACGTGTAAACCTGCAAGTTGCAAGGGGGCAGCGCATCTTTTTCTCCATCTCCGGCTACTAAGACAAAAGAACAGGGTGGGGAGGACGGGAATAAAGTTCTTACTTGTATTTACACACTCAAACAAGCAGCCGAGGGTAAACAGCTACAGCATTACGGTAAAAGTTCTATTTACTTTGGTGTCACCGCAGCACACAAGGACTCTATTTACAGTCTATTTACTGTTGCTGCCGAAGCTTCTCAAGGAAAGCCGTGAGTTTTAGAGCCGCTCAAGGCGGCGGCGCGCAGCAGGTCCCCGCCGCGGACCCCGGCTCGGGGCCGGCCCGGGCTGCCAGATCCGGCGGCGGGGCGTTTGACGGCCCCAGCCCGGAGCCGCTCTTGCCGACCCGCCGCAGGTGAGAGCGGCTCCGGGCAGGAGCCCCCCGGGCCCGCCGCCTCCGCGAAGTCTTCCCCCAGTCCGGCGGCGGGGCAGGTGAGAGGCGAGGGGCAGCGCCCCGGGGAGAGCGGCCGCGGCAGGCCGCCGCTTACCTCCGGGGGCGGCGGTAGCCGCCTCCTGGGCCATCTCCCGGTAGATGTGGCGCACCATGCCCGCCGTCTCCTCGTTGCTCTGCGTGTTGATGTCCCAGAGCACCAGCAGTGCCCGGCGCCGGGCAAACTCCAGGGCGAAGAGGCGGCCCAGGCCGCTGCCTGCCCCGGTGATCAAGCACACCTGCCCCGCCACGCTCTTCTCCTTGGGCCGCACCAGCCACTTGGCCGCGGCCAGCACGAAAGCCCATAGCACTCGGAAAGTCACCACGAAGAGCTCCAGCAGAATGTTCATGCTGGCGGAGCCCCGCTGCCCCGGGGAAGGGGGGGGGAACCCGCGCGTCCCGGCACAGCCGCCCGCGGCGCGGAGCGGCTTCTCCTCAGCGCCCGGCTCCCCCGCCCGGGGCCGTCTCTGCCCGGGACCTCCCGCTGCAGGCAGGGAGGCAGACTCCGCTCCCGCTTGCCGAGGGTCCCGCTACGCCCACCAGGGCTGGGACTCTCTCTCTCCGCACCGCTCGCACTCGGAGCCGGGCGCCACCGCGCCCCGCCTCAGTCACACACGCCGAGAACGGAGACCAGAGACGGCGCTACCCGCCCGCCGCCTCCTCCCCACACCCGCACACCCACGGCCCCACTACTGGCAGTAAGCATCTTGCTCGCTCGGGCCCCCTATATAGGGCGGGCCGGGCCCCTCCCCCGGGCCGGCCCAGCCCGCCCCGTATTCCCGGGACCCCCCGCCCTCGCCCCGCTCCGCCCCTGCTGCCGGGAGGAGGGTCCCGCGGCCGCGCCGGGCCAGGCCGGACGGCAACGATCGCGGCCGGTGCTTCCGCGCCGCTCAGGGGCGGGCGTCCCAGCGGCGGCCGGGGCTCGGCAGGAACCCGCCTGCCGGGGCGCGAACTCCACGTCCCAGGGTGCGCGGCGCCGCCCGCCAGAGCGCCATCGTGAGGCGGCAACCAGGAGCGCGGCGGACGGGGGCCGGTGCCCGCGGACTTGGCCGGTCGGAGAAAAGCGGCTGCGTGTCGGGGCAGACCCGCAGTGGCCATGACGATGCCGGGGCGTGGGTTAAAAAGAGCGCCGCCGAGCCTTGAAGTTTCGCGCTGACGGCCGGGGACGCACGGAAACGGGAGCTGCCGGGGACCCTGCCAGCTCCGGGGGCCGGGGAGCGGAGCCTTTGCCGTTGCCGTTTCCCGCACGGGCTCGTTCCGCTGCCGCTGCCCGTCCTCAGCCGAGTGCCAAAGAGCCCTTAACGTTACGTGTTCCCTGCGCAGCCGCCCAGGGGAAAAAAAAAAAAAAAAAAAAAAAAAAAAAAGTTGTTGGAACGTCGTATTTAGCCTCTCAAATTGAGCAGAAATTCGAATTTAAGAGTTCGCGGAGAAAGCACAGGTGACCTTTCAGCGAGTATTGTGGGTTCGCGTGCCGATTTTAATTGTCCCTCCTCTTATAATAACTTTAATGGGATCAAGTGATAGCACCGTCTATATTAAAGTCATACTAGTTTATAAAAACCAGCGTTCACACGGCTGCAGCTCTAAAGCATTCTCACCGACATTCTTCAGTACTACCTCGCACCCGTACCTGCTGTCAACAGGCAACACATAAAACCAGCAAAGGCAGAACTTGGCGTTCCTTATCCCCAGCCCAGCTGCCTCGACTTTTTTGTTTTGTTTTTAAACGCTGGTTAATTTCTCTCCTCCGGGTTCCGCTAATTACACTTCTTCCCCAGCGCGTGTAACGATGTGTCAGGGTCGGCGCCTCCCTGAGTGATGTTAAGAGCGTTACAAGATCGGGCCCAAGAGCCGCACTCGGTGGCCGCAAAGCTTCCAAACAAGAAGCCGCTGTGCGGAGGCCGGCACCTGTCAGGCTGCCGGTGTGGATGCAGCCGAGGAGGGGGGCGGCGGGACGGGCCTTTCCCCGATCTCAGCCTCCGTCCCCGCCACGGGGCTGAAGGCGCACGGCTGGGAGGCGGCGTCTCGTACGCTTTCAGTGCGAGTTTTAAGGCTGGAACAGGGGGAATGCTGCGGTACACGAGATGCCTGGCAGCCCTACCACCGCAGAGCACCTCCGAGGAAGGCTGGGCTTGACGACGGTGCGGCCTCCGCCTGTCCGGGACACGGCAAGAGCCTGCCCCGCCGGGCGCAGGACGGCTCCAGAACGCTCTCACCTCAGGCATTCATCAGTTGGCACCCCGATGCCGGCGCCGCTGTTAGGCACTGCCGCGGTCGCCCAAACGCGGGGTCCTGCCGGAGCCCAGGGCCCTGCCTGCGCGGGCCGATGAGTTAAGTGGGTGTTGCGCATGCGCGAGGCCTTTCTCTTCCGGCGCTGATCATGGCGGAGAAGGCGTAAGTGACCATCGCGCCCTGGGACAATCCGCCACCATCGGTGGCTGCGGCGGTGCCTGCGCCCTATCACGGCCAGCAGGACGCTGTCTGCAGCCGCCGGGTTGCTAAGCCTCCGCTAGTGATGCGGGAGAGGGGCCGAGTGGTGTGGGGCTGGCAGTGGCGGGGGATGAGGCCTAGCGCGGCGGGACGGGATGCGGCGGCCGCCGGCCCTGTCCCTTCCACAGGCGGCGGTTGCTGCCCCGTCGGCCCTCGATGAGATGGGGAGGGAGAGCCGGCCCCCGAATGCCGTCGTGGTGGGTGAGGGACCTGAGGTGGCGGAGTTTCTCCTGGCTTGGTGGGCGAGCGGTGCCGCGCTGGGATGCGCGGAGCGGTGTGCGGCTCAAGTCACGGCCGGCTGCGCAGGCTGAGGGTTGGGTCTCGGGTAACCGGGGCTCTGTAAATGCTGGTTTTGCACGTTTTGTCACATCTCGGGTTTGAAACTCTTTGTGAGTTTAAAGTCCCATGAAATAAATTTCAGAGTAGTGCCAAACGGTATATAGGGCCAAAATGTATCTTGAAATGTTTATTAAAGGGAAGGAGATACGTTTGAGACAGATTCATGTTACAAGTCAATCTATTACAAATCAAACCAGTCTTGCTTCATTACAAATTGGATTGTAGCAAAGTGTGATAAAAACTTACCACTCAAGTGGTCTCAATCTTTACGGTTGCGTACATAGTTTGTGTGCAACTTGACAGCGGGTCTGACAGACTTCCTTGTCTAGTATCGCCTCTCCGTGAAATGTTCAGGCTGCATTGAGCCCTGGGAAGAGTGAGAATGAGGAAGATGCCTTAGTGAAGTGGCTTGAGGCTGTGAGGCCTGTATAAGTATTGCATTAAAGTGTTGGTGTTGATGTTTGTCATATGTAATTAAAGGGCAGTTTCTTTGTATCAGCTAAAACTTTATTTATTTTTTTCATTTAGAGCAAAGAAGGTGCCATCTGTACCGGAAAGCCTGCTGAAAAAGCGGCAGGCTTATGCAGCTCTACAAGCCAAACGTCAGAAGAAGATTTTGGCTATAAAAAAGGTGAGTACTTCATGATTCCTTAACTTGAATTGTTTAGCTGTTGCAATGTCAGCTGCTACTGCTGAAGTAACTCAATACAGAAGTTTTAGAGGTCTAGCACATTTTTATTTTTTCAATATTTTGAACTAAAAATGTTTTTCTTATTTGTTTTTTGGCCATAACAAACCAGTGCTGGGAAGAGTAAGGGCAAAGTGTACAGTTGTCCATAAGATTAGACTTCTGCAAGGCAAGAGGTTATAGCCTTTGTGATGGGAAGTTATGCATGATAACATTGTTCAAGGTAAAGCAGCAGTGCTGTGTAAGTCTTTCAGATTCTCTAGCATATCGCTGAGAGTGATTCTAAACTCCGTGGTATGGGCAGATGTTCTTTGATCTGTGTTTTATGTGGGAAGTTGTAGAATATGATGGCCTGTCTCATTGTGGTTTTCATGTGTGCATTAAGTAGTTTTAAGTAAAAGCTTCTTAAGTAATTTTAAATTTTTTTTCAGCACCGCAAGGCACAAAGAAAACTCATCTATGCAAGAGCCCAAGCTTACCACAAGGAGTACAGGCACATGTACAGGCAGGAGATCCGTATGGCCAGGATGGCCCGAAAAGCTGGGAATTACTACGTTCCAGCGGAACCGAAGCTGGCATTTGTGATCAGGATAAGAGGGTAAGACTGAGTACAGATGTAAACAATTCTATGTTTAAAAGCACTGAAATTGTTTATTTATTTTCTGTTACCTGTCTGTTTTGAGTGCTTAAATATGTAAATAAAATCAAGTCTTTCACTGGTAGCGTTATTTAAGTAATTGCAGAATCATTGCGCATGGTTATGTCTACTGCTTTTGGGAGTCCCCGCTTCTTAAGAAGAAGGCAAGGCTACAAATACGTGCGGACGGTTGTTCTGTTTCATCTTCATCTCAATAAAATTAAATGCCAGTATTCCTAATATTCTACTAAGTTCTACTAATGTTTGAAGTGTTTGCTTAACTTTTTGATACAGTGTTGCATGATTGATAGAATTATGTTTAGGAGGGCATAAGGATAGTTCCAGATTGCTTCACTATAATGCTTATTTTAATTCTTATGGAAATAGATCCGTTTTAACTCAGTAAATTTACTGTATGTATTTAAGTATTAAGTTTTCTTTGTGTAATTGGTAAATTAGTGATGCATTTTGTATGGGAATGGTAATGCTGTGGATTTTTTTAAAATGTGGTACTTGGTGTTTTTCTGGAATATAGATTGAGGCTTTTCTCCTATGTTTTCTAGTACCAATGGTGTCAGCCCTAAGGTCCGCAAAGTGCTGCAGCTTCTTCGTCTGCGTCAGATCTTTAATGGCACGTTTGTAAAACTCAACAAGGCTTCCATCAATATGTTGCGGATTGTTGAACCCTATATTGCATGGGGGTGAGTGGAAAAAAACAGTTTTAACAAATCAGGGAGGAGGTGTTGAGCGGGTTTTGCACTTTGCTGCACTAGACTTGCAGGTTTCCCTTGTGTTCAAATTATATCTTTTGTGTGCTTTCCCTGCTTTGAGTTGAAAACATGACTAAGGCAGTGCTTTAAAAGGTAATGCTTATTAGATAGTGATTACACTCGTACAGCGTAAGATTTGCTTCTCTGTTGCTTTTGTATTTACATTTGGGACATACTGAAATTAGCTTAAATTGTTTGCTATGGAAGTTTCATTTGGGATTGTTATCTTGGAATGTGGCTTGCAAAGACTTAACATTCTTGGTTTTCTTACTTGACTCTTTCAGTTATCCCAATCTGAAGTCTGTGCACGAATTGATCTACAAACGTGGTTATGGCAAGATCAACAAGCAGCGCATTGCTCTTACTGATAACTCCCTGATTCAGAAGCGCCTTGGTAAATACCGCTTTGCTTAACAAAACAAGAAATCAAAACAAGTCCAGTAGTGATTGGTTAATAATAATGTCTACCTTTTGTCTTAATGGTTTAATACAAAGCGAGCTGCAAGTAATTTCTGTTATAAAGTATTGAAAACCAGTGTTAAGAACCAAATTTTGGCATTTTAAGTGTAAACTCTTTCAGTAATGAAATGAGTTGCATCAGGAAAGAAGCGTATATATAGTTTTGAAGTTTGAAACATAAGTATTAGATAGCGTTCATGTCTTAGACCTTGATCTGGTAAACAGGCTTTTTAAACATTCTTTCAGGAGAACTAACTAGTAAAAGCGATGAGTTTATTTAGTAAAAGCAAGTGTGGTGGTCATTTGGCAGGAAATAGCGTGCTCTAGGAGGCTCCTTCTTTTTCAGTCATACCAGGAATTAAAGTAAACACTGATATATATTTCTTCCATTTTTGGCAGTTGTTTTCTGTATTACTTAAAATTAGACTTCATGTTTTTCCAGATGATCATTATAATTGGTACAGATACTATTCTGTAGTCACTTTCCTTTTTAGCATTGTATTTTACTAGCGGTTGCCTCTTAGCATGTCACTGAAGACTCTAGATAGGCATTAAGGAAACATGCATTACTCAACAGCATAAGTAGTCCTGTGAATTGCCCTGAGCTACATGTAACCATGGTCTAAGTGTATTTAATTTTGCTTTTCTTCACAGAAACATAGTCTGTTTTCCTAAGATTCACTGATTGGAGCTTATTTTTCGTTATTGCTCATTGCTGGCTACAAATATTTGGCAATTGAAATGCCTCTTGCTAAATGTAACAACTAAATGTTGAGTTGACTGCAGTTGATATATTTTAATTGTAAAGATCAAGTAATTGGCTGTGGTGTTTTCTGACTTTCTAAAGTTTATAAGAATAAGTAGATATGACAGTAATAACTTGATGATTTTAGCTTGTTGACCAGGGGCTCTGTAGTCTTTCTGAAAACAATCTTCCTGAATTCTAGGTAAGCTTGGCATCATCTGCATGGAAGATGTGATCCATGAGATTTACACTGTTGGCAAGAACTTCAAAGTTGTCAACAATTTCCTTTGGCCCTTCAAGTTATCCTCTCCTCGAGGTGGAATGAAGAAGAAAACAATCCACTTCGTGGAAGGTGGGGATGCTGGTAACAGAGAAGACCAGATCAACAGACTCATAAGGAGAATGAACTAATGGTGAGACATGACCAAAGGTTAATACTGTCCATCTCTGTGAGGTAGACTGCAGCCATCGAATTTAATATTTACTCACTAATGCTTGGGTGGTGCCTGCAGTATAAAGCTGCCTGGACAATGCAGCATGCAGAGTTTATTTTTAAAGTTTTACTAAAGCTTAAACATTTGTGGAGAAATTAAATTGTGTGGGAAGTATGAACAGTACCAATAATGCTTAAATTTGTTTTAAAACCTTATTTGGGTTTTATAGTGGGAAGCTTTGAGATACTGGCTAAAGTCTTCAACCCTCATTAATGAAGTCTTAATATGATCTTGTGATTGCAAGTACAGTGTTTTTTTTAGATTGTCTGATTTCTGCTGTGGACGCCTTTTGAGGATTGGGAGAAATTAAATTGCACATTTAGAGCATTTTAATGGTCTAAATTTTCAACTTGTTCAAGCTTTAGAGTGGTTCAGTTTAAGCTTTCATGTCACCATGACCAAGGTGGTAATTTTGAAAGACTTATTTGGCTGCTTGAATAGTCCGTCCTTCAGAAATGAGAAGACCTATTAACGCTTAAAGCCCTTTGACAGCCACAGCTGAGTCCTGAAGTTAGTATCTAGTTCAAACAATTCGTCTTACCATCTGTTGTCACTGCTGGTCCTACTTTGATGAGAAGTCTGTCGTTCAAAGCCAAAACACTTCCTTCAGAGTTTTTGTACTTCCCATTGCTCTTTCCACCTTTCTTAGATGCTAAACTGGCTTTGGTGTTGCCCATATCTTATTTTCAGTAAAGGATAGGTGCTTTTTTGGTGTGACAGATATGCTGGAATTTAAGAAAACTTTGTTGTTAGTATGCTTGGAAAAAATAAGAGGCAGGGACCGAATTTTGCCCAAACCAGTTCTTTCAAAAGGCGGGAAGGTATTTTTGGTTGATTTGGTTTCAGATGTGTGTGTTTTGGTTGGTTGGATGTGCAATTTACTTAGGAATTCTTAACTTCCAGAGAGTTGGTTAATAAAAACGTAGTGAATAGTAGTGTGACTTTGCAGCTTAGTGGAGGTGCCGTTGCTGTTTGGATGAGTTCTCGGAAATGAATTTTTCTGAAGGGAGGGAAGTCTTTTAGAAATGCTTTTATAGCCAGCAAGGCATAGCAAGTTGAGCTCACTGAGGTTTGCCGTCTGCCTAAGGAGCTAAAGGAGACCCTTTGAAATAGCTTTCCATTTGACAGTTTTTTTTCTTGAAGCTTTTTTTTGTCTGCTGTTCTTTGGTTTTCATTCCCCCAAGCTTCTTGCATCTTCTTGTCTCCCATCTGTGAAGTAGCAGTTTTAAACCACTGGTTACACATGGAAACTTACACTTTAGGAAGATAATTTCTTCCTGAGGACGGTGCTCTTGTAAAGCTTTTTAGCTCAGCTATGGGACGAACTGAGTGACTTTGAGAAGTGGAATTGCTGTAATATTTGGTGCCTGGGGTGATGCTGGGTTACTCATACTAGCATTCTTACAGAAGTCTTGCTGCTGGTGGCACAAACTGTTACCAGTTAGTACTGGCAGATGTAGCCTTCATAACAAAGATTGAGCAAAACTGCTTTCACTTTGTGTCCTTGTCTGGTTTCTGGGCATGAGATGGAAACTGCAATTTTTAATTGAAACCTTGCAGCTTTTCTCTCAGTGTAGGTGCTTTCTCCTCCATCTTCACTGACAAACGTCAGAAATACACTTGTGGTCTTAAGTTTTCAGGAGCCTTTCTACAGGAGGGAAGCTTCTGTAGATCACTACTGCAGTGACTATAAATGCCTCTGAGTAGTCTATTGGCAGAGAAACTAGGGCTATTCAGCTGGTTGCTTGCGTTTTTCATTGGACTTGGAGGTCAGCATCCCATGTATTTAGCAGACATCAGGGCTTTACTCCATCTTCTAGTTCAGGAACTGACCTTGTAGTTTTTTATTTTATGCCTGTAAGAGGTTAATTGTTCTGCTTGGACTGCAGACAAACATACCTCTGGTGTAAAGCTAGGATAACGGATCGTTTCTCGTCTCCTGCACTTCCTATTCCTGTGGTTTTCCTACTGTTCTTAGTAGAGTGCATGTTTAAAATACAAGTAACCTAAATGTAGGAAATAGAAGAATGTGTAATTTCTGCTGATGTGTAATGGGCAACTAGAGCAATAGGTCCAGATGAGGTGCTGGCAGTACTCTTAAGTACTGTCGTTCTGAAGGGCTACTTATCTGAAGGTGAATTATTTATTCCTCTTCCCTACTTGTAGATGGTTTCCTGCTAGTTGTTTTTATTTCTTGCTAAGGTAAGAGTCTCAAATAAATAAAAAATAATTAAAAAAACCCACAGTAAACTTCCAGTATGGACTCTCTCATATAGATTGGGGAAAAAAGAGCATGGTACTTGATACAGAATTTCATTAGCTGTCAAGCAGACTTCGTAGAACAGATCTCAAGTCTGCATTTTGCTTTCAGTTTTTGTATGTAAAGAGACCCTGAAATGCACTGAAAATAGTTACTGCAGCAAAAGTTAGAATACGCACAACGCCTTGTTATGTCTTTGAATACCAAGTTCCCCCCTTCTATGCTTTTAGACAAAGAGCAGAAGAGGTACCAGTAGTTCAAGATAGAAATGTTTATTTTGTTACTACTGACACTTCAAATCTGTGTTTTGAACGAAGAGATGTTAATACAGAAGTTGGTTATTGTGTGCAAGACTATTGAAATCTTAAATCTAGTGAAATAAAATTAGTATTTTCAACTCAAAATATAAACTGTAGAAATATGGTGATTCTTTGGGTTGCCAGAGTAGTTTCAGATCTGCACATGTCTAATGATCCTTTATTTTTCTTTCTCTTTCAGATTCAGGTGCCCAGCTGCAATCTTTAATAAAACCATCTCTGTTAATAAAACCATCTTGCACAAAACAGTGTCTCACATTGATTGGTCTCTTTTTGTGATCTTTTTCTCTGCTGGTGGTGGTTGCTATGTTAACTTTGGAATAGCCTGTTTCAAAGAGCCGTGTATAGTTTGAATTAGCAGTAAATTGGTAATACTGTTTCAGCTTGTCCAGGGTTAGACCTGGGCTGGCCACTAAATGTGGACAGATGCTCTAACCTCTCTCCCTTCCCAAATGGGAATGGAAAGGGAGTAAGGAAGAGGGACTTCTATGGATTGGAAAACGGAACAGCTTTGTAGTAATAGTACCGATAAGGGAATCGTGAAAATAATAAATGTATACAGACTTGCACAAAACTGATGTTGAACCCAATTCCCCCTGCCCCCGATAGCAATCCCCACTGATGCTGCAGAGCAGGCAGCCCATGGGGAGCCCCAGGCCCAGAGGCAGAGGAGAACTGGATACAGGAGCTGGATTCAGGAAGTCGAAATCAAAGGCAGAAGATTGGATGGAGTCCTCCCTGGATGCCAGCCACAAAAGAAGAACCCTTAACCACTGTGATCTCAGTTTTATACCGAATGTGATGTATATGGAATGCAATACTTCGTTTGGTCACCTGTCCTGTCACTCCCTGGAGGTGACCTTTTCCTTCCTTGCAACCCTTTTACCCTCTGTCACCACCAGCATATTACACAAGATGCAGCAGGAGCAAGTATAAGCAGGAGCCTTTCTGCATAGCATTCCTTGGTAGTAACTGTATCAGGTGGTGTCACTTCTGGTAGCAGACACTGTCTGCAGCAGCGCGCTGCTAACTTCAGGGAGCGCAGCCTCTTAGAGGAGACAGCTGAAAAGTAAAATCACTCAACAGGATTGGGTTTATTTAGCTCAAACCAGGACAGACCTTTTAGAGGAAGATTGGAAGGATTCATGCAAGTAACATGGTTTTTGAGTGGCAGCAATGGTTTATTTTTGTTGTGGTTAAAAGCACAGTGAATCAAACTGAGCTGTATATGCTCTTGACTGGACAAGATTCCTACCTAGTTGTAATGGCACTGGAAAGCTGTGTGAGATTTTTCTGCGTAGAGACAGGATTAAATCATGATGCTCCTAATGTGTTGAGATCCTGATTTTTAGATAATAGCTTTCAGCTCTGAACACGTTCAGGTATTTTTTACCAAAGGAAGCATGAAATACTTTACAGAATAACAATTTACTTTCCACATTTTAGATAGTTACTCAGCTTTACATAATTGGTTTGCAGTGTCATATTTCAGGTACTATAGAAGGTGACACCACAGGGTTTATGAGGGTATGAGCGGTAGTTTATAACGTGTAGGTCTAGCAGAGTGTGGATTAGAAACCAAAGGACTGATAAAATATAACTGGTTGCATTCAGACTGGCTTCTTGTCTTGCAAGCACTTTACTGAAGGAGCCTTGGCCTGCTGAGGCATTTGGACAACTAATTGATGAGTTACGTCTGCTGTGACAGAAATGCCTTTCTGGGTGATAGGCAAGCTGTATTTACATACTTCACTGATGAAGGATGTCCATTTAAAAATCACTGGCATTGATTACTTCTTTTCCAGCTTATGCAAAACCTTATTTCTCTGCTACATTTTCAATACAACTTGTTAACACCAGCACTAACTTACTACAGCTCGCCGAAGCCAATTTTGTAACTCAGGAAATTATGATAGTGGCTTAATTGAATATATTTATGTGCTTTTGTCATTGGCAAAAGAGCCGAGTGTCAGGTGGGTCAGTGTTTCCAGATACTGGACCAACTGAGTTCTAAAGCAAAGTGACAATCCTCCTATTGTGAGTTAAACTCTAAATTCTGGTAACACAGTTACTTGTGTCTGAATGCAAAAGTGCCAACACCTTTGTCCATTTAAGCTAATACCTACACTGAATAATAAGTTAGCAGTTCTTTACAGCAGTGCAAGTAGTTAGTCTACTGATGCATGCTTGAAAAGGGTTTAGTGAGTGAATGAGGTGAAAACCATGAAGTACTTCATTTGTTAGGCTTCTTTGTAAGGTGATAAGCAGTGTGATTTATAAGGGGAAAAAAAGACATTTTCATAAAGTTGCTGGATGAGGGAAAAATAATCACTGCACTATTAGTGGGAAGCCTCAGTTCTCGTCTTGATCTTGTGAAAGTACAATCTGACCTTTCACCTTAAAACTGCACCAATGGACAATGAAATTCAGATATTGGGGAGACTTACCTGAGAGAAGTTTTGTTGACTTCAGTGACACTGTTCATTTGTTTCACGTGGTAGAGTTCTTCCATTGCTTTGCTACAAGGTTTTTAGTTGTTTCCTTTTGACTCATACCCATATTCTTAACAGAAAAGCATTTCATGGATATAAGGAAGCTGTGCAACTGGGTAGGGAACTTTGTATGTTATGGAGAATAAAAGATTAACTCATGAAGTTAATTGGTGTTGTAGGACCTTCTTTGATAAGAATGCCCTGTAGGTCCCCTGTTTTGTTTAAATGAATACATGCACTGAAGCATTAGTGAGGAGAAAGTTAATTTGGTTTTCACGGTACCTGAGCAACTCATTTTTCTTACCTGCCTCTGAAATGCACTTTCAGATAACAGCTGCAAAATGTTAATACCTAGTGTGGGAATTTAATTTTAAAGCACAGCTGTGTTTAAACCAGTGATCTTGTGTAGTTGGTCAACTTTTCTACTTGCTCTCGCAATTTTTAGTAGTGCTCTTCAGGCTTGTCCCATTGTAGGCACTTACAGAAATAGCTCATGATCTGATAGTTAAGGTCAGAGTTTGCACTGGAAATGAGGTATGATCCACTCATGAATAGAACTTTTTGGAGCATTTCTGAAGTAATTTGAGTTAAAAATGTAGAAGATGAAGACAGTCACTTGGTCCCTAAACAATAAATAATGCAAATCCTTTGTCAGCGTTCAGTGATAAAGTTCAGGTTCTTGCAAACATACTGTTATTTTCTCACTATCCATAACTGCCAGCTGCTGACGCATTCTAGAATAAAATTTCTATGAACTTTTATCCTCTTTCAGAATGACCAGCATCTTCCCTTTTTCCTCAGAATTGAAGCCAGAAGCTTTACCTAATAGTTATTGGAGAAGCAACAGGAGACTGTTTGAAACGCTAACAAGTCACAAATTTTTCGGGCCTGCTGAGGTTTATAAGCTTTACAGTTAATTGGTGTTCCTTTCTTTGCCGGTGTCCAACTCGTACAGAGTGTTTCACTATCACCAAGTCATACATCTGGAAATGGAATGGGAGCCCATCCCAAAAATCAGTGTTTTGAGAGAAAGTTAAGAGGCGTGATGGATAGTCAGCTGAACATGAGCTCCCACTTGGCCAAATGCAATTCTTGGATACATTAAAAAGGGAATATCAAATGGTACGGGGGAGGTAACACTACTTTTGTTCCAGTAGTGCTTATACTAGTGCCAAATGCAGTATCCAGTTCTTGTGCCAAAAATCAAGCACATGCCTTATAATATTTGGAGAGCTTACTTTAAAGGCAGACATGGTTACAAAATGAGTATCTACCTACAATTACATCCATGGAGAAAAGTAGTTTGATAATAGAGAATTCTTTGATCTAACAAAGCTATAATAGGATGAAATGCCTTGAAAGTGAAGCCAGATAAATTCTGGCTTTAAGCAAACAACTTTAATGGAACATAATTAGACACCAGAACACTTAACTAGTGGTGTGCCAGATTCTTTCTCAGTGGTCATTTCTAAATTGAGGTTTGGGGGGGTTTTTCTTCCCTTAAAGCGTATGCTATACTTCTAAGAGATCTGTTGAGGGCCTCCTGGGGCCTCTTACTCAGCAGAAGATGCTAAATGCAGACCTTCAGATTCTGAAGTGGTACAAGTTAGGGCCTTGCTTGAAGACATCTGGCCACCCACAGTGAAATTCAGAGTGGTGGTGGTGTGTGTTATATGCCTCACAAGGGAACTTGGACTAATGCAGCACACAAAGTGGCAAGACACCTAAACCTTAGCATAAATAGTGCTCTGGAGAGGGATGGTAGAACTTCACACACCTTTTATGGGCTTCGCTGCTTCTGCCTGTTTGGGATTCATATCTCACAGCTCTCACCTGAGGACATGGACCCATGTGTTCTTTAGAGAATTAAGCAGGGCTTTACTATCAGTTCTGAGTCCCCAGCAAGCAAAGTGGTGACATTGCTTCATACAACTGTCTTGCTCACACTTAGCAAACTAGATCTATGGGTTTTTTTCAAACTATTCCTTCCACCTCCCAGTTTCCAAAAGACTAACCTTTCCGCAGAACTACGGGTGAGAAAATCTGCACGTTGCTCCTTATTGAAGCTGTGCCAAAGTCTAAGGCAGCTTAGATTAGGAAACTGCAGAGCAGAGAGAGATAAAAATCTGAAAACAGTCAAGCTTAGAAGGGAAAAAAAATTTAGTCTCCCAAATTCCAGGCAAAGTATTCTACTCAACTAATTTAATTTTCCCACTGTATTGGGATTTGATTTTGTCTTCAGGTATCTTTAATGCGATTGTGTAGGTTCTCTCCTGTGAAGTTCCCATTCTTAGCACACCTGTGTTTTCTAAAAGCTTGTGTACCATACCAGACTACTCCAGGCATCTAGGATCCCCAAAATATCTTTGCCCTGCCTAAATACAGGTTTAGATATAAGTAGGCTCATACAAGGTGAAGTTTTTCATGACTGAGAGGTTTGAAAAATCAAGTACTGAACTCACGAATTGCAAGTGATAAGAAAGAACAAGGATATTCAGAAACAATTTTCTATACAAAGTTTCCACTGTTTTTCAGTCTGTCTGTAGGTGATCACACCAGCCATTTCTAGCCCAATCCATGAAAATTAGAAGTACTCGTGACCTTGGTCATGTTGCAAATAAGAGCAGATTTTCAAAGTTCAGAGCTATAAACAATTTTCCCAGAATTATTTTTCTGAAGATAAAAAACTCCACAAAAGCAGTTTTTTATCTGCTAAGTATTTCTTCATATAAACTACTCATTGCACCAGATATCTTTCATTATGAAATAAGTAGGTATTTGACTGGAGAAAAACATGAGAAATGAGGGAGTGTACAGTCATAGGGCTGTGGGGTGTATATGGGGAAGAAGCCACATGCAAAGTAAAATGTAGGGTAGAGGAGGAAAAGGGAGCAGGGGGAGGTATAAGCAGCAGTACTACCCTTTGCTTGCTTAGCACAGTTTTGGCAGTGCAGAGGGGCTGTAAATCCAGTTTAACTAGCCAGCATGCCACATGCTTTACATGCTTCCCATCCCGCGTCGCTCTGGCAGTCAGAAGCGTTTTGCAGGATTTAACTAGTCTTTGGAGTCCTGGAGTGCTGCCCGTCTGGTGGTGAATGCTGCTGCCCAGGCCCTGCAGCCGTGTCATGAAGCTCTACCCATGGCACATTTCCACTCCTAATGCACTTTGTTAGGAGTTAGGCAAGGATTACCGCGTTCTGCCACATCCGATATCATCTGTTATCTGCAATATTACACTCTCTTTTTTTATTGCGCAATAAAATCCAGCTGAAGTTCTCAAATCCTGGTCACTCTGAATATCTCATGTATAGAATACCACGGTAGTGCCTAATAATTTCAACACAATGTATGTTTAAATTTTTGATACTGATAATGCATATCACACATCGTTGTAACAAGGCCTCTGAGATATAAAGGAATGAGATATAGTGAGCCAAGACAAGTAGGAAAACGAGATTCAAGGAAGGCTCTAAGCATCTCTAGTTTTAATTTGAAACACAGATAACAACAACAATTTATTTTTCCCCTTTAACTTTTTTTTTGGTCAGGTATTATTTAACAGAACTGAACCGTAAGAGAACAAGTTTAACTAGTAGATTGTAATACTGGCATTGTTTTGTGCCAGTCCTAAGTTTATAATTTTAACTACTTATTTTTAACCTGAAATTATTAATTTCTTTTTGCTATTCCCTCCTTCTACTGAAATATATTTTTGTTGAAGGAGAAAGAAAAATTGGGTAAGGCTTTTCTTTACGCAAATTGTCTACTAACGTATGCACACAGTCCCTTTGTGAGAGAAGCGGTCAGGATTGAAAGCAGCACAAATAGTGGGTGACAGTTCATTTTATTTAGGCATAGGAAGTGTTAATTACATGTTAAGAAGAAATTAAATTATGTAGTAGTATCTAGGTCTGTAACATTCTCTACTCTAGAAGACTACAGGAGCCAGGATGTTAATGTTGCATCTATTCATAACCCAAATAATGGAAGGTGAGGGGGGGTTAGCTTTGACTACAGTGTTAACTGGTAGATGATGTTACTTTTATTATTATTAAGGTTTAATTTTAATGATTGCTTTCTCAGTTTAGAGGCTGGTGGTTCTCTGAAGCTTCTGTATGATCCTTCTGGTTTTGCTTCTCACTATTATCTCTGAAACTACTGCTCTCAAGTAAGTGTTTTGAGGAAGTAAATCTTGTAGACAAAAGTCCTAGAAAAATCCCCACAACATTCTTTGAATTCTTTTATTTGCTTTTACTTACTATATAAAACTGAAGATTAGCTGGGTCAATGAAGTGAAAGACTCCAGAGAATATGTATTTTCAACAGTACTTTCAGGGTAGCTTGTTTCCAATACCTTACAAAGGAAAACTGAGTTGCCTTCTAACATCTGGCCTTCTGCTGTCGCGGTATACGTTTCTGCTCTGTTCGATTTCAGTCCCCGGCTTTCCCAAATGAAGGGTAAATGTTTTTAAATACTGTTCTATAGCTTCCATTTCTAAAGCCTTTGTGTGACAATATTCTACTTTGAAGTACTGACATCAGTACTGTGCTTTTGTTTCTGCTGGGAGAACAGACCTACAGACATGACTTGCCAAGGTTTACCTGGCAGACTGAGCTGGTAGCCGAGCCAAGACTCATCCAGAGGCAAGAGGAGGGAAATCCACAGCCTGGAGGGAAGCCTCTGAGAGGTGCCAGGAAGTCAATATCTGTGGCTGGGAATGGGATTTGTGCCAGCAGGTCTGCTGTGAGCAGAGAGGGTTCTGAAGACAGGTCGCTATGATCGCAAATGGGGAGAGATGTACCTGAGAAGCTGCCATAAGAAAACTGCAATTGCTGTCTCCCTGCCCACAACTCCCCAACTGAGCTGTCCTTGCAGGCAGGATTGGGACTCCCTGCCCAAAATCTCATCCTGCATTTAGTCTTCTCAACCATGTATCCCTGACTCAGGTTTTCAGAGGTATCTGGAAAGATGGTAGTCGTGTGTACTCTATTTAGCAGACTAGTCTAGCACACTTAACTGGGAAGAAGTTGTCTGTGTATACTCAGTAATTTCCTGTGACTGAGATGGATTCAAATTCACATTCATCAATCTGCAGCAAAAAATGTCCTGCACTTCTTCGAAATTGAGTTTTTCTGAGTAAGGGCTATGCTTTCTTTTGAACTCAGCATTACATATGATCTGAGTTATGCTACTGGCTCAAGTGTCTTTTGGTCTAGAGACATCTATCATGGATGTAAAATAAACTTAGACTTGATATAAATACACAGCTTCTTTGCCCTGCCAAAATATTCATTACTCTGGACAGGCAGAGTAGGAGTATTTTAGTTGGCAGGAGAATTTTAGTCCTGCAGGACTAAGCTTGTAGGTACGGTTTAAATACCAGTCCAGGTATATATCTGCAAGGTAAAATCGGTCCAGAGCCAGGTCTGAGCCAGCAGTTTTCAACTGGAGTGAGGGCTGGACCAGCACAGGGGCAATATCCTTGGACTATTCCCTCTGGGGCCTGCTCTTTTTTTTTCATATATTCAAAGAAGGAAGGCTCTCTTTTGAAAGTCACTCACTACTTGCTTTTTAAAATTCACATTGGCTTCTTTTCTTACAGTTCTTACCCCTGAGTTCTTTGAAAAATTAAACTGTGAAAAAAACCAGATAACAGGGATGCAATAACACTTCAATTTCTATCCATTCCCTTAACATGCTCCTTGTCACTGAACTCATTGATTATCCACTGTACAAGTAATCTAAATTAGTAATCAGTTGCATTGGAGTAGCAAGCCAAGACCTGAGAAAAATTTGCAGAGCTTTTGTTCTGGATGTTGTAACAGCACTGTTTGGAAGACTATTGTTGTATCGAGAAAACTACAAACTAAAACGAATGGAGTTTGTAAATATTAATGCATTTTTTTTTTATTAAATGTCTAGGTTATTATTGGTTTTGCTCATTCCCTTGTTGCTTTCTTTTCTTCTTTTACAAAACATATGTCATTGAGCAAAATGGGCTATTTCTGCCTGAATTATGCTTTTCAGAATGCAAAACTTTATTCCAGTTTTTAGTTTCTCACTATGTTCTCAATCTGAGTGTTCCTGAACCAAGATTTTCCAACGAGAATAAACTCCTCTTAACTTTTTCCCAGAAGCTGAGCTTTTGAAGAGAACATTTTTTTTTTTCCAATGATAAACTGTCCCTTCTGAAAAAGCAGGAAAGATATACAATTTTTCTTCCTATTTTTTATATGACGTATTTTAACAGTACAGATAGATGTATGTGGGTAACAGTTGTTCTGCATGGGAAATCTGTAGGAAAAGTCTGTGTATCCCTGAAGAAAAGCAGGAATTTTCTCCAGCTGGGAATCAGGATGATGAAATTCTCCCTCCACAGATTATTTTTTCCCAAGGATTCCTGTTACTTAACCATCTGCAATGTCTTCTCTTGAAGTACTGAACTTAAACCTGTGTATTCACAGTACAGAGGTATTATGAGTAGCTTCCAGCTCTTTAAGACCTTCAGGATCCTATCGAGATGCCAAAGTTAATGGTGCTGACAGCTCTATCAGACAGAAAGACTCCTTCCGCAGAAACATGCTGTGGAGACGTTCCTCCTGGTAAAACCCCTGTACAAAGCTACACATAGCTGAAGGCTACAAAAAGGCAATTGCTGTAGTGTGTTGAAACTGGTTTATTTCAAGCAATTGTGCTTAGACTGAGGTCCGACAATACTACTATTAGTCACATGAAATTTCATTAAAATTGCATCCAGAGCAGGCTTTGGGTGGGAGGAGAAAATAGTCCCCAGTCCAAAGGCTGCCCTTTTTGCAGCTCGAGCCCTCACAAGTGAAGTGCAATTCTTGTGATCAATTTATGGGCTTGAATGCTGTTGAATATGTATAAAGTAGGATGTATCAGAGCATATGTCCTCTGCAGAAAGTTTCAGTCACTTTCTGAGAGTTCATTTGGACAAAAGGAGGCCCTTGAAATCACGTGTTTTTTTTTTTTGTGGGGTCCACATTCTAGGAATGTCTGGGAAAGACAGGGCACATGGTTTAGAACCAGTAGTAATCTAAGCATTAGAAATAGTTGTAGGTACTCAGCTCCACATACCTTTTGGTCTCCTACGCAAAACCTGTAGGGACATGGCAGGTGACTGTACCACAGTCAATTTGTAAATGAATCTCTAGATGGAGCCAAAACAGATCTAATGTGTGAGTTTTGCAAACAAATAAATGACCTTAAGATTTTCTACTGAAGGCTTACAGCTATAAAAAACATCTAATTCCATAACAGATCTCTATATCCACCTGAAAACTGCTGAGGTTACCTACTGATTTTTTTAGGGTTTAAAGTCTAAAGAATTGCAGTGCTCATAGACTAAACAGTTGCATATCAGGACATTTTACTACACATTAATGGCTAATACAAAGCTCATCTCACAGTAAACCTACACCTGTACATTCTTTACATACACAAAATCAGTATGACAATCTCATGGTGCATCCTCCAGTACCTGCCTGGACATTAATGATTTTCTGAATTGCCAGCATTGATAAGTGCCAGTCACAAATGTTCCCTTTTGGTGCTGTATTTATGGAGTGATGTCTGATTTGCCAGTCATCTACTTGCCCAGTGTTTTAGAAAAGCATTTACCAGCTATATTACATGTATAGGCTTAAGAATCCCAACACTATTGTTGCCTAAAGTGCCTACTGATACCTTAGGATAGACCAGTACTTGAAACCCCTCTTTTCCTTGAAAAAAGAAATTGCAAAGTGCAAATGTAACATAGTACAAATAACCCTTGGTTAGTTTTATATATTCTTCTTAATTATTTCCATAACGTAGACTGTAAAGAGACTGTTTAAAGTTGCTTTTACTTTCATTTTTCCCCCATACAACTTTATAGAAATGTGTGGTTTCACAGACTCACAACAGTAACTGCTGTATCTGAAAAAGTAGGAAAGTATATTAAAACTAGCCAAATCAAACCCAATGTTATGAGCTATCAGGGTCCTTTTTGGCACAGATTCTCCTCTGTCCTGCTGTCTCAATGGAGCTGAAGGTAGCTGCACTATGGGACAGCATCTTTGCAGCCAATGCTGTTAAAAAACTTGGCAAGTTTGTGTCATATTGTGCTAAGAGAAAACAACAGCTCTCAAAAATACAGCTTTCTACACTGTCCCTGAAAAACTGCTTAGGCTACATGGTCTTGGGTGGATGCTCCCAGCCTCACATTTGCTTTCTACCTTGGCAAAAAGGTAAGATTTCAGCAGTGATTGTGCTCCAAGATACTGCAGGATATCCAGTGAAGTGAGTTGAGAACCATGAACATTGTCTTGCATGGAACCCAGCTGGCACTAATGGTAACTATCTCTGGGAACTTGCAAATGATGCTCAGAAGGGCTTCTGCAGAGGCTACGAGTAACCCTTAGTTGCTCAGTCAGAAGTCCCACACCACCTCATTTTATTTCTGATTTCATTGCATGAGATAACTCCTCATTTTAGACAGCAACACTCACATGCTGAGTGATGCAGAAACTTCTTGCTCCAATTAGTGAATGGTTCTCACCCACGGCATGTGACTAATGCAAGAACTGCAGTGCGTCCATCTCTCTGTGGGCTCAGCTGCTGGGCAGTAATGGCATTCGCTCAGTCTGTTGCTGACAAGAGGTGTCCATTAGGCACAAAATGTGAAAGCAGTGATGGGAACTTTGTCAAGGTAATAAAACTACACTCTGTTTCCATGTCTTTTGCCTATCATAGTGACTTGCAAAGGGATAATGAGGTAGATCTGGTAAATGTATGCAGAGCCCGTCTTTGCCGTTATCTGCTGTTGAATGTGGATAACTGCACTAGGTGATATGGAAGGTCTAGTTCTATCACAGTATTCCTCTATTATCCCTGGCAAAGCACCAAGAGCCAGATAAACATTCATAATGAAATGTCAAATAGTAGAACTTTATCTCTAGTCTCAGAGCAACAACAAAATGTGCTTTATGTGAACAGAACAGTGTGCTCTGTAGTGACAAAGAGCTAACTTTAATGTAAATGAGAGCTTGGGAAACTAATAGAGATGAATCATGAAAAAATAGGTTGGAAGAAAGTTCTTGAAGTAAATCACCTGGTCAAAGTACAGTAACTTTAAAGTTAGGTCACATTGCTCAGAGCCTTGTCCCACGAGTTTTGAAATTCTCCAGAGATGGAGATGCTCCAGTCTTTTTCCATACCTAAATTACTCTTATGTAATTAAGTTTCCCTCTTGCATGTTATGGCAATTGTCTCTTGTTCATTTTGCTGTGCACCTCCATGATGATGCAGTCTGGTTCCATCCCTCTGAATACTTTATTAGTCCTCTAGAGTTTCTGTTTTGTTGACATACCTCTTGGAAGACCCGAAACTGGACACAGTACTCAGATGCAGCTTCACTAGTGCTAGGTACACATTGGTGGGCTCATGTCCACCAGGACCATCATACTTTTCTCTGAAGAAAGGTTTCTTAAATCTAGTTTAATACCCTCCCACTAGGTTAGCAGGTATCTTGGCAAATATACCCTTGACTCACTTTTTCAGATGGATCGTGCCTTTCCTCAGCATATCTCATTCTTCAGATCCCCATGGTCTTAGAGACCAAAACCCTTCTGATGACGCTGACCAAACAGACAGATACTGAACTTTATTTCCACTCACGCATTCAAGCAGATCAACACTCCTGCCCAGCTTGGTGTCATCTGCAAACTTACTGAGGCTGCATTCAATTCCCTTGTCCAGATCATTGATAAAAATATTAAATAGAATTGGCCCCAACACTGAGCCCTGGGGAACACCACTTATGAACAGCCACAAACTGGATTTAACTCCATTTGCCATCACTCTTTGGGCCTGGCCTTTTAGACAGATTTTTTTAAGAGGAAAGAGTATGCCTGTCCAAGCCACGAGCAACCGGTTTCTCCAGGAGAATGTTGTGGGAAGTGGTGTCAAAGGCTTTACTAAAGTCCACGTAGAAAGCATCCACAGCTTTTCTCTCATCTACTAAGCAGGTCATCTTGTCATAGGGTCATAGAATCATAGAACAATTCGGGTTGGAAAAGACCGTTGGGATCATCGAGTCCAACCATTAACCCTACACTACAAGTTCACCCCTAAACCATCTCACCCAACACCACATCTAAGAGACACTTAAACACATTCAGGGATGGCAACTCAACCACCTCCCTAGGCAGTCTGTTCCAGTGTCTGACCACTCTTTCTGTGAAGAATTTCTTCCTAATGTCCAGCCTAAACTTGCCCTGTTTCAACTTGAAACCATTCCCCCTGGTTCTGTCCCTAATTACCTGTGAGAAGAGGCCAGCCTGAACCTCTCTACAATGTCCTTTCAAGTAACTGTGGAGCATGATGTGGTCCCCCTCAGCCTCCTCTTCGCCAAACTGAACAGTTCCAGCTTCCTCAATCGCTCCTCGTAAGATCGATTCTCCAGACCCTTCATCGGCTTTGTTGCCCTCTTAATATGGCTCTCTTAATAGGACCTGCTTTTCATAAACCCATGCTGACTGGATCTGATCACCTGGTTGTCCTGTACATGCCACGTGATGGTACTCAGGATGATCTGTTCCATAACCTTCCCCGGCACTGAGATCAGACCGGCAGGCCTGGCCTGTAGTTCCCCAGGTCTTCCTTTCAGCCCTTCTTGTGGACAGGTTCCACATTTTCTACCCTCCAGTCCACTGGGACCTCTCCATTCAACCAGGACTGCTGGTAAATGATTGAAATTGCCTTGGTGAGCACTTGCGTCAGTTCTGTCAGTACACTTGGGTGAATCTCATCTGACCGCATAAACTTGTGTGTGTCTAAGTGGAGCAGCAGATCACTAACCATTTCCCCTTGAATTATGGGGGCTTCATTCCATTCCCCATCTCTGTATTCCAGTGCAGGGGGCTGGGTACCCCAAGAACAACTGGTCCTACTATTGCTGCCTCTGCACGATATGAGGCTTGGGCTCTTGTCTCTCTTTGTAAAGGTCCTGTCTTCTGTTGATCCTCTTTAATGTTGCTGTATGCTCAGCTCCTCTGTAGTTCCTTCAAATGGTTGCTCATCCAATGACTTGACCAAGGCCCACTTCATGAGGCAGCATTGCTGTAGTCCCAGCTATGTTCTCAGGCAGGAGCATCCAGCACTCTTTGCAGCCTGGGACCTGTGTTGTTGCATCCTCCTTCCAAGCTGTGTCCAGAGGTGCACCTCTCACAAACGCATCTCATAGCTCCAGCTTCCCATAGTGGGGAGATAGATCATGTGTTATGCGTATGACTGTAGACAGTCACCTCACAAATATAGCTTTGAATTGTGTTGGTCTTCACTGCGTGACTACATGCAGTATCTTGCCATCACATGTCAAAAAGATTTCAGCTTTCTGCTGTGTGGCCTCCTGACCCTCCTCCTCCTCTCTTCTTTTCTTATCCCTCTAGTCTGTGCACAGCCCTTGCCTCTAGTTATGAACTGAGTTTGTGTAGGCAACGACAATTTTGTTTTCAGAATCACTCTGTATTTTACTGCTAAACCTTAATGACAGTGAGCAAGATACGGGGATTCTGGCAAAGAGGTCTCAGTTCATACTGTCATGAAGAGTTGAATTCCACTGTGTTTAAAAGATTGCAACTGTACATTTCTTAATTTGCTATGTGCTTGTCCAGACATCTCAGGCTATTGCTTTCAAAATTCTTGAGAAGTCACAACAAGAGCAATGGGATCTGCATTTTTGCATATGAGTGACTATTCATTGCAAACACTTTGAACAAACCAGATCCAGAACGCCTCATATTAGGCAACAAAAATCAGCAGGTATGTTGAAATGTACTCTCTGTGTGGAGCAGCCCCTCATCTACAACAGTAAAATAACTTGCTTTGTGAGACACATGCACTGTAGTGAGGAAAATTCCTGAGAGAATTCATAATACTGTCTTCAGAACAATATGTAATAAATCAGTTTGAGGGCCACACACTGAGTAACAAAGGGAAAATAGTACTGAATTGTTGTTCATTAAGTGGGCATCGTTCATCTAATGCACCAAAGGAGGCAGGAGTGCTGCTGAATAAAAGCTTATGACTGCATAATGATGCTACAGCTTATTCAAAGGGTCAGTAAAGGAAGCACATGAGTTCCATGATATAAACTCTAGTATTTGTACATTATAGATAGATTAAGCTACATATAAACTTCCCACCATAGTTATCATCAGCAAAGTTTTTGCCTTTTTGCTGAATGAAGACCAACCCCACAGTCTCATACCACTTCCTCAATGCACAGCACAGCGACATCCTACACTCACTTTTTTAGCTGTCATTTCAGAGTTACATCACTGTTTAACAACCTTCCCTACTCACCACCACTTCCTCATCCAATTTTCCATCCTTCATGCTCTAATGACCTTAATTCATCTGAGAAGGATGATGACAGTGCTGAAAGCATAACTACTCAAAAGGAGGCAGCAAGATCATCAGGCTTGTCAGCTGGAGGAGATGCTGGCTTTCTGGGGGCTAGCATTTGTGGCTTTGTGTCTGTCAAACTTGGTTCCTTTTATGAGGCCAAAGGCCTGACCTTAATTTTTTCTGCCTTCTTGTTGCCTATTTCTAAATGGTTACATTTTCATAGTTGTCATCATCTTTCTCTAACTTAAGTGAATTTGAGTTATCTATCAAGGATGAAGGATGGAAAAAGGAGGTAATGATGACAGTTAACAATCTGTGACAGACCATACTGGAAGATCTTGGCTGTCAAAAGCCAGCATCTCCTCCAGCCTATGATCCTGCTTCTGTCTCTTCACCTTCCCCACCACATATACTGCCCTTGTGCACTTGTATTTTACTTAAGTGCCTGTACGCATCTTCCTTCTATTATTTTAATTCTTATGGGAAAAATTGCTTTGCTGTCTGCTGACTTGCTAACCACTGCACTTTTTTAGAGACACAGCCTTCAGAGATGGGGGGATAAGGTTGTATTGAAGTACCCAGAAGGATAACTGCTTTGTGACATCGGTGTAGATGAAAATAGGGTTACAATCTTCTATGTCTGCCGATAAAAGGAAGTAAGTAATCCTTTATCCTTTCAAATCTTGCCAATTCAGTTTAACACGAGTGAAGGTTGTTTCAGCTAACCTACGTGACTTTGCTAGTGGAGTAGGGAGTACTCTTACATATACTTTTGCAGGAACCTGTAGAGGTACCAACCTCCAGATGGCAGGTGGTGATAACCAAGGGCAGTACAACTAGAGCTGAAAGTGGACAACTTCCTAAGGATTTATGGCAATGATAATTTAAAGTCAGACTTTCCTACTGCTAGGAAGCAAGATACACTACAGAGGGAATAGAAACTCAGGTTAGATTGTGTGTTTTTTCATAATGGATTCATAGATGTCCAAAGTCAGGAACTGAATGCATTTAACTCCTGATGTCAGATATCCAGCTACTACAATGAGTGTTACAAAGACTCATGAATCCAGGTTTTATTTAGCATTCGCGATCACAGTGTTGTGGGGCCTCTGCTGGCTTCCTGCCCTGTGGGATAAAGCAACAATATATATTGTAAATGTCTCTTTCCAAAACAGAAGAATACTTTATTTTGGGACACACAAGTACGAGAAACCACCTCCCATAATCTCCAGACCACATGTTCCTGGAGAAGTCAGTATTTGTAAACATTTTTTTCTCCTATCCATATTTACACAGGAGAAATGTAATTAGAAGTTAAGATGAAGAAGGCTCTTAGCAAGAAAAAACAATCCAGCAAAGCATTAGAACTAACTTTAGTAATTCTTTCTGTATTTCTTGTTCCAAGAAATAAACAAACAATTATTTACTGATGTTGCACCACAGGAAGGGTGCAAGAGCAATAGAGATCTTGGGTTGATGTCAGTGTTTTCCGTGACAATAGTTTGCTTGAGGTAGTCTTTCTAGCAGTCAGGTCTTATTTCAAGATTTCATCTATTACTGGTGAGAAAGAAAAGAGAACACCCACAGACACTCTCTTCTGGGAAGTGGGCAAGATGATGGTCTGGTTTTCTGCCAGCAAATAAACTAACAGCAGCTAGATTTCAGTCTGCTGTAGAGATTTCTCACAGACAGATTCTCCCTCAGTGGAATCAGGTTAACTCCTTTTGCTTGTTCAGTGTTTTCTTTTAAAAACTGCTTTACTTTACCCAGGAAATCCTCAGTATTTAAAAAATACTCCTAAAAATTGGCAGATTTGACATTTTTGCACTGAGGCACACAACGACCACTGAGTATCTAGAGTAATAAGGGCTCCACTACTTCAAATTATGAAGAAAAAAGCTTTAAAAGTGTGATAACCAGGAGAGGCATTATGGATAGCATGACAGGGATGCCTCTGAGTAGCTCTACATGGAAGTGGTTCAAGCTGAGCTGATCTTTTTAGTGTTAGCTCTGGCTTAACATTGCTACTTGGAAGTAGATGTTGTACAGAAGCTCTGTACAGTATTGTTGTACAGTAGCTCTTCCTCATGCTCCTCAATACTCTAGGGAAAATTTATTAGTTTAGTCATAATCCTAGACTAAGGCTGGCTTAGAAATTCACACAGTGGAGATCATGAGTAAATAAGCCTTCTGAGAATCTAAAGATCAAGGGAGATAAGCACAGAGGTCTCTCGCAGAATGACTCTCACCTGAAGGTCCAGCTGGGCTGATATTGAGACTGACCTGTTAGAGCCCCATGCAACTAAAGTGAACTCATGCAGAACCCTTCTGCACTGATGAAGTTTACCTCTGCAGAAGCCTTCTCTGGCTGTGTATGGAACCAGCTCAAGCGACAGCTAGGCTAAATCTGTAACCACAATGACTTTGAAAACCAAACAACTCCATTAGTTCATGTGAGTGCTGCACCAGTAAGCACAGCTGGAAACAGGTTGGTTCTTAAAGACACCAGCTCTTCATCTGGGACATGGTTAAAATCTGTACCTCAAATAACGCCAAAAACTGAAGGCTGAGTTCAGTGATGGACATTGCTTATTCTTATAGTGAGCTTTAAAGTATCACTGATGTTTCATGGAAGTTAGTGCATGTAAAATCTACAAAGCCGACAGAACTCAAGACTTCTAGGAAAGCACACCAGCAACTGTCATCTGCAAAACCAAGACACAGTGAGATCAGCTTTATACAGATGTAGAAAGAAGGAATGAATGCATATGTCAAGCCACCTCTTAATTATCTTTGAGTAACGTCTCTGGTTTGTAGATTAACTATACCATAGACAAGTGCCAGGATGGTAGAAACTACCAGAATTTATTAACTAAGGACGGAACTGTACTAGCGTGACTATACTGCTGCTAGGGCAAATATTCAACAGTGCGTATCAGTAGATGGAGAGGAAAAAAAATGACCCTGGAAAAAGAATTTTGATGGAAGAAAGGGAAAGATGAAAGCAACAAATGATAAAGAGGTAGACGTGTGTTATTTTACTTCTTTTTTTTTTTTTTTTTTTTTTTTTTTCCCCCGAAAGAGTAGGAGGGAAGAAACTGTGAAGCAATATACCCATGAAGACCAAACCAAAACAGTTCAGGATAGTTTGTCATGAGATTGTCATCTAAACACTCTTTAGCTAAAGATCCTCTATCTCAGATATTCCTTCCCTCACATTCTAAACTTGGGAGTGAAAAATTCCAAGTTTCTTTTTTTGGTATCTTTTCCTACCTTTTCTCTTTCCACACACACTGCTCTATCTTTGGTGATAGAAAGTACAAATCTTAAATGGAGCTTTGAAGAGCAACGTATTGATGTCTTTCTAAAGCACTTTCACTGTCTTACTTATCCAACTAAATTGAAATGCTGTGGCCAGTTATTTATTTGAGAATAACTCAAAACAGAACTATTCAGCTCATGCATCTGGCACAGACTCAAGAAAACTGATAGGCTGAGCTTAATCAGATTTTTATTGGTTAAGTTGTTAAAACTTTTTAAAACATTAAAAAAACCTCCAATAATTGCCTAATATAGGTCAATGCAAAAGGCAATGCAATTACAAGGAAAAGTTATTTTTGGATATTAAGGTATTGTCTGTCAGTTGTAGATTGTCCTTCTTTAGCAAAAACCAGAAGAGACATGCCACAGCACTTATGTATGAAGCTGAAGCTAGTGTGCTTTAAACAAAAGAATCAGCATGAGAACTCTGAGCATATTCTAAAACTAAAATGATTAAAAATGTTGTTGCAGTGTTAGATATTTATTTTAAGGGTGGATCCAATCCTAGCTTTCTAGACTGTTTACCAAATAAGGCATCAGATTGCTTAGCTTCTTTAAAATAAGCCATTTATTTCAGTATTATTTAACAGTTTTTCAATTAACCAAAAACTGTCATCCTCAAAACCAGCTGTTCAGAACTACACTTCACAATTTTCCAAATTCCAGCAAGAAAGGTAACAACAAAATTATCTCATTTTTTCTGTATTGTCTATAACAATTACAGAATAGCAACTATTTAAGTTAAAAAGCCAGCAGCTTTTAATAATGCCAAACCACCAAACCAGCACAATTAAAATCACCATTCTATGAATCAAATTCAATCTATAAATTGAAACAAAACTCTCCAAAGATTAATCCAGATAATTATGGCTTTTAAAATAATAAGACTAAATTAATTCTGCTGAAATGACCAAGTCAAAGTTCTAGGGGTTCAGACCTTGGTTAAGGCTTTGAAGATTTTAGCTGTGCCACCAACAAGAAAAGCTTTCTAGTTTATCTCAGCTAACAGGCTAAAGAGCTGAATACATTCTTGGGTATTAAAGATTTTAAAGATTGTTTAGGGATCATTATATAATGCTACCTGAATATTTGTACCCTGGAAATCTTGGGAAGTTTTCCTAGAAGAAAGTTCTTCTTTGTCATGGGGAAATAGCTTAAGGGTCCAGCTCAGGGCAGGACATTAAGTGCAACCAGCGGCCTTCCCTGGTTCAGGTTGCTCTGCCACAGATATCAGAACTGCTGGACTGATATTGTCAAACAAAATGAAGACACACAAGTTCAGAAAACTGTCCAACAGTCCAAAGTGAGTGCGGAAGTGGGGGGGGGAACTGACATCCTGACTGGTTGTCTTAATTCAGGTTTAGACTTTTTTGCACTGGGGATCAGGATTAGCATTAAGGATAAACGATTTCTGCACCTCTGTTTGATAAAGATGGCTATGTCAAATGGCAAAAAAGTTTTTCAGGAAGGAGATTGTCCTCCATATCCGTAAGATGACCTGATTGTGGTTGAAATTCCTGAGAAGACTGCAGGAAACTGCAGCTGAACAGTGTAATGAAAGGTGAGGATGATTAGATAAATACCTGAAATCTGGAAAAGCCAGAGAGAAATGATAGATAATTCAACTACAGGAAAGAACAGTTCTATGTCTCTAAATGAAATATAAGAGGAGGAGTGTCCTTTTGTTGCTATAACAAAATGATATCATGCGGCATAAGGTCAAAGATGTGCTACATATTCAAGAGTTTTCTGAACCTGTGCAGGTTCATTCTGCAAAGGTCTGAGAAGTCATACACACAAATCCCAAATAAATATTAGTGGAAAACATTAAGCATATTTGACTTGGACTGAAGCATAGCCTAATGCAACAATCTATATTTTAGCTCATGTTTTGGATTCCACCTGACAGAGAGAGTAAGTTAAATTCAGTTAAACACAGTTCTCTGCAAAAAAAAAAGAGAGAAGAGTATATCTTTCAATTTTAAGACCCTCAGCACTGGTTCAGCAACTCTATTCAAGTACTTGGATTCAGACAAACCTCTTCTTCAATCACAGTTGTAAAAGCTAACAGAGTTCTTGGTAAGACCTCTGAAAACAGAGTCCTGACCAGATAAAGTTGTGATGAACTGTCACAAAACAAGTTTTCTCATTTTTAACTTAACTAGACAGAACAATTAGTTATTGAGGAAATACTCCGTGAAAACAGAATAGAGTTCATGATGTATACATCACATTGGCAAGACATCAAAACTAAAATGAAAACTTACAGCAATCTAAGCAAGTGGAAAAAAAAAGGAATTTTGTCGAAGATTGATAGATTAAAATTCACCATGTTAGAAAATAACCATATTCACTTGGAAGATTCATCCTCTGTGAAACAAAACCAGCTGAAAGCAGATGTAAACCTTGAGATACATGAGGCAGTTGATACAAAATTGAAACAATACAATACAGGGTTTTCAAATTATAAAACCCAGGCCTGGTTAGCCAGTCATTTCCCTTTATTGGCAAAACTTTTCCTCCGGCTAATTTTCAAAACGGTCCATAAGTATTCTATTTAGCTACATTGCAAGAGGAAAGAAATGCATAAAAACAAAAAAACCACCCAACTAAACAAAACCAACACAGCTTTAACAGCTGAGTCATGAAGTTACCCTCTCAGAGAAGGATAGAAGGTTCATAGCCTGTTTCCTGAATATGTTTCATTGCAATAATGATATATAAAGAACAAACTGTATGTACATTAATGTAACAGTTGGCAAGGTATCACAGCAATATTTATGTATGATCAGATTAATTTACATAGTTTTATCTGTTCCATTCACTTTCATGACCCATAGATGATGACCTAAAGTGGAAGAAACATCTACTTTCTGACTTTACAGTAAACCAACTATTTTAGCAATCAAAATGTAACTTCTGTGCTGGGCAAGACCTAATGATTTTTTCACCACAATTCCTTCTTTTGATTTTAATTGACATCTCATACTTCAGGGAGAAGCAAAAATTTATCTCCTCAACATTAAATTATCTAGCTAGAGGCTTTTTTAGTGAGCACGTTATCCAGTCACTCAGAAAATTCAGCTTGTACCTAAATTTGAGATGTCCTTCAGATCTCCATTCCACAAATTAAGCATTTCATTTTGTACTAGCATGTTAAACATAATCTAGGTATTTTGTGGAGCGATTCCTTGTTCTAGCCTTCTATCACTGTAATATTACACTTGAATGAAGTTTAGACTAATTTACTAGGTTTTCCATGTTCTTTCTGTATCACATTGATGTTCCTTTCCTTCCTGGGTTCTATAATATAAACATTGTTTAGTGTCCTCAAAAACACCACCACATTTAAAAATCATTCTTTTAATAAAAGTGCTTAGCAAACATGTTTAGCATCCACTCTTTTGTTGTATACACTTGTCTGAATTTTAAAAATGCCAAGGACCTGCAACTCCTACGGACTTCTTCAGAAATCAGAAGCAAGCTTAATTTTTCCTCCAAAGACTGATTTCCACACAGCAAAACTTGGCATCTTTTGCTTCCACACAGTTTTGCTCTGCGTGTCAAAGGAGAGGTAAGTATTATTTTCCTAAATCAGCTAAATTTAGGGTGAAATCTCTGACAGTTCTTAAAAGGTCTGAATGTCTTTCAAGGCAACTATCACATTTTGTGAAGTTTGAGAGCTGGTTTGCATATTGCAGCATTTTTCAGCAAATCCTGCAGCATCTTCTGCTTAATTGTACACGATAAATAAAGAAATTACTCACTAAACAGAATGTTTCTTAAGAAGTTTTTAGATCAAAGATACTACCCAATTATTTGGCAGTAAAATTGTTAATTAACACCACTGGTGTGTAACACTTAAGGACTAATTGAGTTTCGAAGCAGCTATCCATGGATAGCAAACATTTAACAAAGGTATGATTTAATTGTGTTTCTGCCTATCTCATTTGAAATACCATCCTGAGCCATAAACAGCTACAACCTAAAGGATGCATTAATTAGAAAGTACATATCAAATTAGAATCACATAATTACAGAATCACAGAATGTTAGGGGTTGGAAGGGACCTCTAGAGATCATCTAGTTCAATCCCCCTGCCAGAGCAGGATCCCCTAGGGCAGCCACACAGGAACATATTCAGGTGAGTTTTGAAAGTGTCCAGAGAAGGAGACTCCACAACCTCTCTGGGCAGCCTGTGCCAGTGCTCTGTCACCCTCACAGTAAAGAAGTTTCTCCTCATGTTGAAGTGGAACTTCCTATGTTCTAACTTAAACCCGTTATTTCTTGTTCTATTGCTGGGCACCATTGAGAAGAGATTGCCTCCTTCCCCTTGACAGCCACCCCTCATATATGTGTATATGTTATTAAGGTCCCCTCTCAACTGTCTCCTTTCAAGGCTAAACATTCCCAGGTCTCTCAGTGCCTCTTCATAGGAGAGATGTTCAAGTCCCTTAATCATCCAAGGTAGCTCTCCGTTGGACTCTCTCCAGTAAGTTCCTGTCTCTGTTGAATTGGGGAGCCCAAAACTGGACACAGTATTCCAGCTATGGTCTCACCAGAGCAGAGTAGAGGGGGAGGAGAACCTCCCTAGACCTGCCGGACACACTTTTCTTAATGCACCCCAGGATCACATTGGCCCTCTTGGCCACAAGGGCACGTTGATATTCCATGGACAACTCACTGTCCACTAGGACTCCAAGGTCTTTCTGTGTGGGGCTGCTTTCCGGCAGGATGTCCCCTAATCTGTACTGGTGCCTGGTGTTATTCCTTTCCAGATGCAGGACTCTACACTTGTCCTTATTGAACTTCATGAGGTTCACCTTTGCCCAGCTCTCCAGCCTGTCCAGATCTCTCTGGATAGCAGCACAACTCAGTTTCTCCTGATTTTCATGCTGAATGGTGCTATACACAATAAAAAAAAAAATCGTATTAGTTTTTTGTTGGTTTGGGTTTTTTTTTGCTCTTCTTGCATTGTCTGAGTATTTACGTCTTATTTTGGAGAACTAGACTCTTGCACTTACAATAGATTTGGATAAAACTGTGGAAATGCAGCAGGGAAGTAGGGGAGCAGGGACAGAAGATGTCACTACTAAACAGCTACTATGGATGAATAAAGTGTAATTAATAATTAGAAATGAGATGATGGATGGCGCTCAGAAACCATATGCCAAGTATTTCCTTTTTATGTGTTAAAAGAGTTTGGCAATTGAGACATCCACAGACCTGCAAACAAACCAGGACATATCGAATGCCTAGTTGTGCACAATGTTAAGTATCACTTCACTAGTTTTCACTGATGAGTTTAGAGCAACGTTTGACACTCAAACAACTTTTAGACAATTGATGGCTTTTGAAGAGGGCTGGGACAGCACATATCCTGTGACGGACAGCATACTGTGCTGGCAGATGCTAACAGAGGACATAAAAATGTTAGTTGCCTCTCACCAGTATTTTTATGCCTGAATAGGATCTTCATGTCAGAAAGATCACCTAGTGACTTTGTAGAAAATTAGGCTTGTACGTAGAATCAATTCTTAATAGTCAGGTTATGAATATTTACAAAAGCTAGAAAGTTGCTCCCATTTGAGATTCTAAGAATTCTTACAGCATAGCTGCAAGGCTATTTTATTGCATTCTGCAACCAGTGGTGGTCTGTGCTTCAAGAGAGAGTCAAATGTCTATTGCCTGGTCTTTGTACAGTAAAATATTTATTTTTTTTCTACCAAGATTTCTTTGTTTCCATTTTCACTCATACTGTCATCTCCAGAGAACGCTTCATAAATGCAGTCTGTCTTAGACAGATAAAGTTTTGTTGAGTTGGTCTGTTTTCCCCAGATACCTGAGACATAACAGGAGAAAACAAAACCTACCTAGCAATCTTCTTAGTACAGTCTTGAAAAACTCAAGGCACAGACCGTCTGCAGACTGCCATAAATAGGCAGAGAGAACATACTACAGGAGGAGCATTCTTTTACCGCCAATGGCATCAGTACGACAATCATAGTTGTGCAAGAGGTAGGGAAGCTCAAGGCTCCAAGTTTACTGGAGAATCACGTGCACTGGATTTTATATGGGAGAAACTATGCCACCCAGTGGATCTTTAAAACTAAAGAAGAAAAAGTGCTGAGAGAGGAGAGAGGGGAAAAGATTTCCCTGATATTTCAAATTCAGAAATGAAATTCATGAAAAGCTGTTTAGCTAAAGAGTGTACTAGTAAAAGATTAAAAAGAAAAACTATATGAGGAAACTACTATGATACATCCAATTTTCACTAACCGCAGACAAAAAAAATCTTCATGGTAATTAAGACTTCCTAAAGACATGTGCGGGGAACGTTGACTGAAGTTCAGTCTGCCATAAGCAGACCTGCTAGAATACGGTACAACATCTGTTATATCTGAATAGAGAGACAAAGGACTAGGTGAGCCAGGTTCATTACACAAAAGAGAATCAAGATACAGGTTTAGGGCATGTCCATACCCAGTGGGACACAGACATATACAAGCCCACCAGACGTACTTAGTATGATTTGCTAATAAAGAAAAAACCTATATAAATATAAAACATGGATATAAAATGTTAGTATAAAATGTCATACATTCCTTGATATAAATACTGATACAAAAATGCAAAGCCTACATACATATAAAATACTTAATACGAAATGATTATATTCATTAATCACTTAAATTAGTAGAGTTTTATTGGGTGCCATACTGCAGTTTCTTTCCTGTCACTTTGCCCACAATTCTCTTCACTTTCTTTTGTAATTATCTTGTTTCTTTCCTCATACATGGTTTCACATTCTAATGAAGTCATTTCAGAAAGCCTCCCCAGGTACTGGGGTGGGGCTTCATTTAAAGGATCTGTGTAATGGTGATTATCTAAAAGGGAAAGCCCCAAACCAGGAACTATTTTTTACATCATATGAAATCAAGTACTTTGCAAAATAGTTATTTCTCGTTAGTAATGAGAAATCCCACGACCGGGAACTTCCTTTTGTTCCTTTAATGGGTGTCTAATTTAACTCTGAAGTTTGGTATTGTGATTTCAAATTAAATCTTAACATTGGAGAATGAAGTTAGAGAAAAGCTGACAGAGATGTTTGTATTTCATGAACCAGGCAGCCTACCTAAGTTATCACCTCAACAGAGTAACTCCTTAGAACCTTGAGGTAAAGACAGAGGACAAACAAATACTTTAGAAACAAAGGGCTTCTATGAAAATGTACTTAAAATATTTTCTACAAACAAAATAGAGTTAGGTTTGAAGCCTCTGTATTTCCTTTTCTCCTATTTTTGCAGTCATCTGTGATCACATTGAAGAAGCTTATTTTGCCAAAGCACTTGAAAAACCAACAGCTTACATTTTATTTGAAGAAGTTTTTTATTTACTAGTCTACAAGACACTACTGTCAGTGCCCCTTGTTACCCATACAGTTAGCAGAACTGCTATTTGGACATCATGCAACATTCAAAATCCACCTTTTTAGACTCTTGCTAGTATTTATATTCTACTTCATATTCAGAAATACATGCATTTCTCCAAACTTGTTGTAGCACACATAGTGTAGTGGTGTATTTATTAAAACATCACAGTGGATAACCATAATTTTGCATTTTAATACAAATACCTCCCAACTGTTGCCTATTTCAGACACAGAATGTGGAAGATTAAGTGATGTATGTAACTAGAAGGAACATTGATTGCTAAATATCCTACATTACAGTTATCATATCTTGCAGTTAGTTTCTTCTCAACACAAAAAACCTACTGCCTTTTCCTACATATTTTTTAATACAGACTGTCATTTTGATTATTCACATAATCAATCTTGTGAAAAGTAGAAAAGATCAATGATAATACAAAAAACTATCTTAAAAAGAATTTTATGTTTATACATTTGCATCTTCTCTTTTACACATTGAATTACATTGAAAGTATATTTTACATTATTGGCTCTTTAACTCTTTTAAGTAACATAAAAAATGTGTATATTCACAGTATATTTAAAAAAATCATTCCTTAAATGTATACATGTAATTATTAGAATCAGAGAAACTAGGTGAAAAAAAGGAACAATCTCAAAAATCTTATACCACAAACTAATGATCATTGCAGTTGTTACAGAATTCAGTTTTAAATAAGATGCTGATTAAAAAAAGACCAACTCTTAAAAACATAAATATTATAGATATCTTCCTTATCAAGCTTGTGGCAGGGTTCTTCTGTAAATGCATATAGTCTAGAAATTTTTGGTTTCTTCTTAGACCTATAGTTGCGTTGAAATAAGAAGTTTTAAAATCAATGTACTCTGTTACAACATCATAAAAAAAAAAAAAGTAGAGATTCCCATCTCTTTGGGTGTGTAGCTGCACTGTTCCCTCAGTGCCTGTGGTAAAGTAAGAAGTTCTTGTTTTCCTTCCTGCCTTGTTAAGAGATTTCACTCCTGTACTCTTGTGTCTACCAGGTATGTTCTGGATCTGTAATCCAGTCTAAAACTTTGTTCAAAATAAGTTACCATGGTTTGAAAATCCTCTCCAGCACTTTTGGACAATTGCTTCATTGATGTACATCCATGACATAAAAGAGAAATAATTACTTCAGCTTTCTCGTTTGGGGTAATCTTCATTTCCTTTTTTTTTTTTTTTTTTTTTCTGTTGGAGTATTTTGAAGATTAAGGATTTTGCATGATGACCAGTATGGTTTCTCACCTATGTAAAGTTGCAACCAATTTACAAGTCAAATTCTAGCCTGGGAAATCACACTTCAGCAAACTGCAGTAATTTCTATATTTCTAAACAGAGCGTTAAAGCCAAAGAAAAGATGACAGAATTAGCAAAAGATATACCCCCATGCCAATAACAAAACTATTTTTGTAGGAACTCATCTTTCCTCACAACAATTCTTTTATATTTGGTACAGATTCTTTTCTCACCTTACCCTTTCCAAAGTTTTTTCGAGTCTTAACGTGCAGATATACAGCACACTAAAAGGGGGATTGACTGGCACTTCTCTGACACCAGTGAGCCTGTCTAGAGAATTAAACTCTAGTTATTTGCTATTTCTCTCTGGTGGTTGGTCCCCAATTTCCTGCAGTGGTCTGATACCTAATATTCCCCTCCTGTATAATGAGTTCTTTTTTCCCCTATGGACCATACTACAAATTACCCACCTCCAGTTTTCCTTTTCTTCTGTCTGTCACACATGCCTGTGGTCCTTCCAGTGCCCAACTTAAGGATTCATTTTGCCTCCACTTGCAGATCTGTCACAGACGCAACTCTTCCACAGAGAGAAGTCGTCTTTCTGAAAATATGGCGTGAGAAGATCAGATTTTTATTTTAGTTGCTATTGTGAAGAAAATATGTGGTCATTCTGTTTTTCACCATTACTCCTTTTCCACTAAAACCAGAATGGATGACTTGTACGGGCACAAACTTGTCACTCATTTTTCAGTTTATATTTATTACAAAAACAGCTTTGAAGTGTAAACTGCTTTGTTGTTTCAGTGGGTGGAAACTGTGACACTGAAGATGAAGTCAACATTAGATTGTCTAATGTGTAAACCAAACACATAAAAAGAAGAGGTTTTATGAAAACCATTAGAAAGCAATGGACTGAAACATGCACAGGGGAAGGAATGTAAAAAGGGATAGCAAGCCACTGTGTCCTGTTTCAACTGAACAAGTAATAGTAAACTCAGCCTTGAAAGAAATTTACTGAATAGACAACTTAGCAGTTGTTTGCCTGTAAATTATCAAACTCCTGATCGTTCCTGGCAGAAGCAGTACAAAGAGTGAGAAATGCTGAGCTCAACTGTGTATATTTTGTTGGGTAAGTGTTATGAGCACAACAGTGGCTTCTTATTATTGTGAGCACGTAAAGGAAGTGAAGTTGGTATAGATGGTGCTGGAGAAGTTATTTTACTGCTACTTGGAACACATGAGGTCACACAAATATATCTGATCCATTTTAAAAAAAGAAGTATTTCTGCCAAGTGGTAGAAAGGACAACAAATTAAAAAGCAAAGCCCCGTTTCACAGTAGGATCCAAACTTTTGCCATTCTAAGAAGCTGCAAAAATAAGGGAAACTTTAGTACAGTGCAGTAGATTTCAAACCAGAACACAGTCTGGGATGAATATTAAAACTAAGGAAAGCTTTTATACAAGAAGTAAAGTTAGTTATGTACTTCACATGAACCTAACTGACACTTTAATGAACTGAGGATGCCTGCATAAATAATTCGATGTGAAGTATAGTAAGGTTAAAATAAGAAAGGAGCAAAGCTGGCTAAAAAGGCCTCTGCTCTCCATCCCTTACCCTTGCTGTTTTCCCTCTCTCCTCCATGCTGATTTGAAGGAAGTAATGGCAGTGAATTGGGCTGGGGAACTGATCTGGAAGAAAAATGAGAAAACACTCCAAAACTAAAAGGCAGAAATGCATCAGGAAAGATAATTGTCCCAAGAACAGTTCTACATGTCCACAGACATAGGTGTTCTGTTATTGTCAAGGCAGAATCTTTATTTTTTTACACAAATCACTCATTTTACCATTCATAGTTGCCATTCATCGATTTATGAAGACCCTTTTTCCATAAAACTCTGAAGAAAATGAAAGAACTGTTGAGCGTGCTTCATCGCTTACTCCAACACCAGGTCAATCTTCTACCCTTTGCCTGGGTGGCTCTACAAGCATATGCTATGCAAGCTATGCTATTCCAGCAAAACACTTCTGTAAACTGCCTGTAATAATAAAAGAAAAAATCCTATTATACTAGCAAAACTAAACATGCAGCAAACAGTGCAATATTTGGCACCATAACTGTAACTCTAACAGTGGTTTCTGTTGGTGTAACAGTGCTGTTCACTGATATGTAGAGACTATCTCTTGTAAGGATTGGACCTTACGACGCTGAATATTAATTTAAACTATAAAATGGTGCATAGAGCATACCATGGAATTTTCTCTGTTTTAGAAGGAAAAGGTAATCTTTTTAAACTCTTCACTAACTCTACAGAATAATTTTTTTCAGAATTATGTATACTCTGTAAGTGCTGTTCTTCTGAAATATCACTCAAGAGTAAAAATATAACTTACACATTTAGCTTGCTATCCTCTGGACATAAAAATGACCGAGAATGAAAGATTAAACACCAACAAAGAATCGTGACAAATATCAAAATAGTGTCATTCATGCTCTACTTTATCTGTAAAACACTGCCACATGTATATATGTATCCTAGTATATGTAGTATATCATGCTGGAAATGGTTGCAGAGCACCAAATCTTTTTCATCTGAAGTACAAGAGATTGGATGACTTGACAGCTCTGGAGTCTCTGAGTAAATTTAGGTATTGCAACATTCTCCTCATTCTCTCTCATGTGTAAGGGTGAAGTACATTCTGCTAAAATTAGTATTTACAGACATATAGAACATTAACATGTGATCATAACTAAGACATTTTCTATATTAAAGAGCATTAACCAACTAATTCCCATTAAAGTCCTTTTATAAGTTTAAAATCAAAGGCATGTTATCTGGGGAAAACCAGAATCACGTAATGGTCTTACAGTGTTCACATTGGTATGTGAAACCTTTAAAAATGGTAGGAAGTGCAAGATATATTAGTAATTTGAAATAGCACTCCTCTGAATTCAGCTACTGAAGTCCCAGAATATGCAGATAACTACTGTTCCATTAATTTCATGACAATCACATGCCTCTTTGACCAGAGTTCCTGTGTGATCACTTCCTACCTTATTTCATTGAAAACCAAGCCAAGTTAATATAAAGTGGTAGGTTTCTGCTAAACTAGTGTGTTTGGATCACTCATGGAGTGATCAGGGACTGATCAGATGAGCAGTTAAGTGACAGAGTGTCCTGGGTTTAGCTAAAAAATCCAGTCCTGTTTAGTGATTTTTACTTTTCAGTTTAGTATCTTCCGAAAGGCTGCACTTTCTGAAGTCAGCAGCATGTTTTTGCAGACAGTGTGTGCTACTGGCAGTGATAACACCTGATGTTTACAGTCACTGCCTGGGACTGGGATGCAGAAAGGCTCTTGGTTATACTAATTCCTATAGTGGTCAAGGCCACTGCTGGCTCTTGTGTGCCACGCTTGGGGTGCCGGGTAGTAAGAGGGGGGCACAAGGAAGTAAAAGGTTGCACCTCCAGGGGATAATAGACAGGACAGGTGACCAACGAGAGTATTCCATCCCATATATGTCATATTTAGTATAAATTGAGTGATCACGAGATTTTTGGCCTTTTGTTCATCCCTTTTCAGCCTTTTTGCCCTTTTCTTTGTTTTGCCTTTTCTGCAATGGCTGGTGTCCAGAGAGGACTCCATCTGACCTCCTGATTTTGATCCAGTTCCTGAATTCCCCAATCCAGTTCCCTGTATCCAGCTCCCCGCCGCCGCTGAGCCTGAGGCTTCCCCAGTGCCTCCTGCTCTGCAGCACCAGTGGTGATTGCTGTCGGGGGAGGGAGTCGGGTTTGATATCGACCTACTATCTATAGTTGTATATAGTTCTTTATTTTTATCTTTTCACCATTATTTCTATTATTTTCGTTAAAGCTGTTCTAGTTTTCCTTCCCTAACCCGTAAGTCTCTCTGCCTCATTCCTTTTTCCTTCCCATTTGGGAGGGGAAGAGGGGGTTAGAGAGCGTCTGTCCGCGTTAGTGGCCGGCCCAGGCCTAACCCGCAACACAGAGTGTGGCAACCTTCAGCAGAGGAGGCAGCGACACTGCAATTAGAGGTAGGTAATTAGCCAACCCACACAGAGCCTGGTTATTTGTGAGGAGAAATTACTTAACGTGGAGAAATACACTCAGCAAAACACAGTGCTTCGTTCTCGTCAGCAAATTCTCAGGAGGAAGGACAGAATCATAGAACATTTCATTTTGGAAAGAATCCACAAAGATCATCAATTCTAGCTCCCTGCTCGTAGCAAGACTACCTAAAACTAAACCATATGACTAAGAGTGTTGTCCAGATACTCCTTCAATTCTAACAGGTTTGTTGCCATGTCCACTTCCCTGGGGAGCCTGTTCCAGTGAGTGAACACCCTCTCAGTGAAGAACCTTTCTCCGTTGTTCAGTCTGAACTACCCCCAAAGCAGCTTCATTCCACTTCCTGATGTCCTATTGCTGGTCACCAGAGAGAGGTGAGCACCTCCTCCTCTGCCACCCCTCTTGAAGAAGTTGTAGACCGCGGTGAGGTAAGTTTCTTTGAAAGTGAATGACATTCCTGTTCATAAAATGACAAGTTTAGCCATTTACCTTGCTTCATCCTTTGTGTCTTTAACAAAGAGTTCCTCCAGCTACTCTCAGAGGAAAAGCACACAAATGATGTGATGACACATCTGCCTGATGCAGTTTTTTCAGTCAGATGTCTATGACCAGAAATAGAACCCAGTGATGCTCTTTGTTCTTTAAATGCCCAGGATAAAAATGATCAGTTTCAAATACAAAATGTAACAAATAAATAAATAAATAAGATGTGCATAAATACTTACATTTATCGTTGTGGTTTTTTGTTTTTTTGTTTTTTTCAAATGGATATATCATATTGTTTATATGTGCAGACATGTTGGGCTAGGCCTTCTCAAAATCCAGTTCTTATTACTTTTCTGTGCTGATTCTTTTTTTTTTTCCCAAAACACTGTGTGTCAGTAAAATCTTAAGGGAAGGGAAAAATGTGGGAAGTATGTGAAAAATCATTTGTTCTTCCCTGAATCTACCTCCAGACAATCTTTCTTACTTGCTTCCTAACCTCTTGAAATAAAAGACTGGATATGTGTATCTACTCCAAACACAATATATGATAGTATCAATAAATGCAGTAGGCAGACAGATACTGTTTCGAAACACACCAGTGTAAGCATGTCAATCAGTGATGGGCACCTGAATAAGTTCTCCAATCTCCCATGTTTATTTGCTTTTCTAGCCATCCAACTAATTTTTTTTTTTTTCCCCAATGGCTAATGTTATGGATTTTTTCAAGAAGTCAAATGATTTGTGGATAACAATTACACAAGACTGACATTGACAGGTGATTTGTTTTATAGTTTTAAATATAAAAAATTATTTGATAAAGTGTATTGACTGCTCAAGCAAGGGCGTAATTTGATGTATTTTTAAATGAAAAACAAAAAATGAGTTTATCCATAGAGTTTTTCTCCCACACCTCACCAATTTTCTGTATACCTCTGTATTCTGGATAAGTCATTTACGTACAACAAATCCAAACAAAGCGTGATTGAGTATATAATTGCTATGAATGCACCATGAGTATGAATGAACTGCAGTGATCCAGAATCACAACAACCATTCCTGTGAAACTTTGTGTAATAATGAACTGTTCTTTCCTGTCGATAGAGATTGTCATTAAAAACACTGAAGAAAAGACTCAGAACAGTGGGTCACTGATGCAATAATGAAGAATAAAATGTGACTTTACAAAGAACTGTCTTTGTGATTTCAGCACAGAATGACAAAAAACTTTCAAAACTAGCTAAAATAATATATAAACCCGGGCTTTCTTCAAAAACAGTTTCTTACACTATCACACATCCTGAGATCTTCTATATCCTTTGTAAGAACTTGTCTGAGACTGACTGTGCTTTGCATTGTTTTCACTATAACACCAACATACTGTTCCAGTAAGAACACAGGATGCTGAAAGACAGGATTACTCTAGTTATATATTGGGGATAGAATAGACTAGCACAGAAAAAGGTGATATAGCAGCCATTAAGATGATTTTACAGCATGCTCAGACATTAAACAAATAGTTAGAACACTGGCATGTTAATGGAAAATTGTTTAAGTTAATAAAAAGAAAAGCTATTAAAAACCTCATAATGTCAAAAAATTCCTTAAGCTCTTAGTGATGGGAAACAGAATCATCCAGTGGAATGCAAACAAATGTTTCTCTCAGCTATGAAGAGATCTGGTCTCCATTACTGAGGCTGTCATGACATCTTGTATTTGTGAGGTGGACTTTTGAAGAAGTCAGGTGTCATTGTCAACAACATATGGCTGCCTGAACGCAGGTACCACCTGGATCAGCTCTATCCCTCTGAAGTGTCCAACCTGCTTTTGGTAGAAATGAGCCTTGCTTTTTTTAATCATGTTGACTGTATTACAGAAACTTTTGCCTCTGACCCACATACACAACAACACAGAGCCCTTGCAGCCAGCAATGAGTCAGATCAATTCGGGCTGAGCTTCTCCCTTTCTAAATTCCAAGTCTGCCTGAACTGATTGCAACACCAAGGATCTGCAAAGCAAAGGAAAGCACTGAAGAGTGCAGATTTCTGAGGTGTATCAAAATGATTGAGAGTTCACAATTTTTTTAATGAGATGTGTATTTTACCACAGTCTTCAAAAAGTTCTGTCATTATTTTCTTGAGGTTTAAAAAATTACAGAGGAGACGAGTAGTGTCAGCAACACATGCAGCATCTTCCTTAAGGTTTTAATACACATCATGCTCCCTACTTTAATTTTGAAAAATGCCTCTACAGAACAAATGTCATTTGTGATTTACATTAATATTAGAATGTCCCTGGAAATAGGTAACTGCACACATACAGAACTGGAAAAAAAAAAGAAAAAAAGAAAGAAAGAAAAACAACAGAGCACCCAAACTGACCCTAATGTGGTTTAGATCTAGCAAAAGTGCGGCCATGATGAACTGATCCAAGAGAAACCCTTGCTTGATAGGGACGAAACAAATTCAGTTTCCTGTGGTATGGGCCACGTAAACAGACTAAAATGAAATAGGGGAAACTGTCTGCTATGGACAGAGAAAGAAACTGCAGATGGAGGACAAATAATTCTCCTTTTGGCAACAGCTCACTGTCGTGTTGTTCTGCTGTAACATGAAACCACAACCTTGGCCTGAAGGACATAATGCAAAAAATTACAATAGAGCAATAAAAGCTTCTTTAAATTTGTAGATTTGTATCACTGCTTTTTGAAAAGGAGATTGCAGGAAGAGAGAACCTGGAAAGAGTAAGAAGCAAATAACCCATGTCTGTGTTCTCCTGGACTAGCGACCACAGACAGGAGGAGACTTGGACAATGCTCCTGCCCACACATTAGGTGGGAACCTGCAATAACACTAAATCACAACACGAAACAATAATAGTGATGATCCAGCCCTCTCCTGATTTGCAATACAGAGCTGCCTCTCTCACTACAGTGGTCTGTGTCAGAGCAAGTAGCCTGATAAACAACTAAGGTATCAAGCTGTAGCACACCAGAGCCTACTACAAATAGGGCAGTCTGATAAGAGTGGAAACTAAAAAGATCCTCTGGCTTTTTAAAAATCCACTTATTTTGTGGAGCAGTATCACACTGCTTGCACTACACACCATGATGGAAGGCTTCAGGGTTTGTTTTCCTGAAGAACCTGCTCCCAGTGACTACATACTGATTCCTTTCCCAAATGCCCTCAATTCCATCCTCCTCAGTGCCCTCCTCCTGCTAAGGCTGCTGCCTTCCTACCATAGCGTGCTGCTCGTGCTCTGGTCCACTCGCTCACCTCTGTGGCCACTGTGCCTCACGGCTGCTGACAGGGCCTGGGGTGGCAGAGCGGCCGGGGTGAGGAGCATGTCACCCCAAAACTCAGTCTTCTACTAGCCATAACACTAACCCGACGATCCTCGTGAATTCCTCCTTTGGGTTTGGGCTTGTCTTGGGGAGAGTCCATGAAGGGTTTAATCTTGATGGTGCTTTCTTACTCTCCTTTACAGAAGTTGCAAGACAAGATCAAGAACTGTTGTGGGATTTGAGATGAAACTGGGCCAGAAGTAATGGTGTCTAAGTGAAGGCTGAGTGTTGTCAGAGATACCTTTGGGCTAATAAACACTGTTGATCTGGTAAGCATTATTACAGGATAGTTTATACAATTTTAACAGGTCCATTAATCTGTCTTTTTCACTGTTTTTTCCATTTTCAGATAGCAAAGAGATTTGTAGCACCTTACATATAGAGGAAATCATGTGCCCACCGTCACAAAATATTCCAAACTGCGATCTGAAATTCCAGCTGCTATCTCTTTATTCACAACCTGCTGTAACACATCGGGATTTGTGTATGGATAACTCATCTTAGTTTTTAACTTGCTGTGCATACTATAGCAGCAGCATTGCTTGCACTTGGGACATGGATAAAAGTTTGAGAGAAATAATAGAAAACAGGTTCTCACTATAACTTGTAATTACATCATTTCCTCAGATTATATTTCAGCAAAATACTGTAAATTCCTTGTTTTCACATAAAAATCTTTGTATGATATCAGTGTTCTGTCTCTGACCCCTGAAAATTATTTTCACATTAAAAAGGATGTTTCCCTGGCATCAGCAATTTCTAGGGTCCTTTGGAATAGATGCCAAGTTTTGCTTGTCCCCTTCTTGGGTCTTGGCCTCAGAAGTCATCTGCTGCAAGACCTTGTCCATGTAAAAAAACTCTTATGTGATTCCATTAACATTGCAGTTTGCAAGAAAAAACCAAACATGTATCTATATAGTGTATTACTGTATTTGATTACTTCTAGAAACACCATGAAAAAAGTAATTGGTTAAAAATTACTTTTAACAGTATCTTAGGCTCACCTTGTTTATTCAAAACTGAGTCAATAATAAAACCCCTCGTATCTCTGACAGGCTTTTGTGCTAACACAGGCTGACACAATTTATTGACTTAAGGTGTACACTTGCTGAGAAAATTTCTGCCACATAATTTTAGTTTTGCCTGAAAATTTGTTAATTCTATTGATAGCACATTCATCAAGGATGAATTATTCAAGCACCTAGAGACTGCTCTAGCAATCTCCTTAAAGAGGAAAAAGCATTACAAGGATATGAGCGTGGGATGAATTGCAAGTTATATGACTACCTTGGTGCTGCTTGCAACATTGAGCTGTAGGTATCTAATTGAGTTTTCTGACTCATGGAAGACACTGAGCCTGCAAGGGGAGCATAAATTTGGTACCTACAATTAATCAGGGTGAACAGATTTCCTCCATGTAAAGGTAACACTAGCATAATACAACTGTGATAATGTTTTTTTTGCTGGTTTTGCTTTTGTTTTTGTTTAACTGGTGAGCTCAGGAAACATCCTGCAGGAAGCAAGAGTACCAGAAAGCACAGAGAGAAGAAAAGCCCCACTGAAATAGGATTTACCCTTGCTGCAGCTTTTCTCTGCACTCCCAGCACCTTCCCTCACACACCTGCTCTCTCTTGACATCTTCAAGCCCAAGTAACGTGACTGGATGGGTGTAGTGTGCTGTGAGGTTAGGCTGAACAAAACATGGTCATGGTAGAACAGACAATGCAGAAGAGTTTCTGGGTGTACTGGATAAGATGTGAAATTGAGAAAGCAGAAATTGAGAAGCAGACAAAGGTGTGTATATATATATAGGTGTATATATATATGGGTGTGTGTATATATAAATAGGTGTGTGTATATATATAGATGTGTATATATATAGGGGAAGAGATACAAATATTAAATCCATGGAAAGTTCAACTTTTCCTTCTTCCCCCGCTTGATTATCAGATGCTATTGTGAACCAAATTAATCATCCAAGTTAAAACCCCACCTAACCAGGAAATCCCACTGAAGCAGTACCATTCCTTACCACATTTTTACGAAAACATTGTCTTGTAATGCTTTATTCATTTGATACTGCAGGCTGATGCTGTACCTCCTGAAATCTAAAACCAGTAAACACTACAAATATTGCTAGAAATTTCTGTAACAGTGACAGTTGGGAAAATATACAAACTTCAGATGGAGCTGGGCAAGTAAATTTCTTGAAAAGTGTATAAATGGGGTTCTGGAGCACCGAGCAACTGCAGGGTTGAAATTACAGCCTATAAAGCACAGCCCCTATGTGTTGCCTCATTGTGGCAAGCAGGTAATGCTTTATTTGGAAATTATTGGGAAAGCATGCCTTCCCAGTAAATGATCCTTTCAAGTTCCTTTTAAACAATAATACATTTAGCATAAGAATTTAGGCTCTGGAGTTACTGAACTTTATGAGTTTGGCTTGCTTTCACTGTGGAACTCTTAGCTTAGAGTACTTCAGAATTCTGGCTTTGTAAACACATATGTGAACAAACTTGCCAAAAATAGAAGTGAGATGCCACTCCACTTTTTTTATTTAATTATTTTCTATCACTAAGTGTTTCAAGAATCTTTCTGCCATAGCAACAGAAAAAAAAAGACTTGCTTATTAGATTTTATATGCCACAGAGGGGAAATAAAACCAAACAAATATCATGCTGCACATCAAACCATGCACATACCCAGCACGTTAAATAGGAAAAAAAAAAATCTAATAAAGCCGGATTCTCTCTCATGAAACAGAGAAGAAAAATTGTTGGAGATACTGCCCAGATATTCAGCTTCAGCCGTCCAAGTCTATCCGTGGGAGGCCTATGCATTCAAACAGGACAGCTATCCAGTATACTAGTGTCTAAGATAAATGCTGAATGCATGTCAGGTGTTGTATGAAAGTCTGAAACAAAAATCTTTTTATTCTTCTTAAGAAAAGTCTTCAAAGAGGTGTTTTTTTTTCCCATAAATAAGTACATTGAGCAGTCTTTATGCCTTTTTTTCACCAATTGCAGTCTCACTGTACAAACAGTACTACCTAAGCAGTATTGGTTACATTGTACACTTAAATATGGATGGACCCCCACGGTTTTGTCAGGCTTTTCAGGAAGGTTGGTAAAAGCAATCAGTACAAAAATTGCAAGAAAATAATTTATTTCCAAAGATACTCTAAAAATTGCTTAGGAAATATATTTAAAGACAAGGAAATAGCAGGTTTAAGGAATTTTAATGGCAGTTTACAGTTTGCAATGTGCCTTAAGCCTGCAATATTCTTAGATTTAGTACTCCCACTGTAATTGTTGAGATTAATTTTCAGTAATTACTAGCTTCTCTAGCCAGTTCTAGTAGTCTTCCCACCAACATCATTGTAATCTCACTGTAATCTTCTCCCTACCATTTTTTTCATCTAGCAACTAATTTCAGTTAGAAAGAACTAGTTCCAGTTTTAAGAGGAACCTTTTACAGTCATCGGTAGGAAGAACGAAATTTCATGAGAGATTTATAAGAGGAGGGAGGAACCGTTTCCCATTTGCCCACAGGTCACAAGTTTTCTTTTATTAAAACTGTGGATAATAATACCTATCATCTACTTTTCAGATGAATAACTAATAGCTAGTAGCTAGCTGTGGAAATAAAGAATTTCTTCAAAAGCTATATGCTATTAGTATCCAGCTAAAGGAAAAAAAGAGTCCTCAGTGTGAGCCATTAAAGGATATAGAAATCTTGTTGAAAGAAAACACAGGTCTGTGCTACTGAGAGAATGAAGTAGGGGACTAATGCATGAGGACCTGGTGTACTGAGAACTCAGAGTTCCCCATGAAGTCAGCATGAGCCTTAGTTCCCTAATATATTTTAAAATCAAGTCCGATAGTTTTATAAGAAACAGCAGCAATAGCATGTGGGATGTGAATAACAGTATCTCCATTAGTAAAGGAAGATGTCTTTGTTACCAAAACTGTAAGAAATGAGAGTTATACCTTCATTCATCCGAACCATAACACACTGACAACTTGCTTTCTCTCACAAAAACTTAAGGGAGGAGGTAGCATGCCTTTTTTCAACTTTTTGAAATGTGTTAAATAGCTTTCTACAAAAGGCAAATGTTCAGTATTTGGCAGAATAACGCATATTTCTGGATGCTTGAGAAGTCTGAAAATTCTAACGAACATTGAAGCCTTCCGTGGCACCAGGGTTCTAATACTGATGTCGCATAGGAGGTTTCACAAAAGCATTAGGAAAAGCTTTTTCACTGTGAGGGTGACAGAGCGCTGGAACAGGCTGCCCAGGGAGGTTGCGGAGTCTCCTTCTCTGGACACTTTCAAAACTCGCCTGGACATGTCCCTGTGTGGCTGCTCTAGGGGATCCTGCTCTGGCAGGGCAGTTGGACTAGATGATCTTTCGAGGTCCCTTCCAACCCCTAACATTCTGTGATTCTGTGAATATGGCTCTTATGTCCTGTGATTGCTCATCATCCATTTAAATGTTAGTAAAGCATCTGTGCCTGAGCTCACAACTTGTTCGTGTTAATCTATCAGTACAGAGCAGCTAAAATTAAGGTTTCTGTACCTCCTTATTACTGAGATCAATAGGGAGAAACAGGACACACATGGTGCGAACAGCGACTGTTACATGTATGAGAAAGTTAAACACTAAATTCTAGAAATTACAGTAAGTTATCAGGTTGAAGAGTACTGAAAATGTAACTATGTGGTTACTTTGGTGTTTCTGTTTCAACGTGAATTTTATTCCCCGTTTTTTCCAAAGGCATATATCGTATGCAAGGCTCAACTGAGTCACAGACGATGTCAGAGTTTTCTTACGTTGCTGTGGTTCCCAGAACAGCAGTGAGAGCTGGTTAGGTTGTGGGGAATCAGTTACGGGTGAAAGCCGTTCACACTTACGGATTATGCAAGGTAGCACCAAAGTAAAAGTATATGGTTTACTGTAAAAAATCTGTGTAGAAAAGGATGCAAACAGAGCAAATATCACAGGCCAGCCTGTCCTCTTCTTATTGCAAGTCTGTTAAGAGGGATAGCAATCACGGTGATTCTCTTGCTGTGGCTTGCAAGAGAAGGAGATCCTCACACGTTCCTTTTCAGTTTTCTTTTAGCTTTCGATAGTTCAGTTAAAGTAAATTATCAAGTGAAGGACCAGACATACGAAATGAAGCAAGTTGACTGTGGAAGAAATTCAACCTCTTATGGTAACTAAGGATGTAGCCAACATTATTTGTTGTCAGGATATGGATATTGTAACACATTAGATCAGATTTCTGGCACAATATTTGTGTACGGGTGGTTTAAGACATCAAAGTGAGTTGCAGTAAATTTATTTTCACAGAAAATAGGGCAGTTTACACTGCCAGTTCTATGCTGGCCTGACTTATTGACATGTGCTACCCAATTGTTAGCCACATATGCTGTGGACATGCTTAAGTTATTTCAAACCTGAGGAAAAGAGTTGCAGATTCTTCCTAAAAAGCTGCCAGATTGCCAAAAAAATCCACAAAAAAAACCCCAAACCAAACAAATTTTCAGAGTAGCAGGTTTGTCCTGAGCAAATAACATCGAGACTCAACCTAAGACTTGTCAGTGTACACAAAGTATTGAAGACTTCGAGACTCATTTTCATATTTGTCACTAATTACACACCATTCATTGACTGCACTAAAAATGCTTTGATAAGTAGCAGCCTGCCAGTGGGAGTAAAGGATTTGCAATCTTATGTGCATTAATTGTTAATTACAAATTGAGACTTAGCTTACACTTTTATTAACTCCTTTATGGCTGTCATGATGATACATTCCCAGGCTTAATTTTCTTAGATCTACATAGATTTTGATAAACAGTAGGTAGATGCTGTTATGTGAAAAAGATAAGATGCCCATGAGCGCCAAGCACTTAATAAACTTCAGGTGTTTTAGAAACATGTCTACAGACTACAGTCTACAGACCACAGTTCATGAGTAAGAAGGAGCATAAATCCTGATATATTTTAAACTTCTCTTTGGAAGACTGCAGCGGAATTATCCACATAAACATTTAACTGAGAACCAAATAAGTGTAGAAGTCATGCTCCAGAGAGCATAAAGCATCAGTAATAAACCCACCAGTTTCGACATGCCAGTCTATCAACTTAATGGTAGTTTTAAAATTCTAATATATCTTTCAAGGCAAGGGCAGGTCTCAAAGGAAGCTAAAATGTTTCACTTTGGAATGACACTGAGAAAAACTTAGTTTTTGTTTTTGTTTACCAAGGTACAAAAGAATATATTTTCAGTTACTTAGTGATCTCTAATGAACATGGAAAAAGTAGTACAGATCTCAGTCCAAGACTTACTCAACTTTATGATTTCTGTAACCACAATGAACACAAAAAAGATAGAGTTTCATTGTTCAGTATTTACATTTGGTTCAGATCAACCCTCAAGAATTCTTAGGAAAATTTATCAGTCTGATAATGTGCCCATCTTTCAACATACTGGCAGAAAACAATGAAAAAAAGAAATGATTATTCTGCTCTTTTCTTGGAGAAAAAAAAAGCAATGCAAAAAAAAGTCATTCCCTCTTAATCATTTTTTTTCCTAGGACCAAGTGAGTAAATAGAAACATACAAAGATGCCAAATTTCCAAGGACTGAGCAGTTTAAGTGTGCAGAAAATAAGCACACAGGTTGGTCATTGGCTTACCCACGGCTATCTACAAACTGCTGAACCTCCCTGCTACCTCCATTAATTGGTGGTGATGACAGTTTTTTCACAAGCCTGAAATTTCTTTAGTTATCACATTTGCTGCAGTTCCTGCAGGAATTATCTCTGAATTTTACTTATACTGTGAGATTTTCTCACGCTGGATGTGCATAGTCTCGGCATTCATGCTGTGAGGTCCATTTATGTGTATTCATTGCACAGACTATGTATGTGATATTATTGCAGCTCCCTCACATTTTTGGCACTTGTCTGGACTGATGCAGTGAATTCAGCTGCATTTTAAGGGTGATGTCACACTTCATCAATACCCATTTTTATGTTTGCTCATTTTATATCCCATATGCAAAACCAGCGTTCTCCAACTGCCAGCACACAAGTCAGGTCTGAGAAACTGGATGGTTCCCTCTAGTTCACTGCCTCTTCTTGAAGAGCAAGTAGAGAAGAGTCTTTTGGTCTCTCTCAAGCTGCCTCTTGTTGTATGTGTGAGTACAAGTCTGAGCCACTTCTCCAGCAGGAATGAAGAAGGGCGTGGGATTTGACATGCATCTCCTGCTGCATGCGAATACAGGTCTGGTTTTAGAGCCAGGAGCTACTAATGCCACACCAGACTGACATATGGCACTAAGTGAGAATAAACTTTCTGAATTTAGATCTCTTCAATCTAGAAATGCTCTGACAGCTCAGGTGCTTTTGTCTTTTTCTGAAACAGAAATGATCCCAAGTCATTGATACAGAGACAGCCAATCCTTTACTATTTGACAAACCTCAGCTGATACTTGCTGCCATAATCACAGCTCTCTGGCAAAGAAGCATTTAACAAACTTGAGTCTCTATTTCAATAGTTAATCAATTATTTTCTATCAACTGTACTGTTAAGAGTTATGTATCTTACAACAGACATAGCTTAATCTTTTACTGATCAGGTCATGATTTCTACCTAATCCTTAAAGATTCAGATATTTTAACCCTTAGTTTATGAAAAGAAACCACTTGTCGAGTCCTAGATTCTCAAGTTTTCTGTTGTTTTGTTTATTTTTTTTTTTTTAAATTTCATTTTCACTTGGCCTGTTTCACAGATTCGGAATTTATTAGGATCTTAATTTCCCAACTTTAATAGATTCTTTGTGAGTTTATTTGCTTGTATTTTCTAAAAAAAACCCCACATATGATTTTGGCAATGTGATTTTATTAGTAAAAGTAGGTAAGCTTCTTATCTTCTCCCTTATGGGGCAATTTGCTCTTTCGTCTCTTTTAGTAACTGCCATTTCTTTCCCCCTTCATAATTTCCTTCCAGGAGATCATTCCTGCTAGTTTCCTGATTAAAGTCTGAGCTCCATGCTGGATTTCAGAGTTTATGGACATTTTCAGCAGTTTACCTTCTCCCTTTAATTCTTCTTATTATTCAAAATCTGGTCTCCATCTAACATCTTTCACTTTTACCAGTGTTCTCGCTTGTCAGTGTGACAGTGACCTACTTATTGTCTTCTCCAGAAGAATACATGGAAATGCATTTCCTTCCTTGAGTAGATCTGGGGTAACTTATCTGAGGATCCTACACTTCCTACTACATGAGCTGACCTCCAGTCCCTGTTCTCCCTATCCATTCTAAGACAAAAGAGCCAGTGGTCTCTCTCCTCCTTGCTTACAACCTTTTATTATCACCACTGTTTTTCTTTTTTTCTCTTCTTCTTCATGAAAGGCAATCAGTGAAGTTTGCCTCTTCCTTCTCCTTGGGCTTCAGCATAAGGAAAATTCAGAAAGTCAGTATATGCATTCTGTCCATATAACAGGGAACTTACTACCTTTTTTTATCCATTTCTCCTCAACCCCGTTATATCCTTCCATAAGAGTTTTCTAGCCCTGTGTCTGGTGCTGGTCTTTGTCAGAGGCAGCAGAGCAGGCTAGATTAATCACAGCTGATCCCCAGCTGAGGCAATTCTGTGTTTCTTTTGAACATTTTTTAAAAATTTATTTATGGGAGCTTACTTTTTTTTTTCCAGTGGAGGTGCTCCTATATAGAGAATTTGGACTTACTGATAATAGTTTTGCTATTCATTAGCTATAGACAGCTTAGAAGCAACTTCAGAAAGAAAGAAGTTTGCAGAAAAGTTGAAAACCAAAAGCACCAAAAAAAAAATATTTGTGTTTGGGCCCAATTCTAGAAAAATTTCCCATTAAGGTCACCCACACAAGGAATGGAAGATTATCCCTGATCAAGTTTTATAGGAAGTCTAACCCCACCCAGAAAAAGAAAGTGTTTCCAGTCTTTCTTTCATATAATTATTTCTAGCTGTCCTCTAGAACATGTGTGTTTCTTATGACTACAGTGTATGCAGTCTTAGGTTAAACAGTGATAAGTATATTTATAGATCTGTGTAAAGCAAAATATTACTAGCATGTCAGCAGTTGGTTGATCTTCACATTCTTGGCTTCAGAATGGTTTAAAATAAAACATACACACAAGGCAGGGTTGTTTTTTTGGCTCTGGTTTCCTCATTTTTGCCCACAACAGACCTGGCAGATGTGGGATAGCTGGAATGTGCATATCTAACAATTCTCTTCTGTGCCATCATTTGAAGCTGTAGGAGTGCAGCTATTTGGCTGTAGCACGGAACAGAGTGATGAATGTGATGAAATACAGATTTTGTTTATGACCAGGGGATAAATGCTGTTCAGGTCACGAAAACAGATTAGTGCATGGGGACAAAACGTTCATGAAGAATTCCTTTTTGGAGTTGTGGATAGGATATTAAAGGACTTCAGTGATTCATCTGAAATGTCTAGGTAGATACTGAGAGTATAGAATAATAAATACAAAACAGGAACCACAAAATGATGCAGGTTTCTTATTGGTTCTGGTCTTGAGATGGCCTGATTCACAATCTGATTAATCATAATAATGGAGAAACTGGATTGTTTCACAGCAGATTTTACATTCATAGTTTTGTGAAAAAGTTTTAAATTGTTTCAAGGTCCTCATACCCAAGATAAGCCTGAAACAAATGAAAAGGAACCAGATAGCCGTAAAAACGAGTTATGAACCACGATTTTCTCAGGTGACTATTAAGCCTTGATGAGTTTATTACAGATCAAAGGAAGTCCTTCCTAGTGCAGGCAGGACTGTTATAGCAGAAATTTTACTCTTATCAGAGCCAAACCCTTATCCTGAATTCAGATGTAGATGCAAGCTTGGTAAATTAACTATTTTTAAAGTTGACCACTCACAAATATAAATGTGAGGAAAGGTGTTTTAAAGATGGATTCATGGCTTATAATACCCTACATCTGTGTGCTGGATCAACTTAAAAAATAAGGCTAAAAAGATATAGGTCTATATGAGGGCCGGTTTAGCTCAGTGGGTTGAGCGTGGTGCTTGAAACACCAAAGGTCGCAGGTTCGATTCCCGTTCGGTTCTCACGTGTTGCCTGACCTAGTCGAGAGGTGGCGTCCCTGCTCACAACAGGGAGGTTGGATTAAAATGATCTCTAAGGTCCCTTCCAGCCCAGGCCATTCTATGATGATGAAGGTTCAAAAAACCAGGAAAACTCTCTACTATTTTAGTAATAGTAGTGTATTCTGCATTTTTTGTAAAAGAGAGTTCATGGGTGTTTTTCTGTGGTAAGAACATCGAATGGAGGGATATCTGATAGATCAGATAGAAACGCCTATTACCTCTATTTAAAAATGAACCTGCTTTCCAGCCACTGTCTTGGTTTTTTTTAACAGCTTGATTACTTCTTCCAGCAGATTATACCTATAAAGCATTTTCTGTAGAACAAAGCTCAGTGGCTGGCAAGTCAATGAAGCTACAATTACCCAAGTCAGAAGCAGGGGAAGAGGAAATACTTTCCAAAAAATGTTTACTGTATCCTACATAGTTCAAAAAGGGTGTGTCTCACTGGAAAAATCTTTCATATGAGAGAGCAACCTGCTTGTGTGAGGTCTTCTCAAAGATGTCCAGATGGGGAATAGGCTTGGCAGTTAACACCAGAATCATATGACTTAGCAAAACAGGCAGATTGGGATTTTCCTTTCACACTGGAAAATTCACATGTTGTTTTGCCTCTAGTCAAAAATGTGTTTGATTTGGGAGGTGAAGAGAGCAAGCCTTCATTCAGTGTTGGCATGTGCATGTGTGTGTGGAGAAGAGAGCAGAGGACAAGGAAAAGTGGAGGACTTTTGGCCTGTTCTGACTTTCTTGCAGCTTTGGGTTGTCCTGAGGCAGCTCTTGAATCAGGGACACTAGGCACAGCCCACCATTATGAGAACTGTGACCTTTGCACTGTGAACATTCTCCAAGGACAGGTCCCACTAATATTATGGCCCATTTCCACATCTCCATAGATAATTGGAGTGTGCAGAAATGACCCAAATCACAAAAAGAAAGTTTTCCAAGCATTGAGACATGGTATCTTGCTATTTTAGTGTAATGTAAAGTACGAGGAGGACATGGCTCTGGGCTGAAGAAACTCTTTTAGCTCTTCATTTCTGCACTGGCTTTGGTGGAGTTAGTCCAGGTTTCAAACGAGGAGCATTTAGTATCTGGCAAGGTTTGTAGAGCTTGTCTAATCAGATCCACTCAGATTTGCTGTTGTCAACAGCTGAAGCCTTAAACCATTTCACCACAGTTACCAGCAGGGAGTGAAGACATCACTAGTTCTAAAATGTCATGAATTCCCATGAGGAAGTATACGTCTTTCTGTTTTGTTGGGGTTTTTTCCCCCCTCAGTTCCTTAAGCTATCCTATGACCTGCACTCTACAGTTGAATAGTTCGACATGCATTTGTTACACCACTTCTAAGCTTAAGATGTTTTAATAATCTAATGACAATGGCTGTCCTCCTCCAAAACCATTTAAATGCAATCTGATCCAATTGGTCGGCTTCATTGGAGTGCTGAGCCAGCACACTGTTTGAGTGCCAAGAGTCAATGAAGCCAAAAATCAGGGTCAGAAGTTGCTATTAGTTGGCACATACCTCTGGCAGGCTTTATAGAATATCCTGATTAAAGCACTTGTTAAGCCTTGACTGAATTCTTTTTTGCTCTTATAAATACAGTTTTGTCAGATTTCATTTTTTACTCTCCACATCCTTTTGTGAAGAGGCCTGTGATCAGGATGATGGAGTAGCAACCTGAAGGAGAAAGCAGGATTTCTGCCATGCCAGAGGGATTTGTGTCATTCTAGATTATTAACTATTCTGGTGAGAGGTGCTATCTTCTACATTATCCCAAGATCATTTGTAAGGTAGGCTTCGAGCCGCTGCAACCACCGCTGCAATACTGACCAAGGCAATTTTGGGAACTGCTGTTGCACTTGGTCTGAAGAACCACCAGATGGTGCAAAGAAATAAATCACCATCAGATGGAAACTTTGCAACTGATCCCTTCCCAACCGGGCAAGAGCTCAGCCACCGCTTAGTGAAGATTCACCTTAGTTTCAGTGGAGATAGAAGAGAAGCTCTGACAAAGAGAAACCGGGCGTGATTTTTCAGGCTTTTACATCAGCCCAGGCAAGTGGGTGGCTAAGCTTAGTTTTCAGGGGTTTAGGTGCAAAATTCAGATACAGACACAAAGAAGAGCAATTGGCTCAATTTTTTTGCGGATTGAAATGGAGCTCTGCATGTTGAAATGTGAAAGGCGGGGAAACAAATGCACAATCCAGCCAGTTTTGGTTATCCTTCAAAGTTCAAATCCATGGTGAATCCAGGATTAATTGATAGATGAACTTTCTGAATCCAAATAGTCAAAGTCCTGCTGGTTATTCAGGTGTTGGGCAGTTTCTACTTCCTTGGGCTGGATTTGGAAAAAAAAAAAAGGCAATTCATTTTTATCTAGTTTGTGTTTGTCCCAGATTCAAATGTTGTGAGCAAAACTTCGATCCTTAGGTGTGAATCTAACCTCTCATCTAGGCATTTGGATTTTAGGTGTTATTTAGATGCACAGCTGATCCAAATGTGATACAGTACAGCTGAGTGTGTGTTGTTCTGTCACAAGAGGAGGTAATTCAACCATCTGTGCCTTCAGAGCCTTACCAGTGAACCAGAACAGCATTAAAAGTATCATTGATAATGATACTGTCGCTGTCTGAAGGCTGTCTTAAGTATCTTATTATTTGCCTCATGTGTTTTACATTTGGATTTTACCTGTGTGACTGCAGTTCATTATACGTCCTTGGCTTAGGAATGTTTTCCTTGCTCACAGATACTCTGAAGTACAGTATTATGAACACTTATTATTGCAGGAGAGGGAAGTGACTGGAATCCACTCATTGCCTGAGATCAAATTTAAACTTTATGAATTCTCATGCTTTTTGGAATTTGTAAGTGCACCACCCATTTTGTGCATATAAAGAAGATGAATCCCTGTACAGCTTATGGTGATTACTTTACACAATTTATGTAATATTGAGCCTGTTGTGGATGTTCCGTTATAGTGGATTTCGGTATACTTGCAGTTAATAAAATGGCAGCAGCATTAGAGGTAATAATACTACAATTCTGTATCATAGGATGCAGAAACTGAAGATGTAGCCTGACAAACCTGTCCAGGATCATGTTTGCCCACCCCACTAGACCAGATATTTCCAGAATGGAACAGCAGCACAAACTGTAGTGGGGATTAGACTAGCTATAGAAATTCTGTGTCATTGTAATGATGATTGGAGGACTGGAGCATCTCTCTTATGAGGAAGTGTTGAGAAAGCTGGGACTATTTAGGCTGGAGAAGAGAAGGCTGAGAGGAAACCTTATAAATGTCTATAAATGTCTGGCGGGTGGGTGCAGGGAGAATGGAATCGGACTCCTCAGTGGTGCCCAATGACAGGACAAGAGACAATGGGCACAAGCTCAACCACAGGAGGTTTAATCTAAACATGAGGAAGAACTTCTTTACTGTGAGGGTGACAGAGCACTGGAACAGGCTGCCCAGAGAGGTTGTGGAGTCTCGGTCTTTGGAGACTTTCAAAACCTGCCTGGATGTGTTCCTGTGTGATGTGCTCTAGGCAATCCTGCTTTAGTAAGGGGGTTGGACTAGATGTTCTCTAGAGGACCATTCCAACTCTAAGAATTCTGTGATTCTGTAATACAGGTTTTAACAGACCAAGGCCCAATTCAGAACACAGACCATCTTTGTGGAATGAAGCATACATCTACCAAACTTTTTGCAGCTAATCTCATTACATTCATTTTTTACCCAATGGAGAAAGACAGGACCTGCAGAGATTCAAACTGCTTAAGCCAGACTCTTGTACACAATGGCTCTCCATAAGGTCTGTATCTTCTTCTGACTGTGCTGGAACTCAAAGATTGACCTCATCTTTCAGGAACCCTAGTAAGGTCCCCTGGCTGATTACAGTGAATACCTCCTGCAATGCGTATGTTCTTCCCGTGGCTTGAACATTTCCATATTCAGTGTGATGTAGCAAATGGGAATGAAGCCATTTTCTTATGGGAACAGAATTCCTTAATAGCTGCTTTAGAAAGAAGAAATGTTGAATTACATTTAGTTAGGACTTTTTTTCCCTAGAAATTCTGAGCAAACATTCATGCAACAACCGACTGATAATGTATGGCTTCCTCTTCTAGGAGAGTTAACCTTGGAGAAGTATATTTTTTTTCCCATATTTTCTTTGATAGTTTATTCAGATACAAATTTGCTTGCATCCTTTTGAAAGAACAGGAAGGCAATCAGAAGCCATTACAGCACTGCCTGGCCTTTTACTGTACTGGTAGCATTTTATTGATTTCTACTGTCCCAAGGGTTAAACTTACTTTTTATGAACATTGACTGCAGTAGTCTTACAAACTCACAAATTGAGATGTCTAAGCAATACTCAGGCACTTATGTGACTAGTGATATCTAAAGGACACAACTGAAATGACATAATTTCTACAGCAAATTACAGATATAACTGCCTGTGTAATCAAAAGAATGGAAAAAGCCAGATTCTTGTGCAGACTCCACTGTTAGAAAGAAGAGATTGAATCTGTGGAACAAATCATTCTCCTCAAAATAAACTCTTTAGCCCTAGTCTTTAGAAAGTTTTTGTCCATTTACATCTTTGAACCTGATTCTGAAAACTGGAAAAAATAACTGGAAAAATACTGGTGCTTATAAGCAAGAATATGAAACATGTCTGATGATAGATGATGTCACTTTTGGCATAAATGCATGATACAACATACAAATAGGTCGTGTTGTCTTTAGAGGCTAGATGTGACACTTAGTGCCATGGTCTAGCCGATGTGGTGGTGTTGAGTCATAGGCTGGACTTGATGATCTCAGAGGTCTTTTCCAGCCTCAATAATTCTGTGATTCTGTGATTCTGTGATTCTGTGAAATGTCACCCAAATGAATAACAGGAGAGGAAGAGCAGATGACCAGATGGCATATGATGCCACTGTGGAGCAGTTGTCTCACAAATAACGAGACTGTTTCTGTCACAGATGTGAGGTAAGTGGATTCCTCAGCAGAAGACAATTACAAGTTGACATTGAATTCAGACTAGTACTTAGACCTGAGTCTGTGCACGCATCACTTGTGCATGCAAGCAGTATCAGTCAATGAAAATATTTCAGGAGTTTATTGTTTGTCAAAGGAAAATGAAGAAAGGAAAATATGTGATGGCGTCACCCAAGTTTTGTTAGAGAAAAGTTTTCCCAAAGTTTCTTCTTTCTACCATGGACCAGTCAGTTAAAGCCTTGAAGGCCTAGGGTCTGGCTTATGTCCTACCTGGCAGAAATCTCAGGAAAGGAAGACTTAGTTTTTGCACCAGAACTATGTTCAGAAGGGTGAGATGAAAGGCACTTGAAAAAGTACTTTTAAATTCATTATTTACTGGACACTGTAAGGAGAACCAGAAAGACATAATCCTACCAGGCTGTGATCCAAAGGTCCTTACTAAATTAACAACAAACAGGTGTTTTATCACGAACACCCTTGTTCTTCCTTGTCTGGAAGACAAGTTTCCAGGGAGTGTCTTGGATCAAGATCAGTTTCGTAAAAAAATGAAGTCACTACAGCAATGCAACCACGCTGGATCTTAGAATTGGCCCAAGCTGAGCAAATTCTCAAACCTCAAGGTGCTTGGCGGGGATCAGTATTTTATACTGTCCTTGAGTCTTTACGGAAGTAGAAGAGCTTAGTCATACTTTGCCCTACTTTCCAGTGAGGACATGCCTAAATTTCTCAGCCTTACATGCCAGATGTCTCTGATGTGTGATGGGTGAGTATATTTATCTGGTGCTTGCCACAAAACTCTAGTTGTCAGAAACATCGTGGTTTGTTTTAAACACAAACTGCATGTCTGAACAGATGGAGCACTCTGATGAGCTGGAATGAATATTAGGCTCTCAAATGGTATCTTGAATTGATATTAGGCTTACTATATGAAATGCAGAGTCCAAGCGAAGGATTAACCACTTCAAAATGTCAATGCCATTATTTATTTTTCATCGTCAAAGTAAAAGAAAGGGTGAGGGAGCTCCATTATCATAAGATAATCACTGTCTCAGGGACCAGAGCCCTTTGGATGAAATTCATGCCTCCCAGTGCTCAAGAGCTGTGATGATCTCATAGTATCTGTACTTTTATGTTTACTGCTTCTTCTGCATTGTTTAATAAGCGGTAGAGATAAATGCCAAGACTTCTTTTGTGTACCACATGAACAGCACTGAAAGACTAAAAGACAAGTTCTCATCTCGTGTTACTACCTTATAGACTTCTGCAGCACCATGTTCATTGATATTTACTGGGGATACAGCCTGCTTAGTGGAAAAGTTCTGCAGAAGGAAGGCTTGTTTCCCTAAGGTTGTCATTTCAAATTAGTCAGCCAGAGGAATCATTTGACTGGACTGTACTATCTTATAAAAAGGTATACTCTTACAAAAAATGCTATGTAATCTTATTAAAAGTTATCCTCTGCAGTTCCACCAACCTGGGATATACATCCTTAGAGGAACTGGAGAACCGCTGTCAATATTCACTAAAATCACAAATGGTGTAACTAAAGAAAAAGAACTGGTGAAAATATACAAAGAATTGACTTCAAATCAACTGCCTGTACAGAAATACTCAAAACTACAGATGACTCTAGGTCTTAGGCCCAGTTTACCTCCTGTTGGTGAATGCAGCAGAAGTACAAAGGCATCAGAATGATGTTCATATATTTGTGGCTTTTAAAGGTGTTCCTTCTCCCCAGGGTATATAACATATGGTCAGGTACTTTGTATGTTATAATATGATTTAATGAAGCTGTGACTATCCATGTTTATAAAGGAACAGATTCTCAATAGAGAAATAGTATGTTAGAAAAGGAACTTCCCTGACTACTCAATCATTATTTCTTGCCTAAGTAATACTGTGGCTCCCTGTAAATTTCTTGACCTGTTAGAACCACCACAAAGTTAAAAAGAATGTATGTGCACTGTGCTTGCAGAATGCAAGGAGAACATTTGTGTATGGTGTTAAAGAGCTACAGTTTGTGGGATCTGGCTGAACAACAATTGCCTTGTGAAGCTCTAGCTTGTCCAACCCTCAGCATAAGAAGAAGAGTTGCAGGAGACAGCTGGTCTCACACAGGATTGCTGTTAATAGGATTAAGAAAAAACGATGACATTGATAAGAGCAATAATAAGCAATACCACTGAAGTAAAACATGGGTCAACATGGGTAATTCTTCAAAAACCAGAGACTGAAACCTGAAAGATAAAAGTCATTTGTGGGTGTCTCCACAAGAAAACGGAAGGAGCATCCAAGTGTTCAGGACAACAATATGGGTCTGCTCACCAGTGACTTTGTTAGCCACCAGACAGCACAGTGGGCAGCTGACACTGGTGAATTATAGAGACTAAGTGAGCATATGTTTGTTTCTGGAAGTAGTTTTAGCTAGAAAGAGGCTGTTCCCCTTGTAATGATCTTGCTTATTTAGGAAAGAACGACTACTAATGTCAAGAACTGTTGGCACCCATTACTGTATTCAAAGGTAAGTGTATAACTTGGCACGGTACACGCATCTCTCTTCTTTGTGATCAAGCTCCTTTTGTTCCAGTTACTTTCAGACCTTTCACCTATGGAACTGCAAAAATTACAACCTGAGTGTTTTATTTTTGCTAAATGCTGACCACAACCGTTTCACCAAAAAGACATGGGCAACTTTTGACACATTTGCATTTTGTGATCTGTCTGGAAAAATACTAAATGTATTAGATTGTATTAATGGAAATGTAGTCTGGAGAAAGGATGCTAAAACTGACAGTTTGTGCCTCTTACTGTGACAATATTTACCTGTATCTACCAGTGTCTACAAAGTATTTTGCAAATAAATAGCAGGTCTTTCTCTATGGCTTCTCACCAGGCATAAATCTCACGGCTATGTTATCGTGGCATTGAAGCCCAGCTAACAGACAAGGTATTTTAGTACTGGTTTAGGGATGTGTTTAGCATTGCCACAAAGTTCTTAGTCAGTAGGCAGTATGAGCTCATGCCTGTCCACAAATGATTGCGCAGACATTCTTTCAGTTGCATTTTTGTAAGACCAACAAAAAAAGATGAATGATGGCCATCATTTACCACACAAATTTTGAGATTTTAGAGGCTAATCTCATCGCTCCTCAAACTTCCAGTTCTGAATCAAAACCTTTTCAAAGGCAACGTATGTTTACACAGCATGCTAGTCTCATAGCTTATTCAACTTACGTGACTTTGTCAAATCGTGTTTGCTCTCTATCCGTTATCTGCATTCTTCATGTAATGTGAACCAAACAGCTGTACATTTGGACAGCAAGGGACAAAAATAAGATACAACAGAACGAAGGCATCCCATTTCAGCAGCATTTAACATCCTCTCAGCACACCACTGTGGTCTCTTACTCCTTCATTACTTGCAGTGTTCCACACACAGAGGTGTAAGTCCACCAGTGAACTAGACCAAATCTTACTCTCCATAAGTCAATAGGAGTTTTGCTTAATTGTAAGCAATTTTGAATACAAGACATAAATATATATTTGCTTGAATGCATTCAGAAATGTTTATTTGAGCAATAACAACACAATCAAAAATGCAAACATTTCAATACCTTTTATATCTAACTTTTTTCCCTCTTCTCAATTCAGATTGCATTGTATTTTTGGCCTATGAGTTAGTTCTTGGACATTAAATGAACTTATTATTTCAGTATAACTTTAAAGCAGCAATTTACTAGATAATAGCTTAATCTTTTTCTCTGCTGACCCATATTACACCTGAAAGCAACTGGTGGTCCTGTTCAGATATGCATTTTGGCAGTTAGTATTCTATTGCACAATTTTTATTAGTACTGAATGAATCCCTCAACACATTTCAACAAGTAAATGAGTTTTCCGGTAACCTTTCCAAACTGATTTTCCAGATATTAAGGTGATCCTTCTGCTGCTGAAAGAGCAAAACAGGAATGGACATATTCTGAGGAGAAAGAAGACAACGGTCCCCTACACTGCTCTGGGAAGGAGTAGGGCAATGGAAAACCTGCCAAGAACCTGCTGAGAGGAAAGTGGACTATTGTTAAGTCCGCTCTTAGCTGGACTGAGAGCTTCTTTCCAAAGGTCTGCTGCACCACTAGAATCAAACACAGTGGGAATGTTTTGCCCACTTCTAATCCTTGCAGGAACCCAAACCATTCACTGTTGCTGAAGGGTGTTTGCCTCTGGGCTAGGAGCATTCATGTACATGAACTGGGTCCAGGACACTTTGGGATTGCAAAAAAAAATATGCCAGAATATGGTTGAAGAAAAGACATTAATTGCTATCCAACAGAGAAAAAGTGACATTATTGGCATGGGAAAACATATTTCAAGAGGTGGTCTGGAATCTCATCTGCAGCCTATTTGAATGCCATTTCTTTCTTTGTGAGCAGGGATCATGTTGGATTTTTCCTTCATATGAAGGGCATATGTTAAATACAACGTGAGTCCTCAGCTCCAAATTCCTTTATGCTAATGCAAGTCTAGAGTTCACTCCGTAGCCTTCTGAATCTGGTTTATAGGGCTTAATCAAAAGAGCTGCATAGCTCCTCTCATGTATTTAAGAATATTGCAACACAAATGAAGTGAAGGAAACAGTGGGTCACAACTTTGGCAACTCTTTTCCTTTCCTGTATTTATGGTCTCAAAGTTAAAGTCTTCAATATTTCCTTGTATGGACAAAACAACTAATACAAAAACCAAACCTTACAGCGGGGGCAACCATACAACTAACATAGTTTTATTTTACCAGTAAGGAAAATACACGAAAATGGACAACATGATTTAAAAGTCCCAATATCATACCGTATATGGTGTGAACTGATAAAATTAGCCTAGGTGATCTGCAGATAATGTCTGAGCAATGTTAACAGTAAAACTGTATGTACCAAAAGCCTCCAAAGCTTAAATAAATATTCCAAGTAAATATTATGAAGACCTCCACTCCTTTCATGAGAACTTGTTCCAAAAAGGCTAAACGAGATATAGTTTATTTACAGTAGTCCCATTTTGATCTTCAATAAAAATAAAGTACAGGCTGTGTTGGACAAGATGCTATTGCACATCCAACAGGACAGGGCACAAATCCCGTCCAACTCAGAGATATGCCCACCTGGTGGAAACAGAAGATATTGTCCTCCTTGGAAAGCAAGCAAAATTTAGTTCTATGTAAGCTCCAGTTTGCAGCCTCCAGAGTGCTTAAAAATACAGGTTCAGTTATTCCTCCTGCAGGAGGGAATCCAATCCAGTTAATTTTGTTTATGAAAGCTATAAAAAGCCAAAGGAAGAGGAACATGTTCTGAAACACTGTGTCCACACACAAGGCCAAAAAAAGGCTCCTTGGTCATCAGGGAGAGAATTCTTCTGATCCTGGCCCATGAGGACACCCTCTTTGCTTTGCAGACATAATGCTTCCCTTGGGTTAAGCAGAGCCTGGCTTGGAAGCCAGAGCAAAGGAGGTTTATTGAGATGAGGGTAAGGTGGAGTTCGGATGCTGAAGGAGGTCCATGATGTTCCTGGGGCCGGTGGACCTAATGAAACTTTAGGTGAGGATAGGAATATGAAAAGGTTTCAGGTGCTGCAAAGGCAAAAAGATTTCTTAAGAAACTAGAGGAACAAGATTTTTTCTTCATCTCCCATCTTCTCAAGAACTCCCCCACACAAAATGGCCAGACACCATCCTGTATCTCCCTACTTGTGCAGCATGTGTAACTAAAGGAAGGGGATGGGTGAAGAAAAAGAGAAGGGTTGAGGACCATTTCTCCTTACCAACAGAAGGACAGAAACACATCTGGGCTAGAGACCCCACAGGTGAGCCCCAGGGGCATGTGCTTGCCACTCTCGTTGTGCCGGTGGGACCTGTACAGAGGGCAAAACAAGCTGCAGAAGGGAGAGGCAGAGAAGAAGGCTTGTTGACAGCCTGAGGAGGGCTCGCTGGGGGTCAGGGTGGCAGTGCTCCTCCAAGCAGGGGGCCACGGCAGCCTTGCTGCTTAAGAGTCCTTCCAGAAATTCAACTTGGGGCCAGGACAAGATCCCAGTGAGATGAATCCAAAGGTTGGTTGAAGTCAGCTTTCCTATCATTTCTCCCTTCCATCCCTACTGCTTCAGACTTCATTTATGATTGACTGAAAATCGCATTTCATATTTATGAATGAGTTAAAGACCTTGAATTAAATATATAATATGGAATCATGAATGTGTTCTACTTTCGTAGCAATTTTTACTTTGTAGAAATATAAAAATAAATATTTGCATTTGACTAATAGTTTTAGCTTGGTTGCATAACCATGTCATTAGCTTTTCTTTGCATCCATTTTGTATAAATTAAATGGCAGGGATGACTCATGACAGCAGTGTGAAATAGTCAACCAAGTTTTTCCACTTACTGGATAAGCAAAGTACTCCTTGGATTATGATGCTGCATAACTTACGGGGAATACCTAAAGACAAGAAATAAACTTTTATTCCTCGCCAGGCTGTGGGTCAATTGATAAACAGGTCAAACTGATGCGGGAAATAACAGAGGATAATGTTCAAAATACTGTTTTTTTCGCTTCTAGTTTGTGCTCTTGAATGTTTTGTGCATGATCCAGTTTTTAAAACCTGAATGCTGAAGAGATTATGAGCTGTACATTGTTTCTGATAACATCATAGTATGATAAAATAATTTCTGAGGTTTCTTTTTCCCAATACTAACATTTAAATGGCTGTATTTTCACAGGTATGGTAGGATTTTCTTTTATTTATCTATATCATTACATATGATATTCCCTGATGACTCACTGAATGTGGAAATTTTACTATCAGAAGGAATGTTTTCAACAGAACAAACAGCAATACCTAACTTTTGGAAAGCTAGTACCGATTACCAATCTCAGTGACCTAGGGTTAAAAAAATATTATGCTGAAATAAGATAAAAATATCAACAACTTGGGTATTACTTGAACATCATGCTTCCCTTGACACAAAAGCAATTTCATTCATCTGCATCACTTCCTTTCATTTTTATTAGCTATCAAAATCTTGGAGGCAGCTCTGCAAATCCCAGACCTGCTTTTTTCAATTTGATAGGTCACACTGAAAACTGATAAAAGATACATATGTTTCTTCCTGTTACATTGCAGGAAACTTAAAGAAAGTTTGCAAGTGCAAACTTGAAATAAACAAGCACATAATCCTCATAGCCCTGAAACAGCATAAAAGCCAGGAAGAAGAAAAAGAAAGGTGAGTCGTTCATATCTGACTTGGGAGTCGGATATGTTTCAGAGTTTTCCACACCGAAGCTACTGTTGTCTCACTTTCTTTGTACCTTGTCTGCAGGTAAAAAAAGACAGAAGCTTTGCTTTTAATGCAAGGGGAGATTCTTACAAAATAGAAAGCTTTTAGCTTTCTCTCAGCCAGAGTCTTGAGGCTTTAAGAAAAAAATATAAGTAGTGAGATTTGTGATGAAATCACAAGAGCTGGCAATGCCTTAATTGAGCTCATTCTTAATTTCCATTGAAGCTGAACGGAAAAATGCCAAAACCATGCTTCTGGTGCAAAAATTGATAAACTAGCAGGAAACAGCCTTGTCCAGTCAGATTTTTCACTAAAATGAAAGACAAGCATCTTGTAAAAGGTCTGCTCAAAGTTCCAGTGAAATCAAATTGCAAAATTGGTTCTCACTGACTCCAACAATAAAATACTATATTTGCTTAAGTGTTTGTTTGAGGGAAGAGAGGGTACTCAGCTACAAAACTGAAACCAGGGCATTCTTGAAGTTCATAAGCCTTTTAGACTCGATGAGTTTTTAGAAGCCAGCTGACATAGGCAAATCTTTTTCTTATTGCCTCCTCACCAGGATGAACTTCTGCTATTGGCTTTGCTGTGAAGTATTCAGAAATTATACTGAATGCTGTGTTTCTGTTTATGGTTAAGAGGAGCTGAATTTATCAAGCTAAAAAGCGTTTAACAGAAGTTGAAGCTAGCAAGCAATTTTTTTTTTTCTCAATTTATTCAAGAAAGTGAGTTTATTGGGCAAGGGATGCAGACCTAATACGACAAGTTAAAACAGTGTAGACTTAAGGGTAAATATGGCACCATGATAAATAGCATATAAAGCGGTATGCTCACTATCTTTAAAACACGATAGTATTTCTAGTGCCAAGGCATATTCAGCATCACAGTATGCTTTCTACAAGTGGTGTCTTAATCCAGTGCAAGGTCAAGCTGCCAACAAAAATGCCTGTGCAATCATCTGTGCTCCAGTTGTGTGTGCCCACCAGGTCTTTCTCATTACCACTGGCAATTATGCAATCTCAGAGCTGTTGGATCTGCTCGCACAGCTGCTTGAAAATAAGCCATTAAAAAACAAGAAAAGAAAGAAAAAGAAAGAAAAAGAAAAAGAAAAAGAAAAAGCAGAAAGCCCAAGGGCTGGATATATTTTTCTTCTTTTAAACTGCTTTACAATACTCTAGTAAAAATGAATGCAATTACAGTAAAAATCTGTTTTCCAGCTATGGCAGTATCTAGCTCAGCATTACCTTCTTGATGCTACCAGAATGCAGAACTTCAAATTTCTGTTTGTATCTACAGATATTTAAGGTGCTAATTCAGTCTTTATTTTATTTCCCCCTGACTAAATTAATTAATTTTGTATTAAAGACAGGATTTCCTTTAGGAATCAAATTAAGAGTCTGAAATAACTACCAACACAAAGCTTTGTTACTTACTGTAGCAGAGTTGTATATGCTTCATAGAAAATCTTAAGTTATTGCTTTAAGAGTTTCTGTGTCACAAAGCCAAGTTCTCCACTGCCTTCCCTGATACTAAGCAAAAAAATCAGAGCCTGAAAAAATAAGTAAGAATAATATTAATATTTTCTACAATATAACATGAAACTCCTTTGTGGAACAGAAAGGACATTGATTTATCAGTGTGGGCAAGTGCCTAATGAGTAGTGCCGTGTCTTTTACTTTGCCACTGTAAAGGAACAAAATGGGGGCAGTGAAGTAAAAATTAACTGTTTATTATGTGTAAGTGACTTGTCAAGTCCAGATACATAACTAGCTGTTTGACGTGAGCAATCGAACACACAGAAGTTCAGACTTACTAGACTATCTGCTATTGGGAAAACAGTTATTTTTTTTTCTCATCAGAAAGCAATTATATACTTGATAACTAATTGAGCAATTCAAATCCCTTCTAAGATAAATCCTTTGCTAAGCTAATACTTAGGTCATATTCCTTTTTAGTGTTCACTAGGCACCTGCAGTTTCTGTCCTTTTTCACTGTATAGCAGGATCTTGTCTCTCTGTTTTGCTTTTTTCTCTTCATAGAGTGTGCACTCCAAAGGAACAGTGTGGGCAAGGTCCAAATATCTCATTTACCCTCTGCAAAATACTGAGTGTGTAGTGTGCAAGGCCAAGCAACATATAAACATCATTGCTTTGACTAAGTTCTGGTGGCTGTGAAAGAGAATACAGTCAAGGTCACTAGACATGTCACAAGCTATAAAAAGGATACTCCTCAATTCCTATCGCTGCAGACATATTGTATTACTTTGATTACGAGTAAAGCTGTATTTAAAACCATAAAGTAATACTAGCCTAATAAGACATCCAGAGGTCATCTAGCAGGGACAACTTTAAAGTTACATCAAGTTGCCTGAGGTCTTGTCCAATTTAATTCTGAGTATGTCCAAAGACGGTGGTGAAAACACAGCCCTTTTGGGCAACCACTTCCAATGCTTGACCACTATCCTGTGAAGGATGTGTCTGTTCTTTCCCAGAGTTTCATTTCAGAAAAAGATGAGATTATACTAAGCATTAGAGCTGAAGAAGAGGAGCAGCATATGTGCTGGGCAGGTGCTGGAGAGGAAAGCGACACCAGAGGCATCGAGAAGATAGAATCATAGAATCATAGCATTGTCAGGCTTGGAAGGGACCTTAAAGATCATCTAGTTCCAACCCCCCCACCATGGGCAGGGATATCCCTCACTAGACCATGTTGTCCAGAGCCCCATCCAGCCTGGCCTTAAAAATTTCCAGGCATGGGGCTTCCACCACCTCTCTGGGCAGCCTGTTCCAGTGTCTCACCATTTGCACGGTGAAGAACTTCTTCCTAATGTCCAATCTGAACCGATCCATCTCTAGCTTCAATCCATTCCCTCTAGTCCTATCACTACCCGACATCCTAAAAAGCCCCTCACCAACTTTCTTGTAAGCCCCCTTGAGATACTGGAAGGCCACAATAAGGTCTCCTCAGAGCCTTCTTTTCTGCAGACTGTCAGGTCACGTGCTGGGTGGTAGCAGCAGGAATGCTAGTGCTGTGCAGGGCTGGAGGATGATGTCTAGGTCTATGAGTAGTAGAGTAATGATTTTTAACATTTATATCATATCATATCATATCATATCATATCATATCATATCATATCATATCTACACATATATAGCATATACATATTATATTATGCCGGTTTAGCTCAGTGGGTTGGGCGTGGTGCTTGTAATACCAAAGGTTGTGGGTTCAATTCCCGTTCGGTTCTCACGTGTTGCCTGATGTGTTGCCTGACCTGATCGAGAGGTGGCATCCCTGCCCATGACAGGGAGGTTGGATTAAAATGATCTCTAAGGTCCCTTCCAGCCTAGGCCGTTCTATGATTATATGATCATAATGTATAACGAATATAAGTTTTCACTTATATTCTTTTGAAGGTAAAGGTCTTCTATTTAAGGCCACTTCACCTTGAGGTCAAGATGGTATTCAAGCTCTTCTGTAGCTCATGCTGTGATGAGGATTGTGTAAAAATTGTTTATAGCCAGTTGCAACCTTTTTAAAACCTCTTGTAAACTTGAGTTGACTGACAGAAAAAGGCCGTTTATGGTATCCTCCCTTGCCTGGGAGAGACTGCTGGGATTTAATGATCCTGCAGAGCCACTCAAAGTGTGATGTGGCCTCCCAAATTGGTTTGGGGAGCTGCATGGCTTGTTTGCAGTCAGGCTTCAGGCTCTCCAACACAGTGTCAGCCACTGCAGAGATCCGCTCCTGACACTGTGTTGCAGTAGCAGCAGCATCACAGGCCTCCGCTTGTTGGCTGCTTGGTTTTTACCACCAATAATAACTCAACCCAATCAGCAAACATGCTATCTGCACTATGTTGTTGCCTTAGGGCACAATCAGAAGTTGGGACTGTCTTCTTGTGCTACACTTTCTCTGTGCACACCACAGAGCCATGTGCTACTCATTCAAGGGTATCAGTTTTAGTCCTGCTGCTTCAGCTGAGCTCTGCAGGACAGTACTGATGTTACACATTTAAATCTGATGGTGTATAAAGAAGTATAACCCAACTTTTGTCATACCTAATTCCTAACATTTTGGTCCAATTCCTGACATTGATTTCAGTGGAGTGATTAATCTGCTTTTTGTGCAAGTAAGTCCTATTCTGTAGACAAATGAAAACCCACTTAAGGGAAGCGTTCATATCTTTTTTTACCAAGACGCTTCCAGAGAGGGTGAGAGTTGATTTGTAAGGTCAAGAAACCAAGTAACACAACAACGAAACTTTTTTTTCCTTAAGTATTTGCAGAAAAGAGGATAGAGGCTCTTTCATGCATGCCAGGCTGAAAATGTTAAGAAACTGTTTTTTTCCTCAAGAAAAACTAGAAAAATCTGCTTAAAGCCTCATGTTTTGCAATATAATCAGCTGCTGACTGTGGCATCACTTCCAAACCAGTTTTCCTTCCCACATAAATAACCAAGTCCATTTTGTTTGAAGTATTTTATTCCCTGTGCTATGGCACTCATCTCATGCACATATTTAAACATGTGCACACGGGAATATGCTGGGAATTTTTTTTGCTCCAAAGCCAAAACAAGAAAATGGTGGACATCAAATCTGAAATCTCTTGCTGTCAATGATGGAGATTCAAAGTTTAGTGGACAAGCTTTGAGCCTCTGTGTGAACATTTTAGATCAACTGAGAATCTGTCAAGGTCTATAATGTTACGTAAAACTTTAAAACCTCTGCGGATTAGAAAAACTATTTCCACGGCTTACTTTGCCTCTTGGGCAAACACTGTCATCTCAAAATCGGATAACTTATGGAACGTTACAAATCTAGAGGCTCTAGGCCATTTTCTTCTGACACTGTAATTTGGTCCTCACAGGGTATTAGATGATTATTTTGATTCCATTCCTAGCTTCACCTTCATCATTATTCTGCAAAATAAGAAAAGGAAATGGATCAGTTTTTTGCACCTATCTGTTGGTGTCCCCATAATTCTAGAAGTCAGAGTTAGTTTTGGCAGAAGATGTATTCTTTTCTAATAATTGCACTCCAGTGATGAAACATGAATTTCTGTTAAGCCTGAGATCAAATAAATGAAAGAAAAAAAAAAAAGAAGATGTAATTCTGCTAACAGTTTTAATGTTTTTTCCTTGTAGTTAACATGGGAGAAATAGAAATGGGAACTGGCAATCCTGATACAACAACGATTGCGAACGTAGCCCAGCGATGAACATCAGATCAAGTAGGATTGCAAAAATTAAGGAAAAAACAAGTAGGCTAAGAAACATAGAACAAAATATACCAAGTAAAATTTTACCTAAGCTGGAAAAAGCCTTTGTGTAGGAGCTTGTCTGTAAAACGGATGCACTACCCATCTCAGGAAAACTGCTGATTATTTTTTCCAATTCCAGATTCTCTCATCACTTACCCTGGGAGAAAATGTTTGTTGGAACTTGCGGTGTTTCTACCAGACTTTCAATTATCCTACTGGGATGCTATTTAGAGCCAGCACTTTAGGGCGAGTCTTGGAGGTGCAGTTCCCATTAACATTAATGACGTGTGCATGCTGTGAAGATAACTATAATCCCTTTGTAGATTAAACACTTGGTGCTGTCAAACCTTTTCCTAATGCTGTAAATCTGAAGGCATTCAAAATTTCCATATGAGTGAGTGCAGTATTCTTGATTGTTTTGGATGAACAAAAAGATCTCTGCAAGACTGATATTGTCTGCCAGAAAGCATGGTTATGAATGGGTGGCCTGAATAGTGTAGGTGTTCAGGATCCTTAGTCTCTACAGTGTATACTTTTGGAGTTAATGCAGTTACAATGTACAAAAATGTACCAATTTTTAATCCTTCAGTTTAATTTAAATCCACTGTCAGATTGCTGGCAGCCCATTCTGCATTGATATATGGTCAGTGGAGCAGGAGGGTGGTTCTGTGAGTTTGACAAGAAGTGAATAAAACCAGCGTGTGATCCCATGAAAAAAGAAATTGCTCACCTTTGTGAAATACAAGCTTCTCCACGCGATAAGTCCGCTATATCTAATTTTGCTCTCCATTATATATCTAGCTGAACAGAAAATTGTTGTAAAGAATTTCAACACCAAACTTGTAGGCATGCTGTGCTGGTCTACAGTCAAATTAATGTGCAGATTATTGCAGAAGGAATTGATAAACATGTTTCAGACAGAGAGGCCCAACTCTGGATATCTTCCACCCTGGAGACCTCTACTTTGTAACTAAGCCAATATGGGAATCCGGAGAGAGACAGAAATACAGCTGAAGTACTCACATCTTCAAGCCAGATAGGAAAAAAAGTCATTTAAGAGAAAGACATAAACAAATCAGGACATAATGTAGCCCTAAAATTAATTTAATATTATGCAGTTACACATATAATATATACATTTAAACAGAGCTATTGAAATAAATTCAGGCCTGTGGATAAGTATGTTTCCTGGGTGGGAAAAGCCCTTGCGCTTGTTGTCGCCGGCTGACATTGTGGCCTTTCTGCTTCAGTTGCTACAGGCAAACCTGAGCTGGCTTCTGTTGACTTCAGGGCTGTACCTGCCTTTGCCATCCATCTGCCTCAATGGAATGTGAAACCTTGCCACATTTATCACCTTTCTTCTTCCATGCAGTGGTAGTAAATCGTTAATTGATTCTTAAGGGTCATCTAAAGATTTAGCTGATTAAAATGGCCCCTTAATACCTCGCAGTTACTCAGGGAGATTATCTGGCCTGTCTAAAGCCTCATGGAAACCTGGGTGGGAATGGAAAGCAAATGCACTGGGAATGTCTAGAAGTTAGTTACTACCTTCTTAGAACCCATTTGAAAGTACCATTGAAGGAACTGAAGTGTCACTCTTTCACATCAAAATTACAATCTGCAGTTGTGTGTCTCTATACTCAGGTTAGTCTCCGATTTAGATGACAAAGACGCACCCTGGCAGCACATGCACCAGGTCAGGCTTGGTGCTGTTACTGTTGAGGCAGTAGTAGAAAGACATGCATCCATCCTGTATCTAGAGTCTGAACTGGAGGCATTTAAACTCAACACCTCAGCAGAAAATATTTCTCACCACTTGTCCTCAGCTGTTGCTCTCCCTCATTCACAGCTTGCAGCTGCCACCTGGGAGAAAGGCTCCTCTAAATCTCTTCAACAATATTTGAAAATGCTTTCTGAAAAAAAAAGGAAAGGAAATGGAGGTGTTACACATCAGGAAGAACACCAGGAAGAAGCCCAAAAGCACTCAAAGAATTTACAAGTGTATAAACTAGGCAAAACATGGAAGAACAGATCTCCATGTAAAATACCATATTTCCATGTAAGTCACACGGAGCAATACCAGCTGAGACTTGAGACTGACCTTTCCTTTAAAGTTTATATTATTTACCTTTGAAACAATAAAGAGGTTTTGTAAGTGTAACTGCAAAGCACTCAAACATACTAACATTGTGGTGGGAGGGTCTTTTGATTCAGTGGTCACTGCTCCTCCCTGCATTTCTAGTTAGTGTTTCTAAAAATAAGAAAGTATCTGTTATTAGTAGCCCAGAAAAAGAAGTGTGTAATAGTCCTTCCAGCAGGATAAATGCTAAGAAAATTTCAACACACTCCCAGGCCCTTCACCTGCACTCCTCTGCCAGTCCAGGAGAGGCCACTTACCTCCCCAAAGCAAACCTTTGAAACTGGAGATGGGGGTATATCAAGTGATAAGTCATTCAGGGTGTTTGCAGAAAATTTCTCCCAGTTCAGCCCACATGTCACGAATCCATCACATGCTACAAGTGCAGAGAGCACAAAGGGCTGTTGGGCAGCACCTGGCTATGCCGCAGGCAGAAGCAGCAAACTGGAGAAGGTGGTAGTTAAGAGAAGCCAGTCACATTTGGTGGGTGATGGAGTCCTAAAGACAGCTGAATAGAATCTCCTGAGAGAAGCCTTGGAGGTCACGGTGGCAGTGGAGGGATCTTCCCAGACTAGATCCAGCTCTTGAGGTAAGTCTGCAAGGTTAATTGGTTTTTCAGCTTTATGTGACCTTCGGTTCCTGACCTTAGTACTTGTAGGTAGAAGAATATACTCAAATCCCATGGTGTTGAAAGACCAGAGTGGGCCATAGTGGGCCTAAAGCAGCCCTTTTAACCAAGCCAAGTACTGAAGCTCACCCTCTCACTCTGTCTTTATCATCCAGCCCTGTCCCACTCCAGCTGCAGATCACTAGTGGATTACAATAGGTTTGGTAATTAAGCTGCTGGCAGGATCCAGGGGTGGGAGGCGGAAAACATGGCTGAACTCCTGTGGAAATGGCTATATGGATTACTGTAGGATCCAGTGACTTCTCCATTATTTCCAGTCTCTAAACCAATGCCTGATTTCTCCCTGAAAGCTATTCTCCACTTTGGTGGTTATCAGCTTGTGACCTGCATACCTCTTCTGTGAGCTGTTTCTAAGATGACTAAGAAAAGTAAATTTTTGTATGCCAGATATTGTGAGTGACTGATATGACAGGGTTCCACACCTTGTCCCTCAGCTGAGACTGTTAAATATGGAAAAGCTTCTATTTCCTTTAGACTGAATTATGACTCACAAAATCTCACTGCACCTTTACTTGTATGGTACATGCAGGTGTACACACATGGGTAAAACTCAGTGTAGCATAAGGTCTGCCTACACTGTAGGGCCTCTAAGACATCTTAGAGATGGTTAGATGAGTTACAAAGAGGTGCCTTATCAGAAATCACATTTGCCAAAGTCCATCATCTGACTGAAAAGCTTTGTTTGTTGTTCCGCTTTTAAACAGCAAGTTATGCATGGAATTTGGATAGAGAAAATAATTCAGAATATTCTAGATGCTGCAGATGCTAGCTGTGTGTGGTTCACAATATTTCTCTGCAGCCTGTGAGCCAAAATCTGCCCTGTACACTAACACAATCACACTCACTTACGTGAAGTGACAAGGCTGTAACTAATTGGACTAAGCACGCTAACTTTCACTGCACATAGCCAAAGACAAACGCTGGCTCCAAATGTTTTTCACTGAATGCATTTTCATGGTACCTGGCCTCATTTTAGCCTGAACAATGCATTTTTGTCTACAGACACTAAAAATAGTTCATGTACTAATTAAAAAAAAACAAGCTGTGACAGAAAACAATAAAGGCAAGGAAACGGGAAACCATTTTTACATAGCCAGCAGCTTCTCTGGCACCATTTCTAGCTATGAAGAGGGTTATTAGCAAGCCCAGAATTATATAAACAATTTCCTCTGCCAGTCAGTGTACATCAGAATTATCATTTACTTGCAAATTATTCAAGTCAGCAAAATCCACCTTTTCATCAGACCAGTGGAAAGATTGGCAGAAGTTTTTAAAAATGCGATTATGATCAGAAAAATTACTCTCTTTCTCAACAGTTCAGTGCTCTAATTTCATAAACTCATTGTTATTCCTGCTTTCTTCATTGACTAAAAAAAAGTGTTTTTTCCTGGTAGCAGAGAATGTTCATCTGCTGCAGGAGAGGGAGCTGCACTCTTCTCTGCAAAATGCACCATCACCAAAATCACCCATGAACTCCAAGATGCCGAATCTTTGCTACTGGATGTGATGACTGGGAAAGAAATAACCTGACAGAGTTTTGGTCTATGCTAATACCAGTTATACTTGAAAATAGCAGGGCAAATTTGATCTGGAGTTAATGAGAAATAAATAGTCTTAGCTGCTTTTTGCATGAATTTAAATAATGATTTGAGGATCAGCTATTCATCTCTTTGGCTTTATATCCTGCTGAAAAAGAAGCTGACTGGGCCTAAATTGGGGCTGATGTTTGCTCTAGATCTGGCAGAATAAGGTGGATGCTCTGGGGCTGTGTGAGGAGATGCTGGTGGCTGCAATGCACAGCTGAGAGCAAGGGAGCTGCCTCTCAGGGAGCCCTCGGGCACACAAGGAGGCCCTGGTTCAGTAAATCTTCCAAGACTGCATAGCTTGGAACAAGTGAAGAGTCCTACAGTGGGGTTATTGTGTGCCTCAGGTTACGAAAGTGCTAAAGTGTTTTGCTGGATAGGGGCCTTAATCTCTCAGTATCATTTTCTCCTACCTTTAAAATGGTAATAATGATTCACAACTAAAGAGAAAGAGGAGGTCTGTAACTACCAAACCAAATAATCCAAAAGCAGAGGAAACAGGAAAATATGTAGAATAGTATTGAGGAATGCTTCTTTAACAAGAGGCAGCTCTGTTCTGGAAAGTGCTTATGTTAAACTGCCAGTTTTTCTTATTCTAGTTGATCGTGTGCCAAAACTACCTGGTAAACCCTGCAGGAAGATAACTAACAAACAGGAGTCAAGTGGATTGTGTTCCTCACATATCGTGAATAGATGCCTTCACATCTGAGCACAGCCTTTGAAAGTACTACTCTCCTATTTGGCCTGAAGAACCAGGACAAACTGTCTGAATAACAGGCTGACTTTTCAAGACCAGGAGTTAGAAAACACATCATTTCATGCATCACTGGTTACACTTCAAATGCTTTTTTTCAGACACAGCCAGGTACTCAGCAGGCTTCCTTGCGAGTGATCCTTGGGGAATACTGTTTTCAGCATCACTAAGACAAATGAAAATTGGAATGACATAATGATGATAATTCTAGAATATAATAGCATTTAGAATTAAGATAAAATAAGAACTAACAAGAGAAAATGTACTTGTGACTGTGATACTATTATTCTATAAATAGTCAGACAATTATTCATACAGAAGATGTAGTTGCAGCCTAGATAGAGTATGGGGAATGTTCTACCACGTGTGCTAGCTGAGCCAGTCTCATTGTTAATTGCTGCTAATGGAGGCACTCCTGCTGCCCTCTACCCACCCTGCCCTGAGCTACCTCCCATTCCCTGTGCTGCCTCCAGTTCTTCACTTTGATTCAGCTCCCTGAACTTGCAAAAAGGGAAACTCTGGGAAAAAAAAAAAGCAAAAAACAAAACAAAAACTCAATCAACCAACCAACCAAAAGCAACACGAAAATTATGTTTTCCAGCCCTTTAGGTTAGACATACAGATTTGCCTTTTTCTTCATGGAAGCTCGAAAACAGCTCTGTGTTTATCTCAGCACTTGGACATTTCTTCAGTAACTTACAGGGAAGGGTGAAGGCCTTTAAAAATCATCTCAAAGTATCCTCATAGATAGCTTTGATACATTCCCGCTGACCTCTAGAGTTCAAGCAATTTCTTGCATCATTACTAGCTCCAACCGAAATCAATGGATGCAGTTGAGACACAGCAAGCCAGTGTGTCTCCTACGCCAGGGTTGCACCTGACAGGACTGTCAGGGCAAGGTGGATGGAAGGGGAAGGTTGCTTGCAGAGCAAATGGCCTCTCTCAAATGTAGCCAGGTACTCAGCATGCTCTCATATGGGCGATTCCATGTAGAACAGCTCAGTCTAGTCATTGAAACAGCATTGTGTTTTCTGTGTAACAGCACGGACTATGAAACTATAGAAACCTTCTTTTATGTATCGTCTACTGTGTTCTTATAGGGGCTGATCATTAGTGAAGACAAATTGCTCCTCATTTTTTTTACATACAAAATGTTGCTATTGCTTTACGCTGTCAGCTACACTAGCAAATATCAGGATTTGGTTATTCACCTTAGCAAGTTTTTCTTTTTATCAGGAGAAAATCTACTTTTTCAGAAGAAGGGGAACAAAGGCCTCTTAGGACAAACTCAGACTGTAGCTGACTGAGGTGCTTCCAGGAAGCGTGACCCCGTGTAGCAGGATGGAGACAGCCTGTAGCCTTTGTAGTCACATCAGTTACCATGTCGTCTCAATACAAAAAGTAAGCAGGTTGCTTTCAGTAGGGTGTTTCTGTAAAATAAATAGAGCTGTGCGCAAACATGGTTCTAAAAGAAAAAGAAATTCCCTGCAGGATCTTTGAAGTCTTCTAATTTTCTTGCCATCGGATTAACCTCCTAGCAGCAAAGAAAAACTAGGTCTATTTGTGCAAGTTAGGACCTTCCAGAGAGTATTCTCGTGAGGAGGTGTGGCCATGTGGAATGCTGCAGGTTGACAGATGAAGTATTTGAAAGAGACTTTGAAGTTGAGCTGAATAGTCCTTACATCAGGTCCTCAAAGTCACTGTGGCTGTAAGTTAAACTTCAAAAATAAAAGAGAAGTATTTTACTATCAAACATTTATTTTCTTCCCTACTGAAGCTTTTCCGAGTTGTGGACATCTTCTTCTGCCTAATATTATGGATAGACACGCACTGTAAGAGTGGACAGAGTGAGAATTTGACTCTGCTTTACATGCTTTAGATAGACAGATCATAAATAACCATGGTAAATAATAGAGTTGCTAAGCATGGTAAATAACAGAGACTAGTTCTCTTTCTAGTTTACCATTGGAGCTCATTTGGCTCAGTTTTGTCTTCGTGGTATTATAAACCAAGGACAACTCCATGTAAGGCAATGGGGACATTTTGGTGGGAAATAAAAAAAACAATGGAACTAGACTCATTGGAATCATTTACACATTGGAGAAATTACATAAAAAATATGCTTCACAGTCTTAGTTTCTGTTCCCATCCTACCATATAATACTGCATCTATGTTTTAGCTTGGGAACTTGAGTTTTGAGTAGTCAAAGCTAAAATAGGGCAGAAATGGCAGAAAAGTACAAAAATGGCTGGCAACCTGAGCTAGATCACGGCTTTCAAAATGTCAGAGCCAGCAGGAACACTTGATTTTGAGAGGGCTACAATACAGCCCTGAGATTTCTCCTCACCTTTGGGGTTAAGAAGTATTTTGGCACTGAGAACACATGTGGGAAAGACAACTGATGGCCTCTGTTCCACACAATGCTCCTCTGTGGCTTACAAGGAAGACGGAGCAATTGCTCTGCCAGTTCCCTTATCTTACCTACACAAGCCTTTTATATCAGCCTAGCCCAAGACAGCTTTTTCTGGTAAAGTTCTCTGCATGACAAAAAGATAACCAATGGCATGGCAAGAGCAACATCTACTTTCTGTGGACCATGTCATGTCAAATTAGAAAGAAATCTCTGCCTATTTTGCTGGAATTGCATGTAAGGGTTTCAAAGCTGCTTCATTGCCTGAGAACACACAACTGTGTTTCTTTGTCCTTCTTACAAGTCACCTAGTGCTACTCCTAATAACAAGGAACTAAACAAAAAGGAAAAAAAAAGTATTTGCTGGAACAAACTGGGTGAGCTTGTTCTTTCCTTTAATGAAGATTCTCTTTTCTGGTTGCTCTGAAGAATCTGCTGTACTGTGTCTAGCAGAAATCTTAGCATTTTTCATTTGTGTTCTGTTTTCTTTCACTAGACCATTGCAGACATACTTTCTTGTTTTTCTGTAAACATACCCACCGAGAGAAAGCCACTCTTTTAATCTGTTCCAAATTAATCCAAGTTTTACTGAGTTATCTTTTTAGCATAAGTCATCTGCATGTGATTTATCTACTTGTAAAGGTGGTTTCTACATTGATTTGCTAATATTTTGTCTTTCAGGCAAACCACAAAAATCCAATAAAGGAAAGAAAAACAGAGAGAGGCATTTCTGCTCTCACGTCATATTTCACCAAGGCAGGCTGCAAGTCCTGCTCTCCTCTCATCTACTGCAGGAACTCCCCCAATGTTCACTATTCAAGGGTTCAAGTTTTAGACTGGCAACATGCCAGTGAGTTCATTAGTGGCACACTGGATACCAGCGCAGACCCAATCCTTTGGGATTTAAACAACATTTTAACAGCATAACTTCGTGATGGCTAGAAGAAATTAAACTCTGGCTGGCCTGACCTGTCTCAGGGGGTCCAAGTACCCACACATAGCAGATAATATAATAGACTGTTACCTCCCATCTGTGGGCAGATTTGTGAGACCAGATGTCTCTCACCTTAGTAGTTACCTATCTGCAAATTGAAGTGTGCAAAGCTACAATGTGATTGAAGTCACCTCACTACTTACTTTTTGGGATTTGATTGTAGCTAAAATGATCAGGTCCTATTAATCCTGAAAACCTCTTAGGACTGGAGATAGCTGAAAATCAGAATTCAAATCTGTATAGTTTACAAAGTTACTTGCGGACCCATTCTGTTTTCCATGTGCGCCTGCAAGTACAGCTTCTTTTATTTGTTCTGGAAACTGAACTTGAAGGAAAAAAGTTTAAAAAATGGGAAGGGAAAAAAAAAGAAACATAGCAAGAAAATGCTCCTGGCTGTGTGGGATGTGCCCTGACACGAGAAAGCACTTGCACCAATAAACCACGTCTGGTTGCCTCAGGCTGTCCGCACCTGCTGGGCTGTGTGGAGATGGAGGGGGACACTCTGGGACAGCTGTGTGGGTCACTGCTACATGAGTCACTGCTGTAGCGAGTACAGCTGTGTATGTCACAGCTGTGTGGGTCACTGTTGTGCAGGCCACTGGCATGTGGGACATTGCCGGGCAGATCAGTCCTGTGAGGGCCACTGCTGTACAGGACATGGCTGTGTGGCATTGCTGTGCCAGACATTGTTGTGTGGGAGAGACATCACTGTGTGGGATATTGCTGTGCAGGTCACTGGAGTGTGAACATTGCTGTGAGGATCATCACCACGTGGGATGTTGCTGTGAGGCACATCACTGTGGGAGACACCACTGTGGGGGACATTGTGGGTCAGCGTGGTGCAGATCCCTGTGATGTGGGGCACTACCTCATGGGCTATGGCTGCAAGGGACATGGCAGTGCAGGACACCATTGTACAGAACATTGCTCTAACAGACATCCAGGACATAGAAGCATAGAATGTGTTGGGCTGGAAGAGACCTTTAAAGCTCATCTAGTCCAACTTCCCTGCGGTGAGCAGAGACATCTTTAACTGGATCAGGTTGCTCAGAGCCACATCAAGCCTGACCTTGAATGTCTTCAGGGATGGAGCCTTCACGACCTCTCTGGGCAACCTGTTTCAGTATTTCACCACTGTCACAGTGTGAGACGTGGCTGTGCAGGTCACTGCTGGGCAGGACACCATCCTTGTGCAGAACATCATTGGGTGGGACATCACCGGGGAGGGGTCACTGCCATGCCTGTCCTGTGGGGAACACCCTCGTGCAGGACACGACCCTGAAGGGCACCCCCAGTGACACGCACGTCCTCACCTCCCGTTCCCCTCGCCGCTCCCCGAAGCTTTGCCGCTCCCCGGGGCCCCTCGGGGCAGGGAATGAGGGCGGTGCGCCCGGCCCTGCCCGCTGGGGCAGGGAGGGCCGGGCAGGACCTCGCTGGCCGCCCCCCCTCCTCCCCGCCCTCCCGCCCCCGCTCCCTGTCCGCCCAGCCCACCCCGCGCCGCCGGGTGCCGGTGGCGGGCGAAGCGCGTCGCGGCGGCGAGATCCTCCCGTCGGGGCGGCACGGTGATGGGCGGCGCGGCGCTGTCGGGAGCGCTGTGGCTGGGGCTGCTGTGGGCCGGGAGCGGGGCCGGGGGGAGCTGCTCGGGAAAGTGCTGCGAGGGCCGGGACGCCGCCTGCGTCGGGGAAGGATGGAGGGAGGGAGGGGGCTACGGGACCTGCTACTGCGACGGAGGATGCCGGCGAGCCGGCGACTGCTGCCACGACCACAGCCAAGCCTGCCCGGGTAGGTCCGTCCGCCCCCCGGCCCGAACCCATCTTCCCCATCCCGGCCCTGGCCGCAGCCTGGAGGAAGCCCCCGGAGAGGGGCGTGAGAGGGGGGCGTGGGGGGCGGCGGGGCGAGGATCCCCCGGGCACCCCCGTCGCTTTCTGCAGGTACAGGTGGCTGGTTCCCTGGCGGTGCTTTGCGGGCTGGGGGTTATCCCGGGGTTTGGAGATGGGGCGTGCGGTGGGGGTCTCGGCTGTGAGGGAGCTCTGGGAGGTCAAATTTCTCCTCGGTGTCACCAGGCTCAGGGATGAGCAGAGGCCGGGCTGGGGCTGTGTGAGGGAAGCAGCAGGCACAGAAATGGGAAGAGGGACTTTTCCCACACTAGGCTTTTGCAAAGATTCTGGATCAGCACCAGCCTGCGGTTTGCCAGCCTGAAGTTATTTTCCCTGTAAAATGTTGCTACTTACTTTTCACTCATGCCAAATACACGTCGATTACAGCGGGGATGTAGGATTACAGAGACAACTGGGAGATTCGTTTAGCACTATCTGTGTCTCTGAGCCAAATCTTCATGTCTTGCCAGACAAGTATCAATGAAAAAATTGGGGAAATCCTCTGGATGAGGTTTTGTCCTTATTTCTAAAAGATGGGAATCAGAAAGGATCCACCGTCAAGGCAAAGGCTTCAAAATGAGCATAGGGGAACAAAAGAGAGGGTCTGCTGCCAGGCTCTGGGGGAAAGCCTGGCTCCCAGGGGAGCAGTGGCAAGGAGGGGAAAGTGGCCCAGTTTCTACCAAACTGGACCCAGTGGGTATTTACACCCCCTCTTTCCATGGTATTTCTAACCCTTTGTGGTCTTCACAATTTGTCCTTCCTCCCTCTGCAATGAGGAACGCAGCCCTTGCTTTACAGGTGCAGCACTGGTACTCAGACAGCCCAATGCCTCTGCTTGGCTGGCTGGACGCACGCCAGCCTGCAGGCAAAGAGTCATGATTCTCTGCTGCCCAGTCCTGCTAATTAGGGTGTATTTAGCAGGCTCAGCGCCGTGCTGACGTAGCCACATAGCTTTGAGACCCAAGTTGGCTTGTGCCTGCCCGGTTTGGGAAGGGGGAGTATAACTGTTGGGTGGGGTAGACCCATCCTAGGTGATGGAACGCTGTACAGAAGGACTCAGCAAAGCAGAACTCTGACCCCAGCTCTCCAGAGGAAACACAATCACTAAGTAATATCTTCAGAAGGAAGAAAAATGTAGGCTGTGAGGTCTGGCTGGTAGCATCTTTAAATTTAGCACTTTTTTATCTTTTGCTCAGGAAAATCAGTAGGGGGAGAACTGACAAGATGCTTACTTGTTGTATAGTCACAGCGCAGTGTGACTTTTCAGTAAATCAGATGATTTTTAATATTCAAGTATAATAGGAGAGAGCTGATAAAGGTGTGTAATGTTAGTATTAAAATGGAGCTATAATCTGACAGAAATTTGTGCTCTTCTGAAACCTTGAACTTGTGCTTGAAACCAGATGATACCTAATTAGTACCGAGATGATACTTTTCGCATCGTCTTTTTGGTGGTTGCCTCGAAAGGCAGGATATCTTTGTGCTGCCTCTCTCTTGTGCCCTGTGTGGGCAGTGGGTGCTCCAGATTCAGGTAGGCAGATAAAGTCTCTGTGAATTCTCTGTCTCTGTTCTGCACCACAGCTGAAGTTCGATAGTTTCTGTCGGCCCAGTTGAGGGAGCTAAACCCTATTTCTGTTTTCTGTATTGCCCGTTTCTGGCTGTTTTGATTCCCTGTACTGCCTCACTGTCCAGTTGTGCAAGGAGCAGTGCCAGGGGAAGCAAACAGAGAATGTAGTGTGGGAGGACAGGACTCAGGCAGCCTGGTGAGGTGGTCCTGCAACTTTTACATACCAAAACTAAAAAATCTATCAGAAGAATTCATTTGTTTGAAGGCAAATGATCATATGTACTTTATACTGCAAGCAGCCAATCAGTTACGTTTTGTATAAACAGAAATTCCAAATAGTTCCCATGGAAGTTTCTATCAACTTAGACAAGTAACACTGGAAATTTTAAAGTGATTTTTATTCCTCTTGCGTGTTGAGGTCTCAGCACTGAGTGTTTCTAAATTCCAACCATGCGGTTAATGACATCAAGGGTGTTTATTGGCATAATTCACTCTGGAATACTGTTTTGAATGTAGAGTTCACAAATGTGAATGAAGGTGACCAATGGTTCTCACGCTACAGCTTGTTTGTGAGCCTGTTTGCCACTTATGACTTCAGCACCAGTTGAAATGACATTTCGTCCTTTTACAAATATTTAACAGGACGAAGTGTTTGGGGAAAGTGTAAAGTGCCTCAAGTATATGTAATCAAGAAATGTTAGGAATAGTACAGAAACAATGCTCCAAAATAATAGAAACCACTGAAAGGAGGGAGTTCTAAAGCTGCCAGTGCATTGGTTAAATTCTGTCATGCCTAAAAATTTTAGTAAGTCTGGTACTTCATAAATAGATGGCTCAATGTAAGTCCAGAGGCTGCTGAACCTAGGTCCAAGGGTTTTAAAATTAATTCCTTTACAGTTTTTTAAAAATAAAGTTCCTTATTGTTCTAACAAGGAAGAAAGAGGGTTGTTTTTTTTTTGTACATAGAAAGCATTTTAAATAGAAACTACTGTATAGTGAGAAAGCCTGAAAAAGGAATGACCTCGTCATTTGAATGGAAGTGGTTACACTGAGAAAAATCCACAGATCTTTATACATTACAATATATGTTGTGTGCAGTGATTCAGTGAAGGTACTGTAATCCTCTTTTTTCCAGAGATGAGGAAAAATTAAACAGAGTGTGACTCAGAAAAAAAATAATCTATGGTTTTCATTTACAATGGGAAAAAAAAAAAGTCCTGACCACTCAGGCCATGTTTCATAGGATAGCAATGTGGTTTTTTCTGTGTATTTTTGAACTTTCAAATGTCTCTTTAGCTTTCACATTTTGGTAGGTGCCTGAACACAAATCCTGTCCTTCAGGTTCCATGGACTTCCAGCCTTCTCATTGTTTCAATGAAACATCATTTACCATGACTGTATTAACTAAGCTGAACCAAAAGTAATGTTGACAGAGGTCATAAAGATGTAGTTATGGGGCCCTGATACTTCTTTTTGTATTTCAAGAGATGGTGCCGTTCCTTTCATGTCAGCTGTGGCACCCCATCTCTTGTCATGCTGGGGAATCTGACAACTTTCCAGTGAGGCACAGAACTGGTGTACTGTCCCTTAATAGTTGCTGGGTACTGACTTCTAGAGTGATGTTATCATTCCACTGGCTAAATTCCGTTCTAGCAAACCAATATTCTTATTATTCCACATGACTAAGGCAATTCATGCTTCTTGTTCTAAATCTTGATGGTCATAAAATTGCCATGTATTGCTGCAGATGACCAATATTTAACTGTCAGCTTGGTTTAATTCCAGTAAGACATGAAGTCATCGCTTTATTTGTTATGCAGCTACTCAGTCCCTTGGGGAGCTTTCCACATGGAAATGTGATGTTAGATCTGATGTTATCTGCATATCAAGGTGCTAATAGGGGTTTTAAATTATGTGGAGTTTCTTCTGCAAGTCATTAATACAGCCAGCTTGGAAGAGACTCAACAAATAAGGAAACTGGGCTAGATGATACTGTCCTTTGGGTACTCTAGGTGGAACTAAGATGTGTGATCGGGCACTGAAATCTGTGCTTGTATTGTTAAATAAAGCAAGGCCAAGGACTGTTTTCTGGCCCTGTAGAAAAGACTGTGATGTTGATACTATGATTAGCACTTGTCCTTCGCTATACCATGGTGGGCTTTAAGACATCTTTACTATCAACAATTTAATTTTTTTCTAGTTCAAAGTAGCTGAAACAAATATGTGAGAGTTATGATTCAACATGTTTGCTTAGCAACATGGTTTCAAGGTGGACTTGGCATCTCTAGTCTAACAGTTGGACTCGATCTTAAAGATCTTTTCCAACTGAAACGATTCTATGACTCTGTGATTTGATGTTGAGTGTTGCGTCCCCAGCCACAGAGACTGTCATGTGCCTTGGGGGTACCTGGATGTGTCCAAGGGCAGTCTCTGGTGGTGCAGCATCAGGTATCAGTATGTGACAAAGGGAACTGTATGCTTTTTCAGTGGTATTTTCTAGTGCTGTTATACAAATCATACCCAGGATCTGTCTGGGAAGGTGTTCATCAGAACAAAATGCCAGAGAATGCTAATGGTTATGTAGGATGGACAACTGGTGGCCCAATCCCCAGGTCCACTCTTTCCTGCTTCAGTGGAGGTCCTTAGAGTGTGGGGTGCAGCATCCTTGGCCACTGGTACTCCAGGCGCTGTTGTGCTACTCAAAAGTGGGGAAGTTTGGTCAGAGCAGGTGCACAGAGAGGAAAGGAGGGGAATTGTAATAGTGTGGTAAGGACATCTGCCTCTGTTAGGGGTTTTATCTGCTTTATGATGTCTGTAGTGCTCCAAGGAATTAGAGATGCAGTGACAGAGAAAACCCAGCAATTTCTGTGTTGTATGAAAAGAGTCACAAATACCAAAGAGTTCATTACTGTATGCTGTGTCTTCCCAATGTCTTGTACTAGCGGAATCCTAGACACCATAAAATATTTTCCTGAAAGACTGGTTTGGTCCCATCACTTTCGTGCAACGCTGATACAAGTACGTAACTAGCGGTTGAGCTATAAAGCTTCTTGGGGATTTAAACTGTGATCAGGAAATATAGATCAAAAAAAAGATCAAAACCATGTGGTATGTTCCATTATAAGCTAGTGGGAACCAGCGTACGTTCTCTAAGTATCATGTTAAAGACCTGCCTTTATAAAGGAGTGGAAAAGTAAAATGTGATTCACACTACATGGGAAATAATTCTAAGCGTATTTGCAATGTGCAATGAAAACAAGTTTTGAAGAATTAGAGAATTTCCATATAAATGAGAAAATCTAATATTAACATAGGCACGTTCAGGTCCTAGCATTTCAAATTACATGACATTAATTATAAGTTTACTGAAAAAGCAAGCCCATCAGAGGACAAAAAGCAGCTACTGATAATAGAGAAAGAGGCTGCTAGGAATGGATCACTGGTCAGATTAAATGTCCTCATAGGCCACAGGTTGAGGATTATTTGTGTGGGGAGGTGAGTGCTTATCCTCAGTGGATCCTTCCTCTTGATGGATGCCCATGTGCGCGACATTTTTCTTACGAGTTCTTTCATTGCTTTGCCTGATGAGGCTGTGTAGATTTCAAGCTCCTTGTTGGAGAGGTTGTGTTTGTTCTGTTGGTAAGCACCCAGAGATCGTCCTCATCCAGTCCCACAAGGATCAGTGCTCAGTACAGCTCTAGTACACATTTTGACTGCTAGAAGTGAAATTATTAGACCACAAGGTTTTCAAAACCTGGGGCTTGGTGCTCCTGGAGATGAGGCCAAGGAAAGTTCGGTTTCATGGAAACATGTGAAATGTGTGTTTTTTACTGTGGTGTATTGTGTTAATGGACAAACAAAGTGAGGACTTGTGAGTTATGTTGCTTCATACTCAGGAATAATGTGTCCATCACCTCCTTCTGTATTCTAGGAAGCAAGCTGTAAAATTTTTTCTTCCAGAGTGTTATTTGTATCTACCTGGAAGATATCTGGCCTGTTGTCCATGCTTATATTAGCAAGGTTGATACAGAGCTATTGTTTTGCTAGGATAAATGAGAAATGCAAGAGAAGGGACGATTAAAGATGGCATGCCATCTTTTCTAGATGCACTGCAGCAAATACGGTAAGAAAGGAAAAGGCTAGCGGGTAACAGGTATGTTACATCTGAGCATTTCTGAGTTTCAAGACAATACCGAAACTGAGATGTTTATTCTATCATTTACACCTTTCTTGGAAAGGTTACAAAAAGTGGCAAACATGAAATAAGGTCTATTTCCCTAAAAAATATGATTTTTCTTTTCTGAAAAACCTGCATATTATTTAATCAAAAGGGTCCCATAAGGCCATAAACTGGGCTAAAGCTTTCAGCAGTCACCAAAAAATTAGCACATAATACAGAAGCAAGCTTTCCCCATATTGTTTTGGCCAAGTTCAGAGAAAGTTTGTGATCCACGAGAACTAAAATTCATATATTCAGCGGGCTATCCTATAGTTGGGAATGAGCAAAAGAGGGCCGTAAAATGACATTTTTATACATTGGATTTAGTACGTTTAGATATCTGTATTTTTGTAAAGTTCTGTATCATTAGCTAGACAGACACAGAAACACCACTCTGCACACATCCCTGCATTGTTCTGAGACTAAACAAACCTGAAATCACCGAGAATCGTCTTTGCAGTAAGAACTGTGGATCGTGACACTGGGTGCTGAAAGAGGGCAACGAAGACGAGGCAGTGGAACTTACTCCACTGTTGAGGACAAGGGGTTAGAAATCAATCTGAAGGCAACCAAGAGGGCTGAAGGGTTTCCTGAATTCTGTTACTTTATGTTCTAGCCTTTAAACAAAATCCAGTGGTGTAGGAGCTGCTGCTGAGGTAGGTCAGACCACTCACTGGTCTAGATAATCCATGAGCTGGTCTCCTTTGGGGCTAATGTTGTATGCTTCAGAAGAGGGTACAGAAGAACCCCACAGCTGTAGCAATAGGTTTCCATGAGGAGCTGTTTCTTTCTGGACAAGGGATGGAACAGGGAGCACTGCAGGCAGGTTTGAATATTAAATTTGAAGATGCAAACTCCTAGAACACTGGAAGCCCTACAAATATAGAAGAATAGTATAGAAGTATAGAAGAAAAATAACACCAGATACTCTTATTACTCAAGCATTTGAGAGCAATTAGGATGAAATGGAGGTTTTGAGTACTAGTAATGTTTCAATACTGCTTTGCAGCACTTCCATGTGTTGTGGGGGAGTGGAGTCACTGGAGCGGCTGTGCAGAGCAATGCCAACCCAATCTGCGCATCCGTAGGCGCTATGTACAACAGGAACCTAAAAATGGTGGGGAACCCTGTCCTGCTCTAGAGGAGAAGGCTGGCTGCCTGGAATACCTGACTTACAAGGGAGAGGACTGCGGCCATGAACATGGTATTCTTTCTTTATCTATATGTTGTGCCCATCAGGGCCTTCAAAAATTTTCCTGATGTTAGTGAAATGGAAAAAAAAAAAAAAAAAGCATCTGTCTGCAGCAAGCTGGTTAAAAATGCAATTTAAAACCTTGCTTTCTACTGTCATGTTGCTCCTAATGTTTTTTCCTACTCTTTTCTTAATTTCTATCAAGTAAACAACTAAGCTGCATGCATTCCTTTTGTCTGTTGTTGTAAGCCCCTCATTAAGTATCAGATCCTCTCTGTGCAAAATTAAAACATAAATTCAGTATGAAACAGAGCTCCTTTTAGGATTTCCTGTTTCCTCACAGACTAGATGGCATGCATTTCTACATGTATTTCTTCTGAATAACCAGAGAGCTTAGCTGTAGGGAATGGGACTGACGGCTGACATTGCCAACATTTTATCACTTTTTCAATAAAGTTAGTCAGCATCACCATCCACAAGCTCCTGATATATTCACCCACTGTTAGAGTAATTGAAATATGACTCAACTGTGTCTTGCTGCCTAGCCGTAACTGTTTTCTTCCTCAGTCCCTGCTTTCATAACTACCTCTGAATATGGTAAAGAAAGAAAACGACGAGCAGCATCTTCTCTCTGGCCTTCAGACAAAGAAGAAGCTGGGTAATCTATTTACTATATGCATGTGTGTCCTCTTGTTCAATAGAAAATAGCTGGCTACAAAGAAAAATGTAATTCACTTTTCAATAATTAAACACTAAGCTATAGCTTGTGCTGTTTTTCTCTCCTGCACTTCATTTGCATGTTCTGGATATTTTTTTTTTATTACTTGCTAATCGTCCTAAATCAGACATCACGGTCTGAAGACAGCTCATGTATGTACTACTTTTCACAGAACAATAAAGCCCATCAATATTCTTAAAGCCTCCTTTCCGTGTTCTCTTTTTTAGCAGCATAGAACCAAAAATATGGGTTACTGAGATGTTTTTCAATATAATTTAAGAATACAGAACGCAACCAGAAAGGGAAATTATACATGAACCACTAGGCTGGGGTACGGAATGAGAAATAGCATATTTTAAAGAATCCCGTCAGAAACACTGTGTTGCCAATGATGATGTCGAGCTTGTGCTTCACAAATACGACCCTATGACGTGCAAGTACGTTTAAAGCGTACTCCTAGCCTGTGCTTTACCTATCATAACTAATTTAGTACTTTTCCTTCTAAGCAGATATTGTGTGGAATTTAAAACAGAATCACTTTCACACCACTGTGCTTTGGAGAATCGGCCATACGCTCGATGGATGCAGTACTTACGAGAAGGACACGTTGTGTGTGTGGCTTGCCAGCCTCCAGCTATGAATACTGACACGCATCGTTGTTCTGGAGATGGCCATAATGCAGACGGGTAAAGAAAGTAATTTTTCTGCTGTGTCTTCTGTAGGAAAACCCAATACAGAAGTTAAAGACTTTTCATAGTCTCATTAAAAGCTGCATTTATTATACCTACAGAAATTAAAGGGGTCATATCAGTTGTACAGCTCAGATGATTTACCCTCTCAGTTGTCACAGAAATTGCATTTATAACCTAGAGAAAATCAGGAAGTAATTTCAATATGACTTCAGTGCTTTGAATGCTTTATTTACTGGTGTGAAGAGATAATGCAACTTCTGTAGCGCAAGAGGTCTTTTTACAGCTATGGGCACTTTTACTTAAAAATGGTGTTTTCTGCAATAACCCAAATCTGATTTCTGGTTTAACTGTGGTGGATCCATACTTCTCTCAACCCCCTACACTCGGTTTCTAGAACAGTAATTCTGAAAGTGCACACTTAATACTATTTAGAACAGATTTTTATTTTATTCATACACTTTACAGAATCATTAAGGTTGGAAAAGACCCACGTCTAAGATCATCAAGTCCAACCATCAACCCAACACTATGATGACTACTAAGCCATGTCCTGAAGTCCCACACCTACATGTTTTTTGAACATTTCTGGATATTCATACTAAATACCTGTACAACCAGCTACTCAATCCACCATCCTGTATACTGTACTTCAGAAAAGAAGTGCCTATTCCAGAAAGCATTTTAAGAGCAAGATGACCTAATTAAAGTCTTATATTATTAAGCAAATCTAATCTTCTGACACGTTACACAATGCCATCTAGTAACATGAAATACACAGTTTTCAATGTTCTAATTCCTCATTTATTGTCACATTTCAGAGGTAAAATCTTACACTGGGAAGCAGTTGGCAACTCTCAGTGCCAAGGAACCTGGAAGAAGATTCGGCAACTGGAACACTGTTCATGTCCCCTTGTGCACAGCTTTATTTTTACATAAAAATTTAAAAGACCTTTAAAGCAGTAACAAAAAAAAAAAAAAAGAAAACACCAATTCCAAGAAGCCTACATATTTCTGCTGCATTTTCTGGAGCCTAAGCAATCAGAACTTTGGAATAAGCATTTCAAGAAACTCTCTGCCTTAATACAAACCAGTAAGACTGATCTTTGTATTAGAATACTAGAAGCATGTTTCCATGTTTCTCTTTTCTAATTAAAGTGCTAATGTTTCTAACTGTAGTAGCTGCTTTTCCTGAAGTTCTTATGCTTTACTGGTGACAGTCCCATCTACCGATACAGCTCCTACTCATTAGTGAGCCAGCCAAATACTGTCAAGTCTCAGAATAGTTACTGTCAATCATTAATCAGCAAGGGTGAATAAAACTGAAAATTTGAGAGCTAAAACTGGATTTTGGTTTAAATCTTTTGTACCTTCCCAGTATCAGCTAGACCGTTGTTTGTACAAGTGGGTAAGTATTCTTCCTCTACATTGCACTTTTCATGTTCAGGCACCTTCATGAAGACGTACGAGTAGTAAGTAATTTTTAAGGAAGTAGTCTTGCTCAGAAGTTCATGTCACTAATGCACAGTCTGAACATTATGGCAGATGAACCAAAACAAGATTTCATGCCTAAAACTCTGGCTAACTTTAAAAAATAAAAATTTACTTATTACTAGTTAAAACTGCTCCTGTACAGTAATTAATATGGCAATCTGCAATTTTAGAGCACTGGCAAGACTGCTATGTAGGTAGCTCAAATCCTTGTTTTGTTACCTATTACTTAACTTGAATTGCTTCAGTGTTACAGCATTGAAGAGGCTGCATACTCTAAAAAGAAACTATGCCTTGAGGTTGAGAAAATTTACTGTTAAGCCATGCAGCATCTCCATGGAACCTAAATACTGCTGCTTGCCACTGTTTCTAGCAGCTGCAAGAAGAAACCCTAGTGTCTCGTAGCAAGAAAGAGGAAGGTGATCTGGCTGAGGTCCTGTCCACAGGAAGAGTGTGAAACAAACCTTTGTAAGTGTATTTTACTATTTTATCCTAATGGAAACAGGCCTCCAAAACAGAAAGCTGAAACATTATCTTAATATCTACTGAATATTTTAGTCTTCAAGAATATATCTCTTCATTTGTAGCCAGGAAAAATCTCAGGTTTATTTTATTATGACCACTTTAGACAGATATTTTTCCTTGTAAGGTTCTTGTAAAATAAAAACCATATCCAAGGACAAAGGTCCAGAAAATATCTGATGAGATCTCACTTTTAAAAGAACACTATGCTAGTTGAAGTTACTAGATTCACACGAATGACAGTGGAAAGTAGGAATTTTCTGGGGTTGTGAAACACTTTTCCACACAATCTGAATCAAGAGAGTGTACCGCCATCATTCATCTGTTACAGTCTCTCATAAGCAAGAAATTTACAGTGACTAGATGACACCTTGATAGGTTGTTACCCTGTCAGAGCATATCTTTGCTATCACTGCACAGACAGTGGAAAGCACAGATGAAGCTGTGCTACCAGTTCCAGCATAGGCTTGTTATTGAGACTCACTCTGTTCACTGGATTTTAAGTTTTCCCTTTCCTGCTGATCTGGAAGAAGCCACTTCTCAAGACAAGGCAGGTGGCACAAGACAATCAAGATATGCTAAAAGCTACTATCATAGTATTTTTTCCCTATGTTTTTCATCTCTTCTGTGAGATGTGCTGTTATGCCAATATACAAAAATGCAACGTATTCTTCCACCTAGAACTTAAGTTTACTTCAACAACAAAAAAGCACCTTTACCACTTATAAATATAAAAATACATGAGTATCACATTTTTAATTGAAAGAAAAAAAAAAAAAGGAATCACTTTGCAAAATCAGTAATACCAGCACACACGTTTCAGTATACGGACAGAGATGACAAGTCTGATGAAAACTTCAAAGTGAAGCAACTAAAGTCAGAATGGGCTATGTGGCCAGAAGTAAAATGACATAAAAGCTCAATGTGACTACACATACAACCCTTTAAAAACACAGAATGCTTCTAGTCAAGTTAGCCTCTATCAAACTAAATATGTAGCCGGTTATTTAATACCTCTATGTACATAATTGGCCTTTCTTAAATCACTGCAAGCTTTTTCATGTTGCAGAAATTAGGTTTATTGCGTGTAGATAAAAGACCAGGCTTTACATTTAAGCCATAATTACCCAAGCAAGTGAGCTTATCTGGTTCATGGACACTTGGAGACTAAAATAAGTTATTTTTCTGAAAAGCAAGACTAGGTCCTTATGAATGGAAAGGCCAAGAAGAGTTGATTCTCATAGTCCAAATTAGTCTTGTAGGATCCTGCACAGTGTTCTCCATCGGTCTTTTAACATGACACTAGTTCGGTTGTTGAAGTCACCATGGGCCAGAATTTTAGCCCAGTTACCCACTCCAAACTTCTTGATTCCTGATTTCAGTGCCAAGTCTTCCTTGTAAGTCCATAGCTAGGGGAAGAACAGAGAAAGGTATTAATTTAAGAGCTAAGTTTTGAGAAAATATATTATACTGTTATTATGGACTACAGATGCCTAAGGATCAGTAATTTTGACTTCTGTTGAGCACTATAACTTTAGGTGACAACAGAAGTTACCAAGTGTTACAACACAGTAGCAGACGTCAGTCACCTGGAACAAGAACCACAAGGTCCACAAGTTCCAGGAGAATAAGAAAAGAAAAAAGACATTTTGGCAAAGTTTTGCTTCATTCAAAACATGCTTTCCAAAACTGTACTTCATTAGCTAACTGAGCTAAGACAAACCTTGATTGATTCTAGTGTTCATCACAAACGAGAAAGCATTTTGTGACACATTAACGTAGGGACTGAGAAGCAAGACATGATTTAGCAAAGGAATTTCAGTGTGCTTTTTTAAAAAAAAACTCAATAGTTAAAATGTGGACAGAATAAAAATTATACATATTGCATTTGAAAGTGAGATCAGCCATGTCCTCAGGTAACAGGTATGCATTTGGTTTTGGCCATTTGTTAAGCCCACTCTCACGGTCATGACCTACAACCTTTTTAATCTTTAGGGGATGACATTTCTGTCATAAAAGGAGAGAAAGTTATTGGCAGTTGTACATCTGTAAGTAATCCCTTCCAGTGAAGTTCTCCAGCACACCAATTCTTCCTTAGTTGCTTCTCGATACAAGTGATACAATTTTAAGACTGCACACACAGTGAAAGAAAGCTCATTTAAAAAAAATTCAAATACTTGGTTTTAAAAAACTTACCTTTACAGTAAAGTGTGAGGGAGCAATGAGTATCAACTTTCACTGTAGCTTTACAGAAATGCACATACATATGACATAAGTTTACAGATTCTATACATCTTATCATGCCTATTTTTAACCACTACATTTTTAATATAGGTGTACTACAGCAATTTTTTCACTCTGGAATAGCAATCAGCAAATTCAATAAGAAATTATTTCAAAACAACTTATTCTACTAGAATCTGATCCTCTGTGAATGTCTTGCTTAACACACAACTAATCACCCCAATGTACAATCGGCACACTACCTTGTGCAAACTGAACTGCTTATCATCTATACAAATACAAGACAGGATCCTCAGTTGAAACAACTGTGTAGGAAAATTATTTCTAAAAATTAAGTATCAATTTCTATTTCAAACTGCAGTTTGATAGCATGTTCCTTCTATTTCTTTTCTCCAAACTCTGAAATGTAAAGACTTAACTAACACTAAAAAACATAAACTTAAAAATGTTAATGAGACCGAGATGTACAGAGAATTGCATTGTGTGGCTGCTCCATTTAATTTATCTGTGTTCACTTCTGCTTCTTGAATGGGAGATGTCCTGCTGCTCCTGATGGTCTCATATACCAGAGTAAGTTATGAAAGGAGACAAATGGTCAATTTTCACTGGTCTCATGCTGGTATTTCCATGAGCACCAGCAGATTCTGTATTAAAAATCATTAGTTACTAGACTTATACAAAATCTGCACATGTTTACGTGCATGTCATGAACAAATGCTAAAAACTCAACCAAGGAGCTCTTTTACTTCTGCATTTAATGATTGCCTGTGCTTTACTTACCTTGGTGTTGCTCTGGAGTAGCAGAAAACAAATTGGCATTTTTGTTCATAGGCAAGTGATTGAAAGCACTGCAATTACTTATATTCAGTGTGTGAAAGCAAAATAGTTAACGCCTCACAGGCCTTGGCAGGCCTCAGTAATTAAGAAGCATGTGTAGCTAATGGTCAGAACGACTTAACTGGTAAAGGAGTGAACTATTTGAAAAAGTATGTACTGTCTAGAGCCTCCTTGTCTGATCAATTTCATTCACTGTTGTTACTTACCACATGCTGCTTATCTGACACGGTTTTGGTGAAAAACAGGTTGTACAAGTTGTAGGAACTTTGTAGCTGCCTCAGCTCGGTAGAACTCACAGTCAGCAGATGCTGTCACTCTGCTGCTCCCTCTCCTATAGCCATAGCAATAAACTGCTTCTGCTCTGACCTGATCTGAATTGCAGTTTGGGTTATTTCCACAACAGTATCTGGTGCTGCAAATGGGATTCCTAAGTCCTGCTATGCTCGGGAGGACCATGGGCTGCTCCCTACATCTGCTCAAAAAGATACAGGAGCTTCTGAAATCTTTGCTGGGGCTTCAGCTGACACTCATCTGTAGGCTCCAGAGGCATGCTGAATCCCAACTTTTAATACGAGTCAGTCCAGTGCCCTACTTCCAGTTAAAAGGTAACCGTAATTCTATCTGGTCAAGGTATTTTTGGTATCAGATAAAATTTAGGAGAGGTTGGTTAGGAACATCTGGGTTTGTTTCAGCTATTACCATGGTTAAGAACATGGAATTAACAAGCTGGGTTCAGGACAGGGCTGAAGCAACATGCAGCCACCTCAGCAGGGATTGGCATTAACTTGGTTGCAAAGGTGAGGGGTTTGGTCCTGGATTTCCAGTTATCCCCTCCTCTTCCCTGTCTTCAGCACAAGCTTCCTTGGAACCTGATGTTAAAATTCTCAACCAGCACAGCCAGCTCAGGACAGACACTGTGACCAGGAGGAGCCCATGTGTACCTTTTCTTTTGAGTCTCTAGTTATCCTCAGGCCACAGGGTCAGCTTGGCAGCAGTGACTGTAAGCTGCCACCCAGGGGCCACAGACCTCCCTACCTGTGAACCTGCAAAGGCATGGATAGGAGGATCCTGGGCTGGGGATGCTGGAGGAGGTCACTCCTAACATGCCTTAATAGTTTTGTAGCCAGCAGGACCTAGTCAAGTTGTGAGGATTCCCAAGATTAAATGTATACAATCCTTCTGTGATGAGGAACCAATCCTTTGCTAGTCTGCCTACAATGATAAATTCATAACTAAACCTGCTGAGCTTTATGGGAGCTCCCAAAGGGGATCTGTGCTAATAAATCTTCAGGTTAATTGGAATAGGGTAGGAGAGAGGGAAAAAAAAAACCCACAAAAAATACCCACCCCCCAAAAAACCCCCAGTGTTTATAGAACTTCAGATGAGCAACAGGAGATGTAAATGGCTGAAGCTGAAGTTGTGGTTTGGGGAGTGAAGAGAGGTTTAATACAGCACATACTAAAACCCCGAAGTAATAGATCACTTCCAACTATCAAATGGATAAATGGTGTTGGCTATGAAGCAGAAGAGAACCTGAGAGAATAAGGCTATGGCTAACCTTTACAATTGGAACTTTCAAAATTGTGAAGAACTTGGCAGAAAGAGAAATGTATTTGCAATGGAATAGCCTCAAGTTGCAGAAATTTAAAACTTGACAAAGCCAACTAGTAGAACTGAGTAGTGCAGAGAAAATACGTGTATTACAGGGGAACAAACATCCCTTAACTGCAAATAATGCAAATAGCTGCTGTCACTAGACAAACGCATACCATCCTGCTTGTGCACAAGGGGTGGCTGGGCAGGACAATCCAGGACCAGCCTCTATAGTAGAAGAGGTCCAAGTGTCCAAGCATGTTCAGATAAAATCCCTTGTAGGGATCCTTAAAAGCTAAAACAATTCAGGCACCAGGGACAGGCTTAGTGACAATTCTGAGTGCCATTCTGCACGGTTCCCCCTTTCCCTTGAATTTAAGCTGCTAGAAGTGGCAGCAGCACTCAGGTAAAAGGCGATGGGTGTCTCTGGAGGAAAAGGAGATTAGATAACATTCAGCCTGATCAAAATTGTATTATGTTTATTCTGCAACAAGCAAAAATTCGGCATGTATACAAAGAATAAGATGAGGCATGTGAAGATCAACTTCACATCTGAAAGCTGGACTTATTCCAGCTTAATGCGACGATCAGTGCCTCTTCAAGAAACTACAATCACTGATAAACCTCTCTAAGCAGCGATAGAATTAAGAGGAGGAGTAGCTCATCTGTGTTTCTAAACTTCTCTAAACAAATCTACTCTCTATCAAAAATACTTCCTTCTTTCGGTATTTGCTGTTCCACAGATCTTTTGCGACATTAGCACTGAATGGTGTTTTTCTACTGTTCTTAAAGGGCCAGAGATTCCACTGGAACCATCTAGTTGATCTCATTTCAGCACATGCCAGGAAACTTTCCTAAATAAAATCTTTATTCAAGTAACACAGTTATGCTTGACCTACAGCACCAGATAACTCAAATACTTCCAGCAACAGACAATCACAACCCTTGTTACTTGATTAATTACACTTGCTGTTAAAAGGGTTGTGTTGTGTTTGTTTTGCTTTTAAATTTTTAAAAAAAGCTCAATATAATCAAAAGATAAACCAAGTTTATTCAGTTTAATATATAAATGCAGAGCCTGCCTTACAGATAAAACAGACTCATTTTCTTTCCACTGATTATCTGTATAGAGTATTAACTTGTCCCCACCTTACTCATGAACTGCCTGTGCCCGCTGGCATGGCAGTTCTATAGACTCCAGCACTGCACTGTTACAAGCTATGACTGGTGAGAGACTGAACAATGCAGCACTATGCTTGAGCTAACATAATCACAGCGCATAGGCCGGAGCAATGTGACATTTGATGAGCCGAGAACACTGGCAGAGCAAGTTTTGCTCTGAGTTTGCCAGATGGACTGTGCAGACGTACTCTCACATATCTAAAGATCTTGTTATTTCTTGGAGTCAGTTCTGCTCTAGTAACCCGTCTTCCTTTGATTGTGTGTTCTGGGACTTTGCTCTGCTCTGAAGTGTGGTTTTTTTCTTTTCCAAGTTCAAATGTATGGAATTTTTGTCCCCATACAAGTCTGACTACATTATGAAAAAACAGATTTCCAAACACATTCTTTGATTTCAGCAAACTGACAGTCAGATTTTGGGTAACTTACAGGACTTGCCATATACATACAGGATATAAAAGTTGAGCACAAACAGTTTCCTAAATTCTGTGACAACTGCGTCCCCAAATTTAGGAAGAAAATGAAGTACACTTTCTTTCAATAAGCACTGCAGATCGTTGAGTGTGGCAAACTGAAAACACAGCAATGAAAGGCTGAAAACAGGCACTGGACCATTGCAATGAAATGCCATTTATAAAACAAGCACAAACAATGCCAACATTGAAAGAGGGACTGCATGGAAAAGGAAGTTCTAGAAGTCAACAGCCCTGACATTCACTGCATTCTTTCATGCATACAGACAATTTTATAATCCAGATTATTAAGGAGAGCAGATTTATTGTTTAAAAGGCCAATATCATTGCCTTCTAGACAATATTTATGAGAGGTCTCACTGGCAGGGAGTATGGCATAAATATCACACAGAGAGCAAATGCCTACTTTTCTAAATGTTTTAAAAAAAAAATCATAGTTCTGAATGTTAATTCCTTTCAAGTTTTTATAAGTTTTTCAGTGAGTTCTTTGCTACTATCGGATATAGTTTTCTATAAATTAGCTTTTACACTTCAGCTAAGGTTGAACTACAATAGAATGAAGCACAACTTTTTTTTTTCCTTGCAAAATGTGTGCACAAGCCCTAGATCTAGTGCTTATAACTGCCCCTGTAACAGACTACTTCAGCATAGACAGAGGTGAATATAAAGCTGTCATTAGCACTGTGGTCCAATTATAAATTATATATAAATTATAAATTTAATTATATATAATATAATTATATTATTTTATATATTATAATTATATTATACATAATATATTAAGTAATATTATAATAAATAATATAAATATAATTATAAATTATATATAAAGCTGTCATTAGCAGCTGTGGTCCAATTAGTTTAATACTTGATGTTGAAAACAAGATTGATGGCAGCAACTGGCTGACAAGGTACCTATCCAAGTAGAGGTTGGAATAAAGTAATTTATTATTCTTTTCAAGAGTACAAGCAAATCCAGGAAGTGCTGATTTTTTTTTTAGGGCTGGTTGTATTTGCAGCTTTTAAGGAGGCTCTCAGTGATTTAACTATTCCCAAAATGCATGAGGATGAAATACTGTTTATATGTAGCAGGGGGCTTAAACTCCAACAACAGATGAGCTCTCATTAGGACCACAATCAACTTGAGGACAGCATGTAACTGAAGATTTAACCAGTACTTCAACTTCAGTAAAAATGCTTAAAGAACTAGGAATAAGTACAATTCGCCTCAAGGACAGTCTGAACAAACATAAGCAGATTTATCCTACCTTGTTACATGGAAAATGACAAAACCACCAGAACAGCTAACACCAAAATGGACATATGTTGATAACTTGCACTGTTATCTAAACAGAATAACTCCATATTGCTTCCCACAAGATATTCTCAAGAGGAATTCAACAACAGGAATACATTTATTCAATATTAATTTCATTCAGAAGTGTTTATCACTTTATTATAACTGAAGAGAATTGGCTATGTGCAAAAATCAGTTTTTAACCGTTCACCTCAACATCTAATCAACTTCAGATTGCCTTCTATTAAGGTGTACAATTCTGTATTTCCAGCCAATAGAGAATTCTAGCTTTAGTGAACACAGTAGAATTATTTTAAAGCAGTTAAAGTGAAGTAGGCTTACCCACAAAGAGAATGCAAAGGCTATTTGAAATACAGCATAATAAAAAGACATTATTATTTGGCTTATAAAAACTAGAATATTTTCCCAGGTAAATATGTTTTCACCTCCTATGAAAAAAGTATTTAGTTATAAAATTGCTAAATCTTTAACCTTCTAAATGGGAAAACAAGAAGTCCTTGATGTTTGCCCAAAACTCTTATGGGCAAATGACATCCTGACCTGTTTAACCCGAACAGTGGAAAGAACTTTTTTTCTTATGTTTTTAAAAAAGACTTGGACTAAACTTCAGTAACCAAGTATTTCAACAAATTATAGGCTCAAAGCATTAGCAACAATATTTAAGACTACATAAAAAAAGACCTTTTCTTTTTTAAAGACAGTAATTAGAACTTAACAAAAAGTTAAAAAAGAAAAATCAAATCAGTTCCAGTAGCTGTAGCACAGCTTGAGTATTGTGGAGAATCTTAAGACATTTTGGAGACAGAGTCACTTGAAGTTTGGAAAAAATTCAGTGCAGTGCAGATTAATTTTATCTCCATTTCAAATAAGGAATCAGTACAAACCTGTCTTCTTCGGCAACAAGCCAAAGAACCTCCACGTTTTTCCACATTTTGCAAGTTGTTCAGACCTAGAAGACAGTTAACATACATCCAGACCAATGAGAAGTCAACATTAAAGCAGCAGTTTTGCATTCTGCCACTTATGTGATACAAAAATGTACACTATTTTGATATGTTTTTGACAGACTGGGAAAATTTCAGTGTCTGTTTCTATAGGAATGTACTTTTTTGTATGCATACACATGAATCTTGATACAAGGACTCAAAAAAGCCACAATATTTTGAATGCAAACAAAACAATCAGAGGTATGATAATTTCTATACAGTTTCCATCATTTCCACAGAACACATCTGGTTCTGACTGTGCCAATCATCCTTCCAAGTACAACACAGCCCCATGCAGAAGCTGTATCACCTCTTTGCAGAAAGGTGTGTTAGTGGTTTTCAGAACATACTTAAATATTGTGCAATCCATGCTGTAGGCTTAAAAAAAGAAAATAATACCAGGAAGATGCATGAACATCCATCCTAAATTTGCACGTTTTACACTACAATTTGTTTTTCCAACCAGCCAACCTCTTTAGTTTCTTTCCCCCAAAATTATCCAGGTCAGAAGTCAGAAAGACACAAATTTTGGTATTCTGCTGGCACCTTTCTTTTGCCCACACTCCTTTCTAAATGTGACCAAAATCAAATCTGCATTTTTGCAGAAACCACAGAGAGTCGTTGGGAGGGTTTTTTTTCCACCACCGTGATTTTTATATTAATCAAATCACATTAGATAGCAGCTGTCAAACCACCAACCCACTTATTGCAGGAATGTGGGGGGAAACTGTTCTGCATGACTGTTTTGAAAGTGTAAACATAAGCTAATACTCACTGTGAAGAGCACTTCTCACTCTCTGTTTCCGTCCTGAACAAGGCCTGCAAGGAACACAAAACTGAGTAAAAATACACAGAACTTCATGTAGCATCTATGAAAAAGAGCAACAAGAACCAAAAAATTGTACCTTACTGTAAGTCTTTTTATACCTCCAGGTGACTGATCTGCAATACCCTGCTGCCCTTCTACTGACCTAAAAAAAAAGAGAAAAAAAAAATTCCCAAAAATAATTTCCTAGGATAACTGCTTCAACCCATTAACCCTCTTAACCTTGCCTCCCTACACCCAAAGGAGAAATACACAAGACATTAGACATTTAAGCTGACGACATGAGGCATTTTTCACATCTATTTTTTCATACCTTCTTCACAATCTAGGAATTCTTTCCACAGCTGGTGGTTTTTTTTTAATGAAGTCTTTCATCATACCTCTGATGTAATAATTATGCCAGGAGCTGCCCTTCTTAAAACAAAATCTTACAACTTGTTCTCCTGTCCACATCAGTCAATTTCCTTAACTAAATTATGTATTCCAAATATAAAACTGCAAAAATAAGCTGTACCCCAACTGAAGACTATACATTATTCTCCATGAAAAACAAGTAGCAGTAAACCTAGAATATTAGTGTTTTTCAAAATAAAATCACAGGAGGGAAGTAGGCTTCAAGTTCCTCCATCATTTCTTAGAAAAGCACATAATTGTTTTGAGGGTTCACATTGCCAGAATCATGAAGCAACATAACTATTTCCCATCACACTAGTATCACTAAGTAAGGGAATCTTGTGTTTAGCTGCAAGGAAAAAGTAATAGACTAATTCCCTTTCTTCATTCTTTTTTCTCCAGATGACTTACAGCCTGAAAAAAAGGAGTTTGATCATGCATAAAGAAAAAGTGGTATTTCTATGTTTTTATTGTTTCACAAGACTGACAGCTGTTTGAACTGAAAAATGTACATCTTCAACAAGTACTTAAGCTTAATGCTAAGTTATGTGATATAAATGCCAAAAGTAACAACCATAGAAAAGCCAAAACCTAAAACCAAAAAAAATAACTACAGGCACCTTCTCTATAAAACAGCAGTTTGGAATTTAATGTCCTTCCTTCTACCTACTCTTAGTTCTACAAGTTTCAAGTTAGCGTCCAAGCATGTCCCTCGGCAATACAAACCTTAGTTTTGTTCCTGAATTCCTTTCGTCATTTTCATTGACATTCAGAGTTTGGTTTTGCAATGCCATTGCTCCAAATCCTTTAGACTCTATCTGTTTTGTGGCTGCCTGTGAGAAATGGAATTGATGCTTTAAAATTAAAGCCAGACAGTACTTAAGACAGTATTTTACACTAAGATTAATAAGTGTACTCTCAATGAGGACTTAAAGTGCTTACTTCACAGGTCCTTATTGTGGCCTTTCAATACCTAAAGATAACCTGTTATTTTTAGCACAACTTTTTGTGATACAAGGGCTAAAAGAGGGTAGATTCAGACTAGACAGAAAGAAAAAAAATTCTTTTACCATGAGGGTGGTAAAACACTGGTACATGTTGCTGAGAGATGTGGTAGATGCTCAGTCCTTGGAAAGATTCAAGGCCAGGTTGGATGGGGCTCTGAGCAACCTGATCTAGTTGAAGATGTCCCTGCTCACTGCAGGGGGGTTAGACTAGATAATCTTTAAAGATCCCTTCCAACCCAAAACACGCTATCGTTACATTAGAAGAAGAAAATACATGAAGAGAACGTTTTTCTGTAGAGAATGCAGGGAACACTACTGGGTAACAATTCTGTGCGTTGCAGAAGTGGGATACTCTTCACAAAGTTGCCTCCTCCGCATCCCAGAGTAACTCAATCCAAAGGTGAGAGTTCAGAAGCCAACTTTGCAACACCGGTGCAGATAGTAGGATGGGTGTGCAGGCAGAGGGGGTGCAACACAGAGAGCCTAGGTATGCTAGTATGGACTTTCAGGCCTCCTCCAACACCTCCCAACCTCCATCTCCTATTAGACTCAAAGAAACAGCCTTGAAAAATAAACTTGAAAACTGACAACTGAGTGAAAACATTTAAAGGTACTCCCTGTATTATAGTTCAAATGCATTTATTAAGTTCTCTCATCTCTCCTGGTAAGAAAATGAAAACCCCAGAGGAACTTCAGGTTTGTTTATTTAAAATCTGTCTTATTAACTGTAGATGTTTGTGCTTCTGTAATTGAGTAATTCAATATTCTTTTATAGGAAGTAAACAGAAGAAAAATTCTTTACAATCCTCCTGAAGATGAGATGCAGGAGGAATGTTGTTCTTGCCAATTTTAAATCACTTTTGAGGAAGACTGCTTGTAAATAGCTTTTTTATTTACAGGAAAACAGCAATAATAGGTTACTATCTCTTAACTCTGACATTCCTAAAGCTTTTAACCAAATTAACAGGTCTTGATCTTTTAGTATGAGAAGTCATATAGACTTAAACAAAATAAACATTAAATATAGTTATATTAGCTTTTAAGGAGTCTAAGGTTACAACTGCTTCTCTTAAATGTACACTAATGCCAGACTTCATTTTAATTAAGCATTTTCCCCTGACTATTTTTCTAATAACAGCTGTGGAAAAAATCAATCACAAAAGAGATTTTAAATGAGTCTTACCCTCCTACTAAGTTTCTCCTAAACATACATTCAACCTCTTATTTTTCCTCAATTAGTAAGACAATCGAAGAGGAAGATAAAGTTTTCTGTTCATCTAATACAGTAACTGAATATTGTCTTAACCACTTCCTTAAAAGTAAAAATCTCTTTAATCTTACCAAATACCTCTTCTGAAATTAGTTTTGACATACCTGTATTAAGAAGTTAGTTTCATTTTCTTTCATGAAAAGTTCAACATAAGACTTGATTTTATTTATCAGAAGATTGTAACTGAAGCTTTGAAGAAGGGGAACATACGGATCCTTGCTTTTAACTACAGTTGCCAGCTTCACCCTTAAAGGCTAAGAAAAGCATAGCTTTATGCACAACACAAACACATCTGGCAGTAAACTTGGCATCTGAGCTAAACAAGACATACACAAAGCTAAACATGATGACTATATGGTGTTCTGAATATGCCTACACAACTTCATGCTACAGTTTGAAAGGGTTCTCAGGTTAACTAGGCACAGCACCAGGAATCTACTTTAAGTGTTCAGTAAGTGGTGAAGCAAGTTCCCGAGATTCTCATTTTCATTTCCTTTATGAATAACACTTAAAGCAGGGTTGTGAATGGAGCAAAAGTCACCCAAAAAAAGCCACTCATTACTAGGTTCTCTTCTCTCATTTGCTGCCTTGAGTGCCATTGAAAGCAGTTTAGTGCTCAGGAAAAGGATTATTTAGTACAGTAGCATTAAGGAAACATCCATACCAGTAATTGCAATTTCATATTTTTTCTAGCAAGCACTCTGAATCTTAAAGAACCACACAGCCAAGAATTAACTTCTGGCTACAAGTTGAATTCTTATTTATGAAGCTGAATACTTTTACCAAAGCCTACATTTCCCAAACACTCTTCAGATACACTTTTCAGTCAGAGGATTCAGATAAGTTATACACATGCTAATATTTACATAGAACATGTGTCCTAATATATATAGAACATTTGTCCTAATATATCACAGGAAAACAGAAGCAGTATATTGCCTTTTTTATTTTTTGCCTGCAGTCTTGCTGTTGTTCTCTTCTCCACTCCAAATTCAGGTGTGCAGACTAGCTATTATCTTAAAGATATGTGCACTTGAACTCGCATCTTTTTGAATGATGCAACCAACATCAAACCAGGAAGCAGTCTGACCGACACATTATCTTTCCAGATAGAGGTATAATAATATCCAATCCACACTACAGATGCCAATGAGCTTTCCTTCCCTTCGATGCTTCAGTGTATAAAACACTAATCAACAGAAACAGTAAGAGTGCACTGCAATGGTTCAGAAAAAAAGTCAGCAGTCTGTTTTTTAGGGAGTCGCTATGTCTCTGCCAACGTGCTTATACTGTCTTTATTCTCAAACAACAATATCAAGTTCACAGAAGCTGTAGTGACACTTCACTCCTCATACGATGTGTGAAAGGGGATCAAGTTCAGACTGATGCAGCCCAAAGTGAACAACTGCTGCTAGAAGCATTTTACTCTGTCAGATCACCCATTATTTCTATCAATCCTCTAGTCACAAATGTGGTTTTGTATTTAGAAGTGCCACAGGTGTGTAAGAGACTGCATAGGCAGTAATTAGAACGAATGTATGGGAGCAGCATTTGCTAGCTTTGGAAACCTGTTCCCCTCTTCTCCTCTAAAAATAATAATAGTTTCATGCCAAGTTAAGCAAGTTAATACCTTATCTGTTTCTGAGTCTGTGAAGAGCCTTTCAAGAACTTCAGCAGCCTCCTTGAAATATCCATTTTCCATATAGACTGCTACAATCTACAGATATAATTATAAGATATGCTGAAATACATTTCGTCTGAGATTCAGAAAAAAACCCAAGAAGTCACACTTTTACAGTTTTGTAAGACTCCTAAAATCCAGAGGATTATATATTTAAGGGCTACCACCAATTATCTAATTATAAGAGTTAGTTCTGAAGCAATATCAAACTTCAAGAATAAAGGCCTAAAAACTTTCAATCAGGCATTTAAAGAGGACATTTATTTATGCAAAGTGTCCCATACTTACCTACTAAATATTGCTTTCATCTTTGCCTAAAAATTTTCCCCAGTCCCAGTACCCATGTTTTAACATGTTTTCTTTGAAATGCAAAGCTTTCTACTGCAAAGAATTTTTTTTTCTTCATTCTTACAAATAAGGCTATTAATATATTTTAAAGCTCAAGCTACTAGTGTATTGAAACCAATCTCTCAATTAGTATCTTTTTTTTTCTTCCCAAACTGGCAACTTTTGAAGCAACTCTGAACTGGAACAAACAGGAACCAATTTAGACAGGAAAAGGTCTCCTGTAGAGATCTATTTACCACAGTTGCAAGAAAAAGTATGTGAACCTTCTGGAATTCCATGGTGTTCTGCATTAATTTGTCATAAAATGCAATATAACCATTATCTAAGTGAAGAGTATTGACAAATATAATGTGCCTAAAATTATAACACAAAAACAATTATGATCCCCCATGTCTTTATTAAACATTCTCATTCAACATTCAGAATGCTAGTGGAAAAAGTGAACTCTTGAACTCAATAACTGGTTGACTGCCCCTTGGCAACAATAACCTCAACCAGGCCCTTCCTGTAGCTGTGGATCAGACCTGCACATCTTTCAGGAGGGATTTTAGCCCATTCCTCCTGGCAGAACTGCTTTAGCTCTCTCGTATTCTTTGGACACCTCGTGTAAGGCTCTCTTCAAGTCATTCCACAGCATCTCTGTTGGGCTGAGGTCTGGGCTCTGACTTGGCCACTCCAAAAGGCGGATTTCTGTTTGTCTGAAGCCATTCTGTTGTGTACTTGCTCTGGTGTTCTGGGTCATTGTCCTGTTGCATCACCTAACATCTGCAGAGTTTCAGGTGAAGCACAGAACGCTCACATTATCCTTAATAATTGTCTGATACACTTGGGAATTCCTCTTCCCCTCAGTGACTGCAAGCTGGCCAGGCCCTGATGCAGCAAAGCAGGCCCAAATCATGATGTTTCCTCCACCATGCTTTACGGTTGGGAAGAAGTTTTCATGATGATATGCAGTGCCCTTTTTACACCCAATGTAGGGCTGCGTGTTCTTTCCAAATCGTTCAATCTTTGTTTCATCAGTCCACAAAACATTTTGCCAATACCACTGTGGAGTGTCAATGTGCTCTTTCTCAAACTTCAGCCGCGCAGCAATGTTCTTTGTAATAAGCAGCAGCTTCCTTCATGGTGTCCTGCCACAGACACCTCACTTGATCGATGTTTTACGTACTGCAGGCTCATGAACAGAGGTGTTAACCAGTTCCAATGATGCCTTCAACGCTTGGGCTGTCACTCGGAGTTGTTTCTTTACCTCATTGATGAGCCTTTGTCATGTTTTTGGGGTAATTATGACTGGGCGCCCACGTCTTGGTAGAGCAGCCACAGTCCCAAAGTGTCTTCATTTGTAGATTTTTTTGCCTAACTGTGGACTGGTGAGTTTCTAAGGTCTTTGAAGTCACTTTGTAACCCTTTCCAGCTTTATTTAAGCCAACAATTCTTGATCATAGATCCTCTGAAAGCTCTTTTTGGAAAGGCATGGCTCACATAAGCATACATCTTGTACAGACCAAACTCAAAAAGTTTGAGTGGCTTTTATGAGCCAACATAGCTCTAGTCTACACCTCCAAAATATTTTTTTTTTTAACAAGACTCCAGGTATGCTAACACCCAACTCTTGATTAGCTTTTTTGAGGTCAACTCAAGAATTCACTTTTTCCATTAGCATTTTGAATGTTGAATGAGGGTGTTCAATAAAGACACGGAGGATCAGAATTGTTTTTGTGTTATAATTTTAGGCATTATAGACATTATATTTGTCAATACTCTTGACTTAGATAATTGTTATATCACATTTTATGACAAATTAATGCAGAATGTCATGAAATTCCAGAAGGTTCACATACTTTTTCTTGGAACTGTGCATACCTGAAAAGACAGCAAACTTCAAAAATTCAGTTCAGCTTGCTAACAGTCCACTTTTTTTGTAAAAAGGCCCTGTTTTAGCAGAATGAATAGGTAGCATCCTGAAGCATTTTGAATAAGTCACACAGACCTGAATTTGAATTAAGCGATGAATATCTTCATGAAGCTTTTCCAGTTTAACTTCTTCCTTTTCAAGTAAAGTCCAGAAAGACAGAGCAGATTCCAAAGGTGAAATTCTTGGATCATTTTCAAAATGGCATTCTTAGGGGGGGAAAAAAAAAGAAGGTATTTCTAAATGTTAAGGGTAAAGCTAAATATATTATTTTTTTTTTTATAGACAAAGTAATATGTACTATATGTAATTTCAATTCCTTTTCCTCAAAGAATTTTTTGTCTCTCTTTTCATGTGTGTCTGAGACCTGAATTAACTGCCTTTTTGGAGAGACCTGTTCTTCCTGTTCTTGCTAATAACATTACTGTTGAATTTTTAAGAGATTACACATCTGCTAATTACTGTTCACTTAAAATGCCACTTGCAGTAGTGCTAAGTTCAGCATCATGTGTTTAGGCTGGCTATTAATAATACTCCTACATTAAGCTTGGCATCAGATACCAAAACATTTGGCATCAATACTATTAGTTTTGTAATATAACCATCATCTCCCCCCCTCCCCAAGTTTATTTCTGTATTTCCATGTCAATTTTTTTTTTTTTATATTTGAAGAGGTTAAACAGAGAGAAATTCAAACAGCTTAATACAGGAGTGCCACTGAAAAAGCAGAAGCAACTTCCCATTGTCATTGTACCCCTGTGCCAACACCAAGATTTGCGTTAACTCTCAGCAAGCAGGACCAGAGATCAGTTCTGGCAGAAATCTAGCCCAGCCAAATAACCATCCCCTCATCACTCCAGGAAGTGTTTCCCAGTCTGCTCACTTACTGCACATCTGCACAAGTGAGTCTGCCAACATAACAGACACAGTAGGAATTGGCAGGTGTATAAGATGGCATTTTTCCTCATGGCATTGCCAACTTAGCTCAAGTTGTTCACTGAACTACAGTCTCACTCATTCCTTCATTTTGTACGACATATTGTTAGTTTTCCACACACACTGTGCAGCTACATCTGTTGTAATACCTACTAAGCACATGCAGTCTTCTTCACTACACAGGTTGTTCTCTACACTTTGACAGATGGCCCCATGTAAGTCTCATGCAGTTCAACAAGGTCAAGTGCAAGGTCCTGCACTTGGGTCAGGCAATCCCAAGCACAGATACAGGTCAGATTAGGAGACTGAAAGCAGCCCTGAGAAAAAAAGACTTGGGGGTGTTGGTGGATGAAAAGCTGAACATGAGCCAGTACTGTATGCCTGCAACCCAGAAAGCCAATTGCACCCTGTGCTGCATCAAAAGAAACATGGCCAGCAGATCAAGGGAGGTGATTTTGCTCCTCTGCTCTGGTGAGGCCTCACCTGCAGTGCTGTGTCCAGCTCTGAAGGCCCCAACACAAGAAGGACGTGGACTTGTTGGAGCAGGTCCAAGAGGGCCACAAAAATCAAAGGGCTGGAGCACTTCTGCAAGGACAGACTGAGAGAGTTGGGGTTGTTCATTCAGCCTGGAGAAGGCTCCAAGGAGACCTTGTAGCAGCCTTACAGTACCTGAAGAGGGCCTGCAGGTGTAGTGATAGGACAAGTGGTAACAGTTCCAAATTGAAAGAAGGTCGAGTTAGATTAGATATTAGAAAGGAATTATTTTCTGTGAGAGTAGTGAGACACTGGAACAGGGTACCTAGAGAATCTGTGGAAGCCTCCTCCCTGGAAGTGTCTAGGGCCAGGCTGGATGGGACTTTGAGCAACTTGTCTAGTGGAAGGTGCCCCTGCCCACAGCAGCGGGGTTGAAAATAGATGATCTTTAAGGTCCCTTCCAACCCAAACCACTCTACACTGATAGTTAAAAACACACTGAAGTCATATTCCCAAGTATTATATACAATAATACAGTTTTAATGCGTTATCATGCAAGTTTCACAATTTGTATACGACAAACTATTTTAAAGACTGAAATTTGCTTCTCAAGTTGAACTAAATCAAAAAAGTCATTATCTGACAAGCAACATATGTAATTTCATTTTATAAAAAGCAGCTTTTGTGGAACTGCTAGGCTAGAATAAACATTTTTCTTTCATGTTCATGCTGGCAAGACTGCTTCTGAAGTCCTTAAATTTCTATGAGTTTTATCAAGCAGTGACACTCATGGCAAAAAAAGTTAAGTCTTTGAGAAACTTGAGTGTGGAAGCAAAATCAGTTTGGCTAAAGCAGCCAAACAGGAGACATGGCAGTGACCAAGCATCTAAAGGACCTACTGCCAGCTGAAAGTCTCAAGTCTTCTGCAAGAAACAAGTGCAGTCATCCTTTTCATCTATATTCTTATTCCTCGTGTCTGTCTTGCTTTAACCTCTAGTTACATGTGCAGAAAGAAACACACATTCTGTGCCTTAAACTTGCAAATGTTGCTCGCTAAGACTCAACCTTTGACAGTGCATTTCTTTTGTTGATGCTACAGAGAAACACCTAATTTAAGAAGCATATAGTCATTCAAACTCAGTGCAGGTTAGTCAGCACAGAATAAAACTGGTCCTGCATATGGCTCTGTCACATATGCAATACAGACAGTCCAATATGCACAGTTCAGTTTTTTATATATGTACAGTAAAGGCTATGTGAACACATATATAATGCACCTCTGTGCAAGTTGACACAAAAATGTTTAAACAAAACAAAACTGGAATCAGTAGTATTTACCAAGTTCTTGTCCTTTTGCAATTCTTATCAAAAGCTGACAGAGATAGACCACTTTTTTCTGATGTGGAGGTATTCTGGAGAGGCCATTAATAAGAGCTGGAAAAGAAGAGAAGAGTTAAGTCAGTTTTGCTCCAGCACTGCCACAGTGTGGCTAGAAATATACTAGACACTGTATGATCAGACTTGAATATAATCTACTAAATTTCTAATTTTCGAGGAAGCACATGACACACATTTAGCTAACATTCTTCCATGTTAAAAAGAAGTGAAATCACTTTTAATTTAAGAATTGACCAGAAAACTTTATCGCTCTTGCAGTTCACAGCAGTAACCTAGATAAAAGTGGTAAGATGCATCACAAATCAGAAAACCACCATATCCTAGAGAAATAAATGAAGCTTTGGGTTGCTCAGTAGCTTACTAGAAAAGACAAACTGTTGTATCCATAGAAATCTCTGTAGAATGCTCACAAAACATGAGCCACATGCAGACTGGTAACATTTACATGCTGCTATAAAAATCAAAAGACTAAAACAGTAAAAGCTACAAGGACAGTTTAGTCAGAAATGTAAATCTACAAGGGAAATCCTCCTCTCAGGGTTGGAAGATCACAAGTATTATTATGTAATTTAGAATAGGATCTATCATGAGATTATTTCCATCATGCCAGTTACTGTGAACTTCACATTTTTATATGTGGCATACAATAATTTGTCTTCACAGTATAAAGTGGAGAAGGTGACTGTCTCTGCTGACAAATGAACACCTTAGATCAGAAAGTGAACATATTTTGGTGTCAAGTCTAGCAAAAGCCTGGATTCTGGAGTAGAGGATCCCCAAGTTTTGCAATAACACAACTAGAGCACATAACATTGTTTTACTTGGAAGTACTCAGCCTTCTGGCTTATTAGTGTATGATCATCTCCTACAAACCACAGAAAAAGAGGAAATTACAAAAGTAATTAGACCCAAATGATTACCTAAGCTAACATCCAGCAGGACATTGTCATTTGGGCTTAGAACACATTTACAACTGCTTCAGTGAGGACAGGTGATAGAAGAACTTTTAATTCCTACAGCCAAAACACAAAATGAAAAAAAAATACTGCTTAGAATAGCAGTAATGTGCCACTTGATATAATCATAACTTCACACACCTTCCACAGGAGACAACAGAGTCCAATTTCAGAAGGGCCTTGGATGAGTTCTATGATACAGATCAGCATCATCATCACACCCTGAAAATGGAGCCAGAAGTAGGCAGAATACTGCTGCTGAATCATTCCACGAAACAAAGGGTGTCATCTTGGCAAGTAGCTTGTGATCTTTCAGCCTTCTCTGCTCTTTCAAGCTGTACACACCTACATTAGTGCTTTAATTCAGAGCAGGGGAAGATTTTTAAAGCAACCTTCCTGTGTCTAGTTTGTACAACGGAGCAGTCCCGAGTACACAAACTGAATTCCTTTAGAGCTACTCCAAAGAAAAAGAAACCTTGAAATGTTTGCTGTGGGGACACCAGGTCTTTAGCAGCAATTACTCACAAGTAACATAGACAAACAGAAAAAAGTTATCATATTCTCTAGCCTGCTCTCTTCACCCTGCCCCCAAAGCAGTTTCTCTATTAATTCATTTGTTAATAGTGCCCTCAATCGTAAATTGCTTTCTTCCCTGTGGCCACTCCAATGTATTTCTCATTTTAGCTCATCATTACAAATCCTAGAAATTCCATTCCTTTCCATGTAGATACCCACACAAGCTAGTTTAGGTAATATGGAACATATACTATCAAGGTAGGATAAGGTAGGCAAAGCACATAACCTTGCCATGCTGCCTTTAAATCCTTAGTCTCAGGTAAACTAGCTATTTCTACCTGGCAGTGTACTGAAGTATACAGTAATACTATCCATCTCTGAATAAAATACCTTGTATTGTTCCCTTACACTTCCTACCTTTCTGAACTTGCTTCAGTTTGAATTAACCTTCTTGTTGACAGCCAATCATTTCTGCAGGGTCTCACTCTGAATATGCAAGTGATAGTTCTGTATTTCTATGAAGACAACACATCCACTTTTCTAAGGCACTCTTACAACTGTGCATAGCTTCTTCCACAGACTTTTACACTTCTGACTTTGTAATCTAATAGCATCAACATGCCCAACTCTTTCTTCTGTTACTGAACAGAGCAGGCATAAATTCCAAATTTGATATTGCTTCCCAGTTTCATGTGACCTTGCACAACGTAATTAATTGTTTCTAATAATACAGCCCTCATAAGTCTTCCTGTTCTTCTCAGGAGATGCTCCCATCTGCTTCTATGTTGACAGTGTCTCTGCTTCCCACCTAGACCTTCCTGAAATTTCAACACGATTTTCCACTGAGCCACAGTCCCTAGGCCAAACACAGAGAAGCAGCATTAATAATTCAGTCTAGCAGGTCCCCATCCAATGTACTTTGTTACATCATCTTTAGATTTCTCACCTCCAATTTCTCACACCAATCTCTGTACTAACTATTCCGCATGCCACTGTATTCTGTTCCTCAAAAAGTTTAAACAAGTTGTACTATCACATTTGAGTCAAAAACAAGTCCCCCAAAACTCTAACCTGGTATCTTCAGGAAAATTATTTCTAAACATAAAAACCATCATATTCATCTGAGACCTAGATATTTGCTTCCAGCTGTTCACTACTCTCAAAGTATTCTGCATTTTAAATATATGTTTTTCCACACAACATCCAGCCACCAGACTTCACTCCACTTTTGTCTCCTAGACTGTAAATCCTTGAAATAATCTTAGTTTTCTATCATAAACCTGAATATTAACTCAGACAACTCAGTCTGCTCTTTTTACCACGTTTGCATCTCTTCACTAAGTCTTCTTCCATTTTTCACTAACCTTGAACTCACAGGATCTGAGGCCTCAGCTTCAGGAACTGCTGATGGCATACAGGTAACCATGGTATGCATTCAAGCTTCGTAGAGCCAAGATGAGAGATTAAACCACAATAGTTTTGTTCACCTAACCGTCTAGGAATGAAGGCAGTGAGACAATGGAAAAGGCTGCCCAGAGAAGTTGTGGATGCCCCCTCCCTGGAAATGTTCAAGGCCAGGCTGAATGAGGCCTTAAGCAACCTGGTCCCTACCCATGGCAGAGGGCTGGAATTAGATTATCTTTAAGGTCCTTTCCAATTCAAACCACTCCACGACTTCATGATTCCTCACCCCTGGCTCCTCAGCAGCTACGGTTTTCTTGGAACAGCTCAGTTTGCTTCCCTCCCTGGCCTCACTCAACCAAAACATTAAAGCTCCCCCCCACGCTGCCGTTACCTCACAACACGCCAGCGGAGCTGCCACTGGGTGGATGAAAGAGGCGAACAAACACCCGGCCTGCGCTGGTTTATTTCCACCGCGTGCAAGCGCCGCCGGTTACCATCAAAAGCGCCTCAACAGACGGACGCGCCCTGCCCTCCGGGAACCTTCTGACGGGCTCAGAACAGCTCAAAACCTCCGCCAGCGACCACGCTCGGGAGAAGGCCACACGCACGCGACAAAACGCGCTTACGCGGAGCACGCAACGGGCGCGGGAGCACGGCGGGATGCCCCGCAGGAGCCCAGAAGACGCCCGCGCCCGCACCCCCGGAGCCGCCACGGAACGGCGGCCGCCCCTCACTCACCCTGCGCCACGTCCCCCCACCGCCGGAACTCCGCCGCGCACCCGTCCCCGACGTGCCGGCACAGGCAGTAGCAGGCGAACTCCAGCACCCAGTCTGCGGCCACCGCTTCCACCGCGCCCGGCGGGAGCGGACCCGCGAATCCGCCGCCTCCTGCCTCGCCCACGGAGCTCTCAGCCCCTGCCGCCGCCATCTTAAACCCGCGCGCCAACAGCTCCGCCAACGGTCCGCTTCGCCCTCCCCCCAGCCCCGCCCCGCGCGTCAGCCAATCAGCGCCGCCGTCTGCGCCCGTCACCGCCGCCGGTGGGCGGTGCCGCGCCAGTGGGTCCTCTGGGGACGGGGAGCCCGCACTGGGTGCGGGTGCGAGGTACGTTATGCGGCGGTGGCGTCGTGTACGCGGTAGTTGCGTTGGTGCCTGGGGCGAGCGGAGTCAGAGAGCCGGGCGGCGGGGCGTGGCCGGGAGCACCTCCGCGACCCGTAGGAGCTTCTCCGCGGGGACCCCCCCGAACCGCCAGCTGAACAGACGGCGTGAGGCTGCGGTGTGAGCAGCGCGCAGCGCCCTGCCTCCCCGGACAGGGGTGTTCTGGAAGATCTGGGCTGTGTCCCTGGCCGGCCACTGCTGTTCCCGAGGAGCGGAATCACAGAATTGCCTGCGTTGGAAAAGACATTTCCGATCACCGAGTCCGATGTCGGTGTGGCCGTGTGGACGTTGCTGAAAACAGCAACTGCGAAGAAAGAACTCTCTGAACCAAATGATGGTTTGGAAAGCCGACATTGGTTTACTAGCAAGGTTGGCCAAGTTTGAATGCTAGATGGAACTGGCCTACGGCATCAAAAAACTGCACCATGTTTATTTTGTAATTTACTAGTATAAACATGCCTAACTTGCCACTAATTCTACAATTACTGGTTAGTGATAGTGGTTACATTCATCATTGGATCACTATATTAAACTTAGCTTCACCTCTCGTGTAAAGTAGCATGCTTGCTCCTTGTGGGTGTCGGGAGGACAGTTTTCGGTGTGCTGAATTGAGGTGGTGGTCAGAATCTCCCACTGATGCATTTAATTTTGGCTCACTTTCAGCCTTTCATAAACAATTTTTGATGTTTTGGTTAACTTCTAATCTCCATAAAGGGGATTTTGGCTAGAAAAGTCCCGCTTAGGTCTGATTCCACACATCCCCAAGGATGAACAGCTTGTTGAAACTTTCTCAACAACAGTCTACTTGCTATCTCCAGGTGCACACTATCTTATTATCTTTTCTACTAACCATCTGGAAAATTTCTCTGTCGCCTCTTCTTAATCTTGAAGCAGGATTCTTTGAAAGACTGATTTACCCCTCTTAAGAGAGTAAAAATTATTCTTCCACCCTTTATGGCAACATGGGTATGGATGTCTTTTGGTGTCAGGGGCTGAAAAGGTAAAGGAGTGTCCGGCTTGGAGCAGGTAGCTGTGAGACCTGCTGTGTCCCATGGTTTCTGGGAGGCTAATAGGCAAAATACAGTTTTATTTGTGATATGAAGGGCTTCATGTGAGCATGTTTTCATGTAGGTTCTGGAGAGAAGGCTGCTGAAGGAAGGAGGGAGGACGTGTCAGTGTTGCGGAGCCTGAAAACAGGCAAGTGGAAGCGCCAACAGCGCGACAAAGCTCAGGATGTCCTGTGAAACTGGGAGCAAATTAGTTGGAATGTGGAGCCTGAGAAGGCAATCCTTTGCATATGCTAAAATGTAAAACCTAAGGAGGAAGAAGGTAGTCTGCAAAGAGGTGAATTCAAGACAAATGCTGGAGGACATAACAGTTTTCCTGTCTGAGACTTCACAGAAGGTGAAATAGTCTTTTGGTAGACCTGGCAAAAGGCTTTAATTTGAGCTCTGCTCCTGGGATGAACAGTGTGATGTCAGAGAGTGAAAGGAATGAACTGGTAGGCCTTTGCTGCCTATGCCTCCTGTGGTCACATTAAATGCACCAGCAGTCTTGCTGTGGCATAAATAAATTGACATCAAGCAGAGAAGGAAACACGTAATTTAAGATAAAGAAGGTCATCTCTTTCGACTTCTTTATTAACAGAATACAAGATTTAAATTTTCACTTTGAGAGAGACTCTGTTTGGCAACTTCAAGTACGTGAATTCTTTAGGCTGGACAAATTGGCTGTTATTTGCCATATTGCTTGATAGTACTTCAGGATAACAGCAAGCCTGAAACTGAAGCTTTATCACACTTCTGACGATCTGAGGAATAAAAATTCTCAAAGTGTTTGTGATGACATGGACCAGTGAGACATAAAACATGAGATTATTATGCATTAATACTTAACTGAAGTTGTGTTTTGGGAGTTTTGTAGCAGAAACTGTCAAGAAGACTCAAAATGACTGTGATCAAACAACAGCAGGAACAAACCTTCAAACTATTGATTTTTTTTTTTTTTCATTAATCCCATTCAGATTCTCTTCCTCCAGAGGATTCTGATCGCAGTGGTTCAAATGGAGCGAGACTTGCTAGTTTCTTGCAAGTGTACTTTGGGAAGCCGCAGTAGTTACTTTGACCTGTTAAGCCTTTTGGATAACCCAAAACAGGTGCAGTGTCTTTACACTGTGTTCTGTGACAAACACTTGAGTGTTGTCTGACTTTCCTTTAGTTATCACCTTTCACCACTCCCAAGACTTAGAAAGTCCCAGGATGCCTGTGCACCTTACAACAGTACCATTCTTCCTGCCTGCCTTGTGAGCAGCATCAGAGGATGGTGTTTTAAAACTGCCTCTTCAATCTGAAAACAATGTATGAAGATGCTTCTAGTGCAATTTTCATCTCCTAGATGTAACTTTCAAACTCATTCTCACAGCCTGTGCTCTCCTGTTGTTTTAAGGTGCTCTATGTTATGTAACAGCTGTCACATCCCACCCATGAGAGGGGGACAAGTGACTTTTAGATTCATAATACACCAACGGCATGGACAACGGTGAGACAAGTCTCAAGGCCTGTATACAAGCATTTATTAATTTAACACAACGTGTAGATCAGACTCACGACAATTGACTCTAATTTAAAAGCACAATAGGGCAGACAATATAACTAAAATCCAGGAAAAGGCCAAATAATCAATGAACTACAACAACTTAATAATAATAACAAGGAATAATAAAGGACATCTAAACACAATATTAACCATCACAAGAAAGAAAATTAGGCATAAAACTGAATAAACAGTATGATAAGCCTTGCATTATTTAGCAAGGAAAAGGGAAAAAGAGAGAGAGAGAGACTTAACAAAGAAAAAAGACATAACTTCTAATAGGCAGCATTATACTTCTGATTACAAGACAGAAAGTAAGTATAAACTAACCAAGCAGTGTGATGGGCCTTGTATTACTTAGTAAGAGAGGAGAAAAGGAAAGGGGAGGGGGGGGAAGAGAGAGAAATGGGAAGGAGGAGACAGAGAGAGACAGAGATCACCAATCCTGGTTCCTGTGTTTGCCACCAGCAAGGGTTCAAGGATACTGTCATCTTTTCTTCTTCTCCTGCACTTTTCTTCTTGGTGTCTTCATCTCAGGCTACATGCTTCTTCAGTCTGCTTTCTTCTGTCTCTTGCTTCCTCTTGTTCTTCTTGGTTTTCTTTGTCTCTTTGCTTTACCTTGCCTCAATTTATACACCATTTTCTATGTGCGGAGCTGCAGAATGCCAGGTAGGGGGCATTATTTCCAGTAATTCTCATTAATATGTGCGAATGCCCTGTCTCCTTGAAAGAGGTGCGAATACCCTATCTCCTTGAAAGATATGCTAGAGATTCGGCCATCCTGCCTCGGCAGGATTTCCTAATTTCTACACATATTTGTCCCAAGGGCTGTTTGAGGCATGTGTAGCCTTATCAGATCCCCCCTCTACAATATTCCATAGGACCAAAAACTGTTGGGTTTTTTTCTGACTATGCTGGGGGGGTGTAAAAATGACAAGAAATGTTGAAGGCAAAATCCACGAATCAGTCCGCTACAACAGCTTGTCTGCACACCCACAAAGAAGCACTGGTGGACAGTGATGGGGCTGGGAAAGCCGAAATAATCCCCTGCCATGGATGCTCCCAGGCCCATCTTCACAAGCCCAGAGGAGCACAGGACACCATGGCAAGCAGGAACCCAAACTGCAGACTCCCAGGAACGCTGCACCCAGGCCTCCCAGGGCTGCCCCAGGAGATCCCCACCCCCCCCTCCTCCTTGTCCGGGCAAGAAACCCACCACCATCAGTAGTCAGGAGCAACTTTTTGGATCACCTTTCAGGTACTGCTGAGGGGTGATACAAATGATGGGATGCAGGGGAAGAGCATTTTGGGGTTGTGTGTAACTTATAATGGGAGGAACCAAAGGCAGGGAAAGGGAGGCATGTAGGTGGTGCAGAAGAGGGACAAGTGCGGGAAATTAGAGGTGCAAGGGGATAAAAAAGGTTGCATGAAAGTAGTTGGCTGGTATGCATGTCTGTGCTATATCAGGGTGGTCTGTTCTATCTGCTTATTAAATTAATTTCTAGTGCCTTCCTGGGTGAGAGCTCTCCTCTGTGTGTGTCTGAGCCCAGTGGACCTCTGACCTGCTCAGCCAGAGGGGGAAGCAGGATGAGCTGCTTGGTGCTGTCAGTGTTTGTGTCAGTTTTCTGAGTGTCTGTCTGTGATTTGTATGACTGGCTGTGCATATGTGTACATATGTACGTGTAGATGTGTCATATACATGTGCTCTTTGTGCCTACTGGGTATACATCTTTTGCATGTTTGTATACTTAGCATTAATGTTAACATAAATGTATTTTCTACAGTTATTTTCTGGATATTAAAAGGAAGCAAATATGGGGAAAGGAAGGATGTGATTATAGGACATGGTAGCCTGAAATTGAACTTTATTTTAAATGGGCCTGACAGAATTCCCTGCCAGATGCAGAGGTTCTTGAGCTGTCATGACACCCTGGTCGAAGTTTATAAACTGCAACGGTGTTAGATTAAGTACTTTATTTTTTTTTCTTAATTTCTTCAAAAATATGCTGAGAACCAGTGGCCTTTCTTACTATTTGCTTCACTAATTAATATTTTGTACTGATATCCCAATTGCAGTGTTTTGCAATGCATTCCAGCCCTAAAGCAGTTTTAGAGTCCTCCCATAACATCCACCATTGTTTCTTTTTCCTTGTTCTAAAGGCCTTCCTTTTAGGTTCCTTGTGTGAATTGGTCTTAAATATTTCCATGTTAGCTTCAAATAGAATAAAGGTTCCTATTAAAAATATTTATCAGAGAAGGTAGTGAGGTGAAAAATAGAAATTGTGTACTGAAAACTTTGAGGTTCCTTTCACTTACTGAAGTTTTTGTGGTGTTACTCAAGTTTATCCCTGTCTTTTCTGCCTAAAAGTCACACTTTCCAAAGCTGCCGAGCTTTCTCTGGTATGTTGTACTACATTTCTTTTGTTGCATGACAAAGCTGCTTCTTGGCTCACGAACTAATTTCTCTTGAGTGTTATAGCATAATTTTTTTTTCCTGTCTTACTAGCAGTGCTAAGTCGTGAGACCACTTGAGCCAGTAGACTTTAGAATGAGATATGTTAAAATACTCACAACAATAAAACATACATTTAGTTATAATAGCAGTTATGTAGTATTATATGCAGTTACTTTGGAACAAAGGTGAAAGAGATGGTTTAATGTTCTTGATACACATTTAATCAGCCAAAATGCTGCTCTACTGTAATATACCTTATGAACGTAGTTCAATGGTAATAGGCTATATGAAATTATGGAAAAATCAAAGTAACAGAGCCTCAAAAGTTCTGTTAAAAAAAATGTTACTGAATTTGTTCATCTTAAAGAGAAATATCAGGCAAGAGTTCTGATGGAATACTGTCAAAAATAACAGATCACGTCTCTCCAGAAATTACTGATGGCAACTTTCCATTTGGTGAAGGCTTTTATTTAAGACTATGCCAAGATTGTGCAAGCATAATTTCATATAGACATTTCACCGGTTTATGGGTATTGTTCCTGAGCCAATCTCACAGAAGCAATTAGATGCCATGCATGTTCAAGAGGAGAAAAATACAGTGGGTGAGGCTGGTCTGTACCACAAAATAGCTACAGTTCTGCAGCCACATTCTGTCTTCCCTTGATCCCCTGAACATGCATCTCCTGTGGTTTCAAATGGTGTAGGCTTTGCAGGCAAAAGAGGCAAGGCTGAACCAATGGCTCCCTTGTCTACAGTCACAGGAGTCCTGGGAAATCCCCACAGTGATGTCCAAACTCAGTGTCTCTGTATGAGAACCTATTTGGAAGATCTGGAGGTCACTGGAAAAATTCGTGGCCCCTTTGTAGCTGGACACTGTTGCTTCCAAGGGATCGGATGTTTTATGCAACTTTGATCAATTGGAAAGGAAGAACTTTCTGATTAATTAACTAGAAAAAGTGAGAGAAAAGGAGTGGAATCTCCTCGAACCTGATAAGGAGCAGGGTATTATCCAACATATATGTTCCTTTTTCATGTTTCGTAACTTAGATTACTTGATTCTGTAGCACAGATTTCTGCCTTTTGCTTTGTAAATAAATGCATTTTGTGGAATAGAAAGGAAGAGGCATTTAAAACTAAATGAAAGGCTAAATTTCCCCGGTTGAGAGTGCTGTTAGCCCTTGTAAGATATTTGGATGACTTCTGAAGCTTAAACTATAGAGCTCTTCATTGTGTGCTTTCAATATGAGACATCTTAATGGCTCATTGAGATACTATATGTGAAAGAATAAAGGTTGCATTATTCTCAGTTAATGTAATACAGTTTTAGAGATAGGTGTATTATAGTATTAAATATAATGAACTCAGCAAGGTCTCCTCCCCTTTGCTGAGATTAATTCACACACAGAAGAGGAATTGAGTAGTATTTTATTCTGCCTCAAATGAAGAGCTGCATTAGAGACTCAACCAAAGGTAAAGACAATGTAGCTGACTGCGTTATCACCAGCCGTGTCCATTGGCACATTTGTGTCCCTGAACGTCAAACCAATATTTTACCACAGTGCGTGAGACTCCCCTTGACAAGAAGAATGGTAACTTGGTGTGCTGTGTAGCACTGACCGTCATCCATCTTGCTACCAGAGGCAAATACTTCTTGCATTTCGATTTTACTGATGAAGTTACATGGAATTCTCCCTGGCTGGCATAAAGGCATTTAAATAAATTAAACAAATCCATGGTGTTTGCATGCTTTGATGAACTTAAATGATCTTTATGGATTACATTTTATGTAAATGAAGATGGCTTGGTAAAGATACGCAGAATGAGTCCCAGAGCTGTTGGCCAGGTACTGATCTCTCCAATATAGTGAGTACTGACTGACATTTGGCACTGTTTTCTGTGGAATTATCCCTGAGATACACAATTTCGGCTTAGGTAACAATATTTGAATGAGATAATAGAGACCTCTCAGAAACTTTGCTTGTTTAGAAATCATAATTTATTTTGTGTTTGTTTATTTTACTTAGTGTGTCAGGCACTGGGAACTAAAAGCTTTGAGCCTGTTTCCACTGTGAAAATAAGGCCTTGGTAATATGATTTTCTGTCTGTACTGATTAGCTGAACATTGTATGTGTTTAGCAGACTGGGAGAAAGAGAATGGATTTGCAACAACTTTAATATTGTGAAAATACTTAAAAGAGACATATTTACCTGTATATCTGTAGAAGTGGCAGCAAAGATGAGTTAATAGCAGAAACCTGAAAAATGTGAGATTCACTTGAGTGGGTGAAACTGAATCTGATGCTGTTACCAACTCAAGCTTCCAAATGAAAGGGAAATCATTTACTGTTGTTTAAAATATAGATGTAGGAGGTTGGTAGACTTCATGAGATTTCTAACACTCTGTTTTAAATAACTATTGTGACAGGAGATGCCTCTGAACATACGCACAATAACAAATTAGTTTGCCCTGATCAGACATATCACAATGAACGTCAAAATACTTTTCAACATTAATACACTCTTGGAATTAGAATTTTATTCATTCAGAGCTCTGGATACACTGCTGACAGTGCCTGTGATTTAATTCTCCAGAAGTCACAATTAGAAATTCAAGGGAGAACAAGACATGCTGATTATCTCAAAATCACTTTCAGTGCTAACTGTGAGGAAATACTGAAGTGAAAGTTTTCTCACAGAAAGCAAAGGTAGCTGCATATTTATGCAGTGGTGCCTTGTAAAATTTCCTTTTCTTTGTTCATTTTCCTGAGTGAGCATGAGAGTTCAGACATGAAAAGCAGTAATTACTCTTTTCTGTTACTATTTAACACCATATAATTGATTTTTTTTTGGTATGTACTAAGCTCTTTATTTCTTTTGATTACTGGGGATCTTATTTTGTCCTCGCCAATAAATGAGAGGATTTTTTGGTTTAGTTTTGAAGTATTTCACAGAAAAAATAGAGCTTTTCTCCAGTCCTTACAAGGCAAACATACTTGTGGAACTTGCTTGAAGTGTTTAAACAGGGCTTGCTTTTACGGTTCGGAAGAGAAAAGACATCAGATGTGGGAAGTAATTAAAGCAGTGGTTCTACTATTGCTGCCACAAGAAACTTCTTGTTTTGGAGATGTAACATTTCATGCTAGAATGAAATTATTCAAGCCTGCGTTTACTTTAATTTACTGCCAGATATATATGCCTCATAGAATTCACAGTGATCTGTAGGTGTCAACACTTCCATTTCTCTGTGCTCCTGGAAAATGATGTCCTGATATACAACTCCGTGTGGTTCAACTGTGAATTGGAGCTGTGAGAACTGTGAGATCCTCCTTTCTGCTGTGTCTCATTGAACTGAGAAATCTCTTCTAAGATTGCAGTCATATCATAGCACATATAAGAGGTATTGCAGCGTTTTGGTTTGCAGACAACTGTTTGCTGACATTGTGCCAGATTCCTTCCATATGTGCTCTGTGTGTGTATGTGGAGTCACCTGCTCAAGTGGTCGTCAGACTTGCTGCTGGAAGATGTTTTTATCATGAGGGTCTGGAGAACTGAAGACACAGCTCCATTCTGAGAATGGTACAATTATGCCTCCCTCTGTATAGATTTTAATGAAATCATTAAACCAACAACATTAAAAGATGAAAATTGAAAAGGTGGTAAATAGAAGTAGTTTCTTGAGTGGCTGAGCTAATGAATTCTACTTCTTTATGGATCTGTGTTTTGTGGTTGGATGCTGTAGTGTTTAATAAGGTAGAAACATTTCCTGCAATTGAAGCATTCATAATGGCTCTATCCAAAATCTAATCAGAGTAAAGTTCACTTTGAACCCCTTTTCCTTAATGAATGCACTAAATTGTAGTAATCTCTTAAGAAGCTTTTTTAACTTGAATACTGTAGATATGGATACCGTAATGATACTTCACAGCTGACAGGTCATCTCTTGCCACCTAGTAGAAATAAATTGACGTGGGAAGATGTTATGAAGAAACACTGCCATCTGCAAACTGTAACATAAAAATAGATTTATTTTGTGAAGTAAAACAACAGTTTCATACATAGTTTAAATAAGGGTGAGTGATAACGTAACTCAGTCTGATTTTTTTTTCAGTATGAATACTTAAATGATAATTTAATAGAGATTAGCAGTAAGTTGTTGCTGTGCTGATTTCCAGTCTGGGAAGGATGATAATCTGTAGAAAACATGAGGATGAAGAGTGAGAAATGACAAAACAAATCATGCTTATTTATTGTAATCCAAGAATTTATTCTTTTTGGTCCTGTTCATGTTTGATTTGTCTTTACTATCTGCAAATACGATGTATTTTATAGTTATAGTAGTTCAACATGATTAAATGCATTTTAACATACAGATTAATGCATTTGAAGGCACATTGGTGATTAACAAATATTTTTTTCTCTCTGTACATTTAACTACATATTAGCTCACTCGTAGCTACTAATATCAGATAAAATCCTCATTAAGATAAAGTCAGTTTGTAGTTTTAATCCAAGTTAGCAGCTTTGAGTAAACTTTCCCTCTGGGCCATCTCTTCTTGTTGTCTAACAAAACTGCAGACTGTTTTTTTCATCATCTGACTGATAGTGTCTATTATTCACTCTATCAAGCATCAGTAACTTTTGAGTGTGTAAAAGTGAAAATTAGTTACCATGAGACATGAGTGTGTAAAAGTGACACTTAGTTATCATGAGACAATAATGCAATTATTTTATATTTTCATGGAGAGTATGTAGCTTGTTTGTGCAGCACTTTTTCCCAAAAAGCTGAGAAGTAAGAATTGGCAGATGAAGTCACTAAGCCACTTTCCATCATATTCAAGAAATTGTGGCAGTCTAGAGAGGTTCCCACCGATTGGAAAAGGGGAAGTATAACCCCCATCTTCAAAAAGGGGAAAAAGGAAGATCCAGGGAACTATAGGCCCATCATTCTTACCTTTGTGCCTGGCAAGATAATGGAGCAGATCCTCCTGGAAAAGCCGCTAGGACACATGGATATAGAGGAGGTGATTGGTGGCAGCCAACATGGCTTCACCAAAGGCAAATCATGTCTGACAAACTTGGTAGCCTTCTATGATGGTGTTACAGTGTCAGTGGATAAAGGAAATGCAACTGATGTCATCTACCTGGACTTGTGCAAAGCATTTGTCATTGTCCTACACAACATCTTTGTTTCTAAACTGATAGGATATGGGTTTGATGAATGGACCACTCGATGGACAAGGAATTGGCCAGATGGTCACGCTCAAAGAGTTGTGATCAGCGGCTCAGTGTCCAAGTGGAGACCAGTGACGAGTGGTGTCCCACAAGGATCGGTACTGGGACCAGTGTTAACATCTTTGTTGGTAACATGGACAATGGGATAGAGAGCACCCTCAGCAAGTTTGCCGACGACACCAAACTCTATGGAGTGGTTGACACGCTGAAGTGAATGGATGCCATCCAGAGAGACCTTGACAGGCTTGAGACGTAGGCTCAGACCAACCTCATGAAGTTCAACAAGGCCAAGTGTAAGGTCCTGCACCTGGATTGAGGCAATCTCAAGCACAAATATGGGCTAGGCAGAGAGCAAACTGGGAGCAGCCCTGAGGAGAAGGACTTGAGTGTGTTAGTTGACAAGAGGCTCAACATGAGCTGTCAGTGTGCACTTGCAGCCCAGAAAGCCAATCGTGTCCTGGGCTGCATCAAGAGGTGCGTGGCCAGCAGGTCGAGGGAGGTGATTCTCCCTCTCTACTCCACTCTCGTGAGACCCCACCTGGAGTACTGTGTATAGTTCTGGAGCCCACAGCACAAGAAAGATATGGACGTTCTGGAGCGTGTCTAGAGAAAGGCCACAAGTATGATTAGAGGGCTGGAGCACCTCTACTATGAGTCCAGGCTGAGGGAGCTGGGGTTATTCATCTTACAGAAGAGATGGCTCTGGGGTGACATAATAGCAGCCTTCCAATACATGAAAGGGGCCTACAGGAAAGCTGGAGAAGGGCTTTTTACAAGGGCCTGTAGTGATAGAACAAGGGGCAATGGCCTGAAACTGCAGGATGGTAGATTTAGATTAGATATAAAGAAAAAATTCTTCACCATGAGAGTGATGAAGCACCAGAACAGGTTGTCCAAGGAGGTCATGGATGCCCCATCCCTGGAAGCGTTCCAGGCCAGGTTGGATGGGGCTTTGAGCAACCTGATCTAGTGGGAGAGAGGTGTCCCTGCCCACAGCAGGAGGGGGCTGGAACTAGATGATCTTCAAGGTCCCTTCCAACTTCAACCATTCTATGATTCTATGATAATTTTGTAAAGGAGTTCAACTTTGACTCATTTAGGTATTCAAGCTTTCTATTAAGGCAGGTTCTTAATCTTCATTGGCTCGTAGCGCCTTGTTCACTGGCAGGATTTTATGAACACATAATTACAAACTATAAAAAGTCCTGATGTGGATAAGGCAGCTGTAGTTTTCATAGATACTGAGTCATTACGATTGGATTTCAGGTTGATGAGGGCTTCTTGTATAATGTTGGTTACTTATGGATGATGGATTTGAGAGGACTAAGTACAATTCAGTCTGTTTTTTAAAAAATATTGGAGAATGCTTAAATGCCCTGAGGTGTCTGCTGGAGGTCAGGTTGTGCATCACTCTGATTTAGGCCCCACACTGCAGAATTCCAATTACAGGATCCAAGTGAGGGCCATATCCCCATAGGTGATCTGTGAGGATGGATGAAGCTGTAGGGTCAGTCCCTTCCAGCTCCAGGTAACAGCCAGGTTAGGCCTTGACAGAAGGGCACTAAACGAGGATAACCTTTGATGCTTCATCTAAGAGCTTTCAGTGACAATGTCAAAGTTCAAATTTTTTTTTCATAGACTCACAGAACATTTTTCACTGGAAGAGCACTTCAAGATCATTGAGTCCAAACTTTGTCCTAGTCTTACCAACACCACTAAACCATGTTCCTCAGCACAGCATCTACCTGTCTCTTAAACACCTCCAGGGATGGTGACTCAACCACCTCCCTGGGCAGGCTGTTCCAATGGCTGACAACCCTTTCAGTAAAGAAATTCTTCTTAATATCAACCTGAACCTCCCCTGGCGCAACTTTGGGCCATTTCCCCTTGTCCCATCACTTGCCACAAGGGAGAACAGACCAACTCCCTCCTCTCTACAACCTCCTTTCAAGTAGTTGTAGAGAGCGATAAGGTCTCCCCTCAGCCTCCTCTTTTCCAAGCTAAACAGCCTCAGATCCCTAAGCCGTTCCTCATATGACACATGCTCCAAATCCTTTCCTAGGTTTGGTAGCCCACCTCTGTACCCTCTGCAGCACCTCAGTGTCCGTCTTGTAGTTAGGAGAAGAGGGTCCCTTCAGAGAGCCGGCCAAGTTAACGACCATCACACCAATATGGCTACAGATCGTCCTCTCTTTATTGCTCCGGACAGCTCAATCTATACAGTTCAGCAGTGTCCCCGCGCCTGCCCCTTCACCGAGTTGGTCGGTTACAGGTTTACACGCGCCAGCGTTTTATTGGGCAGTGCCATTCCACTATGCAAGCGGCTATCACCCCCTCTTCTCCCCCCGGGGCCAGCACCTCCCGCCAAGCATCTCGCAAAGCTCTCACAAAACAGATAAAACCTCCTCCTCCCTGTGTTCCAAGGCAGCTTCAAGGACAGAGCCTCTGTTTAGGCCTACACTGGGTTGTCCACACTTTTAAAGTTATACCGCACCTCTGCTCCACAAGAAATTCCTCTACATATCCCCCTTTTTCTTTTTGGACAACCCAGGCTTCATCCGCTAGCTTGCTTATCATTTTCTTGATTATATTTATCAAACAACTAAACATAACTAAGCCTATAACAATTAAAACTGCAATAACCAAAAATGTCTTAACTAAACTCTTAATTCATCCTGTCAAAGTTCTCACACCCATCACCCTAAATCGTACTTTGATCCTTAATCACACACTTCTAACAAAGCAAAAGGCAGCTGGTTTCCCTGCCTTGCTTTTAGCTAAAGAAAGATCACTCTGCTGGTTAGTACATAAACCTTAACACCTACTATGTGGCTTTGATTACACAACCAATATAAGCTTCATTGTTAGTCACACAAAGAGGATACATATTAATACAACAGGTAACATTGAGAACAGTCACATTTTCCCATAATTGCTCTGCCATCAGCCGTAAGCATCTTCTGCCAGTCCAATCCATATCGTCGTTGGTAATCGGTACCTCAGGGTCCCATCACGTCACTGGGCGAAACAACGGGTTCAACAGGCAGTCCCAGTGCACAGTCGTGTTGCTGCTGTGCTGTTGAAGTGACAGGATGCTGCACAGCCGCATCATGCAGGATCATGCGGTTCCCAGGTCCCTTGTCCGTTATTAATAATAACAGGACACGCAATCGAACTGGCTGCTTCCCAATCTCCCTCTGTTATAGCGTCTCTGATGACACCGCTCCATCGCTGTTGCAAAGGATCCTTTATGGTTCAAGCTTGAAAATCAGGCTTGAGTGAGGGAGCTGATGGTAATGGGGGAGCTGAACTGGTTTAAGGGTTTCTTCTGTTTCTTGCTGTCTAGTTGATAATTCAGCGAGTTTGTTCAGCATCTCTTTCAGGGGTTCATCCTGATCTTCCTTCTTCCCCCCCCTCCTTTTTTTTTTTTTTTTTTTTTTTTTTTTTTTTTATTAGCTCAAGTATTACTTCAATCACGCTGCTATCACACAGGGAGAGCAGAATTTCCCAGGTCTGTTTTGATCGTACTCTCCCGTTCACTCCCATGCACATCTGGTGTACAAGAAGCGTCTTATCTTCATTCTCACGGTCAAGCTCTCAACATGAGCTGTACCTGGCTGGTCAGGGTCTCTTTTCATAATTAGCAAGCAAGAGTTATGCACTTGTTTGGAAAAGAGCTCAGCTCAAGGACGAAAGTCTTAATTCTGCAACGCAGTGCAGTTTCTCCTTTTTCTTTTTTTTTTTTTTTTTTTTTTCTTCCACCCAGTCGGGACGAGCAGGGAGTTTCTTCCTTTGCCTTTTTCCTTTCCTGCCCTCCCCCCAACGCTTCGATCGCTGCCGCAGCAACTTTTTTTTCTGCTTGCATAATTTCTAGAGTGCGTATTACGGTTTTCCAAAACGTTCCTAGTTCTTTCACTTCCTTTCCTTCTGTTCCTCCCTCTAGAGTACAGTCCCACAAAAAGTCTCCTACTTCACGCCATTCCGTGGAACTAAAGATTAATGGCGGGTCGTTCATTTTCTCCCGTTTCCAAGCCCATGGGGCTAATACGTCTCGCTCCTTTACTTTTCCTCCTCTCTTAGAGAGTATACTAAGGAGGCGAGTTGCCGCGTCCGTTTCCATCGCGGTCTTACCTTGGCAGGGGCTTGATCAGCTGCTCAAGCTCTGGTCTCCGGTGCCCTTTTGGTCACACTCGGAACTCTCCTGCCTCCAGCTCTCCGGCTCCCAAATCGGCTCACGTCCGATGCTTCGGAGTCTTCCCACATTTAAGCAATCCGCATTTAAGCGTCCATAGAGGGTGCCTTGTTCAGGCGCCAGATGAAGAGGGTCCCTTCAGAGAGCCGGCCAAGTTAACGACCATCACACCAATATGGCTACAGATCGTCCTCTCTTTATTGCTCCGGACAGCTCAATCTATACAGTTCAGCAGTGTCCCCGCGCCTGCCCCTTCACCGAGTTGGTCGGTTACAGGTTTACACGCGCCAGCGTTTTATTGGGCAGTGCCATTCCACTATGCAAGCGGCTATCACCCCCTCTTCTCCCCCCGGGGCCAGCACCTCCCGCCAAGCATCTCGCAAAGCTCTCACAAAACAGATAAAACCTCCTCCTCCCTGTGTTCCAAGGCAGCTTCAAGGACAGAGCCTCTGTTTAGGCCTACGCTGGGTTGTCCACACTTTTAAAGTTATACCGCACCTCTGCTCCACAAGAAATTCCTCTACAGTTAGGGGCCCAAAACTGGACACAGTACTCAAGGTGGAGCCTCACCAAAGCTGAGTAGAGAGGAATGATCACCTCCCTGCTTCTGCTGACAACACCATTCATGATCCAGGCCTGGATGCTGATGGCCTTCTTGGCCACTTGGGCACACTGCTGGCTCATGTTCAGCCAACTGTCCATCAACACTCTTAATTCCCTCTCCTCCTGGCAGCTCTCCAGCCACTCCTCCCCAAGCCTGTAATGCTGCTGGGGGTTGTTGTGGCGGTGCAGGACCTGGCCTTATTGAAACTCATGTGATTGGCCTTGGCCCAGACATCCAGCCTGTCTAGATACCTCTGTAGAGCCTCCCTACCCTCAGGCAGATTGACACTTCCACCCAGCTTGGTGTCATCTGCAAACTTACTAAGGGTGCACTCTATCTCCTGGTCCAAATCATTGATGAAAATGTTAAACAGGACTGGGCCCAGTACTAAGCTCTGGGGGACACCACTCGTGATCGGCTGTCAGCTGGATTTGACTCCATTGACTGTAACTCTTTAGACTCATTCATTTAAGCAGCTTTTTACCCAGCGAAGTGTATGCCCATCCAAGCCAAGAGCAGTCAATTTCTCTAGGAGAATGCTGTGGGCAACAGTGTCAAATGCCTTACTAAAGTCAAGGCAGGCAACATCCACAGCCTTTCCTTCAGCCAGCCAGCAGGTCACCCTGTCATAGAAGGAGATCAGGTTTGTTAAACAGAACCTGCCCTTCCTAAACCCGTGCTGACTGGGTCTAATCACATGGTTGTCCTGCATGTGCTGCATAATGGAACTCAGGATGATCTGCTCCATCAGCTTCCCTGGTAACACATGAGTCAAAACCTCTGTGTTGCTTGCAAGATGCAGTTGCAGTAGTGGTTAGCTTTTTAATCATAAACTGAGGAAAATAACTTTTATGTTTTGCAGTCCTGTTATAATTTCAGTGTATTACTGAGGAGAAAATAGTGCTGAAATATTGAAAGGTGCCTGCTTACCTACACGAAACGAATTTGAAAATTTGATGCCTATTTATGAGGATTTTTATTTATGATGCCTATTTATTCATGGATTCTGTGGTGCCCATAGATTAAATCTCCTGGTATGTTAGTGGCTTAGATGAAAACTTCTTCAATACTGAAAGTGCTGCTTGAAAGGCAATTTGAGACATTTTACTGGCGAAAGTTTATTGGCTCACAGTCTAAAAATGAGTCAGCTCTATTAACAACTGCTCTTGAATTTATCTGCTAAAAGTTGGTATTTCATTTAGAGAAAGCCACAGTTTAGATAGTAAAGTATGTAAACTCTTTTAGAAGACAATGGCCTGGAAACTGGCTTACTGTCATCACAGATAAGTAATGTTTATGCAGGCAATTGAGGCCTCTGATCTGTGAGGTACTCTGAAACCTTTAAAAAACAGCCAACCGACTACATAATATAATATAGTCTAATTTTTCCCTCTCCATTTCTCTTCTTTAAGGCAGAAAAATTGCATGGGTTTCTGAACAAATTTTAATCAACTTCTGATTTAGTTATTTCAATGAAATTTTGCATTCAGAGCGTCAGCAGAAACATGATTTAAGCCTATACAATAAATTAAGGTGTAACGTAATGATATTCTGACTGTTTTCTTTCCTAATACTTATATTAAAATTGCTTGAAGTTTGCCTGCTGAATAGATTAGAGATGGGTTCTTTTGCACTCATCTACTGGCATCTCAGTACTTTGTCAATATGATCTCTATGACTTGCTACATTCCTGGTCTGCCAAGCATATTTCTTTCTTTAAGACCTAGTTTCTAGCATGTATCACATTTGCAGGTTTTCATAAGATACTTTTCCTGTTTTCTAGCTGTGCTTGTGTTCAGCCACAGGTCAGATTGCAGAAAAAAAGTAGTGGAGTTTTTCTGTATTTTTCTTTTCTTGGTAGCATCAATCCATTCTTTCTTAAACTGCTATGGAGTTGGGATGAAAAGCTAGGGTACCAGATTTTTATTTTTATTTTTTTTAAATGAGCTCCACAACAAGGAATAGAGGGAGAGGAGATGGAAAAAAGATGAAATAGTTAGAATGGAAACATCTTCTAATCTCACAGCATGATCAAAGAGATTTTTTGCTATGTCTGAACTATGGTGGCGTATCCTGGTCCCTTGATTGTCCAGACTCAGTGATCGCTGGAAAATGCTCCCACTCTGTTTCTCCTGGACGGCTTAGTTTCCTTTCTCTGTAGTCAAATTTGGAGGGTCAGAGAACTTACTCATGACTTGGGTCTTGCTGCAGGGTAGAACCATGGGGCATCTGGAATGCGCACCTAGAACTGCAGTTTTGGAGATACTTTTGGGTACCACAGGTAGTTGTGTGGGCAGCAGACTGCTTGGTTATAGAATAACATTCAATATCCTTTCTTTCAAATACTATTATTCAGTTCAATGCCAAGAAGAAGAGACAGGGGGAAGCAATAAGAAAGTTGTGAGTTTTGTTTTTAAGGAAAGGGGAAGTTGGAAATATGCTTGGGGAAGAACAGGAAGATGGAACAAATTTAGATTTATGTGCAGTAATGTGCATTCAGATAAAGGACCTTTAGATTAAAAGTTGAAAGGGGAAGAGTTCTGCCGTGGAATGACCTATGTCTTGAGGTATGTATAACACAAAGCTAAAGTGTACCTCTAAGCTCTCTCATAACTATAATCAGCACACTCACCAAAGAATTTGGTCCTGTATTTTTATTTTATTGCAATACAGTTCAGACGTAGGGAGAACAAAAAAAAAAGCTTTCTATTTTGATAGATAGGGATGCTCTGTTATAGTTGTATTTGCAACAAAACTTTGCCTGTAAAAAATTAGTTATTTCCATGACTCATCTTGAAGGAAAAAAAAAAATTCCCAGTACAATTCCTATTTTCTTTTAGTTTTTGGGGCTTTAAAAAAAATTGGTCCATGTTAGGCAAAAAGGTGCTCGGGTCCAAGCTAGATTGTTGCTTACTAGTAAGTTGAACAGGAGATTGGTTTATTCACCACCTCTGAATATTAGGGTGGGGTACCTAGGCTTGACTATCCAAAAAAGGCTGCTAAATATTTCCATGCTTCTGCTTCCCATACTGCAGGCGGTAATGTTTGCTCACCCTTGTAAAGTCATTTGAGGTCTTTTATCTATGACAGTGCAAGTAGTAATGCTGAACTGAGAAGGAAAAAAAAAAGCCTTAGACGCATAGTATTTCATTAAAAAAAAAAAAGATTCTGACTTTATTTGCATAGCCAAATGCTTTATTTCTGTACATGTCTGCTAGAAATCCCTGTATAATATTGTCAAGTAATGAAATCTAAAGACACTATGGATTATTGTTTTGGTATATATGCAATGTTCAATGTAAAGTGGTTTCATGCAGAGAACTGAAATGAGACACAGATGATTCATTTACACATTTATTTACTATCCTGCTTATTCTATCAGACTGAAATGGAGAACAATGCATTCATTTTACAGACATTTGACATAAATTAAACAGATATTTTGATGTTGAACAATTGTACAGACTACAACATGCATATTAATATGTAGATTGGTGCAGAAATATTTAGTTGATCAGCAAAATCTAATATGACAAAAATAATCACATTTCCTTTTTTATGAAGTTAAAATGCAGCTGATATGGAGACATTGATACGAATACCACTAAATGTGAGAAGTTATTAGTCTAATGGAATCTGATGGTTAGCTGAAAAAATAAAGCTATTTTCAAACAGTCTTATCTACAAAGAGAAATTAAAATGTTTCTAACAAATACAATAATAATGAAAAAAGCATGTTTGATGCAATTACCGTTGCAAAATGCCCTATTATTCCCCTGCCCCACCCCCAAATACAAACAACGCATGAAGCAAAAGCAGCATATTCTCCCACAAAATGTCTGGGGCATTTTGTAAAGGCAGATGAATGCAATTAGACAAGACTTATCACATATGCTTTTATCTCCTAGTGACAGTTCTTTAAAGAAAGGTATGTTGTTCATATAGCATCGTATGATGAAATGTTGCTCATTCTGTAAAATTGAACAATAGTGAAGACACTGCTATCGCGCCAAGAGAACTTGAAAAAATACTGTTGTGCTTTGTTTTGTTTGCAGCATTCAGAGCATTCACAGAGGAATACAAAGTAAAGTTCATTAAACTCAATGAAACTAATAATAGTCATGCTACTGTACCTATGAAACTAACACAGTAATAACTTATAAACATGAATTAGTACATATTTTTAGTTGATATTTACAGTGATCTTAAAGCAATAGGCTATGTATTCAGCTCTCAGATTCTTTATACACTAATCCCTCCGTGTTTCAGTTTATCAGCATGGCTCCTTCAACTTTGGAAAGAGTTACGTAGGTAAAACTCTGCATAACTCTTTGAAAATTTAGAGGTATAAAACCAGAACTCTGCATCCTAGCAGAAGTACCCATGAATGTCCCCTACAGTGCTTTCTTTTCATTTTTGTTTCATTTTTGTAATGTGTTAGAAACTGTGCCTTTTGCCTAAAGCTATAATATATTGCTCCGTCCTTCAGTTTTATACAGGCAGAATTCCCATTGGCTTTCTGCTTAAGGACTTAAGAACAGGCATAAATGTTTTGTATTCTGAACCTCCATGGAGAGGTGCTATCTGAGCAAACTTAGAGCAAAAATATCAGTATAAGACATGTGTCCTTCACCTTGAAATTGTTAAGAAAAGTAAGGTAAGGAATAGGGTTTTTGTTTCTTGTGTTACCTTTTACAAGGTATGTTGTAGACATCAGAGCAATTAAGCACACGATCAAAACCCTACTAGGCCCACAATTTAAGTAAATTTCAACTTATGATCCAAATGGAAAGATATCTGGGCATGGCAGATCGGCACAAAAGACTCAGGCTGGGTTTCTATTCCTTCATCACTGCTTATCCATTTGCACAGCCATTTGATTTTATTCATGCCAGTATAAACTAGAGTCACTGTTCAGTGAAACAGGTCTTACAGTCAGTTTGATCATTCCACTGATTTAGTGATTTTGGAGTGAGAGTTGATGTAGGGCTGTCTGTACTGTCTTAATCAAATGTAACACCAACTTTAGATTAAACTGACTGTAGAAATGTGCAGTATTTGAGGGTATGGTCCAAACTGCAAACCACAGTTGTTTAAAGGTTGTCAAGAATCTATTGTTTAGATGATTCCACCTGAGTTAAGTTGGAGAACATACTAGGGACAGTTTCATCTTTGTCTATATATTGCTCTTTTTATGCAGTATCACTGCTGACAATGGCAAAATTTGCTTGAGTAAGGGATTTAGCCAAGACTACATGGACTGCAGGTAATAACTGTGGTAGAGATAGTCTATGTCTACACTAGCAAGTAGTACAATGCAACAGAAGCAAGTTCGCTGAGGAAACCAGTTTGCACTTAAAATTCACACTATGTGTATCAGGGCAACTTTGGACTAACTCTTGTTTGGTGCCAAGGCTTGAGCACTTTGTACTGGTTGAAGCACACAAGTTACTCTCATGGAACAAGTTCAGCTTCACCTAAAAGTAATCCACTTTGCATTGTCCAGAATCACTCTGTGATGCGAACCAAAGCATGAGAAGCAGGGATAGTGGAGAGATTCCTGTCAGGAGAGCACCCCCAGTTTCTACTAAGATACCAGTGTAAATGTAGCTGTATACTTCCAGATTTAGAAATGTACACTGCTCCTGCTGCTGTTAAATATGTATTTAAATACTTATTTGAGGTAAAAAATTAACCTAATGAAATTAATTGCTCTGAGATTCAGGGTTTACATTAACCATAAAATTACAGTTAATGTAGGTAATGACATGTCACTGTTCTTTTTGGTTCATAGGTATAATTAGGATAATCTTTTTGAATTAAATGTTAGCTAGTAGCATGTTCTTTAGCTACTTTTAGTTAAAAAGAGCAATAAATACCTGTGTGCTACTTCCTTGTTCTACAATGGGATCCATCGGGATCTGTGTTAGGTGTTATAGAAGAAAGTTAAATAGCAATCAATAATAATATAGAACTATAAGGTATCACTGCTGTTTTGGAAGAGATCTCCATTGCACTAAGGGATAATATTTCTTAATATCATAACCCAATATTTAAAAAAATATTATTTAAACTTGCAACAGAACAAAGATAAGTATGTTACTCCACCTGCAGATGCCACAGGATGCGTGATTACTGAACAAGAAACCACTGCATGATGCCAAGTCTCTGTCTGCCTTGAGTTCCCTTTCTTCATTAAGGAAACTGACTGATAGAATAGCTGTGAAGGACTTAGCTCCCAGAACACCTGATCTGTTTTAGAACATGAAAGCATTTCAGCTGGAGTTTAAACTGGGTACCACTAAAAATGTATTGGACAAGAGACAAATATTCATACGTAATACTGATGACTCTCCTAATAGCATTTAGCAGTCAACTGCTTTTACAAAAGGGGCTTTTATAAGCACTGAACAGATGCCCTGAAACATCTAGCAGTTTGAGGGTGAGACTGAAGGAGTCAGAGTATTTTAAAACTAGAAAATATGAAGTTGTGAGATGGTATGGCTGCAACAATAACAGAGAGAAGCAACACTCGGTGCTTCCTGCTCCTTGGTTCAAATGCAATAGAGTCCATCTGGACCTTTGTATCCGACTACCAAACTGCTTTCCTGATAAACAAGACACACCCATCATCTTGTTCAGTGGGTCACCTTCTAACGTCTCCCAAGAAGAAGAGAGGCTTGGTCTTTGGACAGCAATGGGAAGAAATCCAAAGATCAGCAAAGCTAAGAACACACAGTATCTTCTTTTTCAGGAAAGTCTGAGAAACAGCTACAGATCAGGTGTTCACGTAGCAGGCAAATGCATGGTAACATCACTTAAAACCTCAATAGAGACATGTTTGTTCTGGGATAAAAAATAAGACAGGGTAGAACTGGAATTAAATCTTTTGCTACTGGCATTTTTCTATATGAAGTGTGAACAAGGACTATTTTCTATATATTTTATTATACCTCTTGTTTATATAGTATAGTAAAACATGCCTTGTTTACTTACAGTTTTGTGCCTTTCTTCCCCCTTTGCTGTATTTGCATTTCTTGCTTGATCTGTGCTGGCTACTTTGAAAAAAACATATGTCTTGGATTTTTTTTTTCTGTTAAAATATGTTCTGTGTGATCAAAATGTTATACATTATTTTCTACCCAAATGATTCCTAAATTATATGAATTAAAAAACCCAGTCAGGTAAGCCCTGGACAGTTTTACCAGGTTGACTGTATTTGCAGTAGGGCTTGAAAAAGACAACTGGCTTTTGTACTGGACTGTGATTTAGAGATGAGGTTGAAGGAGTTAAATATTTTGAAGGTAAAAATTGTTTCAAACAGATCTAAGGAAACAATAGCTCAGTCTACATATAGGGAAAGAGATCTAATTTAAAAAGAACTAGTCAGTTTTCAGGAAATAAAAACATGTTGCCCAGTGTTACCTGTTAGGAAAAGCCAGCTGTCACTTAGGCAAAAATACAATTTTCTGTACACACTTTTGATTATTGTGTTAAAAAGTGCTTCAAGTCCGTTGCTCTAGTGTTAGATCAGGTATCACCTCTCTAACATCACTAATGTTTGAATTTTGAGACCAGTTTTGAAGTGAGGACACAGTGCATTAGATTGCTGCATTAGCACAGAGGCTCCTATGTTCTAAACAATGAAGCATTAAAAGGCCTTTTGTGTTTTTATTTAAAAAAGCGTATTTTATATAAATTCTGTAGTGCAATAACTTCCTACACCATGTTACATTCTTTACGTTATATGCTTCCCCTGTAAACAGCTTTCCTGTATGAACTTCCTTTGCAGTTTGTGCGATATATTATTCCCCCCACCCTCGATTTGGATTAATGTGACTATTTATTCAAAAATTTTTCAGATTACTCTGTGAACATCTTCTAAATGTTTACATTTGGTTTCATCATTGAAAAGGAATTAAAACTTTGATTCAGGATTCTGCAGTTAGTACAAAATATTAAAAATATATTGATTGCAAAGCTATCTCCCTGAACAATCTTCATTTTCCAGTGATACAAAGAGTCAGACCCCTTTCAGGTACACAGGGGAGTCACTTCATCCTAAGACTCCCTAAGATGTTTTGAAATTCCACAGCTGTTGGAAACTGACTCCGGAAGTCAAAAACAATCCTCCCCTTACCGTGCTGAATGGGTACTAAGTCTGAAATGGCTTCAAAGTTTTAGAAAAACAGAAAAATATACTCAGGTAATTTTGCATAATTTGCTACATAGCAATTCTTGATGAACGATGTGATACTGGCTGCTCTTCTTACACCCGCTGTACTGGAATGAAAGTTAGGTCCAGTCCTGAAACTGCTCAAGTAAATATTTTAATCATGAATTATGAGCCAGGTATTCAGGAGTGGATCTCGTGTATTCAGTCATGACTGGAAAAAACAAATGTCTAAACCTGTGGTTCTGGAAATAATATTCAGCATAGTCAAAAAATATATAATGAAATTATACCAAAAGCACTTCTAAAGCTTGATCCTTTTGCTTCCAAGATTTCAAAAAAGTACAACATCTGTTAATAAAGAGAATTGCATTTCTTTTGCTTATACAATTTCAAAATAGATGTGCTTCTCTGAAAACATTTAAAATATGACAATCAATAAGGGCCTGGTCTTCTCATCTGATTTATATAGTTAAAGCTTCTCTTGATTTTTGTCAAGAGAGAGAGAGACTCCCACCATCCACATTTCTATTTCAGTCAGTCCCCTTTTCTGTCAGGCTCCCATTGGTTTCAGGGGAAGTTTATCTGCACAAGAATTGAGGCTCGATTTTACCACTGTTGAATTGTTAACTTTAATTTAATTGTTAATTTTAATAGGGCAGAATCAGGTTTGCATGAAGTTAAGCTCACGAGAGCTTAAGGAATCAAATCTCTGCTCCTGCAATGCATTCCCTATGGCTGGACTCTTCCCTTCCTGCCAAATGGCACAGATCTGAGGAGGCTTTTCCAAAGTGTAAAGGTCACCTGGGAGAAAAAGCACACGGAACACAACACAGACCTCAGTCTTGCCAGAACAACATCATTGTCTTGAATGGGATTTTCCTGTGAATCCAGAGGATGGGTTCAGGTTCCATTTGGACTGAATTTGATCTTCATTAGTTCACTAGGATGTAAAGGCAGATCAAAGAGGCCCATGTGATTTCATAAAACTGCACATAGAAAATACAGACCAACACTTTATGCGTATAAAAATTGACTGAAATTTAGTTTTAGTCACTGAAAATACCTAGGAACTAAAAAATAAAAATAAATATAGAAGATTAATGACTATAAAATACTCTAGAGCTACGTTCTGGAACACTGAAACACAACGTGATTGAAAAGTGTTAAGCAGAATGTCACATAAATAGGTAAAACTGAATGTAGCAAGTTGCAATGAATTGCAAGTAAGGACAAAAAAAAAATGTATTTTATTTTGAGAATTAATGACCAGACATCGTTTGGAAAAAATAACATGATATTCTCAGTTTTTCAAATGACTGAAGAGACACTTCAGTGATATCTTGCTATTGGAATCAGAAAAATTATGGAAATACAGAAAACTATTTTTTAAAAAAACCCCAAAGGATTGTGCTGTGATCATTGTTTGGCCCAGCTACCAGAATCTGTATTTTGGGGCTTTTCAAACTTGCCTGTTTTCCATGGGACTGGCTTGAGTGAGGTCTGTGGCAGCAGCTCTGCTGTTTCAAGCAGAGGGCAATGTTGCAACAGAAATGCTCACTCTTTTACATTAAATGCATTGGGTGCCTGATTTTCACTCATTTAAGTGACAGAAAATGACATGAGTAAAAATTAATCTAAGCCCACTATGGGAAGTACAAGCCTGCTGTTATAAACTCCAGTTGCTTGGTCTAAAGTGCTTTTAAGGCTTCTGTTCTCACTGTCTCAGTGTCTTTGCAGTGCTTGCTGTTACAGCGCTGCCCTGGAAGAAGCATTCACTCCCTTCTGTGCATGGGGAAGTGAGAAGCCCAATCTCTGGCAACAAGGCCGTGGAGCAGCAGGGAACTGATACTAGAATTTCTAAATCCCTCCTCGGACTCTGAACTGCTGGACCCTCTGGCTATTAGCTTCAAGGCTGGACTGGTGCTCTTACAAAACTGTTGTAAGGGAGTATCCAATTTCAGCAGAAATTAGAGGACAGCAAAAAAATACCTGTATTCTGTTTTTCTAAAACAAAAGAAAAAAATGAAAAAAGAACATTCTGTAGGACATGCCTATGTAGCTGCATATTTTTGCTTATGATTAGGATTAATGAATTGAATAAACTTTTATGATTTAGGGAATTAAAGTGATCTATAGGTTTTTATATTATAGCATAGGAAGCTATTCGTGCTGGATAAAAAAGTAATAGCTTTTTTTCAGACAGTGTTTAGATGGGTAATAAAGGCTTTGGTTCAGCATCTTTCTTTTACAAAGCCGGAGAATATCAGAGAAACCAAAGATGCCTTGGCAGTTACAAATGGAATGAATGACGTTTCACTTTATTTAAGTATAGGGGAAAGCCTCTACTCCCTGTTGGAACAGCCATGGGAGGATGGGTTGAGGCAAAGGTGGTGAGTCAGGAGATTGTGTTCTGTCAGTCCAAATGACTGAACTGAAAAACACAGACAAGCTTGGGGGCATGGAAGACCTGGGGCAAGTCACACGTACTTGAAGCCTGTTTTTCCCAGCTGTATGATTTGTGATAATAAAAGGTACTATCTCTCCCTACAAAGCTTGTCTCTTATGTCCTTACACCCCAATAACTTCAACAACATTGCTGTTATTGAAGTATGGGCACTGCATGTAAAGGAAAGGGAAGGAGAGCTCAGAGATCATGTAGAAGCAAATATTAAATCAGAGGAAAAAAAGAATGTGGGTAGTATTTTTTTAATACCAAGTTAAAAGAAATATTCTAAGAGATTGAGAACTTTTGAATATGTCTATATAGCCATTTGGCACTATTTATTGCCACATAAAGAACCCTATTTTTTTTTAATTTTAAAATGGAACTTTTTTTTTCTTAGTTATGAAATGTTGGCAGTTTCTATAAAAATATCAAATGCTTCAAGTTCTGGTCATTAAATCTTTGCTTTTCCTCACAGGATCATTAATTAAACTGACAAATGCAATAACTAAAGTTATGCAAATAAAAAAGAAAACCATCATGATTTAGAGCACAGATAAACTAAAATACTGTAGTCATTAGTTAACAGATATGAGCTTTTTAACAGAAAGCAAGATATGTGAGACGCTTTAAGTAGAAGTTGCAATTTTGCAACATAAGTCTGTACAAAACCTCCAGGCAGCACGCTGTGAAGGAAGTACCTGTGTCCCAGGAAATGCTTTTTCCATAAATCCTTGTTAACAGTAGCTTTCCCCCGAACCCCAAACTATTTACAAATATATGCAGTTTGCAAGCTCAAAGCACCTTGTTTCACATCTTTATGAATGCATGCATTGACATTTCATCCTTTCATGTGCAAATTCTAAAATTCATTGTAACCAAGAGAACAAAAAAAGTTAAAAGAGTTCAAAATCTGTCTACAATCATAAGAGAAAGGATCAAAAATGTCAGATGTTGCAGAACACGGGCTCCTAACAGAGCTCTCTTTATTATTTTATTCACTGTTCTTGAGTCATTTTTTTTCCCTTTTTTTTTTGTTTGTTACAAAAAAAAAGCAGTCTTTTTTTGTTTTTAATTAAACAGTATTTAAACTAAACAACTCTTCATGCCATGCAAAAATAACATTTTATGCACTTTTTTGAGGCTTTCCATGTTTTAGTTCATAGGCATTACTAACTGTGTTTTAAGAAAAGGTATTTTATTGCTTTTGTAACTAGTCACATGCTAGTTTCACGTGTGGGACAGTAACCAGTTTCTCCTGGACTTGAGTGAATTTCTGGGGCAAATAAATGGTTTTCCATTTTGTGACCTTCTTGGTTACTGTCTTGCTTTACTTCACCCACAGCATGGTAAATGTCTTGAGTACAGTTGTGGCTCATGCTTTTGGGTGAAGAGCTGATCTGTGGCTCCTCTGTCAAATGGTTGCCATCACTGTGTTTATCCCCACAGCAATTTGTCTTGATATCCTGTTGTTTTTCATGTTTCATACCATGTAACTCCATAAACTCTTCTTCTTCTCCAGTGTCTATTTCAGTGAAGCTCCTCCTCTCTTTTGAAGGGAAAGTGAAAATCTTTTGTTTGGGAAAGAGAGGGGATGATTTTTTGGCTGCTCCCTGACAAAGTGCTGATGCGTCAGCACCAAGTAAGGGTCGTTCACCTTGGGGTGAATTTTCTTCTAGGAGAATGGTGCTGATGTGCTGAGGGGTGGCCTGGGTGAAGTCTGCGCCTGCCGTTACTGGCAGTGGCCTTGCAGTGCTCGGTGGAGTGTGTGGAGCACCACCTCTATTGTCTTTAAAATTAACTTTGAGGGATCTAGATTTTAATGGGTTGCTACCTTTCAGGGAACTTTTGGGGCTTTCCAGGGCAGTGTCAAAATGCAAATGACCACGCAGAACAGTTTGGGACCCACTGCCATCACTGAGAGCAGCTCTGTCGACTGGATTGTAGTCAAATGTGACATCAGTTGGAGAAAATATTCTGTCTTTTGTGAATGGTATAAACTGAGAACTTCTGACTCTTTGGTTATCTTCCAGGTTAGCAGCATCAGTTGGAAATCTCATTTGCAAGTGAGAGCCAGGAAATAGAGAAAGGGGAGATCTCTCTGTTTCCGTGAAGTCAGTCGCGCAGCTGGCAAAGCTGTCAATACTGGATGTGCTTCTCATGTCTGTTACGATGTCCGTAGGTCCAGTTGGCAACGGATCTCTCTGACCTGTAACTTCTTCCATTTCTATTTCTTCCTCATACACAGGTGGCTTTGCTGACTGGTCTTGATAGCCAGCATTAAGATTAGGCTGAGACTGAGTTTTAGTAATTTCATTATACAACATCTCCAGTTTCTGGGCACTGAGGTGCTGTGGGCTGGAGGATGCTGCGGCGTTGTTTAATTGCTCGTGGGAGTCTTGTTGACTAACTTCTTGGTATTTATTCTCATACGACTTGTTTGAACTTGTTTCGGACATCGTCCTTCTGGCCCATTTCCACCGGCTCGGGGACAGGTGGTTGTCATCAGGTGTCTCCTTTGGATTGGCTGCTTCTCCAGGCTTACTTGACTCTACCGCTACATCTATCATTTCCATGCTGCGAGCAAAGGCATCTTTCAGGTTCATGGAGACAATGCTTCCATTTCTTTTAGCTCGCTCCAGTGCTTCTCTCCTCTTAATTGCCTTCTCCTGTCTTTTCTGCTCTTTATAAAACTCTGAGAAATTGTTCACAATAATTGGTATGGGCAGGGCTATGACCAGCACTCCAGCGATACAGCAAAGTCCTCCAACTATTTTACCTAATAACGTCTTAGGATAGATGTCACCATATCCTACAGTAGTCATAGTGATTGTCGCCCACCAGAATGATGCAGGGATACTGGTAAACTTTGTAGCATCCTCATCCTTTTCAGCAAAGAATACAAGACTTGAAAATATCATTATTCCCATAGCTAAAAATAATATCAATAAGCCCAATTCATTGTAACTCCGTCTGAGCGTAAAACCTAAAGACTGAAGGCCTGTAGAATGTCTGGCGAGCTTAAGAATCCTTAGGATCCTCATAATACGAAATATCTGAACCACACGTCTGACGTTTTGGAACTGCAGGACACTTTTATTGGACTCCGTGAGGAAAATGGTGACATAGTACGGCAAGATAGCCAGTAAGTCAATGACATTTAATGGGCCTTTGAAGAATTTCCACTTATTTGGAGAGGACAGAAAACGTAAAAGGTACTCCATGGTAAACCAAGCAATACACACAGCTTCAACATGTGCTAGCTGAGGGTTGTCATTTGGCTGCCCAAATTCATCTATTTCTTGAAGCTCTGGCAGTGTGTTAAGAGACAAAGCAATAGTGGACAGTACGATGAACAGAATGGACACAATGGCCAAAATCTGTAAAACAAAATAAACAGTGTTTTGGTTAGACTGATACAACGTGTTTGTCAGGGTTTGCTTAAATCCTTTCACATGTGTGCATATGTCAGATAAACTCTGAATGGTGGGATCTGCTTTGGCTGCCGCATTCATTGTTTTGTTTTAATGTTTTGATTTTCACACAGAGAAAAAACATTAGCATCATCCTAGACATGGACAAAACCTGATGGTTTTACTACCTGTGGTAAGCCAATTCATTTCAGAAAGCAAGCCATGACAGGCCTTACAATTTTTTAATTACAATGGGAGGTGATATTTATTATTGCAAGCTGTCAAGTGAAGGATATAAAGTTCCTGCTAATGTGCAGAAAAGTATTAATTATCTGCATTAAGTGTAATTATGCAAAACTTTACATAATTCAGAAAAGTGACTGGGAAATAACTCCATGTAAACTGTCAGTTTAATACTATATAGTGCACACCTTCCTAGCCATGCATAAATTTATGAGCCAAAAGTGAAAGTTAAGAAAAATAAGCAAGAAGCATTGTTTAGAAGGCTAGTCCTGCCAAATAGTCCTGTCCAGACACAGTTCAGGTGCTACAAGAACTGAAGATATTGGCCTTGAATTAGGTTGAGAGCAAGATGTTAAAAAGTAAGCAGCAGTGTGAAGGTGAACCCAGTTTCTCATCATGATTAAAATGAGTAAGTAGACAAATGCTTCCTAGAAATAATGTTTCAGCTTCTGTCTCAGGAAATAGGTTTTCTGAAATATTTTGTCATTCATTTTGATAAAGTTCAGGCACCTCTGTACTTCACAGCCTTCCATTTTGTCTGGAATAGCCGGCCATTCTCATTTACAGAACCAGTATTATGAGAAAAGAAATGAATCTATCAGAGAACCTAATAGTTTTACTACAAAGCTGAGTTATTTATACTCAAAGGAAAATGGGCAGCTTTGAGATAGTTTTCAAAGTGTTAAAGTGATGCAAAATTTATTATAACATTTTATACGGAAAATATATTTCTTTGGTTAGAAGTCCTAAGTAAATCCAGGTTTCTATCAGAAATACTAAAATAAATTGTTTTTTGCTTCAAAGCTTAGTTTAAGCTCATTCATAAAAGCATTTGCTTTTATTCCTCAAAAATAATACTGTTAAATCTTTTTGGTGATGTTTGGTGTACTTCCAAGGACATTCTAAGCATCACAAAAACACTGTTGTACCCAAGAAGAGTGAAATGCAGCTAAGCAGAATGCAGGTGTGATAAGTATATGGACAGGAATTGGTCACAGTGTTGATAATGGCTCCACGGATGGAAAGGCCACCTCACTAACTTTTGAGAAAAAGAGAAGCAAACCTTTTTCAGTCTGGGGTTACTAAACACAAATTCAGCTCTCTAAGCACAAACTGGAATTGCTTATGATGTGAGGGTCTGTATTTGGTATCATAGAATCATAGAATGTTTTGGGTTGAAAGGGACCTTTAAAGCTCATCTAGTCCAACCCACCTGCAGTGAGCAGGGATAATTTTAACTAGATCAGGTTGCTCAGAGCCCCATCAAGCCTGACCTTGAACATCTCCAGGAATGGAGCCTCCACCACCTCTCTGGGCAACTTGTTCCAGTATTTCATCACCTTCATAGTAAAGAACTTTTTCCTAAATCTTGTCATCTTGCGTTTATCTAATCTAATAATCTTGTACTTATGTGCTATCTTTGGCCTTTTTCAGCTAATAATGGTAAAGAACAGGTGCAGCACCTTTCATGTTTTGAAGTATTTGAAACAGATTTGTAGCTCTGCCTACCAGAGCCATTTGTTTTGGAGGGGAAGTGGGCCATATTTATTGAAGGAATAAGATCCATCCATTTCTCCTCCTAAGTGAGTTGTGGACCATCAGTCTTCATCCTTCATACAAGCCATTCAGAAAGGATAGTCTGGTTAATCTAGCCTATTTAGGAAGGCTATACATTCTTTAAAACTCCCGCTACCCACAACAGCAAAAGAAGCCAATCTTAGTAAAGAATGAAGGCAATAGCACTGCATACCACAGACAGGGCTGATTAATGAAATTTTTGATGTCCTGTAGCTTGAACAGAGGCAGACAAAAGGCAATGCTGTTGGAGAGCACTTTGAAAGTTGCCTGTATCAGATTTCACTGTGAAAAAGTTTGAAGCTTAAGTAAGGTATACTAGATTCTCCACTTTACTGAAATCACTGTAAAATAACTAATACATGCTAGAATTCACTAACATACTAAAAAAACATAATTATGCTTTCAGAATTCAAAGAACAAGTAAACATGGCACAGGTCTGAATTGTTGAGCTTGCAGTTTCTGTCAAACTGATGGCTTCCTCATTGGTGCTGGTGTGAGAACATAAATAACAGTGTAGGGAAAAGCTGTATAATACAAGGACCCAATTACTTGACATGCATTGTTCTTAAAAAAGAAAATCAAGAGAATGTATCTGCCCAATTGTCATCAAACTGCTTTTAATTAGGAAAGGCCGGTATTTCACTCTGTCATAGAAATTTATATTATTCCTGAATGTTCACCAACATACAAAAGATCCTAGAAAAGAGGCGAGTCAATGCATTACCACCCCTTCTTACACTGTGTGCCAACGCTAAAACTCCATGCATTTTCTAGGTCTTGAACACAAAATTTTCCTGTCCAGAGTGGCCACCCAAAGTGTTTCATTTACAACAACCACCTATGTGTTTATTCCAGCCATTCATTCGTACGGGTAACATACAAGCCGGAACTCTGACAGCTATTTTAATAAAATATACAGAACAGCAGGCCTGGAATTTTTAGTGTTTTATATATATCATCTATAAGCCTGAGTCTGTTCTTGGTGAAAAAAATATGGCAAAGTATTTTGGTGTCTTTGTTATGTAATTAAAGTTGTGCATCCTTTCACACACAACATGTTTTAATTATTGCAATTGATTAGATTTTACAACTCATTAGGCAAAACATGTCATGGGATCACTAGGAAGAACAAGAGCAGCTATGAGAAAAAGAAGAAAAACAAAGGACTCCCTATTCTAAGTCTACATAATGAACACTTTGCAGATAGTATTACACTGGTAAATCCTCATAGAACAGATGTAGTTTATATTAACAGAAGGACCGAGGTTATAAGAAAGGCCTGTAGCAATCTGCTAGGCTAGCTATCCTGATACAGATAAGTAAAAAACCCACTGCTGACTGAATTTTTCCCAGCAACAACTCCTGTGCTCCTGGCGTGTTTCTGGAACTGTATTGTGGACTGAAATGCCTGGAAAATTTTGTGTACTCCAGGTAATCCATTTGTGACCACAGTTTGACTATATAATTCTTGACACAGTATTTTTAATCTGCATTTTAGAGTATAAAAAATACTCTGTTTAAACAACACCCTGTTTAAACAACAGATTCTGGAAGCTTATGTCATTTAGTTATGGTTCTACAAAAACAAAATAAAAATCAACTCCTATTAAACATTAAAAATATTTCTTTATAAATTGCAAAATGTTTCTGAAAGAATGGACATATTTAAATTTCTTTCTTATGGGCTGGATATGAGACACTTGAATCTGCTGCTGAAGCGATGCATAGTGAAACATGCCATGAATTAATGATGCACTCTTAACAGGCTGAATGTTATTTCTGATTTTGTGGGAGGCAAGGACCGCTAGTGATTGCCTGAAAATGTAGCAGTTTTCCAGTATTAGATTACCACTAAAAACTGGCTTTTTTTTTTTTTTTTCCCCTATACACCCATCGCATCACTCATTATTGCAATTGCTGTGAGGACTTCTGCACAGAATGAGCGTACAACTGAGGCAGAAAATAAAAGTGTAATGAAATAGGCTTCAAATTGCTCCTTGAAGTTCTGCAATGACTGATATTGAGAAAAGGCTTCCCACGTAACTGACGTGCCAGAGAAAAAAACTATACATTAGGTTCACACTAAAGTATAGCTGCTCAGGGAAAGTTCAGTTGAGCCATATCTAACAGTGAGTGCAGCATATTTGATTAATATAGTTTTCAATATATTATCAGGTAAAACTGTTTTAGCAATGTTGTTTCCCTAGTTTTTGTTACAGGATGGGATCTAGGGTAGGATCTGGACCGTTTAAATAACAGACAGCAGTATAGTCTCAATACTTTTCAAATCTCTAGCCCCCATAGGCATTGAAATTTACATATTATTTTTCTTCATTTAAATGTAAGACATTATTTTCAAATACAGTGCTCTAGCTCTGGCTTTAGAAAAAATTCAGAAAAAATAGTGATTGTTCAGCTTTTGAAAGACTTCTGGTAACAGTTTATGAAGAGCTGTACCATTTTTTTTCAGCACTTAGCTATGTATTCTTAAAAGCATCTGCTCTTGGGAAAGAGGTGTCCAGATGTAGATTTGGGCAGATAGATAGCTGGAGTTAGTCTAGGTTCTTCATGGAAACCTGAGAGCTACCAAGTGCTGTAGCCAGCAGGCCATGCAGTATCTTGCGTAAAAGTGTCCTTAGCCTGTAGCCCAGAGCTCCCAGCTTGCACCCAGAGAATCCACCAATTCAGCCACACTGGCAGAAGCAGGTCAGGTCATGGAGTTTTGATTTCTCTGGGGGAGTGAGCCCATGAAAGTTGGGAGACATATTTCTAGGCTTGATGGGAAGTTTATGGAAATCAGTTTAAATCAGCAGCATCCTTTACTGTCACCAGTGTTCATTCAGACTGTGATATTGAGTTTGCAACTGAATGAAACAAAAAGTTTTGCTCAGTAGGAGCACTATGTTGTATAAATATCTAAATCTGTGTGTCCTCTCTTCTTGACATCTGGGAGCAGCAAAGACAACACTACAAATTGAGCTGCCTTGCAACTATAAGCATTATCACCTGACAAATTTCAAGAGTAATCAGGACACCAGTCTGTAGGTATTTAGAGGAAGGGGCCATTATACTTTTCTTCAGCAGTGCGAAAGAGAAGCACATTTCTATGTTTGTACAAACGGGATAAGTAGAAGGATATTTTACTAACAAATAATAACACTTTTCATTACAGAAGCATGGCTCTGCCTTCAGCAACTGCCACTGCTGTTCCTTGCTAGAGACACTGCAGAACAAGGTAATGAGACAGCATCTCTCTCCCTGGTCTCTTCATTGTCTCCACATCTTCATTGTGTCCCTGGAACTTCCCAATTACAAACATCACCTCTTGCCTTTGGTCCATGATTCTATATAGTGCTGCTCTGAAGAGAGGACTGTATTCATCTCACACCTGCTTGCTGGCAAGTCTGCACTCAAAACATGTACTGATGTGTCACAGCTCACATCATGAACAGCCTGGCAGACTTCAAAGTCTATCACCTGAGGTTTCAGAAGGCCACACTGAAAAAGTTTGACAAAGAAGCAAGACATTAGTTACTGATAGCAGGGTGTGGCCCTTACTGGCTAATGCTCTTGATTAACATAAGGTCCTTGGCCAGGGGACATGGAAAAGGATCCAAAAAGGGACAAACTGTACTTGGATTTGGTCCAAACTAGAATAAGATGGAGTTATGGAAAGCTTTCAGCGTGCTGTTCTAGTAAATCTTGATAATTCTGCAATGTTGAAAATTACATGAGAATAGAGGTATTGTATGTTTGCAGATACACCTTGTCTTAAATTATGGAAAAAATCTTTGCCAGTTACTCAAATTCGTCTAGGTACCAATTTAAAATGTTCCTGAAACTATTGCTGAGAAATATATAAGACACCAGCCTCCAGTCAGGTCAGGTACTCTGACCTCAGCCTCTGCTTTGTCATTATTTGAGCTGACTTGGTACTTGCAAGAGTGAAGACAATAGAATTTCATGATATAGTAAGAAAGAAGTTATGTTACTCTGTCATAAAGTCTGAAAACAGACAAGTGGAAGACTGCCACTGCTTATGCATATCTACCCTTTCTGAGTACTCTTTTCACCTCTTTTTACCTCTCTAGAATAACTTCTGACTGCAGACTCCTGGCACAGGTCTGACAGCTCCACATCGAATACAATGTTTAATTTGTGAAAAATAAGATGGGGGAGAGGGGAATAATTTAATAGAATAACATAAATTTAGTTCATCTTACAGCTCTATCACAGTTGCCCTTTCAGGAACACATCTGATAATGGCTCTGACAGCACATGTGATCACTGAACAGCTTCTCTCTTATTCTCTTGATCTCCTTCCCTGATGACGTTATTTAAAGTCTGACCTTTCATTTCCATTTTTTCCTACATTATTATTATTAATAATTTTAAGGACTCAATTTGAATCTTCTTCCTCCTTTATATTCATTAAACTTGACTAACCTCCATATATGAAGATTAATCTCTTCGTGTTGTACTTATCTTGTTCACAGTCTTTTTGTACTGGAATGACTGCCACCTTAAAAGCTTAGTCTGTCAATGCTCATTTATGAACTTTCCACTAAAGATTTCGTGACTAGTTCCATAGACACTCCCTATCATATCTTTAGATATAAGAGGCTACTAGTTCATCAGTAGATGAGCAGCCACTGCTCTGTCCTCAGTTCAGTTTGACAGACCCAAGTTCCCATTAAGCTAGTGAAATCAAGTACTTCTAGGTGTTTATTCCTGGTTCCATGAAGTTCAGTGGTGACTCTACCTAAGTAGTCATTTCTTAAGTGGTATATGTCCAAGGACCTGCTGTCCTATCAAGATCACTCAGACTGGCAATCAACATGTGTAGTAGTGAAGCTAAGGGCAGGCAGTCAAAGGGATCATCCGCCTTTGCTTCTGTATTGTGGTGTCCTTCATGTCTGTGCCTGAGAAAGCTCAAGGAAGGTAGTAGTTTGTGAGGTTCCATGCAAGGGTAGACAACTCCACACCAATATGATGCTCTAAAGGTCACCATCTTATTGCAAAAGCAGCACACATTTATATGGTTCTCGCTTAGCATGCATCACATTGTGATTGGCTACAGCTGTTCATGCACAGTTCTGACTCTTAATTGGTAATTGCCTGAACAAGCATGTGTTTCCTGTCCCACCAGCCAAGCCCCGTGTTCTGCACAGCTGACCCATTCAGTTCTTCACCAGTGTATCCAAATAGCAAAACCCAACAGTAATTTGCTGCATACCAATTCCTGTATGCACGGGAGCCTTATGAAGATAACATCAGCATGATCATAATGATGGTAAGTGTAGCAGGAGGAGTAATATCAGGTAGTTAAAGCTGAGATTTTACCACTAGGTCACTCAAATTTCTTCAGGCACAGTTATATCTAAGCAAGATATTTTGAAACTCTCTCTAGTAGGCTTACCCAACCTGAGAAATGGTTACTGTCTTGGCACATCCTTCACTTCTAAAGTTGTCATATTTCTGTGTAGCTGATATCCTTCCTGCTCGAGGTCCCTGTGTGAACTAATTTTTTCACAGAGTCTTTCCATATCAATTCCTCTTCCACCTTGTGCTGATCTTCCCATTCCATAGACTAATATTTGCCTTGGAAGACCTAAACTCTCAGAGGGGATAAATCTGCTTAGAAGAGGATCCTCTGTTTTTTGAGAGCAGCTTGTTATACTTCTGGTTTAAATTAGGAGTAATAAAATACATCTCTCCTGCATTCCGTTACAGGTAAATTACTTTTTTTTTTTTTTTTGTATTTATGCTATTAGGATAACAATAATAGAATCCCTCCTGCACTCTGTGGTGGGCAAACTGCATTTACATAATGACTTGGTTATTGCTTTAGGGAAGGATGACCTTGGGGTTTGCACCACCAAGAATTTCAGCATCAGGATTTAATACTCAAATGCATTTGAGTATTTGATTATGGCTGAATATGGAGGTGGCTTGGTATAAGGCCATCTTCCAGTGGATAATATGGGTAAGTGAGAACCCTGGGAGTGCAGACTGAGCCTCTATGAATCTGAACACAGGGGCCATTAAAGTCTATTAGAATACTAATAGCATGTTAGCTACACAGTAGAAAATGAAGTGCAATGTTTGAAAATTTGCAGGATGTATTTACTAAATATTGTGTCCAAGAAATGGTAACAGAGATCTTGGAGACCAGAGAAATTACACTAGGCACAAGTAATAGGCAAGTGTGACTATTAGCTGGATCTTCAGCATGGCCCTGGAGAACACTGCTGTAATTAATTATGAGAAAAAAATGACTGTTAGACTGGTGAAGTTTGGAGACCTTAAGGAGTCACAGATGAAGGCAGTTTTCACAGTTCAGGAAGAGGCATATGTATTCAGTTCAGCATCAGTGGAGACAACCCTGAATACCGTTTATTTAGCACAAAGCTAATCATCAATATTTTGGGCTTGCTAAGAGACTGAAATCTATATCATCAGTTCTAATATTTTTCTTTGAACAGCAGAAGGATATCTCAGCTGAAGGCAGGAAATTATTTATTTCATAATAAATAGCAAACTGCCCACTAGGACTTCATGTAGATGAAATGGCAGATCCAGAGTCAATGGGGATTTCTTTAGTTTTTCACTAGGAATTGGATAAGCCTGTGAATTTGCCTGTTATGTTATTGGTAGAAGTGGAGCTAGTACCTGCTTTAAATTATAGTGTTACTTGTTTAATCTGTTAAATCATTTATTGTAATGTAGATTACAGTGAAAATAAAATGTTTATCTAGCTAAAGCTTTCTTTAGAGGGAGAAATTTAACTCCCTGTTACAGATAAACAAAAAAAACCAACGTCAAGAGTTATGTCAAAGGCTTTATTTATAAAACAGTTTTGTGTCTGCAGAACGTTTTGACATCCATAAATATAATTTTCAGGTGAAATAATTTGCCCATATGTGTAAGAAAAGTAGGCTAAATTTATCAAAAAGGAATGAGCTGTCTTTAATAAAAGTCCCTTTCTGTCCTAATTCAGAAGTTTTCTAAGCCTTTTGATGATTCACAGCTAGCATGTTTCTTACGTTTCAGTTGTGTTTTGTACTAGCTGTCTAATTTTTGAGTAGTGAAAGCTGATTATTATTGCTTAGATGAATGCACTGGAATCTTTGAAATTTCCACCTAAGTCATGACAAAGAGCCCACAGTTTCCAACTCTTTTGCACAGCAGACCATATGCAAGATCTGTTCTTCACTCCTTGCATGCACAAAACATTGGCTTCATTACCGGGAATTTCATTAAAAACCCAACCAACCAACCGAAAAAAATCCCAAAGAAACAAACAAAAAAAAAGAAAACAAACCCAAACGGCAAGCCCTTCCCTAAACTCAAGCCAGAAGGGTGTCCTTGCTTAGGTGTGCTCAGGTGTCCCCGGCCCCGGTGCTGAACGAGGGATCTCGGACTCGGGAGCTGTTCCCGGCTCCGGTGCTGAACTCGGGATCTCGGACCCGGGAGCTGTCCCTGGCTCCGGCGCTGAACGCGGGACCTCGGCAACGCGGAGGCAGCTGTGCACCCACATTCGCCATAGAACCCTTTTATCTTATCATCTTAAAGACCTCAAGGTATGAAAAGTATACTTTTTATAAAAGATAATACTGGCACAATATTTGTTTCTCATACAAGATACTGCTGAGTCTGCTGGAAAGTCACCAGAAGTGAGAGATTTCTTTTTACTGCATGCCATTAACTAAGTTACTAAAAACACCTGGCAAATTATTGTGGAGCTAAACCAGCAGGAGTAACGAAAAAATCAAAACCCCAATTGTTTAGCTCTGCGAGGTTTTAGTATAGGCTCTTTTATGGATATAATGGGGGAAATCAATACACCTGATGCATAGATTTATTCTGACACTACTAATTTTGATGTTAACATTCAACTTTGAAAACTGGATGTAACTGATTTCAAAAAGATATGCTGTGGAAATTAGAAATTAAATTCCTTGATTCTTACTGTTTATATTTGCCAATTAATTTTAATGGAATCTGTTTACAGCTGAGACTTCAGATTATTAACCAGGACTGTACACTTGAGTCTAATTTGCTAACAACCATATTAAATGTTTAATTTAAACTATTCTGTCACGTTTTTACCACTGACTTAGAATGTCACCTGAAGACTGCTGTTACCTATCTAAGAGATTTGCTACTCAGCCTTATTTGAAATTATGACAGGCACAGAATTCAGCCATAATCTTTACTCACACTTCAAAAATAACTTTTCTATCTTGGCTTCATGTCAGTTCCTATATATATTTCAGAACTGCAGCTCTATATAAAATAGCTACATCAATCTATAGGTTTATATAAAGCTGATGCCAATATTTCCCACACTTGTGGAATCAGAGAAATTGTTAGGGAAATGAATCCAGTCTGTTGTTTCCTCTTTTGCAATACAGTCATGGCTAGTTAACAGCCTGCTTATCTTAACTGCCTTTTTTTTTTTTTTCACTAACTGCAAGGTGACTTTCCTTTCTTTCTCCCTTTTCCCGCATAACCAGTTTAGATTTCTGCTGGAAATACATGCAATATAATACTTTTTCTCATTACTACATAGACTTGCGTTTATGACATTTAAAATATTAACTACAGCTTGAACAGAAATACATGAACCTTTCATATCATAGCATGTGGTTTAGACTGGTATCAGATTTTAGCAAATGTTGATTTATTCATTACACTAATATGCATGTTTCAAAGACTATGCCCATAACCATGAGGATTATGGACTTAAATATAAATGAAAAATAAAAGAAAACCAAGCTAAAGATAGGCCTCTTTATCAGTCTTTAGGTTTTTTTGTGTTTCCTGGAGGAAATTAATCCTATCCCGTTGGGAGAAATTGTCATCTATACATTTTTCATTCACAACATAAAAGACTTAATTCTCTGTGGGGTTTCAGGCCGCTTGAATTAATAAAACTTACTATAAATATAACTAAAAAAGAACATGGATTTAACTTTAAAGTAAAATGTATCTTATTTTAAGTCATTAATCAAGATTAAATGTCCCATAATTCATATTTTCTCTTTGCAGTATGTTTTATTAAGATACTTAATATGCCTTAGTTTCTTTTATAATAAGTTTAATTATTCTAAATACAGAAGAATTGTACCAAAAACATACTGAGAGCACAGTCAACAATGAACATGATAATCACCTGATAATGGGATATCCTCTCATAACTTCCTTATGAAAGAAGGAACTGTTCCATCTCCTGCTATTTTAAAGTATTTTTTGCTATTCATGGTCCACTGCATATGGCCCTTGATTAAATTTTGAATTGTAGAATATCTTTTCTTAAATGAAATCCTAAAGGTTAAATACAGTGTTAGACGAAGTTAATTCTAGGGGATGAAAAAATACGCAGCAATTTGAAGACAATTCTAGTCTTAATCCAAATAAAACAATAAAGAAAATTGATTTGGTTAGATATAGATGTGCTATAAAAATATCCCACCAGCTTCAATACCTCAAAGACAAGAAACAAAGCAGACAAATTGAGAAACCAGAGGAGTATAAACTAAATACTTAGTAATGCCAAAATATTCTGTAAATATGAAGTAAAAGGTAGCATTTATAAACTATGTCTACACTGCAGACTGAGGTGGAGTGGAGCTCAATTTAGACTAGTTCTAGAAAAACCATCAAGGACAGCAAAACCAATATAGTTGTTGCAGCATGGAAATTGTGGTTCTTACATAAAATGCTTAAGCAGCCTAAGCACCATTATAATCAGAAAACAGAGGGTGAACTCAAGTGAGAGCTGTTTGGAGTAACAGTATAGCAGAACACAGTCTACTGAAAAAATTCCTGGTACTCAACCTCTAATTTCCCTACCACAACCCAAAGTCTCTGGAGAGCTGATTAAATTAGTTGGGGGAGAGTTTGCCTAACACAGATCATTTGGATGATGGATCTTTCATATAATTTTTGCCTTATCTTATTTCTGTTAGAAAGGATGTAATGCACGATGTGTTTTACCATGGATTGCTAAAATGGCACTCCAGAGCATTAGACAGCTTAGTGGAAAACAGGATACTTTAGGAAAGACCTAAACTAGACACAGATTCAGAGAGCTTCTGAACGTGCAATAAATATCCGTCCCGCACATCCTGACCCTACTAGATAACATAAGCAGGTAATATAATCAGAGCTTATCACTACTACTGGTAGTAAATTGAGTAATTATTAACGTCTCATCTTTCAACTTAAGCAGTTCCTGGAATTCGAAACATTCAGTAAAGATTGAGTCAGATTCTGTGAAAGCTAATGCAGAGGATGGCCAACTTTTATTGCAGTGCTCCTATTTTGGACTTTTTTTAACCCATGGGAACACATTGCTGGCAGAGCCACCATGACAAAACTGATGGGATGGATTCGAGAACAGGGCTACATATTTTGAGTAACCGTCCTTATACTGTTTTTCAAGTTTGTCTTTCATGTGGTAAGAATGTTTGTTTTCTCCAGTGACTTTAAAAGCTATGCTGCTTGGAGTTTTATCTCCTGCTGATAGCCAAAATTTGCAAAGGTAGGCATTAGATTGAAAACAGCTCTTTGGCCAGGGTGGATGCTGAGCAACAGAATTCAGATCCAGGATTCGGATTAAAAACTTTTCTTTATGTTAGATGTTCTTCCAGAATTACTTTTGAAACTTCATCTGTGATGTATTCTGTAACACAGCCACAGAGTACAAGTGCTCTTCAAACAAATACATAAATGTTCTCACATCATATTTAAAAAGGTCAAATTGTAATTGAATATATACCTGATGCACAAAACTATTATTAAAAAAAGTACTGCTCATGCTGCTGTGACCTCAGACTAACAGCATACTAGGTAGAAAAACACCTGTAAGTTATGTGAACCTTCCAGAAGAAGGGCTGAATATTCACTGCTCCACAGAAAAGACTGCCTTTTCCAGTCTCATATAAATGTCTATCAGGCTTCAAACACTCATGCTCTGCCTGGTTTTGTTCTCAGGATATCAAAGGGAAATTTGCTGTTGCCTTTAACCAGAGTGCACAAAGTGGAGTTTGAATGTTTTGGTCAGCTTTGTTGGGAATGTGCTGATCACCAAGGAAAGAAGGGTGTCTTTGTAAAGAAGAGCAGGCTTTGGAGCTCAGTAGTGGAGTGAGGAAGCAAAGGAAGGAAGCCTGACAATCGTTAGTCTAGTGTTCCACAACAGGTGTTTTGGTAATTTTCCTATTTTATATTTTAACCAGTAGATGTCTCTGTTTTGTCATGCAGTGGTTGACAGGGACATAATACTTCTGTTGTCACAACACATATTTAGTTAAAAAAAACCCATTTGTTTCCAATGGAATGAATATATGTGAAAGAAAAAAATGCCAACTTAATGCTCTGCTGATTTCTGAACAACCTAAGCCCCTGGAAGCCTTAGTGAGAGCCCTGACTGCTAAGCAACTTTGAAAATCATCCTTATGGAAATGTCTTATAGGATTTTAAGAGGACAAAAGAGGAATTGGTGAGATTCTATGGACATTAATCTAAAAATGTAATAAATTTAGTACAGCTTGCTTTATCACATGGAAAGGCTCTTGGGAGCAGCTTACAAAACAGCATGGAGTACTGATTTCTACACAGTGCCGCAGGAAATTCCAAGTTCTGATAGATGAGTTATCTTCTCTGTTTCATCAACGTGTAAGATAATATTTCTGTATCTATAGCTATCAAGAGTAATAATGTAGATGATTTGAAACATTCACACCTAACTGAAAATATCAATGTGATGCAATTTGATCAGACATTTGTATTTTCCTCATCATTTGAGAAACATTTAAGTGTATATATATAGTTATTCTAAAATCTTTACAGAAGAGATTGGCAGTTCTTAAATTATATTCAAATTTTATTATTTTAAATATATATAAAATTAAGATATATAGCTTCAGAAATTTGAACTTCTTGAATTTTAGTAATTGTCTGAGAGTGTGATAGGTTTCTCTTAATTGTTTCTTGGCTTTACCTTTGTTGTCGTATGGCAGCAGTCCATATATTTAATATCAGGACCTAGTTTTTTGGGTCTATTTTCCTGGGTAACTTTATATTTGAGATCTTGGATTAGTTTATCAGAGAGAAAAACTCTAGGCTGGGTCTGCATTAGAACTCTTTGTTTGCAGGTTGTTGCGCCCTGGCCAAGTGATCCCTTGAGCACCTACCACTGAAACTTTTAGGATTTGCGGTTGTGTCTCATACTAATTAAATTGCATAAGTGTATTATGCTAGAGAAGAAAAATGTTGCCTAGTTTGGATGATAGCCATGCCCACATGAACCAAGTCAGTATGCTGGGGCTTTTTTTCTGCCATTGAGACCAAAGTGTATGTTGGAAGCAGAACTTTTGCAGCTGGAGGGAGCATGGCATCAAGGAAAAACATGCATTACAGAGTTCGCCTGCATGTCCACGCCTCCACACACTAAGGCTGTTTCTCCTACTGTTAAGTAGAGCCACAGGTGAGCTACTTTTTAATTCACATTTATGCTCCAAATGCATTGTGATGAGAGGCATGATGGCCAGTCTCTAAGAGTCATTAGTCCAATGTCACTGGTCCACCTCCTCAGAGGGTGGCCATAGTAAAAGGAAATCATAGAATCATAGACTGGTTAAGGCTGGAAGGGACTTTGAAGATCATCTAGTTCCAACCCCCACTAGACCAGGTTGCTCAAAACCCCATCCAACCTGGCCTTGAACACTTTGAACAACTTCCTCAGACAACCTGTTCCAGTGCTTCACCACTCTCATGGTGAAGATTTTTTTCCTTATATCTAATCTAAATCCACTCTCTTGCAGTTTCAGGCCATTGCCCCTTGTCCTATCACTACAGGCCCTTGTAAAAAGCTCTTCTCCAGCTTTCCTGTAGGCCCCTTTCATGTATTGGAAGGCCACTATTATGTCACCGCGGAGCCTTCTCTTCTACAAGGTGAATAAACCCAGCTCCCTCAGCCTGTCAAAATATTAGGCTTTACCCTGAAGTGGCATATTATTAGACACAGCTGTTTCCCTAATGTATGGACAATGAGAAGTTGATTGTAGAGGGAAAAATCAGTGTTGAATAGCTGCACAAGAACGATCAAATTGTCTGTTGAATCTTCCTGATGGTCAAATTGATGTCCAGGCCACAGAAACCCCAGAGATTTCCATGACTGCAGCTATAGAGCAGTTTCTATACCTCAGTCAAGCTTAATACAAGAAATAAACCTGAAAACAAACTTGTCAGGTACAGACAGCTGTAATGCAGCTATTTGTAGCAAGGTTATGGACAATAAAATTCACCTTCAAAGACCTATTGAATATGGAACAAATATATTATACTCTGACTGTGCCTCAGGAACTATCTTTTGTAGCTGACAATTTCATAGTACATACATTTTTTTCCTTTTAACTGCCAGCATCTGGCAATTTATGGTAAAGATTTGGAATGGAGGCTTTGGGGTATTTAGAACTGCTTCTGTCTACACACTCACTAAATCTACTTCTGCTTCCTGAAAGCCATGTACTTGCTCCCTGCATCCCCCAATCAGAAAACCAGAAATTTGCTGTAAGGGCAATGTGATTCTTTATTTTGCATGATCTTCATGATAAAGGATAGCACTGCATGAGACAGTAACGAAGACAAAAATTCATGCTATTATTCAGTCAGTTAATCAAAAAAAAGTAAATACTTTTGAAAAATCTCTTACTTTAGAATACATATGACAAACCATGTGACTTCTAGTAGTTTACAGCGAATCATGGTACTACTCAGAGTATAAATCAGGCATCAGTCATTTACACCTGGAATAAACTTGAACCACTGTGTATAAGGAATATATGTAATATTACTATATAATGTTACATATGGTTTCCCTAAGATGTAAAAATACAGCTATATTCTTTCAAAAGGATTATTTATTATTAATCTTGCAGATTATAATTGCTTCTGCTTTTTTTTTCTGGGTCCTTCATGCCCAAATGTTTTTGTGTAAATAATCTGATGAGAAACACATTTTTGTGGGAACACACCTTTAAGCTAACTGACATTGATGTATTTTTCTGCTACAAACAGCAACACAGCAATGTCACCATGGCTGCAGTTTGGATTTTTTGCAAAATGATTTATATTAGTAGTAATGGAAGGGCATGCTCCTATAATTGTCCTGTGCTCCTTTGAAGGATAAGAAGTGGGAGGGAGGTGTTTTGTTGCCTTCAGTACAATACGTTTGACATTATGTCAGAAAAGTTAATGTTAGTCTGAAAGCAAGTAAGTGGCAATACTGTTTTTGCTCTCATACAAGATGCAGAAGTGCATGTCATGGAGATTAAGGAGTCAAAGCATACACATACTTAAGGTGTTTTTCAAAACTTGAGATCTTGATTTGTGAACAGAATTTTTCAGCATCTAAGACAACACTCCTCATCCTTGAGCTCCTGTTTATATTTCCCTCTAACATGAGCCGTGATATCTCATCTTCTGTCATAATGGTAATATTTGAAAAGGAATCTAGTTTGACATTAGACTGGGATTATTTAGAAATACAGGACTGTATTACCTCACAGCCCTAATATCACCATTTGTGGATACATTTTATGCTCAAACAATTAGGTCCCTGCTTCATTTCCAAATCCCAGTTCACTTCCAGGCTCTTTCCAGAGGAAGGTAATCAACCTCCCTTTGACATGAGACCAACATCCTTGATAATATACTCCAGGAGAGCAATATGGACAAAATACTGAAGTCTAAAAGCAGGAACAAGGATGTTTAGACCAGATCTGCCCATGACCTCCAACTCTGCACAGGGCCCTTTTGCTGTAGGTGCTCCTACTGACACTTCCAAAATGGGAGGGACTCCTGAGTGACCTGTTTATGTGCTCAGGCCGAGCCAGGACAGGCATTTTCATCACTGTCACAGACATGTTTTCAAATATACATATTATGGCTACAATCTGATATTGAATCTGATTTATGAGAGAAAGCGCTCATGTAGCAACTGTGTGATGTTACTGTGCGTATTTAATGCATCTGTTGGGGGAACCATGCTATATGGAATTCAGCAAGATAAAAAAGCAATTTCTATGGATTTTTATCAGCAGGAGACTTGTTCCAGAGCAGCATGATTTGTGTAAGAAATTCCCCTAAAGGCATGTGAAATCATAAAAGAGGAGTACAGTTTCCAAATCTCTCTCAGTGGAAATCAGAGATCCAAACAGTAAAATGGTGCCAGTAAAGAAAGTGAGGAACAGATGCACTCTCATTGCCTGACCCTTCCACTTACAGTTAGTTTTTCAATATGCTGAACAACATTGCTAACATGAAAATGTGCAAATAAAATTGCATTGTTAGTGTTAAATATCAGCAATGTTAGTAGGGTCACTAGCTGCACAACAAATCTGGAAGCTGGGATGAAAGGGATTAGGTGTTTTTTTTTGTTTGCATCAAAGGAAAACATGTTCTGCTCTGAAATACCCTGCCAAACAGAAAAAGCTGCAGTTCCCTCTTCATTACGAAGAATTATTCTTTTATTAAAATTCATTTAGTTCCTAACTCTGTAGCTGAAAAGAAAAGCAATATTTATTTTGGAGTTCCCAACTGCTTTTGAATTTGACAAATGACTTAAATTATTTGCTTATCAGATTTTGTTTAGGAATGAATTGTATATTTTTTTCTAGAGAGTATTACAATTGCTAAAGAGTTTCATCAATTTTCCATTAATGTGTAAGTCAGATTTAGTGATAATTACTAAAGCAGAGGCATCATATTAACCTTTTGGTACCACAAGTTGGGATTAGCATACTAGCATTTAAGCAATTTAAGCCTTGGCCCATTGGTGACAAGAGATTACACTGCAGCATGCTGTGCCTGCTGTGAATAAATTTACTGTATCTGGTCTAATATATTCTCTGCAGTGCACAAATCCTTATCCAGAGTCACAGAACTCAGTCGGAATATCCTTACTAACTTTGTGAGCCAAAGGCCCATGTAAAGCAGGTGTCAGGGATCAAAATCCCACCTCAATTTGATGTACCTTAAAACCAGCTTAAAAGCTGCTTCTTTTCTCTTCCTGTGCTCTGTATGGTAATTACTGTTTTTTGCCGGAGGTGGTAAATTTCAAGTTATTTAGATGCACTGAAGCATAGAAGTTAGAGGTAGATAAGACCTATTAAGGCATGTGGGATACTGCTCTGATAATGTCACGTAAATTAATACGTCTTTTATTGGCTGACAATGCTGGAATTAACCAAATAGCTTAAACAAGAATATATTTGCGTGACTGTAACATTAACAGCATGACATATACTTTTCTTACCAATAATTTTTACATCATGACATGCTTCAAAATCTGATCACTACAATAATCCTAGCTACAAGAGCCCCATTGCTTTAAACTAAAATAATAAAACAAACAAACAAGCAAAACCCCAAACCCCCATGCTTTAAAAATTGACTTGGTAGAATTATGCTAACAGCAGTACAACTTTAAATTCAGTGACTTTTTTTTTTTTTTTTGCAGGGTGAGATATCTGACTAAGCAATTTACATTCATTTTTTTCCTTGAAATAGTGTTTAGACATTACAAGCTAGAAAAGAAGTGACAAATATATAGGCATATATACTTTATATAAAACACAAACTTTTTCTATTATTTAAACATGTCAGAAGCTTAATGGGAATAAAGTTATGAAAGGAAATTGTTCTTCTGCATTACTATTGCTTTAAGCTTTGATGACCTGTGAGTTACTGAAACTCACAGTTAAATCCTGAAATTGAAAACCAGATTTTCTAGATATGAGCTGTTTAATTTTCAAGAGAATTAAATGCAAAGAGCTCCTGCAGAAAGAATATAATGTCTATGGCCTCACTTTTCCTAGCTATAAATCTACAGGCTGCCCAGAGAGCTTGTGGAGTCTCCTTCTCTGGAGACTTTGAAAACCCGCCTGGATGCGTTCCTGCTCTGGCAGGGGGGTTGGAATAGATGATCTCTAGAGGTCCCTTCCAACCCCTGACATTTTACGATTCTATGATTTTTGTTTCCTCACAGTGAAATAAATACAGTCCTCAAAGAGAAGGGCAAGGCTTGAGATGGGTTGGTGTGGCTTATATTCATTCTGTTCACTTTCTCCCACATCTCCAACAAATATTAGGTAATATTTTCAACAAATCATTGGCTTTTCCTTCTCTTCCCTCTTGAAAAGCACTTGCTTGTAGAAGTTCTGCCAAAAACATGAAAACATGAATAATTTATTTATTTTGTATATCTTCCATGGCAGAAAGAAGCTGTAAGTATCTCATTTGAAGAAAAGCCTATTAACAGCTGGAAATAAAAAATAAAAAATAATAAAAAAATAAAGTCGTCATCCTTTTCCTCTGCTCTCCACTAGTCTTGCCAAGCTGGAAGGCTGACAATATTAGTTATTCTCACTAGACCACCTTTTTGCTACATTTTGTTAGTTCATTCCAATTCCTGTTTACCACTTCATGCGCTTCCCCTTCAGAAATTTAGACATAATCTGTATATGCATGTATTTGTGGTTATCTATCTTAACTACAGCATCTACAAATGCAGAAAGCTTAATGACCTTAATGCAATCAGGAAAGGAACTTCTGAATCCTTTCAATACAAATGCCTTATTAATGGCTTTTACAGCTGATCTGCAGAATGCTGAGTTGAAACATATGAGAACAGCTGATATTATGCTGATAGATAAGAGGTCAAATCTCTGCAGGGTCACGTATGTTAGTGCTGAACGCTTAAGCAAATGCTTGCACGCACAGTTATTTATAGTGTTGATGAGTGAACCAAGAGTATTGGTATCTGATCCATATCTCAGATACATAAAGCACACTGAATGCCAGCTGAGGGAACAACAGATGCCCATGAAGCTCCTCTGGTTGACAGATGTCATTTGAATAAAGTTTATTAAATATTAATGGCTACTTAAGCGGATTTCCTCTGCTAGTTTCTCTCTGGAACAGTCACCAAATCCCAAATGATCTCGGCTGCATTACAGTCTATGAAATATGCCTATGCTACTTCAAGGTCTAGGGAAGGTTGCATCTCAAGCCCTCCAATGAAGAACTTTCTTCTTTCTAAATCTCCACAGATGTGAACGTTAACTCTCACTTGGAGCAAGAAGAGCTCTTGAGTAGCTGTGGAACAGGGATCACTGGCTCTAAGAATCAAACCCTCACGGCAAGAATGAAAACAGCTCCAGACTATCAGAGGTCCTGATGAGATCAGAAGTTTGAGTTCATGCACTGCTTGCATCAGTTTCACTCTAGCACATTTTTAGGTTTGATTATCTTAATTTAAAAACAATTCTTGGATGTAAACATATTGTGCTTCACTATGAATAAAACAACAATAAAAAAATTATGCTTGGTTTATGAATAGAAGTAAGTTAAATGACTTTGCTTGATTCAGGGGTTCTTAAATTGTTTAACACTTACCTGCCATGAAAGATGCATAAATAATGCCTGGGAAGCCAACAGCTTCCTTCTGAGAAGAAATGTGATTGGGAACCAATGCTGTTGCTCGCAGCACTACCATAGAGATGGTACATGAGAAGAATAAAGTTGCAGACTTCTGGAAGCCTTTGTGTTCTGCAACATGTGAAACTATGCAGTGCAGAGCAATGGGCAGCATCTCTCCAGGACACACACAGAAGGCTATGCAGTGCAGAAGCAGGAACTTCACATATAATGAGCCACCTAACAGCAAATTTTGTAATAGCCTCTCATAACAGAGTAAAATAATCCACCCAGTGTGAGTTTAACTTTAAAAGACAACTGCTTACAACCGTAAATGATAACATTTTTGCAGTGATAGGGAACATTTGAATCACAAGCAAGAGTATTGGCTGTGACTACCTGCAATTACTATTTCAACTCTCTTATAAAGATTTCATTCCAGATCTCCACAGCTGTTCAGATGAGGAGGACAAAGATATCCGCTCAGACTACTTACCTCTCACAGTCTTTTAGATACTTAGAGTAATCTAAAATGTACAAAATGTACATCTAAACCAGCAGAACATTGTCTCAAGATTACAGACTCTGCAGCAAAGTCACCAAATCTCAGATTTACTCTTACATGAAATGGCCATTTACAAATCCCTAGATTTCATGAGAGCAGCAGATGGTGAAAATACATTTCTAACTCATTTATGTTCCATGCAGTGAGATGAGTTCTTTTTGCTCTCCTCATAAGTATCCTTCCAATATGATTCTAACATTATTTCCAGAAGCTGAAATTCATTATGGGGTTGGGCTTTTTCTCTATTTCATTTTGTATTGTTTCTGAGGTGAAGAAGAAGCAAAGATTATCTTCACTTATATTTCAAATGCAGCACCTTTCAGCATTCATTCATATAACATACATATATACACAGATACACACAAATATACACATACACATATACATACATATATGTATCTACACTTATACAGAGAGAGCCCTGTTAGATAGCTTCAAATCTGAAAGACAAAGGCTTGATTCAGGAGTATTTGGAGTTGTGGGCTACATTGCTGGCATGGTGCTAAATGCAATTTTCTAAGCCCTTTATGCAATGTTTTATTATACAAAAAGATGCAGATATGCCAAAAGTAACAAAGTGGATTGGTTTGGAAGATTTAATGAATTTATGTCAGCTCTGAAAGCCTGAGTCAAACATCATATTCCTGGAGCTTAATTTGGATTGCTAGTGCTTTTTAAAGTAATTAAGAACATACAGCTAAAGACTTTTGAACTGGGCTGGAAATACTCTACAGGAAAATACAGTTTTGTTACATATCTTTTCCCAGTGTGTCAAGTTGGGTTCGTTTTTACTGCATACATGCTTTGCCCAAGGCCCGCACTTTCTGTTGTGTCAATGTTCTCAGCCCCCCACTTATTTCTACAAGAATCCCACCTATGGAAGAATGGAAAGAAAGAAAAGCTCAGAAATAACAAAGCAAATGCGTATGTTCCATGTCAAAAATCCACAGACACTTAGGATTTCACGTAGATACTTGTAAAATAAATGCATACAGGGTGATTCTTTGTTGACTCAATATGATGAAATACCTGGACGATGCCCACTGTGTCCTCAGAGTCTGTTGCTTTTTTCCCCCCAAAAAAATCAGTTTACAGTAGTTTCTGATTTGCTTCACCAATCTGATCTCGTTTCAAAAGTTCTCTTCATGAGGAAGATGGAATAGAGATCTTCTAGCATAGTTAGTTCAACTGCAAATTCAGTTATATGGAAATGTTTTTAATGTAATGTTGTCCTGTGATTTATACTCCTTCAGTGAGTCCAAGCATTAACAGAATCAAGAGAAAGAGGAAAAGAATAGATTATTACTAGACCCTACACTAGACCTTTTCTTCAGAAAAAGCAAGACTCAAGACTGACTTATATATTAGAACAATTATTTGATATGACAAAATTAGGAGTATCTATAGAATACTGAATGAAGCCTGGAGGTACTTCACCGGTGCTTTAATGTTCATTATATATCATAAATATCGATCATTAGAACAGATGGGCAGGCATTTACTGAGGAAAAATTTTGAGTGAAATGGAAATTAAACAAATATTTTCTCCATGCCTCTTCTTCTGTTTTAATGGCAAAAGGAGTATTTTTTAGAAACCAAATGTCTTAGATATTCGTTACAAATGTGAAGATTTTAATTTAGGGGAAAAGCTTTTCTAAACAAATTTCAAGCAGTAAATTCCTGACTTTCCCAATTGGAAACTAAGAATTGAGCCTTAAGTTCCTGGATGAAACACTAATATTCTTCTGGGGATACTCCATCACTATGCGGACTCTTGCAGTCTGAGTCTCCTGTTGGAATGGTCCAGTTCTACCTTCCTAACTTAATTACCACTCTTCCTCGGGTGGACGAATCTCAAACTGTTAACAGATGTTTCAATGCACAGCAAAGAAAAACTCAGATCCTTGAAAACAAGGCTGGATCAGCATGTCTACTACATCACCTTCTGTGGCACTTCCGCATGCTCAAGTGTGCAGGTACCACCACACGCACACAAGAAAGAGTGTCTATCTTCATTCCACACTGAATTTAGTGGGATGCCATTGCGACAACACTGTTAGATGGGTTCATCAAAATTATGGGTATAAGGTTTAGATGGAATGAATCTGAATTCTGATGTTCATGACATTTCCTTATACTTCATATAATCACTAATTTGCATATGATCTGTAAAAAAAATAAGATTAAATAATAAGCACAGCACATTAACCTTCTCTTAGCTTGTATATAATCTGTATGGGAAGAGTACAATTCATTTTTCTAATTGCAAGGGAATTTCATATTATTCAGTGGGGTATCCCCATGCTAGATATGTGCAACGGCTTCTACTATTCTATTCTTTCCAAAACAAAGTTCAAAACAAAACTCACCAACCTATGTTAGAACCAAGATTTTACTCAACAGAGAGTCACTACGGTTGGAAAGATCCTCTGTATATCATCTAGGCCACCACCACTGCTATCCCCTGCCTCTTAAGCATTAGAGCAGGTCAATTAGAGCAGGTTGCTCAAGGCTGTGTGCAGTCAGATTCTGACTTTCTCCAAGGACAGAGACTCCACAACCTTCCTGGGCAACCTATTCTGACGTTTGACCACTGTTACAGTACAAAACGTTTTTTTTCTTTTATTTAAAGGGATTGTCCTGTTTTTTAACTAGTGCTAACTGTCTCTTGTCCTGTCACTGGCCACCACTTACAAGAGTTTGGCTCAATCTCCTTTATCCACTCTGCCAATCGTTATTTGTACATTGACATGATTCTCTCTGAACCTTCTCTTCTTCAGCCTGAACAGCCCCAGCTCTCAGTCTCTATTGTATTAAGGATACTTTAATCTCTCTGTCATCCTTGTGGCCCTCTGAAGGAGGCCTCCCTCACTCCAGTCTGTCTGTGTCTCTCTTTCACTGAGGAGCCCAGAGCTGGACACATGACTCCAGGTGTGGTCTCACCTCTGCTAAGTGAAGGGAAAGAATCACCTCCCTCAACCTGCTGGCAACAGTCATCCTAACACAGTCCAGATGCTGTTGGCCTTCTTTGCTGCAAAGGTACATTGCTGACTCATGTTCAACTTAGTACCCATCAGGACCCCAAGTTCTTTTTCTGTAAAGCTGCATTCCAGAAAGTCAGCCCCTACCAGTTACTGGTGCCTGTGGTTGTTCCTCCTAAGGTGCAGGTATTTGAATTTTTCTTTTGTTGAACACTGTGAGGTTTCTGTTGGTTCATTTCTCCAGCCTGTCAAGGTCTCTCTGAATAGAAACTCAATCCTCTGGTGTATAAACCACTTCTCTGACTTTTTTATCATCCACAAACCGTCATCCAGGTCATTAATGAAGATGTCAAATAGTACTGGCCACAGTACTGACCCCTGGGGTACACAACGTGTGACTGGTCTCCAGCTGGACTTTGTGCTGCTGATTACAACCCTTTGAGCCTGGCAGTTGAGGTGAGGCTGACCAGTCTGTATTTTATCCTTGCCCTTCTTGAAGAAACAAGTGATGTTTGCTTTCTTCCAGTTCACAGGAACCTCTCCTGATCATCACAACTTTTCAAAGATAGTTAAGAGTGGCCTTGTGGTGACATCACTTGAATCCCTCGGCAGTTGTAGGTTTATCCCATCCAGTCACATCAACTTCTGTATGTCCAGTTTGTTTAAATGTTCCTAAATCTGACTGTCCTCCACTGAGGGTATGTACTTCTTGCTTGAGACCTTCCTGGGGCTCTCAGAGATCTTAGATTGCTGATGGTTGATCTTATCAGTAAAGACCATCCGGGCTGTTTCAGGTAGCAACTTTAATGCTGCTAATGTGAGTTGCACAATCTTTCACTAGGAATGGATGGGTTAGAATTATTTTTTCTTTATATTTAAGTTCTAGTCTTGTTTTTATAGCAATTAGCCAGAAAAGCCTTATTTTTCCCTGCCAGTGGTGATCTACATGTAGAACTCTGTAGCACTGCACTGAAGATGTGGGGCTAGCTGCTTTGAAGGGTTAGTTCTTTGGTAAAACTAATCCTGTGCTACCACGCTTTCAATGCTATTAGTTCTGAACTAACTAGATTAAACCCAGCAATTTCTATATGTGTGACAGCAGCTTCCAGTACTTTTCAGAATTCCCCCAATAAACAGATGAAAGAAGAGTGGCTCATAAATAAGTGGTTATTATTTGATATGGAAGGTGGTTACCATAATTTTTGGTTTTATTTTATTGCTAAAAATTTTCACTGTGAAGCTCAGTTTTATGTTCCATGTAGAACATCCTGTCACCATGAAGTACTGAAAGTCACACCTTCTGACTTTCTAGATATGGCAGAAATGGATCTTAGCACAGAAAGTAAAAAGCCATAGCAAAATTATAATAACTATAAATTCTATCTGAAGACCACCATTTCTTTTTGTGTGTGTCAAGTGGTAATACAGGTAATAAATTCAAACACGCTTTGGAACTAAGTAATTTAGCAGATAGGAAGAATAGCTACTGAAATGGTTTCCTGGAACTGAAAATGGCCAGAGTGAAAATAAGAAACACAATTATAATAAAAAAGACTACTCAAGAAATATCTAGTCTTTGGAATTTCCTGAGACTCTCTTACAGCTTCTTCTGTGCTGTATGGCACTGATTGCTAGAAAATTTTTTTTTCTTATAGACACCTTTCTCTCACAATTGCTACCTGGGAACTGATAAGAAGAATATATCAGGCAACGAAAACTCTCTTTACCAAAAAACATTTCTCAAACATTTGTTTTGATTTTTTTTCTAAGTTTAAACAAGAGAGCTAAGTCCTACCATCAAATAAAAAAAAAAAAGGAACATTTGCATGCTTATTTTCCATAAGTTTTATTTATATGGTGCAAATAAATCAGTGAGAGGCAAACCTCAAAAGGATTTAGAGGCCATATCCAAAAGGATACTTATAAAGTCACAGGGCAATCAGCGGAATGCTGACTCCTCCAGTATGCAGACGTGTGGCAGGGATTTGGGGGAACCACACTCTCAGCACTGGTGCAGTGGAGTTGTCTGAGCCTGGGGAGGCTTGAAAGGAAGGAACTGGGTGCTTGGCTTCTGCATCGTCACAGAAGGCTTTTCCCTCTCAGCTCTGCTGTCCAGTAACAGAGGTTAATGCCAGCAGATAACAGCTATTAATGCAGCCTGGGATGAGCAGAGGGATTGACTCCACTTGCTGAAGGGCAGAGACAAGTATGAGCCCAGAACAGATGAGGCTCAAAAGAGAAAAAAACACAGGAATAGATATGCTGGGGCAGAGCGATGGGGTCTTTTAGAACAATATGCTGTTTTTCTGTGAGATAAAGACAGAGGACCTGTTACAAAAACTGGGGACTTGATTGAAGTACTTTGTATTTGAAGCAGGGCTAAATGCTACTTTCTTGTCACTGTATTCACTAAAAAGCTTGTTTTAGCAACTTCTGGTTAGAAAAATAACCGACATTTCTGAACTGTCATTAGCACAGTATATTTTCCCATGGCATATGGACTTAGAAATAAGCTTTCTTGCCATTGGCTAGAGCACAGACTTCATTTTCTGAGCCTTTGAATATATTTACATTGTAGGACTGTCACTCTACAACCCCTGCCTAAAACCCCAAGGTCATTAATCATCTGATATGAAAGATATAAAGTTACTGGAATAGAACATTGTCACCAGACAAATTACAGTATATTTCTGACCTTGTGTCTTAAATATTTATCATTGCTGTAAGTAGATTTGTGGGCCTGCTCTTTTTGAGAATATGAAGAAAGCTGCAATGAAGGGGGCCTTGCCACTTGTTCTATGAATAAATAGAGCACTTCAGGATGCATCAGTCTGATGCCTTCCTAAAGCAATAAATTCAGCCTCAAGAGGAAAAACTCTTCCACCTTCAGTTGCAGATTTAATCTGTCATTGTTGTACACATATGTTTGGTTTGATGATTTAAAAACAAACACTTAGTAACACAATTTGGTAGGGAAAAACATAAAGGCAGTGAAAAACATTAAAAAAATCTTTACAAAATACAGTGCTGTGCTTCAATTCGAAATCTATGTTGTCATGCTCTCATCTATTTCCAGACATTATAAACGCATGTGATAGAGAAATCCCATCAAATCAATCAGAACTCCTGAAGAAAGGTTTGTCACAGTTATCATTCATCCTGCCTGGTTCTGACTCTCTTTCATATACCCAGAAAAATACCTTTATCATGCAGTGAAAGCATCTTCACCCATCTCCTCTTGGTTACTTCTTTTAAGAACAGGAGGTATCTCATACTTTGATGCGCTCTTAGATATGAAAGACAACTATGTAATGAGAAAATGTACTGCAGAGGTCAGTCCCCATAGGAAGGAAGTGGTAAGATAATTAGAAAGGATATAGTTGTGGTGGTTTTTTGTTTCGTTTTGCATGTTTTGTTTTGCTTTTTTTTCCCAAGAGATTGTGTACAAGAAAGCCAAGTCTAAGCTGAGGAAAGAGTCGGTCACATGTCTTCTTTCCAAGACAAACTAATTAACCAGAAAGCCTCCTCATAGGCTCAGTAGCTATTTGGACTGCTATTTGAAGCACATCACTAACATTTGACAAAAGACACATGCTTAGAAAACCTTCTTGCTAGCTTTAAAAGTCTGAATAGAGCTGTGTAAGGCTGTTACATACAGACAGACAGCCAGACATAGGTTCTGCTCTCAGTCACACGACAGGCTGCAGCACAGAGGCTGTGGATATTAACAGAAGAAAAACTTGACCCATCATAATGATCTGTAAAATGATTTGTAGCTTTGGTTAAAGGAGAGCTCCACATGGCTCAACACCTCTAAAAAATACAGGTCCCTAATATGTCACATCAAGCTACCATAAAAGAATGCAGATAGGAAAAGAGGAAATGAAGGGGGAGAGAGTGCTGTTGGGCAGCCGGTGGACAGGGTGCAGGGGACAACGTGTGTGTGTGTGTGTGTGGCTTGCTGAGACTAACGATGAGATTAGGAGCAAGAGCAGACCATAAATACTTGGTATTTTTTTTAAATTCTGCTGTCAGTTGTGATACAAAATGAGCAGTTCTGAATGGGAATTTAACCTAATGCCTTTGCCTGATGTTCAGGCCTCTCTGTTTTCCAGTGTGCAGCTCGCAGACCTGCAATGGCACCTGTCTGTTCTGCAAGAAGACCCATGCAGTGTGGCAGGTGGTGTTAATGCAACCCACAGTGCTGTGGAGGTCTGGAACTAAAGCTTGACTGGCTACAAACATGACAACACAGGAAAGAGAAACTGAGATGGCATATTACTACTCACACCAAAGAGGCATTTGGTGTGATTTACACGTAACTGATAGAAGCATATTCTATTCTGACAGCCCACGCAAATCACACGGATCTTCCTATGTCACATAGTTTGCTATTCAAAAGTGCAAATAAATAATGTAATATTAACAGTCCTGGAGTAGTGTCATGAAAAGGACAGACATGCACCTCCAGTATATGATGCTTAGTTTCACGGAATAACTTTGCCATTCAACAGAATGCATGTTTGCTGGGATCAGACTTCGTGTGCTCCAGGCTTGCACTAAGCACAACTGCAGCAAGGAGTTAGTTGTCAAACTGATATGTTTTTAATGTCTTACAGAATCAGAAACATCATCCTCTATAATGTAATGCAATAACAGGTTCTCACTCCTCATGTCTTTTGAGTACTCCCTTTGACGGTTCACTCGAAAGCTGAGTAGTACGCACTAGCACATTAGTTGATGCCTTTTTGTATGTGCTTGTGTAGAAAAACAGTCCCTAAGCGATAGATACTGTGCACTCACATCAGTGAAACTCTTGTCTTCCTGTGTGCTTTTCTCTCGTGCTTTATCATGGCTTTAAGGTGCTACACCTTGTTACAATTTCAGTCTCTTCAAATCAGCAGCTGACCTTTTCCTTTGCCATGGAAAACTCCATGCATGTTCCTGGAGCTATACAAACGATAAATAAAAATCACCTAGTCCCTAGCTGGTATCACAGTAGAAACTCTCCATGTTATATTGTCTGAAATCATAATCTGCCCTAGGTATTCATTACTTTTGACAGCCAATGATCAGATTATAATCTGGATAATCTTTGTGGAAGGATATATTTTAAGCAGTTGAAAGTAAATATATGGATAACTTAATTTCCAGGTTTGGGTAATAGAAAAATATAATATGTACCAGAAATCTAGCTTTACCACTCTAGCTCTACCTCTAACTCTATTCTTTTAGGCTCTGTTTTTTGAATTTTTAAAATTCAGACTCATATCCATGATCTGTGCTTGTTTTAATGGCCTAGTATCTAATGCATGATGTTTAATAAACTAATAATCTAATAAAGCCTAAAAATGGTTCTTTTCTAAAATGCTGTTGAAGAAACATCAGACGGTTTGTCATCCTGTACCAGGAAAGAATGAGTAAGTGCTAAAAGTGGCTTCACATCCTTACTATATATAGAAATCCTATTACAATTACCCTTAACTGTCCTTTGCCTTCCTGCAGTAATTTCCTCTGTGTCCTTTGTAAATGCAGTAAGATGCCAGGGTTTGCCTGTGTATATAGAAAGCAGAGGAAATCCCAATCCACTTTTAGTGTACAGTCCATTTCCAAGAAAATGTGTACCATCCTCATCCTCATCTTCATCTTTGTTTCACAGTGTGTACGTGCAATAACATTTCTTTATTCTGTGCCTATTTTTACATTTTGTCAACTGAATACTCTTGCTCAGAGCATTCTCCATTGACACATCTTGTATTTGGAATAGAAAGTACTCAGAAAAGATTCAGGCAGCATTAATACCTTCAGAAAGCAAATCTGTGAAGAATACCAGACCTGCATAAGGAACGAAGGTGGATTTTAGTGAAGCAATGTTAGCACATGCCACAGGTTATAATAATCATCCGTGCATCTAATCACATTTTTACGAGTTCTTTTAAAAACCTTTGTTGCCACAATGTTTTCTTCTCCTCCGTTTAAGTGCAGAGCCTGTTCCTTTCCTTCTGAAGATTAATGGTCAGTTAGCTGCTCATGGCTGAGCAAGGCTCATTAAAGCAATATTCTCTAATCATTCACAACACTGCCAGTCTCTCCTTATTCTAAGCATATAATTTTGTGGAAACAGGATCAGAGATTAATTGAGTCAATTAGCAGCTAGATTTGCAGACAGTTTGGGAAACCTAAGATTTCCTACTTACTGTATTGATTTGTGTGCAAAATGGCATCTAATTTTCTACACTTCTAGGATTGGCAGGCATCCAGTCTCTTTTTTTTCCATCCTAATGGCTAAGAAAATGTCATGTGATCTTTGCCAATAAATGGCAATTTTTTAATCTTTCATCTGAATCCAGTCATTCTATTTAGATACTCGGGGGTTTCTTTAATATATTTTTCAGACATCAAGCACTGTTGCTAAAATACATGCCTGGCCAAGCTTAAATCTAAGACCTTAGCTGTAAATCAGCAAGTTACATCGGTTTTCCACCTGAACATGGGCCAACATTTGTACTAATTGATAACCTATACATTTCTGGTGAATCATTGCTTTTTGCAGAAGAGGATTAACTAACATCAAATCCCTCAGTACGTATTTATATTTTAAAAGTTTTGACTTGGAGAAAATATGCTGCTCTTTTTCCAAGCTTCCGTCTGTTATCCCTCCCCAGATTAGGTGTCTGTTATTCTTTATCACAAGACAGAGGTGACACAGCTGATGGGTAGCTTTTGGCCATTGACAGGGATCAGGACCTGAGACTGGGTTTCAAGCATCCAGAAAAGCACTGCGACCATCTTCCTGGTGTGTTTAGATCACAGAATCACAGAATGTTAGGGGTTGGAAGGGACCTCGAAAGATCATCTAGTCCAGCCCCCCGCCAGAGCAGGACCACCTACAGTAGATCGCACAGGAACGCGTCCAGGCAGGTTTTGAATGCCTCCAAAGAAGGAGACTCCACAACCTCTCTGGGCAGCCTGTTCCAGTGCTTTGTCACCCTCACTGTGAAAAAGTTTTTCCTAATATTTTTCTGGAACCTCCCATGTTCCAGCTTGTACCCATTGCCCCTTGTCCTGTCATTGGACATCACTGAAAAGAGCCTGGCACCGTCCTCCTGACACTCCCTCTTGACATATTTATAAACATTTATGAGGTCACCCCTTACCCTCCTACAAGCTAAAGAGACCCAGCTCCTTCAGCCGTTCCTCATAAGGGAGATGTTCCACTCCCTTCATCACCTTTGTGGCTCTGCACTGGACTCTCTCAAGCTATTCTCTGTCTTTCTTGAACTGAGGGGCCCAGAACTGGACACAATATTCCAGATGTGGCCTCACCAGGGCAGAGGAGAGGGGCAGGAGGACCTCTTTCGACCGACTAGCTACTCCCCTTCTAACACACCCCAGGATGCCATTGGCCTTCTTGGCCACGAGGGCACATTGCTGGCTCATGGTCATCCTGCTGTCCACTAGAACCCCCAGGTCCCTCTCTCCTACACTTCCTTCCAGAAGGTCAGTCCTCAACCTATACTGGCACATGGGGTTATTTTTTTCCCAAGTGCAAAACTCTACACTTGCCTTGATGGTGTGTCAACCATTCCTCCCAGCTTTGTGTCATCAGCAAACTTACTGACAGTGCTCTCTAATCCCTCGTCCAGGTCATTGATGAATATATTGAAAAGCACTGGTCCCAGCACTGACCCCTGAGGGACTCCACTAGACACAGGCAACCAGCCAGACTCTGCCCCATTGACTACAACTCTCTGACTTCTTCTCTTCAACCAATTAGTGACCCACCTCACTACTCGGTCATCCAAACCACACTTCCTCAGTTTACCTATGAGGATGCTGTGGGAGACGGTGTCAAATGCTTTACTGATATCCAGATAGACCACATCCACTGCATGGCCACCATCCATCCACCTGGTTATGTCTTCATAAAAGGCTATCAGGTTGGTCAAACATGACTTCCCCTTGGCAAAGCCATGCTGATTGCTCCTAATGACCTTCTTATCCTTGATAAGCCGAGAGACAATGCCAAGGATAAGATGTTCCATCACTTTTCCAGGGATGGAGGTGAGGCTGACCAGTCTGTAGTTACCTGGGTCATCCTTCCTGCCCTTCTTATAGACTGGGGTGACATTCGCTTTCCTCCAGTCTCCAGGCACCTCCCCTGTTCCCCACGACTTACCAAAGATGATGGAGAGTGGCCTAGCAATGACTTCTGCCAGCTCACTCAGCACCCATGGGTGAAGCTAAACACTGTTGCTTTAAGGGCGAAAACTGCAGCAGAGAAAGTCCTTTCTATTTAACGTTTTGTTTTCCATCCTAATAGTCCTTAAGTACTTCCCAATCATTAACAGGAGAAAGCCCTTATTATGGTTTTTCAGGATGCAGCAGAAATCAACTGTTCAATCTGTAGGACTGTTTGTGAAAATAAATGATGGGGAGCTTTCACTTGCTGGAGTAAATAGTTTTGTGTCTAACCCCGAAAGCAATGAAGTTGTGGGCTCAGCTCTTATGGGGCTGATCATCCTGGGCTGTGTGAGACCTTCGGCTACGCATACTTCCTCCTCCTGGCCAGTGCGAAGTGAGGGTGTTTGATGCCAGAGAAGGCCAGCAATCCACAAGCACAGCTTACCCTTGATTCAAAGTGGAAACCAGACCCTGAAAGAACTGGTGAACTGGCATAGCATCCTGTTAAACTGCTCCTGTTGAACTATGTGGCTTCCCATATTGCTTCCTCCCTTCTTCAGCCATACACCTGCGATGTCTGCCCTGCCCATCACACCAGGCAAGCCCTCCTACTTGCTTTCTCTCTTCATTGGGAACCAGTTGCTTTTTTTTCCCTCCTCCAGTGTCCTGTTGCCTTTTCCTGCTGGAAATCATGTGCTCCCCTCATCTCTATTGCTGTCTCCATCCAACACAAGGAAGAGTTGCTACCTCCCTCCTTTCTGCCTTTGCTCTCCTCATTTCCACTCTCCCTTACACTTTATGAACTCTCACATGTGCTTTGCTCACCTTGCTCTGTCCCATAACCAGCTATTGCAGGACAGCTAAAGGACCCTTCTCAGCTCTCCATAACCCAACCCCATGTTGTCTCAGGCGTTCTGTTAATGCTGTTGTGCATAACCTACTAACAGGCAAGGTGAGACCTCCTCACTGCTGAAGAAGACCATCTCAGCCAAACCATATCCTCCTCTCGCACAAGCAGAAAGTGTGTCCACTTACTGATGACTCTCTGCTTTTCTGTAGACTTCTGTTTGGCCTGAAGTCTCAGGAAAAATGGTTTTGGACACAGCTTTTCCTGTAGGCAGCAGAATATAGTGAAGACCAGTTTGTTATGTTAACGAGTAAAGGAGTGGACACTCATGTGTGTCTAGGAAGGACTGTCACACTACTTCATTTATTTCTGTCTCAGTAAAGAAGCTAGTGAAACAGAAATGAAGAAAGGAGGAGAAAAAATTTCAGAGTCTGATCCAGTTAGCATTTAAGTCATTGAGAAGTGGCTGGCTGATTTCAATGTGCTTTCACAGGGATGAAGAAACCTCAACTACAGAACTGAAACACCTCCAGAGTCGTAGAGTGTGATCACCTGCTACATCTACAAATAGGAATATTCTTCACGAGGTGATCAGGCTCTAATCTACACCAGGTCATATTCTTTGTTCCCACTATTCCTCCTGGGAGGATGTTTCTGAGCATTACAGCTCTGATAGAAACATTTTGCTAATTTTCAGTTTAAATTCACTGTTAACAAGTGCATAGCAATTCACTCTTAAGCCAATATAGTTAAAGTAGCTGTCTTCCTCCCTGACACTTACTTTTGTTACATGCTTATAGAATAGTCTTCAATCTGGAAGGCTAAGCAAGCCTTTCTGAAGCTAAGAAAGTCCTTTAATCTCTTGTGATAGAACAGGCTCTCTACTGCTCAGATTATAACAGTAACCCTTCCTTGCTCTTCCTTCAATTACACTTGCCTGAGCAAAGAATCAGATTCTTAGTGCCTAACATTTTCATCTAGAAGCTTTTTGCTGTTCACGTATCTAAAAAGTAATTGAGAGTTTTAATCTGTTTGTTTAGTAAGGTTTCTTAACAGCCTTATTATCCACCTCCCCAGTTTTCCATTGGCAGGTACTACTATTCAGCAGAGTGGAGAAAGAACAGAGCTAATTGCTTGAAAGAAAGAAAACACAAATAATGCAAGATCGTGTGAGTTGATTCATTAGTGAGTTTCCTCTTCACTTCCAGAGTGCAATTCAAAGCTCTATGGCAGTTATGCACATAAGTTTTTTGACTCCTAGGGATTATTTAGAGAAGGTGGTGGGAAATACCCTATTGTAGGAAGCACAGCTTTCATTTACTTAGTGAGTATAACAGATTCTCAGCTACTTTGTGTAATCAGATTTGCTTCTTTAGCTAAATCATGGTATCACGTTAGCTTAAAAAAAATATGTGAAGCCTTGTTTCTAGCCCCAGCAGTTTTTTGCCTTTTCCTCATCTGTTAGAAAAGATTACATGCTTGCCATTTTCCTGGGATAGGAAAACATATTCCGTGCTGGTTTCTTTGAAAGAAACATTTGTAACTGACTCTTCCTTGTCTCCTCTTATGGGCCCCTCTTAGCAGCTACCTTTCTGCTCACGGCAGGCAGGTGTTCGTCAAGGTGAGGAAGCACTGTAAGAGAAGCACTAGAGAAATTACAAACTTCCAGTGGGATGAATGGACCTGAGCCAGGTGCAGCACAAGTTGTGGTGAAAGTTGACCCCACAGTTACCAGAGGACACATAGCCGAGTAGCCACTTATTAAAAATAGCATGATTAGCTTCTGTCTTTCTCAAAAGAGAACTGTAGGAGGAAGGTATCTGAAGTCTTGATACTATACTAAAGAAGAACTGCAACAAGGGGTTTAGACTGGACATTAGGAAATTTTTTTTCACAGAAAGAGTAGTCAGACACTGAAATAGGCAGACACTGAAATAGGCTCCACAGGGAGGTGGTTGAGTCACCATCCCTGGATGTTTAAAGGTTGTTTAGATGTGATGTTGGGGGATATGGTTCAGGGGTGAGCTTTGTAGATTAGGGTTAATGGCTGGACTCAAGGGTCTTTTCCAACCTGAATGATTCTATGATTCCACGAAAAGAGAAAAGTAAACCTTTCAAAAATTATGCATCTGGTAACAGAAATAAGTTTCCTACTCATTGTAACTTCCCGTGTCCATGTTACATTTTTCAGTACACAACAGTGTTAAAAGTTTTCTGTTTGGTGAAGCTGACTATTTTATACAAAATTAAGAGTTCTAAGGATCAAGAATACTAAATTCAGGTTTGTATAATATTAGTATCACATTAGACATTCAATAATACATGTAGAGAAGAGCTCTTAGGTAAAAAGACCTCAGGTATGAATAGAGGTTCCAAACGAAGTGCAAATTCCCCTTTTGGTTCCTTTAAACTATTCCCATCTTCTAAAACTGCAGGAAAGACTATAAGGCTCACGTTTGTAGCTAATTCTTCAAGCGTTATTTGTCTTCTATTTCTAAGATAACCAAATCTTAAAACCAGCAAGACCAGGATGAGGGTGTTGCAGTGTGCCCTGCTATCATGCCCCTGTGCCAGCTGTGACTGAGAGACCTACTGGAACCTTTCTGGTAGAAACCAAGGCACGGGGGACCCGGGTCACAGAAGGAGGGCAGGCTGCAGGCACCCTGGTCTCATCTTCATACATAGTCAGGCCATAGCTGGGATGCACACTCGAACCTGAGGGCAGGGCATTGCTTTTGCATCCCACAGCTGAGTTGCAGTCCAAGGTCCGTAGCTGCCAGGCAGCTTTTCTTTATTCAAACAAGAGGCATCTCCTCTGATATACAAAACTTATAAAGCAGCAAAGGTGTGTCCCTTGTTGTGATCTCTCTGTTTAAGGGCCTCCTGTTTAGAAACGGATTTGGGATTGCTTGTTATAGCTCTGTTTTTCTAAACTGAACCAACCTCTTACCAACACAAGAAATTAAAAATTCAGCTGCAGTTATTTGCCCATCTTAAAAAGCACGCTGCTAAACACACAGTAATGTAACTGAGAAGACAAATTATTATATTTGACCACAGTCATTCTCCAAAGTGTGGTGTGTTTAGATACAAATGCTTACTCAGTAATGAAATAGCAGCAGCAGTGATGAACCTATTTCCTTAGTTCTAATTACATAGGCTCCAAAAAGGTGTAAACTATGTTCCCTGAAAAGCTAATTATTCTAGCAAGAGCACTTTCTGCATTACAAATAACTTAGTCGCTACAGCACTAGCTGAGCTGAAGTAAACGTGACCATACTTTTCCTGTAGGGAAAGAAATTTGCTCTGGAATTCTTAACTATTCAAATACTGGAAAAGCTCACCTTGCCCCCTTGAAAGTAAGTACATTTTGATAAATAATTCAGATTTTGCAAGGTCCCTGACCTCTCTCTATTTAGTTATTCATTACAAAGACCATTTTAATCCCTTTCAGATTTTTCAGAAGACATTGCTTCTGATTTTCTATCTAAAGTTAGTTACTCATTACCTTTAAAGCACCTTAATAAATACCTTAATATGACTTATAAAAGGGCTTTTAAAAAAGAAGAAGTCCCAAAACTGCAACAGGTACTGGACTGAACAGTTCTTCATAAAACCTTAATGTAGTAATAAAAATTCATAAAATAAAAATGATCCAAAGTACATTGCTGTGTTATAGCCTATTGCCTAGAAGTAAAGGAAATGCTTACCAAGAGCTCAAAGGCTCCTCAAAGTCAAGAGATAAGGAGGAGAATCCATCACTTTTGTTCTAAGCCTGCTATTTAGAGACATGCTGCACAAGACTGGCAAAAGTTTTAAGACAGCTACTTTCCAAATGCTGCTAAAAGGCAGAAACCTGAAGTAGGGAGAGGTACCTCGTGTCATATGGACAACCTCAACAAACTAAAGTTTTCAGAAACTGAAGAAGGTGAGGGTTTGTTTGGTTTTTTTGGGGTTTTTTGTTTGTTTGTTTTTTGTTTTGTCCCAGCTTGCTTCACTCCTGAATGCTAAAATAAGATGTAATTGATTGTATTTATAAAGATATCCTCCCTCTTTCAGCTCGTATGCACTCAAGTGACTGGACAAAGTGCCATTATGTGAAGAGCCCGAGTACCCTTTCTGGTGCCTGCTGAGAAAAAGCCTGGCAGCCTCTTCCAGGCAGCAAGATCAGTTCTATAGAAACCATCACCATGTCCAAATTCTTAGAAGAGCTGCCTGTCAGCCTACTGAGAGAAGCTGTTACCGCAGAAGGAAAGAGAAATGTTTTCCAGTGGAGTGAGCTCAGCATGAGAGACAGACTATGCTCATCATATAGAGTAACTGCCACCAGCCCAATATTATGGTGTCTATAAACATTAGTCTGTTCCTCTCTGCCATTAACTCTCTGGTTTGCGGCAAATCACCCAAACTCTGTTCCTCACTCTGAAGAACACAGACAGATACTCTTTTATCTATATTGCAGAGATGCTGAAAGGACTAATGAGCCTTAAAGGGGCCCTTATTCATCCTCTCAGCTATACATGTTCTTAAAATAAGCAAACCAGCTTGTCTGCAGCTTTTCTTACATGGGCACTTACTATGTATCCTTTCTCCTCCCCATCTCTTCCTGAGGCTAGAAGAAACACAAGGTGGAAATGGAGGGAAGCGGTAAAGTTCTGGAAGCTTGCGGTACCTCAGATTTCCACCTCATGTCCTACTGTTAGAAAGATAAATATACTTTTTCCCCACTTAGTTAAACAGAGAGGCCAACACACCCTAGCAGGGTGAAAGCGAGTTGTCACTCTCTGTTCTAGCAGCATCTTGAGAACACTTCTCCTTTCTAATTTGGGTTTCTTTTGCTTCTCGGCTTTGTGTATGGAAGAAACCCACCAACTCTGGTTTTAAGTATGACAGGCACAGATACCAGCCTCTTGTATTTAGAAGGCTAGCTTATCTTGCGATAAACTTAAGAAATTTCTTGAGATCAATACCCACCAACACATCTGGCAGCTAAGAGGAAAGGAGTGAGCAAGATGCTTTTTTGGCTTGTGAAAAAACACATTTCCATGGGAAAGAAGAGCCATCTAAAGTAACACTAGTTACCCACTAAAAAGTTTCTATAATATATTTTAGCTGTGCAAGTTATAATATGATCAGAATGGTAACTGGATTCAAATATTTAAGTTTCATCTAGCAGATTGAGGAAGAGGGCTTATATTCACTGGACATGATGGTTTTATAGTACCTAATTTTCATACTTAGCATTATAAAGAGGATTGGTAGAACTAATTTAAGCTCCTCCCATTCAACTAAGCAACATGAAAATGAGAGGACATATGATTTATAAATTATGAAATTATGAATAAGGTTAGAGCTTTATGCCTAGGGTAATATGCACAAGAAATATTTATTTTCAAAGCAAAGGGACCAAAGACAATGAGAATAGTTAGGAAGAGTTTGGTGCTCCTTTATTCCTTCAACATATAGTCCTTATGGATCTGTATAAAATATTTGACATAACCACCCATGGTAAAGGAAAAGAAACAGCAGTTTGTTGAGAGGTTACAGCCTTTTCATAACACTGGCATTCTGCACTTGATTTTTAGTACACCAATTAGAGTAACATAAAACTGAACAGAGATGGATGAGAATTTCATTTAGTTTTTCTATTTTACGATCTGGTCTCTAGATCTTAACTGAAAAGCAGTAAAAATAGAGAAGAAAAGAACAATGTAATTGTTTTGCAATCCGTTAGATGAAGAAATACGTATGTCCTTGACTAGGTAATAGCTTTCTGGGTACTAATGAATACTCAAGATTCAGTCTGGTGGTAATGCAGCTTGGGAATATGGCAAGGAAAGAAAATACTAAACACAATGTAGAAATCAAAGGCTTGAGGCCAAAGCAGAGGGAATTTTAAAAACTATGAATATGTTAGTGGGATGGCAGATGCAGCCTCCTGTAAAAACAAACTTTCACTGGTTAAATTTAAGAGTATATTTTTAAATCTCTTAAAACAGTGAAAACCTGCGAGGAAAAACATACTTTGGTGTGCTTCAGGCTTAATCCAACAAACTGTATTTAAAGCAGTGCAAGCTTTCAAGCAGACCTAAGTGCCATGCTTATGTTTTACAGTCCACCTTTGCCTTTCAAGCCTTTGTTCCCCACAGGCCATGGCTATGGAAACTCTTCGTACTTCCATAACAAGTTTTAGTGCTGAAGGATGCCAGCTAAAGCAGGGTGCACAGCAATGTTTTCCTCAGCGTCGCAGCCACTGCAAACATGTCAAGCCTGGCCCACTGTGCTTGACACTGTTGCCTGTGCAAGGCAGAACGAAGTGAAGGTCGCAGCCTTCATCTTCAAGGCCTCTCCTCTCTGAAACTGAGTATTCAAGAGTTGACTTATGCACTAGGATGAGGCCACAGCTGACAACTCTTCTCCTTGGGTGGAAAGGAGTAACACAGCTAAAGTTCATCTCTACAGAGAATAGGACTACCATATTCAAACATTTAAGTAAGAGTATCAGACATTTCCAACCTGAAATAGAAAGCATGTTTCTTTGAACTTTGTCTCCTTACATGGGTATTAATGACGTCTCTTAGTTAATGTATATGAGTTTTTAACACAAAACTCTCAAGTACTCCTATCTCTAGGGAAAGAGTAGGAGAACAAACACTGCCTGTCAGGTATTAGGTACAGTGCTTAATGCAAGATAATAGGGTAGTTCAATACAATGATAAATCATCTGAAAACCTATAGAGACAACAGAGAGGAGGTTAAGATGTAAAACTCTTGGAAGAAAATATCATGCAAAGTTATTGGGATGGAAAAGGGCAGGAAGGAAAGAAAAGGAGTGAAGGAAAGGATTGAGACAAGCATTTTTAAAGAGCTTCCCTGTATTTCTCCAGTTTTCTGTTTTTTTCCATGAAGCATTTGATTGTGCAGATCATGGAATAGAAGAAACGAAGTGCCCTTGAACTGTACTCAGCTGCAGAAATCACCTGTCTCTCTTCTGTTTTTCAATATCAGTTACCAAGAACAAGTAGGCAGATTTTTGCCATCTGTGGTTAGACAGTTCTATTAAAAATGGTTTGTTTCTTTCATGATGCATAGGCCACATTCTATAAAACAGGGCTGGATGGCTCTGAACAGTGAGTAATTCCATCTTAACCTTGATTGTGTTTTGTTATTAGAGCAAGACAGATTACAGGAGGACAAAAAATTGTTTGACAAAAGAAGTCACCTCTTTTCCGTGGTACTTACAAGGGGACCAGCCTTCATAATTAAGGAGATGGCAGCTATTGCCCCCAGAGCTACTGGTGGAATTTCTCTCAAAACCCCAGCTTCTGCATGGCCATCCAACAGCACGCCTGGGGGCTGGAAGCTGCTCATCTGTGGGACTGAGCTTTTAGCAGAAAGTCATGACCTTGTGCTTTGGCCCTCTTTGCTACAAGGGTATGTAAGGTGATCTTTGGCTTTAGCTAGCGCAGACTTAGAAACTGATTCTATTATTACCAAGAGGGAGTGCAGGTAAGATTTATTGTAGATCACTAATTCACTTATATATGACTGTGTAGAAAGGTACTCGACATTTTTTTTTAGGAAAAGACCAGTATCTCACTATTTGGGAAGATCTATGGCATTACGCTGTATCTCTGAAGACTGAACAGATGAAATCGGAAGTGATGAATATTTCCCAACAAGAATTTATCACCTTAGAGCAACAGTCACTGAAGAATGCATGAGGCAAGAGAGAAAATTATGCTGATCCATGAAGCAACTTTGGAGGAACTTGTGATTCTTCAGAGGTTAAACAAGACAAATGACAGGAATCCTGTAAAATCTTTATTTCAAGTGCTTACTTCCACCAAATTGTAATAAAAATCTGATATTTAAAAATTTACGGGATGACTTTAACTGAAGAACAGCCTCTCTTCTGATGATCTCACATTTTGAAATCAAGTTCAACAGTATACAAGACAGAAAATATTTTTTTTCCCAGACTTCAGTAAGCCTACATTTTACTTTCAGTATGCACAAGGTGAGAGTGTACTTGTGCAGATAACTTTGTGGCAGATCTAAATCCATTCTGGCTAACTTTAACCAGATTTAGTAAAATTTTCAGTTCAAGGCTTTCCAAAAAGTAGCAAAGAGTTGAGGGAAAATGAAAGCAGTAGAAATACTTAGTGAGCATTAAAGTATTTTGGTTTCTTGCCTAAGATGCTGGAAAAATGTGGAAACCAGTTATATGAGGCAAAAGAATAAACTGTGGAGTTGATGGAAAATAATGTCTTCTGATGATAAAATGTCTTATATTTACCCCCCTTGCAATTTTAGCACATACATGCGCTTTCTACTCCAGTAGCCTGTTCTTTGCTTTGATTAACTTCAGCAAAGCTAAACTGTCAAGGACTTTTCTTCATATTATTGAACTCACTGTTTCAGAGCGGCATTCATCATGGCGTGTTCTGCTCTTTGGCTCTTCTGCAGAGGACCAGTAGGGCCAACAATCCACAGGAACACCAGGGAGCAGCTGCAGCCACGTTGCCAGGGCACATTTCAGCTCTGGGGGCTGGGCTGGCTCCAGCTCCACTCACTCTGGATCTCCTCAACTCACCACTGGAATCTCCCCAGGAAATTCCCCCCTAGCACCAGCCGAGGGGGAATCAAATGTATCCAGTCAATCTGTTCTATCAGCAGAGATTCTGATTCATCTAAAAGCACTGGGGTGAAAGGCAGTTAGTGTTAGTGGTGATATTAAAGCGCAAATCTTCTGGAGAGGGAACACTAGGAAAGAGACACACTTTTGCCTGATGTTTTTTCAGCTACCAAGACCATTTCTAGACAAAAATAAATGACTGACCCTAAGCATTTTTGTCACTTGTTATTGAAAGGGAATTATCATGGTTTGACATTAGTTCTGAGGTATAATTCACAATGTTTAACATAACAAGTAAGATCCTCTTGCAAAACAGATCTGTAGAAAGGGCAGGCAGATGGAGGTCTGTGTGCTGTTTCATTACATGTCCAGTATTACTTACATTTGGTAACTGCTGAAACCCTTAAGCTTTAAATCTGCTCTTTCTCTTTTAAAATACTGTGAGATTAGGAGGGCTGCACTAATCAAGTGCCAATATTAAAAAAACAACACCTGTTGTGAAGCATCCCCTGAGGGCCAAGTGAAGGATGAAGGAATTTCCCCAAATTCTTGAAGATAGACCTTAAGTATATTTTTCTCTGGTTAATATGATTTCTAAAATATCAAGGTGAAGGTGTTTCTCTCTACTTCAGTACCTGTTCCACAAGAGAATAATGCATTAGCTAACAGGAACAAAAAGACCTGGTTAATTTGATCTCTTCGGAGTCTGTGGTATTCGTACTCAGATTACCTCTAATGCATTGTGGAAATAAGTGTTTGTTTTATTTTTCCAGAGCTTCTTCATCTTACACTGCACAAAGAAGCAGAAAATAGCATATCAGTCTCCGATTTTTGAAGTTATCTATTACAAATGCAGTTTTAAGTTGGAGATATAACTTGTTCACCCATTTTTCTAACCATTACAAAGCATTTATCTATATCCTTCTGTGTCTATATACCTTTGCCAGTTTTCTTATTTGCCAAGAAATACAGTAACATGACTCTCAAAATATTTAAAGTTGCACTGGTTTCATAAATAATTCAGTTTTCACTCCTTGAAAAGCTTTCTTTTTGACATTTTCTAAGGAAATCCTTTAGTTAGGTGTTTGGAAATTATACTTTAAAAAAATAAAAAATATACAATGAGATGCACCTTTCGAAGCCAAACAAAATATCTCTTTTATTCAAGATATTTTTTTTCACTTCAATATTTTCAGACATGAAAAATCTACAGCCACTAAATTAAAAAAATAAATAAAAATATAAATTCACAAAGTCCCAATGTCTGTACTGAAATTTACATTTCTAATTTGCTTGGAAAATCTATATCCTCTTTATAAGTTCTCCAGAGAAAAAAAGAGAATATTGCTTAGAGAAGTTTTAATGTTAGTTCATTAGATTCTTGTGACTGAGGGCCTTAAGCTGAATATGTGGTACATTTTACCCTTAAAAAGATTATCCCCATATTAATAGAATTTCCTAAACATCCTTTAAGGAATATCACTTCTATCATTATTATCTTACCTCTTTATTGAAGGCAAAGCCCATGAGTGTTTAAAATGAGGCCAATTTTGCTACATTAAGAATAATGATTATCAGATATATTGAGGAGAAGACTATGCCACCTTATATTAGCTACTTGAGAAGGAATAATAGAATTAACAAGGTTTCCTCTTCTCTGTGCCTAATTGGCTATATGTCAATATAATATAATTCGATTTAAAATAACCACTTTTTTAAAAAAAAACTTATGAGCCAGAGGCTCGGTGGGTGGCTGGAATTTGGAAGAAAAATTTTTAGTGTGATATATATGCACTGAACAGGATGCACTGAAGCCAACAGGAACACTGTAGCAGACTCAGCTGAGAAGTATGCTCCCACTGTGAATGAAGCTCAAGGTTGCTTACAGGCTTCTTGGCTAGCAAACATGAGCTGGATTATGCCATGTACATTCAGAATATCACAGCAGTCATCAAGGAAAAGAAGTACAGCACAGCACTGGTCATTGACTAAACACTCATTTCAGTTTTGTTTTAAGCATGAGCACAATTAAGATGTAATTATCAGAACAAACAACTAGAAATGGAAAATAATTATTCTGAACCCCCCTCATTACTCTCCTGTGCTCCCCTCACTACAAAATGTTCTTGGACTGTAAGTTCAAGTTACAATCAGCAAGAACATTTTTTTTTCTTTCTTCTTTCCATGTGAATGATCGTCAAGACATAATGGAGAAATCTTCAGAATATCTCCACCCTCGGCACACTCTTTACAGCAGAATGCCTGAGGGTTAATGGAAGATGGAAGTCAATGAGTTTGTAAACCCACCCTGGATTTTCTTGTGTCTTTTACAAAGGCATAAAAGGGAATTCAGTGGAAACTGAAAAAGCCAAGAGTTATCTGGAAGGCTGACATTTTGAAGGCAAGAGGATCTATACAGTATAATATTTTAGAACCTGAAAGTATAAAAGCGTATTCTTAGTCCCCCATAAAAAGCTGTGATTTGCAGAGGTACAAGCACTTTCATCTTGCCCTTGTAGACAAGAGACCTCGGCAGTTCCAAAATTCAGAAGAGGGGATTTTGTATTGTGCATGAAACATACAAAAAATGACCATTTAAAATGAAGGTTCAGAAACAGATATCAGCAGGGCTTGATTTGATACCCATTTGCATTAATTCCTCATTCAAAAACACATCTGTAAGACTGTTCTCTCATTTAAAACCAAGGATTTAGAAGCAAATGTGTGATGGATATACCACGGGAATAGTTACAGAAAGCTTTCCAGAGAGGTCAGCTTCCGGGCATAGCAGTCCTGAAACTGTTGCTTTAAGCAGCAGACATTATCCAACATCTCAAGATACTCAGTATAAAGATGCAGCTTTTGATGCCAGTCAAATAGATGCAAGTGGCAGCTTTCGCTGGCTTTTAATGTTCACAATTATAATGAACAGCTCAGAAATGTGACAGTCAGAGCATGATTCAGTGACCTAAACACAGGCATGTAGCGTCATTTTGGATGCCCTACAGGACCCTGCCTGGCCTCCAGCTATGGCTCTAGAAGGGCACAGGTCTTCTGTTGCTCCAGTGTCACATCTGCAAGATTCATGCAGATGCCCCGGATATCGCCTGGGCATCTCAAATGATACCAGATATCTATATTTAGACAACCAAATGGAGTCCTCTGTCCGAAAAGAATGCAAGCAAAAGGATCCAAAACAGATTCCTCAGGTCCATAATTATTTTTAAATTGTTGTAATTATGGGAAGCTCACCAGCGATTTGAGAATGCTTCATCTGGCAGTACTGGAATATGCAAAGTGATTTTTCAGATGTTTGCAATTAATTAGGCACTGGAAGTATTCAGCAAAGTCTTCCCTCTGATGAGCATTTACAGAAAGGACAGCATTTTGGTGCAATTCTTCCACTAACAGGCTACTTGGGAAACTGCAGTGTTTTGTGAAAATTTTGGACTGACTGACTCAAAACCTTGACAATATGTTTAGTCTGCATAAATAAGGGAAAACATATTTTGTTTTGTTCAGCACGCTCTGAACTTTCACAGTTACATAATTATCCACTCAGATGGTCCCACAGTCTTATTTTGACTGAAAGGGAAATTGAAAATGTTGATAAAATAAACCCAGGCTGGAAGCTTGGCAGCTCTGCCGTTTGTTAGAGAGAAAATGACCAAGGTTCAGGACTTCCTTTAGCGTGGGATATTTTTCACTGCAAACCGTTCCCTGACACAGTGACAGTTAGCTGCTCTAAGGATATGAGAAATGGCTGGATTATACTTTTCCAGTCTTCTCTTGAAGAGAGATATTATGAGAGGGCTGAGTCGCATCTTGTGGGGCATGCTGAGATGCTGGCGTTTCATACCGCCCAGAACCTGAATCAAAGTGCTTGTTCTGGCTTTTGCAATGAAACATCCTAGGGTTTTGTTTCAAAACTTCAAATTCTCAGAAAGTGTCATTTTCTCTTTCCCAGTACCTCATGTGTAAAACTATGGTGACAACGATTTCCTCTTCAAAGCACTCGCTGATACTAAAGCTATGGGATGTTTAAGAGATAGGTATGATGAGTCAAAAGGGACAGGTATGATATGGACCAAACCAAAATGGTAAAAATAAAATCCAATGAAATATTTCATACACTTTCCTGTCAAATATTTTGAGAAAGCCAGTCCATGCCCATGAAATGGATTTCAGAATTGCCCTGTGGGAAACTTTCCGCTGGGAATTTTCTGAAAAATATTGTGACTTGTTTGTTCTGCACAAGCCCGTACATTAAAATGTAGTTGCACAGGAAATGAAAGCTTTTCCTTTGCAGTAACTTCCCTCAAGACTGGGTTACAACAGGGGTGTCTAGTTTCACATTAGCCAAAACAAGTAAGGTCCGAAATGACAACTGCCCTGGATCTCTACTCATTTCAAGCCCTAGAGAAAAGTGAAATCTGCCTCTGAAATTTTGGTTGCAAAAGCATCTTACACCCCTTATCCCTGGGTATAAAGGCCTTCATGGTGCCCAAGGCAGCAGAGGCATGTAGCATTATTTTTTATGTGTGCACCAGCATGTCTAGTCTTGCTGCTTACAGTTTCATTGATGGGCTCTTGACAGACAATTTCTCCACAGAAAAATCCAAACCATCTCCTACTGAAGCAGAAATAGACAGGTAGGCTTTAAGCAAATCAAGAAGAGAATGCAAACTCTGTATTTTCCCTTGCATGTACATACGCAGTGGTGTGACTGCTCAGTATTCAAGGGCATGGAAAGTGCAATTTGGTACAGACTTCTTAACTCCTAGGGCTGCCACAGAAATGCATTGCTTTTTGCTTCTCGCATCATGAGTTTCACAGTGAAACCCATCTGCTTACTTCAGGTTCTGTCCGTTTCATACTTTCTTCCTTATCAGAAAGGCTGAATAAAACTGTCAAGGCCATGAGGCACCACCAGCCCTGCCTATCCCTGCACAGTCTCCCCAAAACCCCCATTCTGCACATGGCCCAGCACACCACTGCAGTCCACTCAAGCTCTCTCTGCCCTGCCCAGAGCTCAGGACTCCATATCAGCTACCTGGGGCCATCAGCCCCTGCCCCAGCCATGTCACAGCAGGAATAATCTCCAGCTCCCTACAATCCCCACAATCCCCACAATCCATGTCACAGCAGGAATGATCTCCAGCTCCCCACAATCCTGCCACGGGCTCCACTGAGTCAGGCCCACCCTTGGCCCATCACCATCCCCACAGAGGTGCCCGATGTCTGGGGCTGCCCCTGAACCCCTCCAGATGCCCTGCTCCTGGCTGGGGTGGGATGAGCTGAGCTGCCAGGCCCTGCCCAGCCACCCTTGCAGTGACGAGAACCTCTAAACTTTGTTATTAACTGAAACCATGACAGAGTGAATCACACCTTCGTACATTATTTATTTGGGAGCTCCTCATTTTGAAAATAGTTTAATACATAATGGTCCCAGTGGATGATCACCTCAGTCACGTTACTGGAATCCCAAGCTTTTGTACTGGTACTCCATGTCATAAGGCTGGGAAATAAAGTTCACTTTCTGACAAAATCCCCTGGGTGTCCACGGTCTCGGGAGAACACTAAAACTTCAGTTAACACTACATAATGCTCCTGTATAAAGAAAATTAAAATCGAGAGGATCAGAGAAGAGTGGAGTCTGAAAGTGAGTTGAACATGAATTTTCAGAGTCTGGCAGCTGGGTGTACACATGACGCATTTTGCAGTGGCTTGGTCTGGTATTGACTCTTCATCATTCTTGGATTAAGCTTAGGACAAGAAGCTGTGCCCACCCTGTTGCATGGCATCAGCCTGTGATGGACAAACCCAGCACATCTGCTGGTTGTAGACTCTGTCCTTCAGGACCCAGATAGGCACAGGCCATGTCTTAGGCCTGGGGTACCCACCAGCAGCTTTCCATTCTTTCACAGTCCTTCTCTGTAGACTTCTTATATATTTTATAGACCTGTGCATTTAATATTATCAGAAATCTTTAAGATCTTGAAGATCTTAAAAGCTTTTCAGAAATCAAAGTTGGCATATTTTTCAAGGTGTGCATCTAGAATCATACCATGTCCTTTTGATGATCAAAACCGTGGTGACTAGAATGGAGTCACATTTTTTATTACCAAAAATAGCTCTGTGCTGAGAGCACTGACAGCTTCACGCTGCTCAGGACCTCCACTGTTCGCCCGGTATCTCAAACAGAAGAGAGCAGTGGGGTTACACTGTCCGGCAGATATCCAGTGCTAAAAAGGACCATAATTTGGTGGACTAGTGAACCCCTGAAACATTTCTCTGTTACAGTGCAGCCTGCAAAGTGGCCTCAGGGGCTTTTTATGACAAAGATCCTGTACGTCCAGAGGTAGTGTTTCTGGATTAAAGACACTCTTTTTATCACGTGGGCTCAGATTTAATGGATAAACAGTTTAAACTTCTCATCTAGAAAATCTTCTGTCGGTGGGATACAGCCATCAGGGCTGTAGGAACACATCAGGATATGCTTTTGCAGGACACAGCCCTCTCCTCAGAGCAAGATGAAGTTAACTTTAAAAATACAATCTGTTTTCGTATTGCATAATGCTCGTGATTAAAGACAAATTGCTTATCGCTGTCAGGGCCTGGGGCAGGCACCAAGACCCAGCTGATAACGTTGCAAAAGACATTTTTTGTTATGCTCCTGGCAGTTAAATAAAGATGTGGACAAATCTCTGGCAGGGTTGCTGCCAGGCCCTACAGACTTTCAAATAGCATTTCTTTTTTAAATGGCAAGATAACGATAGATCAAATCACTAACTTTTGGCCCAGTGTCATAGCCCACAAGGATAAAGATCATTTCCTTATAACTCCTACGTGACACTGAAAAAAATTTCACTTCATTTTGAAAAACAGACCAGGAAGACACAGAGCTGAAGTATGAAATAGATCTATTTCATGCCTCATGCATGGCAAGACTGATGAGCCATTTTGTTTTGTGAAAGTGCCTCCGGGCTTCTTATGGGACCGAGTCCTGTGGTGCTACATGCTATGAGTATGTAGCAATATTGCATTTGCTCAAAGATTTTGCAGTCAGAAAAGGAGTTTGCAGCACAAAGCACAGTATAATCCATGTTATGCATCCTGAAGAGTTAGGTGTAAGTGCCTTCGGTAAGAATTAGAGGGGAATAACTTACTTCACTTTTGTGGAATTATATTATAAATGACATGTCATGACACAGGATGCTATGTCAGCAAGTTGTCTCATATATCCAGTTGCTAGAGCTGGGAAAACTCATCTTGATGAGTAAGTTCAATTCTTCAGCAGTTTTAACTTTTAGTATTAATCATAATGTTAATGATAATAAAGTTCATGCTAATAGCAGCATTCTGTAATTTAGGGATCTAAATATAGCAATTTCCTGAGGCTCTGACAGTGTGAGGTATTAGTCTTTTCTGACTGGTGCACTGAATGGGACTTTCTGCTGGGAGCACTATGAATCATAGATTTAATATACGTAAATTCTTTAGTGTAAAATCTTTCCATGGTTTACAACCTGGCTGCCTAGACTCACAATCCACATTTGATGCAGCTATAATAAGGAGTTACGCAATATTTTTTATGGTGGCATATCATAAAGAGAAAGGGTTGTTACATGTTACAGGCAAAAGGCAGAAGTTACGTGTTCCTCTTTCTAATATGGTATTAATGAAAATGAAAAACAAATGCAAGCTCTAAAGCACTATCATTTAAAATTTCTGAGTCATTAGCTTTCTAGTGCAATAAGTAATAAACATCATTTAATAGCCAAAGCATAAAAAAGGCATCTTCCTGATATATGTTTAAGTGATCAGACATCAGTAATCAGCAGGTTTGAAAATCAGAAATCATTTAAAATAATAATTTAAACAGAATTGCTTCACTTATTATCTTAAAATTTCTATTCCCAAGAAGCTGTCTCACTTCCCAAAGACGACATATTTAGAGAAGAGATACATGCTGTTTCTGCCATGGTGAAAACTGGGAAAAAGAAGATGCCCAAATCTCTACCTTACGTAAAGGCTATTGCCCAGCCAAAAAATTAACAGACTGTTTTGTTAGAGCTATAATGTGCTGTATCCAAAGAGGTGACAGGAACATGTTCGCAGAACACACAGGATGCCTGTGGAAAACAATAATCCCCTTTTACTTCTTAATCTTAGGAAGAAAGTCTAGAGCTAAGAAGGCAGACCTAAATTTAACCAGTCTTGAGAATTTAATCAATTTTGGGTAAGTTTAGATCTCCCTCCATGTAATCTGGTGGTGGAGTGGTGAGACAGCAATCTTATGAAAGGCCATGGACTCCTGAAGTAATGAGTCAGTGACCACAGCCTGACCTCTGATTGCTTCTCTCCCGGATGCTGGTTTTTGCAACCAGAAATGAGTCCAACAAATCTCACCTCCAACCTGCTGTTCACTGTTCCTAACTGAGGGCAGCACAGGGCTTCTCACCCCTTGGTCCCAGGGAAGGAGGCAGGCACCATCACGGTGACATCTCAGAGATCCTCAGTGTGTGGGAAACACTGAGCAGTTCCAGCATCCTGCTAAAATCAAACTTTCAGACAGCAGCTCGCAACCACATGGCCTCATTCTCTTTTCTTACACGCAGAGGACAATTTCTCCATTCCACTATACCTTTTTTTTTTTTTTTTTTTAACAATCTGAGCCATCATCACAGAGTATTTATGGTAGCAATAACAAGCAGGCGCTAGCAACTTCGCCTGGATGCTCTCTGGATAACAAACAGTGTATGGGACTTGTGCTGGCAGGGTTTGACTCCTTGCCCAAGCCGAGTTTGTTCACAGTAGTCCAGAGAGAGCAAAGGAACGACTCCCCAGCTAGTAGCATGAATGCGAGCTGAGAAGCCTGCAAAGCAGAGATCCCACAGCTTGGTCAGCTACTGATATTTTGATACCTTCATGAAGCACTGGGACAGAGGACAGAGGAGCAGAGGGAGAACAAATGTTACTCTGGTGAATACATGGGCAAAATTTAGAAAATGATCCCTTATTTGCTGGGGAAGGATGGACAATTAATGCCAAGAATATGCTTATTACTGTATGTGTATATGAGGCTTCATTTTGGTATCCCAGCAGCTCTCCCAGACTCCCAAGTTCTGTGAGTGATTGCAGTACACACAGAAGTGTGACCCTAACTATGAGTCCCACAAATTATTCTATTGCATTGTTTGATTAATATTTTCTTTATGTTATATAAATATATGTATGCTACATGTAAAATTATAGGAAATATATTTATCTCATACCAGCATTTTACTAGTAGAGAGAGCAGGAAAAAGAAAAAAAAATCAAGATGCAGAACAATTTTTTGTTGTTATTACTTTCCCTGTATTTACTTACTGTCTTATTTAAACTTTAAACTATTAACTTTCCTGGATGTCTGTACTCTGCACAGATATACTTGTTTCTTTGGTTCTATGTAAGACAATCTAAACAATGAAGTTCAAAAGCATTTTTACTTCTGAATACAGGTGGGTCAAGTGAAAAGTTGAAACATCATTTTAGAGTGATCAAACTCCAAAAGCAGAGCTGGGCTTTTGAAAAATTACCAATTCTGAGGAAATATGAGGAAATCCTGATCTAGAACTGAGTTTTGAGTTATGAGCCAATTTATAGCAATTTCTATTTCTCATCACCATAAGTAAATTACAAACTCCCCTTTCCTTTATAAAGGTCTGTTTTGAGACAGAGAGAAAAAAGTATAAGTGCTTTTCTTCCTCCTTTCCTACAAATTACCAGAAGTTACAAAGAATAGTTTAGGTGGAATTACATGAGCATGAAAAACTTTTTTTTATCCTAATCATTATCATTCCCATAAAATATAGCACTTTGCAACCTTCTGAGTAATCTTATGTGAAGTTTGCAGTACATAATAGCGCTACATCAGTCCTAATCTCAATATTAACATAGGAACTCGGTTTGGTCTAAATTCCCTATTCTAATAACATAGCCAGTGGCATTTTGCCTGAGCTACACTCAGAAAATGTGTTCTTTATGATTCAGTAATAAACTTTTTTTTTTTTCTCTTCTTTTGTCAGTGATGAGCTAAAGGGCTTGATAAACAGAATACAAAGCAGGTTCTGAAGTACTTCTGTGATGGAGCTTGACAGATATAGCTGTGGAATGAAGTCAAGGTCTAGTGAAGAGTCTATAAATCCTGTAAATATCAACTTCACATTAAAATCTGACCATTCACAGATGAGGGCTAGCACACCTTCAGAAACAAGAAAGCTTTGTCTGTAGGCAGAAAATCTGTGGGAAGCAAATGCCTGAGAGAATGCGTTCTGGAGAAATACAGCAAGGTGGAGAAAGTGGGAGGTATGGGACAATGAAACAGCTGACTAGCTAATTCAGGAAGGAAGCCCAAAGTACAAACATTTAGCTTGAAGTCAGCCTCCAACTACCGCTTTGTGAACGGTTTGAGTTTTACCGTATTCATGGCTCCATTTTATATGCATCCCTATCAAAGTCTTCTTGGTGTCTGTGGGGATCTTAAGCAATCAAAAGAAGCCCAACTATGTGAAACACTGAACTCTGTATTCAGTTATTAACACATGCCTCTGCCCTGTGATCTAATGTAGCATTGAGCATGTCATCAGTGCTGATGTTAAGCTTTAATTTAGCTATCATTTATTTTTTAATGTAATTGACTTCAAGTATTCTTAGCAATAGCAGCAAAACAAAGTATAGGAATGATGATAGCAATGGGCATTTTGAACTGATAATCACCATTATATCAGTCTATGCAACAATAGTAATCATTCCTTACTCCAAGGCAGTTAAGGATCTGTGCCATCTCTATCACATTAATTACTTGTTTTGAGCAAATGGGTTGGTATTGCTTCTTCTACTGTAAAAAATAACAATTGTTACAGTGTGTTTTCTTGTTGTAACTAATTTGTCAATATGTCTTTATACCACAGCCCCCTGAACTGCTCTGTGAGTGCCACTAGCCAGTGCCGGTAAGAGAAAATAATCAGCCTCCTCTATTTCAAGTCATATGGATGATTAAGAATGGGTCCTGATGGTTTGAGGCCTGGCAAAAAAATTAGAAAATTACAGGTAATTTCCTTTAGTTTATTCATAAAGAGCTGTGGCAGGACAAGAGAATTTCAAGCCACATGGTTGCTATGAAAACTACATCTCCACAGACTATAAGATTAAAAATACAGCAAAATCTGTTGTATGCTGCAGGTAGGAATATGTTAAAAACCTTTCTGATGACTTAATATAGCCTTTTTTTCAGCTTCTAAGAAATGCTATGACTGAAAAGTATTTTCCTAAGGATGATCATCTTCTATTCATATTTGATTATTCTGTGGTCATATCATACTTATTTCTACAGACCATTTAGTAATACATCTTGTTGTAATGATAATGATAGGAACAAACATTTAATGAAACATTAAAAATCAAAGGGAGTGTTGACATCTATCCTAGTATTGGCAAGATTTGATCCAGTCTTCCACTGTTCTTACTAGTTCCAAAGGATTTTTTCAGTGTTTCATTATTTTCTTATCTCAGACTTTGGTTGAGGATTGAAGGATCATGAAGAGAATGAAAGAACAAAAGGGGGAAGACAATCTTTTTTTTGAAGCAGGGGTCAAATCAGGGGCCAAATATTCATTTGGGTCTGCTGTTGTAATGAATGATGTCATACATATCTCACTTAGCAACGCAATACAAACAGCAAATATCGTTCCACCGTGTAGAAAATACTGTAAGTGGTGTAGATAACGAGTTTTTAATGACTAAGTTCACTCGGTGTGGAGTCTTAGAAATGTTCCAGTAAATGTTGTTTACATCATGAAAAGTGCACATTAAGTACAGTACTCTTTACCACTCTGTACTCACTCCCTGCACTTACAGGAACACCATTAGAGAAGAGATTTGAATCTTGTGGTAATTACCTCACATGAAAAAGAAGATTTATATCAACATCCATCGAGAAGGGATATTTTGGTAACAATGTGAAGTTAAAGTGCTACAAGAAAAGCCTAGAATTTCTTGAACATTTTTGTCCTGTGCTTGAATATAATAGTCTACAATTTAATTCCACGTTAAAACTGGATTTGCAGCTATACAAAACCCTAAATGTTTCACTTTGCTTGACCTTTGATTTGCTACTGCAGAGCTAATCAGGAACATTTGGTGCACTTTTTTTTCAGAAGGGAAAAAAGAACACATATACAGAAATATGCATTGTGTTAAGAATAAGACAGAAGCATGGAGAATAAACGTCAAATTTTGAGCTGCCTCACTATGACAGTAACTTCTAAATAATTCAGTCAATTCATTGTGACACCCCGGCTATGATGGTATGGTATCCACATGTGCTTCCTTTGGAAAGCAGGAACATTTTATTGTGATTTCAAGGGGATTCATTACATCTTCCATTCTGAAAATGCTGTGTGCATTCTGAGTACATAGTGCCTTGTATAACTTAAATTCCTTGTTTCTAGAGAGCTGATGAAGTCAATTGTAAAAAAACATCAATTTCAGCAATGGCAAGGTCAAAATACTAATTATACTCCTGACCACTGGATAGTGACTTTATGCTTGCAAGCTGATAAATATAGCAGTGTGATTTGAAATGTTTTATTTAGATAGGATTAAACCATTTGTTTTCATCTCTGCTTCTTAACTTTATAATTTATTGTATGAAGTTTTTTAAAAATAATAAATTTACTTTGAAATAGAAAATTTTTCCATTACTGAAAGGTTAAAAAAGTTAATTTGGGTTCTTTTATTTTTTTGTAATTTTCAATTTCAATTTCAATTTTCAATTTCAATTTTTGTATTTTTCAATGGAAAAATATTCTGTCTGAAATCTCTTAATTAGCTCCAATGGTAGATACAGTACATAAAAATTGCACGGCAGTTAACACTCCCTTCTTTGGAAATTTTGCATGGCACAATTATTTTATATTTTCTAGTATACTGAAGAAAATCAGAGAAAACATTTAATCCTGATTATATTTCTCCCAGTAAAGTAACTTAAAGTTTGCAGATTTCTTTGCTTTGGCTCATTATCACAACCTTCATGCTGTACTAAATGGTTAAATTTCTTCCCGGTGTCTTGGCTTTCCTGATCCTGGTTTGCAAAAGTTGCTGTTAGTCTATTTTCACAAACCCCTGATATCTAGTGATGACAGGTTGCCTTTGCTGTGATTTTTCCCCACTTTCCCGCCAAGCGTGTTTATCCTCAGACAACACTACACCAGTGCTCTTTGCCACTTTGTCAGCAATTTACAAGCTCCCATTCAAGCACTAAAAAGAAATCCAGAGAGTCTAAAATTTTGAATGAAGATTTCTCAAGTAGCTTAAAATGAGCAGTAGGGTGCCTACGCTGGCTACATAGAAGAAACTGAGAATTAACTCTTTATTGATTGCTAATGCATTGATTGCTAGCTGTCCTTTCACCTCCACTTGGTCCCTTTGGCCACAGGTGATTGCTTATTCATCAACCTTTTGAACCCAATCAGCCACCACAGTAATTATCAGCAGTCCTCATAAACCCCACTAATGTAACAATACACTAAGGCCATTTATCACGGACCTTGCAGTGATGAGCAATACACTCAGTGGTTTTGCCCCGTATTTGAATTGAATGCAGTCTGAGACACAAAAACTTGCACACAAAAGCATTGTTATCACGTAACTTGTGTGGAGAGACAGGGCTGCAGCAACGATGTCATCTCTGTTCCTCTGGGTGACTTGGAAATCACCACATTCCTGCAACAGGAAACTCAAATTTGATCCATTTTACACTGGACTCTGTGAAGTCCAGCATGTTGAGAAACTACATCTTTGCATTGATTTCTACTCCTTCTAAAAGGCTCTGCCAGGAGTATTAGTGGTACACCATATTTAAATTAATGACATGCTAGGTTTTATAGCCTGTTTCTATCCCCAGCACAGAAAAAAAGAGAGACCACAGAAAGAGCAAGCTCATTTGTTCTATATTACAGAAGAAGCTGTAGTCAATATTTTGACTGGGCCTGTGAAGAGTAACACAAATAATACAAAAAGCAAAGATGCCACTTGACAAGAAGGTGGTTTTGTAAAACAATACACAATGGGACAAATCCGTGGGGAAGAAAAGCAAGTCACAGGAATTGGCCTAACAGCATTCATAAACTAGCTGATGCTTAAAAATGTTATTCATTATGCTCTATTTATCAGCTTGTAAAGGCTCTCATTTTAATTTATAATAACACTCAGTCATCACCCTTCTGTCTCCTTTCATTAGGTTAGAAAATGCAGTTTTGTATGCCTTGTTTTTCCACAGAGAAGCAGAAATTTATTTTCCTCACCTTCTGACTACCATATACATTCTTGCACAGATTCTCCTGACTTTTAGTAGTGTAATAATTTACCAGACAACTCCCCACCACCTCAAGGATGCCCACACCCATGAACAACATACTGCATTTTGAGTTTTCTTCCTGACAGTAGAATACCAAAATCAATTTCAAAGATAAAAATGCCACCCAGTTTGATTCATCAAGTGGAATAAAGCCCTCTTGCTGAGAAAGCCATTTGAATGCGGGTTAACTGTGACCTGTGCTCCTCCACAGTCCTTGGAACATCTGGCCATATGGGCTGTAAGCAGATTAATCCAGTGCTTTGCACTCTCCTCCTTTAAACAGCTTAAAGGTTGCTGTTTAAATAGCACGGCATGCAATATTTAAAAAAAAAAAGAAGATCAGCAAATATCTAAAATAATTGGCACCAGATGAGTAACCCCACTCCACAAGAAATTTTCAGAGGACCTGAAGAAACAAAATATTTTAAAATTACTTCTTTTTGGTTGCATTCTTGTGTTTTGACTTGATATATCTAAACTTAATCTTTCCCAAAGTTGTCAAATCCTATCTAGCTTACATGATTGATCCAGACATACAACTTCCACTATTCCTGCTTCTGACAATTGTAATAGACAGTTTTAAAGTCTGGCTAACCAGGGAGCTGTGGGTAAGACAGACCTGTAGCAACGCCAGCTTGTCTGGATGAAGCTTTTATGCCAAGACGAAGCATCCCTCCCAGGGTGCTGGTAGCAATGTACTCACTTGTAAATTCAGCTGTAGCTCCAAAGAGCTGCAGAGCACCCCCTCAGAGCACTGACCACCCAGCTGCTGCCTGCTAGTGCCCAGAGCTGTGTAAGCATCTCACTTGACATTTCTGTGGAGCAAGCACGGAGATTAGGCACTGGTTACCTTCCTCACACTTGCTGATGCTTTTGGCCGCAGGAGCAATCGCAACCAGATTGTACTGATGCTCTAGAGGTCATGTGGAGGACGCTGGTGCACAGACGTTTTTTACTGCTTTTTTTTTTTCCATGGCGTAATAAATAATGCGGTTGCTCAGATAACTTGTATTTTAATTCAACTTTCTTACAGTTTGTGTTTTGTTCTTTTTTTCCACTGGAAGAGGCAAGTCTTCCACAGGTGGAATTTTGATTGATTTTGAAAACAGGAAAAGAAAATCCATTTTATTTCTTTTAAAATATAAGGTCTTCTACAGAAATAATTATTTTTGGAACAAGCCTGGCTAAGGGCAAGTTCCAGTAAATGTGAAATTAGTATCAGACAGCTTTAATCCCCAACCTTGTTTCAAGACTCTTATTTGGTCAAAGCAGAAACTAAACCCACCAGCACCGAACTTATGATTTGTTTGACATTGTACTTTCAAGTTTTGCACTGAATCTGAATTCATATTTGTCTGTTGATTTCCAAGCATTTCACCTCTCAGCTGCTTTACTTCATAGTTACTGCACTAATGATTTAGCCTCAGATGTGTGTAGCAGCATGAGTCCTGGCCAGAAGAGTTGTTTTTCTATGTGAATTTCAAGTTGTGTTCTGCACAGTTGCTGGTGATCATTGCTGCTCTGCAGACAAGCTGAAGTCTAATTATCTTCATTTTGCACAGCTACTCATTTTAATGTTGTCCATCAAGGTTTGTTTGACTGAACTCTGTCAGTTAGCAACCACAGTGGCTTCAAGAGTTAAGTTAATAGAGGGACATCCTTGTATAATGGTAGTTACTGCTATGAAATAGTACTAAAAAACAGCCTACAAAGTTGGAAATCTTATTAATATGCAGAGCAGCACATTGCCTATTACTCTGCATTTCTAGTTAATGGGGAAATTATTAGCAGGCAGCACTAAGTTATGAAAAGGAATGATATTTTGATTTAGTTATTGAACTGGTGCTATTAAAGAAGACTCCATCATTGCACTGACAATCTCTGCTCCTCATTCTGTTGTGCATCTTCTAGGAGGGGATGTGAATGAGAGCTGAGTGCCAGTGTCCACCTGAGGAGTGTTTTAAGGTCTAGATCTCACCTCTTCCTTAAGTCATTTGCATTCGATACAACAAAAGGCCAGTTTGAAATGGAAAAGTGTCAGCGATTCAAAAACTTTTGACCTGATCCAGCCAGTTCAGGTCAGATGAGTGTGTGATGCATGATCTTTCTTGATAATTAACAGCAGGCTGTGAAACACTGAAACAGGAAGCAATTATTTCTTTCAAAGAAAACATACGCAGCATTGGCATATGAATTCTCTCTTTCCTTATAATTTGAGTACAATTATTTCTAGAGCACCATTGAAAATAAATTTCCAGTCCTTTGAATGTTTCTCATTTTACGTTTTCCAAATTCCATCTGACTCGAAATTAAGACCTTTCCAGTGAAAGCCCAGACCTCAGGATATCATGTGAGGTTAGGATTCTCTAAAATGGAAGATAACCCACCTGAACCTCCTTCAGTTCCCAGTTTCTGCAAAGATTTCTATTTTAGCAGCTCATTTGGGATTCCTGACTACTAGATTACAGACTTGGTATCTCCTGCTGTGCCCTAGTAACTACTCAATTATTTAAGCATGGAATAGCTCCAACAGATGCTATTGCAAGTAACACATTTTACAACAGCACAGTCATGGCATTCATCTGGGACAATGGAAACCAAGGGTCAAGTCCTGTACCACAGAGTTTTATGCCAGGCAAACAACATCACTGGGTCAGGGGAACATAAGTTCAAGTGCCTGTTCTCAGCTATATCCTGTCCTAGAATGGAATTAACTTCAACTCTGCTTATTGGGAAAATAATTTATCTGCTGAATTTTGGCAGAAATGAGCTCCTATATCTCGTATGATCGCATCCTAAGAAGCAACACAGTAATGCAAAAACTGGCAGTGTATTAGACATGCTGTTAACTCTGGGGTATGAGAACCAGCTAATTTGTAGAAATACAGATGTTTTATTGAAATTATAAGATATTAAAGCAAAGTTGAGAGTTGTTGCTGATGGTTCACTTTCTCAGAAACTCAAAAAGAGGCTCTGCAATGCAAGCTGTAGAGAAGGCTGCCTTAGAGTTGGGTATTAAACCCAATGTTCCTGTTGGGGAAGAGACTCCTGAACAGAGCAAAAGCCCATACAGGTCAGTGGAGCTTTGTGGCTTGACACCTGTTAGCAACGCAGCATATAATCCCTTGGCAACAAAAATCAGCACCCTGGAAATTTAGCTATAGTCACAGCATCTTTTATTGTGCTGCTGGGGGAAAGCTTTTAGCTCATGGCGTGACTGTCACCACATTTCCAAGGCCACTAGAAGGATTTGCAGTGTAACTTCCCTCACTTTGATAGACTTTCTTCACACCGATGTTGGACCTACAGGTTATAGGCTTTCTATGGCTCTCAGGGTCAGAGGAGAGGTGGTAGCACTGGACAGGGTTGGCCCAGTGTTCAGGAGGTGCCGACTATCAAGTGCCTGCCCTGGCACAACGAGGCTGCACCCCCCTGGCTACACCTGGGGCCCCTGAAATCTGTACGAGCTTAGCAGAGCAGTGAGATGGAAAACACAGCATTATCCCACACAAAAAGCACTGATTCACAACAACTGGTTGTGATTTCTTCCTTTTGAAACTCAGTGATTCTGTGGTATGAATAATTCTTTACCTACCACTAGGATAATGTCTTTCTTCAAAGTGATATCCTACAATAATTTATATAAACACTGTAAATTACATATTTGCACTGTATATCAATTTTATGCCTGTGCCCACTGATTTCTCTCATAAAACAGAGAAATAAAACTTAACACACTTTTCCGATACATCAACAGCTGCCTGCCTGATTTCTCTGAACTGAACAAAAACAGTGTAGGTGACAGTCAAGACAGGCAAACTCAGGCACTCCCAAGTCATATTTACCTTCCATCACTACCTTTTCTCTTCTGATTCATTTATAATGAATATCCTCCTCTCTTCATTAGATTCGGTTACTGTTTCTTTGTCTACAGTAACATAATGTGATCCACGTAGTTTAAAAACACAGGTTCATCTCCCTATCTCTCTTCCTTTCCCCTTACCATTAGGATAATTGGGATGAAACTTTGCCCACAGGCCCACAGATAAAGTTCCCAGTAATAAGGTGTCAGAGGAGGTTAAAAGTGAGAGACCTTTAAGGCAGAAAGACACGTACGACAGCAGCTGTTCAGAGAACAAGCCTAGGTTTTGTGAGGCTCTGAGTGCCTGCTGCTGCCGCATTGCACATGAAGAACTAAATGCGATGCTCAAAGGCAAAGTGCATTTGATAAAGTAGGATGCCTTCCCTCCGCTGCCCCTTGCCTGGGGCTTCCAGACACTGCAGGAGCAGGGCCAGCTCCTGAAGGCCACATTGCAGCAGCTTCTCAGCCACCGCTGCTCCTGTCACAGGTTTTCAGGAGGACGGCAGCACTCAGAAAGTTCCTCATGGTTCTCAGAAATATCATTGCAAGCTACTCAGGTGCCTCAAGAAAGACAGAAAAAGATTTGTACGAGAGGGAAATTGTACAACTTCTGGACTCTTTAAAATTAATCTTTCAACCCACACAGTGACTTATCTTTTCCGGGATTATTTTTGCAGCCATGGATTTCCCTCATTTCTTCCCTAACTGAATATCCAATGTAAGACTTTAGTCCTAAGGCATATGGAAATCAAATAAATCAAGATTCATATAAGCTGTTGTCCTCTGTTTAACCTGTCATGTGTGGAAAGCAACTTAATCCTCAGATTTTGGAGTGCATCCAGTCTATAAAAACACGTGGACCGGGAGGATTGGATTGGGAGGCAAGCTGAGCTGCAGCAGGCAGTAGGTGCTGGCACTGCTCAGCAGTGCCCTCAAAGAGCAAAAAAACCCCACAAATGGGGCTCATCCTTTCCAGGTGCTGCTTCTGTCCCGTTTGGCATGTAAGAGAGAGAGCGTGATGACAAAAAAAGCAACTCTGAGTGCTGTGACATTAGGAATTGCCGTAGCCTATACACTGGCTTAAAGGTAAAGTGCAACCTTCAGGTCTTATCTCTGATGCTGAGAGTTAGAGACAGCAGAATAGCACCACTGCACATGTTCTGGTATTTGCTTCTGCCAGAAGCGCTCTGTTTTGTATTTGGGGGGAAAAAAGAACAAGCTTCTAACTGGCTTCCCCTGTTCTGTGGCAATGTATGTGCCTGTATCCTATCCTGCTTCTTACAGACAGAGGGGATGACACTGCCTCAATCTATTTCAATCACTGACTCTGTCAGAATGAGCCAAATTCTGCTGCGAGCACCAGAGGAGCATGCCAGAGATTAGCCAAAGAAATGCTCTGTAAAGTGGCAGTACACAAGTCCTCTGAATCCATTATTGGCAGTAACAGGCAAGTCTGTCTTGTGAGCTGAGAGCACCAGAATCACGAGAGAGATTTGGGAGCAGCCCTGCAAAAAAGGACTTGGGGATACTGACAGATGAAAAAACTGAATATAAGCCAGCAATGTGCACTCACAGTGCAGACGACCAGTCACATTCTGGGCTGCATCAAAAGAAGCATGGCCAGGAGGTCAAGGGAGGTGAATCTGCCCCCTCTACTTTGGTGAGACCCCCACCTGCAGTATTGTGTCAAGCTCTGGGGTTGTCAACGTAAGAAAAACATGGACCTCTTGGAGCGGGTCCAGAAGAGGGCTATGAAGATGATCAGGTTTTGGAGCACCTCTCCTACGAGGACAGGCTGAGAGTGTTGGGGCTATTCAGCCTGGAGAAGAGAAGGCTCCGGAGAGACCTTACAGCAGCCTTCCAGTACTTAAAGGGGGCCTACAGGAAAGATGGGGAGGGACTCTTTACCAGACAGTGTAGTGATAGAACAACAGGTAACAGTTTCAAACTGAAAGAGAGTAGATTTACCTTAGATATTGGAAAGAAATTCTTTTCTGTGAGGATAGTGAGGCACTGGAACACGTTGCTGAGAGAAGCTGTGGAAGCCCCCTCCCTGGAAGTGTTCAAGGCCAGCTTGGATGGGGCTTTGCACAACTTGGTCTAGTGGAAGGTGCCCCTGCCCATGGCAGGGTGTTGGAACTAGATGATCTTTAAGGTCCCTTCCAACTCAAATTATTCCACGATTCTATAACACTATGTTTTGCACTTTGAACTGCTCAGCTTGTCAGCAAGTCTCTTCCAGCCCATGGGCAATCTGGCATAGAAATTGGAGCCACATGCTAAACACAACGGAGCCAGAGCTGGCAGCCAAAGACACCGGGGAATGCGCTGGTCCAGAGTCCAGAAAGGCAGGAGGAGGCAAGGACTGGCTGATCCGTCCCCAGGAGGAGCCAGGGCAAGGATCAAGGATCAGAAACGGTGGTCAGGGGGAAGGATAGGGAACAAGGGCTCAGTAGAAAGAGAGTACACAGCTACTGCTAAGAGATGCTACAAACATACAAAGGTAGTCAAGGTCCTTTCGTCCTCTTATCAAATGAGTGGGGCACACATCTAGCTAGTTGGATTTAGAAAATCATTTTAGCTGAAGAACTGAGCTGCTGGACTGTGAGCTTCGGCAGAGTCTGTTGCCTGAGCCACAACCCATGCTGCATTAGCAGAGGGGAGGAATACAGCTTGAACAACTTAGTTCTCTGCTAAACCTACGCTTGCTTACAGAGAGATGGTACTTGCCTTTTTTTTTTTGCAGAAAATGGATAAGATGTTTACATTTTTTTTCAATGTTTTGAGAACAGCATGTTTTCACAAAGAGTGATCACCACAGGATTCGAGGAACACAATCAGAAAGCTGGAAGGAGGCCTGAGGGTAAAGCCCACATGGCCAAAGTGTTCTGTGGACAGGCAGGGCTGGCTGGACCACGGCCGTGGGTGAGGAAGCCAGCTCATGTCACCACCACCTCCAGTTCCCCCCGCCTCACTCCATAGCCCTGCAGCCCAATGACCATGATTCTTCTTAAACGAGGCTATGGTACAACAGGCTATATTGCAATTAGCTTTCAGAAAAATTTACCGGTGTGTGTAGCAGTAGTTTACAAACATATTAGGACCAGTCTTCTAAAACACATCCCTTGAGCTCACCTATATTTTTTGCCTCTTGATATTTAACAAAGCTCTTAGACTCCTCTAAACCCTCATTCCTGTCTCTTAAGTAATAGTGGCTCACTGGAGGAGCACAGGAAGGAAAAGGTTCCCTCATTACAGACATAATGCATAAAACACTACACTTTAAATAGTTTTTAGGTGAGATATTAATGTAGCTGAAAATGGTTGAATTATATAAGCTGTAGTGTAAGATTTTTCACATTTCATGGAAACAGAAGTACAAAACAGCACATTTGTTATTCATGACATGAATCTCCATAAAATCCCAGTCTTGTAAAATGTAATGTCAAGAAAAATCTGATTAAATGGTGCTGTCCTCCCTCAGGGAAAACCTACTTCAATTAGAAGAAATTGTGTTAAAGTCTGCGTTTCCTGCTCCATTTCATCTTATTTATCATTTCAATAACTTTCTTTATGCTAGGCTAAAAAATGCAAAAATCAGGTGAGCATTAAAAATATATGCATTTATTACACTTACTCATTTAAACTTAATGCTATTCAGTTGTCTAGTTTCAAAGTGCTTTCTTTGGGCTTAGTTTTGTCAGCTTGATATTTCTAATAAACTGAATATTGAGCCACATCAGTCTCTGGCATAACTAGAGCTAACTGCTTTAACTAGAAGCAATAAATTTGGTCAAGAATAGCCCTTGAACTGGATGGTCAAGGCTATTTTGAAACTACATTTAAGTTTTCTCAGGTCTTAAGGGATCTGCCTCTTGATTAATAAAAATATTTGGTGCCTCTTGACTCTTCACATTAACTGCATCAGTATTCATTTAACTTTGATTTAAGAAGACAGTTGTTCTATTGTGAGTGATTAGATGATTACTGAGAAGATATCTGAAGATTATCAACTATAATAGATATTTTGTCTTTTCCTGCCTCTGATTTGAGTTTTTGTCTATTCTGCAGCTGCGAATTCTAGCGATTACATTCTCATTATTCAAGTGGCTATACTTGCTACTCTGTTTGTCAACATACAACTAGCTTTAAAAAACATGAGCGAAATTCATACCTTGGAACAATGACACGTATGGCAGAGTTATCGAGAAATGAATCATGACACTTGGCTCCTTAAAATACCGATATTTGCTGCATATTTTCTATTGCATATGCTAGACTGCAAGGGAATATGTTGCACCATATGAAATGCGTGACATCTGCTATGGCTAACGGATATTAATGAGCTTGCACATCTGTTCTCCTTCGATTCACTGGGCTCACAGCAAAAACTGTGAAGGCTGGTGCAAAGACAGATTTCATTGACTACTTCATTTCCTACACACTGGAGGCAGCTCCGGACAGATACTGGAGCAGCTCAGGGAAAACTTGGGTGAATTGTTTTCTGATGGGGTAGGGGACACTGTGCAGGTTGGTGTCAGTCCGCCTATCAGCACAGCAGTCCCTTCAGCAGTCCCGCAGCAGTCCCCTCAGCAGTCCCTCAGTCTGTCCTTCCCAATTTCATGGTCCCCGTTACTTCAAACATTGCTCATGTTTATTGGTGGTACTTTTTGTTGCCTTCTCAACTGATGAATCAGCTGTAGAGAGGAACAAGGCCAAACAATACGCCTGTCAGTGCCAGGAAGACCTGTCTTGCAGCTTTAAGCACTACTGAGAATATACACTTCAGGGTAGTGAATTTAACTATTAGAATAATTTCTTGATCTGATGCAGTTTTGATAGATTTTCAGTTTCTATTCTACAATTTTGAACAGCAGGGAGGGGCTATCTGAAAAAGGGCATTTTCGTAAAAGGTTGAGATGTAGTTTTTTCAAACACTTTTCAACTAATTATTCAAGAAAAACCTACAAAAAGAAAAACGAGACATATAATTTTTCTATTCTCCTTGATAAACAGAGGAATTCAACAGGAACACAAAAAAAGTTATAATTTCTTGCTTGTGACTTTTCAGAAATTAACTAACTTTCATTGCATACAGAGAACACGCTGTTTAGCAGAATATCACAATGCAATGTAAAAAGTAAAACTGCTACAGTAAAAACTGTTGGCTGATGCACTGGATTGTAATAAGAACTTTGTCATTCTAGATATTGAGCAGTGGAGATCACACTTAACCCAAAGGAAACGTTAAGGCCTAGAGGTCTAAAAGCATGCCCAAATTCAGTGTCAAAATGAAGGTAATGGAAGAGAACATTTAAAAGTTATAAACAAGGCAGAAAGGAAAAAATAATCAATATGCCACAAATAGCAGGATGTTGATAGACAAGGTTATTATAATATATGGGAAAAAATCTATAGATAACTGATGAAAAATATAAAAAAAAAGAGGCATAGAACAAATTTAGCATAGATCCATTTCAACAAAGATGGTGCATAATGCTGTGGCACGGACAGACGCGTTTAATACATTTTTTTTCTATTTTCATAAGAATGAAGTATTGTAAGAGTGTGATGAAGCACTTTTTAGCACTTTCAAGAAGGACATCAAACAGCATGTACAGGGGACAAATATTTTTCAGGTTACAGTCCTGAAAACTTGCACCTAGGAGGTGTTGTAGAGTTGTTTAAGTGATATAAGCCCAACTGTTGCAAGATTAGAGATAGCCAAGGACTGGAAAAGAGTTAATGTTGTGCTAATATTCATTCTAAAATTGCAGTGGATGACATGAGAAACTATACAGATTTAAACCCTGGAAAAATTAATATTGACATTAACTGATAGGGAATTAAATGGTAGGGTATCCTTAGTTAGCCAGTGTGGCTGTGTATGAGACAAATGAAGCACAGCACTGGATGAGCAGTGAGGAAGCATGTTACCCTTGGCAAATAACAGAGGAAATGGTGGAGGACGTGGTTTTTTTTAGTGGAGGAAGAAATTAACTTCAAACATAGGAGATCAGAAATACACTGTTCAGCTGTTGTAAAGTAGAGCTATCAGAAGGATTGTAAGGAACACATATGAAACTTTGTAATAGGCATCACTGAACAGTGTAACCAAGTTATGAAACACTTTTTCTCACTACAAGTTTGCAATAGAAGAGCTTATTTCTTTTGGAACTCGAGTTTTTGAATAGGAGGGAGCTCATCCGCCTTTGATCTAAACTAGCTGATTAAAAGTGACCTAACAGTTTGCTTAAAATGTGGATTTATAGCTAGTCAATACCTTAACTCCAAATAAACACAGTGTTCATATCTCACTAGCAAATAATTTGTCATGACAGGCACAGCTCAGCAGGTCAAAGCAATTGGTGCTGAGGTTCCTACATCCTTGTCAGATGTAGTTGAAGGAATTTACTTTGAAGCAGAGTTTCTCTGACTCCAGAGACAGAAAGTCTCTACCATGGTGGGGCTCAAAGCCATTCAAGGCCAGTCACTGCCTTGGATTGTCCCTTCAGAACTCACATGCACTGATGAGCACTTGGTGGGCATTTTCCAATTTAGCTTCCTCCAAAAGAAATTTAAAATCCAAAACTATTTTCCTACTAACCCTGATTATACTAAATGGAACTGGTACAGGGATTTACTTCAAACTAGTCAAAACCTCACTATAAATATAGGAATTTGTGTAAAGTAACAGTTCCTTGCTGTGCCATTATCCGTGTCTCACTACCGATTCCAACTAACTCCACCCCGCTCTATATTTAAAATGGATAACTCATAACACAACCAAAGTGTTGCAAGAAAATCAAGTCATGTAGAGGAATTTCTTGTGGAGCAGAGGTGCGGTATAACTTTAAAAGTGTGGACAACCCAGCGTAGGCCTAAACAGAGGCTCTGTCCTTGAAGCTGCCTTGGAACACAGGGAGGAGGAGGTTTTATCTGTTTTGTGAGAGCTTTGCGAGATGCTTGGTGGGAGGTGCTGGCCCCGGGGGGAGAAGAGGGGGTGATAGCCGCTTGCATAGTGGAATGGCACTACCCAATAAAACGCTGGCGCGTGTAAACCTGTAACCGACCAACTCTGTGAAGGGGCAGGCGCGGGGACACTGCTGAACTGTATATATTGAGCTGTCCGGAGCAATAAAGGGAGGACGATCTGTAGCCATATTGGTGTGATGATCGTTAACTTGGCCGGCTCTCCGAAGGGACCCTCTTCATCTGGCGCCTGAACAAGGGACCCTCTATGGACGCTTAAATGCGGATTGCCTAAATGCGGGAAGACTCCGAAGCATCGGACGTGAGCCGATTTGGGAGCCGGAGAGCTGGAGGCAGGAGAGTTCCGAGTGTGACCAAAAGGGCACCGGAGACCAGAGCTTGAGCAGCTGATCAAGCCCCTGCCAAGGTAAGACCGCGATGGAAACGGACGCGGCAACTCGCCTCCTTAGTATACTCTCTAAGAGAGGAGGAAAAGTAAAGGAGCGAGATGTATTAGCCCCATGGGCTCGGAAACAGGAGAAAATGAACGACCCGCCATTAATCTTTAGTTCCACGGAATGGCGTGAAGTAGGAGACTTTTTGTGGGACTGTACTCTAGAGGGAGGAAAAGAAGGAAAAGAAGCGAAAGAACTAGGAACAGTTTGGAAAACCGTAATACGCACTCTAGAAATCATGCAAGCAGAAAAGAAAGTTGCTGCGGTAGCGATCGAAGCATTGGGGGGAGGGCAGGAAAGGAAAAAGGCAAAGGAAGAAACTCCCTGCTCGTCCCGACTGGGTGGAAGAAAAAAAAAAAAAAAAAAAAAAAAGAAAAGAAAAAGGAGAAACTGCACTGCGTTGCAGAATTAAGACTTTCGTCCTTGAGCTGAGCTCTTTTCTAAACAAGTGCATAACTCTTGCTTGCTAATTATGAAAAGAGACCCTGACCAGCCAGGTACAGCTCATGTTGAGAGCTTGTCCGTGAGAATGAAGATAAGACGCTTCTTGTACACCAGATGTGCATGGGAGTGAACGGGAGAGTATGATCAAAACAGACCTGGGAAATTCTGCTCTCCCTGTGTGATAACAGCGTGATCGAAGTAATACTTGAGCTAATAAGAAAAAAAAAAAAAAAAAAAGAAAAAAAAAAAAAGAAAAAAAAAAAAAAAAAGAGAGAGATGGAAGAAGGAAGATCAGGATGAACCCCTGAAAGAGATCCTGAACAAACTCGCTGAATTATCAACTGGACAGCGAGAAATAGAAGAAATCCTTAAACCAGTTCAGCTCCCCCATTACCATCAGCTCCCTCACTCAAGCCTGATTTTCAAGCTTGAACCATAAAGGATCCTTTGCAACAGCGATGGAGCGGTGTCATCAGAGACGTTATAATAGAGGGAGATTGGGAAGCAGCCAGTTCGATTGCGTGTCCTGTTATTATTAATAACGGACAAGGGACCTGGGAACCGCATGATCCTGCACGATGCGGCTGTGCAGCATCCTGTCACTTCAGCAGCGCAGCAGCAACACGACTGTGCACTGGGACTGCCTGTTGAACCCCTTGTTTCGCCCAGTGACGTGATGGGACCCTGAGGTACCGATTACCAACGATGATATGGACTGGACTGGCAGAAGATGCTTACGGCTGATGGCAGAGCAATTGTGGGAAAATGTGACTGTTCTCAATGTTACCTGTTGTATTAATATGTATCCTCTTTGTGTGACTAACAATGAAGCTTATATTGGTTGTGTAATCAAAGCCACATAGTAGGTGTTAAGGTTTATGTACTAACCAGCAGAGTGATCTTTCTTTAGCTAAAAGCAAGGCAGGGAAACCAGCTGCCTTTTGCTTTGTTAGAAGTGTGTGATTAAAGATCAAAGTATGATTTAGGGTGATGGGTGTGAGAACTTTGACAGGATGAATTAAGAGTTTAGTTAAGACATTTTTGGTTATTGCAGTTTTAATTGTTATAGGCTTAGTTATGTTTAGTTGTTTGATAAGTATAATCAAGAAAATGATAAGCAAGCTAGCGGATGAAGCCTGGGTTGTCCAAAAAGAAAAAGGGGGATATGTAGAGGAATTTCTTGTGGAGCAGAGGTGCGGTATAACTTTAAAAGTGTGGACAACCCAGCGTAGGCCTAAACAGAGGCTCTGTCCTTGAAGCTGCCTTGGAACACAGGGAGGAGGAGGTTTTATCTGTTTTGTGAGAGCTTTGCGAGATGCTTGGTGGGAGGTGCTGGCCCCGGGGGGAGAAGAGGGGGTGATAGCCGCTTGCATAGTGGAATGGCACTACCCAATAAAACGCTGGCGCGTGTAAACCTGTAACCGACCAACTCTGTGAAGGGGCAGGCGCGGGGACACTGCTGAACTGTATATATTGAGCTGTCCGGAGCAATAAAGGGAGGACGATCTGTAGCCATATTGGTGTGATGATCGTTAACTTGGCCGGCTCTCCGAAGGGACCCTCTTCAAAGTCACACCACCATATGTCTTCCCTGAAGTTCTCCAGAGGAGTAACTTCCATTTTGGCAGTGTTAGTTCCAGTTAGCACCCTGTCAGCTGGTGGGCTGAATAAGCAGTTGTGAAGGTATCATGTGGCATGTCTTCTTCTGCAGCTAATTACTTAATCTAGCTGAAGGGAAGAGTAAAAGACATGAATCGTTTTGTAAGGCTGTAGTACCAAAGTTATGGCCACAGCTGGAAAGCTCTACTGCCTGAGAAAAAAAGCAGCAGGGAGCAAAAGAAAGAAAAGCAAGGAACTTACACGATTTTGCCAGGGCTAAAATGGCATCTCATATTTAGGAGTTCTTGGCATCAAGCATTCTTAGTTACCCATGGAAACTAGGACTGTGTGAGTCAAAACCACACAGCTGAACAAAAATAAACACAACTGAATTTTTTCCTTTGAGTTGATGCAGACAATCATAGAATCATAGAATGTTAGGGATTGGAAGGGACCTTGAAAGATCACCAAGTCCAATCCCCCTGCCAGAGCAGGAATGCCTAGATAATGCCACACAGGAACGTGTCCAGGCAGATCTTGAATGTCTCCAGAGAAGGAGACTCCACAGCCTCTCTGGGCAGCCTGTTCCAGGGCTCCGTCACCCTCACTGAGAAGAAGTTTCTTCTCGAGTTTAAGCGGAACCTCTTATGTTCCAGTTTCAGCCCATTACCCCTTGTCCTATCAGTGGTTGTCACCGAGAAGAGCCTGGCTCCATCCTCGTGACACTCACCCTTGATATATTTGTAAACATTAATGAGGTCACCCCTCAGTCTCCTCTTCTCCAAACTAAAGAGCCCCAGCTCCTTCAGTCTGTATTTGCTTTGGTAAATCGTGAAGAATATTTGAGAATTGTAATAATTTAGAGGCACTCATGATAAAGGCAAAGAAAGTAAAGAAATTCTGGACTACTTTTATAACAAGATTCAATTGCCTTTCAAAAACCAAAGAAGAGGCAGCTATGCAAACCATGCATGGTACCACTGCACTCTGTAACTCAAGCTCTCCAGCAATGAGCAGGTGATTTCCCAGACAGACGGGAGCCTCCTGCTCAAATCTTGTCTATCCAATTCAGCGCAGAAACTGGAATTCACATCTCTCTTTGAAGAAACAACTCTAGCCATCAGACTGTATGTTTAGTGCAGGCAATGAGGAGTCTCCCTCGGTCTTTTTTCTTGAAGCTGCCTGATTTTAGCTAAATTATTACAAATCCAGCTAAACTGAGTGTCAATTATCATGAAGAGAGAGAAGGATTCTGAGCCTGTAGCTCATGTTCTATTAAGGAAGGGCTGCTACATTTCCAGTTAAATTTAAAAGGTTTTAGTTCGTCTTCAAAACAGCTTTTAATGAAAATAAGCTCCCAGTGACAAGAAAGTAAGATTTCTTTTTTCTTGAAAATGTTCATCCTTTCTCCCACATCTTCTGAGTAGTCCATAGTGGACGTAGATATCAACTCCCTCACTTGCATCTGCGTAACAAAATCAGGATCAAGGCTCTTCTATGAGTGGTTATCAGACAGATACATGCAAAATGGAAAATGTAAATTACAAACTGAACAGCTGTAAGGTGATCAACTGGTGAAGATCAGTAAGCCTCCCCAGGAAAATACATGAGTTTTGTTTACATTATTCTGAGCTGCAGTAATTTATACAACAATTGGCTCTTGGGTGTCCATGTACATGTGTACATACAAATAGACACAACATCATGATCCTGGTTCTAGCAAGGTGAATATGCAGATCTTGTCTCATTACTCCATGTTATGTTACTAAAACCAGAATAAAGAAATAGATGTCACATTCCATTTTCTACCTTGTCTAAAGTATATTTAATTACATCCCAGTATGGAGTATTTTTGAATCCTAGTTTGGAAGGAACACCCAGATTTCTAAACTCTTACCTGGTTTACTTCTTTTCAGGAGAATTGCTCTCAATTCCCACTCACACAAAGAGTACAGTACAAGGAACAATTTGCAAGTTTATGGGCAAAAAGCTTTTATACAAAGAAACCTTCCACAGGTCTGTTCTGCAGCATGAAGGCAACTCTTTGGCTCAGCACTGAAGAATTCTTTTGCTTGTAACATTAATAGCTTGACTTGCTAGCACCTTCCATTTCTGAGACTGTAAATCACAATAGATTTACTTTTGGTAAGAAGCAAATATTAGGGTATTTTTAGACACTTTTTTATATCATATGTAAAGAAAACAACATTAGGTGCAACTTAGCCTTCATAGCTCACATTTAGTCCCATATCCTTTTAATACAGGATGGTCTGGCATATTTTTCTTCAACTATATGAAATTTTATGTTATGACTTGACAAGTTATTTTAAAGAGATTTATAAAGACAGCTCATAACATCTTCAGAGGCTGAAAACCCGTTATGTCTGTAGGAGGGAAGGAAAGAAAATCTGAAACCCGTTTTCTGGAAGAGGCTAATGGCTGAGAGCATGAGGAAAACCTGAGAACAATTTCAATGATATTTACAAGAATGCGTTTTTCATTTAGCTTTTGGAAGAGGCTCTCACACAGGCCAAATGTGTCTTGGCAATTTGTCAGTAAAATGCAATTTGTCTTTGAAACACTCTGAATTAAGGTTTCCAGGGCCTCGGTTTTGACCTGACAAGGAAGATTTCATTTCAGTAACTGTAGAGCTTTTCTACTTCCTTTCTTAAACCACTAACGTCATTGAGCCAATGACTGCACTGCCAAAGTGATATAAAAATTGGTTCCTGAATGTCAGTAGTAGGGTGGCTGTCACCAGGACAGCAGGCTACAGGACAGTAGGAAAAATCAGTGGCTGGACTTCAGTCATGTCTACACATAGGAAAGGACAGAAGCAAAAGCAGAGATGAGATAATCATACCTTAGACACAGACTTTTACCATGTTTTTTTGCTCATTTTCAGGTTAGTCTCCAAAGGCAGCTGAAGTCTGTGTCTGAAAGAATCTCTTGCCAGCTGGTCAGATTTCCCCACTGAACAAGCTGTATGAAATAATGACCAGAAACAACATCTAATGAAGCTGGGAGGCACACTGGGTTAGAGGAAATCCAGAAGCATTTCAATGCTGACAGAAAAGAAAACCTTAAAATAAATCCTGCTCACGAAGATGATAAATCTCTTTACAAACCGCATGATGGTGGTACATAGAATCATAGAATCAGGCTGGAAGAGACCTCTAAAGGTCATCTAGTCCAAACCCCTGCAGTGAGCAGGGACATCTTTAATTAGATCAGGTTGCTCAGAGCCCTTGACCTTGAATGCCTCCAGGGATGGAGCCTCCACCACCTCTCCGGGCAACCTGTTGCAGTGTTTCACAACCCTCATAGTAAAGAACTTCTTCCTAATGTCTAACCTAAATCAATCTGCTCTAGTTTAAAACATTGCCTCTCACCCTACTGCTACACATCCTTGTAAGCAGTCCCTCCCCAGCTCTCCTGTAGCCCCTTCAAGTACTGGAAGGCTCTCCGGAGCCTTCTGTTCTCCAGCAACAACCCCAACTCTCTCAGTCTGTCCTCATAGGAGAGGCACTCGATCATTTTTTATGGCCCTCCTCTGGACCAGCTCCAACAAGTCCACATCCTTCTTGTGTTGAGGGCTCCAGACCTGGATGCAGTACTTCAGGTGAGATTTCACCAGAGCAGAGGGGCAGAATCACCTTTCTCAATGTGCGGGCCACACTTCTTTTGATGCAGCCCTACCCCTGCTTACCTGTTCTCTTGTGAAAGAGCTGCTTTACAGTCACACAGAGGATGTTGTCCACAACCCACACCATATCTCAATTTCCAAGGAATCCATATGGCCATTTTAATGTCTGAGTCGCCGCTCTGGTCAAATATAACTTCTGTTGTGTTCTAATGCTCAAGTCCTAAGGAAGGACATAGCTTTGTGTTCATAGTAATTTTGAGGAGCTCTCCCGAAGAACACAGTCTGCTGACGTACATTGATGACAGTAGGAGTTTTCCACATAAACTCACGGCCCTATTTTACATACATCCATGCAAAATAAAGTGCCACTGCTTTTTTTCTTAAGTAGACAGAAATAAAATGTAATCCTGGTTCAACAAAAGAGCATCTAATAAAGTACAGTTTCCACTGAGAGAGAATGGCATTTGAGTTACATTTCATTTTCGTTCCAACAACAAGAAAGAACAATGGCAAAGACTCTATGAAAGACATGGTATTTTTTATTTTCCATATAACAATCCTCATCAAACTGACCATGATTTTGCACTATCGTTGAAAATGGTAGCAGGCTGCCTAAACCTCAGGCCCTTAATAAAAAAACTAACCATGCAGTGGAAAGGACATAGAGGTAAAAATGCTGTATTGGATACAACATTTACATAATGGTAACGTATTTAAAATACTGTTGTTTAGCATATAGACAACCTTTGTTAAAAAAGAAGAAAAAATGCCTCGGAATGTTACTATGCTACGATATAGATATTTGGAGAAGAAAAGGACTATAAGTCTCAGTCGAGCACCACTAGTAAATACATCATTACATGGAACACGGCAATTACACAGAACAGTGACTTCCACAAAACTCATTTTAGATTGGTCAATTCTAGTAATTTATGCCTACCATCACCATAAGCAAATGAGATGAAGAACTCATTTTGTGATTGCTAGCTGAACGAAGAGACAAGAATATAGGAAGTAATTGCCTGGATCAATATTTTATTTATTTTTTCCTCAATTATAAAATGGGTCTGCTAGTGCATCTGTAAAACCATAAAAATGGAATAACACAGTGCATTGAGTACCCAGTGTTGGCAAATGCTATGTTATAAAAGTCTATATTTCTCCAAGTGGTTAACTGATAAAATGCCAATAGAAAGCACTAAGAATAAGTGGCAGATTTTCTGTTTTTTTTTTTAAAACCAATAAAACTCCTGATTGCATACTGCAAATGGGTTCTTTGCAGTCCTTGACCTTGAACTCCTCTCATGCTCTGTATAGAAATGAACAGTTTGTCCAAGCTCACCCTCAGCTCACACTTGGAAAAGGAAGGCCTTCTGTGGGATTTAGACGTGTCAACAGTTCAATTTCTAATCAATGCATTGCTTAAACCCAGAAGTCTTTAAAGTTTGTTGAACTAGTGAGATGCAAGGAGTTACACAAATATCAGAGAATTAATGTGTAATTATTAAGATTGCTCATTGAATAAAGGAGGATAAAGGTGAGCAAATTTTCTTGGTAAGACTCCCATATGAGTATCACTTTCTCTGGGACCAAAATCTTTTCAGGAGTAATGTAGACAAGCATACCTATTTTGAAAAATGTGACCAACACTGCAGAAATGGTTAGAGGAGAAGGAAGGAAAAATACTACATCTTTCAGATAAAACTCCAGAGGGAATTTAATTGATGGGATGCAAAAAAGTCAGTTAGTTAGTATCAGATAACCTTTTTGACTAATCCACAATATTTTTGAAAACTACTTGCCATTATGTGCCCCACTTAGAGACCTAGCTGAATCACTTGCAAATATATTTCTGAATATGTTCTTCAATGTGTTTTGTGACATTTTAAGTAAAATGTACAATGAATACATTTATCCAGTTCTCAGATAGTAAAAGCAATTAAGCAAAACAGGGATTTGGCCAGGACATGGGAACTAAAAAAATCACTTCTACAAAAAATGTCATGGGATTTTTTTAATGACCCAAGAACTACCATTCAGCTTCCATCCTGCTTTCTGGACTCATGGTGGGAAGTTTAATTGGGTGCGGACACAGAGAATGTGTTCTAGTGAATGAGCAGAAGTATTGTCTGTGGTTAATTATCGGTAACCTCCATCCAAGCTGCATTACAACTGCTTTAGAGTGGAAGAGCTGAAGGGTTCTCAGTGTAACATGTCAGCAAGGAATACGGGGCAGGTCCACAACATGAAATGTGGAAAGCAGGCATGCCTGTACACTCTCATGCCCTGCTTCATTGAAAGAAGTTCATAAATTTAAAGATACAAAGCACATAGAGCTTAGGAAATACTAGAATCAGTGGTTTCTATTCAACATTTGTCCTTATTTACCCTTCCCCCTTGAGCATTAGAATAGTTTTTAATGACTTGAGTGCATATTTTTTTTCCATATGCCTCCTATCTCACTCAGTGCATGCATTAAATAGAAGTTCATGTTCTGTTTTCTCCTTATTCAATATATTGTGTACACTTCAGTAGAGAAGTTCTCTCCTGAATATAATAGATATGCTCCTGGGCTGTTCTGTGGAACACACAGAACCATCAGGTGATTTGGAAATTTTATTTACATGTTTGCTTGACATGTAAAATGAGGGAACTTTACAGATATGGTACGAAGGCAAATAGGGATTAAAGTTAAAAGTACTTACTAGTTTTAATTTCTCATTTTGTGATGCCCTAGGACTGACTTTTCAGCAAAGACAACATTTGCGTGGTGGTTAATATATTCTGAGAACAGCTCTCCTAAGTTCCGTTGTGCCTGGCATTGCCCGTACTTCTTCAAATTAGAACCGTGCTGCTCTCAGGCTAGGCCCTGACGTACTGAGAAACTCACATTTAAAGGCTGTGCAAAGTCTGGTTTATGTGACTTGCTCACTAAAGTATAGGAAGCAGCAAGAATTAGTGAAAGAATCCTATTTCCTTGGATCAGAGTAATCTTAACTATATGAGCATCCTATTTCCTCTAGTAGTCCCCTGCTCCATGTGACAGAAGCAGTGCTACACAAACAGTCTTAACCACACTTAATACTTCATTTGAGTAAATGGCAATACAGAGTAACAGTCCCTCATGCCAGTCTAAGAGGATCGCCTTCCAAAGATCATGAACTTAGGAGGACTAGTTTAACAAAGGCTACAAAACATTTTTTCATTAAAAATATAAAATTAAAAGAATTTGAACAATAAATAAAACTAATAAAATAAAATTAATATAGGACATAACTATCTTGCATAGTTCACAGCGCGGAGAGGAGGGGAACAAAGTGGCAGCCATCTGCATTGAACAAACGTGTGGTTCACACATCTATTTTGACACGTATCTTTAGCTTCCAAGTATGTTTTCCATCCTATGTGTAAGCAAGCCTTATCCAGGTGGATTCCTTAGTTCAGACCAGCTGAACTGACATACTCACTCCAAATTTATGATGAGGTCAAGCAGCTGTAGTGTACCACCCCCAGAAATTTCACTACTTATAAAGCAAGATTTTTTTTTTAGACTTTCTGATCTAAACTAAGTATAACATAAAAGTTATCTTTTCTGTTTCAGATAACTTAGAGCAGTTGAAGACTGCTGCCAGCCTGGCTCCCCATCTCTCACAAAGCATTGACAGAACTATTTCCTGAGCCTCATACTTCCCTAGTCCTAATAGCATAAATCAAATTATAATCTCAAGAACTACAGTCACAGCCTTGGTACTGCAGCCTCGCTAATTCTCTTCAATGTCTGAGAACACTGTGTTTTATTTAAATACACCAGGAGCTTATTAGACTTATCAGGTAAATGAGCTTCTTTTTACCCTTTAAGATGAATATTGCTTTGGCAATGCCAAGCTTTGTATAATCAACAGCAAAGATCATAGAATCATAGAATCATAGAATGTTAGGGATTGGAAGGGACCTCGAAAGATCATCAAGTCCAATCCCCCTGCCAGAGCAGGAATGCCTAGACTATGCCACACAGGAACGTGTCCAGGCGGGTCTTGAATGTCTCCAGAGAAGGAGACTCCACAGCCTCTCTGGGTAGCCTGTTCCAGGGCTCCGTCACCCTCACTGAGAAGAAGTTTCTTCTCGAGTTTAAGCGGAACCTCTTATGTTCCAGTTTCAGCCCATTACCCCTTGTCCTATCATTGGTTGTCACCGAGAAGAGCCTGGCTCCATCCTCGTGACACTCACCCTTGATATATTTGTAAACATTAATGAGGTCACCCCTCAGCCTCCTCTTCTCCAAACTAAAGAGCCCCAGCTCCCTCAGTCTTTTCTCATAAGGGAGATGCTCCACTCCCTTAATCATCCTAGTTGCCCTGTGCTGGACTCTCTCCAGCAGTTCCCTGTCTTTCTTGAACTGAGGGGTCCAGAACTGGACACAATATTCCAGATGGGGTCTCACCAGGGCAGAGTAGAGGGGAAGGAGAACCTCTCTCGACCTACTAACCACTCCCCTTCTAATACACCCCAGGATGCCATTGGCCTTCCTGGCCACAAGGGCACACTGCTGGCTCATGGTCATCCTGCTGTCCACCAAGACTCCCAGGTCCCTTTCCCCTACACTGCTCTCTAATAAGTCATTCCCCAACTTATACTGGAACATGGGGTTGTTCCTACCCAGATGCAAGACCCTACACTTACCCTTGTTATATTTCATTAAATTTTTCCCCGCCCAACCCTCCAGCCTGTCCAGGTCTCGCTGGATGGCAGCACAGCCTTCTGGTGTGTCAGCCACTCCTCCCAGCTTGGTGTCATCAGCAAACTTGCTGATAGTACTCTCTAGTCCCTCATCCAAGTCATCGATGAATATATTGAATAATACTGGTCCCAGTACCGACCCTTGAGGGACTCCACTGGATACAGGTCTCCAAACAGACTCCGCCCCATTGACCACAACTCTTTGGCTTCTTCCCCTCAGCCAGTTCGCAGTCCACCTCACTACCCGAGAGTCTAGACCACACTTCCTCAGTTTAGCAGCAAGGATGCTGTGGGAGACTGTGTCAAATGCTTTACTGAAGTCAAGGTAGACCACATCCACTGCTCTGCCATCATCTATCCACCTTGTTATATCCTCGTAAAAGGCTATGAGGTTAGTCAAGATACCAGAATATTGCTCTTTTTCTGCTGTAGCATTTTATTCTGAAATCAATGCCACAACATTCACACCCAATGGACTGTGCTGGTGAGCATCTCTTTGTTCCTGTAAAGATCTGTGTGTAAGGCACTGAAGATAGGGCTGAGGAGAGCAGGTGAGGTTTGTCAAAGGCAACTCTTGTTTTGATTGACATTGTACTCTGGTGCTGCCAGATGAATGCCTAACTTCTGATTAATTCATTCTCCTTTAACTATAAACATTTCCCTTGTCCCCTGAAGGTCCACTCAATCTAGAAAACTGATGGCCCTTGGCAGGAATGGTTATTTTTATGTGGTCACTAAATATGCAAGAGAGCTTTGACTCGTAACTTCTCCCTGAATTTTCAGGTCTGTCTGGGCTCTGCTCAGTGAGTGAGCAAAAGCACACAGTTTCAGCAGGCCAATCATGGACATATTTACAGCAAAGGACAGTTCTGTTCTCTGATCTGTTTTTTGGTCTTTGCACAAGCAAACAAATAACTTAAGTGGGAGTTCTGCCTGTTTAATGAATTTAGGAAGCCTTCCAAAATAGAAATAGGATGTGTGGGTAGCAACAGCACAATAAGTAGCCATTTTTTTCCCCAATTATTTGCAGAGAAAGAACAAAGATGGGACTGAGTAACAGAATTTGGATCCAGATTAAAGTTGTAAATCATCAGTAGAATGAAGATATTCTGATGTAGTTTATTTTTGACCTCTGAACCCCCAAAAGCCAGATACAGACATTGCATATAGAGACTGTGAGAAAGCTACCACTATTTCCTCTGAGTCTCAGAGGCGTTTTTAAAACTATTTCACGTGCATTTTAATTATTCACAGCAGGACACATGAAGATAGATCCCTGTTCTGCAAATGACAGGTATGTTTAGAATTTGTAAAGAAAAATTCCAGATGTGCAGCTAAATCTTTCCTGAGTGACAATCACATTTTGTTAAAATTTATCATTTCCAAATTACTGGTCTTTTCCTGCATTTTGTTCTTCTTTGTTTTGCCACTGAAAAAATAATATACAGTGAAACTGTTCATTAATCCTGAAAATGTATTCTTGAGGAGAATAAACTAAAGATAATGTTACTTACTAGATGGACAATCAGAAGTGACATAATCAGGCTTGAGGAAGATTATAGGACAGAACTGTAGCATCCTTCATCCTAAGCTAGGACCATAATTATGGGCTCTTGGATAAAATCAATACATTTTTGTCTAGGACTCTTCTGACTCCAGCTTTTTTTCCTATAGGCTTTTATGGCAAGCACAAGATGCACATGCTCCGGTTTTGGCTGAAATATGTGTTTCCTTCAGCTGGAAATGAACCAAACCAAGAACTCTGTCTGGGTGAGAAGAACTGAAATATATTGATATGCCTGGTGTTTGGTTTTGATCTGGACAGCGAACAACAACAACAAGAAAAAAAATCCACTGTTGTGTTGCCTTAGAGAGAAAGAATAAGATCTGAGGAAATTTTTACTTTGTTTAATTCCACAGTATGGACAGTGGTGCCAGTGATTTAAGATAAGGATCTGTCAACATTAACCATGTCAAGCCAGTGCTTCTGTGCTAATAAATGATATTAGGAGGCAAACTAAAGAGCTCTGTTAATGTAGATGTCTGATTCTGGCCCTGGGTGAAGCTGTCAGTGCTGTGCCACAATGAGAAGCCCTCCAGGCTGGACTTGGACACTCACGTGCACGTCCTCTTCAGTTCATACCTTCCCTTCCCCATGATATAAGGCACTCTGCAGTGCATGACAAGACTATGCATGCCAGCCCTTAATGGGATGGCTGTTCAAAGCAAGAGTTTTGATTGTTTGGAACTAAAGCTTTTGGCCCAAACTGCATGACTGTGTCCGTTTACATCATGAAATGCTACGTTCAATCTAAGAACACATTATCTTACCCATTGAGCAGTCCTCTGTTAAGCATACTATGAACTAGTCGGTACTATATTTGACATAATGATGCTGTAAATAGAGTAGGTCTTAATTTTACACAGTCCCAAGGGACATGTGAAATCTCTCTGAGGTGAATGCTCTGAGAATACTGATTTCAGTGTGACTTATGAGCTCTGTTTAACAGATGGATTGAAATGTCTGGAACCTGCACACTTGGGGTTTACCTGCCAAAATACAAATGACAGTGGGGAGTATGGCAAGCGCTAACACGGAGCTTAGGAAGCAGGGATCCTTTTATCTTTCCCAGTTACATATTCTGGGGCTGGCTGGGCAAAGCTCTAATGTGCTGTCTAGACATTTATATAGGAACTGATTTGGTTTGTACAATGGTGAGTTATATAAACAACTAATTACCATGTATCTTACATGAACCATTTTTGACTGCCATATATTTTACTGAAATGAGCATAAACTCTATACAGTAAATCCTGAAAAGTCTCACATAACTTAATTTTCATAGATAAGAAATGCAAAACTGTCTTTCACACGTATCATGATTCTGTTCAAGAAGTAAATCCATTAGAAAAATAAAGCTTTCTAATGCAGTGACAGGGAGCACCGTCCAGTCATCTGCATGTGGGTCTGCGACTCACAAATTATTGTTCGAGATGCCACTGGGCAGCTCTCTTTATCAGATCTAATTTACCCATCATTTATCAAATCGTATGAAAGACTTCTTAATCATGCAGGGAGGGATTCATCCTACCTACTGTCAGCTGGCTGAAGTTAGGCACGTGCTACTATCCTCAAGGCAGTAGGAGGAGAGGAGTAGAGGAGAGGCAGTATAGTCGGAGGAGAGGGGCACCTCTTTGAGATACTGCTTGTGGGACTGGGTCCATGACCCTCTGGAGCCTCCCATCTCTTGGTGTTGACTAGCAAGCAACAGCAGACACCTGGCTTAGACTCTGAAGAGGGGTGGGCCAAATCTAATTCTTTCACAGAGATCATTAGTATTTTAAACTAAGGTTTTAAAATTTGGATCTGGAGACTAAGTTTCTCCCCAAATCATGGCTATGTGATGCTTTTGATTTGCTTAATCTGTTGCAATGGGAGAATCTCACAGAGTGGTACTAAGCTCAGTCATGACAAATTGAAGAAAATGTTCCCGTGCAATCTAAAACACCCAGTTGATACAACTGATTGATCCTGAAAGTAGCTGAAAACATGTGACACCAACACAATGTTTGCAATTTGCTGTTTCAAGAGCAAAACCTGACATGAAAACAATGCCAACAACCTGAGAACAAGAGATTTTCCTTATTGTCATCACGAGGTATTCCAGACTGGCTACCTTGTATTTATCTGACCCTTTTCAACACAGTTTTGAATCCAAATATACTGAAATAATAATAATATGAAGGCCTTCAGATAGTTGTCTAGATCATGCTAGGCAACTCAGAGTTAGCAATGAGGAAACAACTGTGCAAGAACACCAAAAAAATGTTTAGCTTAAACATCATGATTTTTGACAAGAACTTGTTGAAATCACATTCTCATGTGGCCTTCCTTAAACAGTCTCCTACTCGAACTTTGTTGTGCCCTTGAAATCAAACAGGTTGAAAGCTTCTGTAAAATGCAAAGAATCAATAGCACTCAAGAGATGTTGTAGTTAAGACAGAAAGCAGTGCTGGGTGCATAATGTTACATCATCAGCCTGAATTGTTAAATCCTCGTTAATACACATACAAAAACATAAGGTTACATTCTATAATACTGGTTAGGCTAAACATATTGCGATCAGGTTTTATTGTTCCCAAATAGAAAGCTCTGAGTATTAAAAGAAAAGTAAATGCATGCATTTTACTAAAATATTTTTTGGGACTCTACTGATCAGCTTCAGTAAAATTACAGATTGACCTCGCTGTGAGTCAAGCCACTTTACCACAAAATGTTCTTTTCTTATATTTTCCATTTTCCTTTCCTGTAAATCAAGTTAATCCAAATATAAATAATGTAAACTATAATGAATAACTGCTGTGAGGTCAGAAGTGGGTCAAAGATGGATAAAGAAGAACTAATCTGAAGACCAAAGGCCATTGTAATTCAGAGACAGAGTTTTAAAAGTGGAGAAACCCTATCATTGTAAATAAAACTTGCCAGGCTGAGGCAGGTGTTACTGACATCCTTTTCTGGACATCCCAATCTGAATTCAGTTTGCTGCTATATGCGTCCACCTGTGTGAGAAACACTACTAAGTGAAAACACAACATGCTATATGGGAATTGATTTATTGTCATCATCCACAAGAGATGCATTAACTCATCCAATTTAATGAATTAGTTTGATTCAGGTTCATTGATTTCCCTTAGTTTTCTGGGCTAGGTAGTAGTCTCACTTCATTATAATATGCCAGAAATGTACATCCAAATATCACACACCTACACAAAGACTGGTATCCTCTAATATTCTTCAGTTCTGAATAACTGGGACACCTATTTTTTATACAGTGACAGGACATACAACTGCTTTTACACATATCAATATCAGGAATTTCTAATGTGAATCACCTACACAGTGTAGTTCTAAGTACCTGCTGATGATATTTAGAAAACTTAGAGGTCAGAGGCCTTCTTTTTCACAGAGTTATCAGAGCCCAGTATTGCTGCCTTCCTAAATGTAATAGATCTTCCTCTCAGTTTGTTGTTTTAATTTTCTCCTCATGTAGATATTCAGTCTTAGGACAGTAACAGCAAATACAATGAAAGTAAAATACTGCTGGAACACTGCTTACAGGGCCCGTGCAGGGGACAAGCCACAGCAGGGTATTTTACTCTAAGCCAATTGCTGCAGATTGATCCTTAGAAAGAACACAAAGGGAAAACTGGTAAAAGGCTAAAAATCCAATCTGATGCTTCAGTACATGCCCAAATATCTGTACTTTAATGACTTCAATTATGGAGGAAATGAGTGCACTAGAGATAATGCTGCCCTGGCTAATACAGCCTCTTTTTCCTCAAGAAGTCATTCAATTGACTTTCAGGACTCTGAGATTTTTCACAAGAGTTGATGTCCTCTGCTTTACCTCACACATCGTTGTAGTGGATGAGATCTTGTACATCCTCTGACAAGCAGCTTCTTTAAGTTTTGTAACTGTCACAAGAAAATTTCACAGATTTTTCTATTTTTTAACCTTCTTTAGCTGTGTATCAGGATGAACTGCAGTCACATTTAAGGCCATTTTCAGAGAAAGCTATTTCTTCTGCTTGATTTTAAACCCCCAGGTTTTAGAGGCTTAGCCATCTGTCTAAATGTGTTGGTAACGGATGATGATAATCGGCCCTGAAAATGAAGCCCCAGATGAATGAACTTCAGCACACAAGTACTGGGACTTCACGTGATGGAGGAACTCCTTCAGAGCTGTGGCGTGACGTTATTCCTTGGCTGGGGCAGTGCTGTCCACATCTCCACAATCATCTTTCTCTTAAGAAACCCCTTCCTTTTTGCAGCTGTGATGATCTTGCCCATCTGGAAAGTGTGTATAGCACTGAGAGAGAGTAGCCGCAGCTGAAGCACAGGGTGCCACCATTTGCGCAGAAGGTGAAAACGTGTTGTTTTTGTGGCAGAATATGTCCAACAGGGAAGGTGCCTGTCAGACCCTTCCCAGCGATGCTTATTAGATTCTCAGTAAGGTACTATCAGACACAACTCCGCTCTAGCGCACTCAGGTCAACTGCTGACAGCTTTCTAGCCAGTGTGGAGGACACGCAGCAACATTTTGGTCTACCTACTCCAATGTGAATAGCCAGCCCCAGTCTCTGTGGGACTGAGATTCCTCTATTCAAGCTGTGAGAAGAAGGAACCAAGATTTTGTCAGCAATTAGATCTGCTTGAGGTTGTTGGACTGGATCCTCAGCTGGTTAAAAATCAACATTAACCAAGCTGATATTTTTTGGTCATTGTACACCACTTCAGTATGCGATCCATTGTATTTTCCAGCGTTGAAATATCTGAAGTAAAATGACTAAAACATTTGTCATCTTGGTGTCTCAGTTCAATTTGCTGCAGAGTTCTGACAAAGTTACAGAGAAACTTCTGTTTGATCATTAGGTGGTAGACATAAGAGCAAGTTTCATTTTGAAAGTGAGGATGAAAATATAAACTATACAAACAGTTCTGAGAATTCATATAGTGCCGCAGAACCTTTTTCCTGAACTAGAGTTTGCTATGGTCAGTGAGCCCAGGTGCACTGGCTAACATCCATTTGAGTAATTGCATTCAGCTCAATATGAAGCCCTTTTTTTTTTCAGAGGAGCAATGTATTCTCTCTTCATCCTGACACATTTTACAGTGGTGGTGCCTATTATTTCAAAGTTGCACCCAGCCTCAGAGACAGCTGCACTTTACTGATAGCTGAAACAATCCTTGTACCCATAGTTTATCTTCTCTTTCAGACTCTGCTCTGCTTCACAGAACAGACTTGCACATTGCATGTCTTGTGTAGAAGTGCTTACCCTGTTTTGCAAACGGCTTTGAGAGGAGCATGTGAGTCACCTGGGTAATAGCTAGTCCTGTACAACTGTAAGGAATGAGAAAGCATAAGGGGTGAAGGAAAAGAACTCAAGATCTTAACAGCCAGCTCCTGTGTCCAGAGACACCACTATGACATCCCTTTTCAAGCCTGCCTGAGAAAGAAGAGAATAGCTCACACCTGCCCCAGCCATCAATGAGTAAGACACACACAGAATTTAAAAATGCAGTATTTGTCCTGAAAAAACACAAATTTCACTCAGTCCTTTTTCGTGTCTAATATTCCACCTGGAACAAGTAAAATGTAACATCCTTACTACTCACCCTATTCCTTCACTACACTAACTGTGTGGCCACTAGGTACTGGCTAGTACTAATGTGTGAATGCATGCAAGCTCTGGAACCAAGGAATGATCTTACCATTCTCTACTGTTCTCTTTTTTTATTCTTCTACTTTGATTTGTCATCCTTCTTCCCTTTTTTTCTTCATCAGCTAGAGATTTCTGCCTCAATGATATAATTTCTTAACTTAGTTTCATTACCAAGAGAGGTTTGCTTCTAAATCCATTAAGAGCCTTAAGATGTTTAACCACAAGGTGTAGGAAAGAGCATGGTGGTTTGCCATGGAAGTAACACCGTGCACTGGTGTCTGATGCCATGCCATTTAATACAAGCATCCCTCCTTCCTCTCCTCTAAATCAGTGTCTTCCACTTTCAGGGTTTTCTTTCTTTTTTGTTTTTTTTTCTTTTTAATTAATGTCTGAACTTGGTTCAACATCTTTAAAATGATACCAAGGCAAAACCAAATTCTATTCTGGTACATGACTGGCTGCTAGTATATTGTGACGCACTTAATTTTTACTTCATTTGAGTTTACTAGACAAGCTGCTATTACCCATGATGCCATCATGGGTCTAACAAAAGCTGTTTATGAGAATAGCATACAGGAAAAGTTGCTCCTACACAAAAAAACATGAACAGATATATTTATTTTATTACCATTCAACATATGGGAGGGAAAAATAAACCCAGTGGTGTATTTGCCAAATGGAAAAGGACCAAGTTGGTTAGAGGGGAAAAATATTTTCAAACTTCTGACAAGATTTTACAATTAACAAAAAAATGTGAAATAAAATTAAATAAAATAAAAAAATATGCAATTGTTCTTTTTTTTTAACAAACATTGTTTATTCCTCCTAATAGTCCTGTTTACTCCTTTTTTGCCTCTTTTGATCTGACTCTATTAAGTTGCCACCCCCTTCTCTGGTTTTCATTGTAATCACACACTTGGCCAAAGAACAGAGGAACCGTACAAAGCTGTTGATATGTAAATAACAGCTTTGAAGATAGAAGTACCAGATTGTTCCTAAAAAGAAAAAATGCAATTGCCTTTTTTTTTTTGGCCAGATTAAAAAAAATATCCTAATGTATAATTCAAATGGTGCCTGAAATCAAAGATTCCATTATCTCTGAAAAATAATCATTTCAGTCAAAGCAGGTATTTCCAGGGAGCTGTGGAAATTGTATTAAGAGTGCAAAATGTTACATTCTAAATGTTGTTGACAAAATTGCTTATTCCAACCCTATTTCAGTTTCCATGTATTTCATTACGAGTACCTTTTGATAGGACATTTTAAGAGATGAGATGATTTTCCCCTATATATAAAACTGAAGGCCAGATTCTGACGCCTCAGCTCCTGCCTGATGGCATCTGAATCACAGAGTCACAGAGTTGGAAGGGACTTCTGCACGTCATCAGGTCTAACTGTCCTGCTCAAGCAGGGTCACTTAAAGCCAGATGCTCAAGACTGTGTCCAGATGACTTCAGAATACCTCCAGGATTGGAGACGCCACCACCTCCTTGGGAAACCTGTGGCTGTGCCCTGTCACCCTCATGCTGAAAAAGTGTTTCCTGATGTTCAGAGGGAATCTTCTGTGTTTCAGCTTGTGCCCATATGTGCTTTCTCTGATCCCAAAAAGACTCTCCCCCGGCTCACAGAATTTATGATAGGTAGGCTCCAAAACTCACTGAAGTCAATAATCTGTAACTTCTACACCTCTGGGCCTTGAACAGGACCCCATATAGATAGAAGGATGAAATTATGTTTGTTCTCCTGTACCTTCTACTCTAGTGTACCTTATTGAGGCCATATTTCTGTATGAAATCTGCCCATGGAACTATTTTCAGGGATGGCCGCTTTCACTTTTCAGTGAGATACCTTAATTCTTTAGTCCAAAAATGCAGTTTGTGGTGTTCAGATAACATACAGATTATGAGTTGCACTTGCACAAATGTCACAGAATGAGCTTTAATAATGAAGGGGGCTTAAAGTAAAGCAGCGTCAAAGACTGTTGCTGATGCATGCCAGATCCAGAATAACCAGCTTGCCTGTGAAAGCTGTCAACTCTGATGAAAGAATACATTATTTATTTTAGTTCTTGACAACAAGTCCTGTGAGGAGTGGCTTAGGGACTTGGGGTTGTTAAGCCTGAAGAAAAGGGGACTGAGGGGAGATCTTATTGCTCTCTACAACTACCTGAAAGGAGGTTGTAGAGAAGAGGTTGTGAGTCTCAACTCACAAGTTACAACCAATAAGACAAGAGGAAATGGCCTCAAGGTATGCCAGGGGAAGTTTAAGTTACACATTAGAAAAAATTTCGACACTGAAAGGGTTATCCAAAAAGTGAAACAGGCTGCAGAAGGAAGTGGCTGAATCACCATTCTTGGTTGTGTTTAAAAGCCATCTAGATATGGTGCTCAGGGACACGGTTTAGAAGCGGGCCTGGTCTACAACAGATGGACTTCATGATCTTAATGTTTTTTTCCAATCAAAACAATTCTATTCTATGATTCTACAGCTGAGAAGGGACCATACAAAATTATCTCATCTATACTGGACAAAGAGAATGCTTGAGCCATTTCAGCATCAAGACCTTCAGTTTAATGGTGGTGCCTTGATACTGTGGGTTGGGGAGTATTCACGATGCCTAGCCACACAGACCTAAACATGGTACAAAGTCATAGCTGCCAATCCTTCCAGTCTGAAGGAGAGGGAACCTCTTTTGGTGATATTGACTAGCCGAGCTCTTTGCATATGGATTTACAATTTTTTGGATGTTAGGTAGGCCAGATTGTTGGGCATGATAGGGAAATAGCTGATGCAGATGTATGGATCACCTGCAGTAAGAATAGAGAGTTGGTTTAAATACAAAGTTCGTTTAAATACACAGTACATAACATGACATTCAGACAAGCCTATGTCATAGAATCATAGAATCAACTGGGTTGGAAAAGACCTCAGAGATCATCAAGTCCAACCCAAGTCGATCAGTCTTCTTGCATAGACAAGAGACAAAGGCAGGGCTCTCAAAGAGGGCCATGAAAAGTAGGCCTGTTCCTCCTCCCACTGATGAAGAGTGAGCCCTGGGTATCAAACCTAGCTGGGAACCTACCTGCGATAGATTCCTTTTCGTTTCTGAGACTGCAAAAATTCCCTCGCTCCTATGTCTTTGGCTCAGCCTGGCAGCCAGGTACTCCCATTATCCTGTCACCCTACTCTACCATAACGTTTTGTGTTTGCTTTCTCGCCATCTCCCTCATTCACTCTTTGTTTTTCTTCCTTATGAGTCTTTCTAATTCACCACATTTTTTTGTGAAAAATTGTAATCCTTTCTTTCTGACCCTGTATCTTCTTCATCTACTTGTACTGAAAAGCTGAAAAGACACCTTATTTTCCTATTAAAAACAGTATTGTGAAAAAAAACTTGTATTGTTGCTTATCATGACAATACTATAGTGTCATGTTGCTGATAGTCACTAAGAACAAGAAAAATCAGACTTTTAGCAATGTAGAACTTGAATTTTCTACATCTATATCTTAGAAACAAATATAATTAAACAGCCTACGTCCCAGATAAGAGAACGTAATCTTCATGTTCCTATAAATTCTGAATTTGTGCCAACCTCATAAGACACTATGAGCTATTTACTTTTGTTTACCTCCTATCTATTAGGTACCTTGACTGTTTATTATCGGTTATGCTCACCCATCATTCATCATCATGGAACCCTTTGGAAAGCAGAAGTCAGCATCACTTCTCCAGTTTTTGGAATATAGATAGAATCAATAACAGATCAAACTATCTTCCTCAAAGTGTCCTGAAGAAGAGGTAAACTGGGCTGTTCAGCAAAGGCCCATACATAATTTGTGAACCACGTGAACTTTGCCTGAGACCCTCCTGAGCTTCCCCATGGTTTTCTCCAAAAAATGAAAATCTAACTGTTTCTGAACATTGGGAAGCGCTCTCTGACATGCATATTCAAATATTCACACTAAGACACCTTACACGGCTCTTGGACAGCTGATGGCTGCAATAGTGGATGTACTCACTTCCACTCATTCACTGCTGGGTAGGTGAGATTTAAAATCGGGTCACTTTATTCAGTTTGGGTAGTTCAAATCATGAATCATGATCATTTTCATTCATAAGAAGAAACAACAGTGCTCTTCCAGAAGCCACCTTATTTTTTTCCTTCCTCTACAGGAAGTAAACTGTCTTCCCTCTGGTGTATCTAGAGCAGATCTTGTACTAGCACTGGCATGCAAGACAGTTGTACTTCTTTCAGGCAGTGCAGAGATTTACATTTCACTGGACTTCCTTGGCTCTCTGTGTCCATCCACTAAAGCAGCTCAGGACACTCCATTCCAATGCAGGGGACAAGTGCAAGGTGGAAACTACTGTATACACATTTTGCAGGAGACTGTTTGGACCGAAGCATCCAATTACACTTTTATCTGAAGCTGCTGCAAAACTACATGCTCAAGTGCCAAGCTGAATCAGTGCCTAAAATGAATTCTCCATCTGAAACAATTCAGCAACTCTCTAGGGGGGTGTTGGGTTTTCTCATCTTGTCCTTGTGCTATAGGAACGTCCTTGGCCACTACTAAGCAGTCTAGAAAGGAGGAAACCACTTCTCACAGGGTTCATTTGACTGATACCAGAACTAAATGCTATACTTCCAATCTCACAACCAACCCTGTTGTGTCTAAATCCAGGATAATAATAAAACGTCTGAAGTCTGTGCTTTTCAGGGTAGATAACAGTGAAAAAAAAAAAGAGAGGTTTGAGAAATTTCAACTTGCTCACTTTCTTCCAGCACAAGTTGAATTAAAAAAGGCTTAAGACTCTGGACTTGAAACTCATCCACTCCTAGAATACATATATTTAATGGCATATAATAGTAATAATCCTATTTACCTCTGAATAGACTGGAAGATTAAAGATTTTGCCAACCTACTGAGCAAACAGTCAGGCTGCAGCATCATATATGCCTCTGTATATTCCAAGGCAAACAGAAATCGCTTTTAATTAAAGTACAACTTGGATAAATAACTTACGGAGCCAGTTATTGGTCAAATGTTAGGTTGCCCCCAGAAACTGCACAAATTAACCTGAAAAAACAGTGGGTTAATTAAACAGAAACTATACAACTTTAGCCACAGACTATTTTTTCAGCCTATGGATGCAAAATACAAAAGAATCTGAGTTGTGATGTGGCCATCCATGCTACAATGAGATAACATTTACGACTACTTATGAGTATCATTTTGCACATATTTATTTTGAGCCATCCCAATGCTATCTCTGTTACGGAGGCTGGGGTCTGGATTATCAACTATTAGCACCATCGTGATGTTGTCATGCACAGAATATACAGCATTTGCACTGAAGGATTTCAAAACACTTACTATGTATTCATTAGAAACCTTTAAATGTTTTTAACTGCTTATCTGCAACTGCACATCTGTGAGATTTTTACCGTTGATTACGTGGATTTTCTAGTGTATCTGTAATTCTTTAATTGAGAGAAAAATGTGATTTTAAACATCATATTTGTGTGTTGAACCTAATCTTTCACAAGAAATCTTTACAATGATTAAAAATGTGATTTCTTGTTTATTAAATGTGATTCCAGCAAGTGTAAAAAATAGGTGAAAACCCTCTGGTGCCACTTAACATTTGAAGAGAGCCTCTTGTGAACCTTGCTATTAAAATGGCCATGGTAGTAGGAAGCAACTATAATTTGGCTATGAATCACAGAGCTATTCACAGGAAGGCTCTTAGCAAAGACAAAAGCCTGGCTGTCCATTATAAACCCATGAATTGCCTTCAGATAAATGCAGCTTGTCCTTCGATGTAAAGCTGCTCATCGCAGTCCACCCAGCAACCTCCATTGTTCACCCTAATGAAAACGCATTCTGTAACACAGAAGCTGTCTCATTCATTACAGGAAAGACTATTTTTTCAACCAACTGCTTTGTTCTGAACACTGTAAAAATATCCAAAGCAAACAGAAGCAGACGTTTTTTTTCTACACAAAATTTATCCTTCATTAGCAAATGGCAAAATTTCATTTTTCTTTAAAAATATGTAAACAACAACGGTGTTCCTTTTGTGTGTACTTAGCAGAAAGGTAAATAACAAAGAGCTTTCCTCTACATCATCTTTAAAAAGAATCTCTTCTTTCTTGATTTTATGTATCTGCAGAGGCTTTGAACAAGAGGAGGTGATTTCTTTGGCTGCATTTATCCTTCTCCTGACTCCTTTCAGTTAATATTTGTGTAGCATTTGTTAATTGCTACTAAAGACTCTCTATCAGGTAATGCATTTAATTTACCTACTGAGCCTGAAACCACAGGATGGAAAGTGTATCTATGGATATGCCACTGTAGAGCAGCAACAGTAGCTTTAGGCTACAGCTGCTAAAAATAACTTTCTCTCAGCCGTAACTCAGGTATGAGAGATTCAGACCATTGTTAAGAACTGCAATTAAAAGCATCAAATGGAATGGAAATACCCTCCTCCATCACTCTGGCAATTTGTTTTTGAAGAGTCTGTGCAGTGGTGGAGTTCTCTTGCTTTGCGTGTTTGCTTCTTATGAAAGACACAATATATCTCTTTTGATTTCTCTGCTGGGAACCAGTATCTTTAGAGTTTAAACAGAAGTGGGCACTTCTGTAATTCCAGAAAGCAAGAAAGAAGACAAGATAGTTTTTCAAGGCCAAACAATGTTAGACTGTTGGCATTTTTTCTAACAAGTCAATCATAACAGTAGCCCTCAGGATAAATAGAAGCCCTTTAGCATTTATATAAAATGCAACCTCTTGCATACATTTAATTAGCATATTTCCCTCCGCATAGGCTCCAGGGGCAAGGTTGATAAACTCTTACTAGAGGACACATGCTTGATAAGTAGTCCCACTGAAGCTGAAGAGATCGATCATGCAAGCAGACCTCTCATCACCTGGGTCTCATGACAAATGCCACAAAGAGACAGTCAAGCAAAGAGCTGACACCCTGCCCATTTACCTTTCTGTAAAACCGGCCTTTAGGAAACGAAGCAAAGCCAAAAACAGCAACTCACATCACACACTCATATGGTCCTGGAGCCAGGGAACAGCAGCTCTGACAAGCTGAATGGCTGCCTCAGTTTCCTTCTTTCTCCAAGAGCAATCCCGAGAGGCACACACTTAACGTGGCTGGAACAAGCCGCTGATTTGCAGCAGCTTTGGCTACCAACTTTCCAAGGAGAGAGCAAGAGAGACTGTCCCTTTTTCCTCATTCCAGCAAGCCCACGCACCCATGTGGGAGGGCGCGTTGTTCTTGTTACACAAAAGGCAGGAGCATGCCAGGGAAACTGGTGGGCAGCTCAGTCCTGGGCAGGGGCAGGCAGAGCATCCATGCGGCCAGGCCAGCTGAGAACCTCCTGGCAGCCCAGGCGATGGTCCCCTGCTCTGGGCTAGAAGGAAGTGGCTTAAATCAGCTTCATCCCTGTGCAAGGTATTCACTCAGTCTTCTCTACCTCTTCCACCTGAGCTTTGGCCTTTCCCTGACACTCATAAAGCGGACAGAGCACCTGGATGGCGGCAGTGGCTGTCACAGAATCACAGAATTGTTGAGGCTGGAAAAGACCTCTGAGATCATCAAGTTCAGCCTATGACCCAACACCACCACATCGGCCAGACCATGGCACTAAGTACCACATCCAGCCTGGGCAGTGCATTCCAATGCCTGATCACCCTCTCCATGTGGAAGTGCTTCCTGAGATCCAATCTAAACCTCCCCTGACACAGTTTCAGGCCGTGCCCTCTCGTCCTGTCACTAGTTGCCCGGGAGAAGAGCCCGACCCCCACCTGACTACAACCTCCCTTCAGGAAGTTGTAGAGAGTGATAAGGTCCCCGCTGAGTCTCCTCCAGGCTAAACACCCCCAGCTCCCTCAGCCTCTCCTCACAGGACTTTCATTCTACTGTGTTCTTTCTCAGGTTGTTCACTCTGCAAAAGGAAGGGATCTTCTCTGCTTAAGCAGCAGCAGCACAGACACAGGCTCAAGATTTTTCATTCACACCAATAATCTACTTAAAGATTAAGATGGACAATAAAAGAACCAATTGCTTTTTCTTCCTTCCAGTAAGAACAAACTGAACATCTTTTTATCCTCCCATTTTGTTCTGCCAATGTAAAAACAATTTCCTTATCAAACCGTTTTTACATCAGAACACCTCTTTAATCTGAAACAAAACATTCCATCCCATGGCAGACGTATGAGAAACAACAAGGAACGAAGGCTCAGATGCAGCTCTGTCACTGTTTCCTTCTTCCAAAATTGCCAGCTAGGGGGACGCTTCTGGGACCCAAACTCCAGGATCCAATCCCAGCTCTGCCTGAAGAGGTTTTGATTTACATCTCCGGAGACACGAGCTCGCTGCTGTGCCATGCCACTCTCTCGTTCTTGACAGCTTATGTTTTAGTATTTATAAAAATGTGTTTCAGAGCTGTAAATATCTAGGAAACACATACTAAGATTTTTTTTTTCTCCCTGATGGTTAAGGCACTCTGTTGAGATAACAGAATTATAGCTCAGTTCAGTGCAGGCAGCATAGAACATTGCTCTCCCATGGTTTGTCTGATAACATTGGTCACTGGACACAGAAAAAGCAGAAGGGACATTATCTGTCCTTCTGTCACGATACATCTCCTCCTCACCAGCCTGAACATGTTTGCAGCTGAAAGTACTTGGTAAATCTGATCCAAGTCCATGTAAATTTTTAGCTGTATGAAACCATGTTTTGGCAAATTTTCTGTTTGTACTACTTGTAAATTTAAATCCCGTTTAGCTATACTGTTGTGCAAGAACAATAATTTACAAGGAGTCATTAAAAATAAGCAGTATATTTATTCATATTTTTGTGAAAGCTGAACACATTTTGCATGCAAAATATTTTTTCTGTGTTAAATTCATTCTCACAGTGCTGTTTTCTACCTAAGTTTCTCTATACTAATCAGTACCGTGTATATTCAGCATATTCAGACTTACATACTCAGTATGATAGTGGTTTAGTACAACTACTAAATTATTCATGTGAAAACATATGTTGCACCAACACTGCCAAAATGTTTATAAGCAATATGTCGAGGAGGGGGAGAATAAGAGGAGGGAGAAGAATGATTCACAAATAAAGAATAAGACATCTTGTAAAGTTATCATTAATAAATTTGGTATAAGACACAGTAGTGTGCTAATGAAAATTGCTGATTACACCAAAATAGGAGGCAACGTCCATTAGGTAAGAATCAAAATAGAGGAACAAACTAAGCATGATTAAAAAACCAAGGATTGTACAAAATGGAATATCGCAAAGCTGAAGGTTATGTTCATGGGTTGTTTATGGCCAAATAGAACAAGGGGCAGGTAGAAGAGCCTGTGACTTATACAGGCAAGAAAAAGACAGTGGGCAGAAGCAGTGATACTAAGGAATGAAATGACATATCCAAGCTTGCACCCTAAGCTGGGGGAAGCATCAAGAGCACAGACATCTGTGGTGTCAGGGCAGTGAGTCAGGATCTCAAGATGTCACCTTTTCTGGTGGTCACACTGCTGTCACGGGACAGGCAGGCTCTCTAGTAGATGGCACCATGGAGTCATGAGTTTCCTGCTCAGGAACTTCTTAGACAGACGTATCTTACATTGACTTCCAGAGCAAAAATAACACCAGGGTCACCTGTTCATATCTATCATGTAATCAGGGGTCACTGCTGAGAATGCTTTTTGTTAGTTCTAAACTGCTCTCTGATCCATCTTTTTCAAGAAGTTAAGGTCAGCAGAGAGCGAGACGTACAGCACACAGATTTACTGGGCAGATTAGCTAAGTGACCTCAGAAAGGGAACGAAGCATACTGCTCTTTCAATCATCATCTTTTTTAATCTCTGTTAACTAACACTGAAATATCTGATTTGACACAAGAGTTTGCTGCAAGAGTGTCCATGGTAATTCTTGGCCTCTCAGCTGTGGGGACAATTCCAGCTAGCTCCATCGGGCAGGATGGGCTTAAGGATATCTTCCCAGATAGCCTCCAGACTATTCGCTGCATGAGCCCCATGAAGAGCTGTGGTTCAGGTGTGGATGGGGAAGAGGGTGCTTGGCACCCTTGTCAGGCTGCGAGCTGTGGTACTAAGGGAAAGGGGTGCAAAAGTTCCTTCATGTTGGTAAACCTACCCTCAATTCGAATGCTGCTGAGATTAAAGAGTGGAGATGCAGGATGGTGCTCTAGCTCAGCGCAGCAGCTGGCTGCCGGCTCCAGCTGTGGGCTTGAAGCATGTTCTCTGCTGGTCTCCCGGGACCCGGCAAAACCACTGCTCTTGGACAGCCTTCTGCTACAGACAGCAGGAAGGTGTCAGCCCATGCGAGCAAAATCCTTTCTTCTAATCACTAACTGGCAGCTGCTCCTATGACAAAAACTCTTGTCCACCTTTCTAATCAGCTGAACCACATTTACTAGTATTGTTCCTTGAAATACCTCTACAGTACAGCTATATGGAAATAACATCTGGTCACTGGCTTGTCCAATTAATCTGATTGTATTTTACATATTTTTTTAGCATTGCAATGTTTTACCTTTCTGTAATTGGGGAGAATTACAAATACAGAAACAGCATACCTATAAATATTATGCATATAGTAATACTACAACATAAATTTTACACCTAGTTTGCAAAGTTTTATATATGTTATATATGATATTATTCGTGAAAGGGAAATCTATATACATATACTAAGATCTACGAACTTGTACACATCTAGACAAGAAGATTATGGAACAGCTAAAGCAAAAATTCTTGTTTGCTTTAATAATGAAGCAAGAAAACACTCTTTTTAATAGCGTCTATGATGCAAAGTGGAGCAGGAATCAGGATCCTCCTTATTAAGTCTCTAAATGTTAATGATATGAACCATTTCTGCTACACCTTCGAGTAGTTTTACAGCAATGTGGCATTTTGACATACAACACCTCCAAATCTCTATCAGCATATTTCATACAGAACTTGCTTATACATCCATCAGTTTCTGGTGTGTAACACTTGCTCTTTCTTTTTCATCCTATTGTTTTGAAGAGAGAGAAACTCAGAACAAAAGGCCAGGGTCAAGTTCGGACAAATATTGAGTGTGTTCTGCAGAGAGCATTTCCATTTTGCTGTCACCAAGGCTGCTGTCAGTTAGCACAAAAGCACATTGTAGGATACTTGTAACACCCGCCCAAGCAGGTTTTACACATGCGACCTTACAGCTCTGACAGGTTCAAATCGCAGCTCTGTGTGATGGGACATTCCTGTTTGTGGGGTTATTTGCACCCTTGGGCAGGATGCTGAGAAGTGCCACACAGCAGGGGAAGAAGCAGGAATTCACACCAGGTCTCCCCCACCCACCCAAAAGAAAAATCTGTCCTGATGCATTTACCAATCTGAGCAGAATCACACTGTCATCAAAGAGGAGATGCCAGTTGCCGTGAGGTTAAAGAACCATGCCATGGGGCTATACCTTCAAGAGGAGCAAGCAGTCACTGCTTGTCTCCTCTGCTACCCCAATGGGGCTTCCTGATGCTGGTCCCCAGGACACATTCCGCTCACCCTGCCAGTGCCGGGGGAAAGCATGCAGGACCCCCGGGGCTGTGCGCAGCTGCCTGTCTTCCATGGCACATAGAGGCATTTAGGGCTCTCGAGGAAAAGCGATGCAGGGCAGGACAAAACTGGCCCTCACATATCTGTTATTGCTGAAAATAAAGGGAGCGTTTCCAAAATCTTACCTTTTTCTGAGATTCTGCTTTCCGACCTCTTTAATTCTACTGGGAGTGGATGAGCTTCGATTTGCTTATGACCTTCACAGACTGTCTTGAATAATGTATTTTTCTAAGATAAAATCAAATATGGAAGCTAACAGGACTCTCTGGCTCCCTAACAACTTGCTGTTTTGTTTTGCTTTTTCATTCATGAGGTAAATAGTTTATTTGGGTTCTTTCCTTGAAACAAAGATAATTTTTTTGTTATTCATCTCCAGACATGAGCTACCACATATTAAATACATGTTGAGTCTTAAAGTCTTCTCTGAAACACATATCTTGAAGGCTTCAGTATGAACTCCTTCAGTATAACTCCTACAGAGTTATTAATGTACTTCAAGATTGAATTTTATCTCTGTTTCTAGTCCTCCTATTTAATTTAACTACTTACATAAAACAAAAAAGAAACTTGCAATGATCTTCAACTGAAAGTTTGAAACCTCACCATCATGCCAACATAGCTGTCTAATATACAACTGAAGCAATAGGAGGAAATAGGAAAATAAGGAAGTCCAACACAAACTTGAAGGATGATTATACTTAGAAAAAGGAACATAAGGAAAAGCAGCAGCATTTTTCAGGAAGTTATGCACTAAGAAGATCTATTACTGATAAAATTAGTTGGTCCTGTCGTTTTTATTCCTGGTTGGAAAGAAACAACAATATTTCTAGTTTTGAGATGTACCATAATTTCCTACCAGGACAGTTTTTTACTAATAGTTTTTAAATACAAATAATTCTTGTTTCTTGTTTGAGAAATATTTCAGTTTTGCTTTGCTCTCCTTTGCGATCTCAAGACAATAAAGAAATACGGCAATGAATTTAGTTAATTTATCATGTATGACATTCTTCATCAACAAAAGACAGACACCAGGAATAACCACACCAAATTCCAAACATTAATCACATTGTATTTGTCTTATCTTACCATTTATTTATTGTCTTCTTCAATTTTGCAGAAGTTTATAACAAAAATACACTGACAGACTCACTACAGCTACTGTAACAACAGTTGTGTTTAATTAGAACATCCTTGTCAGCTGGGGAAGATGGGACAGAAACTACTGGCTAAAATTTCTGTATAAAATCTCCCTGGTAGAGGTAAGTGCTAATAACAATGAGAACCTCAATTCCCTGTACCAATCCCCTTTTCCTATGGTTGTTTACCACTGAGAGGGACTCAAAAAACCAACACAACTGGTTGTCTGGAAAAGGCAAGGAGAGCATAGATCTGATGATGTGCCAAAGGAAGAAGAGGGTTTAGATTCTTTTCCACCAGCTACTCTGGGCTGCTGATGTGGCCATCAGGCTCCCGGGAGGTGTGGTTGTGTTACAGTGTCATCTGGAGTGCAGAAGAACATGTATTCCCGAAGATGCTAAACCTGTGTCTTCTGGGGATTACAAATCAAAATCTGGCCCATGTCTCTCTCTAATACATTCAATTACGTTGTCCCTTTTGTCACTGCATGTTACGGCATTCCAAAACAACATATTAATACTGGTTGAATTGTTACTGGATCACACCTGGTACTGTAAAGGAAAATCATTCAGCTTGTACTACTCAGCTTTATGAAGACTGAAACTGATTTAACATACACACATGTGTAGTTGTGTGTATGTATGCAGATTTACACATAAAAGTAATTTCTAACCATCCTGTTTAAAGAGATAGAAAGGTGTATGTGTGAGTATGCATGCACATGTGTTCAAAAATACAAAAGAAAGATTTTAAAAAATCAGTACTTGCACCAAATTTTACCTTTCACTAGTGATTTCCATTTTGCTTTCTAACTGAGCAGTGAAGAATGGTCACAGCATTTGGTGAAAAAAAAAAATCACACCTACTTTCAAGTTATTTTAATGTAATACTACTTTGTGGGGAGGGAGGGACCAATATGAATAGAATAGTTAGAATATGAGTAACAGGGAAGACTGAGAGGAGGATTATAGGAATAGAAAAAAAGACCCCTCCCTTTCTCAGGAGCTCTAGTATCTCTGTGTAAGATGTGTGGCTCACTGAATCCATGGGACTGAGAGAGCCAGAGAGAACCCCCTGAAAATGGAGAGAAAAGACAATATGATGAAAATAGCCTCGACAAAAAAAAAATAAAAAATCTGTCCCCCAAAATATCACAAGCTTAAACAGTTCTATGTGTAAATATCATATGTGTACTATTTGTCCAAGACTATTTGAGTTGTCATGAAGGGTTTCACCCTTAGGCTTTTCTGTTCAGATCCCTGAAAGCTCAGTCAACATGTGTTATTAGACAGAACTTGGTTTAGATTCATGCCTGTCTTCCTGGAGATATAAACACCTTATATAAACTTTTCAAATAAGGGTGAAGAAAGTGCCCTTATTTACAATGAAAGAAAGGCTTATTTAGTTGTGGACTATTTCTAATACAAAATAGCATAAGATTTAATGAATGAACATAGGATACATTTTTTTTTTCCCCAAATCTGTAATTTCAGGGCTCTATTTTGTCTTTGAACACAACACATGATTAATCTCTGTAGAATTTGCAAAATCCGCTTTAACCATAGGAGGTAAAATGTGGCTTGTGCTAAACTTGGCAGCTTTGACAATTAATCAACTTTATGCATTGATTCAGTCAAGTGAAATAGTTTGCTAGATATATATAGGAATTGTTACTGGAATTTTGAATACTAATACGTATCAAGCCAAATGGGCTTTAGAATAAAGAGGCCAGTGTGATTTATTTGTAATCCCTTTAGTTGCTTTTTTATTTGTTGTTTCAGATTGCAGAGACTAAAGAATATGATACTTACCCAAACCCTTGGATTATTTCCACGCAGAAGATTTGACCTCAATGCTCTGTCTACGTGTGTAATAAAATCAGATGGGTTCAAATGATCCCAGTACAGTGACGCATTCCTGATACTGTCTACTTATTTGAAGCATGAAAGTGTGGTAACTTATGCTCACTCCTTCTCTGCCTGCACATGATTGGGCTCATGTTATCTTTTTATATAGGACGACATTATGGCAAGTCCTGTTTATTTCAGGAGCACGATCAGCTGGAGAGTGAGTTGGTCAAGCTCCCTTACACTGCTCTCAGGGTGTCTTAGCTATGCTTTTACTTCAGCATCTGCCTCCAGATATATTTCAATTAGAACTAAATGAGGAAGGGACCTTAGAATCCCACCTCATATATATTCTTCACCAAGGAGGAATCTAAATTTCAATATTCTATTGGGAACAGCCTCCAGCCCAATGCAACCCGTAAATGAGCCCTCATCTTCTCAGATCTCAGCCCCACTGGCCTCTCCTTTCTCATGCCATCATTTTGACATTTAACAGTTCTAAGCCATAAACCTCGGGAGGAGATCTCTGATGAGACCACATTGAGGAAATGTGCATTCTCAATTGATACTGACATTCCTCTCATCTATTTGTTGTGTGGGTGTAAGGGGCCGATTGAGTACCCAGGGCTCTAAAATTAATTCCACGCAGAACAGAGTCTGCATTTTAGAGGACGTGAGAGAACAGAAAATAGATGGCTGGAAATAATGTTGAAGGGATGCCATTTTATTTTGTATCACGTTAAGGATGAGGATGTGAATGAAAATATTTTATGAATGTGAATATGCACTGAATGGAACATCTAATATGATATTTGATTTTGAAATGTGGTTTTAGCAGAAGCAAGCAAAGAATGTGAAGTCTGAAGCAATTTGAATCCTAGGAAAGACAGGCATAATCTCCCCATATCTTCTGCAGCATTGTTACACTGAAAATGCTATTCTACCTTACAGAGTACGCTTCTCACCAGTGGCTTTTAAACTATTTTACAAAGCATGTCAACATCACTGCTCATGTTTCACTGAGAATATGTGGGACCAGAAAGTGAAGTGGTTTGCTGAAAGTCACTTCAGGTGGGCAGTGGTCCAGATTTTATGCAAATAAATCTCCCCTGCTTGTGAGATTATGATAATATTGACTGTCATTACTACCTGCTACATTCTGCTGTTCTTGTCACCCTATAACTTAATGTGCAAAGATATACTGAAAAGTAAATGAAATGCTTAGGATCACCTGGCCCCAAGGCTGAGTAACAAGTACTTCTGCATAAGAATGAAATGAATGACTGTCTCACAGTACATGTAGACTAATCTAACAGATTAGCAGTTACTCAAATTTACTTCTGATGCCAAAATACTCAGAACACATCCAGATGCAAGATCTATTCAAGGGCATCGCTAAGATTAGCTGCAAGATGAAGACTATCAGTGTGTTTTCAAGCACTGGAATAAAATATCTGGCAAGAAAATCAGAAATAATGGCTAACTTTGGGTCAGGTCTTACAGTCTGAGTGTACCTGAGCAATTTCACCCTGATCTTTGCAGAAACCCAAGTACCAGAGGTCTTTTGTTTGAACTTGAATCCCTAATCCTTTTGCTTTCCCTTCCAAATTAAAAAGAGCTTTCAAGAGTACTAATTAGCTAGAATCAAGAAACGCTGCACTTTGAACTCCACTGCTGAAAAATTCTAAGCCAGCTCTGAACAATTTCATTCATGCTCTTACTAATTTTATTATATTCAGGCTTGCGCTTTTTTGAATTATATAATTATACATAGCAATTTTGCACATAGCATGGTTTTCTTCTCACCTCTTGGTCTAATATTTACATGTGCTTGTCAAGAATTACTAATTAGGGCCTTGGATACAAAAGCCGTAAGATTTCTCTTTAGGTTCTATGTCTCAGACTAGTAGTATAGAATCATAGAATGTGTTGGGCTGGAAGGGACCCTTAAGGGTCATCTAGTCCAACACCCCCTCCAGTGAGCAGGGACACTAACTAGATCAAGATGCTCAATCCCAACTCTCAGCCTGTGCTCACAGCAGAGGTGCTCCAGCCTTCTGATAATTTTTGTGGCCTCCTCTGGACTCACTCTAACAGGTCTGCATCCTTCTTGTGCTGGGGTCTCCAGAGCTGGATGCAGCACTTCAGGTGAGGTCTCACCAGAACACAGCAGAGGAGCAGAATCACCTCTTTCGACCTGCTGGCCACGCTTCTTTTGATGCAGCCCTGGATGTGATTGGCCTTCTGGGCCATGAGTACACATTGTCAGCTCACGTCCATCTTTTCATCGACTGGTACCCCCAAGTCCTTTTCTGCAGGGCTGCTCTCAGTCACATCACCTCCCAGACTGTACTGGTATCGACGACTGCCCTTACCCAAAATATATTATTTTTTACACTAGATAAAGCAAACTCTTTCCAAGTTTATCCACTCAAAATAAAAGTACTTGTAAAAAAATGTTAGTAAATGAAGCAGGAAGTACAGTATCAGTCAGAAAAACATTATGGTTTATTATAAGACACAAATATTCAATGACCAGTAAGTCACGCTTGATCAGGTAGATGGATGGAAAGACAAAGACAAATTCTGTTAGAACAAAGACATTGGTGAAATTAAGCAATTTATTCAATACTTTTCCACTCTCTGAAATCTACTATTATTCTTGCACGTGATTAAACATGGAATAGCTGCAGCCTAGGTCACTATAAACCTAAAAAAAAAAATGGCAGAGGTAATTTAAAGTAATCTGTATAAAAAGTATGAGGAATTGTTATTTCAGCAGTACATGGTACTTGCCATTGGTTTAAAGGAATATCCTGTTACATTGTACTATCTTGGGCTTAATGTTTTTCTAGTCAAGCTCTGGGCATCTGCTACAGTCTCTCATTTCTCATGAAGCTCACTGGCATATACACATTTTAAATAATTCAGAAGCGATTATTTCACTTCCCTCACTGCAGGGGTTTGATTGTTGTTTTTCTAAAAAAACCCAACTTCCTAATGTTACTGGACAAAGCCACAAGGATGAGAACTAGTCTCAGTAATTTCCTTCAGAAATTGTCCTGGTGTGTCCCAAAGGACTACAAGACAAAGAGACGCAGCTCCCTTCCGTACGAATAGATACCCTGAGGAAATGTCACCTTGCTTTGTTCTGATTGAGAGCAAAATATACTGGTCCGTATAATCACTGAAAAGAGGTAAAGGCTGGGGATGGTAGCTTGCTTAGGCTCTCTTTGTGATAGATTTGCCAGCTGAGACTTTTCTGAAGCAACAAAAGTAAAGCTACAGATTTGGGGGTCTGATGTGAGTACTGCTAAAATCAACAAAAAGGTTCATCTTCCATGATGGTGTTTCACTACACAAATCTAAGCTAGATGACTGATTAAAGTGTTTAGGTCATATTATCTACCGAGTTACTAACTATTACTCAAGCTCCAGGCCCAGGAAAAGGAGGTGGCTACCTCTGAATTGAGCAGAGAAAATATTTGGCTATCTGAAGGCAGATGGGAGAGTCTCATCTAAGTTAAAAATAAGATGGTTCCGGGATACCGTGAAAGAACTTTTCGAAACAGGCACAAGTACTGTTAGAAGCTTTAGAAATCTACAAAAATATTGAATAATAAATCAGTACATTTATAAACACTTTAAATCAGATAGCACTTAACACATGGTGATCTGTGAAAAGGACAGAGACTTATCTCTTTTTCTCAAGACTACTTTCAAGGCCTGTGGATACTGCCATTTAGAGAAATACAGTTATCTAGTATATACTTCTAATGTTATTTACAACATTCTTATTGCAAAGAAACAGGGCAATCCCAGATATTCTAGTATTTAAACCTTTGAAATCAGGTTCATCTGTTCTATAACTTATTTGACTTCTCAGGTTTGCATTAGAGAATAAAATGGCTCACTGTAGGATATGAAATCTTTTATAATACGACAGTAACCATCCCTCTTAAAAATTCTCCTTATTCATCTACATCAAATTCAAGAGGTGAAATTGTCCTAGAACAAAACTTCAGGCTATAAAAATAAATCTACAACATAATTATTTTGGGGAACAACTGGCAATTAGGAAATATTAAATTCAAGGACACAGTCAGGCATTTTATGACTTTGCTAAAAGTCAGAGGTATGATTTACTCCTTCTGTTTGATTAGGTCATCAGAAAAATAGCATAATTAGGAATAACAATAAAAACCTCAAAGCTCAGTAGAGACACCAGCCAAGTTTCTCTCACAAAGAGGAAACATATGTGCCTTTGAGCAACTCATAATATAAAATATATTTCAGGTGCCATGTGCTACCCTCCTTCTTTGGAACCCATTGTAGAACTCATAACCCCTGAAAACTTTTTTTCACCAATTGCTTCTTTACACCAGTCATACTCACATTTTTTCATTGTAAATTTGCATTTTGGACATAATTTTTTTTCTGTCAGACATGACAGTGTCATAAAATCAATTCTAACGAGCTGTGTAGAATTAACAGATGAAATCGTGTGTTAGGTTTGTCTTCCCCACCATGATCATTAAGTACAAAGCTGGCTCATTATGAGGAGACAATGTTTAATCATCCTCCAAATTTTGCAGATGGATTTACGTCTGTGCATATCCTCTTCTGTGATGCTCAATAGCCAGGCACAGTCTGCTCCAATTCTCTGTAAACAGGACCAAGTTCAGCAGGCTGCTCCCTGTGTCTTCTTGTTTTCAGAGAAGTTTAAGCCCTTAAAGCTAGTAAACCCACACCAAGGCCATATGGTAATGGAGATTGGCCTTGTGCATGTGCATTGATGATTTTGTCAGCCAGAGTTCATCACAAGCTACGAGGGCTATACTGAGATCCTGACAACTGCATCTTGATTAGCCACTGCTGCTACTGCAAATGAACGGGTGGGAAGAACAAAAACCGAAGAATCCCCAGAGTATCAAAAAGCAGGAACAAACAGTGAATAGCCATTTTCTTCACAAGATTAGAAGACATTCTACAAAGAATTTAAAATATATATCAGCCTGTGCTTACCATTTCCTTGTCACATTCCTGGCAGCAACCTGGGGTAAAATTATGCTTAAGGGAATATTACTTTGGTCTAATTTCTCAGCTTAATTATTTCCCTCCCAAAGGAGTGACACATGGAGGAGGCACCACAGCGCTTTGAGATTCCTTTCCTCAAATGAGACAAATGAGCTGTGGCACCCAGGTTTCTGCAGATGGGACTCTGTTCTAGCCTTGCCCTTCAGCTTCTTGGCTGAAAAAATCATGAAAAGCATAACCTGGCTTCTCAAAAAGAGGAGCTTCAGTGCTGCTACATCTAGCACTGAAGCTAATTTTCTAAGTTTTGCTTACTGATAGCAGCTATAAATGGTGATTTTAGGTAACTATAAGCAACCCAATGGATAAAATTGTTAGCTATTATAATTTTACTACTGTTATTGGAGGTATACAGAGTATGGGGTTAGTTTATTTGACTACATTATTTATTAAATTTTTTTTTTCCTTTAAATAATCAAATAAGGAAATACAATGACTAAAGGTAGATGTTCTCTTTCTGAGAACTCACAAGTATCTGATCTAGGACTCGCCGTGAAGAACAGCACAACTCAAATGAAGTACTGCAAGCCCCTTTTACTGGGTATTAATGAAGAAACCAAGAGTGATACATTTTTTTACCCAGAAACAAAGGTTGTTTCAGAAACCAGGCTACAATGCCGTTGGAGCTCACTGGAAACTGGACATGTAGAACAGGATGTCACTGGTGGCAGTAAAGAAAAAAAAATACAGACAAGTGTGGATCAAAATGAAAACTTCTTAAATGAAAAATGTAGAGGAACCATTCAACAGGGAAGACCAAATAAATGATGTATTGTTAGTGAGAGCCCCTGCTCTCTAATCTTATATAAACTTAGTGACAGAGCTATGAGGCAAAGCAATTTTCTCCTAAAACTAGTACTATAAAGAAAACAAGTTGTTGGTCTTCATTTTCTCTGACTTTTTAAGATATAATCTACTATGTATTAAAAAAAAAAAGGAACCTTTAATTGGATTATTTTTTAACACTCCCAAGTGTTAACATGCTTAGGGGGCGTTTTCTACATAGATAAAATTAAAAGACATTATTCAAACTTTCTTCAGTTGGGCAACCTTCTAACAGTTTGCTGTCTCATCTCTTTCCCTATACTCTTTAGGAAGGAACTAGACACATTTAATTCAGGTTATCAAACTTAGCAGGTTATCAAACTCAGCAAGGCCTGCACCTTTTCCTATTCTCCATTTAAGAGACTTGCAAATTCTAATACAAATTCTAAATTCTAATGCAAATTCTAAATACAAATCAGCCAATGCATAAATAATAATGCATTATTATTTTATTATCATTAATAAATAATAGCAACAACAAGAAATTTTGCCTGAGTCAGAACTCCTCAGCTTGATTCCAAGACTGGAGTTTTTTTTCTCTGATGGGAAGAGAAACAGTAGTGATGGGATGATATGGAACAGAGTAGCAGAGGCACCTATTTCATATTGATAAACCCATCTTTCCAAGGAGAGTGTTGCAGTACAAGAAGGAACTTGATGCAGGAAAGTCATAGGCTTAAGTAAGTACACCTGTGCTGAAGGTTCACTGTTGTGGACATACAGAAAAAGCATGACTTCAAGTTATACAGAAATAAACACGCTCTTCCACTCCCTGTCCCTCCCTTCCCAGGGAAAAGATGGTCTTTTAAATAGACTCGAGAGATGCACTTTTTCATGCTGATGGCAAATTCACAACAGAGACTAGTTAATAATGTGGGCATCTGTGAGAAATTCAGCTACAGATAAAAGGGGATGGGCAACTTCCATTTGGCTGTGAGTAAATAACGAGTAAGATCACTGGCCACAGCACAAGCTAGGAGCTGAAAACAGGATTAATTTGATGTTTTCATAGAATCATAGAATCATAGAATGTTAGGGATTGGAAGGGACCTCGAAAGATCATCAAGTCCAATCCCCCTGCCAGAGCAGGAATGCCTAGACTATGCCACACAGGAACGTGTCCAGGCGGGTCTTGAATGTCTCCAGAGAAGGAGACTCCACAGCCTCTCTGGGCAGCCTGTTCCAGGGCTCCGTAACCCTCACTGAGAAGAAGTTTCTTCTCGAGTTTAAGCGGAACCTCTTATGTTCCAGTTTCAGCCCATTACCCCTTGTCCTATCAGTGGTTGTCACCGAGAAGAGCCTGGCTCCATCCTCGTGACACTCACCCTTTATATATTTGTAAACATTAATGAGGTCACCCCTCAGTCTCCTCTTCTCCAAACTAAAGAGCCCCAGCTCCTTCAGTCTTTTCTCATAAGGGAGATGCTCCACTCCCTTAATCATCCTAGTTGCCCTGTGCTGGACTCTCTCCAGCAGTTCCCTGTCTTTCTTGAACTGAGGGGCCCAGAACTGGACACAGTATTCCAGATGGGGTCTCACCAGGGCAGAGTAGAGGGGAAGGAGAACCTCTCTCGACCTACTAACCACCCCCCTTCTAATACACCCCAGGATGCCATTGGCCTTCCTGGCCACAAGGGCACAGTGCTGGCTCATGGCCATCCTGCTGTCCACCAAGACTCCCAGGTCCCTTTCCCCTACACTACTCTCTAATAAGTCATTCCCCAACTTATACTGGAACCTGGGGTTGTTCCTATCCAGATGCAAGACCCTACATTTACCCTTGTTGTATTTCATTAAATTTTTCCCCGCCCAACCCTCCAGCCTGTCCAGGTCTCGCTGGATGGCAGCACAGCCTTCTGGTGTGTCAGCCACTCCTCCCAGCTTGGTGTCATCAGCAGACTTGCTGATAGTACTCTCTAGTCCCTCATCCAAGTCATCGATGAATATATTGAATAATACTGGTCCCAGTACCGACCCTTGAGGCACTCCACTGGATACAGGTCTCCAAACAGACTCCGCCCCATTGACCACAACTCTTTGGCTTCTTCCCCTTAGCCAGTTTACAGTCCACCTCACTACCCGAGAGTCTAGACCACACTTCCTCAGTTTGGCAGCAAGGATGCTGTGGGAGACTGTGTCAAATGCTTTACTGAAGTCAAGGTAGACCACATCCACCGCTCTGCCATCATCTATCCACCTTGTTATATCCTCATAAAAGGCTATGAGGTTAGTCAAGCACGACTTCCCTTTGGTGAAGCCATGTTGACTGTCTCTAATGACCCTCTTATCCCTGATATGCCTTGAGATGGCACCAAGGATAAGTCGTTCCATCACTTTCCCAGGGATGGAGGTGAGGCTGACCGGTCTATAGTTACCCGGGTCCTCCTTCTTGCCCTTTTTGAAGACTGGAGTGACATTTGCTTCCCTCCAGTCCTCAGGCACCTCTCCCGTCTCCCAAGACTTGGCAAAGATGATGGAGAGTGGTCTAGCAATGACATCAGCCAGCTCCCTCAGCACCCGTGGAGGCATCCCATCTGGACCCATGGATTTATGGATGTCCAGATTGCTTAATTGGTCCCTAACCCAGTCCTCATCGACTAAAGCAAACTCCTCCACTGCCCTGACTTCCTCTGGGGCCTCAGGGGAACGGGGCTCCTCAGGACAGCCTCCGGCAGAGTAGACAGAGGCAAAGAAGGCATTCAGTAACTCTGCCTTCTCTGTATCATGTGTCACCAAGGCACCCACCTCATTCATCAGTGGGCCTACATTGCTTCTGGTGTTAGTTTTATCTGCCACGTATTTGAAAAAACTCTTCCTGTTGTCCTTGACCCCTCTCGCCAGGTTCAATTCTAGTTTTCCAGCAAGATGGCTTTTTCCCCCAAGTTCTAGAAAAGCTACCCTAAGAGCAATCTAAGCTTTTATTTCTAATAGTGACAGGAGAAGGTTTCACAGCCAAGAATGCATTTCTTCCATCCTAGAGTGTGCCGAAGGAGATTGAATCACTTCCCCACACAGCACTGCTTTGCAAAACCAGTTCTAGGTTATCAGCTAGGGATGATAACTGGAGTTACTTCTGAACAACTGCCATATTTAATCATGGGGTTTGGAGGCATACCTACTATTGTATCAGGGCAGGAGAGAGCTGTCACCTCTGTGACTACTCCAGTTGGCAGTGGCACTGTTCAGGGGCAGCATAGGCAGAACTTGCTGTACTTTGTGCACTGAGGTCCTGTGGGGTTTTGCATGCAAACCCAAAGTGTCAGGTGCTGCTCAGGACTAAGAAGGTGATGGTCAGAGGTCAGACGCAGCTGCACAAGTGTGTGCCAAGGCCACAGATGCTTCAAGACAAAAGCCCCTCATTCAACTTCCATGCAATTTTGCTTGGCAAAAAAGCTATCCTTCAGGCTTGGTTTGGGGAGATCAGATTTCACCTAGGCTGCCTCTTTACCACTGATGTTAACAGCAAAATGGCACATATGGGGATAGCTGATGAGACTGCCAGAGAAAGCCAGGCTTCCACTTCAGGTCTGTGATGCATCAAGAGGAGTGGGATGCATCAAGAGCAATGTGGCCAGCAGATCAAGAGAGGTGATTCTCCCCCTTTACTCTGCTCTTGTGAGACCCCACCTTGAATACTGCATCTAATTCTGGTGTCCCCACCGTAAGAAGGATATAGATCTGCTGGAACAAGTTCAGAGGAGGGCCACAAAGATGATCCAGGGGCTGGAGCACCTCTGCTATGAGGACAGGCTGCGTGAGCTGGGATTGTTCAGCCTTGAAAAGAGAAGACTCCGGGGGGACCTTATAAACTGCCTTCCAATACCTGAAGGAAACCTACAGGAAGGCTTTTTACAAGCATGTGCACCAATAGGACAAAGGGAAATGGATTTAAGATAAAGGAGAATAGGTTTAGCTTGGATCTTAGGAAAAAAGTCTTCAGTATGAGGGTAGCAAGACCCTGGAATAAATTGGCAGGGGGGTTGGAACTAGGTGATGTTTAAGGTCCCTTCCAACCCTGACAATTCTATGATTCTATGATTCCATGTCTAGACAAGTTGTGGATGCCCCCTCCCTTGAGGTGTTCAAGGCCATGTTGGATGAGGCCTTGAGTATCCTGGTCTAGGTGAGAGGCGTCCCTGCCCGTGACAGGGAGGTTGGATTAGATGATCTCTAAGGTCCCTTCCAACTTAGGCCATTCTATGATTCTATGAGAACAGTTTCAAACTTGACCTGTCATTTCCTTCATGGAAACACCAAACAAGCTGTCTGAAAAAGGTTGTTTGTTGCTGTGAAATGAGCTTGTATAAACCGGACACCAGTGCCGCAGTGATCACTTGTTTTGTGTTACAATCAGGCAGTGCAGTTGCTTCTAAATATAACAGTGCAGAAAAAGTCAAAAAAAGTGAGGGGAAGAATCAAAGTAGACATTAGGATAATCTGCTTTATATTACTTTTTTTTTTTTTTTCCAGGGGTATTACCAGTATTAGATCTCCAATGCCATCCAGTCAAATAACTCAGAAGGAACCCTCCTGCACCCCATGGCTCCAGTCCTGTCATGACAACCTGTCACCAAAATGCTGAGGGATGTGTAAGGGAAGGTTTCTTTTCAACCAGCCTTCATGGTTCAGCCTTCCTACGCTGTTCTGTATTGTCACCAGAGACGCTGGGATCTGAATCCCTGCACGCATCCATTTTGAAAACGGCATTGATAATTAATTTCCACCAAGGGTTACAAATCCTTTCATATCTATATTTATCCTCTTTCCTGTAATGTTTTGATAGACCATGTGATCTTCAGGCAGCTGAAATAGCCATGATTCTTCCAATTTGGATGATCAGCACTCATTTGCCCTGATGAGCAATGCAGCAGGGCAGCTTCCTCCGCGTGCCTTTTGCTGCCTCATGTGTGACTGATGCTGTCACACAGAGGAATGTTCCTCATGTACTTCAAGTAAAATTAAAGGGCTTTTACAGAGGATCTCAGCTTACCTCCCACACTAAGCTGCAAATTCTGAAATAAGCTCAACTTCTACAAATCAAGAGGAATCCAGATAGGGAGCTCGTTAAATAAGCACAGTCTGAATTTGAGGTGGATTTATGATTTGGGGGCTTTTTTTTTTTTCTTTTTCATAAAGAACTTCCAGCAGACCTGTTGCAAATTGATTCTCACAACAACAAATCGAGTTCTTCTGCGAGGAGCTAGCTAGATGCTTTAGGAGTAGACTGATTTCTGTGCACATTGCATTTTGCAATTCTTTATGTTTATCAATTATGAGCCTAGTACTCTGAGAGATTTGTCATCCTCTCTTAGGAAAACATTAGAAGACGTTACATGTAATAACACATTATGCTAACAATCCCAGGCTCGCTACTTTTTGAGAATATTTTTTATCTCCAACACATGAACTGAATTTTATAAATGTAGTCATTTTCTTCTTCAAAATGCAAAGACCCTGCTGCTTCCTGAGCATATATATTCTAAGTCTTCCAAAGCTTAATGCCAGAATTATTACACCAGGGTCCTTTAAAGACTTAACATTATTTAATCATTTCCTGTCAGTTCTCACTTGTTTTTAGTGCAGTAAAAAATTTTGCTTCTGTTCAGGAAGTCTCTTGCATTTGCTTTGATGTTATTGATTCAAAAATTATTAAAGATGGTGTATTAAAAGTGCAGGAATAAGATACTCAGGGCCAGATTCTGATCTTTTTACTCACAGTCCATTGACACAAAAGTAACTAATGTTGGCAAACCAGATGTTAGAGCAGGACCTGGACTCCATTGTTCATCAGAAATCCTGGGACAGCATCCAGCAATCCCTGTCTCCATTGGAGCCTCTTCAAATTTGGCCTTCCAAAATATCTATGAGGTGGTTTTGGCCTACTGAGGCTGAAGTTCTATAAATGTCAATATACAAATAAATTTAATTTGTCACATTTGAAGGGCTTATTTTCAACAAGGCTCCAAATACTGACTCTTCATCTGCTGCTGAGGATTTTTCATTCTCCTTTTGAGCCTTAGTGGTATCTAACAGGGCTTCAAACTTTCAAACTGAAATCTTTATTCCTAGAAAGCTTTCTGTCTCAAGGCCTCTGTTAAATGGCTTGCTCTCAATCCTTTGACTCAGATGCTGCTCTCATGACCTTGACGTTGTGTTGGGTCCAACAAAGGTCCAACAAAGTGTCATTTGGTGGATGTCAATACAGCCAAAACATTAACAAGTAGTCAGGAAATGGGAAGCAGGCTCTTTTAAATACAGAATATAGATCAAGAACTGTCTTGTATTCAGTCTCTTCTTCCAAACTGATCTTCCAAGTCCTAGTATGAAGCCTTTCTGTTGAGAGCTCACAAAGCTTTCACTAAAGTACAACAAGACCTTTCTTTTAAAATCAGAAATGCAATTCCAAATCCAACAGTCAGAGTTGGTCATCCTTTCTGGACTCCCCTCATATATATACTTGTGTACATATCAGGTACAGCGTCTCCTTAAAGAAGCAGGAGACCATTTTGAGGCTTCTTTTAAAAGAGAACTGCCAACACCTTCCCATGTTTACTGAAATGTTTGGAGGCTTTCCAGTGTGGGTGGCAGCTCAATTGTGCTAGCTAGTAAGTCTTTTACAGAACTTGGCACCACTGTTACTAACATGCAGTGGTACGGAAGAAACATCAGCTAAATGTAATTCAGAAGCACTGCAAATACTGTAACACGCTGTTTGTAAACAAGCCTCAGCAGGTAGAAAGAAAGTTTTGACTGGAGAAGTCATTCTGGGAAATTGGTCACCAGTGAAAATACCTGGGGAGAAATAATGTGAGTCTCTGAGGGTTTCTTTTTCAGCCTGAAACTCCTCTGCAGTCTGGGCTCTCTTCATCTTCCCTGGCTGCTCTTATTCTATGCTTTCCCCCACTTCTAACCATTTTGTCCCCTTTTCCCACCACAAGGCCACTTGGCCACCTTACCACCATCTGCTCCCTCCACTCTTGTTCCACTGTCATTCCTCTTGTGTAAGTTCAAGCTGGACTTCGTCTCGCCTGTCCTCTGCCGATAGTGTCTGACCCAAACTAGTCATCCATGTACCTTCTGTAAGCAATGGGAAGACAGGCATTCCCAGAGCATGGGATACGCCATCCTCAGAGATGGATCTATCTAAACTCTCAGATTAAAGGCAAATTCCATCCACAGCAGCTGTGGTTCTGTCACCTCCCACTCCACCGCCTCCTAGCCCGCTGCTACAAAACAACCAAAATTGTTATCACAGGATACTCCCCTGGCAGTCGTCTCTTGGGCCTCTTTATCTAACCACATAAACTTCCAGGGACTCCTATTTCCTTGGCAAATTTGTTCAGAAGTTCTTTGCAGTGAGAGTGAGGATAATGGGGCTGATGGAGAGAAGGATGCAGGAAAAGACAAATAAGCGATGTGACTGCCTTTAGGAAACTCAGACAATAAGTATTTGATTAAATTTGTATAAGCCACTCCTTACTTGAGCTCTGCATTCACTGATACTCCTTCACCCATACATATAAATCTACACTTTATGTATTCATCATGTCATATCTCAGGATTGCATGCATTTTTTTTGTCTTTTTGACCTCACAAGTCTCTCATTTTCTGGTATACATCATAAGCTTTACTGTAAAGGAATGGTTTCCTTAGCACTGAATGTGATTAATCTGCACTTAACAGCCATTCTCTCACCCTCCCTTCTCCAACACACGAACATAACATGCTTGAGGTTACTAATCCTTTCACAAAAACATTTCAAATGATGACGCATGTAGAGCCAACGACACCTAACACCTTCAGTCTGCTTTCAAAGGGGCATCCTCACCCTACATCTTTGCAGTGAAGTCTTGAAAAGCATCCCATTGCACTCAGCTCTGTGGAGGCCACAATTTCCCACATACTCACTCAGTGCTCCTACTGTGTCCATTTTCAAGTGCCAGGAAGGGGCAATGCAAGTGATCATATCTAAAAAACCATGACATATGAGGAAATTTGTATTAGTTGCTCAGTCTGAGAGAAAGCTGAGGGATGACAGGATGCAATTTATGGCAGATTAGTGAAAAAGGACTGCTGCAATCAGCTCTCCTCATCTACTGGGGAGACGACAAGATGTAACAGCCTTCAATTTCAGCAAGGAGCACGTAGGAAAATCAGAACAGATTGCCTGGGAAGGCTGTGAAGATGCCATCACTGAAGGTGTTTAAGGAGAGATCAGAAGTCTGTCAGAAGCAAAACAGGTGTATTTGATTCTGTGCCCAGAGAATTCACTAAGCACCATCTTCATGTCTCTTCTACTTTATTACTCCATGACTCAAAGATAACCACCTGTTAAGCAACTCTGTCGTCCTTCTTCAAATATCACTATGCAAACCTCACTCATCATAATCCAGGAGAAAAAGAGGACAACTACTAATCATAAATAGTGCTCTCTTCTTCTACCTATTCAGGCATGTTAACCCATAGCGTTTGGATCACCTTTCCCTTATCAGCTCCCTGACTGTACTGCCCACATTAATAAACATAAAATCTCCAGCCCTACACCGTACAGTACAAACAGTATTCAAGAAAGACTGCCATGGGTGGGACAGTGCCTCTCACCTTGACGTCAGTCACATATTCCTCTGAAAACAGGATACGGCACATGTGGAAGCAGCGAGTCAGTTCTAAGCCACTCCACAAATGCACGCAGAAGTGTTTGCTGTCCTTCAGGCAAGCCTAGCTTATAGCAGCAAAAGCATTCTTGGTGTTTTTCTTTTTCATAGTCTCTTTAGCTATTCATTAGACAAAAGAAAATAGTATCATCTAACATGATGCCTGAGTTCAAATTTTGTTGCTGAGCTATTTGTTCTAAGAGCCATTTTGGGAAAATTTAGGAAAAAGTAATTACCTTTTTCTTCCTAATTCTATTTTTTTCTTTGAAAATGCAGTAATAATAACAGTGCCAAGTGAAGGATTTCTGTGCCTTCAAGCATGTCTACTTTTTACAGTTACCATCACCTGATACAAGACATTATGTCTCCCTAGAACCTCTGCTTGTTCTTAAAATTTTTTTATTTTTCAAGCATACCACAAAAACACCGTACCAAAAATGGAGTTGAGAAGAAAAATGTTGTAAATCACTGAAAGCTTTTTACCATTGAGAATAGGACACAGGATTTTGAGGACATTTTTCATATTGGTGTAGACAAAACAAACTCACAATTAATGATCTTAAATGACATTTACAACACTAAAAGCCCCAGCATGGGGCTTATCCTGATCCTCCTCCTCATGTGGCTAAATCAGGTCCACCTGTCTCATCTAATCTTTTGCTACAGAGAATATCCAGGCTTCTGGTGTTACTACTGTTTCTTCTACCCCATCGCTCCTTTTGTAATGATGAGATGACCTGGAAGAAGGGTGGCTTGGTCTGCCAACCAGCAATGCTTACTGGGATGAAATGTGGTTTAACTCCCCTCCATATTAGTCCATGTATATTTACCAGAGGGAGTTTTCCTTTAGATGTCTTTGTTTTCTTTTCATGTCTGTCCATCATCTCTGACACAGCACCTTGGATGAGTGAAAGCTATAAACGCTAAAGTGTCATTTTTACAGGAAAGATAAAATCATCAGTTCGGACTCATCTTTCTGAAAACTAGAGAGAACAGGAAGAAGAGCTCTTCTGGCACTGATACACCACGGGGCTACATGAAATAAAGTTTGCGCAAATGCAGGCAATGCCATACGTAGTGGCCATGAGCAGTACTTCTTTTGTTTATGAACACGTGCATATTCAGGCTTAAGTGAAGGCTTTTTGTCACAGATTTTGCTCCTTAAAAGCTTGTGTTTTAGGATGTCATCAATGTGGGCTACTTCAGCATTAAAAAAGAAAGGTGATCACCTGAAGGAAATCTGCAGTAAACTAATTTTGGTCCTCAATTCTAGCATATCTGGACACAATTACACACTCGGGCACAATTACACAGTTGGCCACATATGGGCATTGCTTCTCTGCCTGAGATGCCAGCAAGCCAGCAGGACCCAGCCAGCAGTGGCTGCACAGCACCAGTCTGCTCCATGGGGCTTGCCTTTCCCCACATTGACAGACCCACAGGAGTCAGCAGGGAAGATGGAGGCATCCTTGTAAAGCACCAACATCAGAAGACTGAGCTGCATGGAATAGCCTCTCATTTGCTTTAGCTATTGAGTACTTCATGAAAGTGTTCAACGTTTAGATCTGAGATGGGGATACAAATTAGAAGATAATGTCTTTGAGCTTTCTGTTATTATGCTTTGTCTAGGGAATAAATGAACTGGATTAATGTTATCCATAGAAAAACTGTCAAAGGTGTTTCAGAGCAAATGCCAAGAAAGCAAATATGAAAAAAACAGGAATTTGAATAGGAATGAAAAGAGTGGAGGACATTGATAGCATTGATACGACCTTGGTAGCACTGCTTTGGATGCGTGAGCACCGGGAGCAAAAGAGCTGAAAAGCAAATCAAGATGTATGAAAATGGCACCTGCAACATTTGAAAAGCTTCATCATTCAAAATGGCTGAAAACCAATCCTCAGCATGAAGGAAAGGCTGAGGAAAGTTATTGTTTATTTTTGCCAGTTGATGACAGGTGTGAGAGCTAGAGAGCTCTGATGTTTTCCATGTATTTTTTCACCAAACATTTGTGTAGTGACAGAATAAGTTAAATTCAACTGGAATTTGAATTTCAGGTTTGATTTTGTATCATTCAAATTTTCACACTGTTTATTTTATACAGTCAATGCCCGCAAGATCAGCACGAAGTAAACAAAAGTCAGACTACAGTGATACGTCCAGAGATCACCTTACCAGATATCAGTGTTAACGGAGACTCACTGGAAAGAAAATATGGCCCAGTTTTCTCACAAAATAAGAGAAATTCAAATATATCCTTGTGTATCCTTGTGATACTTTAAGACAGAAAGGATTGAATACACTGTGTGAACAAGACAAACGTAGGTCTTCTAGACTAATCCCTACCTGAATCTCATTTAAAGCCTCCTCAGTTTTTTCTTACAATTATGTTCTTACGAATTTAAAAAATACTGCTGTATTGCAGAGGGGTTTCTGGATGAAGACTAGAGATTTTTATGTTTGCCTTAGAAATATGTCCTCAGTTTGGGTCAAACAGGTATTTTATTTCTTTCTAAAGAATAATAGAACCACTGAGGTTGACAGGGACCTCCTGAGATCATCTCATCCAACACCTTCAGCTCAAAGCAGGGTCAGCTAAAGAAGGTTGTGCTTGACCATGTCGAGCTGGGGATTGTATCTCCAGTGTATAACATCCATTTTACTACTCTTCTTTTTACCCTCCCTACCTACCATTCTCTAGCTTTATGGTTTTGGTTTTTTTAAATTACTTCTAGCAACAGACATATCAGCTACCAAGAGCTAGATTTTGTCAAGGGACACAGTCCATAACACAGCTGCTAACATAAGTCAGTGCAGGACTGCTCCACTTCAAGACAATACTGTGAAGACTGGGTGGCTGGGGTTCCAACCAGTTTCTGACCAGTTGTTTCAGCAAGAGAGCTAGTGGCATGGCAAACATACATATTTACCTGTCTCTGAACTATGGGTTTGCTACTCTGAATTGTTTTGTAAGAGCTGTTATTGTCTGACTACTAACTTGCAGAGCTCTACCATCCATCCATCCATCCATCCATCCATCCATCCATCCATCCATCCAACAACTTACTCTAAGGAAATATGTCCTTTTCAAATTCCTCTTATTTAATCTCATTCTTGACTATATCAGCATATACTTTACAGTTTAGACAACATTTCTTTATTAAAGATAAGATTGCAATGAATAATTGTTTTGGTTTGGCCTGGCTGGATTTTGGCGGCGGGAGTGGAGCTGCAGGGTGGCTTCTGTAAGAAGCTGCTAGAAGCTCCCCAAGATTGATAGAGCCAATGCCAGCCGGCTCCAAAGAGGGACCCGCCGCTGGCCAAGGCTGAGCCTATCAGTAAAGTGATAGGAGAGGAACGCCTCTGTGAAAAACATATTTAAGAACGGGAAAAAGAACTGCGCTATAACAGCTGGCACAGAGATGGAGGAGTGAGAATCTGTGCAGACACCAAGGTCAGTGAAGAAGGAGCGGGGGGAGGATGAGCTCCAGGCGCCAGAGCAGAGAGAGTCCCCTGGGTCCGTGGTGAAGACCATGGTGAAGCGGGTTGTCCCCCTGCAGCCCATGGGCGAGGTGCAGAAGTCCACCGTGAGGATCACCGCGTAGATGTCCACCGAAGATTCCACGCCGTGTGGGTGGATTGCCTGAAAGGGGACTGTAGCCCGTGGGAAGCCCGCATCAGAGCAAGTCGCTGCTGGAACCTGTAGCCCGTGGAAGAGAGGAATGCCCACGCTGGAGCAGGTTGGCCGGTGGGACTTTTGGGACGCTGCGGGTGGCTCACGCTGGAGCAGTTTCCCCCGAAGGACTGCGTCTCAGACTCACGAGGGGTGGGCTGCCCCTCGTGAGGTGTCTCGCATTGGGCAGTTTGTGATGAATTGCCCTTCGTGGGACGACTCACGCGGAGAAGAGAGCGTAAAGCTTGTCTCCCGTGAGAGGGACCCCACAGTGGCCCTGGGGAAGAGTGAAGAGTCCTCCCCCGGAGTGAAGAAGCGGTGGAACCAACGTCGGATGAACTGATCATAACCCCCATTCCCTGTCCCCCTGCGCCGCTCGGGAGGAGGAGGTGGAGAAGCTGGGATTGATGTTGAGCCCGGGAAGAAGGGAGGGATGGGGGGAAGGTGCTCTGTTTAAGATCCATTTGCTCTTTCTTACTTCTCACTACTCCTCTCTTATTAGTTCTTAATAAATGTACCTAATTTCCCCAAAACTGAGTCTGTTTTGCCCGAGACGGTAAATGAGAGTGATCTCCCTGTCCTTATCTCAAGCCCTGAACCCTTGGAAATATTTTCTCCCCCTGTTCAGCAGTGAAGGGGGGGGTGAGTGAGCGGCTGTGTGGGTACCTGGCGGCTGGCCAGGGTCAACCCATGACAATAATATATTAGAAGTTAATTTCTCTGTGAATCAAAACAGTGAAGGGTCAAGGGCCAAGTTTACATCTACTGCTTCTGTTTAGATGCCAGGCATTATTTGGGAAGAAATACTTATTTGGGAAGAAACACTTCAGTTTGTCATGAGATGCTCACAAGCAGCTTAATTTTATTTAAAAAAAATTAAAAAAAAGGAAGAAGAGGAATTGCATCCAGTCACTGCACTGACATTAAAACATGTATATTGATCTGACCCCAAGGCCCCAGAAGTCCTTGGACATTTTCTGTTTGGATTCCATTGATATGGGAAACAGGCATCAAAGAATCAGAAGAAGTTTTCTGCAATTTGTTACACTGATTTCTATCTCCAAACACATGATTCCTGCACTACTTCATCAGTCTAGTGAAATTACAATAGATTCCAGCTAAATTAGAGAATAAATCTAACCACAACTATAAGGAAAAACCTCTATCAGATTAAGGAAGGCATATAGTCTCCCCTGAAGGTCTTAAAATAATTATTGTGGATTTCAATTACAAAACAACTCAAACTGTAGAGACTGTTTTATAAGGGTAAATTTAAAAGATTAAATAGGGCTAGCTTGGGCAAATACAGACTAAGTATTTGTCTTTCAACAACTTCCGCAAGAGAAAAATAATTAATGAGTCTGCTTTCAGGATTAGAATGAAGTGTGTCCTCATGTGCTTGCAGGCTTGAATTTCAGGATCTAATCCTGCAATTTTTATACGAGTATTCTCAACATAAGCGTTCCTGTGTGCTCTACTGTAGATGATCCTGCTCTGGCGGGGGGGTTAGACTAGACGATCTTTGAGGTCCCTTCCAACCTCTAACATTCTGTGATTCTGTGATAATCAGTAATAACACCTTCTGCTACACGAAACTTCAGAAACATATTTCCTAGGGAAAAAAAAGAAAAGGTTTTTCCTAGGGAAAAAAAAAGCAAACAGATACTGATGGCTTTAGGAATGACAACACAGAAAAGGATTTTTAAGAGCTCATGACTACAGATTGTGAATAGTATTTGGTGTGGAACAGAACAAGCAAACACTGAAGTGAGGGTGAAATTCCATTAAAATGGGAGGAGCTATGCAATCATTTCCCTGACATGATTCTCAGTTATATGACATTTTAATTGTACCTTCAGTTGTCATGTTTTCTTTTGCGGTTGGTGCCTTTCGAAGAAATGTAACAACCCAGTGCTAACTCAGTAAGACTGGAGTTTTAATGGCAAACATAGAACAAACATGACAATGCTTTTATAAATTCCATGCAGTTCAGATCAGAACAACTTTACGAAAATGAAGGAGCATTATTAACAATTTCTTTTAGTTTGTGTAATCTGAGGTTTAATAGTAAAAAAACTGCTTGTTTTTTTTTGTTGAAAAAAATGTGAGCATCAATGGCATCTGACCGATGATGCAATGTGAATGTCTGTGTTCAGAGACTGAAATCAGAAATAACTCACAAAAAAATAAATAATTTTGCCTCACGATGTTCTAGCAAATTAAAAAGAGAAAGATACCTGGACGTATCCATTAAAAATATAACAGACAATCCCTCTGAAAAGAAAAGGCATGTTTCAGGTAATAAGCTTTTCTTACTTTTCTTCTGATGTTTGCTTAGTAATAAATGGTAGCACTTTTGCTCAAACTAGAAAACCGGAAAGAACAAAAGCTAAATTCTCGTCATGTCAGATCAATGTACATGGAAGTTTTAAAGCCTACATAATGCCTTTTGTTTGACCTCCTATTTCTGACTGCAGAAAATTAAGAGCACAATGGAGACAGAATATACCGACTGAGCAGGCTAAACGAAAGGTTTCTAATGCATGTACAGAAATAACTTGTATATATGTAAAATAGCACCTACACACGTACATACAGATTTATTCAGGTTTCCTGCATCAATGTTGACTTAATTAAGTCCTAAAAATAACCTTGTAAAAGCTTCCTCCTTACAGGAACATAAACAATACTATGACTGTTTTATTATAGGCTGCTGTGTTTGTAGAAGCCTAAAAGAAACTGATGAGGCCTTTGAAATTTTTGACTCAGAAGAACCTAAATCCAATAATTAATTTATGAAATGGTTATCTCAAGGAAAATGCAAACTAATAAACAGTTATTTAACCCTTAGCACACTGGAGCTCTCCAGGCTGCCTGCAAAATCAGTGCTTTGGAAAATATATGTTGACATCTACACTACATACTTACTCTCCAAAGGGTTACTCTAAGTATTATTAAGCAAAACTGTCAGCTTGAATGATTGCAGCATTAACAAATAGGTTCTCCTTGGCAGCCAGGAAGCCTTATATTTCATGCCAAGTTGACAGCTGCCATTTATAATTGCTTAAAGAAGACAAAGAATCTCCACTACAGTGCTGTAAACTCATGTCTTTTATCTTTTACTCTGATATCCTGCTCTTTCAGCTTCAGAGCTGTTTTCTTCTAATAAATACAAAAAGAATCAAGACTAGAAATGATAAAGATAGACCTTGGCAAGGTGACAGTGACATTTGGTGTTTGCTCTTTTGTTACCATTTGCTACATTGTTAGGCACAAAAAACTCTCAGGATGGAAACTCTCAGAAGGAAATGATGTCTTCCAGCCAACAAAATAGCCCAACGAACACTGCCTTCGTATATTGGCAACACAGTCATGATCTAACAAGCTCCGACAATGGATGGAATTTTATGTTGTTTTTCATTTGATGTCTGTTGATCAGAAATGACTCCCAAAAGTAAATAATTTTGCTTCAAGATGTTCTATCAAATTAAAAAGAGAAAGATACCTGGACGTATCCGTTAAAAATACATGCCGTGTCTTCAGGAACCGAAAGAAAGGGAAATGTCTTTTAAAATGCCGTGTGTATTGATGTCTGTGTTCCTACCAGCTTCGGAGGCCTCTGCAGTACAAGTGAGAGCTCACTCTTGCACAGCTCAGTTGCTTTCTTTCACATTCACTAGGTTTGAGCACAAATAAGGCATATATCTCCATGCATATTACCTTTATGTCCCCTCTCTGTTCTCAGCATGCAGCTGCCTTGGGTGGAGGAGGACCTGAAAGAATGGATTGGTCTTTTTCTTCTGTGCACAGACCTTCCTCCAGTTGCTGTATTGCCTTGGGGCAGCACATTTCTTCTGAAGGATTACAGTGGAGCACTTATCCCGGTTCTCTGTATGCTAGGGACATATGCTAAACTCACACTACTTGTTCTAAGTGCTAGGACCAGGCTAGAACAAATAGGTATATGTTAGAAATCATAGAATCATAGAATGGTTAAGGTTGGAAGGGACTTTGAAGATCATCAAGTTCCAACACCCCTGCTGTGGGCAGGGACACCTCTCTCCCACTAGATCAGGTTGCTCAAAGCCCCATCCAACCCAGCCTGGAACCCTTCCAAGGATGAGGCCTCTACAGCCTCCTCGGACAACCTGTTCCAGTGCTTCACCACTCTCACAGTGATGAATTTTTTCCTTACATCTAATTTAAATCTACCTTCTTGCAGTTTCAGGCCATTGCCCCTTATCCTGTCACTACAGGTCCTTGTAAAAAGCCCTGCTCCAGCTTTCCTGTAGGCCCCTTTCATGTATTGGAAGGCTGCTATTAGGTCACATCAGAGCCTTCTCTAAGATGAGTAACTGCAGCTCCCTCAGCCTGGACTCATAGCAGAGGTGCTCCAGTCCTCTAATCATCTTCGTGGTCCTCCTCTGGAACCGGTCAAGCAGATCTATGTCCTTCTTGCACTGTGGGCTCCAGAACTGGACACGGTACTCCAGGTGGGGCCTCACCAGAGCTAAGGGGGAGAATCACCTCCCTCGACCTGCTGGTCACACTCCTTTTGATGCAGCCCAGGACATGGTTCACCTTTTGGGCTGCAAGTGCACACTGCTGGCTCATGTCGGGCCTCTTGTCAACTAACACACTCAAGTCCTTCTCCTCAGGGCTGCTCCCAGTCTGCTCTCTGCCCAGTTTATATTTGTGCTTGGGATTGCCTCGACCCAGGTGCAGGACCCTACACTTGTCCTTGTTGAACTTCGTGATACATAATACATATTTCCATGTAACCTTCCTGAATCACTGTGGACTACATATATAATTTCATCCTGGATTTCTCTGTAGTTGCTTGGCTGAGGTTCTACCCACATCTTTCTCTGATCTATTGTGCAAGGTTTCTCTGCAATTAAAAACCCTTCTATGGTTTACTCAGGAATTCAGTGTGACCGCACACAGTGTGATGTATGAAGGTCTCCATTACACAACATGTTTGGCAGTTTTTTCATGGCATGAGTTCCTTAAGGATATAAGCCTTTCCTGTTGGACTCTTAACACTTTGAGGGACTTTTACGGAAGTGATCTTCACAACTATTTTGCTGTCTTTGTCAGTAGAGGTTTTTCTCCTCCAAGAAAATTGGAACTATGAATGAACGAGCTCGGTATTGACTGTCACTATGTGTTATTATGCACCTGCCTGCCTGAAATAGATGGACTGCGGGAAGAACTACTGATGAATTTAGGTTCTGAGTGATCTCTGATTAGCGGATTGATCCCAGCAGAGGTTTAGGCTTGGGGCTGTGTCTAACTGAGAAGTAAATAGCCACCACAGAGGTTGCCGCAGCTGTTTGTTCTTTATTCAGTTCAGTGGTTGCTTTTAACAGAAAGTGTATTAGCTAATTTGCAAAAAGCAGAGGTAATCCTACTTCCCATGACTGAAGTTTTGTTTTGGAATTACAGTGAAAATCAGCCCCAGATTAACTTCTTCTCCAGGGTTTTTAATTTAATTAAAAGATCTGAGACCTGCTGAACTTTCCTGTAGCTTCCACATAAATGAAAATTCATTTCTGTTCCTACTCGTTCTCCTAACAGCACTGGATGTATGAGCGTGAGGGGGAGATCTACAGTTGCTGGAAGCTTGTACACAGCCTGAATTCTCATAAAATAATAACAACAAATGAAAAATGCAATAAAAGACATGACATGGCTTTTACTAGCTAAATTTAATTTATAATCCAAAAGCTTCCTTTAATATAAAATGCTATCACAGTAAAGACGTGGTTACAAAGCTAAATAGCAAATGCAATGAAAGGGAAGAGAATTCAGAAACATAATTGTTTAGACCTTGCCAGTCACTTATTCTCCCCATAGAACTGTAGTGAAGAATAAAATTATATTTGCCTTAATTTTGCTCATATCATGTAAAACTAAAATACCGGAAGATTTAAAACGTAGATTTTAGGCCAATTTTTTTGTGGAATTTCACACTGATATTAGCAAGAGGAGAGACTCACCTTGGTACCAGGTCACATCCTGCATAGCCACAGAAAGTCAGGAGCCAGGTCTTGAGAAGAATGTAAGTGCCTTAAATAGGATTCAGACAGATTTCAGCTATCAGAATCCAAAAGGACAACACGAAAATTTCCATTTCACAGGTTTTGCAGGAAACTGCACTTGCCAGGCACTCTCCCTTCTGGTACATACCCAGTGCTCCCTCCTTCTTAGCCATCCCTGCAGCAGTGCAGATGCAAGGTGTTGTACAGAAACAATACAAACCAATGGCCCTCAGCTCCTTTGAAGGTATAAACCAGTACTGACAATATTTTCTCATGTGTAAAGTGCTCAGACTCATGTCTCCTGCCTCATAGAGCTACTTACCTGTGGGCTGGAGGTGCTGGGCTTTTTTTCAAAGAGCATGCACAGACTCTCTCCTTAGGGGAGAGGCTTGGGCTATGACTTGTTCATGGAGAGGAAGCCCTGACTCAGACACAGAAGGTCCAGAGAGGACCATGACTGATGCCAGTGTCCAGGTTCTCCTACTGGTGAGCTCCAAATAATCAAAAATGGGAACACTTCAGATTGCTTTTCCAGATGATACATTCTCTCCACCAACTCCCTGTGGCCATCAGGGACACAACTCTGTTGGAGCTCAGGAGTTTTATGATGAGACAAAGTTTTGTAGTCCGCTCAGTGAACTAAGGTGGGTACCCAGCCTCCTTAAAATGGACAGCTACAGTGCCTGCTACGGAGGCAGTCTCCTTGCAGGACTTGAGAGGACATCATTAGAAGTTCTAAAACTGTTCTGTGCCTCAGCTCCTCACCTGTGAAAAGAGGTCAGGTATATTTCTCTTCTACTTGCTTTCTGCTTTATCTATTTTATGCTGTATTGTGAGACATTTATTCAGAAGAGTGAACTGACTTTACAGAAACTACCCATCAAACTCCTCATCAGCCTAAGACAGGATTACTTATGGTTTATCAGCTCTTTGAGGTGAGAGACAGTCTGTTCTTATGGGTTTCAACAGTATTCAGCAAAATAAAGATCTAATTTTCATAGGTTTGTTTCCTGTGATCAAAATACTAACAGAACCTTCACAGGTTTTTACCCCAGGCACTCCTTTTCTGCCCAGTCTATGCATGTGACTAGCCCTGGAATATCACTTTCTAAGAAATCATTTTACTAATTTAGCCTATCAGATTAAATGAACCAATCAGTTCTGCAGAGATGCAGATACCCAGTTGACTGGATGCATTCTAACACAGACATTTCAAACTGGAGATGAGAGTATCCAGTCAAATTTGTATGTCAGCAAGATTTGTGCCTTTAGCCAAGTCACTGTACAGATTCTGTTTTTATACCCCTGCCAAATCACCACGCAGTTGCTGGTTTTATACTACTGGCGTGTGCGTCTCAGAGCTGTCTTCGTTGACTTCAGCAGGCACAAAGGTACTAGGGATTGCAACATTAAGGAATCTTTGTGGGCGATTAACAAGTAATGTTAGTACTAAATAGTAAATACCTTAATCCACAATTCCCATTCACATTCACAGATGTAGTATTCCAACTTCCCTGGAAGTGAAGTGTAAATTTTGGAAAGCTTCCCAAAAGCAACATACTTCCCCTTCTTTCACTAAGTTGCTCCTAAAGCAGACACATTCACTATGTATTAAGTTATGATCCCCTCAATCGGAAGCTGAATGAGAATTAAACAAAAGCCCTAGTCCTAAACTATTGCAGATATGAACTGTGGGAGAATGAAAAGAAACTTTTCAAAGAAGAGAGGAATATCTTGACTCAGAGGTAAACAGCAGTCTATTATTTTTGCTTTGGATTTCAGAAACACCACAGTGAACCGTGAGATCCTGCTCCCCAACTGCTAGTCCCATGTCATAAATATTCTGAGCTGATGGAAGCAGATGTTCATTTTTACACAGAGTTCGCATATAGTTTCCCATATAGTGCTTGTCAGCAAGGCAAAATAATCTGACTTGTTATATAAACAGTATTGCATTTTATTGCTGTGTTTTCCTGTCACATAACCAGAGCTCAGGTACATAGAAAGCTGAAAGTTATTTGTCCAAGACATATTTTGGAATAAGATCAGGACATAACTATAACCCTGTGACATCAGCTAACCTTCTGGAAGCCCCCACAGAATGGGAAAGTAGCAATGCATTTCAGGGTGCAGTATTACAAAACAGGATTGCAGAAAAATAACATAAACAAGAGAAATCAGTGTATTTAAAAGCTATTGACTGTCCTTTTTCTTGGTAAGTTAGCTGCAGTAATCTCCAACAAAAGGTGCCCTGAATAATAAATGTGAAGAACTGGATGGTACATGGAGTATATGTAATAGGGAGGGGGTGGAGATGCAATTACCAATGACTACTCTGAGACTGTACAGAATGCAGAGCGTAGGCTATTTGGGCACTTTGCCATGATTCTGAGTTAGCATTAAAGTTTTGCTAGTAAACCATGACAACCACTATATTTATTGGGTTCAGCAATGGAAACGTATCAGCTTGCCACAGAGCATTTGGATGCAGAGCACTTGAAAATCTGGGATGCTGCCATGGCCTGAGGGTGGGCTGAAACAAAGAATCAGTGCTACAGGAAAGGAGGTTGTAACACCCTCAGAGCGTTTTTAATGCACCAGTCAAGTTGCTTGAGTTAGCAACATTCATTTGGTCTCATTCCGAACTTGCAACATCTACAACTCCTACCCTGGCAGTGTAGCATCAACACCTGCCTTATCCTGGGGCCACATGTCATGAGTGGCCTCTTCCAGCAACTGCAGCTGGCCCGGGAGACCAGGCTGAGAGCAAAGAGGGCTCCACTCCTGCCAGGATCCCTGCCCATTGCAACTAGGATCCATGTTCAGCGGCACCAGAGTTGATGGTGCTTTACTAAATCATTCCCCAGGGTGTGATCCCATAAAACTGGGAGATCCTGTCTTGTAAACCAACACATGGCCACCTCCACCTCAAGTTCTCTTCATCTCTTTGCTCAGTCCCCCCAGGTTTATCCATAGAATCACAGAATCATAGAACAGTTTAATTTGGAAGAGACCTTCAAGATCATGGAGTCCAACCTTTGCGCTTAGCCCTATCAACATCACTAAACCGTGTCCCCCAGCATAACATCTACCTGTCTCTTAAACACCTCCAGAGATGGCAACTCAACCACCTCCCTGGGCAGCCTGTTCCACTACTGGATAACTGAAAGCACTTTTTTTCAGCTTGCCTGCAATAGGCAACCTGAACCATTTTCACTTTTACCCATTGGACATGTAAGGGTTCTTGCTTCTGACAGAGAAAGCCATATTGACAATAAGTTGCAGATCAAAATATTTCTCACTGAACCATGCACGAATAAGAAGGAACAGTATCTAGTCTCATGTGAAATACTCAGTGAGCCACATCATGATGGGAGTTTAATTAGCATATATCCAGCTGACTGCTGTACAGGAACAGACCCTTTTCAGCTGACGTGTGTCGATTACAACAAAATTCTCCAATTAAATGAATGTTCTAACTAGAAGCTGAACAAAGTTAACAAGCAAGCTAATGACCAGGCAACATGCCATTTTGAGGGGGAGTAACCAAAGATGACCCAGTGATTTTTGTAAGCAATACCGAATTCTCCAAAGTTTCTGCAAAGCGGGAGTCAGTGGCTCACCTGGGACAAAAGGTGAAATACTGCTCCTACTCACTCTTTTCCAAAACAACTGGAAATTCTTTGAAAATATTAATGCCAACCTATCCTTGCAGCAGGGGATAGCTAAATACTCTTCAGCTTCATTTCTGAATATGATAGCGCTTCCCAAGGGAAGGAGATAGATAGTGTCAATCTGTATTTCTGCTCTTCCCCAGAGATGTGCCAGATAAACTGATCTAACAGCTTGCTATCACAAAAGCCGAGTCCCAGCACAGTGTTTTCCCACCTCTTCTGCTCCTGATTGCAAGCTGCTACTGTTTCTCTTTAGAAGGCCTGGTGCTCACCTGACCTCCCTCTAAACTGATTTCATTCATAATTTTTGGACAAAACTAGAATAATGGGCCATAAGAAAACAAACAGTTTTCTTCCAATCCGGGTAGTTGAATTGGCTGTCCCTAAAGTCCAACAAGTGCTATAATAGAAAGAGCAGGACTGCATGGCCAGGAGCAGGGATAGGAAGAGGAGGGGAAAGAGTGTCAGAGAAATGGAATTGCCCCTTCCAGCAGCAACCAGCCATCAGACCAGATGCCATCAGGCCTCCAGCTACACACTCAGTGTCTCTGCAGCCAACAGCTCTGTTGCTGCAGCAGGACCAAAAACCCACTGCAGTTACTGGCTTCAAGTACTCCCACTGACCAGGGAACCATTAACTACCTTTAATTGTTGGCAGAAGTTCAAGTGTCAGTAATTCTAGAGCAGAGGACTGAGAACAGGTATCTGGAACAGCAGAGGCAGATGCCTTCACTCCCCCATCCCAGTGGGGGGGTGGGGGGTGGGGGGTGGGTGAACCTCTGCTAACTCAGGTGGTCAGGCATGTGCGTGCCAAAAGAGGTTTGGGTTTCAGTTCAGGAAACGTGCTGTATATTGTGCTCTGAAGCACACGTGGCTCTAAGGCACAGAGGCAAAGTCAGCTCTGGCATTCTGCACTCTTAGTATAGCCACTTTTTATTTCATGACTTGCTTGAAATGAGCAGTTGGCAGCCAAGCTATGCACACTGATAGAAATGTGTAACAAAAGTGTAAAAATTACTTGAAGCACAGCATTCAGTTGCTTTACGGGGTCAGGGAAGCTGTATGAGCCAAGTCTGGTGTTTATGCCAAAGAAGCACTCAAAGGGCAGAGCTTTGGAAGAACCTACCATGGAGAAAAGTTGTGTTATCTACCTGCAGACAGTGAAGAAAATGGCATTGACTCCAGTTATTTCTAAGGATCCTTGCACTTTTTATCAGGATACTAACTGCATGCACCCGTATGCTGTGAGGTGTCCAGGGTGGAGAGCTCGTAATCGCTTTCTTGCCAAATAAAATCTGCACTGGTAACTGAGTGTACTGCACGTGTGTCTATTACAGGTGTTTCTTTGGATTACAAAAGGATCCATTTTATTATCTCTGATTATGAAAAGAAGAGATATCCAATCTGAAAAGATAACTGCACTGCTTTTCATTTCATTGTTTAATTTGGAAGGAGAAATTAAGAAGTTATTGCTTTGCTACATGCCACAAACACTATTAAACATAAATATTGACAGAAATTCTGGACTGACAAAATCTAATAGAGGCATTACACGCCTTCCATCAAATAACATCACTTCCATTCAGCCTATTAACAACAAGTAAAATAAGTCCTGTAGCCAGTTACAACCAAGTAACAATATTTAGATAATAATTAATTGGTTAAGAGTGTGGGTAGAAGTTTAAAGCGTCATTAAGAATACGTTTTCCATCCAGAGAGACAATTTCACTTGCTCAACTGGGAGCCAAATTCAAAATGAAGCAAACTATATGGTATTTAGGGAAAGATAATTCCAGCAACAACTTCACACAATGAAGAAACAAAATAGGCACTGCCATGCAGCGAAGTTTCACCAGATCCAAGAATGTCTTGCATTTAATACTAAGTAAAGTCAGACACATTCTGAAATATAAGGCCTCTTCCTCCCAGGACTAGACAAGTAAGTGTAATAGCACATCTGTTAATCAGGATGTGTGTAATCAGGATGGCACCTTATTAGGATACATCCCAGAGAACCTGTTTAGCTTATTGATAGTGAGTGGTAATGACAACTGCTTAACTGGGATAGTACTGGCAAAAATTTCACATAATGGGATACACGTGGATTGTGTCAGGGGGTTAAGTGGTGTTTAACTAAGTGCAAAATTCTAAGCCTGTGTCCCTTAATAAAGAAATTGTCAAAAATAATTAAAAGAAGAAACTGAAATGAACTATAATGAATAACATTTATAGCCTTATGTTTATAGACAGCTCTAGAGTGCCATGTACACAAAGAAATGTACTTAAGAAAAATAACTTCTTTTTTCCTTCCTGAACAGATTGCTATTTTTCAACTGTTTTCATTATTTGAAGGAACTGATAGACAGTTTCACAAAATAACACTTTAGCTGAGGCTAATCTGAGGCAGTTCATTTCAAGGGTTAGCTCTTCTATATGTGAATGACTTCACATGGATAAAGAGGCCACATGATAGGTTGCTGGTCTTTGGCTGGATGGGCATAATGTAGAATTGCATTCATAAGGAGAAAAGCCGATATATGAATATCATTATCTGATGATGCTCTCCAATATTGGCTTAGGACTTAAAGTTCAGTGAATGTTCGTCAGTAAATCCATTTGCCAAGAAACCTCATGACAAGAAATAAGCAAAGCTGCACTGGCAGGCAAGAGTATTTTACAGGCACTGTGTTTTACACTTCAGTGGCATTTCACAGAAAACTGTTTCTAATATTAAGTCAGGGGTCGTTGCTATCCCATGACTGAGAGTCCATATCAGGAAGAGCAGATCTAGTACGTGTCTGCCACCTGTCTTCATCCCCCACAGGCAAGCACCCACAGGAGAAGTACCTGTAGCTGCTTCGAGTCTCTCCACACATGGGTGCAAGGTATCATTGCCCTCAATGTAGCACCAACACTGATTATGCCTCTAAACCAGGCCACCCACTGAACAGAAAGCAAGTTGGCAACTAACCTGTGACTGTTGCATCTGGAATAGTGATCCAACACCCTGAGTCATGAACAGGACTCATGTGGAAGCCACAACTGAGACCTTTGTTCTAGCTGCTAACACAATATTTATGAGACTTAGTATCCTTCAGATGGTTTCTTTCGTGGCTGATTTAAATCAGGACAGCTTAATGAGGGACAGCAAACAGCTGATAGATGACCTCATTAATGAAAAATTTCTACTGTGATATACTTTCCTTTTAGTACTTTGGAAAAAGTTGGCATTTAAGATTGCCTGCTGAGTTGAAGACTCTAAAGATGCTGCAGTGAACTTCCCAGATTGATACTACTGCAGTGTGTAAGGAATAGCTTGCAAAGTATATGGTCCAAATAGTTCTTAGCTGGAAGTTAGCTGTTTAGCCTGTATGACTGCTCCCATCCGCTTTAGAAGTGCTTCCATGTCATACAGTTAGTTGCACAGTATAATACAGAATTGATTTACACAGGTGAAAGCATACTTCTGGAGACTAAATTCCATATCTGCTAGGTTTTTTACTAGTATAGCTGCAATGTTCAAGGACAAACACCCCTGAACATGAGAGACTCTTAGAAGGGGCTAAGCTGTAGTCAGGCATCTGTCATGAGACATAGCTTCTCCTCCTTAATGGAATGACTAAATATATCTGTGCAAGATCAAGGATTGGACAAATTACCTTTTAAATACCAATATAAATATATGTACACTGTTTTGCTTTTTGTTTTTAATTCCATGAGCACCCTTTGATGAAGAAGGACTTCTGGTAAAAAGTAAATAAATAAAATTGTTAATCTTACTGAAGAAAACAAAAGAGATTTTGGTTTTTGTAAGGGTCTTTCTGAATGAATCTTGAGAGTGAGTTTTCTAGTATTTTACATGCCCTAGTTATCATCAGTAGCAGAGTAATTTGATAGTAGATACATGGACATTTACTTGGATGGGTCCAAAAATACACAGTTTTTATTATAAAATTAATTTTCACTGATGAATTTGCATGTTTATGTAAATGCAAATAAAGTGTTGGCTGTTGTGCATCGTTCCCATTTTTTATCCCCAAATGGATAAAAATATGTAGACAAGATAAAACTCTTCTGAGTCCATCCAAGTCCAATTAGTTTATGTGAACTTTCTGATTCAATCAAAATATAACCAAATTATGTATAATGACAAAGGATACACAAATTATAAAATATACCAAATTATAGCAATGCATAATTGAATACATTTTGAGAGAATAAAAAAGCAATGCAGAGTAGCTGCTTTCATTTGTTTATTCTTACTTTTTGTTCTGAAAGAAACTCATTTCTTTATGCATTTCATGCTGGTTCAGAACTTGAGAAATAACACTTGATTTGTCTGATTCTGTCTCCAAATGGTACAGTAGCAGAGTTATTTCTGATCTATCAAGCAGAAAACCAAGACGTGATGAAAAGGTCTAGCTGTGGAACTACGCCCCATGAAGCAGGAGACCTGCATGTGGTCCACTCATCACTGGGTGTTATTTGTCCCTCTGTGCTCTGGCACATGGTGGATTTGAGTTTGCGATAGCCTAGACATGAACATATTGAGCCTCTGACACAAAGCCTGTCTCTTTAGTAGGCAGCTGAAAAGGCTAAGACTGATAACTCTGGAGTCCCCAGCTGGCAGCGTTAGCTGGGGTAGCAGACATCACAAAGGTGGGAGCTCATCCAGGAATGAAATGCATTTGCTAAGCAAAAATTATAATTATGTATGCAAAAAGTAATGCAGATAATAGAACATTATTGCATAAAATAATAATTCACTGCAAACAAACCTGTGAATCCATGTGAATCCAATTGTTCCTTCTCCCATACTTATTGCATTTTGTTGGCCTGACTGAGATAAGAGCACTGCCAATTTCTTGGTGTTATTGTACACAGCTGTCACGGGTTAGGGCTGGGCCAGCCTCTAAACTTTGACAGATGCTCTCTAACCCCCTCTCCCTCCCTGAATGGGAAGGAAAAGGGAAGGAGGCAGAGAGACTTATGGACTGGAAAAAAAGAGAGTTGAAACAGCTTTAATGAATAAGGAAACAATAACAATAGTGAACTATATACATATATACAAAACTGATATCAAACCTGACTTCCCCCCACCAATCGCCACTGATGCTGACGCTGCAGAGCAGGTGGCACTGGGGAAGCCCCAGGCTCAGCAGCAGAGGGGAGCTGGGTTCAGAAATGCAGGATTGGGATCAAAGGCAGAAGATCAGATGGAGTCCTCCCTGGATGCCAGCCATTGCAGAAGAGAAGAAAAAAGAGACCTAAACCCTTGTGATCCCTCAGTTTTATACCAAATATGATGTATATGGAATGGAATACTCTTGTTGGTCACTTGTCCCGTCTGTAACTCCCTGGAAGCACAACCTCTTTGTGACCCCTCTTACTTCCCAGCACCCCCAGCGTGGCACACAAGAGCCAGCAGTGGCCTTGGTCACTATAGGAATAAGTATAAGCAAGAGCTTTTCTGCATCCCAGTCCCAGGCAGTAACTGTAAATATCAGGTGTTATCACTGCCAGTAGCACACACTGTCTGCAAAAATATGCTGCTGACTTCAGAGTGCAGCCTCTAAGAAGAGACTGAGCTGAGAAGTAAAAATGACTGAACAGAACCGGTTCTGTTTAGCTCAGACCAGGACAGCAGCACATATTCAAATCAATGTGGATACTTTCACACTGCTACAGTCATATATATGTCCACCAAACTGAATAAAACATCACACTAACAATCAGCTATGGCACGACTGTACATTGCCATGTTATAAGTGCAAAGTTGCAGCAAACAGACCCAGTCTGTCTGATTTTCAACTGTGTTTTACAAGAATAAGGCTTCTTAAGCCTCTGGTAGGATAAATACAGTAGGTGACCGTCAAACTGTCGATAACCCTGTTGATTATTCAAGCATCCAGTCTACTTTCCCATGACATTTCCTATTGTAATAAGCTTCCCCAATGAGTTAAACAAGACAGGCATCTCTTTCTGCTTAGACATTTCTGAGGAATACCTTGAACCATTTCTGGACTGTATTGGGAAGAAAAAAAAACAAACTAGGCCAAACCAACCAACCAACCAAACCAACCTCCCACAACCAAAACCAAAGAGAATACAGGAATGGCAGAAAGGCACACACATCACAGCTGCGCAAAACTCCAAAGCTTCGTAATCTACAAGGGTTCTCCTCCACGCTGGTAATCTTTGTTAAGTGTTGGCTGAGTTGCTCAATCCTTGGATAAGCCAGCCCTAAGAGTGCGCCTGCGGAGGCAGGCGCTGCTGGGGCGGCAGGGAAGGGATTGCTTCAGCAGCCGACTCGCAAAGTCTGATTAAGTGATCTGCCGCTGGTGAAGTCCTTCAGTGACCTGCCTGCTATTTCTGTGTCTAAGTCATCTGTGAACCAGCCCCAGCATGTGATGTCCTTGCTGACGCATGCACACACCAACCGGGTAAGGTGGCTACTGGCTTTTCTCTTACAACTAGGAAAAAAGCCTACGCACACCTACTTCCTCTCATTTGTCTCTAATCCAAGGATTGAAAATGTCATGTCAGATTGGAATGGGAGCTTTATTTTACAAATAAAAAACCAAAAACAACAACAACCAAAAGAAAAAGGCAAAAGAAGAAAATGAAAACTAAACAGATTTCAAACTAGTGTTCAGATTCTTTGACCAGTTTGAAATCTTTCCCTTCCCACAGCAAAATGGTCAGCCCATTTAAGAGAATCAAGCTAGCTTCAAACATTGCATTCAATCTCTCTGATTTTTCACTCCTTTCTTGTGTACATTTAATGGAAATAGACTGACAAAAATAACCTACAGAATAGCTAAGATGTCCATACTTGCACAAGAAAGATATTCTTGGAAGGAAAGGTCAAAAAAATCAGTTAAAGACAACTTCTGTCCACACCACACCAAAAATTTCTCCTTTCATTCTCAGAAATGTGATCTCTTGCTTTCCAGATGATTCAGTAGCTTGCACTGCTTCATCTTCTCTTTGTGAAGCATTTATCTATTTTGGTATCAGAGCTGGAGTTCTGTCAGACATAATTAAACCAGGACCTGCACATACAGAGTAATTCTTTAATGAAGATTCTCACACTTGAAAGTACTGACATAATTTTTTTCTCTCAGAGAAAAGGAAAATGAATGCATTTCTTGAGTGTTTTTAGTCAAGCAATAAGATTAACATGATTCATTAAAAAAAAAAAAAAAAAGCACTTCTGCTTGTCTGAACAAGTCAGTAGCACCAGAAAACCTTTCCAGCAAAGATGAGCAGGCTGACTGTCATTCTTCAGTGTGTTCCTGTGCCTGGTACCTGTCTCTACACCTTACACAATTCAGCAATAATTATGTTTCCCTTTGCCAGGTAGGTTGGGAGCATCCTTATGAGAATGACGCCAGAAGCACACGTTGACTACACTGTGCTTATGTCATTCACATTTCAGTTTGTCAGAACCGTTGTCTGTGATGAGCAGCGACAAGAGGAGCAGCAGTGGCTGTCAGCAGTAGGGTTGGCCTAGGCATCCCCTATTACATATTAAAAATCTTTCCTCATGGGATAACGCAGTGGGTAAAATAAGTACCCTTTTGAAATAGGACACAGGAGAAAAATGTGATCCTTCCTGCTGTTTTGCTTTGCCGTAGTGTAGCTGTGGCTTTTTTTTTGTACTCTTGATGTAGATATTGCTTGTTACTGGATTTTGGGAAGCCTTTTGTAACCTTTGGAAAGGGTGAGAGGAATCCTGTTCTGTGAATAATCTCCTACTCCGCATTGTCTACACTCAGGTAGTATTAGATTTGGTGAATTTCTAGGAATTACTGAAATGGGAAAACCCTTTATTTCTTTGTTGGTGCCATTGCAAGGTAAGTCTCACACTGAATCCTTTTTGATGGGATTTCCAAGCACTGTAAGGTAGCCAGGGACACATATCCAATACTTTTAGGTGAAAAATCATGGAACATTTGATTCTGAAATTTTAACTTCAAGCACAAAACCACAAAACACTTTCACATTGCTACTCTTTTGGGACAATAAAAGGCTGCTCTTTGTTACCACTCTGTCCCTCATGTACCTACAGACAGTACAAACCATGTCTCTTTCTCAGAGTACTGAGAAGACTACTCCTGGAGCAATCACATGGCCAATTTGAAATAAAGGATATATACTATCAACATTAAGCTTATATCAGGATGAAAGCATCAGTTCAGATCTGGCAGAGCCTCTCTTAGAACTGCTTATTCACAGTAGTTTAAAGCTGTCAGGTACAGGCAGTGTTCATGCAGCCATGGGTATCAAGAAAACAGTTTTTTATAAAAGAGACCCGAGGTGCTTCTTGACCTCCTGATATTTGGCCTCACTCAGGCTAACATGGGAATAGACATCTGTGTACAAAATCAGCACTGGCCTTTTGAAAAAGCAAGACTTGTGGAGCACATTTTCACTTCCAACAACCTGGAAATGGATATCAGGAGGTGTTCTCTAGGACACTTTGGCAACTGCGACCCAGTGCAGCCTTCCAGGAGGTCAACTTTTAAAAGGCATCTTTGGACAAAAGTGGATGTAAATCAAGTACTCCCTGAACTGAAGAGAGTGGTCATTACTAGCAGGAGGTCAGTAAAATATCCTGTAGGACACCAAGATGGAGTGGATGGAAACTATATCTTATCATAGAGAGTGATCGCAAAACTTTTCTTATCACAAATCTACCATTTGGAAAGTAAAATGAGCGCTGGGAGACACGAGAATTAACTTTTTTAACCTCTGCTTCTCTGTTTGCAGTTTATTTCAAGCACTGAGTGTAAAAATGAAATGAGCTACAACTTCCACTACAAGACAATGAATTTCTTCTTTCTGTTACCCCACACAAACACACTGTCCTCACTCCTGGAGGGTATTGCAGTGAAAGTAGATGCCTGCAGCCAGACTTCTTGATTCTGAGTGCTTCTGGATTCTGAGTGCTTCTTGATTCCAAGTGCTTATTCGAAGTATATAGTGGCTACGGCTAAAAAACACCTCCTTCCAAACAAGTTTATCTGCAAAGGTAATTATTGCTCCTGCAAATTTCTGTACAGTCTGCCATTCTGATGATGGCAGACTGATACGTTAAAAAAACAGCATTACCCACAGTGTTACTCAAACACCTGACCAACATGGCAAATCATGACACAATTAAATCAACTCTCCCTAGAGCACACTCTGAAAAATTAATTAGATACACAAATTCCATTAACAATTGTTTAAATTACTTGCATTCCTAATTTTCTGCACACCAGTAGGAAATGTATTCAAGACAGTGACTGACTATTACGTCTTCTGGTATCTGCTGTACTGCCAGTAATCATGCTCAGTTTGATTTTTATGTAAATATGAAATGTAATCCTACAGGTTCCCATGGTAGTTTAGTATCAGTTAATACCTATTTCTTGTCAAGTGCTCTTTGACTACTGAGGGTAGATCTGAGGGCAAATCACTCAGAATGTCAGTCAAAAATGAGAGAAGGGTTAGGTGTCAGGCTGTAAAAGGCTGAGATTGGTATTTCTAGCAATCACTTTTTTAAAAACATGAATTACTTCCATGGTCTGTCTGCTACCTAATGTTGAAACTTTGTATTGACCATTTATGCAAGAAAATATCCACAAAAATCTAGCTTCTAATGCACTGTTTGTGTACATCACTGTCTCAGAAAACTTTTAATCACCCTGTGAATAAGGGTACTGCCAAACCAGGCTATCTTATCTAGAAACAAACCCCATGTCCTGAGTTTGACCATCTTTTTCCTTGCTAATGTGTTCCAGGTCTACCAGGTCACAAGTACCTGAAGAAGATAGAGTTAGGAAAAAATTACATTAATCCATTTCCCATAATACTAGTCCTCTGAAGAGCAGGCACCTGATTGTCTAGGCTTATACTTCCAAAGGCATTTCATCCCTATTTTAGAAAAGAATTGCCCTTTAAACTAGACCACTGAATAGGAGACAACAAATTCTTTTCCTTACTCCTTCATCCAGACGGAGACAGATATTAGAGTCCCAAGACTTCTGCTTCTTTCTGCCTTGTTCTTTCGAAAATTAAAAAACTTCCATTGCCAGGCTAATTAAAAAGCACAAACAAGCTAATATCCATGTTTTGCACAAATGCAAAAACTTTCTTCAGGAAAATGGAACTAAAAAACACCTTTCCCTGATTTTCAGTTTAACTGTGCTAACACAGAAAGAGCATTTGTAGCTCAAGATCAGACATCAGTGACTGCTCGTCGAAACAGAAGGCTGACCCTGAGGCAATTTCACATGCATCCTCTCAGCATTTCATTTGCCCTAATGGTGACAAGCAATTGAGTGTCCATAAGAAATCCAATGGTAAAGGCAGGCTGGTTCAGCAGGGGATGCCAGTTTAAGACACTCCTTCCCACCTTACACAAGAAAAGCACCCGCATCTGAGGTGGAATGCTACAGCACACTCCGTTAAAGCACAGAGACTGTCAGACTGTCAGCTAGGATTATACTGGATTATACTGGTTGAAGCGAGTGTTACCTGAGAAATGACTCTTTATGATACTTAAGACTAGATCAACTGATTGCACAGTAATAGAAGTAATTTTACAAGTGGAAAAAAAAGTCTTTGTTTAGAGGATGATGGAATTTTAAGAAAGATGCTGTATGTGATTATGAAGAAAAAGTCTTGTGCAGACTTTATTGCTTTGCCAGGTAGATTAATAAAAGTAATGAATGAAGGAAGCATGGCAGATGCTATTTGAATTTTTGCGATACATTTTGGAGTCTCTCAAAACAAGTCTTACTTCCCTAATTAATACAAATTACCCTGGATACAAACATTATCAGGAGGATTGAAAACTGGCTGAAAACATAAACAAAAAGGTGCTGATGAATGACAATGAAGTAGTGAGAATGAACCTACTGAGGATCGCAGGAATCAAGGCAAGGCATGGTTATTGTTAAGTATCTTCATTAGAAGAAGGAAATACTTACAGTAATGAAATTTGCACATAATGCAAAACAGAGGGAAGTTGAGTATCCAGGTGTTGATAATAAAGTAACACAAGGAGGTCTTTAAGAGATTAGAAACATGAACAAACTGATGATAAATTATGATTTAGTCTGGGAAAATGCAGAGCTATACACAAATAGTAATGCCCCACAAGTGAAAAGTTGACCACAGAGATGTACAGAATAATCATAGAGGTAAAATTGCCAGAATACGTCCCTCGTGCAGCCATCCTGCTCTAGAATTGATTTCTTTAGAAGTGATTTCTCTAGAAGTGATTTCTTTATTCTCAAGTCACTTTAATTCCAGAAAAATTACTTCCCCATGGAAGTTATGCTGGAGTAACTGGATGCAGCTGTGCTGTATACTGGACTGGGTGAGGGGATTACCCAGCAGCTCTGCTATGGTACACTAGGAGTGTGCTGCAGCCCCCATGAACATCTGTACAGTGGGCTCTGAGCTCTCCTCAGCTATGCTGGCAGGTCTTCCTTCTCTCTTTAGAAAGGCCCTAAAACCCACCAGGAGAGAAAGACAGGAGTGCTAAGGAGCTTGTAAGCACCACAGGCAGTTGCTCAGGCGTGATTTTGCAATCCAAAATTGCAGTAAAATTGTGTTGGGCGGGTGCAGAGGAATCCCAGTAGGAGAAAGGGGGGTGGCCTGGTGCTCCTTGTGGTGTTCCTTTTACGTAATCCCCTAACATGGCTTTCCCAGTAAGGTGGCACTGAGCTTTGCTCGCTGTCAGAAATACTCAGTGCAAAGGAAGGACATTTGAAGAGGAACGTTGCAAAGCGCTGACTCACAAGGAGAGACCAGAGGAGCTAAACATGTAGCTGGCTAAAAGCAGGCTGAGTGGGAAACCCTGTAGTATGTTATAAATATATGACTCTCAAGATGAATTTTCTTGGAGTGACACTAGAAATCATAGCATGCAGCTAAGAAAGGAAACATTTAGAGTAAGAGCCAGATAAAACTTCCTGACAAGGAACAACATTAGCCTTGGCAACCCCAAAGGGAAGAGGAAGAGATGAAAATTCACTTAATACGTGGGAGATCATGTAATCTGATTTTTCTGACTTGAAAGAAAGGTGAATTCACAGCAGAAACCATACCAAGGGGAAAGCAGAAACATGTACTATTTGACTATTGCCACAAAGAAGTCAAAGTTTAGGTGCCAGCCCTTTCTTTTTAGTCTCAGGGGGCTGTGCAGACACTGAGAGTTTGAGGAGTCCCTTCCCCAGAAGGCCCATACTGTAACCTGGACCTCTCTTGCAGCATGGGGAGCCCCAATGGCACAGTTCTGCAGCAAAGCCTCATGCAGAGCAGTTTCATTCCCTCTGCCTTGCATTACTTAACGTCAAATTCCTAGCGTGGAGACAGTTCTACGATGCTCAAATAAATTGAAAAGGAACAAAGTTTAGAGACTAGCTGCTATTTCTTAACTGAAAAGCCTGGCTGGCCCTTGAGATAGTGTTACCACTGCCACGAGTTAAACCACGAGAACAAAATCCTTCTGCCACTCCTCAACCTTAATGTATGGGAGGCACACACAAAGTGAGGTAGCCCTCTGCTACGGTAGATACAAAACTAGGGGATTAAGCCTACCTGGATGATAAAGTGGCACTTTGCTCAATTTATCTTGCTAATATTCCACACTGCAGCATGGAAACTGTTCTCAAAATAGGTTTCTAATTTCTGTACAGATTAAGTGCAACCAAGCTACTTTACTTGCTGATAATTTATCTAATACCTCTTAGCTCTGCTGTGACATTCACTACAACGAGTTGGACAAGGAGATACCAGGTGTCCTGTAGAAATTCAGAGAATTACTAATAAAAGAGCAGCCTGCTTGGATTAGACAAACATTAGTACTTCTCTTCCAGGCTGGCACCTCTAAATCCTTATTCTTTTGCTGTCGCAGTTACATCCTGCCCTGCCTGTCAGAATCCATCTTATGCTTATTAAATCCTGTGCCACGTCATATCTTTGCTTATCCCTCTTGAGAGAAAGGACCAAAAATATGTGGTGAAGGATCAGGGCTCGTGCGCTTTGGAGGAAGGGAAAGTCTAGTCCAGCCTTTCCAAGAAACTAGCTGAAATGCTACCTACAATTAAGGAACGGGGAGCACCAGGAAAATTTCCAGCAGAAAATAGAGAGTTGTGCTTGTTTTGTATGACTCATTCAGTATGTCCATGACCTTTTATGACTAAAGTCCTTACTTTTAGGGCAGCAGTCTCACAGATCAGAACAGCGTACGCTTTGCAATTCTCCCAGGATCTCCTTATGGGCCCTTCTACATGGAAGAATAATCTTGCCTTTGGGTTTAAACCCGACAAAAGAGAAATATGTTTTTATTAGTTTGAAATCTCAAGTATATCTGTATAAATGAGAAGTGGGGATATCTTTGCTTCAAAAACATCACTCTGAACTTACACAACTGTAGCTGGGCTCAGAAACAAGTTTCAAAGAATTCAGGGAATTAAAGACATTTGAGACAGAGAGACACTCAGTATTATTTTGTATTTCAGAAAGCAGGGAGCACCTCCAAAAGGGAGGAACCTGTCTCAGTATCTCAAGTATGTGCTTCATGTCCACACCACTGAGAAATATAGAGTAGAAAAGAAAATCCAAACAAGCAGATATTTCTGGTTGGCTTTGGAAATCAAGGAGCAACACAAAAAAATTGTATTAACAGCCAAGAATTCAATGTCCAGAAATTAATTACAAAGGTCCTGTCATGCAATAGAACAATTTGGCTACTGATACTTGCTTTCAAAACTGCTGGAAGGAGTTTAAGACCAGTAAAGCCACTTGGTCAAGCCTTTCCTGCCCCAGCTCCTGCTGGTGAGGAATCTCCACATCTGGGGCAGAGGAGAGAAACAGCTGGCAGAACTAAAACCCCAAGAGACTCTTCTGCAAGTCCTTAAGTGGAGGAGACAACTGTTAAGGAAATCACATTTTTTCTTCTTTTTTGTTACATGCACTACATGAATATTGTTAATTTTTTCCCCTCTGAATCTTCCTTGCTCTTCTACTGCATCTATGATGGAAATTTTCTATTTAGTCAGCATGTTACTTTCTGCAAGGAGTGACTGAAGTTAACTTGTTTTAGTGTGAGAGAAGTAGTTAGAGATGCTTCTAAGTCCGCTTCTTGTACAGGGCAATACATATAGAGGTAGAGAGGAGAACTGAGATATGCAGACTGCGAGAGCTCCATGCGGCTCATAATTATCTATCACTTACAAACAGCCGACCATGTTGTTTTTTAATTTTATTTTTATCTATTTTTTATCCTATTTTTTATGGTGGTCTTTATCATTCTAGGCATCTCACAAAATGAGCAAAGACATTCTCTCAGCAAGCATTTCTTCTTGCTTATTAAGAAACAGTGATTATTTCAAGTTAAGATGGTGCTATTAGTGATTTAAAGAAATGTGCATATTGCTACCCAAGGCCTACTTCTACAGTAATGCCCAGAAGATATTATCATTTGGATAAATACTGCTTGCTGTAGGCCTGCCTGTTTATGGAATAATAAAAGAAATATTACAAGGTCATGTGGCTGGAAGCTAACACATGCTATGAACAGATGCTTGCTAGTAAAGACTGGTAGTTCATTCATTTTGAATTAAACTGTAAATCAAGGAACTATGGAAGTGTGGGAGGAGTGGATTAAAAATTTAACAAAAAAGCTTTTGGTTTCTTAATTCCATGATCTGTCACGTCCCTCCATCTGTGCAAAATGCGTGGGTGTTGTAGAAAAAACCTTGAAAAGGGTGGGATGTTAAAATGGTTTACACTGAGGTTCCTGTGCAGTGTGGCTGACTTCTATGCTTCCCAAACAGCACCATTTCAGAACATCTCTTTGCTTTTCTACAGAATCAAGCCAGACATATTTATCACCAGTCAGACAAAAAGCGATTTGAATAGCTGGATTGAAAATGGAAATAAAGGCTTTTTCACGCTTGAAAAAAAAACCCACTTACTTTAAAGCGAGGTTTACTACTTTGTGAGCACTAATTTGATAATAATAGAAAACTTAAAATTCTGCTGGTTTGCATTCAGAGAATCTCAGGCAAAATGAAATCCACCCGTTGATAACCAACAAGAAAGGCAGGTTATGCAAGATGTGTCTGCAAGAAAAGTGACAAATGTTTCTGAGGTTTTATTTTTAGTTTTACTTCAAGAATGGAACTTGTTTTTTCTAAGCTCTAAGTATTGATTTCTACACATTTCAAAAAATGATGAAGGGAGGCTGGCATTAAGAAATGCTCTCTGACAATGAAGTACAGTGCCCAGAACTCAACAAAACTAACTGAAAAGCAAATATTTTTAACAGTCCAAGGAATAGTTTTAAGGGCAAATGCCTGAAATCATATATAGTTCACATATCTCCCTAAGTTGCTGGATCTGTTACTTATTTTAACTGTCTGCATACTCAAGCATGGAGACACGTATCAGAAAATGCAAACTAGTTCAACCCTAACTACAGTGTCAGTCTCTGTGCAGGGAAAGACCACAGGAAAACTCCTCTCAGCTTTGGACATGGCATGTTTTAATGCAAAGAAACTGGGAGCAACACAGCTGGCTACAGCAACAGAAGTAGTACCAGTGGACTTTGTACCACAACAGGTTCCTACATGCAGCTCCATTGCCGTCATGCATAGAATCATAGAGTCATAGAATGGCCTAGGCTGGAAGGGATCTCAGAGATCATTTAATCCAACCTCCCTGTCATGGGCAGGGACGCCTCTCAACTAGATCAGGCAACACATGGGGACCATGACCATCTCCATGCCCTGGACAACAGCCTATCTGGGTGAAAAGAATAGGGTGGTACAAATTATTGGTGTATTGCAACAGTACAGAGCCAAATCAAACTGACCCACAAATTCTCCCTACTACACAGGAAAAGTAGAAAAGATGGGTTGAAGTCATAGAACGGTTAAAGTTGGAAGGCACCTTGGAGATCATCTAGTTCCAGTCCCCCTGTTGTGGGCAGGGACACCTCTCTGCCACTAGACCAGGTTGCCCAAAGCCCCATCCAACCTGGCCTGGAACACTTCCAGGGATGAGGCCTCTACAACCTCCTCGGACAACCTGTTCCAGTGCTTCACCACACTCATGGTGAAGAATTTTTCCCTTGTATCTAATCTAAATCTACCTGCTGCAGTTTCAGGCCATTGCCCCTTGTGCTATCACTACAGGCCCTTGTGAAAAGCCTTTTGCCAGCTTTCCCGTAGGCCCCTTTCATGTATTGGAAGGCTGCTATTAGGTCACCCAAGAGCCTTCTCTAAGATGAATAACTGCAGCTCCCTCAGCCTGTCCTCATAGCAGAGGTGCTCCAGCCCTCCGATCATCTTCGTGGCCCTCCTCTGGACCCACTCCAGCAGATCCATGTCCTTCTTGCACTGTGGGCTCCAGAACTGGACACAGTACTGCAGGTGGGGCCTCACCAGAGCAGAGTAGAGGGGGAGAATCACCTCCTTCGACCTGCTGGTCACACTCCTTTTGATGCAGCCCAGGACACGGTTCACTTTTTGGGCTGCAAGTGCACACTGCCAGCTCATGTCGGGCCTCTTGTCAACTAACACACCCAAGCCCTTCTCCTCAGGGCTGCTCCCAATCTACTCTCTGCCCAGCCTGTATTTGTGCTTGGAAGTGTCCTCTCTTGCTTCGGAAGACATGTATCTTCCTATTAATAAAGAAAGTTATCATTAATCATGATTTCCCACTATCTTGTAGGTCAGATAATTCAGAATTCCCATCTAGTTGGTGTTTGGGAAGTTTCATCATAGGCATTTCATATTTCTGGTGTCTCATTATTTCTGGAGGAGTTTCTTGCACTATTGGCAGCCATTCCAGCTTGTCTCTGACTGTGAGACTACTCACAGAATCAAGAGGGAAAAAAAAAATAAAATAAAAACCCACTCAGCAAAAGCAAATGATGATAACTGGAAGAAGCATACATTGAAAATGAAAAAAAGGAAGAGTCATTCAAGATGTGGGCTGTGTGTGAGAAAGCTTGGTTACTGGGGACCTAACTAGCTGGCCGGAGGGTGGGGAACAGCAAGGGGATACCTATGAGTGAAGGAAGAATCAAACAAGAGAGATTTTGCATGAAAAGGGAAAAACAACCATAAATGCAGATGGTAATTCCATCCCTTCTCCCTCTCTCCCTTTTCTCCACCCTCGTTGTTGAAAATGGTGTCTCAACCCCACATATATATTTAACTTTCCTGCTCTGTAAGCTAGATCCAAAGCATCCTGGAGTGATTTTAATGGGTTTTACTAAGCTCAGTGGCATCTAGGATCTGATGACCCTGTTTTGTGGGAAAATACCTTCCAACCTCAGGAGAAAAGAAGCAGCAAAGGAGTCAAAGAGCCCACCATCCTCCTTCCTCCTGCTCTGTGACAAAGTCTGTAAGGCAGTCTACCTTTTTTTTAGTTCCCTTAAGCAGTAAGCCAGATCAAAAATGTACTTTTTCTAATCATTATAGTACTTCAGTGTGGTATTATAATTAACAGTGTCCCCCAAAGTTGCCTGTCATTTGCAGATGTGTTGCAGTGAGACAGGCATAGCCAAAAAGTATGGTATAATGACATTACCTATAAGAAGACTCCTACATATTCATATTGCGCATCGGTAGGGAAGTTTTAAAAGAAAAATGTTTGCATTTATACTTCATCAACGAATTTGTTTGCCACTATTCTAGTAGATTTAGGCTTGCTTTATCTTGTGTCTAAAATATTCTTATTGGGAGAAGTCAGGGTATATTTACATTTTAATTAATAAATATTCCAGTAAACGAGCTTATTATTGGCAAAAAAACAGGGAAGGAAGAACAGGTTCCTGCTATTTAACTTTATGGCATCAATCAGCTCTTTACACTGTGGCTTTTTTACAAACAGTTTACTGTGTAAATGTACTTTTTTGTCATGCAAATCATTCTGAACTAATATTATACAAATTTATTCACGAAAGACTGCAAGTGCTTTTCAGAAAAATAATAGGCTTTAAGTGGTTTATATCAGAAATGTTTTCTCCAAACTTGGAAACCACTGAAAGGAGAAACAATGCTCAGAAAAAGTTCAGTTCAACAAGGTCACAATCTGAACAAAATGAATCAAATACTCATCACTTTCCACCACTATGACATTAAGAATTTCTGTAGCATTATTATAAGCTATGTTCCCAGGGATGCTGGGTAAAACAGTCTCAATGTAAATGCAAATCTTTCCTCCATGTCTATGAATTCCTAGTAAGATCCATTAAGTGGGAAGGAAAGAAGAACAGAAATATCCCAGTATGGTGCTTCTGAATGCTTCTGTTTCAAAGAAGAAAACGGAGGTAAAATCAGTAGAGGTAGCACATGTCAGGCTCGTATGATGGGAGGAGGGAAATGCTTCTCAAGAAAAGTTGGCTTACAATATGGATTGGTAGAAATATCTCTCAGGGCTAGCATTTGATGCCTAGTTCTGATATTGGATACAGATCCATAATATGTAAGCCAAGACCACATTCGTTTGATTTCTTTCTGTGTACACTTCCCATTATTCCCAAAAGAAACTTTAACTGATGTCCCTCAGGTCATGTTTGGGAAGCTGTACATAGCTCCACCGCTTCTCACCAAAGACTTTCCATTTGCTGAGGGTTCCTCAGAAGCCTGAAAGTGCTGGTGTAAGAACTGTACAAACACTAATGATTATAATTCCAGGATCAAGCCGATTTCAGTAGAAAAGGAAACCTACCCAAAGCAGCAGAAAAGACTCACTCAGAATATGAGATGTAAGACACATAACAGAACTTAAACACATCCGTCATCGTGAGTATCATATTTTTCTGCTTAAATCTGAGTTTAGAATAGACGCATTTTTCTTCCAGTTAACTAAATCAACTTGCAACCTCAAACCCTCCCAGAAAATGTAAGATTGGTTTAAAAAGAAACTAATAATACAGGTTAAAGAAAACGGATTAGCCTTCTGACTTCTGTATATTTGGGCCATTGGTTTAAGTCTCTGCCCACAAACATGACAGCCAGAAAATCACTTAAAAATTACAGTAGGGATCCTAACTTGTTTCTGAGCTTTTCATATTGAGTATCATAGGGTCTGCAAACAAGTGTGAAGACATGGCAACTCCATGTGGACCACGATTTTTGGATTTCCCCAAACTTCCCTCATGAGTTTATAGATGCTTTGGTTCATTCCTTGAGGGTGCAATGTGCAGGAGCTCTCTGGATCTGCACATGGATTGGAGATAGTTGGCTAAAATCTCCCAAATGCTTTCACAGTGAGAGGCACTTCAGTGCCCGGAGCAAATTCCTGCTTCTGCAACTGCAAACTAGGCAAGAGAGAACAATCCACCACTCCAGTCTGGTGCCAGGCAATACAATGCATATTTCTCAAGAGTGTCACCTCAGCAAACAACACCAGTCATTGAAAAGCAGATTAAATATTTTTAAGTAAAAAACTTTGTGAAAAATGTTTCACAGAGAGAAATATCAGCTGAGAGAATGTGCAGCATTAAAAGTTCAACTACAAGAAACTTATATGTAATTTTATATAATCACCGCAATTTCATATACAGTAATAATAGCTAACTTACCAAATGGCCAGTTATATATCTAACTAGTCATTTGCATTTGCAGCAATTATGACTACAACATAATCATAGTAACTAGCCTTGCTATTGTCCCCGTTTAGCTGAAAAGCTGGGTCTATAGCTTTGTATTTTAAAATAATCTGTGTGGAAATCAGGACTTTATCTATCCATCTATCAATCTCGGTCCAGGGATCATGCCTTTCTTTTACAGCATCTGATACTGCTGTTCACACTAAGACAGGGTAAAGTGACTGACTTGAAATACTTTTGCTTGTCATGATGTACTGCAAGAAAAACCTGGAAAGGTTTTTTTTTAAAAAAAAAAATTAAGCTCTTTATATGTACTTGGAGGACTGCCATTCATGTATATTTGGGGAAACGCAGCAGTCCCCAAGAACAGAGCTTCATTGCAGATTCAGTTATACTACCTCTTGGTTATTAGAGACTATAAAACACAATGTCAGCATAAGCTCATAGGACACCACAGATTTGATTCAAATTCCACCAGAGTCAAGGGAAATGTTGCTGTAGGGCGTGAGGAAGCTTTGGGTCGGATTTTGTGACATTCACGCACCGTTTCGCAATGTGGGGGTCTTACTGGGAGTTAAAGAATGGTGCTCACCAACTCCAAACTCTGTTTCAGCATTGCAGCAAGGCCAACACATGGCGACAGGGCTGCTCGCTGCACTCCCGATCCCCTTGCTGTGGGAAACGCAGAGTATTGGAACCGCCCGGGAAGGACTCTGGCTATCTGTCTGAAATGCCTGCTATACCACAATGCCTTGTCAGGGCACTGGGAAATACGTGGTGTAAGTGACACAGCTGGCCCATATGTGCTGCATGTAGGGCTAATTGAAAATATGGCCTCATGTCTCACTTCTCATACGGTGTCAGTGCACCCCACAACCCCTTCAGCAAAGTTGGGTTTGCATTCAAAGAGAAGACCCTCATACAAACCTGGTATCAAATGCAGAATCAAGCCAACACCAATATTTGCATTATAGACACAATGCCTTTCTGAGTGAGGTGGTAGTGAGCAGACTTCCTTCAACTTTTCAAATATGATAGGATCTTGCCTTTGAAAAAGAAGAGCATGAGATGTGTTAAGTGGGAAGGACACTATTTATCTTCTTTTTTATATTTTTTTACCTTCCCCTTTACACATTTCTGTACTACTTGTTTTTTCGTTTCTTCCTTGACGACTCTTATCTCCAGAGTCCATATTAAGAGTTTATTTCAAAAAACGGAATTTAAAAGGCCATAAATATTGAGTTTTCTTTCCAGTTAAAAATACAGAGCAGCTGAACTTTACATTAAAGGGCCATCCAAAACGAGCCATTGATTTTTCTGCACTCAGAAAAAAAGGTGGTGAGACCATGGAAATACATGTAATATTGAAAGGAGTTTATTTTCCCTAGAATATTAAGCAACTTTTGAAACTGATGTTGCTTTTCTTAAAACTGCAGGAAACAGGTTAGTCAATTTTTCTGTTTTCATAATGTTCTGAGATTATGCTTCTTTAACTACTATAGCAGTTACGGTACTATAAAGTTCCACTAATTAATGCTTTAATATGACTAGATGTAAAGAATTATGGTGAGTGCAAATAATTGCGATATAGATGTTTTATCAATTATTTTCTTCTCCCTGTGTTTTTTCCCCCCTATTACTTGAATCTTTGGGTCCTTTGAGGCTCTCCTGTTGCATATATCTTTCATGGTAGTAAAGAGACTGCCCCAAAATATGACTTTGCACTTTTTCAAATATCTGGTGAGGTGACATCAGAAGATGCTACACTTCATGAAATGCTTTCCACGGGGACTGGGTTAGATCCACATTTTTTAGCTCTATTTGTATAAGCCTGGAGGAGAGTGTTTCAATCTTTTTAATACCAAGGCTTGGATGAGATAATGAAGGAAGGACAAAACACTCAATCTCCATGAACTGCCAAACACCCTGTGGGTGTGGGGTGATCCCACACAGCTCCCTTGAGCAGCGGCTCAGCTCCTGACCTGGAGACAGCTGCACCTTTGCACCTCTGTGCTCTCACCTCCCCGCCTGGGGCTGCAGGGAGGTTTAGGTTGGATATTAGGAAAAATTTCTTTACTGAAAGGGTTGTCAGGCGTTGGAACAGACTGCTGAGGGAAGTGGTTGAGTCACCAACCCTGGAGGTATTTAAAAGACATCTAGACACAGCACTTAGGGACGTGGTTTAGTGGTGGACCCGGTATCACTAGGCTAATGGTTGGACTCGATGATCTTAAAAGTCTTTTCCAACCTAAACAATTCTGTGATTCTGTAAAAAATGCCCTTCACTCCTCCCATCTGGGCTGGCAGGAATCAGTCCCCACACAAGTGCCTGCTCCTCAGCTGGTTAAAATACCAGTTAATGACAGCTCAGTTCTTTTGCAACACTAATTGCTTCCATGCCTGCCTTAAAATATGTCTAAATGGAGCCTAAATAAATCTGATGTCCTAATGTCCCAGTGCCTCTGTACTCTGGTATCATGAAACTTGAATAATGACAAAATGATGAATAGCTGAATGTTGCAATTCAAAATTTTATTACAAATAAATTTCGAAACAATACCCTAGTACAGTCCATTTTTTTTATACTGCCTGTTTTAACTTGGCTTTTAAATGGCTCTCACAAATCAGCAAAAAAATCCAATTTTACACAATTATCTTAAAGAGCTGACATATATTTTGAGCAGAAGTGAGGAAATTAATTATTAGTACATGCATATATTTGATTTAATTAGGTTTAAAAAACATACTTGGGTTACAGACCTTTAAAAATGTCTATTTGATTGTTTTTCCCTAATAGAAAATATCCTTCCAAAATGGATTGCAGTCATCTCTGGCACATAAGGAGAAAATGAGCACATTTGCAAGGCAGGTTGGAAGAAGGCTAAGGGAGATAAAAGATTTCTGAAGACTTGACAGAGCTTTAGTTTAGCAAGAGAACTGAGTTGATAGTTACTGAAGAGACATTTCAGTTATGACTAGAGAAGTATGTGGCACTCAGAAATCCTGAAAATCGCAGGTTTTTTTACAGGCATTATGCAATTACTGTCCTAAACCACATCATTCACTGCTAATGCATTATTTACTAGGTTGGTTGTAAAATCTGAAATCTCTTTTTGTATGGATTATATTTAAAACTTACAGACTTAATTAGGCTCTAACATCAGCGTCGCTTTGCTGGGGTTGAAGATGGAGTTTCACCCCCGTATAGGAAGTCTCTAAAGTCCACACATATAGAAAACCCTTTGTCAGAAGGGGGCTGGATGGCCTCAGCCTGCTCTGAAGTGCCTTCAGCTGGGTACTGCAAGGCCTGAAATCCATCTTTCTTGCCCCAGTAGGGTGACTGGCAGTGCTGGGTCTTGGGGTTGAGGCCACCCCCCTGTCACGGTGATTTGGGCACATCTCGAAAGACAAGAGGAGGAGAAGGCAGCAGAGCAGGCTGAAGGCATTCAGGTTGATCTGTGCTGGTGCTGCTGTAAGTGGGAATTTAATTATATCATTAGGTTTATAACATAATGGCAGTCGTCTTATTAAGGAAACTGCCCAGCTAAACGAAACTACAAAGGGTAGTACTGGCATAGCAATCCTGCCCATGTTGAGTGCTCCCAGGAGGCACCCAAGACCTCCCCAGTATGAATAAAGACACTTCTGGTAATTTTATGGGCTTCCTAGTCCTGGTGCTTACTGAAATGGTGGTGGTCTGGGCATCCTAGGCAGCAACTTTCTATTTTTGCTCCTAAAATAAGTGCTCTTGGTTTGCTTCATCAGTCCCAAAGCAAAAATGATGAGCTTCTCTATCTGCATGTTTGTTGGATGTGTTGTTTCCCCAATAAAGACATAAAAATATTTCTATAATAAATATTTATACATTTAAAATTTATAAATATTTTAAAATTAATAATGTATGGATTTATACATTAAATACATATGTCTACAGGTTTAGATTTTTTTTCATGTTGCCTCCCTCTCAAGAGAATAGATATTGAGGATTTTTCTAATATCTAATGAAGTATGTATACCTGACAGGCTGCATCTCTCACTGTATCACAACTTTTGAAGACCATGTAGTGATTCAGGCACCACAGAAATGCAAGACTTATGAGGTTGGGCAAAAGCTGGCAACATGCAAGCAATGATGCCATTTTTTTCTAATTTTGGCTGAGATTTCTCCTCAGCAAGTTGTCTTTTTTTTTTTCCCAAAGCTTTTAATTTACAATATTTTCAAGTCTAATTACTTTAGATTGTGACCTGTCATATCAAGAATTTATTTACATATGAAGCAGACAGTAATGCATCTGCTTAAGAGTAAGAACCCATCACTGTTTCTTCAAAGAAAAAAAGCACCTTAAATTTCTCCCTGAAAATTTGCACATAGGTCACAGCTCAAAGGCTGTCAGGCTCAGAGCACGTTTTTACATATTTTAGATTATTATGTGAGTCATAAAAGAGATTAGAGTATTCTGAAACAGGGCAAACCCCCTTTTTGCAAATCACTGCAGCAGCTGCGTACCCTATGATGAAATCGAAGTGGAAATCCAACAGTCTTCACCAACAGAAACAAAACAAACCCCTTTGGGAGCGTGATGTGCCTGGAAACCAGGGGCAGAGCAGGCAATTAAGAGCCCAGGGAAAAGCTCCTCAGGCCTCAGCACAGGAAATCTCTGTGCCTCCCTTGATCCCTGAGGTGGCTGGGAAGCCCAGGAAAACACTGAGGGTCAGATTGCTCATCGCTGATGTGGGCAGGCACATACTCACACACATAATGCAGTGACTGTTATCATCAGCCACTTGGCACCTGGCAATAATCCGGGGAGATCTTGGAGAAGCCTTGCAATACTTAAAGAGAACCTTTAAGAAAGATGGAGACAATCTTTTCAGCAGAGCTTGTTATGACACAACAAGGCGTAATGGTTTTAAACTAAAAGAGGGTAGATTTAGACCAGATATAAGGAAGAAGTATTTTACAATGAGGGTGGTGAAACACTGGAACAGGTTACCCAGAGACGTGGTGGCAGCCACTTTCCTGGAGACATTCAAGGTCAGGCTTGACGGAACTCTGAGCAACTGACTTAGTTAAAGATGTCCCTGCTCACTGCAGAGGGGTTGGACTAGATGACATTTATAGGTCCCTTCCATTCCAAAACATCCTACGATTCTATGAGTTAAACCACAGCTCATACTTCTTCCCTTCATTTATTGTAAGCAGCCTGTCACTAAGTTGCAAGAGTGTATGGCTGGAAGGATATCTCAGACTTCACTTTCCAACAGGTACACTGAGTCACGGTAAAGTGAACAATTTTCTATGGCCAAAGAATGAGTCAAAGAAAGGCTCAGGAAAAGTTTGCAGAGTAGTGAATATGCAGGCCTTCAAATAGCAACAGGTGATATTCTTTTGTGATACCAATGGCCAGTAATACAGAGCATGGAGTCAGCATTTCAGCTGGCACATATGAATTTAAACATGTGTCTTCTCTCATGGTTATGACTGTAATCCCAAAGATGTGACCGCACCACCTTTCATTGGTTTCACTGGTAGTCAGACATGTATGTTGTTTAGCAAAGCCAGGCCTTAGCATCTTGTTGCTTCATTTTTGCAAACCAGGGCTCTTTCCTGGGCTTGTTTTTGGGACTACTGCACATTCACAGCTGCTGGGTGGGCTGTTACTAGCTGGTAGGGTGGGAGTCATAGATCAGCTGGATTTGTTGACTCCCCATCACCACCAGCAGGATTTGAAATGTCTCGCTCTGAAAAATACGACAGATTTCAATAAGAATACACTTTTATGTGGTGAGACAAGCAACAGAGAGGCAGTGGGGAAATCCCACCGCTCCTTCAGAGGGAGGCTGCAGACATCAAGAGCACTTTTAGGCAGTCAAGGCAGACTCTAATGCATTGTGCCACAACTGGGTTGGCGTTGTCATTACTCTTTTATGTGGCATCCTCCTTGCCCACACGCTGTCGGTGGCTTGTTGGGTTACGCTGCAGCAGCTGCTTGCTTACTCGCTCATGCGGGATCTGGCTTGGGGCAGAGATGAACCCCTTTGCGTGGGGCACAGTCTCTACGTGGGAGATGCTCTGCTCTCCCCCTGCTTGTAAAAGCAAACTTCGACCAAGTTTGAGAAAGGCTTGAAGCAGTTCAGCAAACCTGCAGCTGTGTCTGAGAGCCTGGGGCTGTGCACCGAGCAACCGAATAGCACACATTAACAAGGGCAACTGAATTCAAAAAAGGGCTTAGGATGGTATTCAAATATCCAGCATAGCTAATAAAAATCTGATATTTGTATCTAATACTACATTTATAAAGTCTTTTTCTGACTCTGAAAAATCTTTCTGACTCTGGAAGTTCTTTCTGATGACAAACAATGAGAAATGCACAGCACTCCCTTCCTCGGTGCCAAATCAAGCTTCAGTTGGGGGAATTTCGACTTGGATGTCACTGAGATGTTTTTACAGTTCCTTCAAACACACACAATGTTAGAGGGCTAATGCACTCACAGAGACCAGAACCACACACAGATCTTACACGTGTCCTTGCGAGGATGTGCTGCAGCCTTCCTCTCAGGGCTGCGGTTCCCATTTTTAAACATACATCTCCACCACATGCTCTTTTTAAGCAAGTATTTCTTAAACTCCTGCTGGAGGTTAGATCAAAAGTGCTGCAAAATAATTAAAAATGTCATGTAGTGGTTTTAAAATTGTATGATGTTGCCAGAGGAATGGCTGCATGATTAGACAGCAACTTCCTTCATGTAAAAGTAAAAATTATCAAGGATTACTCACGCTGAGTAGAATGGAACCCTTGAAATTTGTGAGATCGTCTCCTGCATATAAAGATTGCCAGCAAGGTCAGACCATTCATGTACCTGCATGATGGGGACATAGGAATCCTCCTGAGGACTCCTGTCGTCCTCAAACAGGCAACCAATTCCTTCTCCTGCCCCAGGGGTAAGTCTAAAAATCAGAAGACTGGATAATCTCTGACTGTATCTACTGATGCGACAGAGAAGCTGTAGAGACAGGAGGAAAAGAAATTATACAAAGACAAGGTACAAGATATAAACTGCAAAGACATTATGGAAATAATAAATCCCACTAAGCATAGAGTTGGGAGGAAAAAACAAAAGGATATGTAAACTCTTAGAGAAAGACAATGAGAGGAGGACTTGCAGTGCTGGATGGAAGGCAAGAAACTGGGCTAGCGGAGGACAATACACTCTGAAGAAAGAAGGAAAAAAACATGAGGCAGCAGGAGACGGGTAAAAAGAAAAATAGAAAAAAAAAGAGGAAAAATATGGAAAAACTGCAATGACAGTTCTCTGCTACTCAAAGGATGCCTCCATGGCTCCTCAGTGAATGCAACTACTTTCTGAGTGCATGCTAGACTTAATTTGCCATGAATGATAGATTTCAGAAGAACTTTAGATTTCAATATGTCCTGTGAAATGTTCCCTGCTCAGCTGGGAAAATGGCAGGAAATCATTGTGAACAACAGTGAGTGTTATTTTGAGGGAGACATAATGGCTTGTTTGGTTTGACATCCAAAACAGATATAACTGCGACAAAAGCATTTAAATGCTAATCTGTCATTTACAGCGGGTAAACAAAAACTAATGCGCATAAAATCTGTGGTGCTTGTGAGCGAGTGCTCTAGAAGCCTGAAATACTGCTTAATTTAAAGAAGACAGGCATCTCTTTGCAGGCAGAATTTACACCCGCAATATATGAATGTCGAGAACAAAATTTAGGCACTCAAACCTCTGTTTCTTGCTGGTTGATTTGGATCATACAGTTAGGGTCACAGAAAGGAGTGATTTTGCATTTGCACTGTATTTCTCAGAGATGGAAATATGCAGGCAAACATTCTCCTGAAGCAGTTAACATGTGCACAGTCCTATCAAAATGTACCCCACATACAACCAAACTGGATACATTTATTGTAATATGTGATTAACAAATCTATCCAAATATATAAGAATATACCCCAATACATCCTAATAAATCTATCCTAAATTCATGACACTCTTCTGCCTTTTGTATATCCTCAAGCCCACAAAGCAATCGTAAGTCTAATCAAGAGCCAAGGAGGTAAAAGGTGGCTCTGGATGCGTCTGCGAGAAATGTGTTTCCCTGATCACACGCCAGCCTGTTTCCTAAGACACTTTCTTGAGCAACTGGGCAAAGCTTGGAGAACATTGCTAAAACCACAATGCCTGCCAGCAGCCTCGCAAGTGCCATACAGAACCAGAGGTCACCAGGAATGATGCTACTGTGACATGGCTCACGCCACGACAGTGATGGAAAGAAAGGGTGGCTTTCTTCCCACTCATGGATGAGCCTCCTTAGGTCAGCCTCCAACCACACCGCAGAGCAGCAGGTCTAGGTCCTCAGACATCATCTTTCTATAAATAAAAGGGATGGACCTGAGATTTATGTTAGTATCACAGGTTTCACCTCTGTTGCAAGGAGGTCTCTATGAATTTATAGTTTCATTAAAGCCTGTTAAAATAAGAGGAGAACAGAGAGGGAAGAGTAATTTATTGCAATGTATCAAAAAATATCTTGAAGTCCTTACTCAGAGAAGACTTCCATTAACTTCTATCAGGGCTGCCATGCTATATGGATACACAGGCAAAGAGGGAAAAAACTCAGATTGTGTTGTGCACAAATGGAGCTTGAGAAGGAGATAAGCAACTTAAGATTCACCTAGTACTTTAAAACTTATTTTAAAACTGTATTAGTCTCACTACCCTTCCTCCTTCCTCCTGTAAAGTTTCTTAATTATTCTGTTCTGCCCAAGTTTGTGACTAGCTTCATTGTACTTGTTTGCTTCTTTTTTATATACTTTTCTTTCAATCATGCCTGCTTGTACGTGCAAGTCTTCAATAAACACAGACAAATGATAAAAGTCTCTACACTGGACAAAATGTGGTCATATAACTAGTCTCAGGCAAGCAGACAAAATTACAGGAACAGAAAGAAATTCAGTTGCCTGCTTCTTCTCCTTGTAACAAGGTGTGACTTATCTGCTTACTACCTGCTCACGTGGCTTCTGTCACGCAAGCCTCTGAGCTCCTGATAACTGCTGAGTAACCTGCACAGAAAACATGCCTTTAGAGAAATAGAAAAATATTTTAATTTCCTGTTGAGGAGTGGCTGCCAACACACACACAAAACCCCCAAACTACTGCAGTTAATAGGACATTCTGTAATCACCTACCTGGACCTCACCCTGACATGATTAGACTATTTATGGCAGAACTGGTTTTAGTCCTAGGCACTCACTTAACTTTCCTTTGTCTTCTCCCCTTACACACTCTTCTATAACACAGGGGAAAAGCTACATGTCCACACTGTATGAAGAACTGCACTTTCTTGTGATCTTAATATGTCCTGTTTTATAAACGTGCTATATAGCCCTGGAGTATAAATGTGAAACTTCTGTTGAGCTGGCAACTTTGCCAAACCCCTCAGATGGAAGGTCATTTGCTCTATGACACACGGGAGGAGCTGGTTCATGGGAGGTCTCCTTCTAAACATCATTTGTCCAGTGCTTCCTGTTTGTTCTGCAACTGCAAACAGTGAAGAAGCAAAAGTTATGCCTTTCCTGCACAGAGCCTACACCAAAATGCACATTAAAACCGTCTTCCTAGAAATCTTAGATCATAGTTGACAAGTTCAGAATCAAATCAACCTCTACTTATCTTGAGACACTTATCCAATATAATCATTCATTTGACAATCTTCAAAATTCAATGTTCTTTGTGATATTCTGCTAGACTTTATGTTACACATTTGAAAGCACTGATAGGATAAAAATCTGCATAAATTTTCTTCTCCAAGAAAGTTTCTGCAGATTTTTTTTCTTCTCCAAGAAATTTTCCAGCTGAATTTCAAGTGCAGCATTTCAAAGAATTCTGGAACTGTCTTAAAACTATTTTTTAGGATAAAGAAGCCAAGACAGTGTTCAATATTATGAGAGTCTGTGGGATTACTGTATTTCTTCAAAATGTTTAATTATGCCTGTGTGGGTTTTGACATTGCTCTTTCAACTGACAAACATAATCTCATAGTGTGCCTAAGCCTCTCCACATAGATCTTACAAGCTTTACTCCGTTGTCAATATCCTGCCTTGGGTTTCATGACCTGGGTTCAATGAATACTTCAGGACATCCAGCACATGGCATCAGACATCTTGATGACAGCAAACCTTGCACACTGCTGTTTAATGACCTCTTGTATTATTTTGGTCTGTTGACTTTCTAAACCCATCAAAGCAGATTACAGCCACTTACAGTGTTCATGTCTTCTGAGTCCTCTGCTCAGCTTAATTCAGCAAGGAAATCACCTTATCTGTCAGATATTCACTGTACCCCAAAATCTCTCTGAAATACATGATAATCCTTCAGTTGAACTAAGAAAGGACCGCTTTTCAAAGATAAGTACACAATCTGTTTTAAAGGTCTTTTTCATTCTGATACACATGAAGGACCAGATTTTACTTGTTGCTTATTTTTTTCTGTGATCAGGTTACTGATGTCAATGATGTAAAGTATGAGTGCAGACAGCAGGCTATCACTTGTGGTTGTATAGTTCTTGTTTAAAGTCCCATATTTGTAAAATTACTCCAAAGCAATACAATATAATAATGTATAGAAACTAAGCCTGGGCAACACAGGTACAAATGTTTCTCAGGCATAATTCTTGATAGTTTTGCATATTTATATCTGGGATAAAATTGGCTGTGGTGAATACAATTGTGCTTGTCTTGCTTCAGACGGCCACTTCTTTTTCAACTGGAAGGAGATTAAAACAGGATTTGTTGAGAGCAGTTGTTGTGTCCCTATCCTCGGTTGTGGCTTCTTCTCAGGTGAAGAAAAAGTAATAGGAATAAACCCATATGTTAAGGTGGTAACAAAGTCAATGCTCTACCACTGCCGAGTAATATTTCAGAATATGTGATCAGGATTGAATGGGACCAGGAGAAAATACAAGAAATTATTTTTTAAATGCTTTTTCTTGGAAGTATCTCTGCTCTGGATGTCTAATTCATACTTGTGAAGAGAAAATGAAGCTAAAGAAAATGAAAAATTCTTTAAGTAGCAGCTGATATTCTGCATTAAACAAAGAGGTTAACATGAGCAGTATATTCAGTTGTTTTGTTTTCTCCTCAAAGAAAGATGACATGCTGCATTATGCAGGAAAATTTACTGCCAGCCCACTAAAATTAGATAGTTCACATTTATGCTTTAAGTCATTATCCTGGGAACGGTGTGGGAGTTTAAACCTATAATCTCTGCATACACAGGGAAAGGATGAGGACTATTCCGAATAAATACGACAGCCTCTGAAATTCAGGTCTTAGCATTTGTCTCATTTTTCAATGAACTTAAAGCATAGGTGCTGGAAAGCAAAAGTGGAGGGGAGAGGAAGGACAAGCAAGCAGGCGTACCATATGGGTATTTAATGTATCTGCCTGCCTGCTGTTTAACCACTCCAGAGTCTTGTAATAGTATTAGCTGACACAGACGTGTGACCGCGCTTATCAGACGTCAGTGATGGGCTAAGAGACACGCTGTGGTGGTAAGCCCCGGCACTTCAGTTTATGTTGCAGGCTGCAGCTCGGAGCGGGAGCTGATTTAGCTCCTGCTAGTCATACTTTCAGGCAGCCAGCTACTTACCAGATAACAAAGCACTGCCAGGTGTAACAACTCTTGATAGGTTTTCTGATTTGCCTGAACTTCTGTTGACAACTTCAGCTTCACTGTGTTGATAATTTTTTTTAAAAGCAAGTCCAGAGCCTTTGCAGTCTACCACCTGCAGACTGTATGGAGTGGGGGGAGGCAACAGCAGCTCTCAGTAAACGACACCAGTTCTCAGTAAATTAGTTGTGTGGATTTGTCAGACAATGACAATTTTCAGTTCTAGTCCTCAGATCTGTGTTTCCAGGGCAGCTTTGCATATTGCAGCGTATTGCATACTATCTCTCCTTCCTACAACAGGCTGTAAATTGAGAGAGGCAGGAAGTAAATACCTAATCCAAACCTAACGTCAGTGCTATTTTGTTTGGATCCTACCTCACTGCAGTCAGCTGCACCATGTCTTTCCAGAAACAAGCTCCCAGAGCGAGCTCATGTTATTAAAACGGGTGCAAAGCAGTATTAAAATGCAATGGAAAATATTGCCATTTCTTTCAGATGCCTATAACCCATCAACCTGAAAAATTAAAACACTTTCTCACTTACCTGATATGTCTGTCTATCTGTAAACCTAACATCCTGTGTTCCACATCTACCATAAGCGTGCTGGTTAGGACAGTGATACAAATCTATGATGATGAAGATACCCCTTGGACAGCTTTAAAAGCAACTCATGAGCCTATCTAGAACTGCCTGCTCTTGTCATTTGCTCAGATTTCTGTGCCAAGTTCTTAAGAGTGTTTAACGGATGTAAAAAAAGTTTTCAGAAATTCCTGAAAGGCTGGATCACATCTTACAAAAGGGAAAGCAGCTATTATCCCAGAAAGCATATAAACTGAAACCATTAATCTAAAAGCCAGAATACAGCAAGACTCCATTATGAGGCAAATTTTTGATTAGTAGAGCCCTAGTGTTTCCATATTCTGTTATTTCTCCATTACTCTTCAATCAACATAAAGCCAGAGTAGATCAGATGTAGTAGTGCCATTGCTTCTCCTTGAAAGCATTAACTAAGAGGGTAAGACAACAATGGTGTATCATTTCTGTACACATCTACAGTCACGTATGTTCATGTTTGTGCATGGGTAAATACGTATATATATATGCTCATGACAATGGCTTTTCAGTAAAATCAGGAAGGCAAGCCCTGCAGGACTAATTAGTTTTCATTGCACAAAACCTTGGCAAAAAGTCCTCACTTCCTCCCATTTAATGGTTTGGACTTGAATTGACTTCATTTCTGTCCAAGTCAAAATCTAGCTGAACTGTTTCCAGCCACAGTAGGAATGTTCACAATGAAGAGTGTTCCTCTGATTCAGTGATTTGGTGCCTTGGACTCATCAGTTCGCAAAATGTAGTTATTTGTAAGTTTTGTCCGGAATTAGAAAAAGATACAATTTCTAGGATTCTTCTGCTGTCAGATCAATTGTCCCTCTTTCCTTCTGTCACATGTCCTTTCATCTCTGTCCATCATTCTGACATTTCCCTTGGCACAGTATGGTTTGTTTTTTGTCTCGGGTTAGATGTGAAGCAGACCAAGGTTTCCTAGTTGGAGTAGAACCATTTCTTCCATGTGCCTTATACTGTCACTGCCATATGCAGCACGTGTTAAGTCCTGAAAATACATCTGATCTGAACTATCTCATAGCTAACAAAAGAAAGTTATAGCAGCATTTTTCACTTGAGAAAAATATAGAAGACTGTCTGTCCCTATGCTGCTCAACAGAAACAGTAATAGAAAAGCTTATGCAGACTAGCCAATTATTCTCACAGCAGAAGACATATTTAGAGACTCTGAATTAAAAATGAGCACATATGCTTTTACTCCTGGAAGCGTGATATCCACAGTATTGGCAGTTTGGGACTCAGTGTAACAGATTCTTAAGCAGTTTCCACCCTTCTGGAGTACCAGATTAATTCTCCACAGATGAATATGATGTAAATATGAAACACTTGGCTCCAGCTCGAAGCAGTCAGGAGTGATTTGCTGACTATCCCACCAGCATTTCAGCAGGCTCTGAGCTACCTTATTATTCCTGTCAGCAAACCCTCAGATGGCCAATGCCAAAAGCTTCTGCTCCTTTCCCAACAATGCGGCAACTGCTAGTGAGATACTCAGACAAAACAAAACTAACCCTGAAAAATCAATTAAATACAGCAATTTAATTTCAAATTCTGCATCACTGAATCAAAGTCAACCACCTGAGGGGATTGAGGACTTGGCTGTACTCTTGAAGTACTTAAAGCGCCGCATCAACTCTGACAAGGAGCTTTGAGAACAGCTGTAATCAGCAACAACACTGTGCAGGTGTGCTGCTTACGTGGTAGATGTTGGATGTACCTTTTGAGTAGTAAATGATGAGAAAAAAAATGTATTTTCTTCATTTCTTTTGCCAGTCCATGCTTTGATCTACAAAAATGCCACCCTACTAGCTACTTCTGGGTACAGAAGCTTTATTTCCTAAATTGATCACACAGCATAAAGCTTGGATATTACACTACTGATAAAAAATGAACACTCCAAAAATCGCCAGACTATAATGTCACCAGTCTTACCAGAGATCATTCATATATATGAAGATGCATTTCAGCATTTTTTTTCCTTAGGTACAACATGTACATTTCCAAATTGTCACAATGTCTTTGATTCTGTCCTGATTTTCCCAATAAATAAAATAAAGGCAGATGAATTACAAAATCTATTGCACCTATATTAAAATATCAACAGAGCAAAGTCTGACCTGAGTGAGATTTTGAGGATTTAGAAAACAGGTGGTTTGCTGGTTGCTTATTTTATGGAAGGTGGATCGTGAAACAAAACAGTTCTGTCTCTCATCTCTGGTTTACCAAACCAATCATTGTACTCAAATGCTGAATGTTAAGAAGTAATTTATAGCTGGGTACATATTTAAGTTTAGACCAAATAATATGTATAAAATACAATCCGCCAGTAACACAATGTGATGACAAGGACAAGGTATTCCCAATTTATTCTTTAGAGAATGTGATTATGAATTTTAATATTAACTATCCTATTTTGAAGGAAACTGACTATGGCAGTCTCTAAGAAGTGGTACATTGTATGCGTGTCACCAAATTTATTGCTTTGTTTAATGCAAAGGAGCAGATCCCGGGAAGGAGAATGCCTTTGTGTGACTTGCTGCAAACCTTTTCTTCAGAAGCTAAGGATAGTTTAAAATTAAAAAAACCCAAACAAACCCAAGGCATAAACATTTCTTTTGCTGTCTTTCAATATTGTGCTAAGTTTCTATGGAGCACACTTTGCTGCTGCGCACTTAAGTAGGACATGATAGCCTATTAGATGATGGATATTCATGGAGATAAATTTAATTCCCATTCATTTCAGAAGGAATTGAATAAGCTGTTTGCAAAGAATCCTCAAAAGCTTTGTGCCAAATCCAGCTCTTTCCTGTCAGTATTTTGGAAAAGCTGGAGCTTCCATCCAAACAGAAGAGGACAGGAGAAGCCATGCAGACAGGTGACCTTCCTGCCTCACAAGAGGTCTCTTGAAATAATATGGTGAATATGGAGCGGGACACCAAAACCTGTTTTGTCTTCCCTTTCTCCTACCTCTGGTGAAGTCAGGGATGCCGCTGTTAAGCTTTCGAGGCCTGCATTTGGTGGTGCAGCACTGGAAGGTAACTTGGTAAGTGCTTACCCATGCAATGCGGGTGGTCTGCCTGAGGTCCATACTGCTGAGCCAAGGTGCCTATCCTGAGCCTTGAGGCCTTTCTGCAGTCAGTGGAGAAGGATAATTTAGCCTGGAAAAGAGAGGGCTCCAGGGAGACCTTATAGTGCTCCTCCAGTACCTGAAGGGGGCCTACAAGAAGGCTGAAGAGGGACTTTTTACAAGGGCCTGTAGTGATAGGACGAGTGGTAACAGGTGGAAGCTGGAAGAGCGTAGGTCTAAACTAGATACAAAGAAGAAATTCTTCACCCTGAGGGTGGTGAGGCACTGGAACAGGTTTCCCAGGGAGGCTGTGGGTGCTTCATCCCTGGAAGTGTTTAAGGCCAGGTTGGATGGAGCCTTGAGCCACCTGATCTAGTGGGAGATATCCCTGCCCATAGCAGGGGCACTGCAACTAGATGACCTTTGAGGTGCCTTCCAACCCAAATCATTCTATGATTCTATGACATGTTGCCAAAGGTTGCTCTCAGTCCTGCCCAGCTCCTGTTTTCCCTGACTATGGGATATAGATGGAGACAACCAGAATCCTAACTCTGGAACCTCTGTTTGGATGCTGAAGGCAGAGGGGATGAATCCTTAGCAATCCTGAAGTGGGACTGGCTCTGAAGAGCCAGTTCAACTCCAAGTAGCAGGACTCTAAATGGCATAAAGTAGGGCTGAATTCAATCTTAGGCTGCTACAGATTTTGTATTTAGCAATGTTGTGGAGTAATCCAATGTTGTGGAGTAATCCAACATTTTCTAAAATGCATGGAATGCCTCAAAATTAAAGCTCAGTACCTAAATGATTTAGGCACCTAAGTAAAATTCAATTAAGGTAAACCAGTTCAGGGCAAGTTTAGATGGTTCACCTCTTCTCCATTCTTTATACTGTTTTACAAGTGAAAAAACAAGCCTTGGAAGAAACACATCTTCCACAGACTGGTATTTCAGCAGCAACTGAAAAAAGCTCAGCTACCAAGTAGTTAAGGGAAAATATGACAAAGTGGGGCACCTTGGGATTTATGTCGAAAACATTTCTGAAGGAACTGCTTATGTTTTCTCTTCCTCTCCGTAAGATAAGTGCTGGAAACTGCTGACAAGGATTATATCTGAATATATACATATATATACATACAAGCACAAATATATATATTTTGTAGAAAAAGACAGATCTCCTGGCTTGAAAGCTGGGCCCAAAGGGAGCACATGGATTGTGTCAGGGCAGGGCTGTGACTCCTCTCCTGGGCTGGGGCTCTGGAGGCCACCGGTGAGATGTGTTTTTGGGTGATGCTGGTCAGGTCACCCACCCCAGCATCTACAGAACCAAGGCCATGTTACTGCTCTGCTTCAGGGCACGCTACAGGAAACCTCTCTTGCCTTCTACAGCTCTTCTGTCCCCTGAAATTATATATAAGATCTCATTGAGGGTTCTTCTGGCTTTATACAATGTTTCTAGGCATTGCGAGGTTGTAAAATATTGGTCAATGGGATTATTCCCTACCACACGACCTGCCGACACTTGAAACGTTCTTTTGATTCCTCTTTTATTTGCACAAGTTTCTAAAGAGACAGACGTCGTATCATTTTCCCTCACACAGATCACCTTATTTCCTATTGTTAGAGAAACCAAACCACCACATAGTGTCAAATGACATTTCTTAAATGCTGTAAGATACAGAATAAAACTGTTCTTTTAGGTTTTAGATTGATACCTTGACTTCTGTTTCATTTCATTGCACTAAAATACTTAAGTCTACTGAGTAATAAATATTCCCTTCCTAACCCTTTTAAAAATCTCTCCACGGGGACTAAAATTTGCTCTGAAGACATTTGATTCTAAAGGACAAACAACTGAGAGATTATTTTTCTTTAGCAGATTTCCTAATCAAATACTGTCTTTGCTTCACTAGCTGAGTATATAATGAAGTCCTTTAACAACTGCCATATTTCAGTATCTCTAGATTCCTGTAATGGAATTTTTATGAAATCAGTGGCAAGAAAGAAAACTTGAAAGGCAAGACTTCATACACAAAAACTACAAGCTCCACTAATGGTATTTCAATTGTTGCCATATTTCTACTTGCAGGATTTATTCTATTCTAAATCCAGTTTAAAAAGATATACAAATTTTATTGATGAAATAATTGTGAAAAATGAGGGGTACACCTCCTGATACAGGGAGTGAGGGAGGAAATTACTGGACTGTAATATTCTGTCTAGTCTTGAACTTGTTCTCTATGCTTGTCAACTTTTATCTATGTGTCTGAGAAACTGCAGGAGCAAAAGCAAAGGGGTAACTGCCTTCCAAATGAATGTTGGTTTTTACCTAACCCCTAATGAAATCAGCATCCATAGGACAGAAGGAGCACTGATGCACAGTATGACAAGACAGGCTTCCACATCAGCCTTGCCTGAAAGCAGACCTGATATAAGACACTCCCCAACATGTGCTTGCTCAATATTTGCTTTCCACAAGGGCTGTTATGATTAATGAGGGCTCTTTTCTTTGCTATTTGTCAATAATTCACAGTAGTATTCTAAAGAAAAAAACCACATTCTCTTTTATTTCTCAATGCAAACATTTTATGACCCTGAGAAAACCTAGTAGCTAAATGCTTTCAAGCCACAAAAAAAAAAAAGTAAGAAACCAACCCTGGAAACAGACTCAACAGATCAAAACCTGGCTTTACCAAAGAAAAGCAATAGTATCTTGTGTGGATCCAACGATGCAGCAGAGATGCTATCCAGCTGTTGAGGAGGAGTGCAGCATCGTTTTCCATGTTGTTGGAAATGGGCCCCAGCTGCGCTTTGTCACTGGCCTCGTAACAAGGGGAGCTGCTGTGATTCGGCAGAGACGGGGCAGCATGTTTTTCTTGACCCTTGGGTGTCTTTTTATAACTAAATTTGTGCTGCTTAGCTTCACCTCTGCGCTGCGGAGGACAACTGCTTCCCCTTCTGCTCGCAGAGTGACACAAAGCCCCTGCAGCCACACCTTGTTTGATCAGCTGTTTGGGGACGAACAGCACAAGGACACCGATCGACTAAATAAACTCAAGCAACAGAAATAGCACCATTAACCAGAAACAAGCAAACAAACACAAACTCAGCTCAGGGGCCATTTGACCTTCAAATACTCAAAATGTGCTCAGCAATGTCCTCTCGCTCAGCAACCTCGTAGCACGCTGCAGCTGAGGTATGTGAAAACGAGGATGCGCTTTCCCAGAAGAACATAGGTGAAACGCCATGTCAGGGCAGAGAAACACATCTGGAATCACCTGGTGCCAGGGAAAGAATATAAAAGGGAAGAGCTCAAGGGGAGGTTTTCCTTGGTATGTACTCCCAAACGCAGCAACCTGTGGCTGAGGACTTCCACATCTGGAGATTCAACCCGTCTGACTATAACAGCAGTCGAGGGATCTTTCTTTGTGCTTATGATCTGTTTTCCTTGTTTGGACATGAGTTCCAGTTTCTGAATTAGCTATTTTACCACACCAGCTTGTAGGATTCTATTTTTTTAGTACGTGCTAATATAATTGCAACAGTTTTGGTTTATTTTTTTTCCGCACCATATTTGCTCTTTTAAAGTTGATTCCAGCAAATTCCCTCAGCACTGTGGAATCTTTTAGTGTGAAATTATGTACTTCCATAATGGGTCCTTTTTATTTTTTAAATGATGATAAATTTCCAAACAATGTGCTCATTTTCTGTGGTTATATGGTTATATTTTATATGGTTCTATGGTTATATTTTGAAACACATATTTATGGGGTCTGAACGTCTGCTTTATTTATCATACTTTACCATGTTTTTTTTGCCTTTGCAACCTCTTTGGTCTCCTTCAGCTTTTCACAATCCCTGTTCTCACCCAGACGAAACAGCAGGTAGTATAGCTGTAGGATTTCATTCTTTCTGTTTATATATGGGATTCTGTGTTCCTGCTGATAGTGTGAACTCTTCACTTCTAATGCACAGGAGCTTTCCTCTAGTGGTGGGACTTACTCTGACAGTCACACATACTTTGTAGCTTGACATTAGAGGCTGGTGGGTTTCCTCCTATCAACGCTCTGAAACACTTACTTGCCTAGTATCCTCAAATAAACCTAGGCATTTCACTCCATTTGCCTTATGTTTTTAGTGTTACATGATTTACATAGTGCCTTAATATATATTGATCTATCAATTTTTACATATCTGGCTTAATTAGGACTTTACCAGCACTGTTTTTTATTGATCTTTGCCCTATTTTAATTAAGGAGAGAGCTTTTTTCCACTTTCTCTCTAATGGGTGATCACACTGATTTTGTGTGTTTCATCACCTGCCATATCCTCTCTGCTTTTTGCTTGAAAGAGGTTTCTATAAAGTCTTCCGTTCACTTGTTTGTGATACAGAGAAATCACGAAAGGCAATGTTAGGTGAAAACATTATCCAAGCTTACCTACTGCATCAATTCTGGTTTTCAAATACCTACCTAAGCCTTTTTCTGACCCATGCAACAGCGAGAAATTGGAAGAAGGTGAAGAGTAAATTAAGGAAACTTCATTCATAGAAGATTTACACATACTGCCTAAGAAACCGTCAGACACTGTTCACCCTCCAGAAGCCCATCTGCACGCTCTAACAGCACTGACCATTGCAACCACATCCCTGCTCAACTCCATTTGCTGCACCCACGCGATTCTCACCCCTTGTGCTCATCACCCAGTGATCCTGCGAGCTCTCTGAGATCAGCGTGGTGTACACGGTGATTCTCTACTGGCTCCTGCAGCACTACTGTAATTAAGATTGATTGTGACCAAGAGTCACAGTGGAAAGGAAATAAATGTCCCATCCAGATAGCAGATGCAGCATAGATCTGTTGTTTACTGTTCCAAATGTCAAAATTTTTGTCTTGACTCAATATGCCATAGACATAGCCCTTCCCTTGCCCAACTGCAGCAAACTTTGTTTCTTCTTTTTTACAAGATTAAACAAGAAGTTTGGAAAAGAAAGATAGAACTTCGTGGTGAAATCAAGTATCACTGAGCATGCTGGTCTGTCCACAATGCACAGTGACACCGAGACTGCTAGTGTGGCCCTGCATCCAAGTTAATAACCCTTGCACCTCACCAAGGTGAATATGGAGGTAATACCAAAGGGTAATGCAGCAATCCAGCTGCCAGTCCTGGGCTAGACCATCTGGAATTAGCTTAGGAATTTTTGCCCTGTAACCCATTTCAGAATCTGGAGAAAGCTGACCGCACTGATACAGCTTGTCCAAAGTGTAGTGGAAGAGTAGGCAGGTTGCAGCATCTCAGAGGAGATGCTTCACATCTGTTTACCGAACAAAAGATATTTTCAAGCCAAAAGACCAGGATAGAATTAAGAATCAATTATTATAGTTAAGTATCTAAAGCAAAATCTGCATGTATCTGAAGATATTCTTACTCTTTCATGTCTGATTTTAGCTTTTCTTTTTGTTTACCCCCCAAAGTCTTTTCTATTGACTTTAAATTAAATATTGATCCACTTTTCAAGCTACACTGTAGAAATCTGATCAAAGGCAAATGGTTACTATGATAAGTAGCAGTTAAATTCTCTAAGTATAGCGTAATCTATAAATATTTTAAATAATAGCACTGAACTAAACATGTCAAAGGAATCTGGGATCAACTGATATGTACACCATTACACAGATACACACAAAATATATTGGCTAAAATAGCTTATTTCCCATTAAAAAGAACAGAACCCAGACATCTGAGTCCCTTAGACTTGTAAACATTATTAAATGAGAACATTATTTGATTAGTAATGGTAAGGGAGGATAAACTCTACCTGCCTTAAGTCTAAAATACGTAAAACCAGATTTCCACAGAAATAAAAGATGGTCCAGATGTAGCAGGCTGTGCAGGACATGAAGGATTCAGCTTCCTGCTTTGTCACGAACTTTCTGTGTGACCTTGAAGTAGCTGCAGTGTACCTCAGGTCCATATTTGTACAACAGGGTTTCTCTGCTCTGTCAAACGACAGTAAATCTCAAATCACTCAATATTATAAGGCACTGAGTACTAAAACAACAACATTAGGGACAGATGAGAGCATGCATCTACTTGTCTGCATTTAATTTGTAAGCAAGGCTCATTAACTTTACTCCCTAAATACTATAAAATGTTCATGCTTTCTTTAATAGATGTGGTTTTACCCTAGAGGTGAGCTTGTGAGACTAAATCTTTATTAGGACTGAGTCACGCAACAGAAAAGCTCACCATATCAAATTATTTTTTTCTCAAGCACAACATATAACCCTCTCCAGGGTACCCTGATTTTGGACTGGTGTGGTGACATGCTTATGTTACCTAGCACAGCTGCAAAGCACCTCAGTTTCCACAGTAAGTTTTATATGCATATGCCTAACGTCAGTAAATATGAGGGAACAGCTGTCCCCTGCTTAGTTTAAAATTCTGTCCTACACAGTTGGAGAAAACACTGCCTTGCTTTCACAGAAGGAATAATCCCACTCACAAGTAGGTTAGTTGTCAGACCTCCTCTTCAGTAGACGTCTGTCACTATGCTGAAGTTCTGTGCAATGAATTAAAGCACAGAAAACTGGAAAACCTTCATATGAAATCATATGGCCCCTACACCTTTTTGATCAAAAGGTCTGACAATAGAAACCAAAAGTTGTGTGAAATACTTGGTCTTTTTAAGAATTGAGTGGTATTGCCATGGCTTTTAGGTGCCAAAACCCTATGACTTCAACGCATTTAGATACTTGGTGACTATTTTTCTTTTACTTGCCCTTTGTCTTCTTGTCTGCTGATCTCTTCTAGCCTTAGAGAAATTACCTGCTGATTTAGATTGCCTATTCCATTTTTCTTGAACTCTTACCATATAAAATAATGTCAGCTCCACAGCTCAAATATTAGGTTACTTACATAGGATGCAAACACAGTCATCTAAATTGCACCTGCTATTCCCACCAACGCACATCTTGCTGCTCTTGGAGGTTTCCTCCCTTGGACACATCACAGACCAGCCAGAGCACCGACACACTGCTCAGTCTCCAGGGCACCTTGTCTCCAAAACCAGTTGCCCCAGAAGCAAACCCTCCTGCACAGCCCTCCGCTTGCCCAGTGTCTTTCTGTGGCAGGGCTCCATATGCTGTGCAGAGGCTGAGCTCTCCACATCACCAAGCCTGTTAGCCTTTCCTATGGTCACAGGACTATGCTGCAGATATATACTGTCACGCAAAAGAAACAGCATTCACTGACACAACTGTGACTTCACATTTTGTGGGGAAAGGGAGGAAAAGGCTGCTTTTGCTGTTCAAACACAAGCTGGCTCTGTGTCTTATGTCTTCATTTTGATCTATTATCTCACTCCCATTTTTTTTGGAGTACTGTAAATCTCCTTTAACAGCAACTGTGTTTCAAAATAGCACCCTTAAGCCTAGGAAATCTACCTTATCTCTAACAACTTACCAAACAATGAATGCCAAAGTATTCGACATCACTGTTTAAATTTAATAGGTTTTTCATCCATTGAAAAAATGTATCTTCTTTTTTTTCTTACATGCTAGATCAGTGCTACAGCAGTGCGCACTACAGTCAATGGATCTTTGCCTTTCTGCTACTAATACCTCAGGAGACTTAGGTGAACATTGCTCTGGAGAGGAAGTTTCCCTTTAGAGAATTTTTAAAACAACAGTTACGGTAGTACTAAAAATATAAACATTTTAGTGAAAATAGCACTGTGGTTTTTGCTTGACTCCTTTCTAACTGATTCCTTCATGCATGTATAATAGGGAAAAGCAAACTCTATTTATAGAAACATGGGAAATGAAAAGGGGAAATCCAGTTAAAAACCTCCATTCTTCTCCCAGTTTTACTCGCATACCTCCGTGCAAGTTCAGTGTCATTTCAGTGCTCATAAGTGCTATTTGCCTATGAAATATAAGTGGAAGAAGTGCGGGAGGGGACGGCTTCTTTCATCCATCGTCACCCAGTTGGAACAAGGAACAGCTGCCATGTGCAACCCAGTAGGGAAAGTGATTTGCCACAGGGATCCCCCGGTTAGAACTGTTCCTCCTGATGAGCTCAAGAGTTCTCCTTTTCACATCACTAGAATGCAGAGAAAGATTCAGAGCTTTGGAAGGTTTTCTTCCCATCTCCCGTTTTAAAGGGGGAGGGGGCAAAGGCATCAAGCAGATGTGCAGTCGTGCCTCCTGTTCGCCACGACCAACACAGGCTCTCCTGCAGCCTGAACGCCGACTTTCAGCTTGACTTCACAGGCAGAAGACATCTGTGCCCACACAGTGCCCTTTGCAGCTGCACCGTGCCTTTCCAGAGCAGCCCTGGGGGAGGACGCCTCAAAGAAAGATTGGCAGCAATAAAACCCTACTCGCAACTGTGCTCTGTTAACCCACTGCTCTGTCACACACAGCCTCCTTCTCAGGAACGCGGGCTTAAAGAAGGGTTGGGTTTTGTTTTTAAACCAAATTAGGGAGCAAACAGACGATGTTGATGTTACATTTATGTGAATACTGTATTGCTGAAACATATCAGACATGTAATCAGGGATTCAGTACCATAATGGATATTTCCAAGACTAGGCTTATGTTTACAATTTTATATGCCCCTAAACTAAAAAAAAAAAAAAAATTCAAATAATTACAGAAATCAGCCTGAGAGGGAAGGACTTCTGTGAGTCAGACACACCAGCTCTCTTCAAAGGAATCATAGAACCACAGAATGTCAGGGGTTGGAAGGGACCTCTAGAGATCATCTAGTCCAACCCCCCTGCCAGAGCAGGATCACCTAGGGCAGCCACACAGGAACGCATCCAGGTGGATTCTGAAAGTCTCCAGAGAAGGAGACTCCACAACCTCTCTGGGCAGCCTGTTCCAGTGCTCTGTCACCCTCACAGTAAAGAAGTTTCTCATCACGTTGAAGTGGAACTTCCTATGTTCTAACTTAAACCCATTATTTCTTGTTCTATTGCTGGGCACCACTGAGAAGAGATTGTCTCCTTCCTCCTGACACCCACCCCTCAGATATTTATATATGTTAATAAGGTCCCCTCTCAGTCGTCCCCTTTCAAGGCCAAACAGCCCCAGGTCTCTCAGTCTTTCTTCATAGGAGAGATGTTGAAGTCCCTTAATCATCCTCGTAGCCTCCATTGGACTCTCTCATTTGCTTTCAGAAAATGAGAGAAGTATTTCAGAAGAGCTTGCTCTCCGTATAGCCATTACTAATATCAGTGACACAATATTGTAAACTCAGTTCAAAATGTTAAAATTGGACCAGGGCACACACTCACTACCAGAGTTGTTGGAGTGAAAAATATTTCTAATAAAATGTTTCATGTGTAAGTGTGCACTAGGACGTCCTAATACTCTGCTAAGGGGATAGGGGAACTTTTTCACCAATAACTGCATCTAATTCATCCCCCAACCACTACACCTGTTAAATGACATATGAAGGAAAACAGTAAGCATGTACACCACGTTTTCAGCAATTTCCTAACAGGCCACTCCAGTGGCCTTACAAATCAACTGACAAAGTTGTTTTTTCCCCTTTAATTTACTATTTTGAAAAATTCACTTTTAAGTCAACTTAAAAAACATTTTAAAGACCCAGAGAATCTCTATTACTTAGCATTCAGTACACAGTATTTAGCTTGTATACCTTCTAGAATAATTGGTCAGCTCTATTCAGCTTTGTTTCCCTTATCATTTACTGACCTTTTGACAGAATAACTGTAAAAATGTAGGAGTTTCTCCTTTCATTTCTTGTCAAAAATAATTGGAACTGTTCTCAAATTATAATGTCTTTTACAAAGAACTTAACTCTAACATGAAACCACACCATACTTCTGTCTTCAGGTCTTCATATATCATTTATTAGAGTAAGAGAACACCAATCTAGCTTTCTAATCCTGTCTGGAGACACATTCTCTTTCTTCCCAACATATGAGTTGTTCATCAAGGTGATTCACAGGGCCTTCAACTTCATGGCCTGGCTCCTGAGGAACCAGCTCTCTCATGGACCTGACTGACTGACGAAGCACAAAAATTAGGGCCACCTCAGGAGTTCACCAGAAATCCCATCTCTGACAACACACTAAATCAAGGCAAGCTGGACTGTCGTGAAGCACACCAGCAGCCACCCCTTCTGACGGCATTCTGCAAGCGGCCAGTGACACACAAAACTGTCAATGCAGCTTGGCTGTCCTTGGGATAGCTCTGGGGTGTGCCATACCTGAGCTATTTAAAGCAATGTCTAACCCTTGTAGCTGCATCTGGAGGGCCTCAATGAAAGATGAGTGAAGACACTGGATTCTGGGCAACAAATGTGCCCCAGCGTTCTGCAGTGAAGCTCACTGCCACCTTGAAGAAAAAACAACTCCCTTTAAGAGCTGTTCTGTGAAAAACTTTGCTCCTGTTGGACTTTTATTTAACTTGCCTTTTAGAGGTTAGAACAGAAAAGCTTAGATAATCCTAGAGGGTTTTTTTATTAGTCCAGTGAAGTGCCAGTTTTTAGGCAGGAGCTTAGGGGAACGCAATAGCATTTCCCACAAGCAGCAGGCATAAAAGGTTCTCGGTGAAGAATGAACCTGGTCCTCAGAGATCAGGTAAGACTTGCCTAACCTCAGGAGTTCACCTTGTCGTTCAGATAAAAATTTCCTCGGACTTTTTGCATCCCGTGTTCTGGCTCCCGCCTTTCCCTTTACTTTAGAAGAAATCCTGTATGAATATTTATAACAAGTAGTTATAAGACAACTTGAAAATTCAGCAAATATGATTCAACCAGTTTGTAGGCGCTTAAGTACTGAGAGAAAACCACTGCTCTCATTGCCTCCACCATCTCACACATATTCACATTGTGCAATATTGTGAGTTATAAAAAAAAAGGGCTTAGCTGTCAGTATTATATATATTTACCCATAGGATATGCATGACTAAAAGCTCCAACAACCCCAAGTACACTTCTTGGAAATAAGGGCTGGTTTGTTAATATGTAGACTTAATGGTTACAGTGCCTAAGTGTGCTTTTAAAAGATAACTTGCCCCATTCCATTGTTGCCTAAAACCAGTAAAAGACGTGTCTGACTCATATTGCCATAACACTCATGTGGAAAAGATACTGTACACTTAACCCAAAAACTTCAAATGTCGAGCTGTTGTCTCTGTCCCAACTGGTGCAAAATCAAATGCACTCAGATGGAAATACACTTATTTATCCCACCTGAAAACCTGGTCTTACTGCATGCCTTCCCAAACAGAGAGCTACCACAGCACGTAAAGAGTAGACTGTGATGGTTTAATAAAAAGACTCTAGTGGGATACTTTTTTGATCTCAAAGTCACTTTGAAACAGCTGTGCCAGTGTCACATGCTCATTTTCAATATTTACTCAAAGGACCTGGGGTTCAGTGCTGTACGTCAAACATTCACATATCTCATTAAAATAGAAAACTCATGAGTCTGCCATATGTCATGATAAATACCATGTGGGTTTTTTCTGAAATAAGAAACATGCAGACATCTCTTTGGCTTCCTGGTCACTTAAGAGCAGTTTTTTGCTCTTCTGTATGTTGCAACAAAATCAGAGGCTTAAACAGAAAGGTCAGTTTTCAGGTTATCATAAGAGATTTGTTTTGCTCTCAGGTTTACAAAAGCAAGATGGAATCTATTCATCCAGACAGTAGGTGTAGCCCTTTGCTTTCAACAGATTTGGTCCAGATAATCTTTCAAATAACATCACCTTCACATCATGTAATTTATTAATGTATCTTCCTGACATCTGATTGTTTACAAATAACTTCTGTGAGAGAAGACAATGCACTGGCAACTGCTTATGAGAACACAGAGCGGAAACGCAACATTTTTCGGACATATGATCTATCTCTGGCTGAAGCGAAAGGCACACAACACCCTGGTCTGGCCACTGAGGCATGACACAGCTCAAGTGACATGTCACAGCTGAAAATCCAGTTCATGAGATTCCTCTGACGTTACTGAGGGGCATGTTGTAATCCACAAAATATTACCATCCTAACCAGAAATACTGCGCAATTGATGTTTACACAATCGATGTTGCACAAAACTGTGTAAATGCAATTGATGCTGGTCTATACTCAACTTATCCCAACACCTATAAAAATCAGGGGGTCAGCAGTAGTTAAAAACACAGTCACTGTAGAGTTAAATTGCCCTCCCAAGTTAAGAAGGACACATGGGGCTGGGGAAAACTAGAATAATGCTCTCTATCCATTACAGCAAAGGATATTTCTTCTCATGTACCTGCTTGTAATTCAACGTAATCTCGTATATTTTAAATCCTAGCACGTTTCTCTGCGCAGCAGCTACTATGTGATTTTGTGAATGGTGTCACAAGTGCAGGCACACTCTAGTCCTTACTTTAAAACTTTGTTTTGCAAAGTGTTAACAATTAGATCTTGTTTCCAAATACAGAGAATGGGCTTCCCCAGTTTTAAATATAATTATTTTTGCCTTTTTCCCCTCCTTTAACAAGACTCGTCATGAATCCTCTCTAGTTTTCCTTAACGTATCCATAAAACCATAGTCAGTGAAGCCCCTTCTCACAGCTCCAGGCAGGAAAGATCCCTTCCATCTGTTCACACAGCAAATGGGGATATTCCTCAGTGCCAGTGCTTAAAGCCAGCAATAGACCGTCTGAGTCACTGCATCTTTGCCCTTGGCATTGCTTCCAAAATTTCAACATGATTTACTGAGATTTGAGTGTCAATAATAAACAGGTCAGTTCAAAGGACATTTTACTCATTTTATTCCAATGGCAGTTTTTAGTAAGATATTTTAATATGTTTAAAGCAAGACCTTTCAGCAGACCACAGATACGATCTTAGTGCAGGTGGGAACCCATATGCAACTGAGGTACTAAACACCTCTGGAGTAAGATAGATCAGATGGTAGCTCTATTCCCATGATACTTAAGCTAACCAAAAATGCTGAATCATGAATTACGTGATACTTGATATAAGAAGTACAAAGAAGGTAAATAATCTTTTAATGACCAGCTCAGCTGTGAGCATACACAAACTCTTAAAACAATATCAATTAACTACTGCCAGTCTACTGTGCTCCTTGATATAATGTCTACTGAAAAAAAACGATATATTCACTTATCTTTCAAGTCATTAAAACACTTTAGTTATTAAATATGAATGACTAGGATCAGATATAATCTCTTTGTTTTACAGTCACACTGACTAGCTTTATCGTTTGGCACAAAAAATAATTTCACCCTAAAAGCAAAGAGTGGTAATAAGTGTCCTGGCCAGAAACAATGGTGAAATGAAGATACATATGTATCACCAGTGACCATCCTTTGTGCTTTACTATAACAGTTTCGGCACACAGACATCTATAAAGTATTTGGAATGACAATGCAAACTATAACATTCCTGGTAGTACATTCAGATAAAGGCACCTAACAGGATCCCGCGAAAGTAAGCTGAAACCAGAGGTCAAACAGAAATTCAATCCACACATCAGCTGGAAAACACCACTTATCTTCACTGAATGTTGTCATGCTCTGAGATATACCATATAAAACACAAAAACTTGTGGGAATTAAGATAGCGCAAAAGCAATTCCTCACAGTTTAAAAAAGAGACATTCTTAATTTTCCATCACCTTCATCCTTGGTCTACAGTTAGATGGGAAAGCACATAGGATATAAGCTTTTGTTAACAAAATCAGTATGACACAGAACATGTAAACCAAAATTGAGGACATAAGCAAGAAAAGTGTTTTGTTCATATAACATAACTAACAACAAAAGTATTTATTTCACTTGAACACTTTAATATTCCTTTGGCAAACATTCAGCTGTTGACAGATACTTCTGTGTGACAGTTCTTCTTCGCAATGCAACTAACCAGCTGAAAGGTATCCTAAAATTCTCTGAGCATTCAACCCAGAAAGAAGCACTGGTGTACCATTAATTAGGGTTTGCCCTTAAATGAGCACTGTGTGACAATCTAGGAGATAATTTATAAGGACATGCAAAGGAATACTGAAACGTCTTATACACCACCCAGTTCTGTTCTGTTTGCGCTTACCTCAAGACCTCTACAAGACCTCTAAGGTGCTCTACAAAGTCTAAACAGGCATGAGAGTCAGTATGAATTTTATATAAAAGAGTCAGGGAAAATAAGAATCAGGCCCCTAATGTATAAGAAGTGTGTCCTCTCCTGGCAAGTCCTTTTAGCAAACCTTGCCATAATGTCAGGCTTGGTTTGCTACATAAATATCAGTGGCCTGAATCTCCTATTCCATGTTTCTTTTTTTTTTTTTTACCCTCCTCTCAAAGGCATTTTTTTACCTAGGGGATTAGTCACTGAATGCAGTGCACAAACTCCTTGGGATTTCCAGTCAGGCTTGGGATAATTATACCTTCTGTAATCCACAATCCACTAGTTAGCTGATAAATTAGTGTGCTTTTCACAAAGGAGGAATACTCATGTTACAGTCAGTAATGCAAAGCAATAATAAATCCAGAAAACAAACCACTAGAAAAACGAAATCAACAAAATAAAATAAGGGCAAATGAGGCATGCAGTGAAACAAACTGAATTAACGAGAACACTTTCAACCCCATCAGGCTTCATGTAACTTTAAAGAAGGTAAACCCCATGCTGCACACCCACAAAGGCCAATATTTTACCCTTCTGTGTATGTTATGCAAAAAATCAAGGACATGGTACGACTGACTAGTAATTTTTTTAATGACTTAACTTATTTATACTACCTTTTATACTTGATCAGTTAATAGTCACACTGAGTTTTAAGGAAATATTCATGTAAGAAAAGAACGGCTTGCACAAGAAAGCCCTGTAGAATCAATCCCAAGCAATTACTCTCTAGTTGTATCCAAAGGGCCAACCTGTGATATACAATATCAAATGGAAAACTGAGTGATATTTATTGATAATGCTACTGTAAGGCACTTAAAATACTCTTGCAGATGAAAGGTGATTGAGTCAGTATCAGAAATCTTTAGGCAGACACAAGCTCTCCATTTCTCCTAGATATTCCGCTTATTTCTAACCTCACTCTATAGATCATCTGCACTAGAAACATTCCATATTTATTTAGAATTCTGTCCAAATGCATTTTATCAATATAAAACAAGTGTGAGAAAAGAACTAGCCTCTTGGATTCTATTAACAACAATGAAAGGAAGAGTTCGTGCATTAACACTTTGAAAGAAGCATTAAATTGTTGGGTTCATTTGATTCAGTCATTCCAAATTAAGATCTTCTGATTTTAAGTGCACTGCACAGAACAATATAACATAGATATAGTTAAAAAAGGCATCAGCTTATCTAGGTTCATCCCTAATATCCCCGTTCAGCAAGGTGCTGAACTGTAAGCACTTATGCAATCCAGCTGCAGTCAATTCACGTTCACTGAAACCAAAGCTCATTCTCGGATCTACTGAAGACTCTCGTGCTACTGGTAGGTTGGTCAGAGCTGCTGCTCCTCTAAGGAGGCTTTTATACGTCCAGCAACTGTAATTAGAAGACCAAATGGTGACTTCTTTTTTTACGTCCTGGCCAAAAACTCTGAGGTGAAAGAAGACTTGTCTGGAGGAAAAAGGATATATCATGAACCCATTTGAAAATACATTTTTGTTTTGGTTTTGCTTTACCATGCATTAGCAAAACAACTTTTTTCAAATGGAGATTTTACAAAATACTAATTATACAATAAGTATAAATAAAAGCCTGGTCTAAAAGCTCAGGTGTTACTCTGAATCAAAGAATGCCAGATTCTCACTGAAATCTGTGGCTTGAGGACCAGGACATCTCTGGGATGTAAAATACACAGAATTCCGGTTCTTCCTAAATCCCAGCACTGCTTCTCATTTCGTATTGTTCTGCATGTCTGAAATGGCTGAACTTCCGCACGTCTCTCTTAATCCTACTTCAAAAGCTTATGAATGAGAACATGAGAAAATGGAAGCAAATCCTGTATTCCTCAGTTAAAACCTCTACTGCATTCAGAGAGAGCTTTGCTGGGGTGAAAACTAAGCAAGAACTGCTGTGCCTGGAATATATTCATTGGGAACTGAGATGAGGTGCACACCTGCATTTACTAAAATTAAAAAAACTCACACAGTAAAGTGTGCCTATATTGTGCAACATTACTTGACCTATAGCATTTTCTTACTAGATAACAATAGTTTTCATTTCTTGCCACACACTCTTCTTGCTCTCTCCTGCTTATTGTCACAGATCCTGTAAAACACCCACTGCTCACACGCTGTCACCTTGTTGTCTCTCACTTTGTTTTAAGTGCAGTTAACGGCAAACCTTCATCAACCTTGAAAGAAGCGGGTTTTGTCCTGAGATGCCTAATTCAAAGCAGGGTTCCCCCTTAATTCAGTAAGTTTTGGATCAGACCTAGAAGGGGTCTTAGAAGAATCAAGAAGCGGCAAGACACGGCCACATATCAAAACCACACTTGAGTGTTTCTCTCACATTCTTCATCTTTTATGCGAAAGGAATTAAAAAGCAACCTGTTTCTGTCAATTGCTTGGGTGCTATGTACGAACTGAATGATCCAACAGGCATCTATAGGATAGCTGTGCACATTGACATGGTTTCATCTCTTTCTATATGACTTTGGAAGGGAGCAAATATCTGAATATGAGGCTTCACGGTAGTATTTCCTCATGTGGATCCCAGCTCTCCACCCTCTAAATCCCATCATTCTTTCTATTCCTACAGAGAAAGATGATTTTGCCTCTTGTTTCAGGACAAACTAGCAACTTACCACATAATGGAACAATATACAAGAATCTGCAAGTGATCTTAACAAACACTTCAGATAAAACCTTGCCACTGAGCCTAACACAGTTTGAGATGGCTCAAGACTGTTTGGAAGCACATCCAATTGATTCCAGCATATCTTGTTTTACATGCAACTCTGCTTGTTTGCTTACGTTCCCCAAATCTGACCGTACTGCGACAGTTTTTGCTCTCCTTTATGTCATTCAGCCAAGTTTCTACAACCATCTCTGAGATGACATAGGTGTATCTGACTATAATTTTGGCTTATACATATATTTACAGACTGAGGGTTGCTAGAAAGAGAAGCTGAGTGCATGTAATATGGTGACTTCCAGCTGTTAGAATCACAGAAACCATATCAAATGGCATTAATTTGGACATAGGGCAATTGAAATAAAGAAAATCATTGCAGTGTGTATACAAATGCAATGTGAAATTCCCGGTAGCAAGAAAGCATAGAATTATAACATTCAATTAAACAAGGAGATGAGGGAAAAGGGAAATAAAAAAGGTAAAAAACCCAAGTATCAAGACACTTTGGGAAATGAAAGAAATGGTCGCTTTCATTTGCAAAACCTGAGGTGAAATCTGGCTTGAGCAGCCAAAGGGGGATTTTCTTAAAAGCTCAGAATTGGTCTAACTACTTTCAAGCAAATCCATGACAGCGCACTCCTAAGTCATGAGAAGTGCTTGCTGAATGGCAAGCACTCATGCAAGTTTAACCGTCCTATATTTCTTTTTATCCACCAACGGAGTCACAGTCAAAGAACCTAAGAGTCAGTATTTTAATTTTGCCTTATTCATCTGATCCATCTTATTCTGTCAACTACTACCTAGCCTCAGGAAAACAGTAATTAAGCATATATCTCAAACCCTATAGGCAAGTCCCTTTTTTTCTATGTGAAAAACAAAACAAAACAAAACAACAGTAAACAAATAAACACCCCACCAACAAACAAGATAAAAGAATCAAACAAACACTTGGGTTTTCTCCACTTTCAATCTGCCTGCTGGGTCTGGTGCGGGACGTCACTGAGGCAGGCAACCTCCCCGTTCGCCGAGGATCTCCTCCTGCCTGCGCCTGGGAGGAGGACACAGCTGTCACAGACCCCATCAGTCACATTTCAAGCCGTACAGGACTGAAAAGCTGGTCCCCGACTCCTGCGGGCTGTGCAGCAGCTGTGTCACCAAAGTGCTGGGGGGGAAGCGGTGATGGATGCTAGCTTGTACCAGGGGATCATGGTGTGTAACACGGCCTCCCTGAACCCTTTTCGGCACAACTTATGCCCATCTGCTTCCCCTCTGCTCCTTCTCCTGGAGAGGAACATATGGTCCAGAATATGTATCGTAGAAGCAGAAAATGTATTCATCTAATTTTCTAAAATATTCTGAGTAATTTCTTTTATCTCTTTTTATTCCAGTTATGAACCTTATATTCTGGCATAATAATTTTTTTTTGTTACTAAAGTAAGTCCTTGCTTAAACAGTTAGGAAGCCCACAATGAAAAACTAAAATAATAAAAAGAAAAAAGTTGTGTATTGTACCTCAGTAGTAAGAAGTTGCTATGGCAAGAAAAATCTTTGCCAGGATTCTGGTTTTTGCCCATTCCACCACTGAATTTTAATACTCACCTTAGTCCAACAATGTTGCGTTCAATAATAAATCAACATCAGAAGAAAACAAAGCCACAGTTAAGCTTAACATGAACATCTCAACACTGAACATTTTCATTCTGAGTGGTTCAAGCTTCCACAATTTTCCTCACATAAAATAGCACCACACATCACACATAGAACAATGAAGTTCCTCAAGGAGCAAGAAATTCTTTATTTAAATAGTGGTACCAATAGCTGTGTGTGCAGTCCTGTTTGCCTAATGAGCGTAAACGTTTTGGCTGCTTCAGTTAGGCTTTTGCCAGCTTGCTTGTTTGAAGACAGCAGTACCGGAACGAAGCTTCATCTGAATGTTTCCTCATTCCTGCCTGAATATATATAAATTTTACAGATGTATATATATATATGTATGTATATATATATGTATATGTGTGTATATATATATGTATATGTATATAATGCATACTTGTTTATACATATATACGTGCATACATACAAATACATATGCCTCTATGTATCTGCTTTAATATTTTAACAATTTTTTACAGAACAACACTCTAATTCCTGATGGCAAAAATGTAGTGTAAGAGAAAATACACTGCAGTCCTTGCCCAGTGTAAAACCATGCCAGGCAGTGGCCACTGACCCTCTTTGATAACCTACCCAGCACACCTTACGAAACACCAATACCACACTTGTGCAATGCTTGTAATAGGGCAGTTAACAATACTGAAACATATTTATCTCATAACCAAATGTTTTTCTGACAAAAAAGTACATAGTGTTCTCCGGTTGTATTCTCACCAAAAAGTTTAATATGAAGTCCGTTAACAATTGCACAGATGTTTCTGATTATGTACCACAAAAATAGTGTAGCAGTTGCCCAAAATCAACTGAAGTCAACAGGACTCTTTCTGCTGATTTCAGTAGGTCTTAGGACAGGTTTGGGTGTATGCACTTCAAAATATGCATATTTTTGCACTCTCCTTTTCTCTAAATATTATTTTAGTGCAAGTTGTTGATTCCTGCATGTCAGATACATGGGTCATGAAACCATTTTCCACTGGTTTTGAGTGAAGGCTACTGTTTATCCTACCTTTGCTGCCACAGATGAGTTGGGTTTCTCCAGCAAGTCCCAGAGCTTCTTCCTTTTCTCGGGACAGCAGGTATTATCAAACTCTTCCCCTTCTCTCTCTCGCATTGTCTCTGCCTCTCTCCTCAGCTCCTCATTCATCTGCTCTTTCTTTTGATGGTATCTTGCCTGGCAGCAAGATTCTAAATATATCTCATCAATCCCCCAGTAATCAAGCTCCTGGCCAAAAGAAAGAGCACACATTTCTTCCATCATATGTAGCTTCCCTGTCCTGTAGAAATTCAAAATGGAAGTGAAAGCCCCCGGGTGTCGATCAAAAAAATACTCGTTTTCATTTAGATTATAGTCATCACATACTTCTAGCAGAGATTCATGAGTATTGCAGTCTCTGAGCTTTCCTAATCGAGTCCTTGGAAGTCTGTCCAAAGTCCTCCACAGCACTTCATGGTTGAGCCCACCGACATTTATTTTAACTCTCCGCGAGCAGGCTTTGCTCCTAATGATCTCCACCGGTTCTGGAGGCAGAGAAAGGGTAGACCTTGAAGACTTTTTGTTGATCCCTGGTGGAGCCTTCTCAGCCATTCTGAAAAAGACGCAATTGTAACACCAGAGTCTTTACGAGAATGAGCTTGGAGACTACAAATATTTGGGCAGAGTCCTCTTCAGACAGACAGCTCCATTCCTGAAGCTAAAAAAAGACAAAAAATTAGAATATTGCAATGTACAGTATATTCCCCAATCTCTTTCTGTCCCTCTTCTTCCACGCATTCATATGCAGATGAAAACTTAATGATGGTAATTTGCTCTCTCTACAGTGAGACTCTTTTGTGGTAGTATACAAAACCACTGGAACAACTGGAACAGCTAAGAGTACTATGTTTAAGCAAAGGAAAATTTCACTGGAATTTCTGCATCCATGAAAATCTACTGTGACAGTTTGTACAGAGAACTCGGGGTTTTGTTGGTTTGTTTGGGTTTTTGCAATCCATTTCTGATGCAACCATGTTAGCTTAATCTGGTTACTTACCACTTCATTTATGAGGTGTGCTAACAGAAGCAAAAAAATGAGACAGAGGCTAGCTTCCTTTTTACTGAAAAATCCAAATTTGGGAGATACTGAAACTGAGTAAAATAATTAAAGTATATCAAAATCTACTCTGAAACCAAACTGTTTCCCTCCCTCTCCCAGCTCAAATCTTGATTTGCTGTATTATTTTATGGCCACATGTTATTCACCAAACAATTCAATTGCTATCCTAACAAGCCAAATTTTCTAGCGCCACATAACGTTGATTTCTTCACAAACAGGTCAAAAGAATCCCAACTCGTCTGCAGCCAACTGACCAGTAACACATGTTATATAGGCACAGACTGTGCATCCTGCTCCCTGGCTCCTCAGCAAGGCTCTTCTTTGTCCCACTTGTTTGCCTGTTAAGTTGCTGCACAGACAGGACTGCATCGCAGCAATCTGCATCCTCAGTTTTAACAATCCACAAGTGCATCCTCACTCACTGTGCCCAGTGCTTCAGCAAACTCTGAAGCACAGCTGTTCCTCACCAGATTTGGAATATCAGTATCAAACAGGAAGGAAACCAATCCACGACCACTACTGTGGTCAGTTATCTGACACAGTGCTTAAATAATAACCTAGCTAGCAATGGTACCATGGCCCGAAGGGAAGAATATTAAGAATGTCTAGGTAAGCTTCTCTTCAGAAGTAGGGAAATCCTCCTCATAGTCTCCCTGAGTTGACATCTCCTCCTCCTGTTCTCTGCAAATCAACAATTCAACAGTCTGGCCTTTTTTTTAAAAATGAAGTGACTCTAGCTTTAAAAAAACATTAGATGTGAAAAATTTGATCCTCTTTGCAGAGTAAGTGTGAAAGTTGTGATGGAAGTGACTGTTAACTCTAAATACATCAGGGGCAATGGGCACAAGCTGGAACATAGGAGATTCCATAAAAATATTAGAAAAACTTTTTCACTGTGAGGGTGACAGAGCACTGACACAGGCTGCCCAGGGAGGTTGTGGAGTCTCCTTCTTTGGAGACGTTCAAAACCTGCCTGGACGCGTTCCTGTGTGATCTACTGTAGGTGGTCCTGCTCTGGTAGGGGAGTTGGACTAGATGATTTTTCGAGGTCCTTTCCAACTCCTGACATTCTGTGATTCTGTGATTCTGTAAACACCAGGGAGGAAGAAGAAAGATTTTACTAAAGGACCATGATGGCACAAGAACAAATGGGTACTGACTCAGCATAAGAAAGGTGGAAATTTCAAAGGAAATTAGAATGTCACAAAGACCACCTCCCTACCAGAGCCTTCAGGTTCTAGAATAATCCTCTACTAGAAGTATCAAGAAAACCAAAAATTTATTTCAATGTGTCATCTGGCATGCTTATGATAGTGTTGACTATGCTGCTAGTATAAAATTAGAATCCCTAGACTTCCTTATACCTACATCTTACAAGTTCTTCTACCAACGGATAGAGTAATAATAAGGCTCATACATGGTATTAACAGACTTCCACATCCAAACACATCAAGGAGAAGGAAAATTACCCAAGTAATATTTACATTTATGAATTTTAGTTATTTTATTTCATTTTTTTTGGTTGAGTTGCTGTCTTTTTAGCCCTCACGATAGCAACAGCCCAAAAGACCACATTAGAAGTTTCGCTGTCAAGTTGAACCTACTTCAAAAACACAGGGGCCAAAATATTTTGCTTCTTCCCATCCTGCCCCCAGCACTGCACTGTGAAGCCCCCTCCTGATCTCCCAGAGCACCTCTGTACCTATTTACATAAGGGTTTAAGCCGGTAACATTTGCCTTCGTTCATGAAAAAGATAATCTGATAACTTCACTTGCAAAGATAAATGTTATATCAAAATCAAAGCCCTGACATCAGTAGTTTTACATAATATATATCCCTTTCTGTTGTGTTTGATTTGTGTTTTGCTTTTTTCTTCTTCACTTTAGGCTGACGATTTTCTCTGGTTTTACCCTCCTCCTCATTGCCTTAGATACAAGTGGATGATGGGGGGACTTCGGAGAAGGGGAGGGGGGGTGGCGCAGACTCAATTCTTTCCCAGGTCTCCTCACTAAAGCATCTCCTAGCGGTCTGTGACGCATTTATCAGTCTTCTGACACAGAGGCAACCACAAAAAACACTAAGCAGTTATGAGAGGATAATTCTCCACAGAGGAAATCTTTACAGTCTTTTTTGAAAAAATCCTTTTAGACTTTAATGTACAATGAGGTTTCTCCTTTAAAGGATGTCTTACATAACAAAACTCAGGAATTTAAGAAATTCATAAAGAGGTTCTGTCATTCTCCATGAAATCAGTCAAGTCTTCAGGCAATTTCTACAGAGGTTCACTAGTTTATTCACTATTGGATCTCAGGGGTTTATTCTTTTTTTAATGAATGCGTATCCTAATATTAGCAATACTGAGTACAAACACAGCAGAAATCAAGCAGTTGATCTGATTAATCTTAGGTTAACCATATCCTCATTAGCTTTTCTGATTACAAAAAAAAAGATATACATGACTATGCATTGTTTTAGCTTTTATGCAGTGTAGTTACCACACAGATTTGTTAAACAATGCAAAATTATAGTATCACCACGACAGGTGTAAAGCTGATGAAACATTTTCTGATTTATCAGTGTAATTATTGGTCGCATCTTCCTACTCGAGGAAACACAGCTTTTCTAAAAAGTTTTAAAGAAAACTGATTAATTGTGGTCATACTGAAATCAGCAGTGAAACACCACTAGGTTTAATGTTGAGAAGACTGGATCCAAGGTGCTGTGTATGTATGTATGTATCAAGGGATGAACCAGCACTCACAACATGTAGCACTCTGAAAAGACCAAAAAAAAGTGCCTTTTCCCAAATGAAGAAAACATGAGCGTTATTTTTGCCTTTTTTTTTCAGAGCTCCTTTCACTGAAATATATACAAGCAGTGGACTATCTAACTTAAAAAAAAAATATTTTAGCTTGCTTTCTAAGTGCCTTTCTTTACACCTTCTTTTGTTTTCCGCTGATAATTTTTTTAATTCCTTCCTGCACAGCTTTTCCCCAATCCTGGACTACAGATTCAGTATTTAACTGTGCTTTTAACAAAAATATTATCAATAGTCTCTACTCTAAATACGTAACATTTTAAACTTTATAATTCATGTTATAAATTTCACACAAAATGAGCAGGTCTTTCATTATAACAAAACTACGCAAGTGAGGTTACCTTTACAACTCATTAAATAATCTTTCTGGATTTTAGCTGCTGCAACTAACTCTTCAGACACTGCAGTTTTAGTCTTGAGAAGGTTTAAATAATTTTTCAGTTTAGTTTATTGCCTTAACCTTTTGGCTGTGTGCACTTTGTCCACCACGGGCTGGTGAGAAATGTGACGAACCCTGGGCAGGCAGGCAAAGCCAGCCTGCTGCTCACCAGCATCAGCAATCAATAGAGAAAGACACAAGTTATAACCAAAGATATGTAAGAGCCACTCCAGATAAACCCCCTACTCTTTCCCTGCAATAACAACATTTCTTTGTAGGAAAATATCTGCAATATTGAATAAAACTCTTCCAAATCAAAGCCAATTGTTTGCATTAAAAAAAAAAACAACTGCAAAGGCTGCTTCTCAAAGAGCTGGGGAAAGCCAGAGAGAAGCGTATTCCTCTGCACCATGTGCATACAGCTTTCAGTGGTGCGATTCCCTCCACACCAATCCCTTCTGCTTTAAGTAAAGGGGCAATTATTTTATCTTTCTCATTCAGTATTTGGCCTCTGATGTTATTTAGCAAATCCTACTGCAAGCCCAACCCTAACTTACACACCGAACACCATACCTCACTCAAGCGATGAATTTCCCTCAGGAAGGTCTCAGTATCCTAATTGAGTGCTTGCAGGGTATCCCAGAGTTTCCCTTCTAAACACCACCAGGAGGCCATCATCATAGAATCATAGAATCATAGAATGGTCTAGCCTGGAAGGGACCTCAGAGATCATTTAATCGAGAAATGAAGGTCATAGATGCCTGAAGTATCCAATAACTGTGGCTGCTCACATTGAGATTGCTGCTTTTACAGAGTTCTTGGCATTTTTAATCACATTCGACAGGCATGCCTACGTGAGTGGATTAAACCCTCAGGCAGAGGAATTCAGTTGCCCATGCCAGAGCATTGCCTGGCACGGCACAGTTAGAACTCCCCCAGATGACTTCAGGGATGGCTGGAGAGTCAGCATGCTTCAAGGTCTGGTCCTACAAGTGGTTTGTTCGCAGCCATCTGCTTTGGAGCCTAGGTGAGTTTAACCGCAGGTACAGAGGACACCATGCCAGCTGGCCCAGCAGTGCTGGCCCTTTCTATAGACTGCATGTGCAAGACCTCATCCCAAACAGATTCACCACCAAGCTACTCTTGCATGCCTTGGTCATAAACCTCTTTGTCATCTTTGCCATCCAAATTGCACCAAAGGTGGAGATGCTACGCTACGTAAGCATGTGTCACTGTTGGACCACGTCCTTCCTGTGCACTACAAGGAAAAACAATGGGGTACGTACGAAAAAGCTGTATTGTAAGGCCCATCAAAAAGGGGAGAAAATTTGCTTTATTCTGACTTTTAAGAAACAAACTTTTGCCATTTTTGTTGGAAGATGTGCTTTTGTCAAAACTTGTCAAGTTGTTTGCAAGGAAAGGTTGTTATCAATTTCCTTGCTTTGGAAACAAATGGAAGAAGTTTTCACAATTTGCTGGAAGCCTGTCTTCAGCATTTTTTAAACAAATTCTAGACTTCTGGTTCTAAATGAACTGATGTTTAATTGTGGGATTTTTTTTAAGATTAAGAAAGCTCTGGATCAAAATGAGACATTTTGAAATTATTAAACAAAATAATTTGGGTGATCCCATTCAACGTCATTTTTTTTCAGGTCTGGAAAACCTAAGATCAATGTTTTTTCTTTTTCACAGGCAAAACTACTCACTGAAATCCAGAAAAATCTACAGACATAATCGTTGCATTGACTACTTTGGCTATTAAAAATAACTTATTAAAGTGTGACAAAAATCGAATCTGCAGACACGAACGCAGATCTGAAACACTTTCTGGAAAAAATAGCTTTAGCTTTCTGTAAGCATAATGTCAGGGAAAGTTCAGACTGGACATTAGGAAAAGGTTCTTTACTGAGAGGGTGATCGGTCCCTAGGGCTCCCCAGGGAAGTTGTCACAATATAACAAGTTAGTCAAGAAAAAGCACAGCAAGTTAGTTGGAGCAAAGTAATGAATTTCTACTGAGTAAACAAATTTTTAGAGCTTTATATGCTGGTTTATTTGACTGTATGATTCTGCTTCTTCCAACTTCTTTGCTGTAACACCTCTGCTACCAAATCTGAGCTATCAAATGTCTGTTCTTTGTTTCAAAATATGAAGACCTGCAGTTTCTTAAGGCTGAGTGGTGAGATCATTATTAATAGCATTCTCCCTTAATTTCATTTTTTTTAAAAATGGCTGAGATGATAGCTAAAACTGAATAGAAACATCCCGCTCAAATGAGGTTGTTCGTTATTTCCATTTCCCACCTTTACAGAAGTCACATCTCACACAGTTAAGGATTGGCAAGCTGAAGGCAAGAAGTGTCAGGAAACATGTCAAAGTAATCCTGAGCATTGCATGAATGTCTCAGATACAGATCCATATGCAAGAACACATGTATGCATGCACAGGAGATGAGTAGCTGAGCTTTGACTGCCCAAACTACTGTTGATGGCACTTGGGCTCAAGTTCTCAGAGCCAAGTGCCTGAAACCACTCAAAGCTACATGGCCTGAAGGGGCAAAGATGGAGCCTGAGCTCATCTCACCTGTAACAGAGCTTCCCTGTGACCAATGGCTGGCTTATGCTAGTCCACAACCATGGCCAGAGCCACTGCTGGTGGGTGGCAGGGACTGTAAGAGAGCTGACTCCTTCCATGTGCTGAGACCAAATCGCACCTGTAGCACTGAGAGCTCTGCTTACAACTACGGACGGATTGGTCGATGGAAAGTAAGATCTTGTGTTGAGAATAAATCCTGCAAAACCAGCTCTTGGGGTGTTACTATGGATAACTGGTCTAAAACTACGATTATTTTCATAACAGTCTTCAGAGTTGATTAACTTCTGATATGTGAAAAATTAAATGTTGTCTGTACAGTCTCAGAGATCTGCAGGAAACACTAGAAAAAGATGGGGCCTTTTATAGACTAACTTTTCAAATCAACTAAGTCAGTCTGTCTGCTAACTCCCTGTTCTCACCATCTTGAGCACAGAAGTGTCTTTTAGATGGATGAGCTGAACTTCACCAAGAAGCAGCAGATTCAGAGGCTTTATGTATTCCCTAGGAGCCTCGGATAAGAACAGAAGACAGAAATGGGTGAGGAGACAGAAGACAGAAAAAGAGGGAGAGTATATCTGATCAGATGTTTGTTAAAATTTGCAATCACACAAGCTTGGCAGTTTTGGCCTCACTGAGTTTTCTAACTACTTCACTAACACTTGTAATTAACTACTGGAGCTCATACTGAAGATAAAGCCTTGTGGGTGGGCCCTAGACTCCACTACACGTGATGTAGACAGCTTTACACCAAAAGACTGAATGCTCTTTACAGCCTTCAGTGTAATTTTACCTCAAGAGTCTATGGAATTTAGGACTCAAGAGGTCTTTTTTGAGTAGGACCTCACCACACCTCTCGAACTTAAAGCTGGGTTTGGAGCACTCCCTCAGAAGTCTCAAGAGAGTGACAAACAGGGCTTTTCAGTCTGTCCCAGTGCTGAATAAAAATCACCACCAGCCTTGATTTCAGACCAGCTCTGTTCTTCTGTCTTTCCTTATTAGCAATGCTCTGCTGCTGGTACTTGTGACAACTGTGGCTATATGATCCCTACAAAAACAATCATGATGCATTTCTGCTCGGTTTACAAAAACGGTTGCATTTCCATTGCAGCCCAGGTTGAAGCATCTCTTGTTTAGGATGTACTTGTCTGTGATGTTTGTGCTTTACTATTTATGTTTACAATCGGTTGCTAAGGGCTGAGTTACTGTTTTCGCCAAAGATACTGTCTTTCACTGCGTATTTAGCCTTCCCTGGAAATTTCAGAGGGAATGAGCTGTCACAGAGAAGTACAAGGCCAAATGGCAGATCATTTTCTTTAATTTCAAACAACCAGATATTACAGAAATGTGATTATGTAAGATCCTCATTTGAGGGCTAAATCTATGTATTTATATCCTGGCTAGCACTCTGGATCCACTTTTCATCAGTGCTTCTGTACAATTCTTTGAGGATGTACATCTATTACATATACAGGACATGGTAATAATAGTAAATACATTAATATTAATAAATTAGACCTTTGAATTGCCATTTATTCATCCACTATTTTTTTTTTCTAATTGCATTGCAGAGCATTAAGATGATGGAGGAGATTGTCAACATGTCATTTCTTCTTTGAGGAGGCACTATTGTAACCGGTTGTCCTAAAACTAATTGTTTTATTCTAAATACGTTATCCTCTACAACCCTTCAATCTTTCATTGCTCCCTACCAGTAACAGTGCTGCCAACTAGCTGAAAGCACTGAGCAACTTCACAGATGTCTTTTTGTTCCCACAAAGAAAAGCTTGCTCAGTGTAGTACTGAATAATGATTCTAGGTTTCTAGACAGGGAAATATTACACAATATCTAATATTACCCTACATACATAGAGAACAATGTCTGAAGCAACGAAGCACATTAGGAAGGGTCAGATTTTATCCCTCTTTGAATGAAACTGCACCCAAAACTCTGGTTGTGGCACTTTATCCAGAATCTTAGTATAACATTTGAATTTTCTCAGAAAGGATAAACATGCAACACCACCATCCTAGAGCCACAATTAAGGAAATCATGGTTGTATTTCTAAGTGACTTCTTTGGAAATTAAAACATTTGTGTTCAATTCCTACATTTGTCCAAAATTTCATCTTGAATCTTTTTTAACCAGACCATTCCCTGACTCACTCATGGGAAATGGTAGGCCTAGACTGACTTAGAGAACAGATAGGAAGAGACATGGCAAAAGATTTCAGTTTGAGATAGGCGGATTTACTCAAGAGATGTTTGTCTCAACCCAGTGACTCTACCCAGCAGGAGTACAGCCCACGTTCCTATCCCTGGTGCTTCACAGAAGCACTGAAGCTAGAAGGAATGAATCAAGACCTTGATTTCTGGGTGACTCAGTTCTGACAAGTGCCTTTGTACACAGCTGGAAATGTACCCAAGGTCACAGCATCAGCAAGTCTTCACAAAAAGGTTTTATCATTAAAAATTAAGACAAATTCCAATCCTGGAGAACCCATCCCTTCAACATTTTGATGTCTTAAGGTATGGAACGCTTTGACACCCCAAACTACTACTAAAAAATGTCATGCAGCGCCTAAGACAATTTGTCATCTTATTTTGTCCATCTGAGAGAAGCAGTCACCCAGAAAGCAGAAATCTCTCATTCCCAGCCTTCTCTCAACTGATTTGGTTCCACATACTGCACAAAGGTACAGCTGGTTTGGGGATTTGGTTAGTGAGAGCTGCTCTTAGAAACTCCCATTTAACACTGCAAGGAAGAAGCATTTTCACACTGACTTTTAGTCCTACCAGGAGTGGAGACAGTGTAAGTTTTTTGAAAGCAGAATGTGAAGCCAAAAGGCAGCTGATAACAGGGGTATCAATATTTTTGACCCTTAAATTTACTTGACACTAGAAAAAAGTGAGGGCTTACTATTGCGCACTAACCCATGCTACTGTTGATGTAATTCTGAAATCAAGACAGGCTAAAAAGAAAGTTTTCTAAAAACTGACACTATAAATTTATTTATTTACCCCTGTGAAGCCAAAACGTATTTTTAAAAGCCACAGCATCCTCTTAAAAAATGTGCTTCATCAGAGCCATTAGTTCAGGGTTTCTAATATTAAACCTACTAGACTCAAGTTCAAAGAAGGGTGTGCGAACCTCTAATGCAGGATCCACACAATACTTCACGGTCAGAAAGAAGATACTCTGAACTCCCATCCGGTCCCAGTGCATCAAAAGGGACACAGCTCACCCACACGATTTTCTAAGCCTGGAAAACTCCTCTTATAAAGGGCATGTAAAACACAGTCCTGGAAAAGAACTAAACAAGGTCCACTGTTTTCAAAATACACCTTGAGGTGGTGGTAGCAACCTATTCATGTAATTGTCTGGTTATTAAACATTCACCTAGGGACCACATTCATCTCTGGTGACTCAGACCTCTGTTTTATATTTTGTAGGCTACCAGGAATCTCCAGGATGGCTGCAGGGATGGAGACCACCCTCCCTGTTCCTACTGAGCAAGAACGAGGCAACCTGCACTCAGAAGGCAACAGCCATGAGTCTGTAGCTGAGGGGCATGAGCAGTCCTTTGGCTGCAGAGAATCCTGGGTTATGAGAGGTGAAATATATGTTTGCTTTATGTTAATCTAAGAAAGGCCTAAAAACGTGATTTTTCTGGGTGAGTACCCTATCCACAAGGTTACTGCACAAAAGCCAGATATTTTTGCTTCTAGTAAGTGTTGTATAAACATGTCAGAGCAGCCAAACATTTCCATCTCTTCTTTAGTGCAAGGGTAGTAGAAGATACCAGCACTGCTAATACTACTTTAATGACATGCCTAAATACAGACTTAAAGCGACTACAGGTATCCAGGCTAGTTCTGAGTATAAATTCAAGCACAAGTCTCAGACAGTTAAGAAATTTGGTCCATGTCAGCAGTAATGGGAATGAAGAAAGCACAAGATGGAAATATTCTAGAAGATAAGACCTTCTAGATGGCACTAATGTCAAGGTGGATCAACTCTGTGTGCTATTAATCTCAGCAGCCACTGGATGAGCACGTACAATAGTGTCACTCATAGCTTTGCAATTTCAAGGCTAATTAGGCCAGTTCACTGTTTTGAGTCTGCCTAAATACATTAGTGGGATTCTTCTAGCTGCTGCAACTTGCCAGCACTTTCTGCTCAGACTGTCTGAGGATCTCCTTGGTACATGCAAATTTACACTCAACGTATGGCCATAAATTATATTCAGGATTATTCAGTAATCTGAGAGTACATCCAGCTGTGATGCGGTCATCAACCTTGTAGGTAAACCAAAACCTCACACTTTAAGGAGGCAAAAGACAACTGAAAACTCTGTAGAAAGAAGCAGCATGGCCTCGTTTTGAGTTGCTGAGTTTAGTTGTAATTTTTGTCTCTATATATTTAAAATACAGCTAATTTTCTAGAAATTAACTCTTGAGATGGAGATGCCTTATTAACTGCCTTGAGATGTCTTATTAATGCTCTGAGACAAATATATTCTGTATTTGGACTGTACCACCATAATTGATTTCTATTTCTTAACTTGTTAGGCAATCAGGGGGAGAAGCTCATCTCCAGTGTCATCAAAGAAGATTACGTTTGAGAGCTTTGTTCAGTTAATTACCAGCACAGCTTTGCCTTCATTTCCTCGTTACATGGTTTTACCTAAAGGGCTAGTGTTTATTTCCTAACAAGCTAATACCCGAATATTCACATGAAGAATACTCTGCAACATCGAGCATGACTTCCCAGGAAGAAGCACTGACCAGAGTAGAGGTTTCTCCCGTATCACATGCCGGTGCTGTGATAAGAGAGCTGCTCAGCCCCTCTGTCTAGGCTCCGGGTGTACCTGCCCTTGTGCAATTTCACAGCATACTGCAGCCCCCTGTCACGGTATCATGAGAGGCAAATTGGTAGTCTGCCATGGCTCCTTGTAAAGACTACAATTGCTGCTTATCACAGCCTACTCCTAAATACTCAGAGCTGCATTACGCCAGCGTGACATATATTATTTATTAGCTAATAGATTGTTGGTTCTGACTCTCTTGCTGGTGCCAGCAGTGATGCTACTGACTACTCTTTATAGTCATCCGGAGGAGGAATAGAGCCATATAGAAGCCAGACACCTAAGTCACAGCTGATCTACCATTACGGCTAAATATAGATTTCCTGCATTAGAAACAAATAAATTAAAAACTCCACCGATTTTAGCGGCCTAAGACTTTTCCATTACTGTTTCCATATTGCTCAGGTGGTCACCACAATCCATGAATACATACATCCAAAATAATATTCATCATTTACTGATTATGCAGTTAACATTATCATACTTCTATGCCGGTGGAAAAAGCACCTCCTCGGTTTAAAAACTCCTCAGTTTACTACAGCCCTCCAGCCTTGGAAGAAAGCTGTGCATGGTACAGTAAACAAGTGAAACTTCGAGATGTGTTGATGTGCAACTTGCACTGAAGTTTCTGCACTGGGAAGGAGAAAAAGCAGAATAGCCTTTGCAGTCCTTCCAGCTTTAATGGAAAATACAGGCAGCTTTAAGCTTAATAGATTTTAAATATCTTGACTGTTGCACATTATATCTAAGGCTTTTGCAGTGTTCAGTGATCTGGGAAGCTATACTGAGACTGTCTTTGTATCTATTGTTAATCAAGATAAGAAACTTCCAAGTTATACTCAATTAAAAAAATGAGCTGTTCAGTGTCTCTGTTTACTTTTTATATTTAAGCACACAGTTTAATATATATGCATTTTACTCAGATTGAATTTGAGCAGCAGTAAGCCATCTATTTATTATAGTACACAATATGATATCTAAAACTACATAGTACTCAGGAAAGATTTATTACAAATTCCAAGATTTATTCCCAGAGATTTATTACAAATTCCAAGAAATTAAATACCCAGTGCCACTACCTCAGCAATAACCACAAGAGAAAGATGGCAGTTACTTATGAGAAATGTAAAATATATCCTCTTAGGTGTTCATATTCTGATAAGAGCAGAAACGGCACAAACCAATGAGATAGAACTACAGTCTGTTTTTATCATGCATCCAAGTTTATAATATTCAGGCACCTATTAGATAAAAATCTTATTTCTAAAAATAAAAAGAGTTGCATAGCAGTAATACAGAAAAAGGTAAAGTCATTCCAGAAGTGATCATTATTTAATTCCAAGTGCTGTGAGCACTGTCGCTGGGTCAGAAGGTATTATGCAATAACATGATGAGTTAATAGAAATGACCCCTGAAAGCATCAGAAAACCCCATTTTTAGAATGTGTGTACGTCTACTCTGATGAAGCTGAAGTGACTCGCAACTTGAAGTGCTTCTCTTCCTGGCTCCTGGCTTTCCCTCCTGGGCTCTGCCTGTCGGAAGCAGCAGCTCTGTACTCTGGAAGAGCAAACACCTTCAGAGGGTTCTACAGTGGGATCCCACAGCAGTGCCATGCTCCCAGTGACTGCCCCCTGCACCAGATACCTCATCTTGCATTCACCAAGACTCCTTTCCTCTAAACCACGCAGAGCTGAGACCAGACAGTCCCTCCTCAACGTGCTGTTATTATATAAGAACAACATACGGAGTAAATTGAATGTGACTGAAATGCCTTCCAACAGGTAGCTCTAAATATAGTAGCTATATAGCCAGGAAAATTATTTTACCTGCGCATGTAGTGACACAAAGCTCAAGGAAGTCACGTAAGATCAAGATTTTCTTCTAAAAGTCACAGTAACAAGCTGTTTGGCAAAATCCCAAATGCTGGCAAGAAAGCTATTGCAAATCCCGACTCCTCGCCTTGCCTTGAATTGCAAGACAGAATTTGCCAATTAACTTGAACTTGGAGAAAAAGGCTGAGCACGAACAAATAAACACATATGATATGGCATCGTTACAGCAACAGGACATTGCAAAATGCTGAAGCCAATGCTCAGACTGAAGCGTGCTGCTCCAAACAGCATTTCTGCCTCATCTCAGGCTGAATGTTTTCGTTTTTACTGTCTGCATATGTCTGAATGAGGCCAACCTGCTGAGCCCCAGTGACAGCATCCAGCTGAGAAAGAGTGAGGCGAGAGCAATTCGAAGGCTGTTGTGAGACCTGCCTGTGGCAGCATCATGTTTAAAAAACATAACAAGGCAGCTGCAAGTGCCAATAAGGCTGAGCAAAGAGACGGTTTATCAGTTGCTGCTTGAATGGAAAAGACAGCGGTGTTAAGAACCAGCACAAACTTTTCTCATGTACTGCACCTCATCTCTCCGGGAAAGATTTCCAGAGCTTTGCTAGTACATCTCAGGTGATCACAGAGCAAACAAATCTCACAAGTGGCATGTACGGACTGACCCTGCTCCCCTGACAGTTTCTACCAAAACTCCCTGGGAGGAGGATCATGCCCCAGGCTTGCAGGACGTTTGGTTTCTCAGATCCTGACCAACCTCTAAGGCTCCAGTGCTAGCTCTGCACTGACTTGGATACGACTCGCCAGCTGACCAAACTTGAAGTCTTAAGTGTTTTTAAAGCAAAACCTCACCAGGCAGGCTTTTCCCACTCCCAAGCCTGTCCGGCCTCGCTGCTATTCTTTCTCTTCTAAACCAATCCTCAGTAGCTCCTCAGAGGATGGGGTCACTGAAATCCTTTGCTTAGGAGTCCTTTTAATAGCAAGGTCTTGATGACTGCGTATTTGCCAGGAAATGTTGCCTCCACCTGATGCTGTTGGCACTTCCCTTTCTACACTAGCATTTAAAAAGTGACAGTTTTGGCAGTGACATTAGAGATGGTCTAATCTGTAATGAATTAAAATGTCCAAGAAACTCAAATATACTGCTTATTTATATCTTAATCATTATGTAACTTGAGTTGAATGAAGTCCAAGACCTACTATAAATATGGACAGTACATACATAGGGTATACGCAAAGATCTACCTTCACCTGAGCACTGAAATTCTGATACAAGAAACACACTGAATCGTCTGTGAAAAACACACAGTGAACATGCCTGTTTATAAAGACACTTAGGTTTTTAAATCTAGGGAACTGAGAGCATGCCGTGTGCCTACAGAAAGCATATATGCCACTATATTTTAGACTAGCAAAATGCTAGAGTTTTTCTTCTTTGACAGAGAAGATTTTTCAATCCACGGATACCTGGGGTAATTCAAACGCCAGCAATCTACCGGGAAACGCTGAGGTTTCGTACCATCAGGTTCCCACAAGCGCTATTCGAGCATCGGAAACAAACGAGCCTTTATCTTTAAAGCTCACCCACGGCAGGAGGTACAATACTACGAAATGTCATTTCCACGACACACACACACACACCCCACCTCCTTTTAGCAGCTCTGAAGGAACAAAAACACAAGCCGCGGTTTCCAAAGCTCTCCAGCGTGAGGGCTGCATTATCCTCACTCACTGATCCAGGCAGCCGGAGGGAAACCCCCGTGTCCGTCCAGCCCGGCCGAGCGCGTCCCCTCTCCCGAGGGGTGCTCCTCGCACCGGGGCCCGGTGCGCCCGCGGTTAGAGCCGCGCTCCCGCCCGCCCCGGGAGCCCCGGAGCCCGCCGAGGACCGTCCGGCAGTTTTCGCCTCCCTTGCAACTCCCATCGGTGCGAGAGGCGTGGATGACTTGGTCTCTTGGAGAAAAAAAAAAGCAACAAAAAAACACACACACAAAAACCCCCACCAGCCAAAAACAACAAAAAACCAAAACACCAAACCAACAAAAAAAAAAAAAACAAACCAAAACCCAACAACAACAACAGAGGGAAGCCCTCGGCGGAGGAGAGATGCCCGTCCCCTTACCTTGCTCCGCGGACGCCCGGGGCACCGCCGGGGGCTGGAGGAGGGATTCCCCGGCGCTGGCAGGGGCTGCTCGGGCTTCCCCGGGCACTGCGCGGCCGCCAAAGCCACGGCGAGCGGTTTGTTTTGGTCGCTCCTTCCCGGGGAGGGTTTTGCTCTACATTCCCGGCTCCACATCACCGCCCCCCCCGGCACGGAGAGGACCGGGGGTGGGAAAACCACGGCGAAGGCATCTCTCCGCTACCCCCCCGGAGACGAAAAGCCGCCGAAGAGGCAGCGCGGCGAACGGCTGGGGTGGCGGGCGGAGGGCGGGAAGGGAGGGGGGGGAACGAGGGGGTGTGTGGATAAAAGCCGACCCCGCGCTGCCCTCGCCCCGCTGTAATCCTCGGCTGCATGCGAGCTGCCGGCTGCCGGCGCGGCCGCCCGTGTCTGCGGCTGTGCACGGCGGCGGCGGCGGCGGCAGCGGCGGGGCGGGGGGGGGGGGGGCGGCATGGCCGCTCCCGGCAGGGGCACACGGGGCGACCCCCTCCCCCCCGCCGCGCCCCGCCACCCCCCGCCCGGCTGCGCGCACATCCGCGCTCCGCGCCCGCTGCTCGTACCCCTTGCCCGGGCGGGGGGTGCGCGCACACGGGCACACCCCGCACTAACCCCCCCCCCACCCCAAGGCAGGGGGTGCGCGCACAGGGCCCGCACCCCCGCCCAGGGAGAGGATGCACGCATACAGAGAAGCAGACACACGCAGAGAGTGTGTCAATGCCACAGGAGGGGGATGCTCACACACACTCATCCACGTGAGTGCACACACACTCAACCCACACAAACCCACACTAAACCCACACCCCCAGGCAGGAGAACCCCATCTCAGAAAGGGTGCACCCCCATTAACACCACCTTACAGGGAATGAGCGCACCTACACACACCTCCTTCCCAGACAGGGAGTGTGCAAGCACACACACACACACACACACACACACGCTTCCATACGCTCCCCACTCCCACACAGCCCACCCTCGCCCGATCAGTGGTACAGCCACAGCACCATCCCTCCCTGCTTTTCCTTTCCCCTTCCCCAGCCTGGGCAGGACACAGGCACACAACACATGCCACAGGGTGTACCCCGAGTCCGACAGACCACTGGGCAGCCCCAGCCAGTCGGGACCCTTCGCGAATTGAGGACTCATACTTTTTGTCATCAAGTCCTGATGGGAAAGCAGGCTATGATCAAGAGTTCTGTTACTCCTGCTGCCTCTTCCTCCCTCCCATAGGGTTTAATAGTCCTTCTTCATTGCTTTTTAATGGCAAGTCCTTTATCATTCCTGATAATGGGAGAAAGTCGCTCTCTTTCATTCACTGAAGCCCCTCCACATTTTAGGTATTGGATTAGAAGGCTCTTCTCCCTTTCAAGCTTTCCTCTCTTTCTCAGGTTTCGTAACAGTTCCTGTGTAGCTTTGCCCTCGGCATTGTGTTGTTCAGGCTTCATCTCATCCTATAGCTTTGAGGTTCTGCCTTCAGTGTTGCACATTTTGCTGTTGGAATGAAGACTTTCCAACACAAGATTCATCAGCTTTTTCTTTTTTTTTTTAATTCAAAGACCTCTTAATTCTTTTGAAAGCCATCCAAGAAAAGAATCGGGTAGCATTGCCACTGTGATTTCAATTACAGCCAACTAAAAATCAGGTTGAACTTGGAATGCTCATTTATCGTGTTGATTTCCCCACCTTTTATTTACTGCCTTGTTCACTGCCTTGGGAACATAGACATACAATTTTTTAAAAAGATTGACCATCTTCTCCTGGCCTACCTTCCACAGTTTTCTGAATGGATACTATAGCAGTGAAAAGTCCTAATTTCAAGGTTAGTTTTCTGTGAAAATAATGATTTGTGTTGAAATCTGCAGCAGAATGCACTTTTTCTGAAAGCTGGACATCTGTAATATAGACATCCGTGCCTGTGCCACTCAGCCTAGTCTAACTTTAAGATCAACCAGGAAAATTCTCTTCCATATCTTAGATATGACAAACAAAAGCTGTGTAGCAACTCATTCTCTCCCCATCTACTTCCCAAATGAAGTATAAGTATCTATGTATTCCATGCATTCCACCCACTTGTGTGTGCATGTGTCTATGTACATCATTACTAATTTTTGAACCCACTGAACAGTTTCATCTGAATGTGAGAGGTGGGCAAAACTCTCAAAGACAGTTAAAGTCCTACAAGTTTAAGAAAGCAGTTGGGCGAAGAGGCTCACTGTGTGCCTCTTTGCGTCTAGAGCATGGTAAAGATGACATTAGAAATTCCTCTGTCACTACATACCTCAAAATCTGCATGTATATGTCACATCAGTGAGATAAGTTTGACTGGACCTTGTGTCTCCTTAGCCACTGCAGCCATTAAAGAACATGAGACAGAGCTGTAGGAAACCAGAATTCATTCATCTGGATGCTCACGAGGTAATAGCGTCTCAGGAGCTTCAGTGCTCCTCCACTGCTTTTCATGATGCAGTGAGTGCTCTGAAGGCTCTAAGTGTTTTATAAAAGTAGACTATGCTTTTGTGAGATTTTAATATTTGATTTTTCAGTCTTTTTGATAAAGGGAGACTGTCTCTCTTTTAGAGACGCCTAGATGCTAATAGGACTTACTCATTGGGAAAACTGAAAGAGTTATTGATAGGTGAGTTTCCACAGTTTTCTGGCTATGCTGGTGTACATACTGACAGTACTCCAAAATAAGCAACTGATCCACTTGCAAAAACAAGAAATTATTCTGGAATAAAAAATTCCTTACTGAACTAGCGAGTCCACAGTAAAAATAATTTTATTTGGGGGAAGAATTTTTGTACACAGAGGTATATCATCATACCTAGATACATGTTTACATCACTGGATCTACTTTATCCAATTTTCCTTCAAAAACAAACGTTAAGTTTTCCTGGCTTTCTCCTTTTCTGGGCTTGGGGCTTTTCTATTCATGAACACTCATCTTCTGCTGTTACACCAGCTTGAAAATTGAAGTGAAGCTTTGTGATTCCTCTAGTTACCAGAAAAAAAAGTGCAAAATGTATCTCCATGTTGATGACCAGTGTCTTGAAGACCACGTGGGAAAGATTTCCTTCAGAGGAGTCCTGTTTCAGTTGGTCAGATAAGAGGAAGAAACAGCCTGAATGAAAGAGAAATCTGTTTCCCACCAAGCTTTCTGTTACTGGATCTTTCTCCCTCACTACAGAAATGTTCTTCAGAGCACCTTTCGTCAAGACCAGCCTCATAAACATGTTGGATTTCTTCATTCTCACTTCACATCTGGTTTGCATAGATGAGCCCACTAGGTCTCTGTGAGGCAGTGCTTCCCAAATACCTCCCTGGACTGAGAAGAGAGGGCAGACAGAAGAAGATGTGGTTAGAGGAAGATGGGCAGATGTTTACGCAGCAGGAGGATCATTCAAAATCACAATCTAACTGTTGCAAGAAATAATTGTCTTCTCCACTGTTTACGATCCTGACCACAGCAATGAAACCATGTGACCCGCACATTTGCTTCTTTTTGAAGAAAAAAGAGTGGATTTGTGTTCGTCAGGGTTCTGAAGGTGCTACCAGGGCTGCTGGCCCTGCCCAGCCTCTCCTGAGAAATCGCCCAAACCCTGCCCATGGCCCAGGACCCCATTTCAGCTTAACCCAGGAACACTAGACACACTCTTCCATGGAGAAGGGAATGATCCTCTTATAGGCTGGCTTAATGGCCGTTCCTCGCTTACAGGAGCAGATATTACAATAAGCACCAGCAACAGGACTGCTGCCATCAGCATCAGAGTTGGCCTGCCTATTTAAACACATAGTTGATCATTTTCCTGAGTGTAATCATCTTAGTTAACTGCAATGCCAAAATGTATTGCCAGGTGGTCTGGAAATGTATCCTAATTTCCCAATGATGAGTCCAATAAATAGCAAAAAGGAGAAGGTTCTGTTCTAGGAGAAGAGTAAACCCTGTCTCAGTGCCCTTTCTATCACCCAAGGCCTCTGGATAAAAACAAGTCAAACAAAGGCAGCTTCCTGGCCAAGTCTAATATTCTCTTAAAATAAATCACATTGGAAATAACATCTGCCCACCACAGTTCAAACCAAGTCTGGTCTGGATTAGGGGCTTCCTGAATCATGGAATAGCTTTCCATACTTCCTAATGACTGGTTTGGTTGCTGGTTTTTTTCCCCCCTCTATTTTTCAGGTTTTGGTTTCCTTTTATGAGATTTCTCCAACTCAGAATAATACGTTTTCTATTCCTCTTACCATGGATCAGACTCCAAAACACTTTCTCCGAGTCTTGGGTTCCAGAGGGGCTCCTGCAAGGTATTTCAGCTCTGCCACCAGATGCAGTGGGACAACAGTCTCAGTGTTGTTTGAAGGCTATCTTGTAGACACATCTTGGAATGATACACTGCTGCACAGAGGGGCAATAGTGGCAGCTTCTTCCTCTCTAGTGCAATAAGTGGGAACTTACGGAGCTGAATATCACAAAATCAGCAATGGAGCCGAGCAAGAGCATAGCCAGCAAGGACAGATCATGGGCAAGATGCCATTGTCAAATTAGCCACAACTTGGATGGGTTTTAAGGGTTTTTTTTTGGCTGTTTGTAAAAATTGATTCATTGTTCCTTTCTTCTCTGGGTGAGAATTTATTTATTTATTTTTTTTGTTCTGGACAAATCTGCTCAAAAAATAATAGTTGCTGTCAGGGCTAAAATCAGTTGTAGACACAACATAACACAAACAGAAAACAAACTTGAACTAGAAAAAAGCATATTAATATGATTACAGTTGAACGAGAGATGTACAAAATGATTTATTTCAAATTTGGGCATTCCCTCATATGTAGAAGTCAAATAGATAAGATTTACTGGGCAACTTTTATGTCAAGCAGACAGAATGCCCGCTGATCAGCTCCTGGAACTGCAACCTGCAATATTTGGATATAGGGCTCTTTTCTGTGTAACATAAGATGATGATGATTTCCACAAACTCAAAAGTTTATTTTTAACCTCCTGTAATGGGCTACTACTCTAGTTTATGTTTTGACAAAAAACCAAAAATTGTAATTTGTAATTTAATCTTCATATTTATTTAAAAAAACCCAAACAAAAACATGAGCTGAATGTTAATCCTTTCTGTCAATTAAAATGTTATCTAGTGTTATTCATAGACCTTTAAACTGAGATCCCTTATTTTGGCTCTATACCAGGTCACAACCTGAGAAATAATTCAGTTCTGCTCCTGAGTCTCAGGCAGAGTATATCCCAGGTTTAAACTTGCTCTACTATTGCTTTGCAGAAGTTGCAGTAGCTTGGTTCAAGTTCACCATAAAAGAGCAGTTGAATAAACCTCAATCCTCTCGTTCTAAAGACCTGGCATTCCGTGATTGTATTGCATAGGGAGAATCAGGGGATGCTTATAGCCAGAGTATGAGGCTTCTCTAGGTGATCAGATATTGGCTTCTTAGCATTTCACTCTGCAAGCTCTGCAATGCAAAAATATGTTTCTCTAAATACCATCTCTGAGAAGATGGCTTTCATATTTTCAGAAACATCTGCTGCCGGTTCTACAGTGGCTCACTGCTGCCGTGCGTAGCGCTGAGCAGGCAGGTGGGGCTGAGGTTTCTGTCTTCTCCCCTTGCCCCTCAGAGATAGAGACACACCGGTGGGGCTTTTTCTGTTCCGGGAGGGCTGTTACGGAAGATGTCCTTTCCAAGATCCTTTGAAGGTTTGCCATACCTGCCTGGGTTTTATGTAGCAGACAGCAATTTGTCTGCCTTTCCCCAGTCTTGCGGAATGGGAGTCAGAATTTTAAGACTTTTTGCTTTCGATTATTTCTGCTCTATTTCAAATATGATTTAATGGTAGATTAATTAAAAGTAATCTGTCACAATAGTTTAGGCATAAGCAGAAGGCACTTTCTGTGCAGGTTGAAGCTGAAGGAAAATAGCAAGGACTCAAAGGAGGAGTACTCAGCAGCTGCTCAGAATTACCAGCTAAATACCTCTCTTTATTAGCCAGGGAGAATGAAACATCCAGGAGCTGAGGATTTTGCAATGGGAAGAAGCCAATTGCAGAGACAGGAGGATCAAACTGCATTTAGTTGTGAGAGGTATGAAGCTTCTAATTATAAGGGCATTCCCCGCGCTCCTCCCCTGCAGCCAGGTAGAAGAGAACAGAGACGCCAAGCGGAGTGATGGGGCCCAGCATTTGGGAGGAGAGCTTCCTCTGTATCTTGTACTTCAACCAGCTCTTGGGAGAACTGCAGGGAAATTAATTTTCCTGCAACATAGTTTGAGGCTTTCCCTGAGCATGACAGTTCTGCAGGTACTTGGGCACTGAGCTGTGCACAGGCTGCATAGTCCTGCCCTGACGTTGTAACGGGGACACGAGACTGAGATTCCCAGAGATTACTCTGAAGCTGTTGTTGACGTATCTCATAAAATTGTGCTGCTGATAAATACGATAAATTAGATGTGGATAATTTGGCTAAAACTTACTGCATTTGCAAGTGATATATTAGGTCTTTGAGCTCTCATTCCCATCATTATTTTTTTATTCTCAACTTGTTCCCGATGGATTAAATCTCAGGATTGAGATGCAGAAAACCTGCAGACATTACCTTTTTTAATGAAATGTTTTGATATCACTGGCAAGCACTGAGGCAATATTAAGCCCATGTTTCTCCAGCTGTGAATATCACATTGCATAGAACATAGTTCTGGTCCAGGCTTGCAGCACAGAAAAATCACCAAGCTAAAAAACTCCACAAATTACTTTTAGATATTTTTCAGGGTTTATGCAGAATATTTTTTATCTTCCCTGCGGGATTATATAGAAATCTGATACGGTAATAATTTAACTTAATTGCTTTTTTCTTCAGCCTTCACCTCCAACAGCTTCCAACAGCTTTTTCATCTTTTGTAACATCCAGAAGAGAGTGTTGCCATGATGTGTAAATGGGGCACTTAGCTCAAGTGGAACGTCCTTGAAGATAAACAAGAATGAAGTTGTTACCAGGTAATTGTTTCAATTTGTAAACTCTTTTTCGTTCTTAAAGCTATCTGAAAGCAGAGTTTCCTCTTTGTGAGAACTCTTGCTTTTTACCAGAGTGTCAGCAGCTCCACTAAAAAACATGCCAGCTTCCTTGACAAGCTGCAGACAAATTTGGTGATAGAGGCTGAGCCTTGCCCAGACATCGGCCCAGTGAGCCCATGTAAGGTTTTTCAGGCTTCAGGCCCAAGATGTATGAGATAGAAAGCATGAGGAGCAAGGGCTTTCACTGGCTTCTACCTCACTGCTGGAAAACTGGAGGAAAGTCCTAATTAGAAAGATGGATCCCAGGTTTCCAGGGTCCTGCCTCAGAGACATCCAAACATAGACCAGTATATGGGCGTCAGCCCTAGTGTGAGGGACTCTAAAGACCTACCAAGCAAAGGCAAGCCAGGCTCCTCAGCAGGTGAGATATCTTGGGACAAAGTGGTGTTGAAGAGCAACAAGGAAGTAGAGTTGGTTTAGAGCTCGACTCTGGAATGACAGAAGTTCATGAAACCAAAGTAAATTTAAATGAGCATCTTGGTACTAACGCACTGTCTTTGCTGGAACATTTCAAGCAGCTCTGTGTTTGTTAGTAGCTTCAGAACTAACAGCCGGGAAGGGACTGGTTTTTTGAAATAATTTTCTAAAAGTCATGCATAGTTTTAGAGGTTCTTATTGTGCATGTATATGTTGCTGCTCTGCTTTAGATTCTGCATACCTGAAGATGCTGGCACTGTGGGATTTGATTAATACCATGGCATGCTATTTAAGTCAAGGAAATCTAACTTTTTAAAATTACATGTCAAATCCTCAGGCTTCCCTGCAGTATATCAAATCTCAATTGGCAGGTTACCTGCCATAATGCTTCTGAAATATTTCATTAGACATTTTTATACTTAATTTATCTTTTTTTTTTTTTTTTCAATACCTGGAGCATAGGATAAATGGCATTATATTTAAGAAACCCCACCTTGGTAATGTAAATTTACATTTTCACCTTTTCCTAAATCGACTAGAACATGTTCCTCATTGTTCCCATTAAAAAAACATACAAAGCCACAATAAACAACAAAAGCTAAAACTCTTATTTTTAAACACGTTATGTTAGTCCTTCACAAACCAGTGGAAGAATGCAAAAAATATTGCATAGACACCATAATAAAGCACAGTTTTGAGGAGTATGAGTTAATGTGGTGGCTTAAATGTAGAAGCTGATTAGGACTGCAAGCATAGTCATGGAACTTCATATCCTCACTGTAGGTTGAGCAGATTCGTTTTGATGTGACTTGTATTTGATGTTTTAGTGACCTTTATCACTAACTACCTTCAACCATATTTGAAATTTATTCCCTAAGCTCTACCACTTCACACTTCTGAACTACTCTTGTTTTGCACGGGTACGCTCAGTATCCTTCATTCATTGTGTCCCATTTCCTAGCTGCTAGTGACATATGCTGTGGGTCGTTCTGAGCTCTATGTGCCGAAAGGCCAGTGTTTCCACTAAATTAAGCAAATAGCAGTAAAGGTGTATTGCAGCCTCAGCAGATATACTAATGTGGGTTCCTTTCCTATCGTCACTGTTTTTCGTGAGTGTTGATAAGATGATTTGAAATTGGCTAACAGGTTTAGAAGCGATGGGGAAGAGAATGTGGAGAAAAAATGGACCTGAAAGGCAAAGACATAGATTTTTCCCTAGGAAACCAGGCTGAGCCATCATATGCAGAGCTGAGCAGGAAGAAGCATTCAGTGGACCTTCTTTCTCACTGCTGCCTGAATACTTGCTTGTATCACTGTAAAGTGATTTTGAAGAAGATGGGAAGTCCTATAAAATCTGATTTGAAAAATATTACCTTCATTTGGCATGGATGGGGATGACTGCTGAAAATGCAAGTACCAGGAAATCAGGCCTTGTACTTTGCCAGTGACTCATGCACAAATAGACTGGTGTGATTATTATTAATTTTCTTATTAATTGAATTTACTTGCAAATGACTTAGACAAATATCCCAGTTTATGAATTGTTTGCCTGGTGTACATTTCTTGCTTTAAACATTCATTATTCATATCTGCTATTTGCATAGTGTTCTGGGATCGTGGCAATGCATTGTGGGTCTCATGATATGATTTCACTCCCTCACTAGGCAGTTCTCAAACCTGCTGAAGGCTCAGGATGGCAGCATGATCCCTGCGCCATGACACCCTGCTTTCTGCCACTTTTCTGTTCATCATTTCAATGTTCTGTTGCTGCTCATTCAATAGACTGCTCTGCTAACTGTTGTGATTATCTGGATCATGTTCCATTCTTCAATTTTCCACCAGCCATTTTCCACCAAAAACTCCATGTTATATTGAAGTGTGCTTAGTCAGCTGTAGCTGACATCATGCAACTGCTTTAATTCATGGGTGACGCATGAATATCTGCAAGTTTGTGGCTTTTTCTGTAAATTTTGGCAAATATGTCTTTTCTTCCTGCATCATATTTAAGTAAAAAGAACTGCTGCAGATACGAGTACCATAGTCTGCAGTACCATATTTTTGACCTTTCAATAACAAGTCATGGTACTTAGATGTCACACATGCTAGTAGAAATGCACAAAGCATAGTGCATGTAGCTTTGAAGCAGCAATCCTCTTACCTTCACTCTGAATTCACACCACTGAGAACACTTTTCCACTCTCACTATGATTTTAATTGGGAAAACATCTGCACAAATAAGTTGCATTATGAGTTCAAAGAATTCCTTGAATGATTCTAGCAAATCTGTTTTTAAGAGGCCACATAAATTTACTTTAAAAGTCAAATTAGATATCCTATGTTGTATTGGTAGTGAGCATGCAGTTCATGGTGGACATAGCTAGCTTTGCCTCTGGCTGTGGCATGCACTGGTTATAAAAGTGAAGAACAGGTTCATGACAGTACCAAATGTGCCAGACTGTTGTTGCCAAAGCAAATTACGAGGCAGAGAGACCCTGTGATAGAGAAAATGGTACATTTGCATTTGGTCTGAACTGAAGACCTGAATAAGAGGACTGTGCTATTAATTCAGCTCATCTCAACAGAGAAGTCTAAAGGCCTGCATGTCCATTTAAGACAAAAGGAGACTGTTACTGTGGAGAAAGAGAAGGCTTTTGACAAGTCACCACTAACGTGATCTGCCCACGGAACCTGCTGCTGGGGGGCAGAAGCAAGCCATGGGAAGATATAGCTCTTCTTTCTACTTTTCCATCAACCTTTAATTTTGCAGGCAGACATGGGATTATGACAATAAATGGATTTTGCTATGGGTACTGATGACTGGGTATACGCCTTCTTCAGACCGATGAATGGTTGTGACCTTCCAACCAAGTAACGATTAGGTCGTGAACTTGTGTAATCAAGTTAGGTTATTCAGGGTGATCCCCCTGCATAAATTCTCACACAGATATTTATATCTCCAAAGAACCATTCATATGGAGAATTGGACTATGATTCAAAGGAGTTCTTGTCATCATTTAAAGATGTAAACATCCATGTAAAGATGTAAGCATCCATGTAAACTGAAGATGAATGGACAATATTTGTAAATTCTGAGGTAGAAAAGTACCTTCATCTCTTTCTTCTCCCACATGAGAGACTGGCTTTCTCTGAAATAAAGAATAAACCTAAGCAGACAAAGAAGCAGAGGAATAAGGTCTGTTTCCAATTCTGTAAGCCAGAGGTAATTTTAAAGTCCACACTTGCTGAAAACAGAGGTGGATTAGCTGAAGCCAAAATCTACAGTACCGAGCTTCTGGCTGGATGCCTCGGTAAGTACAGAGTCCTTTTCTCCTCTAATTTCCTAGTTGTTTAGTATGACTAGGAGCAACATTTGAACCTCTTTATAAGGAGAATGCTTCCCATAAATTACTTTATCTCTTTCAGTTATTACTATTGTAAATGTCTAATGGTTCTCACCATCTGAATATTTTAAGCAGGTTCACTCTGAGTAATGCAGATCTTCATTATCCTATTTAGCTCCTTTTAGTAGAATAATCCTTTAGTGAGTGAAAAGCTCTAAGGAAGCAGCTGGTTCCAATTTTATAAGAAAATCTTGTGGTTTTCGTCAGGTAGCAGAAAAAGTTCTGTAGCTACGGAAAAAGCTGCAGTTTGAGCAATTAGACACTGAAGAATTCACCCCAGAGAAGCCCTTATAAATATCCAAGTTACAGAAAAGACTTCTCACCAACGTTTCAATTTAGATTCAGTACTAACAGTCAGACACACATCTTTAGGAAATTGGGCTTCACTGGTTTCAATGTTCAAAGAATTGATGTCGGCTGTATTATCTCTAAGTAAAAAATGTGCTGAATGCCACTCATGCTTTTCTTTCTGGTACAAAGCAGAAATGCTTCCAGTTGTCTCTAGAAGAGCAGTTACATATCTAATTTGTCTGGGGTGTGGGGTTTTTTTACTGAGAGCTACAAGACATATGTGTATCCAGTGGAGTCCCTCAAGGGTCGATACTGGGACCAGTATTATTCAATATATTCATCAATGACTTGGATGAGGGACTAGAGAGTACTATCAGCAAGTTTGCTGATGACACCAAGCCGGGAGGAGTGGCTGACATGCCAGAAGGCTGTGCTGCCATCCAGTGAGACCTGGACAGGCTGGAGGGCTGGGTGGGGAGAAATCTTATGAAGTTCAACAAGGGCAAGTGTAGAGTTTTGCACTTGGGAAAGAATAACCCCATGTGCCAGTATAGGTTGGGGACTGACCTGCTGGAAAGAAGTGTAGGAGAAAGGGACCTGGGGGTTCTATTGGACAGCAGGATGACCATGAGCCAGCAATGTGCCCTCGTGGCCAAGAAGGCCAATGGCATCCTGGGGTGTATTAGAAGGGGGGTGGTTAGTAGGTCAAGAGAGGTTCTCCTTCCCCTCTACTCTGCTCTAGTGAGACCCCATCTGGAATATTGTGTCCAGTTCTGGACCCCTCAGTTCAAGAAAGACAGGGAGCTGCTGGAGAGAATCCAGCACGGGGCAACTAGGATGATTAAGGGAGTGGAGCATCTCCCTTATGAGAAAAGACTGAGGGAGCTGGGGCTCTTTAGTCTGGAGAAGAGGAGACTGAGGGGTGACCTCATTAATGGTTACAAATATCTAAAGGGTGAGTGTCACGAGGATGGAGCCAGGCTCTTCTCGGTGACAACCACTGATAGGACAAGGGGTAGTGGGCTGAAACTGGAACATAAGAGGTTCCGCTTAAACTCAAGAAGAAACTTCTTCTCAGTGAGGGTGACAGAGCACTGGAACAGGCTGCCCAGGGAGGTTGTGGAGTCTCCTCTGGAGACATTCAAGACCCGCCTGGACACGTTCCTATGTAGCATTATCTAGGCATTCCTGCTCTGGCAGGGGGATTGGACTTGATGATCTTTCAAGGTCCCTTCCAATCCCTAACGTTCTGTGATTCTGTGGTTCTGTGATTCTGTGACTGAACTGTTGTAAGGAGTGGATCCAGCATGAGGAAACCTTCACATCCCTCTCGCAGCACCTGCATTCACCTGAGATGGGGCTGCACTGGTTCCCTTTGTCTTACTTCACACACCATCTCATTTTCACTGGGAGTATGTCTAGTTTGTCACCACACTGTGAAAGCACTCAGATCAACATACCCACAGTGCTGAGGTGCGTTAGCACGACTGGACAGCTTTCAGTACAGGGCATAGCTCTGGTATTTTATATACCATGTGGCTATAATCTCTAATGTGGTTTCACACTATGTACCTGCTTCAGGATAAGTATGAGACTCAAAGGTAAAAACTTACCAAATGATAGTTTAAGTGATGACATTTAAATTGATTTTCAGCAAAGAAGAATGTCCTCGGCATAATAACCTGTTGTTTGTGCACCACAGCTACTGTCACACCGTAACTGAGGCTGGCAATAGCGCTAGTTAGACGGGAGTTATCAAATCCTTTATTAGACCATGACTGAACTCCAAAATAAGAAGCTTTATTGCCTGCCTTCCTTTTAACACAAGTTTTGCAGATTAAATGTTTTAAATGTCATGAAAACATATAATTTTCCTGACTGGCTTCTTAGCTAAACTCTTTTTTTCTTTGGAAAGAAAGATGCCTATAAATGAGAACTATATGAACAGAACACAGCATATAAACTGGAACAAATGATCAATGGATTTCAACTTTCGAGAATGCCCCAATAGGCATGTATTAAATCACATTTTGAATATGTCGTGTTGGCAGATGCTCATTAGAAGTATCCAGTTATTAAGGATGCAGATATTTTCTCAAGTTCTTTAATGGTTGCACATATGTATCTAGCTTCCTACAGAAAAAGCCTCCTTTAACTGGTAGCAAATATGGTTTTAGTATGCTCAGTTTTGCAGGCTTCTTGAGTTGGCCCAGTCTCATTACTGGACTTCAATCTACAGAAAAGGGTTACGCTTTTCTATATTTAGGTAAGCAATTCTACACAATCTGGCTCTTCTCCTAGATTGCATATATTACGTATGACTCTTCCAAGCTTCCTTATTACATTATTGGCCTAATGAACTGTACCAGTACATTGGTTTGACATGACACTAAATCACTGCAAAAATTGGTTAGTGGGGACCTGAGCCATTGGCTGTGCTCCACCTGCGTTGCATTGTGCTGTGCTACTAGCTCAAAGCCAGCCTGCTAGTGACATAGTTAGACCCAGCACAGGGACAGCTTCCAGCAAGGGAAGGCTGTTGTGCTGGCTCCCTAGTGCTCTGTGACAAGCATTAAACACACTATCAAAGGACAGAAACCCGTGTGTAGCATGATGAGTCACAGGTGTCTTGAAGCTTTTGATGAGCTACACAAATGTACATATGCCTTAGCAACTCTAACTTCATAGAGGTTGGTTTCAGCATGGAGGTTTCAGCTGCTAAAATTCACGCGGGCATGTTCATGTATGCTTTTACTGGAGTTGTGCTCTCCTTGGGTGCTGGAAAGTGAGGTCAATATGCTCAACATTGAACTTTTGTGAGTAGTAGAGTAGAAGGAAGTGCCCACTTGAAACCCATTTTCTGCATTTTTTTTATATGAAAAATGAAACAATCGAGATATATGAATATGAATTTATGGTGTATGATATGGTTTACAATACATGAAATGTTTGGGTATCACAGAAAAGAACTGAATCAGGCCTATGATCCTTCTAAGTGTTTCATAAGTGCCCCCTAAACTGTTATAGGTGCTTTAAAATTCCTTTTCTAGTCAGAGAAGAGATACGTTAGCACCACTTACGACTTTTGGACCTCTTTTAAGACCTGTAACTTGGTCCCCACTACTGCACTCAGTTAGCTGAAGAACGAATGGACAATATCACAACATGGGAAAAAAGGCTTAATTACAGAGAGTTTGATTTGTGGAATAAATCTTTCTGGCCTGAAAGCAGAATAATTTGATTAATTTTACTTTCAATGCTATTCCCTTACACATGTAATCCACATGCAATTATAGGTTTAGTCTGTGAAATGGCAGGTACTGATAAAGATGTCAACTTCATTAGTCAAACAATCTTAAGAGTTCAAAGTTAGTAATGAATCATTTCCACTATCATCTTTCATATCCCCTTCTTAGAGTTTAGCAGGAAATTAGGCTCTCTTTGAAAAAAAAAAAGAGGTCACAAAAATAGTCCTTCAAGCATCACCAAAATTCCCTTTGTTCCCACTGATACTCAGAAGCAGCATCTTCTCATCCCATTCATATTTATGTATTGATGGGGAATGTCTTTTTTTCCTTTTTCCTTTTTTGATGTTGTTTGGAGTGGGTGAATGTACCACTGCTTTACCTAAGGCAGAATGTGTTGCATGTATGCCCTTCTTGATGCTATTCTTGTTACATGTGTGTCTTGTCTTCATGCCTTGGCTAATGCTGCAAGCCTAAAGCTTAGACTTTGCTGTGTGGTTTTGACCATTTTACTGCAGTTTCATAGGAACAGTTATACACATTTTCTCTCTCATTTTAAAGCCCTGAAATCAGATCGCAGGCACTCAGCTGTATTTGCAGAGTCTGATGTGGTGTACATCTATGCTCATGGCTCATTTTCTCCCAGGTGAGGGAGAAGTCCGTTTTCGGTTCACTTTATAGCACTGACAATGATGTCTCAGTCTAAGAGCCAAGAGGATCAAAACGCAAGATGTGCTCACTGTATTACTCCCATCACATCACGAACTAGTTGGAATTAGTGGTGCACGCCAAATCAGGTTCTGTGGATCAAAAAAACCCCAACATCGTATATAACGTAATTTCTGGGAGGGAGTCTCCATAAAAAGATATTTTGCCATGGACATTTCCCCTTTTTCCTTTGAAAACAGGAAGATGAACTTCAAATGTTTCATAAGTTGTACTTTCTCCTAGTTGCAGTGAATAGTTGCTTCTTTTCAAAGGAAGCTGTGTTTTCAGATTCTAAGAGACAGATTATTGGACTGTTGTCCCTGTAATAAAATTCAGTACATCAAGTGAATGACTTGTTGTTTAGGGAAACATGGCACAACATCGATTGAAGCTACCCATTAAGTCAAGACATCAAACGTACCCTTGTGACACTGTACTACGAATCACTGTTGAAACTGCAAAATTTGCTGGTAATAGCAACTGAACTCAGGATAAACATTGTCCTTAACTCTTGCCATAGTGGCATTAATGGCTCATGATATCACACAGTGATCAAAGCCTTCTGGGAAGACATAGACACAAAGGGACAATTTTCTTGGTGATCCATATCCATTTTTTTATCAAAGAAAGTACACCAGAAATGAAATTGGAAAGAAGTGTACTTTAAAGTCTCCAGAAAATTCTGATCTGTGGACTCTTTTATTGTGTTTTAAAGCTTCACAGAAACCTAAACACTAATGACTCTAAACACAAGAGCCATCAATGTTTATTCAATTAACTATTAGAACAAGAAAAACAAATAAATACGTTGCTATTTGGTACCTCTGAAACTACAAGAGCTTTTCTGAACCTAAAAATGCATCCATAAATTCTGTGATCAAGGCCCTGATCTTGCAATCCTTATTTAAATATTCCTTTACACCAAGTTTCTTTTTGTAGTAAATCTTCTTGACTGGATCAATAAACAGCCAAAATATTCAGGGCCCTGCATGCGGATACCAGCAAAGTGCCAGCTGCCCCATTGTGTCCCTTAGGGGATTTATCTGATGGTTGACAGGCAGTACTGTCACCACCTATCCTCCCCTCTTGCTCTTGTCAAGAAAAGTCGATTTGGATTCAGCTTGGGATGTGAGGACTTTGCATAGACACCCTGCCTTTTTCCCCATCTGGCCACCACCATCCATCTACCGGCTGCACTTATGTCTTGGGAACGTTTTGGCAAGCTGGCAGCCCACAGCAGATAGTCCATCCACAACAGCCCTCTAATAATTTTCTCACAATGTTCCGAACCATCCAGAAGGGATTTCTTGCCACCTCAGGTTTTAAAGCTGGTATGAATGGAACCTTGCCATGACTCCTATGGTAATCATATTGGACCTTTCTGTGTTATTTGTTTCTAATACATACTTTTGGCTGAAAGCAGAGATTGTAGAATTGCCACACAGTAACACCTGAATACTGAATTTGGTCGTTATGCTTTTTATATGTCTGATTTCGCAGGTCAGGTGTGCGAATTTGGTATGCCTAAAATGACCAGTATGTACATACCTTTTGATAGCTGCTCATTCGTATTCATAAATAAGTACTATTTTGAGGCTTTACTCATAGCTTTCAGAAGCAATTTATTTCCCTTGTGGGAGAGCACTATCATTAAATGCAACTGTGCTTTTTTATGGAATTTGTAATCCTTTGGAGAAAAACGTATTACAAACCAAAGGAAATAATAAGTCTTTATATATGAAAGATACTAAATTGTTTCCTTACAGTCCACTGAATTTAAAGTTGTTTTAAGTAGGCACTTTCTGATTTACCTGCTAATGCTTCATGGAGTGTCCAAATATTCAATGGATTGAAATCTGTGATAGATAAAATAAGTGCTAAATTCAGTGGTAGAAATAAGCTACGCAGGATTCCCTTGTTTATATGTATCTGAAGCTGTTCACGAAATGGGACAGTTCCTTATACATTCACGGAAGTGGAAATCAGCAAACTTGTCTGATAGTATCGTAAACAACACTTTGACAATACTGGTAATTTCTATGTATACTCTCCATCTAGGACAGTGGTCAAGTAGTGTCGTATTTTTGTTTGCAGTCTTGTAACTCTTTATCATCATCTCATTTGCGCAGCTCACCAACTGTAAATAGTGATATTTATTAGCATCATCTAAAGGGCAGTTTGCTAAGAAAGCTCTTAGAGGTCTTCAATATACTTGATTTCCTTTTGCAAATGTTTGCATAGAAATATTTGTCTGGAGACAAATGCAGTTTCCTAGCACCTATCTCTGATATATCTTCTCTTTGATACATCTGGTGCTTGGTAATAGCAAAGTACAAGAAGTGCCATGGGAGACACTACGGTCTAAATGAACCGATAACGAGGGCAATCTGTAGGGAAGCACCAAAGTAATTAAGACCCAGCGAGTTCTGACATTCCCTTGAATGGCTTGTGAACTGGAATAACCACTGTGTTTTCCATATGCAGCTGAGGAGAGACCATCGATGAAACCACAGAATGAAAATGTCGTCACACCACTCATTCAGAATCATTTCTCAGGACTGGACTCTGCAGGTTACATACAAGCAATGAAATGACATTCCCAGGTTTGAAGGAATTGGTGTCGGGATTAGTACCTGTCTGCATTTTAACTGTTGTTTGGGGTTTTATTTATTTATTTATTTTGGCATCTCCCTGTCTCCTCTCCATGTATACAAACACACATGCACATTGTGATTAATAACAAATAGCTCCATTCTGTTGTTACTCAAGTGGACCGTGAGTTTAAAGAATGATTTATTTACACCTGTTTCTTCTTTTCATGATTGTCACTTCCACAGATAGTTTTCTTATTTTAACACACACATGCTTTAAGGTACTGAAGCATTTTGAAGGCACAGCCACAGACCAAATATGAAAATGAACTCTCACCGAATAATTTCATCATCATCAGAAACCATGGCAGGAGAAAAGCATCATCAGCCACTCATTGCAGTTCGTATTTTTCTGAGCTTTATCTGGCTTGTGCTGAAGTCATGGCAAATATATCTACTAACACTGAGTAAGTAAACTGACACTCCAAATTATCATCTGGGAGATGCAAATATTACTTTGGAAGGAAAAAACTCACATCTTGGTTATATAAAAAAGACTCCAATTGGCACTGGAAGAAAAAATTATAGAAGTGCTAGTGATTAACATATCTGGAAGATGGCTTATTCTTTATGATATCCCAGAAGAAAAATGAAAAGAGATTGAGAGCTAACATATTTGAATAGCAAACTGAAGATGTAATTTATGACACATATGTAAGATGCTGAAGTGATTTATGAAGCAGTATGCTTTTGAGTGTGTTTTATTTAATGCCAGATCTCAAAAGTTAAGGCTAAATCACTAGAAGTTTTAGGAGGTACAATTCTGCATTGACTGATAATGTATATAATACGATTAGTGAGCAGGGCTTAACATTCATAAAACTGAGCCAAAAACTGCATTTGTTGTTGTCTTCCTTCAAAATCAGTAAGATTTTTGTACCAAAAGTGATACATACATTAGAAGACACAGTAAATTTTCTGCTCGATAACCTTAAAAAATATGAACTCAAATATAACTAAAAACATTTTTTTGAGACAATATAATTTTTTTTGGCATTTCAAAATATTTTAATATGGACACAGAATACCTATTTTTGAAAATGTTACTACAAAGCCATATGGAAGCTGTTGTTCAAATACACTATTCACACCTATAGTCTCAGTCTTAGCCAAAAGTCTCACTAAATGGACTGCACTTCCCATAAAATGTCTCCAACCTCCTGTCTTGCTGAGCCACTCATGTGAATTAGTCTTCACAGTGCACCTGTAGACTTCACAGTGGGAGCTGGCTTGCCTCCTTTACAAGAAGACAGGCATATGAGATCTCATAATTATGTTTTTGCACTGCTTTGTTGATTTTCTGGTTTTGTCTGAAAGCTGTAATTTTCCACACAAAATTGTGAAAGATGATGCTCAGAAAAGAAGATTTTCCCTAAAATTGTGAATGAAAATTTCCAGTTGACTCCAGAATTCATGGCAGCATGAATCATGTTTTGGGAGAGAAATTAATGTGTGCTACTTCCTCTGTGGGATGCAATTAATATTTTTTGCTAATGGACATAATGCATCTGTAAAATATACAAAATCCATTCCAGTAACTTCAGATTCTCACTTGCTGAAACCAGACTTGAATTTAGCCCATTATTCTTTTCAAGTGGAGAATAGTGCCTTATGTTGTCATATGGCACTATAGCAAACTGTTTCTAGCTATCAACACCAAAATCAGCTGCATCCACGGGGATTTGGCCCAATGGTTATTAAACAGCAATATTTTTGTCGACAGATGGATTTGATACTGCTGATATCATGACAAGTCCCTAGAATGAATCTCAAGATTCCCAGCCATAACACAGTCCTATTTTAACCTTGGTTATTTTTAAAAACCCAGTTTAAAAAACATGACAAGCATCAATGCCTAATGCAAACGCCTAGCAATGCATGTTACCTGGTAACCGAATGGATGGTATGTTGGAGAGGGAAGTGACAACAGCAAGTGAACATATGCCAGATCAGCTCCTAGCAGATATAGAGATGGTCACCATGGATTTTGCCACGTCGAAATAAAAGATCATCATGACCTAGTATCATTGCCTGGGAGAGGGAAACAGGATTTTCCTTTTACACGCTTCTGTAAAGGCAAAGGGCATTCATAGTCTTTGGTATCAGAAGCTGCTGAAAATGTCCCTTTTTATGTCCATCAGGGGAGAAAACTTCCCACAAACAGGAGAAAATGTACCACATTTGTCCAAAAAAACAAGCTTGGAAAAATAAACTGCGACATCACAGGGGAACCGGTCACAGTGCAAGGTTCCAGAGTGACTGGAAACACTCCTGTTTCATTGCCCAGAACAGAGAACTATCTCTTGGAGACATGGGGATTTATTTTCTTTCAGTGGGTTCAAAGATTCATTCCTTTGCCCTGGCCTTTCCCCATAAATAACAAGCAAACCTGAGTTGTTGGAAGATCATCATCTCAAAACCACAAGGCATTTCTTTTGCTTGGGAGAGGCAACCTGAGAGCTCTGTCACAGAGATTCATCAGGGATCATGTTCTAAAGCTAAAGGCCTGAGGTATGATCATAGTACCCAAATACTTTATTTTCTGCAAAAACAGAAAAAACCAAACATTTTTTAAAGAAAAATATTGCTTTAAAATGTTTTTTAATGAAGTAGAAACCAAAATAATGCAGTTAAGAGGTAAAATATTGGAGCATCATAAAAATATTTCTATTTAGAGAGGCACTGGTGTATGTTTTTCCTGGTGATATACAGGACAACCACAGTTTGTGCTGCCTTTGAAGTGTTTGGGTTTGCAAAGCAATCTTAAAATAGCTTCCAAAAATGGCTGGTTTTCTGCAGCTATTCTTGGCTGATGCCTTATGTTGCATGATTTTAGACTAAGGCTGGGAGTACAAGTGTCAAAGGCCTAGGTGAAGGAATGAAAAATGATGAGTGCCAGACAGTCTGCCACACCTTTACAGGAGTGACATGCAATTCTGGACTCTCGTAGTTCATTTTGTAAGTCTGTATCAAGTGGCAAGGTCTACACTTTCACACGAGCTGCAGAATCCAGTCTGTCCCAGGATCTCTGGTAGATTTCAATCGATCTTTGTTACTGGGGAACATGCTGCGAACAGCCAGCTTAGCGATACTCTGATTTCATCTATGAAACTTCAGGCTTCCGAAGAAAGAATGAAGTCCAGCTGTTAGCAGAGAAGGCACTAAATCAGATCACGAGCACAATTAATGATAATTAGAAAAAGGCCAAAGCCCAGATGAAAAAACCAGCGTCCATTCCCCGAGGAAATGCATCTTCACAACGGATGCTTTCTACTTCTTTCATATGATCATGGGAGCACAGTTTGTTCTTGTTCAAACCATAGTCAGAGCAGCTTATTTCGTTAAGATCAGTATCTATCTGTTCTTCAGTTATTTTCCAGATTTGTCTGGCCCATTTATTAAATATATCCTAAATAACTAATCAAAAAGCTTTTAAGAATGTTTACATGCAAAGACGAGGAATAAATTATTCAGTATCTGAAATCCAATCATACACAAGTTTCTGGAAAGTACTTAACTACGTGCCTCAGGAAAGCAGCAGGCATTCACCAAAGAGACACAGGGCTTGTGCCATCTGGCGCTGCTGTGCTGACCAAACCACAGCCTCAACTCGGGCATGGGTTTCATATTGCTAAACTGCTGATCTCCAGATCAACTGTGTAGCAGGGGAGAGAGAGAGAGGCTGCAGAGATGCAATCAGCAAGAGCAGATTCCCCAGATCGCTTCTGCAGCGCTGCCATCCTGGCCATGCTTCCCTTTCAGCCTCCCCAGACTTCAGGAGCACTTCTGCCCTGCACACCCTGTTCAAGGGACCTGTCTTGAGCACGTGAGTTGCTGGTTCCATCACCAGGTTGTGTTGTATTTAGGCCTGACTGGTACCTCAGGCACCTAAGTGATCAACTAAATGCCTTTCTAGATACTTTTGATAATACTTGAGCCCTTGAAATCAAATTTGTGTCCATATTAAGCCATATACTGTATGAAACACTCTCTGTTCTTTGGTTTTAGGAGGGAGATCTCAGACACGGACCTGCCAAAAGAGGGAATCTGCTGTTGGAAAAGTATATAAAAACAAGAAGAATGAAAAAATAGCTGTTGCTTTTCCCCCACCACTTGGAAGTTCAGCACTGCTATTTTATTCTAGACCTGTTCGTCTAATTCTGTAATGTCAGTCCTGCAAGTGCCTGCGATAATAAGTGGAGAATATTTGCAAAACCTTCCTCATCTGGAATGTGTAGGCGAGGATCTTGACCTGGTAACTGTACAGGGAAGATTTATGTGTGTGCTGCACAGCAGTTTCTAAACATGTTCCCGACCTTATTTAAGGAAACTGTGTTACAGCTCCACTGTTGTTTATTTACTCCCTCTATAGATTCACTCTGATCTTAACACAGGGGGGTGTTTTTATCATTGCATGTTAAATGAATGGAGTTGCTTAATATTTTTGTTGCTGAGGACACCGAACATGGAACTTGCACTGGAGACTTTGACCATAGGGTCATTTGTTTCTAGCAGTGTGTCATCTCCACTTCAGTTCTCAGTTACATTGATGGCATTACTCAAGTGACAAAAATAGCAAGATTATTGCTCATGTATGTATGCATTGGAGTTATTTGCATGAGATGGACAGGGAATGCCTGCCTGTTCTTAAAAACAAGCCAAAAAAGGAAAGTACTGTATGATGTTGCAAAATGGCACGTGAATTACCTCACTTTCTCATCTCAGTCTGTCTCTCACTACAACTCATGTTATAGATACAGTGGAATACTCTAAAGCTTGAAATGGATCAACCACTTAGAGCCGGAGGACTCTTTTAAGCTTGCTAATCCATTGGAAAAATAGCTCATTCCTTTGAACAGTGGACACTGTCGGCTGAAAACAGTCTCAATACTGAGATTTTATAAATGAAAACATAGATGAACATATCAAAATGAACACATTCATATGTATATGTAACATTAAATGTTTTATATTTATATATATATATGTATGTGTGTCTATATGTATACATATACCGGTACCTAAAAAATCAAAAAGATATTCCTACAAAATAATGTGGCTATGAAGGAAAACCATTTTTCTGCAACCAACATTTTGGGGCTACCAGCAGGAAAGTTAAAATGATTGTATAGAATTAACTTACTTGATTTTAAAGATCAAAAGTAGAATCATAGAATCACAGAATAATAGAATCACAGAATTACAGAATCATGGAATCATAGAATCTTAGAAGCATAGAATTATAGAATCATAGAATGTTTTTGGCTGGAAGAGAACTTCAAGATCCAACCTTTTCCCAGCCCTATCAACACCACTAAACCATGTCCCTCAGCACAACATCTACCCGTCTCTTAAACACCTCCAGGGATGGTGACTCATCCACCTCCGACTTCCACCCAATGTGGTGTCATCTGCAAACTTACTAAGGGTGCACTCTATGCCCTTGTCTAGATCATTGATGAAAATGTTAAATAGAAGTGGCCTATTACTGACCCTTGGGGACACCGCTCATAAGGGAAAAGCAAGGAGGTAAAAAAAGCAGCAGAAAATAACAGGTAAAATTTTATTTTTAAAATACCTACCAGTTAAATAAAGCTGGGCTTGCTGTTGTTATCATATACATAGAGTCCTGCCTTCTGAAAAGTTGAGTATCTTCTGTGAGAAGTTCACCAGATAAAATTTTTAATGTCTGACTGTAAAGGGAAAAAAGTCTAACAAATTTCGATCTTTAGCAGAATTGGGCGCCTGCCTACATGCACGTGTATGGGTACATGTGCATGTGCCCATACATGAGGACGAAAAGTAGGAATCAAAGAATCTGAATGATCTGGCCAAAAGAAAGAGCTACTTATCTAATTTTTGCTTAAAGGAAGGCTGCCGCTGTCAAAATTTACTGATAGCTTTTTGAAGTCAGAAACTAGAGGAATTACTTTATTAGAGACCTCGGTGAGAGCCGAAGTCTGGCTGCTTTCTGTGTGAGCTGTATTTCAGCTGAGGGCATGAGAAATCCTAGGCAGATGTGAGCTTTAATGAGAGGCTTGCAGGATGTTTATGGCATTGAGCTTACAAAAGTTGTGGAGAAGGCAGAAGATATTAGCACAGGAATTATTTACCAACTCCTCAGTCAGCTTCTGTTGTGATTTATCGCTGAATATCTCTCCAATTCTTTTCATTTCAGCTGCGATATCAGTGTGCAATAGAAAAAATCATGAACAACTGACCACCAAAAAGCCTCTCTTACGTCTTTCTACTGCCTTGTGGGTAAACGGGGAAATAATGACCCTGGGTCAGTGCTTCTGTCCCTGTCTAACCGTGGTTTCTAGAAGGCTTTTAAGAGCACTGAAGACTAAATGTAAGGCTTCCTTTGGATTATCTCTGTAATTGTAACTTCTCACGCATAGTGATTTTAAAGGCTTGGTATCTTAGATGAAAGACAAGAGCATGTTAACACACACACAATCATTTAAGGAAGTTTATTAGTTGAGTATTTCCTTTCACGCCCTCTGGCACTTGAGACTTAGGCACATAACATCAGTTTATTTTATCCTTTCTACAGCCCACATTTTTAAATAACAGCTCAAGCAGTACTGAAGGCAAAGACTTGGCAAGCTTAAAAAATATAGTAGATGGTTGCACAGGCAGCGAGAATAGCCAGTTATAAAAGCAAATACTAAGACAAATAATGTGGTTTATATGCATAAACCCCTCAGGTTCTATAGCTCAGCTGTAACAGTATTTATCAAATGATCTGATAGATTGTCTTAGAATAAATTCTGACTGTGGTATACCCATGAGCAGATTACAGCATTCTCCACTGCCTCCATATCTGCCTATTCCTCACTCATAATGATGTATTTACTCCTTTTAATGGCTTGGATACTGAGATGATTTCATTTGTAGATTTTGAGGGGGAAAGGAGTGACACATAATATTAAAACATTTGAGATACAAACACGCAAAAATGGTACTGGCAAGGACAGACACAACCTGCTACATGCCTTTTTCCGAATTAAATCTGAATTTCTCTTCACTTACTTTGGTAACTTCAGCAGAAATGCTTTGGTAATGTGGCAGGACACGAGATTTGTAATTTAAAACAGATCAATGGTACCAAGACTTTGTTACTCTCTCTTTGACTCTGACCAGGGTAACCCACTCCAAATGACAGTGGAATATCATAAGCATGAGTATTTTCCTGGTCCGTTGTTAGAGTTCTGATCCTTCACCTGTGATCACCTAAAGCAATTATGCCCGTGTTTATTTATACACATATCTTATTCTACTGTTTCAGACTCATTTTCAATTTGTGACAATGTGCCCTTCAGGTCACCAAGCCTGAGCTTTCAGTTAACCCGACCTGTTACGGAAACTCAGAACTTCATGGACCGGGTCAGAGGAACACAGCTTTGCATATTGATAAACCACTGCGTATTCTTATCCTCTTAAAATCCATTTCCTTACAGTTTCTGTGGCTGTCCGCACTGTTTTATGTTCTTATATAAGGGTCATGACTGATTAACATATAATTATGAAAATAACGGATTAACAAATGTGGGGTTTTTAAAGAACAAAAGGATTCTTCTAAAATATTTTTAAAGAATTTCAACATACATTGTTAGAAAGTTGTTCCTGAGTGTGGTTTAATAATTTTTATGTTTCAAACATATTTATATCCCTGGACTATCACATTTGGAAACAATGATCAGAGGAAGCTATGAGAGAGTTAATTATATCAAGTTTGTCATTTGTGACATATTAAATATTTCTGCTGGACACTACTATTTTCACATCACCTACCATGTAAATTACCTTTAATTTTACCTTACTAGAAATACTGCTGGGATTGAAGACATTACATTTTACATAGCTAGATAACATTACACAGTTAGGTGTATTATGGTGAGGGTTTGAAGTAACAAACCCATCTTACTAATTTGTTAAGGAGCTTTTTGAATTATTTGTTTTAAAACAATTTCATGGTTTTTTTTTCCTGACTGAACTGGTAGATCAATGCTCATAATATTAATCCAATTTCATGAAGTTTTAGCTCTAACATTTATTAAGCAACATTGTCATATATTCAGTGTTATTTTGGTACGGATATCTGATTTCTTAATGAACTAGTGAGTTTATTTCTATCCAATCTGACAGAAGTAATTTTCAGCAAATAGTGTTTCTTATTTTTTTTAATCATTCTTGGATAAATAATTCTGGAAATTTTTGAAATGTTAGAAAAATGTCCAGTAGCTGAAATTCCTCCTCAAGTCTCACCGTTGATCATTATTTTTATGACAGTCGTGTGTTTGTCTCAGTCATATGTAGTTCAGATAATTCTACAAACATTAAAAAATATTATGGTTTTTTTTATTTTTGATTTAAATTCAACTGGCTCATGTATGTAAAAAGACATGAAGTATCAAGAACTGTTGAAACCACGTTAAGCTCAAAAGGCACATGGTTAACTCCCCAGTTCTGGCAACAGGTTTGTTATTGTTAGTGTTGCTGTTGTACTTTGCAGAGCAATTCAAAGTGATTCAAAGTGTGATAGCCAGTCTGGAAAAATATGGCTTGGAAGTTTCGTATCATCAGAATCCTGAATAAATCCTTGTACGAGAGCAGTTGCTTTGTGTTCAAATTCAATACTATAAAATTCAATGCTTTAGATGACAAGTATGATAAAACCTACGCATTCAGTGCTATAAGATGATAGCAGCAGCGATCTCAGAGCCACTCACAGAGGAACCATTTAGCTTTGGCAGCTCTGAAAAGTCAGAACTAGTCATTTGAACCTAAGCCTATTTAAGGTTTACAAATATATAAAGGGTGAGTGTCACAAGGATGGAGTCAGGCTCTTCTCGGTGACAACCAATGATGGGACAAGGGGTAATGGGCTGAAACTGAAACTGAAACATAAGAGGTTCTGCTTAAACTCGAGAAGAAACTTCTTCTCAGTGAGGGTGACGGAACACTGGAACAGGCTGCCCAGGGAGGTCGTGGAGTCTCCTTCTCTGGAGACATTCAAGACCTGCCTGGACACGTTCCTATGTAGCATAATCTAGGCGTTCCTGCTCTGGCAGGGGGACTGGACTTGATGATCTTTCGAGGTCCCTTCCAATCCCTAACATTCTATGATTCTATGATTCTATTCTGTTTTTTTCTGCAAAGCTGCTTTTTGGGCTGGGTTAGAATTCAATATGTGTTGTTAAATTAGACCAGAATTTCCCCTACAGTAAAATCAAAACATTGTTTTCAACTTTATTTTTTTTTTAGCTGTCCAAAAAAGCAAAGCTTGCAAATAGGACCCAGCTGGTTAGAAGCACCAGTTTGGCACTTAGGAGAGCTACTGGGGTGCCAGACCTCCCGCAGAGGCCTGTGACCCTCAGTGCAGCTGGGAGGGAGGGAGGGGGCGCTTCAGGCACTGCTGAGGAGGTCTCAGGCCACTGAATAGTTTAACAGTTCATAGCCTGGATTTGATGATCTCGGAGGTCTTTTCCAACCTTTAACCACTCTGTGATTCTGTGAGTCAAAGTTATGCCAGCAAAGATTCAGGCTGAATATTGGGAAATATTTCTTTATCAAAAGGGTTGTCAGACACTTGAACAGGCTTCCTGGAGAGGTGATCAATGCCCCAAACCTGTCAGTGTTTAAAAGGCATCCATACAATGTCCTTAATAACATGCTTTAGCTTTGGTGAGCCCTGAAGTGGTGAGACAGTTGGACAAGAGCATAGAATCATAGAATCGGAGAATCACAGAATGGTTTGGGTGGGAAGGGACGTTAGGAATCATCTAGTTCCAACCCTCCTGCCAGGGCCACCTTCCACTAGATCAGGTTGCATTGTAGGTCCCTTATAACTGAAATTATTCTAGTCTAGTTAGTCTATTCACTGAAAGGCTTCAGGGAGTGATGATATTCAGGATATATTTCATTGCTACTGGTTTAATGGTGAGATATGGGTGAGAACTGAAACTAGCCAGTTTGGATAACAGAGGTTTGGGGGTTGATTTTGGTGAGTATGCCATAATCGTCTTGTGATTTTAGTTGTTTTGAGCAGATTCCACTTGATTCCACCTGATCAGTTTCCAGTCACACTACAGAAAAATAAATATTTGGAAACACAGCAGCAGTGTCAGATACTAAGATTCTAGTTCTCTAGGGTGTGATCTGCATCTTCACTAAAATTCATAAGAATGCGATTTAAACCAGGCTGTGATCCCTACAGCTGCCACTTTGGGTTACCTTTCAACTTGCAGAGAATAAGCCAGACTCTTTTAACATCCAGAAACTTCATATTTCACATTAATATCTATTTTAAGCATGATATTAGAAAGGCATGTCTAGACAATATTGAACAAAAACAGACCTTTACATATGCCATAAAGGGAAAATGGGAGCTGTCTCCTAAGGCTACAACAAAGTATTAAATATGACATATGAAAAAAATCTCCATTAAAATGAAATTGTGCAGTGGACTGCATTATTAATACTGAAATTAAATGTGAACAAATAAGACAAGGAACTGAATGAATAAATAATCTAATTTAAAAGGTCATTTTAGTAGTTCAGAAGAGCTCTATGGGGTAATTTGGGAAGGAGAAAATATTTTATTTTCAAGCTGTACTGAAATAAAAACATATTTGTAGCTGTATGAATGATAACTTTATGTGAAAGTATAGTGCTGGAATGTAAATTAAAATGTGAACAGGTTTGAACTCCCTAAAACTATAGTCTCAGGAACTGGCAAAGTGAACACAGACCTTTTATCTTTCCAGGTCAGACCAGTTAAATTTCATACAATTTTCCATATGAGACTTCAGAGACTTTGGTTCTGGAATTCTGGACATGATTTTAGTACTTTCTGTTCCCTGATTGCACATGCATTTTTCTTTGTATGATATTTCTTTTACTTTTTCAATAAGAAAAATAACTTTATACACATAATTATGACTTCTCGTACAAAGTACTGATAAATAAAATTTATCTGCTGTATATTTAACACATAAAGCTAGTCTGAGTATATTTCTGTGATTCAGTACTTGGTATACTGTCAAATCTGTTGGAATAAATATATGTGCATGTGTATGCGTGCATGGGCTTGTAAATTAATATTCTGGCAAGAACAATTCTAAATGGTCACACAGTTGTTTGGGTAGTCCAAGTTGCAGGATGGGCTGCAAGACTTGCACAGAAAATAACATTCCAGCATTTTTTTTGGAAGGTGTGAAGATCGTCTAGAATTCAGACTAATTAGCATATCTCTAGTTGTGGAATAACACGAAACAGGAAGAATTTTTTTACACACTCTATTATATATATCTCTGTAAAGATTATTTATTCACAGCTCTACGCCCTCTTTTCATTTTACTGCTGTCTTTGGGTTACAGCACCTTACCAAGGAATTGTTCGTTGGGTTCCCTTCAGTGAATCACAGAATCACAGAATGTTAGGGGTTGGAAGGGACCTTGAAAGATCATCTAGTCCAACCCCAAGGTTGGAAGATAAGCTGATTCACACAGTATGATGTTGGGGACACAAAACACTATGCTTTACCTACAGGTGGATTCATCTACCTTGCCAAACTGAACCCCTGGTTCTAGTGGCCAGTGGACCCTGCACTGTAGTGGGCAGTGCCCCGTTGGGCACCTGAAGAACCCAGGCAAGTGCTATTAACTAAAATCTTAGATTAATTTCTTAAAGATAGTATTCTTCCCCATGTTCCAGTATGTCTTCAGAGAACACTCCAAATTAGGGCTACCTCATGAAGAATTTACAAATATCATAGTCTTTTTTTCTTTCATGGATTGGCTCCCAAGGTACGCCATGATAGGTACAATTTCCCGTTCATTGCTGTCCTGTCATAAACTCCATATACAGTTCAGTTGCCAAAGGCTCAAAGCTGTTGTCACTCTGCAAAAAATATTTTTGATTACTTTGCGGACATTTCTGCCAACGTCGGTCCTAGAGGATGTGAACTTTTCAAATTTCAGACTGAGTCGGACTCAGTCTGAAATTTGAAAAGTTCACCTCAGTTTGGATATGAAACTGGAGTCACATCCTGACTTGGTATAAATCGGTCTATGAAGACCCTTTATGGGTCTTTTTAGTGGAGCCTCAAGCTTCTGAACATGCAGAGATTCTCCCATAATTGATCTCAACTGGATGCACAACAATGAATTGTAACACTACATTGGAAAATTCTTAAAACGTTCCAGATGGCCATAAATCAGGAAAGCGAGTGTTGACTGCTGGCACTGAAAGTGAATATTTGACTTTAGGACAAGACTTTAACCTTTTAATCCATGGACTAAATAGGAGTAAAGTCACCCCAACCACTGGGATTTTGGTCGGCTCAGAAACTCATAACTGTATGCAAAGTACCTTTCAGATTTTGGCAAGAAAATACTATAGAATTCCATTCTATTCTATTATTATAATGCTATCTTTAACGCTTTCAGGTTCTTGAATATCTAAAATAGTTGATGAAGATGAACATGCTGGTTAAACAAGGGGAAGCTTAATATAGCTGTGTGGTGAACATCGTCAGTAATGGAAAAGGAAATGCATAAAAGTACATGACATTTTAATTGAATGTTGGAAAAATATACGTTTATTAAAAGGTTGTTGTGCCTGAACATGCCGATGTTCTTTGCAATTTGCTGTAGCTTTTGAATAGTCCTCTAACAAAGGGGTGTCATTGTAAAATGCTGTAAGAAAAGACAGCAGATTTTACGATGTTTTGTGGTCCTCACTGAAGAGTACCCATCATTCTAGACAAATGAGAGAGGGAGAAACAGACTGCAGAAAACAGCAAGCCAAAGAACAGGATGTTCTCTACTTTTAAATCCCAAAGATACCGGGCTGTATTCTGAGCAGGTTAAAGAAACCATTGAACTTTCACTGGACTTCTATTTTCAGGTATTATCAATTTACAGCTTAATTTTTCATTCTAGACTGACTGACAGAGCTGTTTGAAGAGGTAATGCTTTTCAAAGCTAAACTAAAAAAAGATCCACAAACAATCACCCAACAAAAAAAACCAAAAAGCACTTGCTTCTGAGTTGTTGACACAGAGACCGCAGCTGATTTTGAATTTGTGGCCGAGGCCAGGAAGAGAGAAAAAACAGAGGCAGATAAGGAGGCCTGGGATGATTTTCTTGGACAAGAGACATCTGCTGCCTAGAGGGGAGTGCACAGATGCTGCATCTGGTGGAGCATGAGGAGGAAGAACTTCAGGACCAGCACATCTGGTTACATCAAACACAGCTGGCAACCCCAGGAATTTGTTCTACTGTTCTTGAATTATAAAAAAGGTTTTTGGGTTTTGCTGATAATGGAGTGAAAGCAGAGGTGTAGGAGAGAACTCTGATCTGTGACAGTGAACAACTTAATCAGTAACCTCTGAGAGATTACTTCCCTTAATTGCTGTATAATGTGAAGAGAGCAGTGCACTGCATATTGTGCATCTCCTCTGTATAATTAACACGATAACCTTATTAGGAAATGAAACAATAAGAAAAGCAGCAAGTTTTATCAAATTATGATTTTTTATGCTCTTAAATATATAGGTATCTTGCACATATCCACAGTGTCTTTGTTCTTTCTGATATCAAAGCACTACCAATTGATACAAAACTATTTGAATATAGTGCCTGTTTTTCACCAAAATATTAAGTGAAAAAGAAACAAGGAAGCTAATAAATAATGATCAAAATGTAATCTCTGCAACAAAATATTTTCTTATGATGATTTCCTTCTTCTAGCTTTGATTCAGCTCTGGTTTTCTGAGTTTCCAAAGGTCTTCCCAACATGAATTACATGTTGACAAACTGAAAACTTTTCTCCATGTGTGCAAAGTGTATGTTTCTATTAAATGTTGCAGGGTTTATGTATTTTGTTAAGGTTTTAATGTTTTCGTACTGTAAGATTATGTTGCCATAATGTTGTCATTCATAAAACATGTAATTAAAAGTCTTATATCTGTAGAAGGGCCTTTCTTTTACACCTTTAATAATTTACTTTTTTTTTTTTTCCGATCACTGGGGTTATTCCAATTTCCTTTGCTGTAAACCAAAACAAAATTTGACCTAATGGGCCATATTTATTCTTAACAAAATTTCACTTAGTTTAGTGACTTAGTTTAAGGTTAAATTTTTCTATAAGTATAGTAACGTGCTTCTTACATGGAGCTCAATTTTGAAAAGGTGTTCCCTGTAACAGTGGTTCTTTTCATTACAGCAGACAGTAGCTGAGATTTCTCTAACAATGCCAGAAATAACAATGATTTTACTTGTTCTTGCTTCAATGCATTTCAACTTTAAAACAGGTTTACTGTTCTCAGAAGAAGGGCTTTTTCACAATCTGATTTATAGTGATTTCAGGCACTTGGCTGAAAGCAAAAGGGGAGGGGGAGAAGGAAACAGAGTCTAAAGGGCAAAATCAACTCGAATTCAGCTCTATTTATAAACAGAAACGCCATAATATGATGCCTTCATTGGCAGTTGTCTCCATGCCAATATGACATTATGGCCAGTTACAAGGTTCCAAATGAATTATAAAACATTCAGAGGAAATTAGCCTTTACTGGTCCATTCAACTGGATCAATTGCTTCAGCATTTTATTTCTAGGGGGTGATCTATACAGTAGCTTTTTCATGTAGGACCAGAGTGTTAATGGCATTACCTATCATTTTTAACAAGAATATGCCAAGATAAACTCCTGCTGTATGCTACAAAATGAATAGGAATACTAATAAAGCACACTTGCTTGGCAAGTGTGTCTTATTCACCTGTTGTGCTGTACAAATTAAAAATTCTGAATTCTCACAATGCTTTTCTGAGGAAGGGAAATACCAGTTACAGTATTCTAGGAAAATGCTGTAACTCTAACTCCATGTATATTTAAGGTGTGACATTGTAAACACTTAGTGAATCCTTACCCCTGCTCTCCCTTTCATTATCTATTCCAATATGAAGACAATTCTAAAGCCCAGGAAAACACTTAAAAATAAGGAAATATAAAAGCCTTCAGAAGATTCAACTGTGGCTGTCACAAAACCTCTAGAAAAATCTTCCAAAACCTAGCTAGAAAATATCAGAGTATTCTTTTCTTAGAAACAAAATGATAGTGTATGTAGTATAAATTGTCTAAGCTGAAAATATAATTAGTACATTCATAAATGTATTCACTGATGCTTTTGTTGTTATTGCTACAATTAATATTCTTTTTTTAACCATTTCTAAATTTCAGGTAGAGCAGGGAAAATTTCTGAAGCAACTTTTTATTTGAAGAATACATTTTCCAGGTATTGTCTGGTACCTCCCTTCTGAAAGGGCGGACAATAGTAAAAGGCAAAAAAGTAGGGCTTCTATTAGCTCAGGGTGGTATTTTCAAATGCTGTAGGTGCAAATATGTGGCTAGTATCTTTTTGTGATGCAACAGGACAGCCCAGTTCAGATAACAATGTCCTGCCCTCTTTCTTTATAGCAAAGGCATAAAGACAGTTAAAAACAGCTGATTCCAGACTCTACCCTAGTAACATGAAATATTTCATGTGTAGGAATTAGATGTGAGTCCAGATGGGGACTGGACACTGCCTTAGCAGGACTGGAAAAGGAAAACGCTGTGAGATATGGAAACAAACATTTGCACCTTCTCCTAGGTTTTTTACCTGAGATTTGTAAGGTATGAACAGCTTTCTCCTTCTGTGAAAGTCTTAGGTACACCCTATCATAAGGGGATTAGCAAAGGAAAAATAATCCCCAGCATGTTAAATATTTCTGTGGGTTGTGAAGTCCTGCACCCCTTTTGACAGTGGTCCAAAGTGAGTGTCTGGAATAAAAAGGGCAGTAACTGTGTGTGTTTCTCCAGGTACTCTCCCAGACTCCAGCTCTCAGCAGCATAAAGAATTCCATTAGGAAGATGTGGGCTTTGGGTATTCAGAGCCCTCACTGGAATCCTCTACCAAGAAGTTGCCCATAGACCTGCATAAATTCATCCTCAAGAAAGCCAGAGAAATGTAGATTGCTGTCTACCTGCCTGCCTCAGATCTGAAATACTTTGGCTTTGCAAATAGTGAAGCATCACACTCACGAACAAGCTGCTGAATGGGCTCATGTTCTATGAAAGTCACTAAGAGACCACTTTTGCAGCCTTTCCAGCATTTAATTTGTGACAACTTTAGCTGATAAAAGAAATTTCACTTGGCTGACATTTATGGAAAGCAATATACTTTCAGTATTTTATATTGATAGAACAGAAGATTAGTTAGTATTTCACTAAATATTCCATAGGGAGTAAGTATAGATATAAAAGTGTTGGAGTTACTTTCCCTGTCTTTTCCAGAGGCACATCCTGAAAACGGATGCTATGTCCAAGGATATTGTTCTGGAAAAAAACCCATGTGTTGTATACACTAAGACTTGAAATTTTTCTGTTTCCACTTAGAATACAAACATATGCACAACTTTCTCCCTCTTTATGCCCAGCGTGGCAAAGACATTTGTCTTCTTTATAGGATACAGCATAATTTTCTAGTTGCAGAATAAAGCACAGCACTTCCTTGTTATTTAGTCTGCAAGTCACACATTCAGGAAAGAAACATATGAACCTTTAGAGATAAATTAATGCTTCTGGTGCTAGGTTGCTAGAAGTGTAGTCGTTTTAAGATCCCTAAACAACTCTGCGCAGGTCCCACATTTTTTTTCAGTAGTTTCTTACAGTTTAATAGACCAGTTCTAAGATGGATAGCAATCTAATAGGAAAGGAGAGATGTTTCACTTGTACACCCAACATTATTCATCCTGCCGGAAGCATCCACAGATTATGGGGATAAAATGAACGTCTGCCCAGGGAGTGAAGAAGTCATGAATATATTTCCAAATAAAAGGGGAAAGCCAATTTTCAGTGCCAATGGCTACAGTGTCCCACAGACTATGCAATTTCTCTGCTTTCCTTTAGGGAGGAACTACTTCAAGTTCTTTCTGAATAACTCACCCTGTCAGGGCCTATGCTTTTTCTTCATCTATATCTGTACGTAAAAAATAACTGATAAAAAATGGTAAGAAAATTAAAGAGCTGTTGAATGGAACAGAAGCAAAACAGGAATGTCAGGAGCAGGTTTAGGTAAAACAATTACTGTACTGAAGCAGGGAAAGCTACAGCCGTTGACAGTGTGAAGAAAAGAAGGGAACCATCTGAAAGTAATCAATAACTATAAAGCAAGGAGCTGAAGGAGTCTTGAACAGAGGGAAGTATGAGGATACTTCCTCAGGAGCTGTAGCTATAGGTACACTGGAGACAGTGACCATCCATCAACAACTTGCTAATAAGGTAGAGAACCCAGGTTTTTTTTTACATGCAACCTGTTTCAGACAAAAGGCACTTTGGGTTTCTCGTTACAAAATGTGACTTATGTGATAATAGAAACAATTTGCACACCGTCAGGAAATGTCTAAGAACTAGAACTTTATGTCCCACTCCCCAAAAAGACTGGAATCTCTAAAAGGAAATATCTTAGGCACTGCCAGTAACTAATCTGGGAATGGGGCATGTCCCTGGGTATCATTTCTACATTGGTTTTAAATAAACCCCTCAAACCCTGGGCGGTAAATATTTCTCTCTGATGGGCATCTCTTCAGGATAGGAAAGAGTTCAGCTGAAACTGTCAAATAAATCAAACCGGGTTTATTAGCCTATAATGAATGGTATATGTGAACTGAAGAAAAGAATTACACAGCAAAATGGGCACCTACTGTACTATGAGCAGCTGTACAGCTAGGGAGCTTATATAAATTATAGTGTATTGGATTTCAGACAAGGCCACCAGATTTAACCAGCACAACACTGATTAATTCACAAGGAAATGAGAAATATTACTACAATGCAAAAAGCACTGAAATCTAACCTGTTCAGAACTTCCCGTTGCACAGGGCTGATTGTGTCACTCATTTAGTCAGGGAATTTCAAAGCAGTAAGCCAGGTGCCACGCTCCCATTGAAAATACCTCCCTTAGAGCCCTTCAGCAATACAAATCCTAATAATTAATGCAGCTTTATTTAACAAAACCCTGGTTTAACCTTTTCCTTTTTTTTTTTCTTTCCCCTCCTTGCTGAGTTCTGGTTGCACAATCCTGATCTGATTGTATTACAGCATCTCCTTTCAACACTGTTTCAATAGTTGATGGGAGGAAAAGCACCGATATCACACAAATGGAAACTGCAGGTAGACTTATTCCATTTCCAGTTTTTAATTAATTTGTGTTTGACCTGAATGTGTATAATAAACACCTTACAAGAAGGAATGAACTGGATAATACTTTCTCGTTTAATTCACGAGGCTTGTTTTGGAGTTAGGGAAGACTAGAGAAAGGGCTCTGGTCAATAATTTATTTTTTTTTTTTTAATATATATTAAAAATGAAGGTACTAAGTTTCACAGCCTGAGGTTTTTAATAACTCGAGTAAGATCAACAATGCAACTAAAACTAAGAGAACTGAAAACTGCCCCAAACCTGAAGAGGTAACAAGAAAGCAATAGAGAAATGTTACATTTCTATGCTTCAGTCTTTTAATGGATAGTTCAGAACTTTGACAATCTAAACAAGTGGGGTACATTAAAAAAGGGGCAGTAGAGTTAAACCCACTGGCAGGTTTGCTTATTCTCAAACTATGTGTTCGTGTTGCTTCAGAGATAATCATAGCGTCAACATTCACACACAAAAGACAAAGATAGTTACACTTTTAGAAAGACCTGTGCACAAACTGGGATTTCTTCCACTTTTTCTGTGAAATGGACATTGCTATGAGATGTCTGAGCTCTGTCCAAGCTTTGGGTGCCAAAAGGGAATAATTTTGATATTAGGAGTCTCCTCCAGCAGGGAAGCAGGTCAGTACGCATGTGTTGCATAGTCAGTTGCTGTGAACACGTGATGCGCATTCCTCTGAATCCCAGAGGTAGCTGTCCCACTCGTGTCAGCCTGCAAAACCTCCCAACCAGAGAGACAGCTACATACAAAAAACAAAAGGTGAAAAGTAATTACAGCCCTTAATCCACTAGAAAGTGATAGAAGTTGCAGAGCCTGTCACGGGCCTCTGGCAAGCCAACAATCACCATGGAGTTCGACAGCCCAGCTCCCTCCGTGAGGCTGAGAACAATTCCTGAGGTGCCGCACATCCCGCCCAGCTCTGCCCTTGAATGTCAAGTTCTGTGATGCCAGCGGGCACGCGGCACCCATCTGCCCTAGAAAATGCTCTGCACTTTGCCACATCTTCCCCCAGGAAGCAAGTCACTGAGTCTCACGTAAATAATAGATTTGGAGGTTATTTTTGTATAGGAAATCTGTTTTGGTCAAACCGATTTTTTGCTTTGTGATTTGTTAATTTACAGAAGAATTCCATTTTTCCTCAAAACTTTTACTCTTCATGCTTCATGTTCTTCAAAGGTCACCTTACAGAAATATTTTGGTACTTTGTTATAAATGACCTAGTGCTTTTTCTGGGTCACTTTAATGAAGCTTAATGAGGATATCTTTTCACCTGTACTTGACCACACAGATCTGTCTATCTGGATTTATTCTTCAACTTATTTTGACACACAGCATTTACATGGAAAGAAGGAGGTTCTTGCCTTTTTATTAGCTCTCTTAAATCACAAAGCCACTATTAAACTGCAAAAGGTTAATGAAGTCCAGAGTTGTCTGTCAGATTCCAAAGTGGGAAAAATGTCAATTGCTGTTACTTTAAAATGTCATTAGCACATCTGTTTAATTATGTATGAGGGATGTGGTTATCAGAGAGCATCTTGGCTGCCATAATGTGAGCAAAGAAAAGTTTTTTAATGTGGCGGTGGAAGTCCCTGACTAACCCCTGTACCCTCTTGCTTCCCCACTCCTGTGCATATGAACAAACATATGTACATCATGGTCATTATTGGTCAGTATGAGTTAGAAAGATATATATAGAAAAAGTGGGAATAAAAAGGAGGAATGAACCTAAGAATGTGCAGTGCACAGATGAGAAAAAGGGAAAGAAGACAAGAAGGACTGATTCTTGAGAGAATGTGGGAGCAGTGGAGATTGGTTATCCTCTTCTGTAGCTTCTGAAATCCATCTGCGTAAAACTGAGACTGACAGATGCCAGACCCTGACTGTGAGTGTCATGAATATGTATAACTTTCTGTCTTGAGAGCTGCCTGGGTCAGCTCCTTCCATTGTCAGCCCCTGGAGACTCTAATGCTCAGGAGGGACACAAGGGAGTCGTATGGAAGTGGCTCTGGGCAATGCAGGGATTTATAAATGTGCTTTATGGCTGGTCATTAGTGAAAAATGTCAAATATGCTTGGAAATAGCTGTTCAAAGCTTATGTCTGGAAATGGCATTTCCTCCCAGTTTTGCACCTGCTCTCAGAACAGAACATGGGGACTATGAATCTACTGGGACTGAAGCAGAAAAATACCTATCTGCTTCATCCAGCTAATGATCCTTCAGATTCATCCACCTTGATACTCACAGGCACAGTCAGTACTCTTTCCAAGCAAGACTGCTAACTGTGCATAGCGGCACTAGGCTTGCAGCTTTTGATGGCTGTTTCTGTAGAGGCTTAAATGTCTTACATTTGCCCAGAGCAAGAGCGTTACATTTCTGACTGGTATGACATTTTGCCAACAGACAGATTTTGTTTTTTAAAGTTTAGCTTCCTTACCATATGAAAACAAACAACTTCATATAACAAGACAAGACCATAGAAAAGGATATTACACTTGTTTTGGAAGAAGTGTAATTATTTAAGTTGTGGATGCCTCACCCCTGAAAGTGTTCAGGACCAGTTTGGATGGGGCTTTGAGCAACCTGTTCTAGTGGGAGGTGTCCCTGCCCATGGTGCGGGGAGAGAGGCTGGAACTAAATGGTCTTTAAGGTTCCTTTCAAATCATGCCAATTCTGATTCTATGATTCAACATTTTCAGGTTTCATAAGGCTTCAGTGCTTTATAAAGATAGGTCTGTGATATTTTTCAGGTTCTCACTACTGTGCTGCTTTCCTCGCTGAACCAAAGCGAACAGTATCAATTCCTTGCTTTTCTGGAACCTGGGTGGTGACATTCCTGGATGCAGTGGAAAGAACAGCTTACCTTACCTCCTGCATCTAAGCTTGCAGACTTGAAAATATATCTAAGTTAAATGTAAGGAACTGCCTGTAGAAATATTTCTTGTCAAATACTAGATGTAAATCCTGACTCTGACTTCTGTCCCAGCTCCAGATGAAGTTTCCCAGTATAACTGGTTTTGGTTGCTTTTACTCCCATTGAATGTGAAAGACACACAGTGAATAAGGTTGAAAATGCAAATTCCCTAGCCCAGATGGTGCTAAACAGGATCATAATGATGGCTTGACAAGATTTTCTGGGTTGTGACATTCATGTTGAATTGTGGCTACTGCTTGGGGCTGTAGCTGCTGTCAGCTCCACGAGTCACGGTGACGCTGCTGTCAGCCCAGGGGAGGTCTCTCAACATAGCTCACTTTTGTGCTGTGGTTTACACACATTCTTAATGTATTTTCTGAAATGGGCAATCAGCTCTGATCTGCTGCAAGGGTAGACCGTCTGCAGCTCTTACGTTGTAGAAGTTTGCAAATGACTCGAGAGCAGTTCCCGTGCCACGGCTCTACTACTTGCTTGGTTGTGCTGGCGCAGCAGTAGCTGAGCTACTCTGAGCCCTGCTTACAGGGCACACCACCAGTCTGGCCAAGAAGGGGGTTTTAACCCCTCATCAGCATCCCTCATCAGGACATGTTCCGCCCCTGGGGTATCTCCAGTTCAGACATAGCCCATGTTATTGTGCCATATGTCCTATAGGGTTAAGAAAGCTGGCTATAGCTAGCTATAGCCCAGAGAGATATAATTTTCACTTAAGCTACTAGAATGACATACAGCCATTTTTTTTACAGACTCATATTGAAATAGCTCAAAAGGTAGTTCTCCTTTATGGAGGAGAGGAGGAGAGGGTTTTCTTCCAAATGTTATTTCCTTTCACCTCACTGAAGAATGATCACAGTAATCTACTATTTCTCTTTTTAATCCCTGTTTTAGAAAACCTGAGTGACATTAGGGTCAGGCTATTCTTCAGTAACAGCTGGCTTGCAGGACCACCATGTGATACTACCTGGCCTATTTTGTGTTAGTGATCAGAAACCCTGGAGAGGGTAATAGGAGTTGACCATTGCAACATTTTCATTGTAACTAAACAGAACCATTGCAGCTTCACTGTTGAATATTCTCATTTCATCTCACTGGCTATGCTATGGAAATATGCACTGGCCTGTTTTGTACTGTTTCAGATACTAATCTTTTCATTTTTGATTATTTTTTTTCTGCAGAAAAATTTTATGGTACAGGACAGTGCAGTACAGTTTAGTAGAACATTGTTTTAAGGGCCTCTGTTCCCCAGCTCTTTCATCTCTTTACTTTAATGGCCAAAAATCACTCATGCAAAATCAGGAGCTAATTTGATGATGTGTCTATAAGTGGATATTGTCCTCAAGTGGAATGTTGGAACCTATGAAGCCCTGAATTTCCATGAGATTAATATTTGAGTCTTTGTTAAAATGGATATGCAGTCTGAAAGATCAATATAGGGAACAGATAAATATCTTAGGCAAAGATGGAAAGAACATCAGTTGCTTGAATACCAACAAATATGGATAATATACAGAAGATCCTCATTCCTCCCTTTTACTAGTAGAGGATTATGTACTATGAAATAGCAAATCTCACAGACTTGCACAAAAAAACCCCATAGATCTTGATGTGATATTATTTAAAATCAGTTATACACCATTAGAAAGAAACATTAGTTCAGGCTCCCAGTGTTTCAAGGTTTTATTCCTTGTCTTCTCCAGAAAAGTTCAATTGTTAATGTGATTGCACATTGAGGAGAGAAATTGCAACTTGCGTTACTCTCATCATTCTGTTTATTCTCATCTCTTGTATTTTCTGGGAAATGTACATCACACAATAATCACAGTAGTTCCTTACAGTCCTTTTGAGATTCCATGGTCAAAGCATACAAAGGAGCGGTGTGCTGAGAGTTCTCTTTCCATCTTCAGTTGCTATATTTGTCCTCTCAAGTCCCTTGGATATCAACATAGCAGAAGTAAAAAATTATAGAAATAGGTTTTTCACTTTATCAACTGAATGGGTGTATGCCAACATGCATAGGTTAGGTGTAAGTTCTCTTCTTTAAGTGCTCCTGTTTGGGGAAGAAAATGTTCCTGCTTTGGGTAACTACTATTCTGAGCTCTGGCACAAATCTCAGATTCTTTAGAGATCATTTATATTACAAAGGCTCACTCTGTACTTCCGAAGTGCTTGGAGGCACATTTCAGCTTCCAAACCAAAATCTTATGCAGTTTTTGAAAACAAATTAGGGGGTTTACTTGGATTTTTTAAAAAGTAAAAAAAACCCAAAAAACAAAACATGACCAAAATTAATTTAACACTCTGTCTGGAACAGATAGAAAGTTGGTCCATCCTTCTCTATTTTTTGAACTGTTCTCTGAAATATATTTGACTCTCACACAGTGTCTGTGTAAAAGGGATTGTATTTCTTTAAACCAAATGGGAAAATGATTCATAACATCCTATTCAAGATGACAACTGTGCTGATGGTCTAGCTAACTATGTATCTATTTCCAAATGTACTAAATTTAAATGGATGTAATCATAGTATTTAGTACATGTGTGATGTTTCATGACAGCTAGACAGATCAGATGCATTCTTGCCATAGAAGAATCTAGTGCATGAGACTGGGTTTATTCACACTGTTTAGACCACCTATCATTCAGCCTCTTTGCACAGATGTTCAGTCCACTTGTAGGCCAGGGACTGTTCTCAGTGAGGCCAATGATAAAAATAATTTGAAAATCAAGACTGCCACACAATATAGGTTTCTTCATATTACAAGAGCATTTTCTATTGTGTTGTCTGAAAGCAGAATTTTGATCTGCAGTATTGATTTGGTAAATCTTCAGGTATTCCATTCGACCTTCCATAAAAGATGGTGTATTGCTCTGCTTGAGCTGATATGTTATCAAGGTGGAAATCTATTTGTCCTTCTTAAATAACCAAAGGAAAGAATGCACCTCCTGTATTACAGTTAAATATAGTTCAATGGGACAAAAATAGGAGGAAGGAAATCAGTTTGGAAGTATTTTAAGACATCCTTTCTTTTCTGTTTTTAGTGTTTGATTCCTATTATTTTAATTGACTTAAATAATTGATGTGTATCCAGTCTGATGCTTTGAATTATGTTTGTAAATTTCTGTCTTCATGCTCTTACATGCTTTCAGTTTTCAAAAGAGGCACTTGACGCTGTCAGTGAGTACCCTGCTCCAAATGAACTATGTGTGCTATGCTTGCCATGGGAAACTGCCCCTCACCCAGAAGCAAGCCCTGCTGCTCTGCGAGATATGACTGAAGGTACAGGAAGGCAAAAGCAAGAGGAACACAAGAAAAGGAAAATAAACCACCCAACAACTATTATATATTAACCTGGCAAAAGGTGCTTAGGAAGGAGGCTGAGATGCTACAGGAGCCCTTTCAGGTGTAAGAAACCAATGGGAGCGAAGGACAATTTTTTAGGGAGAGAGAAAGTGTGCAGATGAGCTTAGCATGTAATTTGTAGGAGCAATTTAGTCCCTCCAAATGAACTGAATGATCAGTTCATAGGTTTGATTTTGCCTCCTTTTATTCTGGTCAATAGCTCCTTACTTTGAGAATCCCATGAGGTTCAGTGTGAGTGGAGCTCTGTATGAACTTGGGTGGCCAAAGCAGCTCTATCTAGCAGGTGGCAAGTGAAATGCCATATATAATTTTTTATCTTTTCATGCAAATAATCACAGTCATTTGCCAATCAGGAGACAGCTGCTAGCAGAAATATTTATATGCTATGTAGTAAATTTAAAGTAAGGAATAGCTTTTCTCTTTTAGTATCAACATACACCTGTGGCTGTTTTTCAGGCATGTTTTAAATAGTACAAAACTATGTGTTCTTCTGGGAAAATCTTTCCTACTGTTTTAATTTTCTGCGTCTATTGTCTAAGTAGCTCTTACCCTCTGTTCTCATACATCTAAAGTACTGTACGTGTGTAAGCCAAGTAACTGCTGGAACAAACCAGCACATTAGAAACCTGCAGATCCCACCAGAACACGTTCTGTGCTTTCAGCCAAACCATACATGAAAGGGTGTGAATCATTTTTCTTTTGACTTCTTCTTGGGAACTGTTGGTCAGAGCCATACCACGTAAGTGACAGCATAGGTTTTGTGATCCTGGCTGATCTGAGAACCTATGCAAAGCATCTGCCCAAGGAGACGGGAAACTGAAATCATACCAGTTAAAGAAATGTGCTGCTGATTTGCACAAGGGATTGTAAAACCTGTGCCTTAGAAATTCATTAGTGATTCAAAGTCATGGCGGGAGGGAAGTGACAGTAGTTGTTCAAGATATAGCACTGAACTGTCATAAATTAGTCCAGAAAAACTGGCCTGGTTTTCTCTCTCTATTTCTGTTTTGGACATCCGTGTGGGATTCCATCCCACACACAGAGCCAGTGCTGCTGGGGGTGGCTAGGTAGGAAACAGAAGCCGAGACACCTTTGTGAGAGAGATGGATGCAGCTGTAAATGTGTCACTGCTGAACCATCTGCACATGACTCATAACTGCTTAACTTGGGGAAAGTTTAGAAAGAAAACTCTTGGTACAATTAATAAATAAAAGACCATTTTTCTAATGTTACTCCTCTCTCAGTGCTTGGGTGCTCCACTGTTCTGCTTATTCTGCACTTCAGAGGCAACATGTGTGCTGAGGAGGTTTTGTCTTCTTAAGACAACAAGTTTTGTGTGAAGTCATCAGAATAAAAAAGTCCCATCTTTCTTAGGATTGTAATATACAGTGGTTTCAGGTACCCTGAATTATTTTTATCTCAGTTTTGTACCATGTTATGAAATGAACAAAATGTAAAAGGTTAGCTGGGTCACAAAGCCATCATCTAGGATTTCAGATGCACAAATCCTAAAAATATTTTAGAAATATGCTTGGTGGTTTAGTTTTTTAGGATATTTTTGATTGGTTGGTTGCTTACTTGATTTGTTTTGTGTTTTGTTTTTTGAACTTCAGCATAGCTGTAGTACAGCTAGATGCTTTGCAAATGTTTCTATGGTATTTGGCAAGGTGGCTGAACACTGGCCAATGCAAACACATATTTCTAAGAGAATAGGGAAAAAAGATTTTCGTGTAGTAGGTGTGATCCAAAAATTATGGCTGTGACTGTAAAATACCTGAGTATTGATACGTGTGACTGTGGCAGAGGAACATGACACTTCATACTGTTTCTGAAGTCTGAAAGAGACCTATGCTCACCTGTTTTCTCTAAGTCCCACCAATGTTCATTTTGTCCTACTGTTCACAGAATCACAGAATCACAGAATGTTAGGGATTGGAAGGGACCTCGAAAGATCATCAAGTCCAATCCTCCTGCCAGAGCAGGAATGCCTAGATAATGCTACATAGGAACGTGTCCAGGCGGATCTTGAATGTCTCCAGAGAAGGAGACTCCACAACCTCTCTGGGCAGCCTGTTCCAGTGTTCCATCACCCTCACTGAGAAGAAGTTTCTTCTCAAGTTTAAGCAGAACCTCTTATGTTCCAGTTTCAGCCCACTACCCCTTGTCCTATCATTGGTTGTCACCGAGAAGAGCCTGGCTCCATCCTCGTGACACTCACCCTTTGTATATTTGTAAACATTGATGAGTTCTGTTAGGACGGTCCATCTGCGGTACCAGCTCATGCGTAGGTAACGGAAGAAATGTAGCTGTACACATGTGCATCAGGTGAACGCGAACTCTTCTGCATAGTCCACACAAATAAAATGTGACATAGCCCAAGTTAGATACGTCCTTGAAACATTAAGGTCAGTAGCACTATTGCTTTGTGCTTCTTGTAGGATCAGTGGAGAGGAACAATCATCTGCAGGAGTCTGCTCTGATCTTCACATCTGAATGCCCTGCAGAAATGCTTGTCTCTCTCCCTTACTAGGCTCTTCGCTGTTGGTAATTTAGGCACGCCCTTCAAGAATTTGGAAGCCAACCATTTCACATAACCTGAGGCATTGCTGCAAATGGGAATGCCAGCAAAAGCTTTATGCAGTGCTTTCTGAAGTATCCAGTGTATTTTCAGTGGTTGTAATCTAAGTACTGCAAGTGTTGGTTTCTAAATGGCAGAAAAAGGCTCAAACAGCTACTCCCGTCTTTCAAATAAGGTGGTGTTCTCTTCCCTTAAAAAGTCTTTTCACCTTGTCCTTTTCCTGTCTTCACTGGAAATGACCATGTGAGGTCCTTCAACAGAGGAATGAAGACAGTGAAGTGATAACACATTTAAATGAAGATATGCTAGATACCTACTTCCCTCCGTGATTCAATAGTTCCTGTAAGAGAACACTCAGGAGACATCAGTTTCTCTGTACATCCCTTTTATACTACAGCAGGTTACTCTATGGGATAAGTAATTTGAATAAATGGGATTTTTTCTGAAGACCTGTTCTTGAATTGTTATTAGGAAGATATTAACTGTTTCTTTGTCATATTGCTTTGACACATTGGCTTGCTGTATGCTTCTTGTGTTAGGGAGCTGCTGAATCTGACAAGATGGCAGAGATGAGGCTACCACAGTTCCATTCCCCCAAGTCCAAGCAGTAATGGGGCTACGTACATATTCCCAGTAAGCACACACAGAGCACAGGTATACACCACATGTATACATGTATACACAGCCTGCCATATAGACAACACAGACACATACACTGAGCATTCACAGACAGAGCCAATGGCCTCATCCTGCTCCCCTCTCTGGCTGAGGATGAAGGTCCACCACTGAGAACATATGCATGTATATGTGCAAGGCTGGTACTCCAGCAGCTGGGTCAGATGCTCAGTGTGCCGGGGAACTGCCTCCATATCCCAGTCTTTCCAGTTACTGGCAACTGAACATACCAACTCCTGAGGCTGCAGCCCTGCTTCAACTGCTGGTACAGACAATCACACACACACACACACACACACACACTGGGCCTGACCCCATTTGTTCTTTTATCCCTCTGTTTTCATAGAACAGTATAATGGTTTGAATTGGAAGGGAGCTAACCCTCCTGCCATGGGCAGGGACACTTCCCACTGGACCAGTTGCTCAGAGCCTCATCAAGACTGATCTTGAACACTTTCAGGGTTGAGGCATTTACATCATCTCTGCGCAACCTACTGCAGTGTCTCACCACTCTCATAGAAAGGAACTTCTTCCTAATGTCTAATTTAAGTCTACCCTGCTCGTTGTCCTACTGCTACATGCTCTTATAAACAGTTCTTCCACAGTTTTCCTGTAGACCCCTTTCAGGTACTGGAGAGCTGCTATAAGGTCTTCCCAGAGCTTTCTGTTCTCTAGGCTGAACAGATCTAACTCCCTCAGCCTGTCCTCATAGGAGAGATGTTCCAGCCCTCTGACAAACTTTGTGGCCCTCCTCTGGACCTTCTTGAACAGCTCTATGTTATTCTTGTGTTGGGGCTCCAGAGCTGGACACAGTACCTCAGGTGAGGTCTCACCAGACTAGAGTGATAGAATCATCTCCCTTGACCTGCTGGCCTCGCTTCTTTTGATGCAGCCCACAACACAGTTGACTTTCTGGGCTGCCAGTGCAGATTGCTGGCTCATGTTAAGCGCTACAACAACCAGGCCCCCCAAGTCCTTCTCCTCAGGGCTGCTCTCAATCCACTCATCCTCCAGCCTGTATTTATGCTTGGGATTGGCCTGATTCAAGTGCAGGACCTTGCACTTTCCTGCTCATTCGTCCCTTTCTGTGTTGCTTGGGGACGTGGTTTAGTGGTGAACCTGGCATTGCTAGGTTAATGCTTGGGCTCAATGATCTTAAAGGTCTATGATTCTCTTGGGGAAACCAGATCTTGCTGTCTCTGGACACCCACATTTCGAAAGGAGAAGGTGCATCTGTGCAGAGCAGCCACGGGGAGTTCTGCAGGTGCCAGAAGCTGGGAATGACTATGGCAGAGGCCACTTTCCCCGGCAATGATGCAGTCCCTGCCTCCCGCTCTGCATCCCCACACGCAGGGCTTTGCTGAGCCCTGTGTGCCCAGCATGGGTGGTAAGGCAGTGTGTGAGAAGGCAGTGTGTGAGAAGCAGGCACTGTGCTGAGGCAGGCTGAAGAAAGAGTTTCAATGACCAGGGTGTGGGATGGGACAACTCTTCAAGCTTGATGGTGCATCCTCACCTATGTTGTCATCTACACATTAAATAATCAGATACTGATATCCTTTTAGCTCCCATTTATTCAGTCATCACCTTCCAGGGATTTCAGTGAATGAGGATTTGCATAGACAATGCTAAGCAGAACTGATCAAATAATGAAAAAAAAAAGCTTGGGAGACTCTTCACTAAACAAGAATCTGATTATCCGGTATCAGTCCTCTTATTATTCATTGCTTATATGTGCTCCAACAACTGAAAACGGGGTGCGTATAAATATTTTAAGAAAGCAAATTTCAGGCTTTTACTCATGACTACTAACATCAATGAATTATTCTGTCATTCATTCTTTGTTGAAACACATGTAAGTTGTTTTTTAACAACAGGTTTTTGTAACAATACCTACCCCTGCAGGTGCTGAAGCTCTGCCCACGTCAGAAGCATTACCTTTTTTTTCATTTCTGGTGCATGAGATCCATCCAGAAAATGCAAGGCACTTTCCAGCATTGACAGATGAAATACTTGCAGTCATACCTCCAGTGATAAGGCAACATCAAGTGACTTTTTAAGTGACTAGCTGCAAAGCAGATGCGCTTTGATTAAATCCAGCTTTGATTAAGCACTTGAATAGTTGCTGTGATCAATTTATGAAAAATCTAGGGATCAAAGAGAATCCTTCTACAAACACCTCAGACATTTCCATTGCCATATAAAAGCACAGGACACCCAGAGCAGCACACAGATGAGAAAATCACAGACAGAACAATGTGTGTGGGACAGAGGCAGAAGTGAGGCATTTTTGACTTCTGACTTGATTTTCAAATGAGTCAGTGTACTTGGACTGTCCATAAACAACATTGTCAAAACATTCCTTTTTTTTTATTATCTTCAAAGAAAACGCTTCTTGCTCTAACAAGAAATGCAACAACAGCTCCAATCAACCTATCAGCTCAAAGAAACAGCAAAAACCCCAGCTCAAACCATCCCCAAAGCAAGTTTTACCCCAGAAAGGGAGGAGAGACAGTGACACCACGGAGGCCATCAAGGCATAGTTTCTGACATATGCAAGCATGCAAATAACAGCTCATGAGGTCTGAAATTGCCAGCAGGTATCTCTGGATGACACCAGACACCACTGAATGCATAATACTTCCGAATGAAAGCATATAACTACAGAAGAAATATGTTCCAAGATAGATCCCTGGCAGGACTTTGAAATTACTTACCACTGGAAACGTTGTAAGTATTTAGTCACTGAAACAAAAGCCTCAGGTCAGATGTCTAAGATGCCTTTGGGATGTGCAACTGTATGAGGTTAGGAAGTAAAAGTAAATCACTGGTCAGCAGATATAAACAGATCACTTTGGACCATGCCAGGACAGTTTTACTGCTCTATTACAAACCTGATGAGCTCTTGATTTTATTGTAGGTTTTGTCTTCTCAAGCTCTGGGTTCAAAGTTTGCAATCTCAATTTTATCGGAGCTGAAAAGCCTTCTGGAAAAAAATATAGGCAAAGTTCTTGTTTCCAGAGATTGTGAGAATCAGTTCCTATTTTACTTCTGTGTACATTTTTTTTTTTTAGCGTTTAAACAGTTAGTTAATCACACCTTCCAATCAAGGCACATTGTACCCTAATGAAGGTTTTGATTAAAAGGAGGGATAAATGGCTCCTTAGCCTCCTGTTTGCCTTCACAGATGCAGCCAAGCTGCTTTTCTCTAGGCTCTTTATGGAGTTCCACCAGGATCTTTTTGGCTGCTAATGTACCTCTTCTCCTAATGAGCGTTGCGCTGCACTTGGGTCATGTATCTACAAACAGTCTCATTTTGCTTAGTGTCAGTCCATTCCTCTCGATTAAAATATGTGAAACAGCAGAGCATGAAGTGGTTTTAGCAACCCTTTGTTAAGAATACAAAAGTTAGGAGAACTGATGTATTATTTCCTTCAATTTTCGGTCACATTGTCTGGGTAACCACAGTCTCACCTGCAAACATAACCTGGGCTGAGCAAGAGAGGAAATCAATGATTATAGAATCATAGAATATGTTGGGCTGGAAGAGACCTTTAAAGGCCATCTAGTCCAACCCTCCTGCAGTGAGAGGGGACATCTTTAACTGAATCAGGTTGCTCAGAGCCCCATCAAGCCTGACTTTGAATAGCTCCAGAGATGGAGATTCTACCACCTCTCTGGGCAACCTGTGCCAGTGCTTCACCACCTTTGCTGTAAAGAACTTTTTTGTGACATCTAATCTAATCTAAATCTACCCTGCTCTAGTTTAAAACTGGGATATGGTGTATCACGGCATTGTACTACGTGTTGGCTTTACATTAGTAAGAGCATCATAGCCTTAACTCATCTGCTTCAAAACTTGATAGCAGTTACAATCTACTTTTCTAGCCAGAAAACTACAATGAAAAGTGAACAGAGAAGACCTCCCAGACTTCAGTAGTGGGTACATGACTTTTTTTCCAGATACAGAAAGAAACAGATATGACTGGGTTTGATATACTGAGGCCTCAGAAGTCCCTCACATATGCACACAAAAAATCTTGTTCTGTATGTGAGATTTAGTCAAACTTGATTTTTCTTGTTCCAGGACCTCCAGTACCCTTCAACTTTAAAAGCCTACCTTCTCTCTCCTTCCCAGTATCTCCTGCATAAATGCTGAGAGGACCTCAAGAAACGTGAGAACACAGCTAACATAAAGACGTAGGTAAGGCAGAATTAAAACGTACTGATATATGCAGATCACAGCAATTGTCTTCTCTATGTGATCCCAAAGTCTGTGTTAGCAATTTTTGACCTTCAAAGGTTTAGGCACTTTTATCAGACTAAGAATTATCCCTACCCAATGAAGTATTTACACTAGGGAAGGTTTATCAGAGTACAGACACACTTTCTCTGAGTTTGCCATAAGTTATGATATCTTTGAGGTCCCTTCCAACCTCTAACATTCTGTGATTCTGTGATATGTTGCTTTCCCGGTGTCTCAGGCCAGCACTAACCAGTTACCCAAAACTTTCAGGAGCTGTGAACGGGACATTCTGAGACCCACTCAACCTCTGCGTCTGGTGCTTTTGCAGCTCTTTGGTGACTCTGTACCACCCATAGTTTCCAATTTACTTTGAAAGATTATTTCTGCGGTTGAAAATCCATATAAGACAATAAATTGCAACTGCCTTCTACAGACAAGTTTTAACCCACTAACATGGTTTCTCTCCTTTTAAAATTTGCTGCAAGCTTCACTTTGGTTTTGCCTCTTCACCTCTCCTGATCAGGTTTGACTTTGCCTCTTTGCCTCTGTTTTGCATTTCTTTGCAGCACTTTGGGCAGCATAACTAACCAACTAAATTGGGAAAATGGAGTGTGGTCTGTGCAGGAAAAGCACAAAATTTGGCCTAGCAATATTCGTAGCAACAAGCCTTATTACAAAATATAAAAGAGTATCATGACAGTAAATCTTTCTGGAGATATTTCCTCAGTGATCCTATTTACCTACAGTCTGAGGACGCTGACATCTGAAACTAGATAAATATCCTATCTGGTGCATTTTTCTCTGTAATTAATCTGTATAAGTATGCTGGAGTCAAAGCAGTCTCTGGTTGCTCCTAACTGTGCAATCCTGCCACATTTTTATTGGCTTAAGTTCTAACATCCACTGTTTTACAGCCATGTGAGAAGAGTTAGATGAATTTCTGAGACAGGGAGACTGGGAATTAGGGATTTAAAATTTTAATTAATCCAGTTCAAATATAGAGCAGAGCTGCAGAAAGAGCAAAACACATTCTTATTTCTGTGACACAAGAAGATGGGGGACAGAAACACTAATTTAGATAGGGTATTACATTTGGAAATAAAATGGAAACTATTGATCTGCTAATAATATTTTTGCCCTAGGAATGCTGTGAGCATAGGGTGCAATTACATACCTAGTATTTTGGTTCGGTACCATCTTTTCACTAATATGAATGCATCTAAATGAAATGGAAAAAAAAAGGTAACAAGTATAAGATCTGTTCACTGTGTCTGAGTGCTATTTTTGCTATCAACACAGGAACTCTGAGAAAGTCAAACCATGGTTTAGTGGGTGGCATCTTTGATGAAAGATAGTAACAGCCAAAATAAAGACATCCAAAATGTAGTGTTCACTGTGTACCCATAGCAGCACAACTGCTATGTTATACACCTAGAATGTTCTGCCCACTTCACAGAAAAGGGCTGAAGTTCCATGCTAATTTGGGAGCTAGCAACACATAAATCAAATTTTTTTTTAAAATTTTTATTTTCCTTTCTTTTTTGGGGGGAAAGGGTAATAAAATATAAGACAAAATGTGTGAGCTGGTTTTGTAAATTAAAGAGAAAAAAATAAGTCAGTATGAGAAAATCCTGGTTTTCAACTACTTGAAAGACGGAGCCATCTGTAAAATGCAGTCTCTTCTATGGTGAGAGAGTTTTGAAAACATGCACATCTAGAATGATATCTGAAGAAGGATAGTAGAGGTAGATCAAAATATATCTAAACCAGCCTAATTGATTTAACAGGAGTGTATTTGGTTCTTTATTACCTTGCACATTTTTATCTCTCTCTCTACCCATCATAGGAGCTTACCATTGAGATTCTCATCATTTTCAGTGTACTGAACCTCACATCATCTAATGACACACCTCACGTCAGAAAAATAACATCAAAAATATAACATTGCTTTTATGTAGGACAGTCCTCCAGGCTCAAACACGCAATCAAATTAATTTGGTTTACAGAGTTATTGCATGTCAGCTTTTAACTTCCAGCAAACTCAAGCTAGGAGGTACAATCTTAAACTTCATTGGGGGAGATAGATGCTCTGTATTGCGTGAAGAATAAAAGTTCCTATGTACTAACACACACACTTGAAAGACCATATATAGTAAAATTTCAAACTTTATATTCTCAAAGAATATTTCCAACATTCCTGGAAATTCCTGCCAAATTCATTCAGGTCCCATAAAGATGATGCATACTAAGCTGACCATGGCACTTTAAAGCTGATAATGTAGAAATCAGTCTGATTTCTAAGGTGAATTTGCTGGACTCTGACAGACATCAGTGGTGGCAGCCTTTTGCATGATGTCGGTCTTTTGTCCATTGGAACACTCATAGGGATGTGGGAAACTTCAGTTCATAGTCAGTCACAATGTGGAGGCAAAGCAGTACATTTATTAAATTCTTTTTGCATCTGGAATATTGGCCATCTAGAGGCGGTACATTCATGCAGGCAAAATAGAAGTAAATTTCTTTGTAGCTTAGACCAGGAAGGATAACAGGGTTTCAATCCCTTCTGCTTTAATTATTTCTACTTTCAATTTTGTGCAGAAATTGTAATTTGTAGGCGTAAGCACACTCTATTTCATTTCATTCCTTAGACTGCCCTCATCAGCACTACATCTGAGGAACACAAGTGGATCATTGGGTATAGCCGCTGCCAATCACATGCAGTTCATTTTTTCCCAGCTAGTCCCTAAGGAAGAGCTTTTTTGCTGTATTGCATTGTGTTCTACAGTGTATTTCCTTTCAACACACACTTACCTGAACTCACAGGCTGGAGCCTTTCTAAATGCTCGTGGTCCTCTTCGATAGTTTGGCATACGCCAAAATCCCAGGGTAAACATCACCTGTAAAAGTGCTGTTACTCAAAAAGTTAGCACGCTTGATAATTATGGATGCCTGCCCAACAGGCAGGTACTAAGCTGCCACTATTTAGAAGGTAGCACATCGAATAACAAGGAGCTGAATGGGGTCCTGCACAGGCATTTGGACTCGTTGATTCCAGGAGCATCAGAGACAGCCCAGGAGTTCCACCAATGTTAGCACTCCAGTTCTGCCACCATCCGATCCCAGAAGGTTATTAATTTTTTGAGGGCTCAGTGGCTCAATTACTTAAAAAAAATAAGTTATCGTTGTCTCATGTGCTTACACATGAAAAGTTTGCTGGTCTTCAGTATTATAGCTAGATAATTTCTAATTCAGCACTTACAATTTGCAGGTATGTCATTACATCAGTGATAATCACCTCTGAATCTCTATTATTTTTAACCTGTTTTTACTGGTAATGATTGAATCAGTGCCTTTAGGTTAATGAAATACTAAAGAGGTTTTATAGGAGTATAAAAGTTACAGAGGCTTGATTTACACAATTTTTCACAAACAGTTGATTTACACAACAGGGAGAACAGGCAGCAAAGGATAGCAGCCACACCAAGAAAGGTCAGTGGGCTTGGTAAAAGGTAGTGAAACTGAGTTTCAGAGAGAATTATTCAGGCTGTGAAACAGACAATATGCACTGGGACAGAAACCATGGGCTCTCTTTGCCTAGGCAAATATAAAGAGTCTATCTGGGTTTCAGCCCAAGGACAAGTTTAAGCTGATACCAGCTGCAGAGGAGAAGGTGAGGGGCTGTTAAAAGACCTCTTGCCTTTCCTGGCAGAGAGAATGCCTGCAGACTGACATAGCCCTTCATATAATATAGGGCAGCTATAATATTTAAGAGGTCACTGTATGGATGGAAACAGTGTAGGCTGTACAGGACCTAAACTTTCAGGACCTCCTCAGAATTTTAATGTGCACTGAAAGGCACTTGGTCAGCTGAGCAAATGTTCCACCCCAGTGAGATTTCCAGTGTATAAATGTTAGGATGTTCTTGAGTCTCCTTTTGTCAGAGGCACAATTTATACAAAATATACAACAGACTTAAAAATGAGATTAAAACTACCATGCTCTTTCTAAACCTATTAGAAATGTGAGCACTGTTGCCTGTGGAGAAAGGACCTTCAGGTATGTCTTCATAGCAGTAGATAGAGTTACCAGGTGGCTGCAAAATATATGAAGCCTGCCATCCTGCAGAGTAACATAATAGAACTGCATTTTAAAAGGAGAAACACTTTTTATGAAAAAGAAACATAATTCAAATTGGCAAGCCATCTCTCTTTGACTTGGGTCTTATTATTTTTAGCTGACCTTGGTTGTCATTAGTCACATAATAAATTAATCTATAAGCATAGCTAAATCTGCATTTGATATGGATTGTATCTATATAAGGCTCAAAAAGAGATGTATTTTTTTTCCCTCATGATGTATGTGTCACTTCACTAATTTGGAGATTGCTCTAATGCAGTCCGAGTATAGATTTGAAATAGGAGGCAAGTGGAAGTTGGGGTGTTGTGGTATTTTCTTTCAGGGAATACTGCACTTTTCTATTTGGTTTCTCATGCCCAGAAAGGTAATAAATTAGATGGATAGACTCTCTCATCTGTAGTTTCCTCTCCATTTCTCTACGCTAAGTGCTGCTATCAGACCCCTGTGCCACAGTCTCTTCCCTTGGTAGTTCCAGCTAATCCAGGAAACAGCAGCTGGTTGAGCACCCAGATTGTCATGTGCGGGGTGGACGAAAGGTGGGTGTGTTAATCTGTGATTCTCCTTGAGGTGCCCTGGCAGCTTCTGAATTGCCCCCATCCTCCTCCCGTCGTGGCTGCTGTTGCTGGAAAACAGGGTGAACTGAGCTTCTAGTGTATTTCTTTCATTTAAATAGAAACCTCGTTGCCTGGGAGGTGTAGAATTTTCCGTGTCTAACACACAGCCTCATAGGGGGCAGCTTTGAAGTGGCTTTTTGATAGTTATTCAGTTTTATCAGTTGTTGTTTCTTTTTTGAAATAATAGACAAAGAAATCCAGTCATGCAACTACAAGCCAAAGCTTGTGATTCAGGGTTTTTTAAGTACTTCTATCTTAGTTTAGATTTTTTTTTCAAATTGTTTGAACAGATAGACCTTGATATACATAAAACAGTCTCTGAAACTCCTTTCGTATCTGAATTGCTCTGTTGCCATCAAGTGGTTTAAGGAGGCGTTTCACAGCATCATGGTTTGATAAACCAAAACACATGAAGCTACTGTACCAACCAAAGTTAAGAAAGGTGGATTTAAAATGCAAACAGAACTTGTATGGTAGCTTTTTGGGGGGTTAATGTGGAATGGTTTGAGGAAACTGAAATTTTTGCTTTTCAGCCACAGTGATTATATATTATTATTGTCAAACTGATGTTAGAGAAAACGATGTTTATTTGTTTTAGCTTTCACTTTCTTGGCGAAGCATAATTTATTTGCAAGTGAATGTTATAGATAAATAACACTGCACTGTAACTAAGGCAATGACTTTTCTGAAATATCACAGTGCTTTTTCAGCATCTGAATTCTGTCAAGGCAATGCTGATGCCGTTTATGTTTTTAAGAAGTTTCTACTTTTTTATTGATAGTTGTCCCTTAGAATTATTCTTACCCTTATTTCCAGTCCTCTGTCATTCTCAATATATTAGCAAGTCACACTTCTTAATGCACCGTATCCCCATCATTCATTTGTATTGCCTGATATAATTTTAAGAAAAGCTTTACTCGCTACAGAAGTGAAGAGATTCATGTTTTCAGATTGCAAAAGCCCCTTTGAAAAGCAACAGAAAAGCCTGTCAACTTGCTAATTTTCTTGCTTTCCAGCTCACCAGTGAATTTTCTGGTGAAGGATATTAATACCATGCAATGGTAAGACATCTTTCATTATGACCGCATTTTCCCCAAATACAGCGCAATGAGATCTGCTGGGATTTTACTACAGATGGAACTGGGAACAGTCAAACTTATAAGAGATAAGACTGAAAGGAAAAAATAAAGTTCTTAGTATAATCCAGCTTTAGACTTTATGTAAGCACCACATAGACCCAACTTAAAATTTCCTGTTTATACGTAGCCTGATAGAGAATGACGTAAAGGCAACTGAAGGAAAATGATGTATCTCTAATTCCAACGAAATTGTATTTCTAGCGATACAATAAAAAAGCAGAGGATGATTTTAAAAGGTTAAATACTTGCATTGGCTGAAGGCTGGATAACTAATTCATAGAGTAATATTTTATTAAATCCTTAGCCATTTTTGTGTTCATAAATTGGGCACTAATAGATTCAATGCAAAACCAAATAAATCCCTTGGCAATTAAATGCATTGATCTGTAGAGTGAAACAAGCTATTTGTGAGTATTTTATATTTGATGTCTATCATTTAGTTTGAACAAGAAAAATAAGTTTGCAGTTGTAGTTTCTGACATCTGGCAGATTGACGAGATTTGATTCTTAGAATCATATTTCCTACATGAGGAAGCCAAACAGAACAGGTACTAATAATTACCTGAAAGGATTATTTTTCCATGCAGACAGCTCCTGAATTCATCCTGCCCTGTTTGCTGGGAAATGAAATGAAGTGGTCCAGATGGAGGGGTAGCTAATTTAATGTTTTTTATCTAATCAAATTTTAGCAAAAACGATTTTGTGTGGCTTACACAGTTACATTCATCTTTCCTTTCCTTTCCTTCCTTGTATTATAATGTATGACTTGTAATACATAACATTTTAACAGGTAAAGAGTGCACTAGGAAATGTAGAGATTAAGTATATTTTTGGAGGTTAGACTGGTATAAAAAGCAAATAAGGTGACGATACTTGTGTATTGAAAAGACACATGCAGGGAAAAGGCAATGTTGTGGAGAAGGCTAATTAGATACTTCTGATTAATCTCCTCTGATCCAATAAAAAATGGAGGAATTTCCAAGTCAAAGATAGCATATTTTAAACGAAAAAAAGCAAATTAACCAAGTTCATAAGCAAACCTAGGTAATCCACTGCCAAAGAATACAGGATAGAAAGCAGAAGACCTCAAAAATCCCTAAGTCCATTCTCAAAGAAGGATCAGCTATTCACAACACAGAACTGAGGTACTGAATTTAGCAGGATTCAAATGAGAATAGACTTTTATCTAGGTAACAAAACCACTTCCGTTTAAGTTTGTGTTTTAGAAGAGAAGTAGGCGCAGTCTTGTGTTGAATGCTGCATTAGTAAATACAAATTTCTATTCAGTTTTAATTTATAGAGCAATGAAAGTGGACAACCAAAGAGAGGCACTAAAAGGTGAGATTAGTGAAAAAGATAAATTAGGCAGTTCAACGGATAAATAAGCACACCATTTTAATAAGAAAATAATTGTCTGCAAAGAATGGCAAGACTTTTTTTGTGCAGTTAAAAATACCTACCAAGTTGAAAGATCTGCCTCCTTCTACCTGTCATCCCTGAGCATCAGTGCAGAGAGTGTGACCTTCCCTGAACCCTCTACATTTTGTTGCGTGGCTGAAGGCAGACTTGTATCACTCTCGGTAAGACCAGGCATATGCCTGGAAGTATACAGGTACTAACACCTATATAGTAGCTGCATAGTACCTATGTACTACGTATCAAGAACCTTCACTGACAAACAAGTTTCCGGTCATGAGTGGTGTGATCAGATACATAAGTCCAGGTAATACTTTGTATTTGATTGCTGGAAAACAGCTCTATGGAGAGCCACTGAACATGAACTGCTCAGTAGGGGCTGAATGAACTGGGAACAAGGGGGTTAAACAAAAGGATTGAAACTAAAAGCTCCACTTGGAGTACTGTGTTCTGCTCTGAGGTCCCAAGGTAAGAAGGACATGGACTTGCTGGAGTGAGTCTAGAGGGAGGCCACGAGGATAATCAAGAGGTGGGGAACCCCACCTATGAGGACAGACTGAGAGAGTTGGGGCTGATCAGCCTGGAGAAAAGAAAGCTCTGGGGGACCTTTTAGCTGCCGTCCAGTGTTTGAAAAGGGTCTACAGAAAAGGTGGCAAGAGACTTTTTACTAGTGAGTGTAGTAAGAGGACAAGAGGTAATGTCTTTAAACAAAGAGGGTGGATTTAGACTATATATTACAAAGAAAATCTTTATTATGAGGGTGGTGAGACACTGGAACAGATTACTCAGAGAAATTGTGAATGCCTCATCACTGGAAGAGTTCAAGGCCAGGCTGGATGGGGCTTTGAGCAACCTGGTCTAGTGGGAGGTGTCCCTGCCCGTGGCAGGGGTGTCAGAACCAGATGATTTTTAAGATCCTTTCGAACTCAAATGATTCTATGATTATATGATTTCAGAAGTAGTCAGAAGAAAGAACCTTGAGTGTAGTGGGCAAGGGATTATGAAAAGCATTTGTTGGGCTGTTGTCCAGAATGGACATCGTGGAGATGGGCATTAAGAGAGGTAAAGGGGTTGTGAAACTCCTTGGAGAAAACGTAAAATGTGCTTTGGCTATCATCTAGTTTTACCGATTAATCAGACTAAGCTGAAGTAATGGACAAAAAGCTAAAACAGGAATGTACACTACTCTATACCACCAATAAATAGGCCTTTATGTCTCAAAATGTGTTATGATTTTTTTATTATATCTCCGCATAGCCTCAGAAATGGAATATGCAAAAGAAGGTCCAAATAATTCAGAATCTTTCACCCAGGGTTTTCCATGGAGTGATATATAAAGGTTTAGGTAAAACACAGAATAGTTTTCTGAGGCCTGTAAATTACAGCTGGATGCACAGAATCAATGTATCACGACTGGATATGTTTTCCCAATCAATCTATATTGTTCTCTGTCTGTAATGGTCAAATATGATACATGGACCTTGCACACATCTGAAAGAGAACAATGACACAAACCAGTTTGATTTTTTTTATATAGTAATTTTAAAACTTTAATAGACATTTTTATTGCATATAATTAGGAATGTACATTGTACTGTAACCTACACAAGCAGTAAAAGTAGTAGATAGACTAGTGCAGTACAGCAGCAGTTTCTTTTGAATTTGTAGACTTTATTTTTACCACATCAACATTTCTAATGTCCATCTATAAAAGCCTCTGGAAAATTAAATGACATTTGAGTTACAGAATGGCTGAGATTGGAAGGGATCTCTGGAGATTATCTGGTCCAAACCGCCTCGTCAGGCCTGGCTCCATCCTCTTTGCACCCTCCCTCAGATATTTCTACACACACTCAGATATTTCTACACAACCTTCTGAGCCTTCTTTTCTCCAGTCAGAATGATCTCATCTCTCTCGGCCTTTCCTTATAGGAGAGATGTCTCAGTCCTTCCATCACTTTAATTGTGCTTTGCTGAACTTTATCTACTATCTCCATCTCTCTCCTGTAGTGGGCAGCCCAGAACCAGCACTCCAGATGCAGCCTCACCAGTACTGACTAGAAGGGAAGGATCACCTCCTTTGCCCTGCTGGCAATACTTTATCTAATGCAGTGCAGATTACCATTACCCTTCATTGCTGCAGAGCCGCATTGATGGCTTCTCTTCAACCTGGTGTCCACCAGGACCTCCAGAACCTTTTCTGTCCAGCTCCTTTCCAGCTAGGTACTCCCCAGCATGTACTGGTGCATGGGGTTGTTCTTCTCCATGTGCAGAATTTTGCGCTTCTGTTGAACATCTGTGACATTACAAGTGGATGACGGGAAGGTTGTGGATGTGGTCTACCTTGATTTCAGTAAAGCATTTGACACAGTCTCCCACAGCATCCTCTTGGGAAAGCTGGCAGCCTGCGGCTTGGACAGGTGCAACCTTCACTGGGTAAAAAAATAATTGGATGACTGGGCCCAGAGAGTGCTGGTGAATGGTGCTGCATCCAGTTGGCATCCAGTGACCAGTGGTGTCCCCCAAGGATCAGTACTGGGCCCAGTCCTGTTCAACATCTTTATTGACGACCTGGATGAGGGTTTTGGGTCTACCCTTAGTAAGTTAGAAGATGACACCAAGCTGTGGGGTAGTGTCTATCTACCAGAGGGTAGGAAGCCACTGCAGAAGGACCTGGACAGGCTGAATTGATGAGTCAAGGCCAACGGTATGAAGTTAAATAAGACCAAGTATAGGGTCCTACACTTTGGCCACAATAACCCCCTGTAGCACTACAGACTGGGGGAGGAGTGGCTGGGGAGCTGCCTGGCAGAGAGGGACCTGGGAGTACTTGTTGACAACCAGTTGAACGTGAGTCAGCAGTGTGCCCAGGTGGCCCGGAAGGCCAATGGCATCCTGGCTTGTATCAGGAACAGTGTGGCCAGCAGGAGCAGGGATGTAATTCTGCCCCTGTGCTCAGCACTGGTGAGGTCTCACCTCGAGTCCTGTGTGCAGGTCTGGGCCCCTCACTGCAAGAAAGACCTTGAGGTGCTGGAGCAGGTCCAGAGGAGAGCAACGAGGCTGGGGAAGGGACTGGAGGGAAAATTCTGTGAGGAGAGGCTGAGGGAGCTTGGCTTGTTTAGTCTGGAGAAGAGGAGACTCACGGGGGACCTCATCACTCTCTACAACTACCTGAAGGGAGGTTGTAGTCAAGTGGAGGTCGAGCTCTTCTCCTGGGCATCTAGTGACAGAATGTGAGGGTACAGCCTGAAACTGTGTCAGAGGAGATTTAGGTTGGATTTCAGGAAGCACTTCCTCATGGAGAGGGTGATCAGGCATTGCGATGCACTGCCCAGGGAAGTGGTGGCGTCACTGTCCCTGAAGGTGTTTAAGGAAAGGCTGGATGTGACACCTAGTGCCATGGTCCAGCCGTTGCAATGCTGTTGAGCCATAGGCTGGACTCGATGACCTCAGAGGTCTTTTCCAGCCTCAACTATTCCATGATTCTGTGATTCATGAGGTTCCTGTCAACTCATTTGTCCAGCCTGTAAAGCCTGCTGTCCAGCTCTGGAGGACAGCATGGTCCTCTGGTATATAAGCCACTTCTCTCAGTTCCCTGTCATCAGCACACTTGCTGATGATGTGCTCTGTCCCATCATGCACACCATTAATGAAGATGTTAAACAGGACTGGGCCCAGTATTGACCATCTGGGGTACTCCACTAGTTACCAACCTCCAACTAACCTTGTTCCACTGATCACCACCCACTGGGCCCAACCGTTCAGACAACTTTTAATACACCTCACTGTCTGTCCATCCAATTTGTACATTAACATCTTCTCTATGAGTATCTTATGGAGGACAGTGTAAAAGGCCTTCCCTGAAGTCTAGGTAGACAATACCCACTTCTGTCCCCTCATTTGTCAGGCCAGTCATTTCACTGTAGAAGTTTATCAGATTGGTGAAGCATGACTTCTCCTTTTTATTAAAGATGAAAAACCTACATTGCACCACTGGAGACAATAAAGAGATAACAGGGTGTTACCCCAACACAGGTTAATTCTTTACTGTCCAGGTGTGTTCATTCTCATATATGTTAGAAAAAAAATAACTACCTTGCATCTTTCACTACAGTAATGAATATGGAGACCGACGGAGAGTCAGGAGAGCTAAGAGCTAGAGGCCAGTGTTACAATCACTTTCTAATAATTCAGCACGATTTCTCCTGAGAGCTAGCCTGTTGCATAGTTCTGCATGTTTCTGTATGTATATATATATATAAAAAAAACCCAAAACAAACCCAAAACATAAAGCATAACTGAGAATGCCAGTTAAAGAATTACTGTGAAGAAAAGAGTTGCCATAAAAAAGCTACAATTTATACTGAGTTATCCAAAACAAGACTGTAAGTCTAACACAAGCTTGCTGTAATTTAAATGCATTTTACAACAAATGCTCTGCTGATGATTTATACCTACCGTAAAATTAGATATTAAACATAAATATTATTGCCAGATGTGTTAACAATTGGGTCATCACTGAAGTCCTGAGGCTGCAAAATTCCTGTGAAATCAATGGGACATTCTTCTGACTGAGTTCTTGAAACAGGCACCTTCTACAGCTGTAGTTGTTGGAGGGAGATCAGGGCCTTATTTTTCATTTCACCCATTTCTTAACTTTAGAACGTGTCTCTTTGGATTAAAGACATAATATATAGGGTAAGTGACAGATTGCAATGGATGATCTCCATCAGGAGAACAAATGCCCTTTTTTTTTGGAAGCAAGGTTTTATCATATTGCAAATATTCTTCCAGACAGATGCGGACTTTCTTGAGAGATAATCTGATGATCCCTGCTCTGGCTTTCCTCTTTTAAATACAGCTCAGCTGATGACTCAGCTTTTCCACAGTCTCTTTTGCCATCTGTTTTGATTTAGAAATTAGTTTAAATTACAGATAAAATTTTTGTCCATTCTTCCTTTTTTTCTGATGTTTTTAAAGGAATGAATTTTTAGTAGGAAAGGAAGAAAGAGAGAGGACCATTTGATTAGCAAATATCAGTAAAAGATGTAATCATTTACTACTGCCAGAACAGCTTAATTTGTCTTCCTTGCGTGGCCTTAGAGGAGTATTTGGCTGCTTTTGATTTCACAGAAAGTAATTATTTGGGTTGTTTTGTTGGCTCATCTGGACAATTGTATAATAAACGAGAGAATTTTGAATGAGTTCTCAGTTTCTAAGAAGTCAAACACTCATTAAAAAACATCTAACTGACAGGTGTTTGTGCTGGTATATCCTTGTAGCTGAAGAACATAAATTTATACTCAAGGAAAAGCAGCTTTTCTCACAGTACCTAACAAAAGCAGTGTGATGAATTTCATGACTAGGGTTAGCTGTCACTACACCACCAACTGTGGACGGTTTACCACCAGAAGAGCTCCACAAGGTCCCATGACCATGTTTCAGGCACAATGCCTTCTGAAGGCAGCACTCGGCAGCCACACATCAATGACATGAAGCATTCCTGTTGGCACACCCGTGGACGAAATACAAGAGGTTTGCGTTGTCAGTGTTGTTCGTTCTGTGAAGCTGTTCTAGTCACTGGGTTCAAGCAGACCTCTACATTTTTTCCTCTGCAACATGCACCAGGAAACAGTGTGAAACTAAATCATATGCTTGTGCTTGCAGTCTGAGACTTCTAATTATAAATTTGGTAAGAACTACAGACTCTGAGTGGAGAAACTCCATGCTTGGCAAGGAACTAGTTCCCATTTTGATTTTGAAAAAGGGGCACATACTGTGAAAATATGAAGCGAAACAATGGAAAACTTGCTTGTTTTGATCTTCTTACAAGTCTTATTTATATTTCCAATATACTAAGTCTCTAAGTCTCACAGCCGTGGTGCAAGTTTTGTATACAAACTTCAGCATTTGCCTGGCACATATTTATGCACAATGTCACCATAGTTAAAGAAAATTAGTAACATGGGTAAGGATAAGAATCAGAATCTCAATAAACTGATTGGTGATGGTATTTTACACTTCTGCAACAGATTTAAAAACTAGAAAGAATAACTGGAAAGATGACTGCATGTATTTGTTTCCCACTGATCTCTTTACTGATGATTTCTATTAAAGTCATTTGTAATAAGCACATCTATTTTGTTGAATACTTGAAAACTGGAAAATCTCAGAAGTTCTATTCTTCTGGGCAAGTACATATAACCACAATGATGTTCCTTATGGTTTGAAATAACTTAGAACTGTAAATTCAGAAACAAGACAAGAAGACGATGTTGCAACACTAATTTTCATGGCCATATATCTTGTAGAAGTACCATAAGCTTGTTTGTAGAGGTCTTTATTTTGGAAATAGATGAAACAAAAAACCAGCAGCATTAACTAAAGATCACCCAGGAGATACAGAACATGTCCAAAATGCATAAATGAAAAAAATATATACTGACTGATAGTTAAAAAATTCTTATATACGTCACATCATTATTTATGGATAATAAAACTGTTCTATCAGTTGCTAAGTGTTTAGTTGGCAGCAGATGAAAAAGAAGTCTGCTGTTGATTCTGGCACAGAAACCTAACGTTACTCAGCAACATAGTTATGATCATTGTAAATACAGCATGTGGAAAAACCTACAAGTGGCTCTTGGGTGTGTAAGTAATTAAAATTCCATGTTCTTCATTGTGTAAGGTCAGCTGTAAACACTCATTAAACTTAAGTCTGTGTCATACATCTCAACTGCTTAGCCCTTGCTTCTTTTCTTAGAGTATTTCCTCTTATTCTTCTGAGCAAAACTCTGATTGTGTCCTGGTAGAGGTCACATTCAGATCGCCAAATCGTCATGCCCTTCTCACTTTTACCTGCCTAAATGGCAACGGTCCTGTCTAAAACACCAAACTGAATAAATTTTCAGCTGAAAACGAGTCATGGTAACAAAGACCATTTCTATCTCAGTCACATAAATGTCTATGTATAGTATCTGTGTCTTTGAGCATTGTTTTAAAACAGAATGAGTTAGAGATGGCTGTCAACGTAGAAACTTAATGCTTTTTTGTTGTTGTTGTTGGTTTTTTCCCTTTTTATTATTTGGAAAATGAAAAGAAAGAAGTGAATGGTGGAAAAGAAGATCATTTCCTTATTTATTTATTTTAAATATCTACACAATTAAGAGAAAAAAAAATGCAGCCAATTTTAACAGGGCTAGGATATCTATCTCTTTGAGATGTGACTGAGGTGAGATATCTACCTCTTCCAACGCCCTGGTCTGGCACAACCATCTGCAGCCTCAGAGCTCAGGGAGAGTCATCCCCAGGCGCTGCGTACCCTCTGCTGCGGCTGCCACCGCCACCACCACTGCCCACGTGCGGCAGCCCCATGGCCTCTCCCAGCCCCCTTCCCTGCCACGGGCATGCTGCCACCGGCAGCGCTCTCCCCGAGCTCATGCCTTATAAAACAAGTGAAAGGAAACAGGAGGAGTTGGGCTGCCAATGGGAAGTATCTGTAGCCAGGAATTCTGCTTGCCTCTTCTTTTTTCCTCTTGGTTCCTCATTTCATTAATTATGTTTTGGGTATTAGTTTCTACCTGGAGTGGTTTTATAGCTGAATAAAAAGATATTTCTTTTTGATTGAAAGTCTGTGTTAAAAGAAAACAAGGTTGAATTCTCTGAAGGCAAAAGGTATGTTTAGGGCATCTGTAAAGACCATCCCAAGCCCTAGCAAAACTCTTGTCCCACCTTGTGTGACACTGCCAGCTACCAGCAAGCCTCATCTCCACCCTACTAAAAATAAAGTAGAAGGTAGAAGGCAGTCTTCCATAACTTATTATGAAAGTGTACAACATGCGGCCATACCATAGTAATGAGAGACTCACAATAATGAACAACAGCAACATATATTCTTCATGACATCTTTTTACTTATTAAAAAAAAATAGTAGCAAGTTAATTTAAAGTAAGTTTTTGTTTAAGAACATTAAATAACATTTAATGTCCTTATTTAAATAGGATTAGTTAAAACTTTGATAATTTTCATTGTAATTAAATGTTGGTTTAAACTAAAGTATTTGCAACCCATTTTTATTTGTGGAGTTTTTAGTGTGTTAGGTTTGTAACCAGGATCTATGGATAATGATTAAATTGAGAAACATGTAGAAAAACTGTTGTCAAGTCAGGGAATAAGGGTATTGTATTAGCTCACTCGGTTAGAGCATGGTGCTGATAACACCAAGGTCACGGGTTTGATCCCCGTTGGGTCCCCATGTGTTGCCTGATCTAGTTGAGAGGCGTCCCTGCCCATGACAGGGAGGTTGGATTAAATGATCTCTAAGGGTCCCTTCCAGCCTAGGCCATTCTGTGATTCTGTGATTAATTTTAAGCCTGCAGTCCCAGAAAAAAAAAAAAAGAAAAAAAAAAAGAAAAAGAAAAAGCAGGTTTAACTCTGATGTAACTGGAACTGGGCTGGTACACAGGAGTGGATCCATAAACCCATTAAACTAGGTAAAGACTTGCATGATCAGTAGCAGGTGGATGGGAAAAGTGACTTGAGCTGCTCCCTGTAGTGGACACTTGAGTGTCCCTGTAGTGGGTGGGGGAAACTCCACTGTTTATTAGTTAAATGTTCTGCCTCTAGCAACTGTTAATACTATGTTCTTCAGTGAAAGGAAACCTGTAACAGGGGATTGCTATGCTGCAAAGAAGGCTTCTCTGCTGTTGTGAAGGATGAGTTACCATCATGCAATAGTAAAACTGTATTACACAAGGACACATATTCATTTTATGTTGTAGATTATTATTTTAATATTTCAGTTAACATTTATATATTAGTAATGAAGTAGAACGACAGGAGCCAATAATCACCATATACAGCTGGATTTAGTTTTGAACTTCATGCTTGGGGCCTGTTGCCTCACAAACATGAGAATATCCAAGTGTTCCCAGCTCATATAAAGGATGCTGATCTCAAAAATAGGAACTAGCTAGTGTTATCACAGCAGCTGAACGGCCACACATTTTGTAGCTCCATTAGCTTTAACTGACTTTTCCCTGATATCAAATGAGCATGTAACCTGGCTGCTAATGAGACTCCAGACTTTCATCTCCTTTCCCCTCTCTTCCCCAATACCAGCAAAAACCATTGAAGGAAACATGCATTCATTTCCCTTCTCAGTATGTGGCTAATGGCTGTTTCCAACCTCCTGGTGAATTCCTTCAGCATCTAGCAGAGGGGCAGATTTGATAAGGGGTGGAGGACAGGAGAGCCACTGCCCATACTCCCAGGTGATCCTTATCCAGAAGTGAGCATGGAGTTCGAGGTTTCTGCACCTTGAACTTTACAACGTGGGCACCCATCCGCCATGATGGTGAGAGCCGAGTCTTTGTTTGTCCGCTGAAAGCTGCTCTGTCTCCTACAGCAGGATCTGCCCTCATCTGCATCTATGCAGCTATGTGGGCTCTGGGGAGGTACCCTGAGCCAGGCTGATGGTGAGATGAGGTGCCTGCTTTCCAGAGCTTTCTTGTACTCTTAGGTCAGCCCAGCCGGAGTTTCTTTATCCTGTCAAGAGAGGGATTCACCCACAAGGTAGTAATTTTTTCTTAAAAATTTTTATTTTCATGGTAGCATGTGTCAAGGTGGGTGGGAGGTGAACTAGGAGCTGTGGGTGACAGCCAGGCTGGCAAAGCACTGAGGGGGCACCATCCCCATGTGCCCAACTGGGAGAGTAGAGGAGGGCTGGGGATGGGGCTGGGGATCTCACCCAGGCTACTGTGATGGGGTATGTCCCGGTAGTAGCAGGACTGTGGTGGAGCACAGGTCCATAACACTTGGGGCAAGAGAAAAGGTATGAGCATTCTCCTTAAATGCAGATGCCAAGCAAGGTTGACAGCAGTCATTTCCCTTCAATCAACCAATCAACTACATCTTTGAAAATCATAAAAGCTTTAAATAAAATTTCATGTCTCTGGCTGGAAAAAAAAAAAAACATACTGCCTTGAATACAGAGAAGAGAGGTAAAAAAGGAAGTGATTACAGACTGAAAATTTATATTCCGAGTTTTAGTTGGATGGTTGTGTTGTGAACTCCTCAGATTCATTATGTTCACACTGTCAAGAATTATTCTGAATCACCTGGAGCTCTTCCTCCCACAGCTCATCCATGGAGCCACGTACCAAGACTGGCCCTGGGCACAGGCAGGTAAAGTGCTCAACAGAGGAAAGAGGCTATTTCAAGCACCTCGGTGCTCTGGTTTTGCATTTGGCCCACTGCTCTCCACATGGATGCCACAGACAGCTTTCTCTTTCTGTACTTGCTGAACTTTTCCAAGGGCAGGGTAACGGCTGGAGCCTGGCAGGAAAGTCCCCTATCAGCTTCCCTCTTCACCAGTCACCTGTGCCCAGCCAGGCACTATTTTCTCTGAAATATTTGTTTTGCAAAGTGACATCAGTGAGGTGACACTGGCTGAAAGACACTGCAGCAAGCACTTCAGAGTAACTTGGGGAATACGACTAAGAACTTAAGTAAAACTCCTTTTGTTAAGTAAAGTAGTACAAGGAAAGGAAGGTATAACACAAGAATAACTGAGGATTAGAGAACAAGAAAGACAAAGCCTGTGAGATTTTATAATATGTAATTAACCAGGAAATACTTTTTTTTTTTAATACTATTCTCCTACTGTATAACTAAATTGTGAAAATACTGCCATCATCTGGATGACTAAAAATATAGTCCTGATTTTCTTGCTACCTTGTGTCAAAAATATTTGAGAAAGTAATACAGTAGATTTCCTGCTAAATAAAAATTGCGCCAAATTACAGCAATGAATAAACAACTAGTTTCAGGGATAGTGTGATAGTCTGTGGATGCAAGGATGCCAGGCTTACAGACAATTCATGTAGCTGTGTGTTGGAGAGGTGTTTGGGGAGGAAGAAGCAAATAATGTTCAAGGAGCTGAAAAAGTGCTTGTATGTCCTAAAAGCTCTTAAAGAGTTTGTCTATTTTTGAGAGAAATTAATAACAAAGAACAGGAAGCTTCAGAGTTTTCTTCTGAATATAAACTGTCTTGAAGTAATGTGATTTTTTTGAACTTAGAATCTAATTTTTAAGTGCCATTTCCCTCACACTCCTTTTCTTCCTCTATTTCTTACTTCCAATGACAGCAAAATTTGTAGGTGTATATGCATTAAAAAATTATTAGCATGAAATATTGTTACAGACTCCAACCTCATAATAACTTTTGGGCATAAAACTTGTAAAAACTAGTTTTTCAAATATTTTAGGTATTGTGCAAAACTTGCTTCTGCTTATTATTTCTGTATTCAGTAAGAGACAGTGGTTTACTTCAGTCTTAAAATATGAATGATCCTGTCATGCATGTACTTGAACAAACTTGTTAGATGAACTAAACTTTCATTGACTTTTTAAATTAACAAGGACATAAATGACTTGGAGAAGGGAAATCTACTTCATTTTTTGTCTGTTAGAGAAAAGCACAACCTTCCCATATTAAAATATACGCAGACTTATTAATTCCTTAACATTTGAAGTCAGTCCAAATGACATAGTGAAAAGATAGATAAGCCCAGGAAACTGTATATTATATTTATTCCTTCTAATCTGGAAAACAGATGGCTCTCCAAGGAGGGCTGTGAAAATATCTTGGGAATACTAAACAGACAAACTGCGCAACTTCAGAACAAATCCTTCCACAAAGGGACTCAATTACCGTGGCATCCTGAGACTATGAGCAAACTGCAAAAGACCAACTTTCTAAGTTTTCTGTGAAACGTGGGATTGTTCACCAATTTTCACTTGCCATATCTGTACCTAAGTATACAGTATATTTCTTGCATGTAGTCTACTATATATCTAGAAAATACAGGAATAAAGAGGAGAGAGAGCAACTTAAATTGAAGTAAATGGTTCTTGCAGGATGAAACTTGTGAGAGTGACTACAATCATCAGTCATTGTATGTAGCTACCATCATTTGTTGTTTCGTAGTCTTTAAACAGGAAACTCATTACACATCTATATAAATTAAGCAGTCTGAAAGACCTGAACATTCTGCCTATGTAGAACAATTGGAAAATAACCAGTAGTGGAAAGGTATTAAATACAAATCAACGTGTTTTTCTAAAACGTGATTATTCAGTCCTATACAAAATTATGGAGGTGTTGATCACAACATATCATTCAGGAGGACAAAGATGGCACAAATAATGTCTGTATAAACTTGTGTAAGCACAGATAAGATAACCGCTATAAATAATATGAACTGTCTTGTCCCGGAGCCAGTTGATCAAACACAACTAAAGTTTGCTCAGAAAGCAAATAATGGGAACTGCACTTGTGTTCATATATGTAGTACAGACAAAAATCAGAAATAGAAGCAGAGGATAGACCTTGGAAGTGAATTTTACAAATCAGTATGCAAAGCATAAGCTTGGCTTCGGAAAAAGATGTGAACTTACTACTCTCTTTCTCAAGGACAATGTTATGTCAGCTTAAGTGAAATACTGTGCTAGGGATGTTGGAAAACTGTGGTCTTGGGCGGTTACACAGCAGCTGCATATGTGGGAGTAGCCATGACATGACACTGGAGCAATGAAGGAAGTTGATGGTGGTGGTTTGGAACAGAACAAACATCCCCTTTCTTTCTGTTAAAAAAGGTAAACAAAGACTTTCTGTTTGTATGTCCGTGGAGGAGAGCTTTATTTTTCAATACTTTTTTCTTTTTTTTTTGCAGTAAATATTTTCATTTTAAATGATCAATTGTTGTTTCATGTTTCAAAAACCAACTTTGTCATTGTTTGGAGTACTATTAAGAATCTTCCCTGCCTCTGCTTTTTGTCCTGCCTGGTTATTGCTGCCTGTGCATTTTAGACATCCAAAATAGGAAGACGGAGAGGCAAGTCAGACCTGGCTATTTTGCCAGGCACCACAGCGGGACTGGCTGCTTTCACCAGAAAAAGAGAAGCTGCACAGTTGTAAGGGGGTGAGGAGTACCCAGGGTACCTTCAATGCACACTGGGTGAGGAGAAAGGGCACTGCTTCCTCATCCATGCAGTGAACCTGGGGCACAAAGTATTTCTGTCTCATTAGAGGGAAAAAAAGTGGCCATTGATCCAGGGAAGTGAATTTTATAAGGGGCTTATGTAAATGTGCAGGTTTTTACAAGGGTCACTGATCTAAAACAGCATTGTCCTTACCAGTTTGAGGTGTCCATCATTTCAATTATTATTTTTTGAAATGAAAATATCTAAGTAACCTAAATATTATTCCAAAACTTTTTATTATTCAAATCTGACTTGGGCTGAATTTCACTTCTTCCTCCACTGACAATGTTTAGGATTAGTAAGCTTCCAATAAATGTATCTCAATCAAAAGTGTAAATTTCAAGGAAAAGAATTCAAGCCACTCATAGCGCCTATGCAGTAGTGGTTTTTATTCTATAGTACAAAATATTTTATACTAAAATGAAGTAGCCACCTTTTTTTTCCCCACCATTCTATGTTCCATTAAGACTGCACCAAAAAGGGGCGAATATAACTCTGATTAGAAGTAAATAACCCTTGATTTCAGTTACCACTTCTTCGTGGAACTTCTGCATTTGACAGTGAGACCCACAATTTAACAACTCTAGCAAGATCTGAACAGAGATTTTTTGAGCTGTGTCTGTAAGTAATATTCAGAACTACATGCAGTCGATCATTTAAAGCCAGAACTGTTTGCTTGGATAGAATCCTGAGTCCCTTGGTAACCTGTCAATATAGTTCAGTGCAGTACTCCTCATGTTAGATGCTTTTGCATCTTAGGAAAATGAATGTGTGTTAAGGCACCCTGAAGACAAAAATGGAGATTTTCACAAATGTTTAGGAGAAGATCTGCATAAGAGACAGAAGGCTTTATTTTCCCTATAGCTCATTAATTTACTCATGATGTGGTAGCTAAGAAGCTGAACATCCAAAACATAGATCCACTGTAAGCAAATATTGTAGATTTGGAAATAAAATTAGCCAAAAAATTTCCAGTGAAATGAGATTTATCAGGAAACACCATTTACTTGACAGCGAAAAGTTTCAAGAAAATGTACTGTTTTGTGATAGCTTTCTTGTAAGCTGCTTAACTGCTGGCTCTGAGCAGCCTTGTCCTGAAAATGGTATTGGTGGTGCCACTCTGGAGCTGGTGCATGCTACAATGCCCCATTGGCTGACAACAGACTCAGAGCCTCCCTGCACCGTGTGTGGTGCCCTTGATAACCTGAACTTTAAGGATTAGAACTCCTAAAATCCAGAAGGTGGGGTTTCTAAACTCAATTTTGTTTTAATAAATATTATAAAGTAACATTTTAAAACAATTCCTTTCTGCAGAAAATGTCAACATTCTCTATCTCTACTCATCTCTATTCCCTCTGTCCCTTTCAGCCCCAAGATATTTCAGGGGTTGGAGCTGAAAGCATTCAGCAACCAGTCACCCCTGTGTGGGGCGCAGTGTCCCTTCCACGTTGTCCCTCCAACCTTCTCAGCTCCCATTCCTCATTCTGTGCCAGCACTGGTGACAGCATCCCTCTGTCCTCCCGGCTCTTTTGGCACCCACCAGGCTCAGCTGGATGCCTCTGTAGCAGCACTCAGCTTAGCTGGGAGGGCAAGAGGTGCTTGACACCAACCTAGATGGTACAGAACTATGGAGACATCTGAGAAAACTCCTGTTGCTTTGAGCAAAGGAAAAGTAACTCTCATCATACTTGTTCAAGTGTGCTACTCCACTGCTAAGGAGAGATACGAGTACATTGCTGTATTAATACATTATTCACAGTATTTTCTTCTTTTTTTGAAGGTTTACTAGGGTTGGAGGGGAATAAATAATACATTGTAACACAAAGCATTAGAAGAATGATGCATCTGCAGTGATCTACTCAAACTGCCGAGCAGCATTATACAACTTTTATCTTTTGCTAGTTCTGACTTTTTAGTGAAGTCCGTATGCCTCAAATTAAAGTTACAGTGTTTTTGTTTAAAGGGAAAGGGAGGATCGTTTCTTGATGACTATGCGCTGCTTACGGAAACAGGATATTTCATGTAAACTGTGGCTGACAGTTTTGAGCATCTGGAAATTCCAGGAATCAAACTTGGATCACAAGGAAGACATTCAGAAAACATTATCTCCTTTGGATTTGTTGCAATATTGTACATTTGCAGGGAAGTTGTAAAATTGCTGTTCCATGGACAGAAATAAAATAATCCTGGGTGATGTTTCATTGCTGCTATAAGAAAGTCTTAAAGTAGTCTCCAGGAAGCGTGTGTTCTGCCAAAATCTTTGGACAAAATTGTTCAGAGCATAGTTTCTGGAAAGGATGGCTTTTAATGGAAAAACTCGAGGTTGTGAAAGAAGGAATGGGAAAAGACAGGAAGAGAGTAGGGATGCTTAAGGCACCCTGTCCTGGGTTTAGCTGAAAACCCAGTCCTGTTTAGTGAATTTTACTTTCCAGTTTAGTGTCTTCTCAAAGGCTGCACGTTCTGAAGTCAGCAGCATGTTTGTGCAGACAGTGTGCGCTACTGGCAGTGATAACACCTGATGTTTACAGTCACTGCCTGGGACTGGTATGTAGAAAGGCTCTTGCTTATACTTATTCCTATAGTGACCAAGGCCACTGCTGGCTCTTGTGTGCCACGCTGGGGGTGCTGGGTAGTAAGAGGGGGGCACAAGGAAGTAAAAGGTGGCACCTCCGGGAGGTAATAGACAGGACAGGTGACCAACGAGAGTATTCCATCCCATATACGTCATATTTAGTATAAATTGAGTGATCACGAGAGTTTCAGCCCTTTTTCGGCCCTTTTTTTCCCCTTTTTGCCCTTTTCGGCCTTTTCGCCCTTCCTTTCTGCAATGGCCGGTGTCCAGAGAGGACTCCATCTGATCTCCTGATTTTGATCCGGATCCTGAGTTCCCGAATCCAGCTCCCTGTATCCAGCTCCCCGCCGCCGCTGAGCCTGGGGTTTCCCCAGTGCCTCCTCCTGCTCTGCAGCACCAGTGGTGATTTCTATCGGGGGAGGGAGTCGGGTTTGATATCGGGCTACTATCTATAGTTGTATATAGTTCTTTACTTTTATCTTTTTACCATTATTCCTATTACTTTCATTAAAGCTGTTCTAGTTCGTTTTTTTTTCTTCTCTCATCCGTAAGTCTCTCTGCCTCATTCCCTTTTCTCTTCCCGTTTGGGGGGGGGGGAAGAGGGGGTTAGAGAGCGTCTGTCCGCGTTAGTGGCCGGCCCAGCCCTAACCCGTGACACACCCACGAGGAAGGGGCACTTGTACTTAGGCTCCAGTTCATCAGCAGCCAGCTATGATCTACATTACTCCAAGAAGCTGCAACAAAAGCCACCCATCTCTGATAGCCTTCCTAAATACTGTTCCGTCTGCCTCAACCCACTTCTCCAGGCCTTATAAAGGAATAAGTTCAATGCATGTTTTTGCTTAATGAAAGTGTGCCTTCAAGGCAGAAGAGTGGTTTGACTGTGCAGTGAGCTGAGTCCTGAAAATTGATGAGCAAAATCCATTTGACCACAGTGAATGCATATTTCAGTGGACTTAATTAAAAGTCTTCTGCAAAGGCAAATGGATTGTATATCCCTTCTTCTTAGTTTGCTTACAATATTTCAGCAAAGAAAATTCTGGCTTTATTTCACAGATCTCTATAGTTTTCTCTCTGTCTTGCTAGGCCTGTGTAGCACATCTAAATATCATTCTCTCAGCTCACTCATAACAGGCTAAAATTCATTTAGAAATTAATGCACTGCTTTGAACAATAGGAATCTTGAAAGTAATTAATCCTGCATAGATTGGTGTTTGTGAAGTCTAATTTATTTCTAATCTTATGTAGAGTATGTAAGTGTATCGATGAGTTTGTACCCTTGAAAAGAATACTCGTTTTAAAAACTAATCAAAACTAATGCCTTGGAGTATTGTCTCATAACTTTATAAAAAACATATTCCTGTTTCTCTTTCTCACCACTATTGTTTGGCATAACAAAGAACAGAATAATAGGAAAAGACTATCAAACAGTCAAAGAAATCCAGTATTTCTATATAGTGGTTTCTCTCTTTGTTAAATACGCCACATTTCTTAGTGTAGTAATCCCACTGGTACATAAAGGAGCATGATTTAGACATGAGCATGATACAAAGACATGCTATCTATATCCAACATGTGCATAATTTGTAGATCTGAGCTTTATAATAGTTCTAATAAATTACTAAAATTTGTTTAAAAATATTAGAAATTTGTGCTGTGTTTTATTTTTACAATTCTCTGAATTTATTAAACATCAGTGATGTCAACTTTACTTCGAAATTCTCATTCTTTTTTTCGGATTAAGAGGCAGAGGGCAAATGTGTAAAAAAGCTTTTTTTTTTCTATTAGAATGCTGGAAAATAGCAGGATTTTATGTTCCTGAACATTTTTTTCTGCAGAAAGAAGGTGTATTGATTATATTTTTAGATATCTGTGCTGAGGACTGGTAATGAAACATAGTGAGCTGAATTCACTTGTACAAAATACTGCTTAATCTAGTAGAATTGTACTGATTTATATCAGTAATTAACTGGTCTATGTCTTAGAATTATTTGATAGCTAGTTGGAGTAACTTTTCAATACTATACTCATTCTTGTAACAGGAGAGTAATAGGAAAGCACACACTTCCTATCTGGCAGTCAAGTCTCTGGCTATTTTGTCCTTAAATCCGTAAAGCTCTTCAGTGAAAAGACAGGATACTCCTCACTGCCAGAAAGAATTTCAATAGTGAATGCGAGTCATATTTCCCTGAACATTTGTTAGAAATATGTGAAACAAACTGCTAGTCATTTCCTCTTTCTGCTGGACAGATGTGTTTACAAACTTCTACAGAAAGGAATTGAACTGGCAGTAAATTTAACACAAAGCCAAAATAGTGAATGTGGGTGGAGATATCTCAGAGCACTTTGTAGGCACTGTGGGAGTGAATGGCAAAAGTTGTATTTCTGAGTTTCTTTAGCTTTTGAACAGATAAATATAAAAATTGACTTGAATTATTTGTGAGTTTACTCTCTATGTATACTGGCTCTGAATATTTTGAAGTGGTATCTTGTTGCTATCTAGACAGTGTGTGTGCAGACTCATCCAAAAAGAGGCAGAAAGGGGATTTGATTAAGGATGCTGTTAGTTATTTTAAAGGCTTCATTAGCATTTTAAGCTTCCTACTCACTGTGAATGGAACTTATACTGGGAGAAATAATTAAATAAAAATAAATAATTTTTTAAAACCCCAAAACATTTAAAATAAAGAAGAAATAATATTGACAAATATCCAAATTCTTTCAGAATAACTAATGAGACAAAGCTAAGTGCAGGATGCAATGCAAAAGACAAAAATGTGACATTGTCTCATGGACAACAGACTGAATATAACAGTAGGATATTTAAAGCTATAAAGCTAGTATGAAGAAAAAGATCATTAGATACCTTGCTCAATATGTCCTACACTAACACTGCTGAATCACACCATGAAAACTGAGAGGAAACCAACCACATAAAAATCCCAATATACTAAAAGACTACATCTATTCAGACTCTGTACTGAAACTGAATTTTTTTATGTTGCATCTTCATTCTAGTGATAGTTGCCATAAAACACTACTCAGTAATGAACTGAAATAGAAAATGAAATACAGGATCTCCCTATCTTTCCATACTAAAGAAACTTTCAAAGTCATAAATGGACAGTATTGTCATCTTTCATTAAGGTCAGATAGAACATAAATGAATTATATTTATGATGCTAAAAATCAGGGCTTGCCATGATCATAATTATTTGCAGAATAAGTATAGTTTGCCACAGAGGAAAGCAAGGATTATAACCACTAGGTTTCTAATTTTCCTGTTCTGTACACAGAAGTTCAGACACCACTTACTTCTTATATAATGGAGGAAAAAAAGCCCATTCAGTTCAAAACTGTCCCTTAAATTCACATTTTTTGCCATGAGTATGTTGTTGTTGATTGTCACTTGTGGCAGGAATTACATTTCTATGTGGTCAATAATGTTATTTCTTTTTGTTGAGCAACAGGCTAGACATTTTCAATATAATTCATTTTCAATCATTTTAGAGTTGAAGCAAAGTTCTGTAGTACAGCAAGTATTCTGCTTTATAAGAAGTTCACTGGCAGTAAAAGCTTTAAGAAAGACATTTCAAGCTTGGACGCTAAAAGCAACTAATCCCAGTATTGCCTTAGAGAACTGAGGTTTTGTTTAATAGCTTAGGTTGACGGTTTCAGCCACAATTAGAAGTATCTTCCTGGTTTTCATGACAATTGTAAACTACTTGAGGAAATGGTTCCTTTTTGAGTGGAGGAGGCATTATCTTCAGAAAGAAATGTACTGCAGAATCCACAAAATATTGTCTGTTGGCAAAATGGAAGAGGGTCAATAAATAAAAGGATTTAGGCACTTAAGTGCATCCAGTGTCCAGGAGAAAGATCCTAAAAATACCTGTTTCACAGGTAGGTGCCTGGTAGGACTTCTGCCCAGAACAGCTGTCCCATTGTCATGCTCTGAGGTGCTCAGTCTTGTCTCTCACATAAACTTTTTTAGAAGATTTGGTTTAAACATCTGTCTGCCTCTCTGCTGTGGCTGACCCAGTCCAGGAGGTGAGCTTGTGGTATTCTCAGCGTTTGCTACCTTGGGTTCCTTACAAAATGTTCATAGAATCATTGTTTGGAAAAGACCTCCGAGATCATCAAGTCCAACCATCAACCCAACATCACCATGATCACTAAACCATGTCCTGAAGTGTCACATCTGTATGATTTTTGAACACCTCCAGGGATGGTGACTCCACCACTGCCCTGGGCAGAAGATGCTGCCATCACATTCTATTTAATTTGAAGCAGTATCTCTGTAGCTTGCACTGTATGTATCATACCATTACTACTACCAGTTATTGTTGATAACTCACCCATGTGAGAAGCTTGTATTTAGTTCTCTCCTAGTGCAGAGGACAACCAAAACCATATTTCACATTTCATGAAATTGTCAACTTGCTAAACCAGAGGGCAGTTAGGATGAAATCCGGTTTAGCTCAGTGGGCTGAGCGTGGTGCTTGAAACACCAAAGGTCGCGGGTTCGATTCCCGTTCTGTTCTCACGTGTTGCCTGACCTAGTCGAGAGGTGGTGTCCCTGCCCACAACAGGGAGGTTGGATTAAAATGATCTCTAAGGTCCCTTCCAGCCCAGGCCATTATATGATTCTATGATTCTATGATGCAAGTATTCTCTGGAATCAGCTGAAGTCCTTCCAGAGAAGAATGTAAATTCTTCTGGCTATGCTACTGAAACACTTTGAAGATATTGTAAAAGGGGCAGAAGTGTACTATATCTATTTTATGTTTCATCCATGTTCAGTTTCACTCTGCAGTTTTAGTTCAAAGTGTGTCAATCAACTAAAGGCTTAAATGCTAAAATGTTAGTTTCGGAGCTTCAGCTCAAATTTTATATCCTAAAAACCTGCCTTTTAATTCTGGAAGAGCCTAGGGCATACTGTCAAAAAATGCAGTAGTAGAAAAAGAGCTCAGATGCCGTAGAAGACTCTTTAAGATAAACTTTATCCACCTAGATTTTGCTACTTAGGCTCAATCCAGTACATGTTCTTTGAACATGTTTAATCATGCCAGGAGTGCACAAAAAGTTGGCAGCTGCAGTGGTTCTCTCCCTTTTTTTCATGACTCGGTTTTTAGGGATTTTATGCAGAATATGAGAGTCCTAAAGCTGTAGTATTCTTTTTTCTTGAGTGGATCTGGACCAGTTCTTTCTAATTCTCTAGGAGGGACTCAACCTGTAGGCTACAGTATATGCTGGAAATAGTCCAGCTTCAAATGGTACTTAAGCCATTAGTAAATTTTCACAACAGCCTTGTCTCCTCTCTCCTCACATATATTATACGGAAAATTTTCTTTGTAAGTCCAGTGGGATGGTACCAGAAATGTAGATATTGCCCTTTTTGACTTTCACTCTGTAGAGCTATTTTTCTCTCGTGTTATTCAATATAGATTAGAAGTATTATCAGGAGTGTATGCATCAGCAAGAAGCTGTTCTCTTCACAAAGTCTAAGACACTTCAGTGAAATTTTATAAAGATCCTACTGCATCCTAACTAAATGAGAGGAGGTAATTTATTCTGGACAGTCTGACACTCTTGAGACCAAAAGAACTCAAAGTTTAAGGCACTTTTTAAATCTTAAAAAATTAGAATAAAATAAAAAGCATGAAAGAATGAGGTCATAGAATAGTCACTGAGGTAAAAAGAAATTGGGAGTTGGTAGGAAGTGACTGTTTTTCCCAGTTCCTATAGGAGCACAGAGGAGTTCTTCTACTTGAAAATCTATCTGCACTGGGGAACTTAATTTACTGATCTTTAGTTTTAGCATCTCCCTACCTGTGTGCATTTGGTACATTGTAAACCTTGCTGTGATCCAATCCTACAGAGGGTAATCCATTGGCATCAAGTTACAGGAAGTGATTCTGCTTAAGCACTTTGAAAATCAGCCGTGTTTACAAAGGAGGATATTATAAAAGCTAAAACATTAGAGATGTTGAAGTGCTTTAGGTTGGAGGTACTATCTTTTTTGTCTAGATAGAATTGTAGACTAAATTTGCTGTTCAAAACGTCTTGCTCAGCACGTTTCATAAAATCAGACTGTCAGTCAAAACTGTACTGCAGTTTTGTGGATCCTATGGAGGCAAGAGAAGGTAGGGACACAAGTAAAAGGCCTGAGGTTTAAACTACATTTCTGAGGAAGATTCTTCAGAAGGAAAGAAGAAAATAGTAATTGCATCAGTTTAGGGTTGATCTGCACAGTGAGGGCTAGCTACTGAGGCATGTGCCCAGATCCATATTAGCATGTTGGTCTTCTGGCAGGCTCTCTTACCTGGGGCAGTGCATCCCACTCATGCAGGTTCACAGGGAGCTGATGGGTTGCCTCTGGCTACCTCCATAAGGGTGGACTAAGCACCTTGCATCCCACTCATGCAGGTTCACAGGGAGCTGATGGGTTGCCTCTGGCTACCTCCATAAGGGTGGACTAAGCACCTTGCTGACTGTACTTCATACACCCTGTGAATCAGTGAAACAGGTTTTATATAAGTGGCTCCTCTTATTTCCCAACTTCTCTCCTCAATAATATTTTATGCTGCATTTCTTACCTTCCTGTTTTCCATTCCCATCTTCTTTTCAGTTTGAAAGTGCTCAGACTTAATCTCTGCAATAGGGAGGAGCAGGGAAGAGAAAAATATGTATACTGTGAACTCAGATTTACTGTGCCATGGAAGCTCCTTTCCTCAGGTATTAGAGTAAATGAACCACAGGAGATGTATTTCTGCTTTTCTGTTTTCACTAACAGAAGTACAAACTGTGTCTACAGGTTTGACTGGTCTTGTTTGGATGTTCCATTTGGATGGAAATGTTGTTCCATACTTGCACTTGTTATAGATATGACCTTTGCTGCACTGGAATGCATACATAAGTTCGCAATCAGACAAAGAGTGTTCGGAGGGTAACCCTATGGAAATGAAAACATGTAAGGAGATTTAATAGCTAAACAGCCAAATTAAAGGGCGGCACCTTCTTGCTGTATTCCTACCTCAACTAATGTATGCTCTGCCTCACTTCCACTAAAACATGTATGAAGCAGTTGGTCAGTCTCCTGCAAATGGGCTACGTCAAAACAACATATAGTAAAAGGAGCTGAGGAAATTTAATGCTTATCCTATTCAACCATAACCTATTAGTGCATCACACCTGGCTTTAATGTAAATATTAGAATCTAGTTGTATTTAAACAGACAGGCTGGAGTATAAATATGAGAAACAAGAAAATATGCAACCGAATGTGTAGAGTGGTGACTTATTTTTCTAATTTAGAAGCTAATTCTCAAACAACAGGTGTTTTATCTTGCTTGTTTTTTATAGATATGTCAAAAAAAGTAAATGAAATTGATAAAAGAATAGCTTCGTTGTCTAAGTGCTGGACTGAGAGCTAATGCTGAGGTGAAACACTCTTTCCTTCCATGGCCTTGTGCAAGTTGTTTGACCTCTTTGCTCCCTGAGATGCAACCTGTAAAGCCTGCGGGGAGAATGACAGCTCTCTACCTCACTAAGATATTTGAATTACTTGATGTTTGTAGATTACTTTGAATTAGAGATCAATCAAGCATGAACACAACTCACCAGCAGGGGCAGAGGACAGTAATTTCCGGAACGAACCCCTGTCCTGCTTCCACTCATGTCAAACAGTCATAATTTCCTCTTTTCATTTCATCACTCCTGTTCTCTTTAGTTTGGAAACAGTGGCATTTCCTAAGTTCTTTTGAAACTTTTCTACAATAGAATGATGAATTCAGCTACTTAGACATAAATTTCCAGTTCAATAAGAATATAAGTAGATTTTTTTTCAATTTCAAATGGAGAAAAACAGTAAACCCTACTTTTGTGAGCAGGTAATTCAAACGCAATTTTAATTTTAAAATAGAAAGCATTTGTTTCAATATTGCCTTCTACATCTGTCATTTTTTTGGAAAGAAAAATAAATCCAGAAAACTCTTCATTTATAATCACAAAATCTGAATTTTTTGGAAGAGCAAACCAGTATATTTTCCATTTTGCAGTAGGAGTGCTCTCTACACTCAGATTGATTATTTCTCAGATTTCAGCACTGACGTGATTAAGATGCAAGAAACTGAAGTACCTGAGGTGTGTTTTATTTGCCTAATGAAAACCACAAGACCAAAGTGTTCCACCTTATCCTTACTGCTCTTGGGTCTCTCAATGCAAATCGTGCCTGTGAGCACTGTCTTTTGAACATGTGAATTCTTATGATCATATAACAAGCGGTTGTGCCAGACTGAGGTTATCTTTGGAGTGCAGTTGTTAGAAAACCAGTGACCACAGTCATTCAAGTGCCTGTAAATTGAGTAACATAGTGCAATTCCCACAGTGGAGATGTAGGTCAGGGGGTGATGGTTTAATGCTCCTCATACCAATGGAATTTACACCAGTTTGTTATCTACATGATAGGGCTTTTTTGCTACTAACAGTATTGCAGAGATAGCAAAATAGATGAAGCAATCTGCAGAGTGTATCAAAGAGAGAAAGTTTATCTGTTAGCTGATACACAACACCGTGTAGTTGTAAGGGATGGCATGTCAGCATCACCAGAGTTTTTGGCCAAAAAGAAGGATCCATGTACGATCATAAACAGATCAACTCTCCAGGAAATTCTAACAGTGCTGGAAAGAGCCTGCACCAGTGGCAGACAGTTGTGTTTTTGCAACATTATGAATGTACTTATATATTGCTGGTGCCATGTATCAAGTACATACATATTGATAGCCCAAAATATATTATTAATTGCTCTTTTACCCCAATTCTGCAAACTACCTAACTCTGTATTTAGCTTTATACTTTGTTGAACCTAAGTCATAATGTTGAACACCAAATCACTATTGGATAGATTAGATACTTTTCACTTTACATTAGAAAGTCAAATTGAGCAAAAAAAACCCACCCAAACCACCTTTTCAGAATATATGAAGAAAAAAGATGTACTTACATAACTTACACGATATTTTGCATATGGTACCATGAGAAATTAATGTATTTTCTACCCAAACCAGACAGTTTTCTAACAGTGGGCATGAAGACAGTTGGTGACAGTAGGGAGCTTCATGTTTTCATAATCACTGCAGCTAAAACAATTTCAGTTTCATTAATAATCAGTTCGCCACCCTTATCTAAACATACCAGCAGCTTGCACAAATATCTCTTCATCCTAGTTGCAAATCATATGTGGTATTTTTCCATCCAAATTCTGCGTGAGCTACGTCTTGGTAATGCCAGACTTGACAGCACTGGAAGAAGACATTCTCTTCTAAATCATAGAAATGCACAAAAGACAAGGCATGGTGTTCTAGGTTGTATTTAAATTTTCAGTAAAACAAGATTTAATGGCCAGAGCTACTTTCAAGTTACTTCAGAAAGTATGATGAATGTTACATTTGCCCACATCAATACCTCAGAATCAGCATTTAAATTGCTAAAATTACTTAGGCTACCTAGTGGGAAAAACACTATAACACAAACCTAATTCTCAACTACTTTGAAATGCAGAATGAAAAACCTGAAAGAAAAGAAAGTACGAACATTCACCGTTAATGGTGAATCTTCAAATGTTTTTCCCAACAATACATAAAAGTCATAAAAAACTTAATAGCTAAAGTTCTGTGGTTTATTCTTTATTACGCTGACTGAATAATGTATGAGACAAAGACCTAGCTCTACCAAATTTTAGGAATCTAAGTCTGTTCCTAACTCCAGTGACCTCCTTTGAAGGCAGCCTGATGTCAGGTTCAAAGTGTCTTCATGGATTTGAACTTCAAACTTCTTGAAATTAATTTGGCAAAGGATGCAAAGAATATTAAAGGCTTCTATGCAAACATTGGCCAGAAAATTAGTATTAAAGAAAATTATAAATAAGACAGACCTGGTAATGACAAACAGGGAGAAGGCTGAGGAACTCAACAACTTTTTGCTTCATTTTTCGATGGTAATCTCTCTTCCTACATCTTTTAAGCCCCTGAATGACAGGGCAAGGACAGGGGCAATGAAGGCCCTCCCATTGTAGGAGAAGATCAGGTCTGAGAACACCTGATGAACCTGAACATAGAGAAAGAAATCCACAAGACCTAATGAGATGCGTTGCAGAGTCCTGATGGAATCAGCTGATGTAGGTGTCAAGCCACTCTCAATCAAATTGGAAAAGTCATGGCAATCAGGCAAAGTCCCCAGTGATTGGAAAAAGGGAGACATCACAACCATTTTGAAAAAGGGTAAAAAGGAGGACCCTGGGAACTGCTGACCTGTAAGCCTCACCTCCATGCCTCGTAAGACCATGGAACATGGAAGACATGTCAAAATATATGGAAGACATAGAGTCATTAGAAACAGACAACATGTCTTCACCTCAGTCCTTTTTGCAGCCACAGGTTTTAGTCAGTTGTTGAGCTACTAAATCATAGCAATGTTTCAGCTATGGTTTTCTGCTGTTTCTTTCTTTCAAAATTAAAACCTCTTCCATATGGTTTGCGTATTTCCCTTCATAAGGTTTCCTTCATCTACCTTTCTGGAGAACTATAAGAATAGCTGCCTTTATTTTCTTGGAAGATCTTATCACACAGTTTGGACCTGAGTACTGTCAGATATATACAGCTGTATAATATCCTATGCAGCTTAGCCACATATTTTAAAGCAAAATATGCAGCTAAACATAAACTTGCAAATGCATGCATGTAAGTATTTTGCTTTGGAAGCTAAATCTTGAGCCATTTTAATCTCTGGTCAACACACATATGTCAACATACGTATGTTTTAACCAACTGTATTGGATATAGTTCTCACTACCTGGTTAGAATTTCAGCCACCAATTCTGACAACTTTGTTCTCTTCTGAACAAGTAACAGCTGCAGAATGCGTGTATTGACATCAGATTGCATAAAATTAAGAGGTTTAAAAAGGATTAAAAATGAGAAGACTGAGCCCATTTGCTAGGGCAAATGGTACTAACAGAGAATTTATTAGATTTGCTTAGTAAGTGGGCTGCATGAACCTACCTTTAAGAAATTCTATGAGGAGACCATCATGTTACACTGTTCTTTCTGAGTGGTCATTTTGTAACAATCAAGGTTTTACTTTTAAAACTGTACTGCATAATTGAGGTTATTTTCTTCTATTACTCCTCGTGTTACTTTCTAATTACCCCACCTTGCTTCCCCTTTTCCCTTCAATTTTCTGAACCCATAACCATCATCTATAATGACTGTGCTTCTTTTGCTAACTAATAAAACATTCCGCTGAACTCAGGTTCATCAGCTTTATTGCCCCAAAGCTGATAATTAGTTTAGATCATTTCAACATAAGTGACATAAGCAGACCGATGCCTTTGTGCAATCACGTGTCAGGTTTTCTCTTTTGTCATTATAGAAGTGCAGAAACAAACTGTGTGTATATACTGAACGCTTCATCAGCTGTGATCTGCTTCTTGTTGTGTTGTTTCCAACAACATATTTTTTAATTTAGACAGAATAGGGAAGTAAATGAAGCCACAGTTTACTGTGTTTGCAAGAACGCTATTAATATCCAAGCTAATATTTACAGTCCTGACACAATCCATGTAATAAAGTTTCTACTACCATTATAAAAACAAAAAAAAAGGACCCAGTGTAAATATTTAAACCATGGAGATTCTTATCCAGCCTAGGCTAGGGTGTATGGAGGTGGCAGTTGCAGACAGTGTTCAAGTCTTTTAGTCAGCTTCTGACACAGGGAAGCCATGACCTAGCTCTGATGGAGAGGTCATACAGCCCATTTTTCCATCATCTGATGTCTCTGTTACTATGAGTTAGTTCAAAGGCTTGCAGCATATTCGATCTTTCAGCTTGCGTATCTGTGACTCTTTTAGACAAATATCTTACCAATTTTTCCAATGCCTTACTGTTTTTCAGCAGCTCTCAGCTGCATTTTCATTTTTCATGGCAAGATATTGTCAGCTGGAGCAACTGGTTATCTCAGTGTAGTTTTAACAATACTTTTAGGGAAACAATTATTTTTCGAATGGCTTATGACTCTCAATAAACAGAATGAGTCATATTAACGGATGTGGTATTGCCTGTAGTGTAATAATTGCCAGATGTAAGCATATTGCTATCTTGTGACTTCCTATGCAACCTAACTGACTGGCATATGGCAGTCATCCTATTTCTTGCTCTATTTAAGTAATTCAATCACTATGGCCACCCCAAACATACACTTGGAAGTTTAGTGTATTAGACAAGGCTGACATGTTTTAAAAGGGTAAATAATTTTGAAGGGCCTAAGAGAGTTACGAATCTCATTTTAATGGAGTATTTAGTGCTGTGGGGATCTTTGAGACATCCTAATAGGAAATAAAAGTAAATTGGCTACTGTCATGGATGTAAAAATACCACAAAAGGTCAAGCCAGTTGGAATAACTCTAAAAAAACGTTATGTACATACAAATCAATTTGTTTACTGGCAATGAAGAAGAGATAGTATAGAAGCAATAATGGCCAAGATTTCTCCTTTCCTTCCCCCCTGCCTGCCTCCCTCTCTTTTCTGCCTTTTGCCTGAATCCCTCTTCCTTGGCCTCCCAGCCCTTCTCTCTGATTTCTTCCCTTTCCTTATTCCCTGACATAAGGTTTGGGGTATTTTTTCTTACTATTATAGAAATATTTGGAACTATACATATAAACTCAGGTTCTCTATAAACTTGTGAAAGACAGAAACCTAACTCCCTACTAGTTTTGTGTAATTCGCTTGTCATTCCGTGGAGTTCCTGGTGAAATAAAAAATGTTATTGATAGTTATTTCAGTAAACTACTTCATCTAAAAATCCACTGTCATTGCAGTGACAATGATTACTAGGATGCACTATAATAAGAGTCACTAGTTCTTCCAGCAATTAAACAGTGACTGTTGGCAAAATCTGCAGAATTTTAATTAGTATTTATTAAATAATTACCTAATGTTAATATATGGTTTTTCTGCTATAAGCATTCCCTTAAAACCTACAGGTTTTGCTAATAGCAAAAATAATGGCTATTATTTTGGAAACAGCATCTCCTTCTTTGTCTTAAGATAAAGTATAACTGAAGATTTTCTGAAGTTCTGTTTTCACATCATATTTCATTTCAATTTAATGTATACATATATTTTGACGTATAAGTTTCTGCATGTTCTTACATCAAACTGAGCACGTTTGCAAGGAAAAACAGATAAAATATGTTGATTGCTATTTTTAATTCCTTGGTATAAATACAGAATCTGAGACTCAGAGTCATATACTAGGGGAAAGCATATGAGCTGGTTAGAATTAAGAGGAAAAGAAATTCATGATAGCTCATACTCCGTTAGCACTGAATATAGGGTATTAGAAAAAATCAACTATTTGTCAAATACTAAGACAATTACAGAACTGAGGAATGAGTTCTAGTAGCTTTAATCTCTTTAGTTTTTAAATCAAAGGGACACATTTCCCGTTGAAGGCAACCCGTTATGCCTTTCCGGGCTGTTGAAACTGCAAAAATACAGTGGGCGTAGCTTTCATGTGCCCACTATTTGAGAATCCTCTGCTAGGAAAGGAGTGGCTTGATGCCATCCCTCTTTCCCTGGGCAGTTACAAAGTGTGCTAATGTTCTTGGTGTTGAACCAGTAACTCAAAAGAATGGTACAGCCAACGTATTACTGGAACAATTTTGACATTATTCTAATATATGCCAGAAATCACAGTTGAGAAGAAATGAAGTCAGCTGTGTCTATAGTTATCAGAATTTTCACTAAGTAAAACCAAGTATCTGTTTGAGAAGCAAGGGTGTAATACATTGCTTGCAATATCACATTAACTTTTATATTTTAATTAAATGAAGTGATAATGAAATATGAATAAAAGAAATCTTTTGATGAAAGTCACCCATTCATTGAGGAGATGAAACACATTACAATGCAAACACTAAGCTTGAACTTAATGCAGGCTTTATCTTTAGATATATACTCTACATAATCTGCATATCAGCAGCTGCCACGTGACTTAGGGAGCACTGCTGGTTTCTCCCCAAACTCTGTCTTGTGTCACTCCTGCGATGGAAAAACAAGCTTTTCACATATAGTCTTCCTAATCCTTTAGCATCAGTCTTAAAAACTGATTCAAGTTCATGGTGTTTAAGCACCTAATTCCCATTCATTTGATCAAGATGTATTTTTAATGTAGCACTTAATGACTCCTTAATGTTAAAGAATGCTTTCAATACTTACATGACAAGGTCTCTAAAAGATGCTGCGAAGTTTATTTCCCCACTGTATAAAGCCTAGGTACTCCTCTGGCTGACGCAGTTGCATCTTAAAGATCTTCTTTCATCTTGTTTCATATATGTATATATATGTCTTCCCTGCTTTTACCTGGAGGAATTAGGGACCTAAACATTCTTGCATGTGTCCCAGTGGTTCTCAGTCCTCTTGTTTGATTTCTAAATCTGCACCCTTGGAAGGATATGAGAAAATACAATCTAATCATGAGAAAAGAGAGGGAGATGTCTGTGAAACACTGTTTATGTCTGAGTAGTCAAAAGCATGACTTCACTCTCAGGGCAGCAGAAAGGTTTACAAGAAATTCATTAGTCCCATTAAATGTCCTGAAATTAAGTCCTAATGTTCACCTGGAATTCTTGAAAGTGTTCTTATTTGTTTGGCTTCCTGCTTTAAAACTCACAGAAGATCATAGAATCGTAGGTAAATCCTAAAAATTGCTAATTTGGAAACAGTAAGGACAAACACGAACATGTCCTGTTACAGCCCAGAAGCTGCTGGGATTTTTGGGAAGAAGATGAAAGAATATTTTGCTCTGTTGAGTCTGACAAAATCAAGGCTACAGAGGGCTACCATTGTCCTCTTCAAAGTAAATCAGAAGGACAGGTACCATGATGAGGGAATAATAGCTTAAAACACAAGATGATGTTAACTAAGATCCCTAGATCATGAATAAGTTTAGTTTGGAAAGTACAGAAGCACCCCCAACTATGAAAGCAGTAAGGTATTGGAGAAGCCTTTTAGCAGGAACAGTAGGGATAAGAAAAATGACTGGCTTTGAGGTAGAATTTTTTCACCAACAAGGAAGGTCTGGTTGAAGCAGTGAAGGTTGAGGGCAATCTTGGCTGCAGCGACCATAAGATGGTGGCATTCAGGATCTTGTGTGGTAGGAACAGAACACCAAGCAGGATGGCAACTCTGGATTTCAGTAGGGCCAGCTTTGGCCTTTTCAAGTAATTGTTAGGTGAAACTCCTTGGGACAGGGTACTAGAAGGTAAAGGGGCCTGAGAGAGTTGGTCAATATTCAAGAACCACTTCTTCCATGCTCGAGATCAGTGCATCCCAACAGGTAGGAAATCAAGAAAGAGTTCCAGAAGACCTGCATGGTTAACCAGGGAACTGCTGGGCAGACTCAGGTGGAAGAAGAGAGCATGTAAATCATGGAAGGACGGACTGGCCACTTGGGTGGAGTATAGGACTGATGTCAGAGAATGTAGGGAGGCAATTAGAAAATCTAAGGCCTCCTTGGAATTAAACCTTGCAAGGGAGGTCGAGGACAACAGAAAGGGCTTCTTCAAATATATTGCCAACAAAACTAACACTAGAGACAATGTAGGCCCTCTGTTGAATGAGGTGGGTGCCCTGGAGACAGAGGACAGAAAGAAGGTAGAGTTGCTGAATGCCTTCTTTGCCTCTGTCTACACTGTTGGAGACTGTCCTCAGGAGCCTCAGTCCCCTGAGGCCCCAGAGGAAGTCAATATAAAGGAGGAGTTTGCCCTGGTTGAGGAGGTCTGGATTAGGGATCAGTTTGAACACTTGAACATCCATAAATCCATGGGCCCTGATGGGATGCAGCCATGGGTGCTGAGGGAGCTGGAGGAAGTCATTGCTAGGCCACACTCCATCATCTTTGGTAAGTCATGGGGAACAGGGGAGGTGCCTGAAGACTGGAGGAAAGCGAATGTCACTCCAGTCTATAAGAAGGGCAGGAAGGATGACCCGGGTAACTACAGACCAATCAGCATCACCTCCATCCCTGGAAAGGTGATGGAACATCTTATCCTTGGCGTTGTCTCTAGGCATATCAAGGATAAGAAGGTCATTAGGAGCAGTCAGCATGGCTTCGCCAAGGGGAAGTCATGTTTGACCAACCTGATAGCCTTTTATGAAGACATAACCAGGTGGATGGATGGTGGCCATGCAGTGGATGTGGTCTATCTGGATATCAGCAAGGGATTTGACACTGTCTCCCACAGCGTCCTCATAGGTAAACTGAGGAAGTGTGGTCTGGATAACCAAGTAGTGAGGTGGGTTGCTAATTGGTTGAAGGGAAGAAGCCAGAGAGTTGTGGTCAATGGGGCAGAGTCTAGTTGGAGGTCTGTGTCCAATGAGGTCTCTCAGGGGTCAGTGCTGGGGCCAGTGCTTTTCAATATATTCATCAATGACCTGGACGAGGGATTAGAGAGCGCTGTCAGCAAGTTTGCTGATGACACAAAACTGGGGGGAGTGGTTGACACACCAGAAGGCTGTGCAGCCATTCAGAGAGACCTGGACAGGCTGGAGGGCTGGGCAGGGAGAAATCTTATGAAGTTCAACAAGGGCAAGTGTAGAGTTTTGCACTTGGGGAAGAATAACCCCATGTGCCAGTATAGGTTGGGGACTGCCCTGCTGGAGAGCAGTGTAGGGGAAGGGGACCTGGGGGTTCTAGTGGACAGCAGAATGACCATGAGCCAGCACTCTGCCCTTGTGGCCAAGAAGGCCAATGGCATCCTGGGATGTATTAGAAGGGGAGTAACAAGTAGGTCAAGAGAGGTCCTCCTGCCCCTCTACTCTGCCCTGGTGAGGCCACATCTGGAATATTGTGTCCAGTTCTGGGCCCCTCAGCTCAAGAGAGACAGGGAACTGCTTGAGAGAGTCCAGTGCAGAGCCACAAAGATGATGGAGTGGAACATCTCCCTTATGAGGAAACGGTGAAGGAGCTGGGTCTCTTTAGCTTGGAGAAGAGAAGGCTGAGAGGTGACCTCATTAATGTTTATAAATATGTCAAGGGGGAGTGTCAGGAGGACGGAGCCAGGCTCTTTTCAGTAATGTCCAATGACAGGACAAGGGGCAATGGGTACAAGCTGGAACATGGGAGGTTCCACAAAAATATTAGAAAAAACTTTTTCACTGTGAGGGTGACAGAGCACTGGAACAGGCTGCCCAGGGAGGTTGTGGAATCTCCTTCTCTGGAGACATTCAAAACCCTCCTGGACGCGTTCCTGTGTGACCTACTGTAGGTGATCCTGTTCTGGCAGGGGGGCTGGACTAGATGATCTTTTGAGGTCCCTTCCAACCCCTGACATTCTATGATTCTGTGATTCTGTGAATGACATGGTATGACCACTCCGATTATCAGATGACTGAATTTAGCGAAAAGCCTTTTTAAAAACGACTCATACTGAAATTTCCCCACAGAAAATGTTATGGTGATTTGAAGTTTTGATTTTGAGGAAATTAGGTTTTCTGACAGAAATTCCACAAAATTCCAGCCACCTCCATATTAATGTACCAGTGCACTGTATTGCCTAGCTACCTGCTGTATCAAGAGTCTGTGAACACAACACATTTCATGCTTCAAGCACTGTAGAGGAGCACTGGAAAATCACTCAAAGTGCACTGGTAAGTCCACAAAGTCTATCAAGACCACTCTTTCTCAGGTTCCATATTTTTAAAGATAATCATGTTGTGTTGTAAAGTTTCAACTACCACTACTTTTGTGCATGCAGCTACTTTCTGAGATGGAGACCCCATATCCAAAGAGACAGATAAATAGAATTTTGTAGTGATGCTAGACAATTTCTGTAGGGGAAAATGTCTAAGTTGTTTGGTCATTGTGAGGCTAGGAAGCTGCTTTTCCTTTGTCTTCTTGAGTCCCTAAGCTGTCTGGCCACAAACTGACCTAGCATGGCTGAGCTACAATGCTTGGTGGGTTTCAGCACGCTGGGGAAAGAGTTGCAGAATCAGAGACTCCATCTTTGTCAAACATCAATTCAGGAGATGTTATCTAAATTTCTTCATCTATAAAGGATTATAGATGAAACTTTATCTAAATTATAACAAGAATTTTGCTCTGAATATGTTGGTGGTGTTCATCTTTCATTTGATCAAAATGATAGAAAAGCTTCAAAATGTGCCTCTCCGAATCACAGATTGAATCCCTTCTTTGAAAATCAACAGGGCTCATAGATTCTAAAGCAAGAAGATGAAATCACACAGAACTCAAATTTGTGATACTTCTTTGAGGATAGGAGCTACTTCCCCCAGATTGCACAGCTGCCTATATTTAGTACAAGGAAACATTGTTCTGTACCAAAATGCCGGCCACAGTAACTGTTCCATCATCAGAGAAGCGTGTAGTCCGACTTTCAGTCTAAAGAAGATGGGGCCAAGGAGTCATCTGAGAATTAGTTCAAATGAACTGAGCAATTTTGTGGCACTTTGAAAATAAAGTGCACGAAACAAAGTATGATTTATATTTCAGAAAGAAGGCACATGCAACTCTTATGCTGCCCCGTATTGCATTCGGTATTGATCCCTGTCCGCTACTTTTTATATGGCAATTTTAAATTTTGAAACATCTATTAGTAAAGCGAAACTTCCTAAGTGGACAGTACTCCTCTTTGGTGATGTTTAGATTTTCCCATTAAAAGCAATTAGTTCACTGCAAATATGTAAACAAGTACCCTCCAGTGACCACCTAACAAAACTGAAACTACTCTAAGATATTGCATTAGAAAAAAACTCCTGATGTGGAAGGTACATTGGCAGACAGAAATGGAAATGGATGGGGTTGGATCAGACATATGAAAAAAAGAGAAAGCTTCAAGGATCACTCGATGAGTACGGACGCTCCTCCCACGCTGAGCAACACATACCTACCTCTGTTAAATAAGCATCTGTCTAGACAGAGCAAGCCACCAGATGACACACCTGGTGGCTTCACGCGTCACAAGAACTTACTGATATAAGCATCAGATAAAGATTGAAAGAGTCATATCTTTGTGTTCTTAATATATGTGTTGCTTCAGAGAGAAATCACCTGCAAACTTCTTGAATGGTAAGCGTGATATTGTTTTCCTGTAGCTCAGATTCTGTTGCTCAAATTTTTGTTGGGCCTATTTTTCTTTTAACTTTATGGAGATTTCTATGTTAAAAATACAAGGTAGAAGATTTGAAATTCATATTTAAATGCAAATTTAGCATAATTCCAGCTTATTGAAGAACTGTATGATATATACCTTAGTGGATTTTAAAAAAAATCTACTTTTTCCAAGCAGGAAAATGCAATATATATATAACATCCTTTCATGGTAACTATGACTTTACATTTCTTTATAATTGGCAAAACTTTTTCACAAGCTAATTTTTCTTTTGACCACCAGACATTGTTTATATTCCCTGATGGATTGCATATGGAAAAACATCCTAAGTTTTGTATCTACCTTACCGGTAGATATTTCTAAGTTTGTAAAAATGAAATATTTTGTAAAACATTGTTTGTAAAAATGAAATATTTAATTATATTGCTTGGATTTAAATGGACTATTATTACTGAGAGTCTGGTCATAGTTTCATATCTACCAAATATGAAACAGAAAATATATTTCAAACAAACACCCATATCTATTCTATCTAATAAACATACAAAACTTAATCTTAACCAGTCTGAGTGACTTTGATATGATTACCATCCTTCAGTTATGACAGGAATGTCCAGGGCTTGGGGAAACCAAGAGTCAGCAAGTCTTAAAGACTAGCTAAAATATGCAATATTATACTTAAAGTAATTTCATTAAGATATTTTGGCCTTTTTCTTCTTTCCTGAGTTATATTTGTTTAAACTCACTAATTTAAAAAGAAACTATGTGTTTCCATATTTTGCAAATTCATGTATGTAAGCATTATTTTCACTCAATTATAAATGTAACCAGTTTCAGGATAACGTTTTCTTTCATTTTAAATTTGAAAAAATATATACATAGCTTATTTGCACTATATAAAATACTTTTTACTAATTCTAGTTTTTAGCAAGTCTTTTTTTTCCTAACCTGATAGAAATACAGTTTAATATACCAAAAGTTCTGCTTCATGATTTTCAGTGCAATTGCAAGGGAAATTCATTTAGAAGAAATAAAAGTGATATAGATATCTTGCAAAATAAATTATTGATATCTGAAATAAGTGAAAATATGAGGAGTAGTCTGACATAGATAATAGGAATTGCATTCTGTTTTGAAAAAAAATATATTTTGCGCAGTTACATTAGTCTGTGACGATCTATACACAACATAAATTGAAGACTGTGTTGGCTGCTTCTACAATATAGATTCAATTCTTCATTCCCCGTTACTTTTACAACAGGTTCAAGTTAACCACTGGAAAGGTAAGATCCATGTCTCTCTTAGATACTAGAAATGATGGAAGCACTTTCAGAAAATGCTTGTACATAAGAGAATTAGGAAATGAATCCTGTTGGTGCAAAAATGAAAGTACAGTCAGCAGAAGCTAAGGGGAAAACAGACTTTGGGTGTGTGATATGTACAGAAAGAAAATAATCTCAGGGAAAGAGAAGAAAGAGGAAGAAGTAGCCTTGAAATGTAAACAGCGAAGCCAATGGAGAAGAACAGGCAAGAGAGGAGATAGTAGGAAGAAAAGATACAGTCATAAAAATAAGTTTGAAATCCAACATGAAGACAGTTGGAAATAACTTGCATTATTGTTTTACTAATGCTACTTCTCCATGCTTGAAGTTGCCACCTTCCTTTTTCTACTTGCAAACTAGTGACAGGGGAAACACTAATGAGATTTTCCATCAGTGGTTCCCCAGAACAACTACGAGCATGAAAAAGTTTGATCATTTTGGTTTAGTCGTGAAATGCACATTGCAGTCTTCGAGGAAAATGGTATTAGTATGTCCCATCTGAAAATGCTGACATGCTTTTTTTCCACAGTTTTACCTATTTTTATGAGTCTAAAGTCTAGTACATTTCTGGTTTTGAGTTCCCTGCCTTGCTCCTCCTCTAAGTTGAAACTATTTCAGTCTGATTTCAAGCACTTTCTGGTATAAATCATCTTTGATAAAATAGTTTTTTTCTACAAAAATTACAGTATGGCTAGATTCACACTCATCTATCAATTTGTAACATACTTCCATCACTATTTTAATACCCTAATGATGAAATTTCTTTCAGAAGTACCTCATTATATCTTAAAAAGTGTATCAGACATCCTACACAATGAGGAAAATCCAAGACAGCGAGCTTAAAGTTTACTGTGCGTTTTCATTAGGAAATAATGAATGCATGGAATCATTCAACAGAATGATAAAAAAAAAAAAGCAGTGAATATAGTTATAATATGGAATTATTCCTACTTACTTGGCCTTTCTGCTACTGTATATAGTAAACTCAACTATATTCTTAAAGACTGTTATGAGTTATTAGGACACATTCTGACAGGTTTTCCTTCATAAGGAAATATTTAAGAGATTCCATCTTTAAAGATGTTTATCAACAAAAGCTCAGTACTGGTAACATTAGTTTATATATCTGAAAGAATAAAAGTCATTGAAGGCTCTTCCCAGCTCTTTGGAGAAGAAGAGTGAGTAGGAACTATGTGATTAAGATGTCTTTACAGAGGACAGATTTTTCTGGATACATTGTCTGGAACAGAAAAGGGTTTCTAAGTATGCAGAGAAATGAACGAAAAGCACCATTGCAATGAGGATGCTGTTCCTTGACAGGCATGACAGCATATATATTGTGCAGGAGCGATCTGTGAATTATGTTAAGACAGTAAAAGCCATGCAAAATACACAGCTGATGAGAAAAGATCAAATAGCACTAAGAGATAATGCTTTCTGAATGTATTAGTTGTCAGCAATAAAGCACCTAAACTAAACTGCAGGGGAGGCTTAGGATTCTGAAATCTAGGAGTATCTTGCTTAAAAGAAACCCTTGCCTAACCCTTACTTGTATGTGTGTTCTCAGGCACTTATACCTTCAACCTGATCTAGTTGAAGATGTCCCTGATCATTATGGGAGTTGGGGTTTGGACTAGATGACCTTTAAAGGTTTCAAACTATTCTATAATTCTATGTATTTCATTACTAAGATTCTCCAGCTTTGTAGAGTTGGTACAACTGGAGGTTTGTCTTCACGATATTCAGAACCGAAACAAACTTGTCCATAACAAGCATTGAGGTCTCTGTTTCAGAGATGGTTGCTGGGTTTGGTCAGTGGTAGCTAAATGTAAAACCGCAAAACCACAATCCTGCAGGCAGGAACAAGAAGGTAAGTTTTTCAGTGTGGTAGGGAGCCAGACTTCAGTACTTTGACCTTGACAGTCCCTGGCTGTACATTGGCATGGCTTCAACACAGGGAGGAGAAAGCATCACTACCAGAAAGCAAACTGCCATTTCGTGGCCATGATTGCTTTTATTTTAAGATGTAGATAGAGTACGTTTTAATCTCTTTAGCTTGAGATGGCTGGCATGAGATTTGCCTGGATAGAGATATGATGCCCAGCACATTAGAGGCCCTCCACTTGTTTAAAAGATAATTTGCAAGACAGGGTTTAGCTGCTAGCTTCACAGGAGGATTGCTGCCTGAAGTGGGTACCTAAGTCATCCCTCATCTGTACACACTCCACTCTGAAGCATCCAACTCTCACAGGGACAGGGATTGCATTCACTTTTGCTATCATATAGCTAAATCCTTTCCAGATCCAGCTTATATACTTGAAAACTTTTGTCTAGGAGTTAACTTCAAGCCAATAGTTGTTGCAATTAATTGCTGGGCTGTACTGGGTACCTTGGGAAGTATCCTTACCAAGAATGTACTCATGGAGTGTCACCTCCCTTACTTATTACAATTTATATTAGCCTTAAGAGCAATACTTACTTTCAAAACGTAGACTGTACTCTGTGGCCCTCTCTTTAAATTTCTTCTTGTCCAAAGCGTTAAGAGTAGAACTCAAAATCTGTAAGATGTTATTTCATATCTGATTATCATTAGAAAAATATATTCTCTTCAGTGTAGCAGAATAAATCATCGTTTTTCTAAATCCTATTTCTTAAAAATGAGTGATATAATAAACCTGTGGATAACGTGAATGTTTCTGCTGAGTGTAGCAACATGTTCCTCACTACAGCAAAATCTCAAGAAGAAAAAATGCAATAAAAAACCCATTAGTGTAAAATGCGAGTTAAATTCACCTTGCTGGCTTAAAAAGACAGCAACATTTTTCTCCACGGTTAAGTGCAAGCATGTTTCTGAATACTGACAGGAGACAATGAATTCTTACTTGCTCAGGCAGTAGCTTAGATTAATCTCTGGATGGCTGTTACCAATACCTGAAGTAGCATTATGAATTCATTATGCTTGCTGAATTAAGCTGACAACATAAAATCCTAAATATCACTTTACATGTCAGAATTTGTCTAACACTTTTGCCAAATGAATCACTTTCAAAGGGAAATAGCCCTACTGTACATCCTCCTCATTACTGGTATTTGCTTGAATTTACAGTTCCTAGGCCTACAAAATTAACAAAATTGCAGTCCTAAGGTTACAGGACTGGAATGGTGCATATTTACTGTACATACAATTCAATTATTAAACAATCATATTTTTAATGAAATGCTGCGCTATGGTTACTTTCAGTGAATTTTGCTTGTACTAATGGATCCACAATTCTACCATTAGCAGTGTCGTATTTGAAATAAAATGGTATAAATGTATTTTAATCCACTCTTGGGAAAACAGCTGTAAGAGAGGTTTCTATTTGACTACTTACGTGAATTAGTTCCTTATGTCAAATCATTATGAAGAAATAAAAGCTGTGGTCAGCCCACTTAAAATTCCATTTGATTCCTCCTGGGAGTCGAAAAACCTTTGTATTATTTTTCATGCTCTGGCCATTCTTCTGAACATTTACTAGAAGACTGAAAACTAACAATAATTTTAAAAGAAGGTGACAGTAATATCAGATTTAAGAAAATAAGTATAACGATGGTTGTGTGAGGATCATTATTTCTGTTACTTCACAACATTACTCTGACTACAAAATGGATGATAGATTTACCAATGCTTACCAAAGTTTCAGTGATACCTCTATTTCCAGGTAATGATTCTTGCAGAAAATAACATTTATTTTCTTTATATGATATCTAGACTCTTATTTGTTGAATTTAACTTCTCGTAAATAGGGCAATGGGCAACAGAAAAGTCAACGCCAGACAGGGGATTCAAAGGGACCTCACCATAGGAAGGTGAAAAACCTCAGCAACTGGGACTGCTTCTAACTGAAGTAACAGGAAAAGGATTTAGAAATACAGAGGGTTCCTCCAGTGACTTAATCCCAGTTCACATAATTAGAATCTCTGCAGGCTCTAGTAGCTAGGTTTCTTTCTATAGCATAAATGGCCACGTTTCTTTCGGTCACAATTAATGGTGACATAAAAATAAATATGTAGCTTAATGCACTGCTGTTGAACATATGCAATACCATGGCTAAGGCAGAATGTGGGCTGAAGAAAGTTTTTTGTTCTATTTTTCAATGTTGTTTGATATGTAGTAGATTCTAAGCTCTACACCACAAGCACTTAAAACCACCCAGTTACTCTTAGGACTATTGAGTCTTATGATCTTAAGACTACTTAGTTTAGATTGTATAACTTAAGCAACTTAACTATAAATGATTCTGGAGATACAGGCTCCAGGGTCAAAACAACAAATCCAGCATTCATAGAGAGAAGTCTGGCGTTACATATGCTGGTAAAACTCTATGAACAAATTGGCAAGCATAGAAGTACAAATGATGCCAGTGATTTGGGAAAGTTCTTCAACAAGGTCCCTCCTCATAGTCTTTTAAAGAAAATAAAATGTCATAGGACAGGCAGGGAGGTTTTTCTAAATTTGGTTGAGAGTTAGAAGATATGGAATAGGAATACATCTTCACAAAACAAGGAGATTCCTTAGGACCTCATAAAGCCACTTTTGGGATCAGTGGTGCAAAGCTGTTCTGATGGTCTGGACGGCAATATTGAAATTTGCAGAATGAAAAAAAATGTAGATGATTGTAGGATATCTCACAAGATTGGGTGATACTGTGATGAAATGTCAGATAAAATTCAATGTAGATAAATGCTAGGTAGGTACACAAAGGAAGCATAACCCTAACTACCCTCATATGAGCGAGTACAGCACGAATGCTATTTATTTACACTAACATCACTCAGAAAAAGTAATGTGATGGAGCAGTAAAAACTGTCAGGAAGCCTAGCTCAGTGGGACTGAAAAAGAGCAAACATCTTACTGAGCATTTAGGAGAGGAATGAAGAAAGAAATGAACAATTAGTGCTGTTGCTCAAACACACCTTGGCTTCAGCATGTAGGTCTTGTCATCCCATTTCAAAAGGAACATAGAAAAGACAGAGTAGCAGCATGAGGCTGTTCAGAGACACAAAACGACATCCCGAAGATGGAAAACCATATGAACCAAGTCCCATCAGTGAGCAATGGAAAAACTTCGTGAAATTATGAGCACTAACAGGGATTAAAAAATGGGGAACAACTCTCCATTTCTCAAAAAACACTAGGAAGCACTAAGTGAAGTCAGTGGTAAAAAAACCCACAAACCAAACAAAAACAAAACACATTTTTCACAAACACATAATGAAATTATGGCACTTAGTGACACAGGATGTTGTGGCTCGGACAGCATAAAAAGGGTTCAGAAAGGATATGAGCAAAGTAATGGAGAATTGCCAATTGACGGCTCTTAAACAGGCTGGACGAGACGCAACAGCTGGTCCTGGCAGTCCTTAAGCTGCTGATTGCCGTAAATCATGACACGGACAAACAGGCCTCCGGCACGCCTGCAGCTGCTTTCCCTAAGTGTCTGCCCAGGCTGCTATCTGACCTTTGGTAGGGCTGTTCTTATCACATTAATTAAACTGCTTCTTCTCCAAGTTACAAACGTTTCCCTTAAAGACTCAGCAAGAATGACTCAGTTAAAGTTGGTTTAGTAATTAAGCTTTTGAACCAGTTTGTGCTGCTTCTTTTTTATACTCTTCCTATAGTTTTCCTATGCTGCTCCAAATATGTAAAACAAATTCTACATGAAAATTTCATTACTATAATGTAAATGCCAAAAAATTAATAGTGGAAAACTCAGTTGTCTCTTTCAAACCTTCCAGGCAGGTGTACATCAGCCCTCTTGCCCTGCCTGCCCAACCCAGGGCAGCCAGCCTGGACAGGACAGCTTTTGTCGCTGAAAGTTGCACCGCAGGGGCTACAAAACATCTGACTTTGCCACTCCTGTTTTGCATTGCCTTTATTTCATTTATAGAATCATAGAATGTGTTGGGCTGGAAGGGACCTTTAAAGATCATCTAGTCCAACCCCCTTGCAGTGGGCAGACACATTTTTAACTCGTTCAGGCTATTCAGTGCCCCATCCAGCCTAATCTGGAATGCCTCCAGGGATGGACTCTCCACCACCTCTCTGAGCAACCTGTGCCAGTGTTTCACCACCCTCAAAGTAAATAACTTCTTTCTATACCTAATCTAAACCTACTCTGCTCTAGTTTAAAACCATTACCCCTTGTCCTACCACTACACACCCTTGTAAACAGCCCTTCCCCAGCTTTCCTGTAGGCCCCTTCAGGTACTGTAAGACTGCTATAAGGCCTCCCTGGAGCCTTCTCTTCTTCAGGCTGAACAACTTCAGCCTGTTCTCATAGCAGAGGTGCTTCAGCTCCGTGATCATTTTTGTGGCCCTCTTCTGGACCTGCTCCAACAGGTCCGTGTCCTTCTTGTCTTGAGGGCTCCAGAGCTGGATGTAGTACTCCAGGTGAGGTCTCACCAGAGCAGAGCAGAGGGGCAAAATCATGCCTCTCAGTCCGCTGGCCACGCTTCTTTTGATGCAGCCCAGGGTGGGATTGGCCGTCTGGGCTGTGAGCGTGCACTGGTGGCTCATGTCCAGTTTTTCATCCACCAGCATCCCCAAGTCCTTTTCTGCAGGTCTGCTCTCAATCACATCCCCCTGGTGCAGGAGCTTGTACTCGGCCTTGTTGAACTTCATGAGATTCACAGGGGCTGACTTCTCCAGCTTGTCCAGGTCCCTCGGGAGGACATCCCATCTCTCTGGCTATTGACGGCATCACTCTGCTTGGTGTCAATTTTTCTGATGTTTAATTTTTGTGTGTTGTGCTCCCCACACTGAAGTTCTTTCATGCACGGATGCACACACCTCCAGGAACCTCTGTCACAGTTAGATAGTCAGCAGACGAAATTAAAAAAACCTCCCCAAACCTCCCGATTAACGCCAAGCTCCCACTAAGCGCTAGTTCGGGCGCTGGACCCCTGCGGAGACCGCTCGGACCTGCCTTTCGGGCGGGGTGCCCGCCCCGGCGGGGAGCGGCTCTGTCTCCCGGGGGCAGCGGCGGGGGAGCCCCCGCCCGCTTTCCCCGCCTCCTGCCGCCGCCTCGGCGGGGTGTGGGGGCTCTGCCCCGGGCGTCACTCGGTCTCTCGTCCCGCAGGTCTCCGGAGCGGGCGCTGCTCGGAGCCGGGCGGGCGGACGCCATGAAGCGCTCTCTGCTGCGGCTCTGCCGGACGCGGGAGAAGGCGGCCGCCTCCAGCTCCTACCAGGGCGTCGCCTGCGAAGCGGACGCCGCCTCCGTCGCCTCGCAGGATGTCTTCAAGGTGAGGTTTTGGCGGTCCCGGGGAGGGGGTTGGTGTCGGGCGCGATTGTGAGAGGACGAGCTCGGGGCAGCCGAGTTGCCTGGAGGAGCCGAGGCTGGTGTGGGATAAGACGGTGCCCGGGAGTGGGGCTCGTGTGAGGGCGTCGGGACATGGAAGCGGAGAGAAGGGCATGCAGGGAGTGAGGGGTTCTGGAGGCACCTGTACAGGTTTGGCACTGGTTATGTCCCAGAGAGACTTTTTTTAATAGAGGAGCACCTCTGCTATGAGGACAGGCTGCGGGAGCTGGAATTGCTCAGTCTTGAAAAGAGAAAACTTCAGGAGGACCTAATAGCAGCCTTGCAATACCTGAAGGGAATCTACAGGAAGGCTGGGGAGGGACTTTTTACAAGAGTGTCCAGCAATAGGACAAGGGGAAATGGGTTTAAGTTAAAAGAGAATAGATTTAGATTAGATCTTAGAAACGAATTCTTCAGTATGAGGATGGCAAGACTTTGGAATAAATTGCTCAAAGAAGTTGTGGATGCTCCCTCCCTGGAAGTGTTCAAGGCCGGGTTACACAGAGCTTTGAGTAGCTTGAGAGGCGTGCCTGCCCATGACAGGGAGGTTGGATTAGCTGATCTCTAAGTTCCCCTCCTACTTAGGCCATTCTATGATACTTTCAGAGACCCTTCCACTCACTCATCAGCCGTGAGGGAAAGGCTGTGAGGGATGACAGGTGGGCTGGGACGCTGTGGCATTGTGATGCCAAGCCTGGACCGGAGCGAGCGGGCAAGCGGGAGGGGAGCAGGTGACGGAGGACGGAGGGTGGCAGAGGCAGTCGTACGGCTTCCAGCCCCCCGTGAGCACGGCTCCCCAGAAAGAGACCCCTCTTAGAGGGGCGTCCTGAGGTCATGATGAGAAAGAAAAGGTCATCTAGCAAAAATGGCCCAAAAGGAAAAGTTAAAAGCACAGGAAATGTCATGAAGGGAAAGAGAACCAGTGCTACAACCTACAAATGCAAAATTGCTGCCAGGAAGGATATAACCACCTCTCTTTTCTGTAAAGAGTAGGACATGTATTTATGTTGCAGCTAGGGACACCTAGACCAAGCATCAGGGAAGCCTTTTTTAAGGGTAAGAACAGTTAAGCAAAGGAAGAGGTTGCTGATGGGATGCATGACTTGAGTAACTTTGGAGGTTTTTACGAGCAGGCTAAATAAATTTGATAAAGTATGTGAATGAGTTTAAACTTCAAAGATCTCTTGAGATCATTTTGAAACTTGTTTTCTGTGTGGTAGCTGTAGTCCTGAGCGACACCTCATCAGCGTAACAAAACTTGTCATTCTGATGGGTGATCTGCCACTATAGAGCCATCCAGACAAAGGGGAAAGAAGCTGCTGTTGTTTAAAATAGCTTGCTTTGCTGTTTTGAACCAACTAAAATACCAAGAACAACTAACTAGTATCTTCCTTTCCCATTTTTTTAATGAAACACTGCAATATTGGCTGAAAAATTTTATTTTTGATGATAGAAATTATCACCATGACACATCTCGGCCACATTTTGTCTTACATTAACAAAAAGTTTCAATGTAAAGAGTTGCAAAAAGTGGTCTAAATCAATAGAAAGATTTGAAATTCATTATGATTTAAATTATGTTAGAATATCAGAGGGAGTAGAAGATACTGGTCCCTGTAATAAAATGTTCTTAAATAGTTTTTTGATGTGCATAAAATGTACATATACTTATGTGTGTAATTGCCCTCTTATTATGACAGTTGAGTCATCTTAAATACACTTCCACAATATCACTTGTTTTCTATTAGCATTTCCCAAATGCACTTTTGAAGTAGATGCTGCCACAGTATTTGGCCCCAGTCTTCTAAATCTTTAAATACATTTGTGACATTATTCACATGAGTAACCTCACTGAGGTCAATAGGACTATGTTGTGGTTTAACTCCAACGGGCAGCTAAGCCCCACCCAGCTGCTTGCTCACTCCCTCCGCCCCATAGGATAGGGGAGAGAGTCGGAAGAGTAAAAGAGAAAACTCATGGGTTGAGATAAAGGCAGTTTAATACATAAAGCAAAAGCTGCATACACAAGCAGAGCAAGACAAGGAATTTATTCACCACTTCCCATGGGCAGGCAGATATGCAGCCATCTCCAGGAGAGCAGGGCTCCATCATATGTGACAGTGACTTGGGAAGACAAATGCTGTCACTCTGAACATCCCCCTCTTCCTTATTCTTTCACCAGCTTTATATGCTGAGCATCATGGTCAGCATATGGTCCATATGGTCTGGGATACCCCTTTGGTCAGTTGGGGTCAGCTGTCCTGGCTGTGTCTGCTTAGGAGAGGCCTCGACGAGCACTGCTCAGCAGTAATTAAGACATCCCTGTACTGTCAACACTGTTTTCAGCACAAATCCAAAACATAGCCTCATCCTAGCTACTATGATGAAAATTAACTCTATCCTTGTAAAAAAATAGCACAGGCTATTAAGCTGAAGGAAGTTAAGCTTAAGCACATGAGTGGGCTGTCCCAAAATGTATATTTGCTTCATGGCAGCAAAAAAAAAAAGCGCTTGTGGCACAGAGGATCCTTGAGGACAAAGTTTTCCTTTTGCATCTGAGGAAGGAAGAGTGTTCTTAGAGAATTTCCTTTTTTTCTTACCCTTTGCTTGCTGACAGATCTTTGGGAAAGTTTGCATTACATTTGATATGCATTTTCCTTTTTTTTTTCCCTCCCATTTTTGTTGACTTTTTTTTTTAATTCCTTCTTAGTGTTTTAATAACTTGTTTTTAAATTCCTGTCTATTCTACTGCAGCATTTTTTTTCTGTCACTTCATATACAAGTATCAGTTTTGAAACACTATCAACAAAAGTGTTTGGAGAACATCAAAAAGTAAGAATGAGCAGGGTTTCCATAGTGGCCTTTGGTTGCAAATCTCTGTACCAGAGAGGTATTGAGGTGTCAGTGGGCTGAGCTGTTGTTGCTGCAAAGGTGCTGGATTCTTTCAGACTGAGATAGTAGCCTATGGGATGCTGTTAGAATACTGCTGAAATTAAAGAATTATTGGTTTCTCTGACATAAAGAACATCACAGAAACCCAATGGCTGAGCTTCAGAGCCCAGGACATAATATCAGCCTCTGTAGAAAGATCTAGAAAAGAAATTTATTGAGATTATTAATTTTTCCTCTCTGTTGAATTCATTTGACATGGCCACAGCTGAGGAGAGTATAAAACAATAAGTGATGAATTTGCTTGTTTGAGATTTTCCACGGTGGAGGGAGGATCTCGAGCTCACTACAGAAAACAAAATAATGTTTGCAAGATAGTTTCCATATTTGTTGCCTTTGCACTGTTTCTCATCCGGGTGTGATTCTGCAATCTGAGTTTCACTGTTGGCTCAATCTCATCGGGATTTGTCTACTTCTGTAAGAATCTTAAAAGTTCATGGAGAATTATTGAGTGGCAGCATGCCCACAGTGACACATTATAGCATTGCTAACATCTTGCCTATTAGGAGCATAAGAAAATGAGAGTATTTGTGTCCAAAACAGGTGATTTCAGATGGAAGTGCCTGTAGACTACGGAGCTTCATTAAAAAGAATCGGTCTGGACTTACCAAAGTGGATGAATTAAATGCCACCCCACTGCATCATGCTGCAGAAGGAGGTCAAATAGAGCTAATGCAGTTGATCATAGATGATTCTTCCTGTGAAGGTAACATATATTTTATAGACAATTTTTTAACAGAATGAAAAAGTTCAATAACCAAAGTGTTTGTTACCCAACTGAAGCAGAACTGGTATGTGTTGCTACATTTATAGATTTAAATATAGTTCAAGCTGTCTGCCACAGGTTGCAGTGTCTTGGATGTTGTTTGGGTCATTCTTGTTATGTTAGGGCTGTTTTCTCTCTAGTTACTTTGTTTGAGACTCGGATTTACAGTCTTCTGATATAAAAAAGAAAACTGCAGTGAAGTACAGTAGGCCTTGGCTTCCTTATTCATGTTTTGTGTCTTTTGTTACTTTTTTAATACTGGCAATGTAAAAGAGAGTTAACTTGGTTTCTTGTCATTTGAGTTGTCATGACAATTTATTAGTGGGAAAGAATAAACATTTAATGAGATAGGCCATCAAAAGAAATGTAAGGAAGAAGTGGTAAGCAGGAGAACATGGGGCCTTGAATGATGAAAAAAACACTCTGTGTAAAAGGTCTTGTCTAATAGTTATTAATTAATAAGCACTGTGAACTACATAGAACTCCACCAATAGAGTGTGGGCTACTAAGCAAATATACAATGACTCTGAAAATCTCATCTTTTCACCTACTGGTGACCAAGCTAATTCTGACTAGAATTTATTAGTTTTCTTTTCAGTATATAATTTTTGTCTTGTTTTTCTGAACATTTATTGAAGCTCACCTGCAGTCTTGAAGGTCAAAATATAGTTGTAGAACAAACCAGTTTTATAACTGTCATGAATTGATTTACTTCTGTGTTCTTCAGTGGGTCGGAGTAGATACGGTCTTTAATCTTACAATTTGCAAGCACTTATTATCTCTTATTTTAGTTATTTACACTCACTTGTTCTGTACAGCCTCTAATGCAACAGCTACAAACTAAAATGAGATAGGAAAGAGACAAGGAAAGAGAGAAATCAGGTAACTCTTGGGGGCAGGAAAAAGATGTAGAATAATGGGCAAGAAATAGGTGGTTAACATCTCCCATCTCTCTAACCACTCCTGTGTATTTAGCACCCATATTTATCAGTTTAGCACCCATATTTAATCAGTTTAACACAATGCACTGCAGGACATGCAATCTTTCCTCTTTTCTCTTCAAAGAAATGCAATAGCCCAGACCTAAAGCTTCATTGAAGACACTTCCCTCCCCACCCCCCCCCCAGTATAATCAAAACATTTGATGGATTTGCTTTGGTTTTGGTTTTGTTTTGTTTTCTCTCCTTTGACTTAGTGTTAAATGTGATGGATTCTTCTGGAAATACCCCGCTGCACTGGGCCACGAAGAAAAACCAGGTGGAAAGTGTGAGTTTGCTTCTCAGTAGAGGAGCCAATCCAAACATTCTCAATTCCAACATGATGGCACCTTTGCATATGGCTGTGCAGTCCCTGCATAATGAAATTGTTAAGGTAGGTCTAAAGTCCACATAAATACACAGACTTGATAAGTAGCTCAACTGCAGCTGCACGCAGAACACCAAGACCTTGTTTATATGTGCTGTGTCTCCTCATAGGCTTTTGTTTAGCAAGCAGGATGCGTAACATGTTCTACTTACAGAAATATTTGTGCCTTCTTAGCAGAGCAAGTAAAAAGTAACTTACTGATACATATAGATACTAATATTTGTTCTATGATAGTAGTCATTCTGTTTCATGGAGAATTCTTTGAAATTTTCCAAACACAGGGAATTTTCTTAAAAAAGGTTCATTTTAACACTAAAATTTCATGTAGGGTTGTGTTATTTCAAATGTTTATGTTCTGATGTTGGTTTTCTTACAGTTGTATAGGGAGTTATAGAAATATACTTTTTTTTTTAATTAGTCTATTCTTTATGAAAACCAGATCAAAATTACTCAGAAAACACTACACACAACATTTTAATAATCATTTGAATAACAGCAAGACTAAAGCTGCAATTAAAAATCATGAAAATGTATTATGAAGAAACTGCTAACGTGACCATTTTGAACATTGTAAAATAACAACATCATTGAAATTTGAAGCAGCACAATATTTGCATCATTTGTTCAAGTGCAATGATAATGTTTTCACTCCACATGCGGCATTTGGATAGAATTTTAGAATTTGTAAAGCTCTTGAATTTACTAGGTAGATCACCACACCACTTGCTTTTTCACCTTTGCTAGTTTATCCAAACAAAAAAACAACAAAACATATTCTTGTATTCAAGACTTTAAATCCTTTAGAATTTTTCAATGCTAAAATATTTCACTGTCCTCACATCTTTTACAGAAATCTGTATTTACTGTGAAATATTGTGCCAGTTTTAAAATGGGCTTTGTATGAAGTTCTGGGTTTGGGTTGTTTTACAGCTCTCCTCTTGACTGAAGACATGTTCTCTTTTTTTCCCCACTCTGTTGTTTGTTCAAGTTAATTTTTTCCATTGGTTTCTATTGTCAAATTGCCTGAGAGTGATTAAAAAGTGCCAATTCCTCCAGTACAGAAAAATACATTGGAAATACTGAAAGATAGTTAAATAAATGCACAGACAGAGGAATAAACATGCAGTGTAGTATGGTCATTACCATTTCCAGATCCTTTGCTTCTCAAAAAATGCGTGAAGCAGCTGTAGAGGTATTTGGTAATACTGATAGCTCAGTGTTAGCTGTCAATATAGGGACCAAAGAAGAAATTCAGGGCTGGAAGGGTCCTTGTTTTCATCAAGTCCCATCTCCCTTGCTTTTATATAACTATCCAATAGATGCCTCATCGAGCTGGATCTACAGCATTGCTGCTTCTCAGGGAATACAGAATATTATAAGACAGTATAACAAACTTCAGGTGAAAATCCTCATCTGCAGTTTGCTATGGGAAAGATTTTCTCCCATTGCTGGGGAAATAAAATGACACTTTAAGACACTCTGTAGCTATGTGCAGTGTTTATCCTAGACACCCAGCTATCTGCTATAATTTTGCTTTTTTATTTTTAATTTTATAAATTTACTTTATTTAGTTCTCACTTGCGTTTTTTCTATATTATTCCACATTTTTTGCCTCCTCTGTCTATGCATTATGGGCTGCTGGCATGCGAAAAGAACAAGTCACAAGAGTGCTATACAGTGACAAACAACAGAATTAATGGAATAGGCTTTTGTTGTTGTATTTGACCTATGTTTGACTGAATGTTTTTCTTAAACGTTTAGATTTTAGTCCAGCATAGCAGTACAGATGTTAATTTGGAAGGTGAAGCAGGGAACACGCCTATAACTGTAGCATGTTACAAGGATAATCCTGAAGCACTGACACTCTTGGTAGGTATAATTATCCGTCATCTTTTGATGTGATTATGTTTACCTTGATGCAGTGTTGTTCTATTCCTGTGTTCTGCCTTTGTTCAGTGGAGAAAGGTTAATCACAGACCTAATATTCAAGTTACTTTGCATATGCTAGTAGAGAAACTTTAGCCTTTTAAGAGCATATAACAGGGTGGCAGACTTAAGAAAAAACTTAAATTTATTTTGAAGGTGATGAGAACACAAAATGAAGCATGTTACCATAGATATATGGATATAACATGCAAAAGTTGTTTGTATATAAACTTCACCAAGCATATACAACAAATACATAAGGAGATAGCTATCCAGTAGACTATATCATTAATAGTATGTTCATTAGTTAGAATTTTTCTGTATGTCATTAAGATATATATGGGCCTTATTTTTCAGATTGAAAATGGAGGGAAAATTTGTAAACCAAACAAACCAGGATGTATGCCTATTCATGCAGCTGCATTTTCAGGCGCAAAAAGATGTATGGAAATTCTTTTAAAAAAAGGTAAGTACATTGTTCTCAAGCTGTCAGTAGGATTTATTATTTGTGGTAACATTATCAATTTACTGCTTTAATTCTCAAAGAACTGTGAAAGCAATACTTAGAACTGTGTTTAAATTTACTGGAAGTTAATGTGGTTATTCCTATGGGCAACTTGGGCTCATAACTTTTGTAGAACTGTAGCAGCAGCTTATCTACCTTCCTAAGCAAATGTCCATCCATTCTTTAATGATAGATGTGAAAGATTTGTATTTTGAGGGGGGAGAATATTATTCCACAGTTAATATGCTTGTTTTGAAAGCCTTCTGTTATCTCATTCTCACTTAGAAAAAAAATCCATTTATTTTCATCTCTCAGGTGAAGAACTGGGTCACTCTGCTAAAACCCACATCAATTTTACCACTAGTGGAAAGTGCAGTCCACTTCATTTGGCAGTTCAAAGTGGGGACCTCGAAATGATTAAGATGTGCATTGAGTTTGGAGCCCAAATTGATCTAAAACAGGTAAAACTCAGAGTGGAGTGAAACATAATTTTGATAAAAGCTACGTATCTCTCAATCTGAGTGGTATGAAGAAAAGGTAAGCAGATAATCATTGCTTATTGTCTCTTCCAATGCAAAGCCTGGGGAGCAGCAAATGAAAACAAGTCTCTAGTTCAAATCAGGCAAAGTGGGAGGTTTCTTTACAGAAGTTGCATAGAAGCTGTGGGTGGGAAGACCTTTCCTGGATTCAGAATGCATTTGGGGAGATCCACAGAAGAAAAATCAGCTCTCAGCTACTGAGCACAACAACAACATCCCCTCTGGCTCAGGAAGTCCTTGAGTCATAAACTGATGGAGTCTGGGAGACCACTCCGGGGAGTGACACGGCCTTCCTCAGAAACTCCATGCTATGCAACCGCTATCAACCGTTCCTCAAATTGAGATCTTCGGTCTGATCCTTCCTTGGCATTCTTGTTTATTCTCAGCCTTGCCCTGGCCTTTACAATATCTTCTTGGAACGCATGCACAAATTCTGCTACTACTATGATACTGTTGGTGTAAGGGCCTGCACCTGGCTTCATGATGAATAAATATTTCTGGAAGTATCTATCATTAATCAAGCTGCTTGCAAGGCTGAAATCAGCTCATGAGAGCAAAGACAAACATGCATTAGCCTTTTATTGGTTTTGAATGAGATGATTTATGCTGCTGGTTTTGCGATGGGTAAGACTATTTGGAGAATACTTACAGTAATTGTGGAAGAGCCCATTCTGAGGTGTTCAGTGAAATGCTCCTGTTCTAAAGAGAATGTCGAAACCCTCAGGCATGTATCAAAGCTAGTTTGTCCCATCTAGCTAAATGAAATTCTGTTTTGGCAAATACTGTACTAATCATTTATTTATTGCTTAATAATATTATGACTGTCTAGCTTGTAATAGTTTCATAATATACTAGACCAAGTTATTTTTAACATGCAGAAAATTTTATTTAGGATCGACTTCTAGGAAGACACCATTTAAGGAAGTCGAAAACATAAAATAATGCATTTTCTGTATTATATAGGCACATCTGTTTGCTTATTCATCTTTACTGGTTTACCTATGGTTTCCTGTAGTTTTCTTTTACTTTATTTCTTGTCTTAAAGGGTGCTCTGTGCATCTATTTATTCACTCAACTAAAAAAGATTGTTAAGACTGTAATTATCTCATATCTTAGGGACTTGGCATAGAATAATAAAAAGCTTTGTAGTAATCCTTTAAAACTCTCACTTCTGTCTTTTCTGGTCTTTAAGATCTCTTTAGAGTTCCCCTCCTTTAGTTATAATGTTTTATTACACAGAAATTTAGGCATTAAAGAATTATGAATCCTAGACTAGATCACTGGTGTGTTTAGTAGGTTGTAGGTTAGGTTGTTGAGGTTTAAATATGTAAATGTTGTCTTCTTTTCCCGTTTACAGAATGAAAAATGCACAGCACTTCATTTTGCTGCCACTCAGGGAGCAACTGAGATTGTGAAGTTAATGATATCATCCTACGCCGGTGAGGAGTCCATTATTGATGCCGTAGATGGGAATAAGGAAACATTGCTTCACAGGTAGGAGGCTGCTCTGACAGATTTTGTTATAAGACATGATATTCTTAGTCATTCTCAACATCCAATTATACTTTATACAGGAAACGTTGGAACACCCTTCCACATGTGTTAGAGTTTCTCCGTGGGGTGGTGAATGGTTTTAATACAGTACAAAAGAGTCAATAATTTGTTCATAATGTGTTTTTTTTTTTGGTGCTGATATCAAAATCAAACCAGTTCCAGTTGCCTTGGAACCATGCCAAGGAATCATAACTAGCAATTTGCATTGAAAATTTAGTTCCAGTAGCAAGTTTGTGGAACTGTTAACAGCTTCTGAAGTTGTGGAACAAATTCCCTCATCTAATGGGGTTATGTTCACCAGAAAATGAATGAAAAATAATCTTAATAGTTTTGAAAAACTTTCTTTTTTCCCCCCAAATAAATTGTCTTATGCCTGGTCAGCTACAAGTTTGGTACACTTCCCTGTGACTACAAAATTTGCGTATGGCATTTGTGTATGTAATAATCCTCTAGACTTCTCGTCTTTCACAGCCCATTTGAAACCAGAGCACTAGGCAATGGAGAAGTTTCCTCAGTTTTCTGTGACAGAAAGATGCTTAGTTAAATGTGCTGGCTACCAGCTATAAGGAAGATAGCATATTTCCCCATCTACACATTTTTGCAATAGATATGCCTCACTGTGTTTAAGTGTAATAATGGTATAGTGTTATTCTACATGGAGTTTTACAGTATGAAATAATTGGCAGAAAGTCAGAGACAGTGGAGATGATAATTCTTTGGACATGGTATATTGTGGAATGATTCAAAGACAATCGAAGAAAGTAGAACATGATTGAAGACAAAGTGATGACAGAATGGCAGAGAAAATAGTGCAGACGCAGCATACTAAATAGATAATTGGCTGTCACATCCATGAAAATTATTGTCCTTGGAAAAAGGTTAGAAAAAGAATAACATTTTTTTACTCCCCATGTCTGTGAAACAGGAAACAAAAATTATCAAGAAGCATCAGAAAGGTAGAAAGTCTCCCAAATCTCTGGGGATATAAACAAACTGAATAGAAACATTAACTTGTTGAGAAGTGAAGGATTGGTGAATCGTAGGCAGGACTTAATCCTATCATGTTTCCCTATAAGTATTTTATAGAATAACTGCTTTCTCTTTAGTCACCTTGGAATTTATTTTTGAGTGTGTATGAAGCACCCAGTATTTAAGGCTGGCTAGGTAATGGAGAAGTGTCTACTTGTTTAGAGACATTACATGTTTTTTAAAATGTCTTTTGAGTAATCGGTTCTAACTACAGTGCACCCAGTGTTATTACCTCTGAAAATGCTAAAAGAACTGTTGTCTTTGAGATGTAGCAAAACCTTGGAGCTATCTTTCTGTGTTCCTCCTTGAGTCAAAATATTTAATAGGGATCTAACTTCTGAAAACGTTTAGAGTGTATTAACTGTGCTATACTTTCTGCTTTGATGATTTTTTCCTATAATATACAATAAAAATGTCTTATTATAGAATAAAATCCAAGAACTTCTCATGGGTACATACAACTTGAAAATAGTTTTAGTAAATCAACATGCCACCATAATTTATAACAAGATATTTTTTCATAATTTTTCAAGTAGACTTGCCTGCCACAGTCAGAGTACATTTAGCCATTGCCATTTTAAACCCACTCTAGCCTTAATGCACAATATAGCAAATTGTTTTTAAAGATCAGATCAGTGAGATGGATTTGAGGCTGTAGGCCTGCTTGGAACACACGAAATCTGAAGTTTATGGAATTCTATATTGACCTCGTGTAGTACAGTGAAAGATCTGACATATGAAATATCTGGTTCTGTTAAAAATCAGTGGTAAAAGGCAGTCTTTGTTTTCCGCGGTGAGTTTTCAGTGTATTAATTGAACTGAACTTAGTTTAAAAGCAAAACTCCGTGACAAAAATGGAAACAATTTATTGAAATGAACTATATAGTAAGGGTATATATTTATTGTTAAATAAACTTAGTTGAAAATAGAAAATGTAGCAAACGGAGAAAAATGCTACCTTTTGGCTTCAAACTTCATTGTCCTTTCTAATGTTACTGTATTTTTACTTTTTTCCCTACAGGACGGCATTGTTTGATCATTATGAACTGGCAGAGTATTTGATTTCAATGGTAAATATTTAATCAAGCAGCATGTTTATAAAGATTATTGCTATCTATTACTACAGGTTTGCATAGAGAAATTCATAAAGGGGAATGTTTTCTCAGGTATAGGTTATTTAGTGAGACAGATATATTCCATAATACGTAATTGGCAGTTACAGTACAACATTAGTTATGGCTCCATAATAGCATCCCACAGTTACAGAGGATGAAAAATTGCATTTTTATTGCCATTTGACTTATTCAGAAAGACATCATAAACATCTTTTACCAGATATGACAGACTCGTTCAGTCTTCCTCACTTTTAGGATATGAAATATGAAATAAATGCTAAACGTGCATTGAATTTAATCTGTTTCTTTTTTTCTGGAAAGAAATCCTTTCTTTGAAGTATGTAGATATGGTTGTTCTGGGATCATCACATAGCCACATATCAAAGTTTGTGCATGATCTGGAAATCTTTTTTACTCTTTGTAGTTTAGTTGTATTTCTTCACTGACTAATTATGAGGGAGGAAGATGCAACTGGCTGTGCTCCAGCTGTCCATTTATACCAATGGAACTGAGGCGCGTATAATCATTATATGCCTCACTCTGATGAGGAAATGCCACCTCAGTCAGCAGACTTCTTTTCCATTTTATGTGTGTTTCGCTTTTTGACTTAATTTCACGACAATTATATTAAGAAAAATTCTACTTACAATTTTGTTTTTCTCAGAAACTCTGTTACAGGGATTGGATTTAGTCAGAATGAGGTGTTGTGCTTACTTTCAATTCATAGAATCGTGGGACCATACAATTCATTTGAGCTCGAAGAGACCTTTACAGGTCATCTAGTCCAACCCTCCTGCAGTGAGCAGGGACGTCTTTAACTAGATCGGGTTCAGACTCAGTGAAATGAATAAGCCAGTTGGATAAAAATATTTCTGTTCCTTTGATGCATAAGAATATTTTTAAGAGGTTGTCTGACCTTGTAGAAAGGTAACTGGGGAAAGGGTCCTGCATGTGCTACTCTCAAACATTTAATCAACATACATTGAAAGCTTCCTGTTCTCTGTGGCAAAGTAATCATTGTACATTTATTAAATGTTTCTTCTTACTACATTACAGGTTATACTATCCTAGAAAGTAAATATTGTTCATGATTATGATTAATTCTCTCTTGAATTAGGACTGGACCCAAAGATGATTCAAGTTAATGGAAAAACTCCCATTGATTTTTTTTTCAGTGATCTTTGGATATTATCAGAAATAAAATAGTGTCTTTTGTGTACTTACCTAATTTGACTTGCGACTCAGTATCGGAAAAAAAATATATCTAAAACATCATAAAATATACATGCATATGATTGATTCATTTATTTGTGTCTTCGTACTGCTTTGTTGGTGGGATTTTTCAGATATGTTTATGCTCCTAGTACATTGCTGATGTGATACTGTGACCACAGTGACCATACTGCCCTGGCAATATGGATCTTATGCAAAAATAGACAAAAAAACCCAAAACTAGGATTTTGCCAGAATATTTCATTCACGTCCTTGTGCTTCCCCTAAGGAGAAAGGTCATATCAAAAGCCTTGAGTTTGGAGAATAAAAATGTGTCTGTGGTTGATACAGCTACTTTGGCATGAAAATTAATGTGGCTTCTATAGCTTATGATGAAGAATAGAAAATAAAGATAGATCAAGCTATGCAGATCAGACTGTACTAATCTCCAGATGCATTACTTCTTGAACAGGTTTCATAGCTTAAAGGTTCTGAACGGTCTTGTTCTGCTAATTATTGGCTAGGTAAGACCACATCATTCAAAGGGGCTGCAATTTTTGTATTTTTTCTAGAGCTTCAATCCCACTATTTTCAAGTTGGAATTATACATTTTGAATATCTAAATGTATGGTAAAGTAACCTAACAAAAGATCATAAATTGTGAGTTCAATATACCTAGAAGTAGGCCACTATAATTTAGACATCTAAGTTTATACATATAGATGACTGGGCTGTGGCTGATAGCTTGAAAACAGGAGTATTTTTATATAGAGATGTAATATGTTTATTGAATTGACTTATCTGGAGTTCCTAAGAATGCCTGTAATTCTGCTATGCTTATAAAAGGCAGTACCATCTTCAAATTTGTCATGATTAACAAATAAATGAAATTTCAAATTCTTTGTTGCAGGGAGCTAATATTGATAGTGTCGACATAGAAGGTCGATCCCCGCTTCTGTTGGCCACTTCCTGTGCATCCTGGAAAATTGTGAATTTACTGCTCTCGAAAGGTAAAAAGGAATATACACATATGATTTTCTTACTTTGAGCTGGGTTCATACATGTTAAAATTCTGCGTCTTAGCTTTCGTCTCAATTTCAGTTCAGTACTTCAGCATTCAGTCCAGGAGCAGCTGAGCTAAGCATAAGGATAAAGGAAGAGTTATGGCCACAATTTCGCCCTTTTTAATCCAGAATGCACAGGCTGCAGAAAAAATGTGTGTGCTGTGTTCCATACTTCTCAAGGTAGAAGTGGCACTGGCACTCCATCCCTGCATTCCTTAGTGGTTCACTAAGTAGGCAGAACTGTGGAATAAATACACCACTTACACAGTTGTGTTTCATACCAGCAACCAATCTTTAAATGTTAAAGCCCGTATTTCAAGCATTAACCTGTAATTTTATATGATCAAGGTCACCTTCAAAATGTTAGAGCTGTATCTTTCAATTGCTACACTTTTGGTACAGGCTAATTATTGTTACTGTATTTTCTCCTGTTAATAGTAATATAACTGATTTTGTTAATAAGCCCTGTAACAAGTTTTGAAGCTGTAACAAGATTACAATTTAGAAGATTAGGTGATCACCTACATCTTTCAATTAGCTTTTGATTTGTGGATGCTCAGTATCTCCGAATTTAAGGGCCCCACATACATCTTAGTGCTGCAATGAGATACAAACTGCATACACACATGAGAAAATGATGAAATACGAGTGTCAGGAGGGTTTTCTTTTGAAAGTAAACTTACATGTTATAATGCTGATTTGAAATAATATTTGCTATTTTATAGATTTATAAACACTTTTGTTCAGCATTTGTTCCTTTGTCTTAAACATCATCAGTTAGCGCCAGGGGCCAGCAGTTTTGAAGTTGCTGGTATTTATTTCCATATTTATCTAGGAGCAAATGTATCGTTAAAAGATCATCTTGGTCGGAATTTCTTGCATTTGACGGTATTGCAGCCTGGAGGATTACAGCATCTGAATGAGAAATTTCTGCAGGTACAGTAAGCATCAATTTATGTCTTTCTGTTACCCTTACTAGTAAATGTAATGAAAAGAGAAACTATCGTTTATTTTGGAATACTTGCAAAAGTTTGTGGTACTTGCTAAGTTGCCCAGTGTCACAGAAAATAGTTTGAAGAGGTACGTATCTCTCATGAAAACATTTCAAAGCCAATAATACAGTTTTCTTATTGCCAGGCAAAGGAATAACATAATCCCATAAATTATTTTGCTGTTGGGGGATTGAATAGCTCAAGAGGTAGGCAATAATATATAGAACTTTTCACTTCTACTTTCCCAGCTTGCATGCAGTAAAGCCAGGGGATGTGCTCATACTCAGTCAAACTCTAGGGCTTAAATAGCATCCAGTGTGTTCTGCAGGAGCTTTCTGTGGACTGGACTGTAATGAAGTCTTCAATTTAGTTTTAAAAGGGATTTCAAACATGGATTTGTATTTCAGTGTGCTGATGTGAAGCACTCACATTGCTAGAGCCCAAGCTTGCTTGAAAGGGTTAAATCTACTAACCTCCAGAGCTTCAGGAACAAACTTTTAAATGTGAATCAAGTAAAACTAATCTTAGAATGTCTGCTGAAATCTGTAAACAACTTTGATTAGTAATGCAGAATGGGTTTAACGTACGTTTTCAGCAGACGCAGAGAACCAGTTTTAAACCAGAGTGGTAACTCTCAGTTGCCTGCATTGATTTTCTGATTATTGATCATGCTAATAATTCAGACAAAGGAGTGGAGAAGATAGTGGGAAGAAATTTTTCGTTGCTTTAAGAAAGGCTGTGCGTAGGGTAGTGTTAGAAAAGGTATGGAGAAAAAACAGGAAAATGAACAAGAGGAACATAAGTGGGGGAAATAAGATTACACTGTAAACCAGTGAACTGGTGGCTCTTGATAGCCAGAAGTTTTGCTACTGAATACAGACTACAGACTGCCCTTACATTCTGTACAAGCCTTTTGCTGACAGCAATGAGTATTATGGTTGAATGGCAGCAAAGAAGAATCTCTCCTGTGTTGCACAGTGGATGGATTGCAGTGAGGGTGCACAGTGGCAAACTGCTGTGTTCTTCAAAGAGCAGTTATTTGAAAAAAATGGTGAGCCGCAAATCAGCAGACATTAAATGCTCATTGTTGCTAGGTTTGCTTTTCCTAAAGTTTGTTTCTTATTTTTAGATACTGCTTTAAAGCATTACAGCTTTTTTAACAAGCTATGAGAAGCTGTGGAGTGTCAGTGATAGAAATGTAATTCTGTGCTTTGGGGTTTTTTTGGGGAATAACAGATGGAACATATTAAAAATCTTGTAGTGGATGAAGATAATGAAGGATGCACTCCATTGCATTATGCATGCAGACAAGGTGTGGCCCTCTCTGTAAATAATTTACTCAGCCTCAACGTTTCCATCTACTCTAAGAGCAGGGACAAGAAGTCACCGTTACACTTTGCTGCCAGGTTAGTAGTACAGTCTAAGCAATGGAACCAATGCCATTTTTTCCGTCCCTGTGATTTTGACATTAATTTCTATGTTTATCTTTCAAAGCTATGGGCGCATCAACACATGTCAACGGCTTATAAGAGATATGAAAGACACCAGACTTTTGAATGAGGGTGATAAGAAGGGAATGACTCCCCTTCATTTGGCAGCCCAGAATGGTCATGAGAAGGTAGTTCAGTTTCTTCTGAAGAGAGGGGCCCTTTTTCTCTGGTAAGCCTACAGATTTCCATTCTTTAAGGCAAAAAAAGAACTGTTGCCCTACATTTCATGTCCCTCTGCTGGGAGGTTAATACAGTAAAATGTAAATATAGTGTGTGAAAATAGTCAATATATTAATATATACAAATATAAACATACAATATAAGAGCGTATTTATAAAATCATTGTAAAATTAAACTGAATGTGCCTTGCTTCAGCCTGATGCATAGAATCATAACTAGCTGTAAAGCAAGGCTTCTAGTCGCTGGGGATACAGGTTTCTCTAAATCCAACTGAGAGAAGAATATTGAACCTTCTGATGGAAAAAAAATACTGTTTTGGAAATGTTATAATCACATCAGCTTCACTTACAGGCTTGAGTAGGAGTTCTTAGGGTTGGTGTCTCACAAGCAACTTTCACTCTGAGTCCTGGTTTCAGGTCAAAGGTTCTTTAATTGCTGGCAGCTCCACGAATGCTTCCGGGCTCACACCTGCAAAGCTGGGAGCCAAAGCTATTTGTGAGGTGCAATCTAGAGCTTTAATTTTCAAGTCCTGTGCTTCCAGGTCCACTGCAGCTACACCTTGGAGGCAGGGGCCTAAACATTCTGAGGAGGTGCTTTAGCAAACAGACCTGTCACGTGTTCATTATTTGTGACTGTGGAGGACCTACAAAATGCACTGTTGTCAAACCCTTTATTTTCAGTGTACTTAACTAGACTAGTACACCTAGCAAGGATAAAGATGATTATATATATATATATATATGCATGTACATGTATATGTGTATATATTTAGGCTTAATTTAAACTTATGTCTGGCATTTTTTAAAGAAATCACAGAATCACAGAATCACAGAATGTTAAAGGTTGGAAGGGACCTCAAAGATCATCTAGTCCAACCCCCCTGCCAGAGCAGGATCACCTACACTAGAGCGCACAGGAACGCGTCCAGGCGGGTTTTGAATGTCTCAAGAGATGGAGATTCCACAACCTCCCTAGGCAGCCTGTTCCAGTGCTCAGTCACCCTCACAGTGAAAAAGTTTTTCCTCATATTTTTCTGGAACCTCCTGTGTTCCAGCTTCCACCCATTGCCCCTTGTCCTGTCAGTGGACGCCGCTGAAAAGAGCCTGGCTCCATCCTCCTGACATTCCCCCTTGACATATTTATAAACATTGATGAGGTCACCCCTCAGCCTCCTCTTCTCCAAGCTAAAGAGATCCAGCTCCTTCAGCCTTTCCTCATAAGGGAGATGCTCCACTCCCTTCACCATCTTTGTGGCTCTACGCTGGACTCTCTCAAGCAGCTCCCTGTCCTTCTTGAACTGAGGGGCCCAGAACTGGACACAATATTCCAGATGCGGCCTCACCAGGGCAGAGTAGAGGGGCAGGAGGACCTCTCTTGACCTACTTGCTACTCCCCTTCTAATACACCCCAGGATGCCATTGGCCTTCTTGGCCACGAGGGCACACTGCTGGCTCATGGTCATCCTGCTGTCCACTAGAACCCCCAGGTCCCTTTCCCCTGCACTGCTCTCCAGCAGGGCAGTCCCCAACCTATATTGGCACATGGGGTTATTTTTTCCCAAGTGCAAAACTCTACACTTGCCCTTATTAAACTTCATAAGATTTCTCCCCGCCCAGCCCTCCAGCCTGTCCAGGTCTCTCTGAATGGCTGCACAGCCTTCTGGTGTGTCAACCACTCCCCCCAACTTCGTATCATCAGCAAACTTGCTGACAACATTCTCTAATCCCTCATCCAGATCATTGATGAATATATTAAACAGCACCGGCCCAAGCACTGACCCCTGAGGGACCCCACTAGACACAGGCATCCAGCCAGACTCGGCCCCATTGACCACAACCCTCTGGCTTCTTCCCTTCAACCAGTTCTCGACCCACCTCACTACTTGGTCATCCAGACCACACTTCCTCAGTTTACCTATGAGGATGCTGTGGGAGACGGTGTCAAAGGCCTTGCTGATGTCCAGGTAGACCACGTCCACTGCATGGCCACCATCCATCCACCTGGTTATGTCTTCGTAAAAGGCTATCAGGTTGGTCAAACATGACTTCCCCTTGGCAAAGCCATGCTGACTGCCCCTAATAACCTTCTTATCCTTGATATGCCTAGAGACAGTGTCAAGGATAAGATGTTCCATCACCTTTCCAGGGATGGAGGTGAGGCTGACCGGTCTGTAGTTACTCGGGTCATCCTTCCTGCCCTTCTTATAGACTGGAGTGACATTCGCTTTCCTCCAGTCTTCAGGCACCTCACCTGTTACCCACGACTTACCAAAGATGATGGAGAGTGGCCTAGCAATGACTCCCGCCAGCTCCCTCAGCACCCGTGGGTGCATCCCATCAGGGCCCATGGATTTATGAATGTCCAAGTGTTCAAACTGATCCTTAACCCACTCCTCATCAATCAGGGCAGACTCCTCCTTTGTCATGACTTCCTCTGGGGCCTTAGGGGACTGAGGCTCCTGAGGACGGTCTCCAACAGTGTAGACAGAGGCAAAGAAGGCATTCAGCAACTCTGCCTTCTTTCTGTCCTCTGTCTCCAGGGCACCCACCTCATTCAACAGAGGGCAGTTAGATTTTATGGAATGACAGGATAATGAGTTTCATTATGCTAAGGTGAAGTAATATTAATGGGAATAAACTCGTGTGCTTATAATGTTTTGTACATTTACTATATTTAAAGGCAAAATTCAATAATATGGCCATGACCTATGCCACATCTGTTGCCAAGTATTAGCAATAGAATATTGCCAGTGTTTGTGTCATTTTCAGCTGACAGAAGAAAATGTACACGATCCAGATATATACAGAAAGAGAGAGCGAGAGGAAAAAAGAGAGACCCAGATATAACTATTGAGTTGAATCTTTTACTTCCAAATGATGCGTGCAATATAAAATCATGTAGTAGTTGATAGAAGTCATGGACATCTCTGCAGTCACACCAGAGTAAAGGGGTTTGAGTCAAAGGAGGAGATGTTTACATTTACTTTAAATTTATAAAAAGTTTTCCACTTAAAATTACTAATTTTATACCACTACATGTAAGTGATTATAAAGGCTGGACAGCTCTGCACCATGCTGCCTTTGGAGGATACACTCGCACAATGCAGATCATTTTGGACACTAATGTGAAGTGCACTGACCGAGTGGATGAAGAAGGGGTATGTGTTCACAAAGCATTATTTGTTTCTCATCTGCTGTCACTTCTAGACCAAACGTCAATTGCATGCTATTAGTTGTTTGCCATTGTGCATTACATGTGTAAAATACTTCGTTTATTGCAGCAGATTTAAAGGCATTGTGTTTCACCACTGTTAAACACTTAATACGTGATTGCTGAAATTGTAATCTAATTCTTATGAGAGGGGGACAAAAAAATGCAAATAGCCTAATAGAAAACATAGGACTTAGTATGTTAGTCATGTTCCTCATGCCCTTCTTGCAAGAGTATTGTAACAATATGCTACAAACATTGGTCATTTAAATTTAAAGAGTTCATACAGCTTTTTTTAAAAATCCAGTATCAACGATGGCTCATTAGCATATTGTTTGAAATTCATCTATTCTGCACAGCAATGTCCAACACAAACAGCTCCTGTTTTACTCTGAAGTTTGGACAAAGGCAGTATCTGTTGTGTTAAGACAGAATTCACTTCCTTCAATGGATATTTCATATGAGCCTGCCTAACGGTTCCCTGTCAGAAACACAGGGTGGTCATTTTAAAGAACCATTCAGTTTCCAATACAGAAGGTGTTGCTAATTGCTCTGAGAACTGCTGTTGAAAATATTTAGAATTATTAGATTAGAAACAAATTGCCTAGAAAAGAACGAGAAGCCAATGCTTAGTTCTGAATTTCCCTCAGAAATATCTGGGTGGGTTGGGAAGCCTTTCAAAAGTCCATTTCAGTGTCTTGATTCCTAAACCACTCATTGGCTTACTTTTATGAATACACCAAAGAAAAAAAGTGTTTCTTTTACAAAACTGTGCTTGCAGTTTTGTTTTTATGAGCAGATTTGTTTTTATGAGCACCGCTGGATATAACTGGATGCTTCTCTTCCTGATTGTCAAATGCAGGTGTTCTGTATCTGTACATACCATCATTTTTACCTGTTTGTGACTTGCCACTGAGTTACAAAGCTAAAAGATACTAATGAATTGGCTTTTCTTACCCACAGCCGAGTTTCCTCTTCAGATTTGGCACTATTTTAGCTGTAGTCATAGAATAAAAGAATTTGTCTATAATCTGTCAATATTCTGCTTTTTAATGTTCCTCATAAAAGTATCCAGGACTTGCAACTGAGAATAGTATGTGGCTTTCCAGTGTTGGAGAGGACTGAAATATGTACATTTTAAAAAAAAATGATTGTCATAGGTACATTTCTGTTCTACTTCTCTGCGCAGAACACAGCTTTGCACCTGGCTGCAAGGGAAGGACATGCAAAAGCAGTAAGGTTGCTTCTTGACTATGGTGCAAAAATTCTGTTCAACAAAGCGGTAGCTTCTTTTTTCCATGAAGCAATACATAATAGGAGAAAAGATGTAGTGTCTGCTGTCATTTTGCACAAAAGGTAAGGTACACAGAAAATGCTTTTTGAATTTATTTTCCACCGTGGTGTTTTTTGTTTTTTTACCTGACATTAAGTTCTGAAGAACAGTAGTTTAATAAGATTGAGTACATATTTTAAAATTCTAGAGAATCATAGAATGTGTTGGACTAGAAGGAACCTTTAGAGGTCATCTAGTCCAACCCCCTGCAGTGAACAGGGACATCTTTAACTAGATCAGGTTGCTCAAAGCCCCATCAAGCCTGACCTTGAATGCATCCAGGGATGGAGGTTATGTATAATTTTGGTCTTTCACATAATGCCTCAATACCACAGAATTTTAATCCAAGTGTATGACAAAAAGTACTGTTCAAGAGATTTAATTTAAAATTGTTGGTTTAAAAGTTGCACATATTTAAAAATGTGACAGTTCGATTGCATCTTAGAATGTTTTATATTACAATATAGTGAAGCCCCACTTCAGGAATTAGTGTTGCACCATTGCTTAATGATCACCTCTCTTGATAAGAATTGCAGAAACACCGTCGGTATTTTACCATATTTATTATTACTTACCTAAACGTGTAACCCAAGATCCCATCTTCAGTTCAAGTTTGCTATTTTTGAAGGTCTTAGCATAGTTGAAACACTTCATTTTAACTGATGACAGAATTAAACATGAATCATTCTTAGAGAAGCATCCATAGTGTTACTCCCCAAACAGATGATTTTCCTATTAATGGCATTTAAACTTGTTGCATACTGTGATTTGCAAGATAGTGTCTTAACTAAAACTCACATAGTCTGAAAGTAGTTAACTTAAAAGAGAAGCAACTGATTCATTTTCCATTATCTTAACTCATTTTTGCAGATGGGAAGAAGCTGTTATGACATTCTCTCACTATTCTAGTGCCAATAAATGTCCTTTGCTGGAAATGGTTGAGTATCTTCCTGATTCATTTAAAGTAAGTTTTCTTCACATATTAAAGAAAACTGCGGAGAGAACCGTAGTTCTGCTGCATCATTTGCCATTGTTTTTTCCTAATGCTGTCCTCAGTAATACGTAGTATTTTTGTAAAATAGAAAAAATAACTCACAATCTGATTCAATTATATTAGCAATGGTTTCATTTTGACCAGTCTAATTTCTTTAGTATTAGAAAATGTTCTTAGCTTCCTGAGGACAGTGAAGTTATAAGAATATAAAAGTAGTATTAAAAGTAGTATAAAAGTAGAATAAAAAGAAGTATAAAAGTGGTGAAAGTCAGAAGACAATTGGTTTCAAAAAAGGTTTGAGATATTTTCACCATCTGAGCTAACTGTTAAATGATGATAGAGAAATGCTTTTTATTAAAATAGCAAGTGACTTGGTATGTATATATTCATACTTCACATGTTATACTTGTAAACTACCATGTAGCCTTGTAAACTGCATAGTTTCATTATTTAACTCCTACATGTAAACTCTGGGGTTTTATGTCTTCAAAACATACACCATAAAATCTGACTGAATCATCACTTCTGTTTGATGAGTGCTGTATTTGAAGGTCATTTTCTTCAGGTACAACCATATTCTTTCTGATGAATATTGTCTGTATCGCCTTAATTCACTTTTCTGTTCCTCCATAAAGCTCGTTTTGGACAACTGCATAATTGAGTCTTCAGAGGAAAAGACAAGTCGAGACTTCTATGTAAGTGCATGAAAAAATTTATGAAGACATCTTATGGTCTTAGTATGGAATATGTCACAATATGCCTGGCTATATAGTAACAGCGGTATATTATTTGGATAATAATTAAGTTAGAAATTCATCAGCTTGGCTTTTAGCTACTAATACTGGAGTAAATTCTGCTATCTCTGAAACATTTCCTGTAGTTGCCATTGTAGTTCTATAGTTGGCAAAGTGATATCAGACAGTATTTTAACTTGAAGTACACAATATTTGTATTTTAATGTATATATCAAGTTCATATGGATAAGATACACTTGTAGATGAATATCAGATCTTAAAAAGAAAACACAGGTGACTGACTTTATCCTCTGGGCTGTAAATGGCTTTGAAGTTGTTTTTGCAATCTTCAGGCTTGTGCATTGTGACTAATATTAAACTTGAGCAATCTTGTCACCAATAATTCAGAGTCCAATATGTTTCATTTTTTTTTGTAAATTCGTGTCCGAAATCATAAGCAGAAGATTGCTTTCACAATACTGAGGAGTCATGAATGTCCTACGGTTGTGTTACCTTTGAAACCATATTGAAAAACAACTTATCAGTTATTACATTGGATTATGTCTTCATTATTAACAGAAAGCTTGCAAATTTTCTGCTATGCTATATTTTCTTTATATTGAGTTATCAAAGATATATAACTTAAATACAAGCTTTTCTTCAAAGCCAACATTAAAACAAATTGCAATTATGAAACTTACCTCTTTAAACTGTAATAGTTTAAGAAGAAATGTGTACCTTTTATTTTACAATTCAAAATGACTGTGTGTTTAATCATCTTATAGTCACAGATGTGTATCTTCATGGCACGTGTTCACTGGCAGAGTAACTGCATACATCAGCGTTCTAATTACTTTGGCAAAGCGTAACCTACTTTAAATTAAGCACATTATTTCAGTCTTAACTTACTAGTTTCATCACATTTAAATGCTGGTGTATGTTTATTATTCAGATTGAGTATAACTTCAGATATCTTCAGTGTCCTCTGACACTTAACAAGAAACTAAAGGAAGGTGAAGACATTTTCTATGAACCACTTACCACTTTAAATGTAAGTTTGTTATTTTTCTCCAACATCATTCTGTTCTGTCTTTCTTCAGATAAAATCAAGTGTTTTGAATTTTTCATCATCATCTTTCTTCTCCAAAGCCCATGACTTTGCATATTTAAAATATATTGGAATGAAGCCAAAATTCTTATAGTATTAGTAATGAATAACATTTCTTTTAGGTTTAGATAAAAATTCTTAGTTTATTTCATCAACTATGAATATTTCAAGAAAGCATACTGTACATGCATGTAATACATCAAAGAAAACCATACTCCAGTCAATGTAGTAATCGTGCTGAAATGTAAGGCATTGAAAAAAAGTGTGTTTTTCATATACTAGTTGCAAAATACTTTCCATACCTAAAAGAAATTTTGCTGTTCCTTAATGTTGCAAGTCTGCTTGGTCATTCTTTGTCACAAAATGTTTACAGAACAAACTTTCTGGATTGATTTGATTACTTTTTGGGCTTCCTGTTGGCAATTAGACTGAGTATACAGTATAATAATAAATATTAGCTCACTGGGTTAGAGCGTGGTGCTGATAACACCAAGGTTGCAAGTTTGATCCCCGTTCGGTCCCCATGTGTTGCCTGATCTAGTTGAGAGGCGTCCCTGCCCATGACAGGGAGGTTGGGTTAAATGATCTCTGAGGTCCCTTCCAGCCTAGGCCATTCTATGATTCTATGATTTTCTCATTAAATGTAACCAGAATAGAATGGATTGGGTTGGACGGGATCTTAAAGATCATGTAGTTCCAACTCCCCTGCCAAGGGCAGGGACACTTCCCACTAGACCAGGTTGCTCAAAGCAAGATAATAATAGTTTGGGCCAGAGTGCATAAACAAAAGAACTTTGCAAGATCTTACAGATATTTTACATTTCATTAGGCTAATATTCATGTATAGAAGGTGGCTCGGCCAGTTTGTAAGCACTTTACTTAGCTAGATGAGACAGGTTTGATCCTTTTGCTTCTTTTTGTTTTGTAGGCCATGGTACGACATAATCGCATGGAGTTACTCAGTCATCCCGTGTGTAAAGAATATTTGCTTATGAAATGGTAGGTGCATTTTAATGTCCATAAAATACAATATTGTGTGTCAAGATGAAGGTTATTGTGTCTGGAAGTTCTTTAACAAGATGTATATATTTACAGTGCTGATTGAAGCAAATGTTTTTTCCATGTAACCTCTCATAAGTATATTTAGAATATATACTGATGATTATCATATAAAATGTAGCTTAGCATTTAGTAATTCTTTGATATTTACAAAAAAGACAACCCCTATCTTTGTTTCTGTTTTATTGCAAAAATATATAATAGAATTGTCAAGTTAAAAAGGAACAGTATTTCAGAATGGCCATTGTCACATAAAGCTCAATGAAGACGTTGCAAAAGGACTTTTTAAGAAATGTTTATTTCATCATTTTGAAAACATTGCTAGCTGTTACGTTTGAATGCGTGCTGTTCTAAATTTGTAAAGTGTTGTAACTTTAACATTCTCACTTTCAAGGATGGCCTATGGGTTTCGAGCACACCTAATGAATTTAGGCGTATATTCTCTCGGTCTCATCCCACTGACTCTTCTGGTCACTCACATACAGCCAGGAAGACCTTTGAATGGAACAGAGTTCTATGAAGCAAGACCATTAGAATATGAGGTACTGTGTTTTCTTACTAGCTATAATACATTTCGAATTTTTGTAGCAAAAAAAGATACAATTGTTTAAATAATTTCTGGAATTATTTATGACTTAGCAACTCTAAGGAATAGAAGTGAAGTGTATTTTTAAACATTCAGTAGCAACTTCTGTAGACAATTTTCAGTCCTCATTTCTTATTTTTAATCTTTTCCAAAAATTTTACTTTTAGTACATGGTTACTTCAGTTTCTTCCCTAAAGTGAATATTTCTTTAACGTTGAAGAAAAAGCATTAACGTGAATTTAATTATGAAAGGACAGAAAACAGTGGATTCTTTAACTTTCTGTGTCCTTTTGCTTTTCAACCAACATAACTGGACACTGCACATTTAGAATTCAACTTAGAAAGGGCGATCATGCCCTGGTGAGACCCCATCTGGAATACTGTGTCCAGTTCTGGGCCCCTCAGCTCAAGAAAGACAGGGAACTGCTGGAGAGAGTCCAGCGCAGGGCAACTAGGATGATTAAGGGAGCGGAGCATCTCCCTTATGAGAAAAGACTGAGGGAGCTGGGGCTCTTTAGTTTGGAGAAGAGGAGACTGAGGGGTGACCTCATTAATGTTTACAAATATCTAAAGGGTGAGTGTCACGAGGATGGAGTCAGGCTCTTCTCGGTGACAACCACTGATAGGACAAGGGGTAATGGGCTGAAACTGGAACATAAGAGGTTCCGCTTAAACTCGAGAAGAAACTTCTTCTCAGTGAGGGTGACGGAGCACTGGAACAGGCTGCCCAGAGAGGCTGTGGAGTCTCCTTCTCTGGAGACATTCAAGACCTGCCTGGACACGTTCCTGTGTGGCATAATCTAGGCATTCCTGCTCTGGCAGGGGGATTGGACTTGATGATCTTTCGAGGTCCCTTCCAATCCCTAACATTCTATGATTCTATGATTCTATGATCAATAGTAAAGGGCTTTTGGGTATTCAGTTACATCTTGCCCATATTATGTATTAGTTTCCCTTGCAGGCCCAGTATTTCTTCACTAGGCTCATAACCTAAGAGGCTAAGACAGAATATTTTTTGCCGGTATGGTACCTCAGGTACAACAGTAGTAAAAAATATAACAGCAGAGTTCAGTCCTATATGGGTAGAAAACTCTGAAAGGTTTTTAGGCTTATTGGTTGTTTCCTATAATCACTGTTTATAAACCTAAATGAAAAATATTTCTGAAAAATGGATTGAGTCAAAATATGAATGATGCACCCCCATTTTGGAACTGTGATATCTCAAAATTAAAAACTTGATTAAGTAGCAAAGTACATATGCTTCAGAGTGACTTTTGAGTATTTGTCTCTCAGTCACAACTGTGATAGGTGTGGGGCTACTCTAGTAATCTATGGATATTGATCTTATTCGTGATATGCTTTGGATGGAAATGATGCTGATGTGTATTGCTGCACCACTGAAAAATGAGTGTCGTGAACTTGTGGTCTGCCCATGAGTTAACAAACCCCTCAGCCAGGGAATAGCTCTACAAGTTATTTATTAAAGATGAACAAGATACTTATAAAAGATGAACACAGGAAGTTCCACTAGAACACAGGAAGTTCCACCTCAACATGAGGAGAAACTTCTTTGCTGTGAGGGTGACGGAGCACTGGCACAGGCTACCCAGAGAGGTTGTGGAGTCTCCTTCTCTGGAGACTTTCAAAACCCGCCTGGACACGTTCCTGTGTGGCTGCCCTAGGGGATCCTGCTCTGGGAGGGGGGTTGGACTAGATGATCTCTAGAGGTCCCTTCCAAACCCCAACATTCTATGATTCTATGAGCTTCACTCTTACTATATATGCCAATAAGAGTTTTTTCACAGCAAAGTTGTCTTTGCCTATACTTATTCTAAAGGCAGTCATCAAAGGGAGCAGCCACGTAAGGATGCCAGGACTTCCAATTTGTCCAAAGACTTCTGTTGCCATTCTGGACACTGCAATATGATAGTGAAGTTACAGACAACAGAATTTGTCTTTATGTGCATCCGGTGGCAAAACACACTGAAAATGTGGCATAGGTATTGCAATTTCAGTTCCCAAACTCAAATAGGGAAGCTGCATAGCAACTATTTATCATGGGAATACTCTAACTTTCATACTTGGATTGAATTACTTAAACAAAATATGACATGGATTTCACAGTAAATATTAGTAGAAGAGAATTTACATGGTAGTGAGTTTATATAAAGCAAGGTAAAAGTTTATTAACTTGCCAACATAGTGTATATGTAGGGGGTAGAGCTGAAATAAATGTTAAATTTATTAATTTTCAATTTGTTTTTTGCTCTGATTTTTGTTTCAGAACTCATACTTCACAAGGGTGTGTATGTGTTTAGTGTTAATTATGAGTTTACTGGGAATCTGCAAAGAAATATTTCAGCTGATTCAGCAGGTAAATACATAGATAAATAACATTAATCAGACAGTATGTTTACATAGAAGTTTATGTGATATGGTAATAAATCTGACTTTTCCCTAACGAAAAAGGGGAAAAACAATTTATATAAGATTAAAAGTGAGGATTTAAACTGTATTGAATTCAATCCTTTAATAATGCGTGACTTGTAAATATGTATCTGTCTCTCTTAAATCCTAGAAATTGAAATATTTGTTGGATTACTCCAATCTACTGGACTGGACAATTTATACTACAAGCATAATTTTTGTGTCTTCTTTATTTATTAATACACCAGCTCATTTGCAGTGGGAATGTGGAGCAATTGCTGTATACTTGTCTTGGATGAACTTCTTGCTTTACCTTCAACGGTAAAAGTTATTAATATGCTTTACAATTTTTTTTTTAATATTTTCAGACATTTTACGTATTCTAAACTGTGGATGATAGAGTGTGATATTTTTTTCAAGCTATACAAGTTTCCAAATTAAAAACATGGGAATTTTTTTAACCTAATGATCTGTAATGTAGTTTTCAGTGCTTTCCACATACAGAATCTCAACATGTGTTATGGCAACTAAAGAAATAGTAAGATTTATATTAATAATAAGCAAAACCACCATCTATGTCTTTTTCAAAATGTTTTTCATTAGACTGTATAGAATTTCACTTATTAAAAAAAAAAGGGGGACATATGAGTTACAGGGAGACAGAAGTCTGGTAAGTAATACCTGGGAGAAGGTAAATTCTTTTATCGTTTTACAGATTAAATGGCATACTCACTCTTCTACACCAGTGTCCTGTAAAGGAATGATAATGTTTGAGATTATTTCTTTAGTTAACATTAGGTCTGTTTATTGCTGTTAATGATCTTAATGCTGTCACTGGTACAATGGCATCCAAGAATCATGGACCACAGGAAAGCAAGTGTGGCAGAGTCTAGTTGGAGGCCTGTGTCCAATGGGGTCCCTCAGGGGTCAGTGCTGGGGCTGGTACTTTTTAATATATTCATCAGTGACCTGGACAAGGGATTAGAGAGTGTTTTCAGCAAGTTTGCTGATGACACAAAACTGGGAGGAATGATTGACACACCAGAAGGCTGTGCTGCCATTCAGAGAGACTTAGACAGGCTGGAGCGTTGGGCGGGGAGAAATCTTATGAAGTTCAACAAGGGCAAGTGTAGAGTTTTGCACTTGGGGAAGAATAACCCCATGTGCCAGTATAGGTTGGGGACTGACCTGCTGGAGAGCAGCGCAGGGGAAAGGGACCTGGGGGTTCTAGTGGACAGCAGGATGACCATGAGCCACCAATGTGCCCTCGTGGCCAAGAAGGCCAATGGCATCCTGGGGTACATTAAATACAAGACTACGTAGTTTAGGCTTACTGTAAAAAAGATCACTTGCCTACTTTTGAATGTGAAAGTAGAGCAGGTTTGTACCATCTCAGAGCTTCAGAGATGAAAAATGTCATTTTTACACATGAAAATCAGGATTACTTATTGCCTTACATTAATAACGATAAGGGTCGCTAACTTCAGTATTTAATTTTGCATATCTCTTCTGTTTACTTGTTTCCTAGATTTGAAAACTATGGCATCTATGTTGTGATGTTCTGGGAAATTTTGAGGACTTTGATTCGGATTGCTGTTGTTTTCTTTTTCCTGATATTGGCTTTTGGACTGAGTTTCTTTGTCCTTTTGGGTTCACAGGTTAGTTGAATGGAATAGTTAATTTTTTATCACTATAAAACTTTTTTTTTTTTTTACTAAAGAATCTCGCAAAGTTATTTACAGGTTTCATGCTTGCAGGTTTTTCTAAATTTTAGTATTTCTTCTTTTTGCAGCAAACTTATAGCACACCTCTGCTTTCTGTAATGAAGACATTTGCAATGATGCTGGGAGACATTAATTACCATGATGCATTCCTTGACCCATTACTAAGCAGTGAATTGCCATATCCATTCCTGAGTTACACAGTTCTCATTATATTTACCTTGCTTATTCCAATCCTCCTTATGAACCTGCTGGTAAGTAAACTACCTATTGATATACAAAAGTGATTAAGCACAGGTTTATACGCAGTTATAGCACATAGAATTTCTTCAGTGCTGATTCGTGACATTCAATCATTATTTAACAGATTGATATTTTCAGTAACATATTAACAAGTTGCCTTTCCCTGAACTCATTTTCCCTCCAGTTTATTTTCTAAGTGTTTTCTCATAGTTAACTCTTGCAAAGTTATCTTGTGTAACTTTAGATAGTAACTGTGATGGAATTTGAATTGGAGCTGCGATGCCTTCTTATGAGGTCTTGATAAAGAAAATTAGAGAACAACAATTTTAAGAACTTTGATAAATATGTACCTTCTAGAGAGGGCATATTCTAAGTTTTTCAACCCCTTGCTGTTTGATAACCTAGCACTAACAATATTTTTTAAAAAGAGACAAACTCCATATCTTCATTGCATACAAAATAGCAGTCCACAGTAGCATTAAAACTAATTAATGAGTGTGATTTGAACAAAAAGAATCAGAAAACATGGTAATGGTGAGAAGGGGGAAAAATACATAATATATCTTCACCCATGTTCCATTTAACATCAAGGTTTTTCAGGAAATCAGGTTGTTATATACCTGAGCAACAGAAACAAAATGATTTGGGTTTTTCAAGTCATTTATTGCTGCCATAATCCTATTCAATCAAGCAGTCAACAAGTTTTTTAACATAACAGCAGAAATGAAGAATCAAAAAGAGGGGATGTTATTCTTGACAAATCTTTGAAGTAGTTCTTTAGTGCCTTACTGGCAGTCATGTAATTGGCATTAAAAAAATCCATTTCTTAATATGGATTTTCCAAATATGCACAAAAGGATTATGTTTCTGAATTCAAGTGAAACAAAATAAATTTAACTGTAGAGTCATTTTGGATTTAAATGGAAATAAGAAATACAGTTGAAATCACAGACTATGGGAAAATAGATAATGAAATCTTTCTTGGTATTTTTAGATTGGTTTGGCTGTTGGGGACATAGCTGAAGTACAAAAATATGCTGCACTCAAAAGGATTGCAATGCAGGTGAGTAACATACTGTAGAAACGCCAACTGCAGAAATTAGATAACGTTGTTAGATCACCATTTAGATAATTAGCAGATCTATCATCAGCGTCCCTAACTAACATCTTAACATCTCTGTAAAGCAACCTGGTGAACATGGGCATCCTGTTCTGAATCTCATTTTCGGTCATGTGAGTCATTGTCAAGGAAATGTATAAGCAGATGCATTTTTAGTGAGATTTTAAACAATCGGTTCAAGGAATTCTGAGTTGTTCCAACAACAGAATCTCAAAATGAGTAAATGTGATGTTTGAAATTGAAGAGTTGCCTCTGAAGGAGAGAATCGGTGAATTGTAAAGAAGGTTAAGGTACACAGAACTCAAAAGGACACCAAATTCATTGCAGTATACTGAAGGCTTGTGCTGGTCTGTGTACTATGTAATACCAGGTATGACTAGGAAGCTCAATGTCACACTTGTACATGGTTTTAATTATGTTAAAATGTATAAAGACACCTAACAGAATTTCTGTCGAAATCAGAAGAGTTTAGTAACCTATATGCTTTTGAAAACTTTGTGCATCTTAGGTATTTTTAAAGTAGCTTTTGCAAATGTAGTCCTTAGAGCTTGCATACTGGGGCAAGCACAACAACAGAACTTCATAAAATTTTTGTTTTAACAAATTATAAATGCCTGTGAACCATATATCCAACTTGACTTTCACAAGTGGAGATATACAAATTATACATCTGTCAGGTAAAGAATAAAGATTGTTTTTCTACTAACATGTTCTTAGAAACTGTTGGCATGCTTCCTTGAAATTCTGCTCAAAGTGAGAGGAACTGACCATGCATAAATTTGGTGCAGAGAGTGGCTTTGCCAATGCTCCCTGCTGGCTTTGCTTTTTCTAAAAAGTTTCAGAACCTACATAGTGGCTGAGAATAAAAAAAAAAAGAGAGGCATGCACAGACAGAGTACCCAAGAACGAGAACAGCTCAGAAGTACCTTATGGTACTCATACAACTTGAAATCATGTGCTGTGCTTGCTTAGTTCAAGTGTAGTTGAAGAATTCTTTGTTCGAGTAACATTTCGTCTTGAAAGATATTTCTTTTGCTAGAGATACAAATGATTATAGCAGAGATATAAGACCAGTTCTTGTAGCAGTTAATGCCTTTCACGTGTTCAGGTATTTGCCAACAGAATCCTCAGGAAGGATGGTATCTTGCAATTTCAGACTACTACAAAATCTTCACTAAGCATGTAACATTCTGTGTGTTTGGCAGAATTATGGTTGTCTGCAATAGGCTTTTACTGTACATCCTGTTCTTTTAGATGCATATACTCAGTAGTTCTGAAGCAAATTGGGAATGACTGGTAAAGGTAGCATCAACTGAAAAGAGACTTAAACGTAACATACTTGTTGCTACCTGAGGGAAAACTTTTTCTCACAGGCGTGCCACTCGCATTCTAATCTGTACTGGCGCTGTCATAATCTAGTGAAAGGATATTGCACAAGTAAAGGGAGAAAGATCACTCTCTTTCCCATTATCATTTTATCTTAAATCCCGTGGCAATATTTTCTGTCTTTTGAACATTTCTGCCCTGTAATTCTATACTGCAACTCACAGTGTAGCAAGGAGCTATTCAAGTCTTTACAAAAAAGCTAACTCAGTTTTGGAACCATTTTAGTTGTAAAAGTGCATATCCATGTAGAATAATTAATTTTGCCAGGATACACAGTACTGCTCTGACTCGATGTTTTTAGTGTCTGAACTGGTCAAAGATTGTACCATTGTTTGCAGCATAGATATCCTCTGGGGATTGACATATAATGATAGTGACTTGAATATAATGACCCGATTGTTATTTTTACATGACAGTGTGTCTTGATCTTAAGAGAATATCTCCTTATTTTAAATGCGAAACTACATTTAGGTTAATCTTCACACCAACTTAGAGAAGAAGTTACCGTTTTGGTTCTTAAGTCGGGTGGACCAGGAATCGATCACTGTGTATCCCAACAGACCAAGATACTGCGGATTTATGGTAAGATGGCAAATCTTAGGCTAAAGAATTCTTACTAATATGTCGTGTGATCAACTTACTTTGTACACAGGTCGCTAGGAACATTGCATTAATAAGACTAAGTCATTAACTGACATTAGTGGAATCATGAGTAGGTCTTGACTATCTTCAGTGCAAATGATAAATCAATTTGAGTTCAGCCTAACGTAATTCAGATATAATTAATGTTTGAATTCTCAGTTATCTGTGAACCAAGCTAGAGAAGTTATTCAGACAGAAGATAGAATTACTCCTGTCTGACATTTCTTATTCTATTTGTTTCATCTGTTGTTGGCACACTGAATTTTCTGATTAAACAAATTTTGCAAAACAAATGTTCAATGTAAAAAAAAAGTCATAGCATCAACTCTTTTCAATTTTAACATTGTGTGGAGACTGTTATCATTCACTTGTTTAAGATTTTTAGTCTATTGTCATATTATAATATCTGATATCAGTTTCGTTCCATGTTTTGTTCAGAGTGTGTTCCAGTATTGCTTTGGGTGTGAGGACTCTACCACGGATGCACAGAGCACTGATACATCGTTAGAACTGGAAGTTCTCAAGCAGAAATACAGGTATTAGTTCCTATATTTTACTGCTCCAAAAATAAGTAGAACTTTACAAATATAGACTTTACAAATATACTCCTATTTTTAAAAAGTGTTCTGAATCTTCATACTGTCTCTAAAAAGTAAAATTCAGTGTATCTACTATAAGTAAGTAAACTCCCTCACTATAGTAACTTAGTATTACATATTGTGTAATGTATTGACCTTCAAAATACTTGTGTGGTGTAGAAATATTTTCGTACTATGGCAGAGAAAGAGGACAGGCTTCTCTGCTCCTTAAAGTAAAATGAAGTAATGGTGAAAATGCATTTTCACTTCAGAATTGGAGGCTCATGTATGGAGGTTTTCAATGGTTGTTTTAAACTCACAGTCAATGTAATTCCAATTGATGTGCAAATATAAACAATCTGTAACTGACTTTCTACTGGTCCGACAGTAAATCACTTCCCCGAGAATGGATTGGTGTCCCGGTTCTTCTTTGAGCAAATCATGTTTCCCAAAGTCTTGGAAGGAATTCTCTGCACTTGCTTTTCTTACTCGTCTTTCCAATATATTCATAGGAATGGTTTCAGAAGAGCTTTCTGTGAACATAAAGCTTGGAAAATCTGTTCTCTCTCAGTCTCACTCTCCCCTGCTCTTTTTTCCTCTCTTTTTTCCTCCCTTTTATTTAACTCTTTTTTTCTTTCTTTTATTCTCTCTTTTTTTTCTCTCTTTTTCTTTCTCTCTGTTTTTCTGTCTGTTTTTATCTCTCTTCTGTTTTTTAATCTAATAATTTTTTGTCTTCCACACATATTCTGATTAAGTACTTTTTTGCCCAAAGGACTGGGCCAGAGTTGAAGGGGTGAAAATACACCCTGCACCCATAGGAAAAATATACCCTCCATGCATAGGCAAACCATGGAACTGAACAAGTCTTTTTCATACTACATCAATATACTAGCATAGAATATATTGGGGTTTTTTCTCCCTACAGAGAGGGAAGAAAAATACCATTTTATAAAATTATAAAATCGTTTAAAATAGAATAACTTGTTGCCATTTCATATTTACTGCTCTGAAAATATTGGCTGAAAAATTTGTTTTACTCTGTTGCCAGTATGTTTTTATTATCAGAGATCTAGTGGCAATCAGTGCAAAATGTATATGTTTTGGGTTTTTTTTATTTGGGGTAGGATTTTTTTTGCTTTGTATTAAAGTTAGCTAATCACTGCACTATTTGGTTCTTGTAGTTTTTACTTATTTTAAAACGTATTTACTACTTTGTAAAAAAAAAAAAAGGCAACTACATCTAAAGAAACTCCAAATTGTTCTTCACAGAGAATCCTTTCAGCCACATTTTATATTTCATGCTGTAATTCTCTAAGTCTAGACATTCTGAAAAGTAGATTTTCGAAAAAGCCCCTTTGGTAGTTTTATGAAGGCAGTTTCTAGACACGTTTCCTATTTCTTTCATTGTTCCTTAAAAGATGACAGATACTGTGTTCTGCGTGCATGATGCTAACTGACATTAACTCTTTATTTGTATCAATTGCACATTGGATAGCCCTCCAAAAGAGATGTGTCACACCAGTAACTCTCATAAGGTGTTGAAGTAGTTGTGAATTTTAGTAAATATTTATGGATGATTAATTTCCATGGCAATTCTGGCCCTTTTTTCTTACCAGACTACTTCAGTCAATAGGAAAAACTTTTTATAGAACTGTTCAGAACTTTACTATAAGTATGTAGTAAGTTATTTTCTTGAGAACTAAGAATTCGTTCTTTCTATTTCCTAAAAAAATAAAGAAATACCACAGCTTGAAAAATTAAATGTACTCTAGTTATTATTCTTTATTAGCAGAAGGATGAAGTTGAGGACTGTCAGGTCTTTGCATCCATAATTTTAATGACAAGAATGTCCTTTGAAAACAAATGATGAAGCCTACGGTATGCATATTTTTTTTCTTTTTTTTTCTAGGCTCAAAGATATATCAACACTGTTGGAAAAGCAACATGACCTCATTAAATTGATTATCCAAAAAATGGAGATAGTGTCAGAGGCTGAGGATGAAGACAGCAATGATTTATTTCAGCACAAGTTTAGGAAAAGGCAGTTAGAGCACAAGAATAGTAAATGGGATACAGTGTTAAAAGCTGTTAAAACAAATGTGCCTAACCCAAGCACAGAAAAGAACAATACCTTCTTCTAGATGTGACTATGATATCATGTTATCATTTTATTTTATTTAGTCACTTTCCTTATTGTCTGTGCGTAAATGTTCATGTGATACATCATATATTCAAGTATAAAAAAGGCCAGATCCAAAAAAATAAAAAGGATGCAGGTGCTCAAAACAGTATTTAAGGAGACTGAAAATGTCTACATTGAAAACTGTCATCCTAAAAGTGGCTGGCTAATCAGGAAAGTGCCTAACTCACCACGTGCCAGCCTCGCTGTCCTGACAGTTCCCAAGGCTTCTGCCTAGATCTGTTCCTGGATTTGGCCTTAGTGCCCTAGGTCCGTACTTAGTTGCATTATTTTCTGTTATTAATGTTTTTAGAATTTCCGAATTTTTAGAAATTCAAACTCTACTTAGCATTCGGGTGTTTTGTGAAAGCCAATGGGGTTTACGTAGCTTAAAGAAACAGTAAGAAACTAACCTGACAGATTGTGTTGGAAGTTTTGCTGAGTAAGGACTGCAGGATCAGGCCTGAAAGGTAAGAAGTAAAAAGATCACAAAATTGTAATGTAAGGGCAGGATTGTTTTGTTTTGTAGATAGCTATACGCAGTTCTTGGAGGGGTCATTTTTACTAGCATGCACACAGCAATGATAGAACGACATGTTGAATATTAGTCATTTACAGCTTGCTCTCCTTATACTGCTAGTGTGATTTTGGCCTTCGTGCTAACCTAAAACTAACCTCGCTACTTTATTCTGCACTTTGGTTTTGTTATTTATTTACTGGTTATTCAGTGCATTATGTAATATAAAGTAATATAGCAAACGTGGAAAAAAACATGAATTAAACTGTGTTTAAGTACCTGAGTATATTTGTTTCAAAAACTGTGCAAATAAACTAATGATGACTATACGTTGTTGTAATGCTTTGTGGTCTGAATATAAGTTAATTCCTCATCTGAGGAACAGTTATGATTCCTGTTTATTTAAAAGGTAGCTGGGTGGATGTTGCATTAGGGGGAATCATTTAGTAGGTTGATAAGGCTGGGGCAAAGGCTGGACCCAATGATCTTCTACATCTCTTCCAGCTAATATGATTCTTTGATTCTAGGAGGTAATTCACACTGTACAGAGCTTGTCCAGTCTTCATAAAACACAGGAAAATGCACTGTAAAGTAGTGAGACTTTTGCCTTAAAATTGCCATAGATAATGTGCTGTTCACTGGGGGAAATGCTTTCTCCCCCAGCTGCTTTATCCCAGCTTTGAGACTAAATCCGTGCCTGGTAAAATAGAGAAAGGAGGAGGTTTCCGCTGGTTTTGACTATTCTAATACACCTACTGAAGTGAACAGTTGCTTAATATCAAATGGTAGATGGCACCTGTAGAAATTCAGGAAGACTTTGGAGTTCGTTTCTCTTCGCTAGTGAGGGTCATTGATAACTTTGAATCTTGTGGCACAAATCTGTGTCCACTGTAACTGAGGATACAGTAGCCGTTGAAACTGCATTGTGTCTTCTCAACTAGGATCTATTCCTCTGAATAAACTGTTTGGGTTTTCTGAGCTACTGCGCTTCTGCAGCTCCCTCTGTCAGTTGAAACAGGAATGTCCAGGTTCTCAGGATAAAGCCAATCTTGAAAAATGTAGAGATTGGGATTTTTTAATTCTTAAAGCTAGAAAAAATAAATTCCCAACATTCTGTACCATTAACACTAGATGGCAGTGAGTGATAACATTTATGAATAAGTAAATTGGGCCTAAATGCCTAGCTTTAAGTGAAGAGGAACAGCAGTACAGTTACAGCAGAACCAAAATAGCCAGCATTAATAGTTTTAAAATTTGAATCTTTCAAGGCTCTTTAAACAGAACTCCAAGACATTTATACATGGCAGCCTCTCAGTTTTTCTGGAATTTAACTTACAGTTTGAAGAGCATTTTCCTTTCATTTTATTTTTTCCCCTCAGGCATTGCTTTCATTCACTTAGAAGTTGTCATAATGTTGGCAAGTATGGATGACCATACCCACCCGTCCCACATACAGACCCAAATCTGATCCCAACACCACCACATAGTTTGCCTGCATGGTTTTGTTTTACTTTCTTTTCTGTGACTTATCTATAGCAGGTTCACAGCCTGTTAAAATTCTTAGCAACTGCTCTTCCACAAATTGGCATGACTGAACAGCTTGGACATCCGCTGTAGGTTTAAATCCAGTGTTGGCTCGTGATTAGAAGCCACTGCACATCACTGCACGCAGAAGTGATTTTGGCAATGTGAATGCTTCTGAGAGACCCCAGGGTGTGTCATAATGCCATTTATAAAGGTAAACGCTTCTAAGGACTCCAGGGAAAATTGCCAAATACACATCATTTACTTGGTAGTTCGCACACAAATAAGTAGGTGAATAGATATTCATATCTGTCGATACATTGTTTTAGGTAGCTGCTCCTGGGTTTGGTGCACATTCTCAGGCTATCATGGCCATCAGGGCACATGACAGAGAATCAATTGTTTCCATTGTAGTGACAGCAGGACTATACAAATCTAGAGCAGAAGAAAAGTTCATGGTGGTTGGGGTACAGAAAGCACCTGGTAGTAAAGCCATCCTTGCATGTCTGCAGAGCAGGACTGTCATGGTGCTATGCAGAACCAAAAATGCCCACTTCCCGAAGAAAACGCAGAAGTTTAAAAAAGGTGTTTCCTGCAGCTTAAGGTAAAGATGCAAAGTTAGAACCTGGCCTTTCAGCTTCATTAGGGAGCAGTTCTCAGCAAACACATAAATAAAAGTGGTTAAAGAACAGTTAAACCATCTGTATGTTAATATGCACAGAAACACCCATTTTCGTCAATATTTTTTATATGGAAAGAAAATGCAATGAACTAATATTACAACATTCAATTAGTTATTTAACTTCCTGTGGAAATCAACAGACTAAGATTATTAAATTGCCACATTATAGTAATACCTAATAGGGTCGAAGTACAAGAGGTATAGAGCTTAAGAAACAACACAAGTGGTATCAATTGGAATAAAAATCGTAGTTTTATTTGGAAAGAATTGTGTAGACTTAAGTGAAGATACTGGGCCATTTCAGCAATCTTTACAAGCACATCTCTTAGATTTATTCATGTATGTTAGATAAGCGTGAATTTTTAAATTCACACATAGGAATAAACATGGATAGATTCAACTGAAATTGATTCTTTGGCTGTGAATATAGCATCTGCTAACTGTGATGGGTGTATATCTGTATCCAGTCTTTATCCTCCACTTCCCTTTATTAAATCAAGTACCACCTACTTTTCGTTCAGGGCACAAACAGTTCTGTGGGCATATCTGGTCATCATCTCTCTCAGGACTATGTTTCTAATACTGAGGGTAAATATTCCAGCTCAGTTCCTACCACTCAGCAGCTCTGGCAGTGTTTTCTACTCAAAGTGATTGGTGGTGTCACTCAAGCAATGGTACCATCTCCTTCCGCCAAAACGAGGCATCCCCAAGAGTTCTTGCAGGGAGGGTTGGTTTGCGCCGTGCCTGCATGGCACATGGGAAGGTCACGCTTTGGGAAAAGAAATGCTTGCCATTAGTGTATGATTTGGCACTCTGAAACAAGTTCGCAATCCTGTGCTGAAAGCAAACAGCTGGATGCCTGGCTCTCTAGTGAATGCTTTAGACTTGCTGAGAAAGACCAACTAGGCAAATACTTTGCTCAAATCAATTAAAATCAGCTAAAGCATCCTTATGTGAAAACCTGAAGTGCCTAAATTTGAAGTGGACTAGAGTGAGACTACTTCAGGGCTGGAAAACCCAGTAGATAGGAAATAACTTGCTTCAAGTTGTCTAACGTGTATACTTGTGTCTTTTATGTGATCTTAGCCTGCTGGAACAAAGACAGCCACTTTTTAAGTAAGCCTCCATCATTTTTGACTCACATTTTATCTCCAAAGAAATAGCTTAGCTTTATCCTTACTCTGCAGTATAATAGCGTTTTCTTATCTGTAACATATTGATGTGGCTTTGTAAAATATATCACACCAAAATGTCATCCCTTCAGATCTTGAGACAGTACCTGCTATGTGAAAAATTTGATTATAAAGGGTGGATGGAGGGGACACACACACACCACTGAAATCAGCCAAGAAGGATTTAAAAACTTTGAGGGCTACATGCATTGGGGAAGAAAATAAATCTGTATCAACAAAGTGGTGGCTCCTTCTCACTGCTCAGGTTTTTGTTTTGTGAGACAAAATGCCTATAAGCATTGTTTGTAGAGAGAGAAAGGAAAGGAGGTGAGAAAACACCCTTAATCCATATTGCAGGACCGAAGAAAAGAAACCAGAGACAGATTTTTTATCAGATTAATGCCCTTTTACCCCATTCTGTCAGTGTAAGCAACCACTTAGGCTGCAACATAGTACTCATCAGTTGCAAGATATCTTTACATTGACTGTCCAATAGAAGGAGAGGGCAGGAATTAGGCCCATGTTATCAGTAATGAGTGGACAAAGTGTAGGAGTGTAACAAAACTTGCCCTCGAGTTACAAACAGCAGGAGAGTTTTTTGAGTTTTCTTTTTGAAATGACTGTGAAGTTATAAAAGATGGCAGAGGATTTGGGAAAATCTCTGATACCAAAAGTAAGAGTAATGATAGAATCACAGAATGGCCTAGGCTGGAAGGGACCTTAGAGATCATTTTAATCTAACCTCCCTGTCATGGGCAGGGACACCTCTCAACTAGATCTGGCAACACATGGGGACTGAACGAGGATCAAACCCGCGACCTTGGTGTTATCAGCACCATGCATTTTCCAAGTAGTTGAAAAGATACTGGGTGGTGCCAAGGTGTAAATCAGTACTGGCACATGAAGGGCAAGAGACATCCTTGTGAGCTTGTTCCTGAGTTGTATCTGAATCTGTTCGGTAAAGCTGTTGGCATCCTTAGAGAAATGCAACCTGACAATGTCACATTAATCACAAGAGAAGGTGCTTCAGACACTCGAACAAGTAGCTCAGGCAGGTAGAAATCTCAACAGTGGTAAGACTTGGTTTAGAAGTCAAGATGGGAAGTAATGTAAGCAATGAGAAGCAATACATTTTATGTCATTTCATGATTAGGAATCACAGCTTAGAAACCAGAACTAAGTTTAAAGCTATTAGTTTTAGAAATTAGTAACAATATTGTTAATATTTATTTATCTAGAGATGTGACTGCAGACTAAAATCAATCAGCATCAGGAAACTGGGGACTGAGAAAAACAGAAGATTGAAACAGGCCGATAACTTGGGAAAAAAAAAAAAAGAAAGGAAAGAAAGCCGGAGTGACGCTGGTATTAGTGTGAACAGACTAAAAAGGAGTGAAAACCCAAGACACCACTGGCCAGTCTGAGTGCAACAGTGGTGCTCACAGGAATGTCAAATTCATCTGCATTCAGGCATGATCAAGGACAGGGAGAGTTAAGATCATTTAAGCTTTTAAAACCAAAAAACATGCTTCTCAACTCAGTCCTGATAACAATCCCTGGAGCTGGCAAAGTCCATGAAAATTATACAGCAGGGCAGCACGGAAGCAATGCATTGATATCCATGATGGACTTCAGAGTCATTTCTCATCACTTGAGGTGCCTCAATTCCTGCAGAGTCGAATTTTAACATTTATTGGCATATTCTCCTACTCTCTGCAGTAATTGCAGTTGCATTAAATGGCTGAAAGCAATAATGGCTAAAAGTTATCACTGGCACTATTACAGTGTTGTGAGGAAGTACAAATCAGAAGGTGAGGAGACAACATGAAAGGTGCTATGGAGAAGCTAACTTTGAGGGCACTTGTGATCTCTGGGTTTGGGACTTCAAAATTTTCAACACTATAAAGCTTCTTGAGTTTGACTGGGGAAAGAAAAGGCAAGGGGTGCTGGGGGAATTAAGGATGGAGCCAATAGTTCACAGCAAGGACTGTGAGTCACCAGGGAGCTTTGTTTGTTTTTCAGCAGTCATAAAATCATTGTCCACTTATCTGGATAAACACAAAAATGCACAAATTATTCCTGAGGAACTCATAAAGCATGTATTAATGGCTCCAGAGGTAAACAATAGAACCCCAGCTCCAACATGCATATTTTCTGATGTAAAAGTCTACTTTTTAATGCCTACAAGCCTACTTTACAAATAGCCTTTAAATAAAGACTAAATGGTTTGTAAAGGACTTGTTCCTGAATTATGAAATCAAGTAATAATACATTTCTAGGTCTGTGGATTTCTTTCCTCTTAGGCTTTGGAAATAGTTAAAACATCTGACAAGGGAGAAATAAAAGAGGTTGAAGAAAATAAAAATAAACACCACTTAAGCTTAGATAGTTGGTTTATTTTATAGTGTATCTAAATAGTTAGGGTCAGGAAAGGTGAAATCGTTCAGTGAGACTAACGCAAGGATCGGTCATTTCCAGATTCTGCACCCACAATCTTTTTCTGTCATCCCAACTCCTGGTCTGCCCTAATGCATTCATTTAAACAGTGCTGCATTAGCTGACAGCAAATGAAAAGAGGGAATGAATACTCCTGAGTTATTCTGCCCTCTGTGATAAATCCAATACTGATTTCCATCAGATCTCAGTTTCTCTCAGGTGACTGTTCCTTCAAGAATCTCACCTGTGGGTGGTAATTCTTGTTCAGCAGCACTGAATGTCACACCACTGCGGTGGGACTTGAGCCCTCACCCGGTTCAGGTGACCTACTCCAAGCCCTCTCCCATGCTCTCCAGGTCCAGCTCTTCCTCTCTTCCCCCACAGACTGGGATATATTGCTTCTCTGCTGTTTTACTCAAACAGAACGAGGTAGCCTTAGGGTAATTTATTTCAGGTAGTTTTTAGTTATTAAAGGTGAGTTTTGCAGTGAGTCTTCTCTGCTTTTCTGCCACCTTTACCCTTCACACTACCTAAGAGCCTAGAAAATCTGCTCACTACAGATGACAGTTTTCATCCCTGCCTGGGGACACATATGGGTGGTTGCATCTTAGTTCAGGTATGGCATTCCCAGCCTAATAAAAGTTTGGAAATGCCAGAGAAGTTCATGCAAACCTGCCAGCAAATTACACCAGATTTCAGAGCATGTGTGAGATGCCTGAACACATGCAGAGGAGAACCGCCAGTGACATTTTGCCCTGTGTTGGACCACCCTCCACCAAGCACATCCTTAGATGAAGAAGAAGCAAACCTGTACTTCTTTCAAAGCATGAATAGAGTGTATGGTCCCTTGTTCAAAACAGAGGAAGTTTCTGTTTACTGCCAGGACTTCCATGATAGCACAGCATTTGTTTCTCTGTTTTTATCAGCAAGATCATTTTCCCAAGGAAGCAAGATACAAGACATCCTAGCTGTGGCAATATTAGTATTGTCGTTAGTGGCATCTATCTCATGTTAACATCCTGCTACCCGTAATTTAAATTGATTAGGCTCCTTGTGGAGGTGGCTGAGAGATTTGCTCAGTGTTTAGCGGTAGTGGCACAGCACATGCTATTCCCAGGGCACCTGTGGTGCCTTGAGTGCTTCCCTGAGCACTTCCCTGGCAGGCAGCAGCAGCAGCGTGAGCAAAAGACATTGGGCTGTGAAGCACAAGCAGTGCGGCAGAGGGGATCCCCCAAGTTCCCCAGCTCCATTTGTGGGGTGCACTTGGCAAAGCAGCAGCCAGGGAAATCAAACAGGTGCTGCAGCATGAGTTACACATTTCAGGATTAAAAACAACCTCCAAAAGCAGTCTTGGCCCAAATGACTGCTCTAATCGCCTGGGAAATTTCTAATCTGCTGCAGAAAGTGAACTTTTACCAACTGCTTTTACCCGCGCTCGCAGGGAGCCTCAGACATTAATGTTCACCCACAGGAGGTTAAAGCAGCAACCAGGGAAGACAATTTACCCTTCCCATGCGCCAAGCATGGCAGGGTAAGCAGCCAGCTGATCATGGGCACCGAGTTAGCGACTGGACTGCCTGCCTGCCTCCCACCCCTGCTACATCAGCCCGTACCACCTTGGAGGGGATTCGCCAGCTACAGAAACCAACCCTTAATAAATTGCCTTCTCTTTTGTAAATTTACTCTAACCACAGATTTTGACTGCTGAGGTGGTTCCTGAGTGGACAAAGCCTAAGGTGTCTATCCCCAGATCCCCTACCCACATCGTTTTGGTGTGGTAATATCCAGAGACAGTTAAAAAGAACTTGAGTATCTCTCTGTTGTCGTGGCTCACAACAATGGTTATTTGTTATTTCCTAGCAGTGATAGTCTTTTGGTTTACTGGTTTGTTTTTTTTTCTTTTCCCATTAAAAAAGGAGAAAATTTTGTTCTCTTTGTGTAAGGATTTCAATAAATATAATAAAAGACCTCCTTGCTACAACCCATGTAAGACAATACCACTGACCCTGGGCTGCTCTTCTCCCCAACTCAATATTCAACAGAAACATAAATTGGATATCTGCTGGAGAAGACAGTAGGAACAGAATCTTACATCCTACTCCAAAAAAAATGTTTTTCAATTAATCAGGATATGGATATTTTGTGCTTATTTATAACGAGTGACATTTTAGCAGCCTGAAAGATGTTTTTAAGTAGCAATCACCATTCTCATGTGGTTTCTTTCTTTAAAAAAATCATGCTTAAAAAATATGGATTTCCTTTTCCAGAACACCCAGGAAGCTGAGAGTGACTTGTAGACACTATTTCACAGCATCTTCATGAAGTCACTGCTTTTAACTTCTTGATACAAGCAAGGAAACATCAGCACATGCTCACTGGATTCTTTTAAAATGTTTTTTCTACAGAAAAATTTTCCCAAGAAATCAGGATTTTTAAAAAATTGATAAATTATGAAAGCATCCTATTTTTTATTTGTTTGAAGTCAGAAAGGGCTAACCTTAGGGTTTACTGTTTTTCATTTTGAAATCTGATGCTTTGTAAAAAAAGAAGATAAATATTGAAAGCATAATATAATGATTGAAATTAAGTATCAGAATAAAGTGTAACAGTTTTAGTTATAAAGTTTTCAACTGTCAGTTTCATGAGTTCTGTTTTGGATTGTGATTTTTAATTTGCTGTCTAGATCTGCTCTGTGAAATGTATTTTTAAAATCTGCTACCTGTCGCAGGGAGGTATATCATGCCCACCCAGCTCTAGCTGCAGACTTATGTGGTTGCTCTGAAGATGTCCTTTGGCGTGGGTGGCTAAATCTTGTATCCCTGGAGCTGAAAACCCAAACATCACCGTCCAGCCCCATGGGGCAGAGCTGGACAGCCTAGGAAGGTGGAGTCGCTCAGTTTATACTCTCCTGCTCAAATAAATGAGTGAAGATCCAAAGATAGGGCACAAGCCCAGCTCTCCAGAGAGCTGTCTTAAGCCTTTTCTCCTCCTGCCAATGTTTTAGCATGATTGTATCAGGGAAACTAGATAGAGAAAACTTTGTTTTGTTCTTCCTGCCAGCTCTTGGTTAACCTCTAAGCCCTTTGGATTAGCAATATAGTGAAGATGTGTGTCTTGTACATTGTTTGCTGACTTCCAAGTTGCTCTGTAATGCTCTTTTCTGGGAAAGCGAGCGGTGAAGACTGACTTTAGGGGAATCGCAGTTTGATGGATGTGGGAGGTTTTTGTGCTTGGAAAGAAGTGTTCCAGTTTTCTTCTGATTACTTTTTTGTACACGTGCCCAGAGATGTGGCTATGGGCCCACTTAGAGCTAATTAATAAATACGTTTGAAGCTCTGGGTGTTTTTAAAGCAAATTTAACCCACTCGATCATCCAGTGCAGAGGCTGCAGTGTTGAGAGCTTTGCTACTCACACAACTTTTTGTAGTAAAGACAGCATGGGGGAGACAGAGCTTTCTGTCTTCATTACCAGCTTCGAGCCATGTCCCTGACTAATGTCAGGATGTTAGTTTCAGAGGAGGGTGCCAGAGTTATCAAATCCGCTGTGAGGAGCCCATGGGTGGCTCTGCCTTGCATGCCTTCCTCCCTTCCCTCCAAGGCTTCTCTGGCTGCCCTCTGAGCGATGCTCACTCGCTGCTGGACCTTAGCCCTGCTCCCCCCTCTCCCTCTGCCCTGCAGGCAACCGTCCTGAGGTGTGACACCCTGCCCTCTCCTGCCTTCATCAGAGAGCCTGGGGAGCTATTAAAACACAGTTATAAATCATAGTTATTAGCCAAGTGACTCATCTTACAGCACTGAGAAGGAATCTCCGATCCGCCGAGTGCTTGGTGTCTCGCACAGAGAGCGCTCGGGTGTTGATGAGCCTTTACGGTATCCTTATCTTGCATTTCCAACAGCAAAACCTGACCTGTGTTTCACTCGTGCTGTTTATATATCTAATCAAAGTGGGTCAGGAAACATGGAAGACAGCACCAGGGCTGCCTGAGAAACATAATATTTGTCAGAGAGCATTAACTCAGCCTCTCTCTTTCAGGGAATGATAGATGAAGTGTTCCTGAAATCCTGTTTAGATTATGTGAAGTAATGTACTGGTGGCTACATTCATCCTAAGCAAATCATTTTCACTCACTTGAGCTGCCTTACAAAATTTTCCAATAACACTTTAGGCAGCCTAAAACAAAATGAAGTCTTCACGGGTTGCTCACATGGGAGTTCCTCTGAGAGCCCCGTTGCACACAGACAGACAGGTTCAGAGGGCTCTGAACCTAAAATAGAGGTGGGCCCCAAGCCAAAGCCTGGGTCAGCAGTGGAGCTAAAGTTTGGGGGGTGGCAAGACTGGTGCCTATGTCTGCTGTGCAGTATTAAATTGGTTCGAGTAGCAGAGAGCCTGACACCAAAGAAACTGCAGCAGCCACCGTACGAAATAACAGGGTGACCTCCACGGAGGCTCTGAGAAACTTCTGAATCCCCATGGTCATGGTCACCTACACAGGGGCAACTTGTTGCTGGGAGCAGCAGAGGAGGGCACTTCTGTTCCTGCTGGGAGCTGCTCACTCACCCAGATAGCACCATCCCCAGGCAGCAGTCAGTGTGGGGGCATCTCCTGGACCCCTCCATTTGAGGACCATGAGTTGCTCTGTCAGTCTCTCAACTCCACAAGCTCTTGGAAAGAGGAATAAGCCAAGTGCTGAGCTTTTTCTTCCTCAGGCGAGTGCAGCTTATTAATAGCACAGGGAGCCCATGCCAGGCCACGTACCAGCAAAACGGGCTCTGGACCAACCCAAGCCAGCCTTGAGACCCCTTCTTGCTGCTCCACAAAGTGTGAGTGAAAGGGTTGCTCTCATAGAGAAGACTTCAACTTCAGCATAGCTCTACTGAAGCCCCAGGAATCTTACTAGAGATAATTATGGCTTGCTCAATTCTAATGATTACACAGAAATATATTTCATCTGCACTCAGTGCCAATTCTAAGCTGAACTGTGTGTGTTTGCTTAAGTTTAATATTATTTAGGGAGGAGTGCTATAATTTTCAGGGGAGGAATCCAATTAGATGAAGTCTAACAATGTTTCTGCTAACAAGCATATTTTTAAAGGGTCTTGCCTTTATCTTTTTTCAAAAGGAGTCTGTGTTGACATCAGCTCCTGCTCTCACACATGGTGTGGCCCCAGTAATTAGGAGTTCTGAGGATTAAGTAAAAAGTCCCATTTAAACTTTTCAGAAACTCTTTGAACACAAGGGGGAAATCACTTAAGTCAGCTGCTTCTGTGCATGTCTTTTTGTGCTATGAAATATGACTTCAAAGAAAACCCTTCTGTTTCCATTTCAAGGTCTTTTTGTAAGACAAGGAAGATAGGCAACCGGCACTGGAATGCTGCCACTGGGAGATTTATTGGAAGTCTTGAAGGGCTCAGTAGACTGGAAAGGTAATTTTTGTATCCTACTGCACTCAAGACTGATTTAATTTTGTGTCAGTTCTGGAATTGCAACCAGAATATGAGCTGTGAGTTTATAAATTGCTCCTCTGAGTGCCTGACCTTGCAGGGAAGGGGGAATCTAGAAGGAGTTAGAAGATAAAGAGATCTTGCACAGCTGATCAGATGCATTTTGCTGGGTTAGGGGACCTCTCGCTTGTTCCTCATTTTGCCCTCAATCACTCTGGCTTTGACGGGATGCCAATCTCCTTGCCAGCCTCCATGCCACAAGGGTGTCACTGTCCATAAGGGTACATCTGAAATTTGGATCGGATTTTTTAAACAGAGAACACAGCTACTGCAATAACATATGTATAAAATAATTATTATGAGCAATATGCGTATATTTTGTTACTATCATGTATATAAATCTTGAACCTAAGTGGAATTTTGAATAAAACGTTCAAGGGCAGCAAATTATGTTCAAATTGCCAGAAAAAATATATCAGTTAGTTGATCAAATTTGGGAATATTCTTTGAAGGAGAATGCCAGAAGTCTCAACACATGAGTCAGTTAAAAATATATTAGACAAAGCTCTTGGGAATGCATTTCAAAAAGTAGTTTTATTTTGGCAAAAATTAAAGAGAAAGTGAGCTAATAGCACTGTAGAGTTTTTCACTGTTCAATTCCAGCACAACAATCTGTGATTCACGTCCTGAAATGTGTATAAACTATGAAGTCGAATTAGAATCGAAGTTTCATTTCCAAATAAAATTTTATAACAATAAATTACACTTTCTTGACATTAAATCATTGCTATACACAAGATATGGAGTATAGGGTGACTGCCTAAAAAAGTAATTTCAGCTACCTGAGATTAATATAAATGCTGCACTGTAGTTGCAACAAGATTCAATTTTTCTACAGTTGCTCTTCTCTGCACGTGCAGAGCAATTTAAATAACACAACACATATCAAAATTACATTGTCTAACTGTGAAGGTGGTTACCACCACGGTGCAGCAGACCCTCCCATGTGGCAGGCTAGCTGGTCACATGCTGCTGAATATAATTCTGGTTTCCATACAATATTTTTGCTAAAAGAAAAGGTAAATTATACCACAAACGTTGCCCAACTGTCAAATGTAAGCACTCATTGCTACACTAGGAGTACTGTGCAATCAGTAATGGAAAACCAATGAACTACACTGGTGAGATAAAGAAAAGATGAAATTCCCCTGTTACACATCAAGTCAACAAAGCCTTACTGTATTATATACAGTTCATTAATAAGTACCATGCGTGATTAGCACTGATGGAGCTGTTAGGGGCAATACATTTTGTGCCTTTGTGTTTGCTGCATTGTCCATTCCAGCAGTCACTTCACAGTTTTATCTTTTGGGGGAGTTATTCTAAGGCCAGATGGGCTAGGTACCATATATTACTTCCTGATTTACCCTTATCCTGTTCATTCACTCAAGACATGAAAGTATTGGTCCAGAGCTTTCCAGGGAGAAATATATCCAAGATTGAGATATCTCTCTAAAATGGGAAAGTACCTTAGAGAAGCAACAGAAAATACAATAAACTCCATGCATTCCATGGGAGCCTTATGAATCACCGGACACTGACTAGAAACATGCTTGCCTGTCATTGTCTCCATCTTTCCATTCCCCATTTTATTTGATTTTCATGTTTGCTTACTGTTCCCTCACCTTTGGGCTTCTTGGATGCGGGGAGGGAGGGTTTTTCTTGGTGACTGACGGCACTACTGCATCAGTCTGTTTTAGTCCAGAGCACTGCAAAATGTTCTCGGTGGGCAAATCCCATCTGAAGCAGCCTATCAGATATCATCTTGGAATCCTTTGAATTAATTTACTTTATTCCCACTGGTACTGGGGAGTTCACTTTTCAGCATAGTATATTGGCATCTGCTGTAAAAAATCTCTGGAACAGTGGTTGGTTGGCTTCAGCTGTAACTAGCAGTGGAAATCTCAAACAGAAATTACACAGTTTCACCACAAATGGGGCTGGGTGCCATGCTTTGCTCATATTAATGTGGTGATCATACCCTCTGCACTTAATGTGGTGACATTTTCTATTTCATATTCAGAAGACAGTAGAAATCAGTAAGTCAGCACTTATCCCTGTGAATTCTCAGATCATGGGAAACGATCATTCAAGTGCTCAGCAGGACTACTTGAACTCCTAACTGAAAAAAAAGCACAATTAATTCTAGCAAGAAACAATAAAGAAAATTTTTGCTATGTACATGTCTGTTTACTAAACATCCCTATCCTAACCAGGAACTACAAAGAGGTTACCAAAAATTCTGGAAGGACTAGTCTAAAGTATACATCACAAAGCCTAAATCCATATTGTTACAGTTGAATTCTCAATACCATTTAGCTTGGTTGGAGGCAAGTTTCCTTCCTGATACACAAGGTATACAGAGCTGGTCAACTTTCCAAAGAGGACTGAGATCCAGTCCCATCTGTGATCCAGACTCCTCTTTTTCATGAAAAGTATTTAATTCCAGGTGTTGAATTTTGCAGGTGTATTCTCATTTGAGAGGGTTGAGCTGTCAGGCTATAAACCCAGAAAACATAATTCCAGAAGGATCATTAGAGAAAGAAACATGCCATCACCTGATGCACATTTAGTATTTCTCCAAACACTCCATCCAATTTTGCACCATCCAGAAGGGATCAAGAGATGGAAAGCAGCTCTGAAAGCCCACATCTGTCCAGGCAGGGGATACCTCCATCAGGGCACTTCAACAGACGGTTGTGAGCCACCTTAAGGGGACACCCTGAGGCCAGACTGGGAGCACTCATGATTGTGGTGGGATGAAGCTACATCTCTAAGGCTTCATGTGTTGATAGTGCTTGTGAAGAACCCAGCCAAAACCACTGCCCTGAGTCTTTGCAAGAATGTTGAGGGGCAGAGAGGGAAAAGAAGCACAGTCAAGCTTGCCCTTCCACACAGCAGGGTTTATCAAGACATGAGAAAATCACCAACTGGATTTGAAGTTGTTGCATTGCAACATCTGCTTTAAGGACTTTTTGTTGATGCTGGGTGTGGGGATACTTTCTTTTGGGCCAGATTATTGATGACATACCCTAAAAGAAAGCATGAAGCATAACTTCAGCTTGAGAAAATGTTGTATGTGTAGAATCATAGAATCATAGGTGTAGGTGTAGAATCATAGAATCACTGTGGAACCCTCAGGTATTGTAGAAAAGTCTCTGCAGTTGGCAGCCACATAGAATCTCCAGCTTGGCTCTGCAGTGGCTGTCAGTGCATGACACTAACGTTTCCCTTTTGCCTGCACATACTTATTCTTCTGCCTACACAGACTTATTCCAAGAAGTGAGGTATTTTTCCAATGTCTACTCACGGTGTTTGCAACTGGCGCATCATCAAAGTAGCAGCCGCTGCATACCCAGCTCTGAAAATATGTGTTGCTAGTGAAAAAGTCTATTGCATCTGCAATATTAACAGGACTATTCACATGAAAGCTGAAAATACAAGAGCTTTGGACACGTCCACTTAAAACAGCACTGTGTGACTACATTATAGAGCTGTCATTTTTCAGTTTGTTACATCGGAATAACTTCCATGCTTGGAGACACAGCAGCCAAGGTGTTATTTCTAATAATTTTACTGTTATGTCTTAACAGTTGAATTAATGCTTCCAATAATATTTACACCTGTCATGCTCTAGAGAATGTGCTGAGCAAACATTTTTTTGTATGTACTAAGACTAAAAATCGTGTTTAAACCAAGATATAGCTTGATGTTTACTAAATATAATTTCCTATTTATTTTGCAGAATGGAAGCTCAGCAAACAGATCTTTAGTAGAATTAACTCTAATGAGTATCGTTAGGTATTGGCTGTCTCTGATTTTACTCACCTTGCATATGTGCTCTTTACTTCCAGATATATATGCATCTTGCGTATCGTGTGTTTGTAATTAGTGGCTGCACTGAGGTCTGATGTTTGAGCTGAAAGCTCGCTGAGGTTTACATGGAGATAAACATACTAAAATAAAAACACTCTGGGGGGCACAGATTAGAAGATCTATTGTATTTTTATACCTTGCTTTTCCCAGTGTGATTCATTTGTTGTATCTCCTACATGAGCAATTTGTCATGTGGAGTTCTGCACACAAAGAAAAAGAAACCTGTCTTACAGCATTTAATGGAAGAACCACTCAACTTGTCCTGCTGTTATTACAGGTTTCCCAGTTCAACAGTACTTAGTGCTTCCCCTTTGCTGCCCAGTCTAATTTCTCAGGTGTAACCTGGACTGCTTGGCAATAAAAGTTTGTTCTGTTATCAAGTCCTTGAAAACTCTTTCATTTGGCTCTGTGGTATTATCATTTCAGTATTCACATATACATATTTCTTCCCACAATGAGCAAAAACGCTACATGACATTCTGGTCATTTCTCTCTCTTGGCAGTATGGCTCATTACAAGGAACTTTCCCACGTGGTTCTGATAAGTAGTAAGTATTTTCATTAAAATGAATCATGTCAGCTACCTAAAGCACAAAAAAGCAAACTTAAATAAATATTTTGGGTGAAGGAAGGGAAACATTCTGAAAGTCCGTTGTGTATTTTCCTGTGATCTGATCCTTTATGATCTGTCTGTGAGCAAGCTGAAAGACTTTTAACTGTTCCTAACTAGATCCCTGTTTTCCTTTACTGCTCTTCCTTGCTGTTTATTCAAAGCTATAAGGGATCCTTGGACATTATGGGGGATGAAAAGTCTGAGAAATGCCAAGGGATTATTGTAACAGCATAATTAGCTTGCAGACAGTTCTCTTCTCAATAACTTTCAAAAGCTCTTCTATCCGTCTCAGTTATCCAAGTAATTAATTAAACACAGCTGCAGACTAGAACAACTGTTGTAAAAAAAAAAAAAAAGTTTGCCGTTTGTTTTTTCTTCTCATTTCTAGGCAGTAGAAGAAGAGGAAGTCACGTAGGAGCAGTTACAACAGCGAAGGACCTTCTGCTTTGCCCAGTGGTTTGAAAACCTGTTAAGTAGGAAAGAGGGGAAAAGCATCTGTGAAGCACAGCACTTGCTGCAGTCAATTTGTGCCCACAGCAGGGGTGAATCTTTTAAAAACATTTCTAGTGTCATGTGACTATGTCCTGGAAATGACCTAAGGAGGAAAAGCCCTGAGGATCCTTGCCAAAAGTCCCGTGTCATGTCTTCTTTACACAGTGTTATAAATAAAGTACCTAAGTGGGAAAAATGGAATAACTGAAGCAGTCTGAGTTTGTAAGGGAACTGCTAAAAAACTGGAGCGGGTGACTTTAATACTTTCAAATGTTCCTGGAAGCAAATGGTGCTAAAAAAAAAAAATAATACTGGAAATGGTGCCGTCTTCTCAACTGTTAGATGTGGCAGGCGCAAAGGTGCCAGAGACTTAGAATAAACTTCTTTGGGAGAAATAAAGGGAAAGAAAACCAGGCAGCAAAATCACTCAAAACATTCAAGGATATAATGACCCCCAGAAAAAAGTGCCTTTGGAAAGGTATATTTTCTACCCAGGAAGCCAGCTATCAGGTCAGACAATTGAACGTTATACAGCAGAGTTATACAGTAAAGTAAATGTGAATAGTTAACTCACAGACAAGCTAAGCAATACTAGGCAGACGTTATTCTTTCCTTCTAGTGGCCTTTAGCAGCCAAACATAGCAAAGACCACAAAGAGAAAGTAACCATACGATTAACCATAGCAAGAATTACCTGGAGTCTGAGGAGCACAAAGTAGTTATGGAGGTAAAGTCTTCAAGAGTGAACCATATTGCTTTCCCGGGAGAAAATATAGAGAAGCACCAGCAGCAAGAGTTAATCTTTTCAAGGGGTGTCTGGGGATGCACTTGTGCTGTCACAGCCTTTCCTCTTTCACAATTACAAATGGCCTACTACAGCACAAAATATTTTATTAGCTATTTGATTGCTTTTCCACAAAATGCCAACATTGTCAAGGAGTAAGGAAGCCTGGTACCCAGGGCTTAGGTGGTTTGGGTTTGGATTTTTTTTTTGCAATGTGTTCAGTGGCAGCATTTCTGGTATAAAAAGAAAAAGGGATTTGTCCTGGAAGGGGAAGCCATTTGTCCTCACAAGGCACAGGTTGTGCAATGTGTTGAATGTCATCACCCATGTCCCATCCAGCTTTCTTCACCCTCTATGTTATGATGGAGTTCCTGCCTGCTTGCTCTGAATGAGTCAGGGACCATAATGAGGTTTCCAGAGGCAAGGCTGGAGCCTATAGCTCTTTTCAGACACTTCCAAAGATATTTTAAGGGCTACCTAGACTTATATACTTCTCATGAGCTCCTGTGCAGACTTGAGGCTGAAAAATACAATTTCAAAGGTCAATATTTGAAAGTAGATGTATAGACTGTAAATAAGTACTTGAAAAGCCTTTGCGATTTCTTTGTGTTTACATGAGGTGATATGCATTGAAAACTTGCACCTTGTCTCCTAAGTGGCACATACAATGATTTTAACTGGCGAGCTAAAGATTCTGTAAATTAGACGTTTGAGAGGTAATGCTAGAAACAAAACGTAGGACCCTGGCTGCCCATATATTTTGTATATTACTTATTACTAATAGGACTGAGATGCATTGTTTTAAAGGATAAGCTCAGAAAACACAGAATTAACTAGTAAGGAGGAACACGAAAAGGCAAAACCAGTCCAAAACCCAAGTGACAGCCCTTAACAAGATTCTTCAGGGTTGAAAGCATTCTTCAAATAATGTAATCTCAATTAATAGCTGATAATCAAATTATGCAGTTCTGGATTTTACTAGGTATCACACAGGCAGAAGGAGCGAAGGATGTCAGCTGCAGCAAGCCATCACCTTGCCCCTTTCCTAAGCCACTTCAGTGGTGTAGCTACCAAGATCACAATACTCTGCTCTTTCTAGCTCTTGAGATGTCGTGAGCTCTGGTAAAAATGGAGGCAGAGCAATTTCCGCATTCTTCAGAGCAATTTCCACATCCTTCTTTTTTTTCCAGGCCTTTCTTTAGTCAGTGTTGATGGTTTATGCTATTCCTCCTTGCTCTAAGTTATAAAGCAGCCTATATCCGATCTTTGGTGATTCCCACTGTTACAATGTCATTTATGGGCTCTCTATAGATTTTAATGTTTACGGAGACTTTCTTACAGGATGTGGTAACAGAGTACCAGCTATCTTCTTACAGTGTTTCTCTTCAGGTTACTTAAGAAAATCATATCCTGGAGTCTTAGGACAGTAACTCCATTTCTCTTTATCCAGCATCCCTCACGTTCCTCCCTCATTTGTATTTAACCACACCATGTTTCAAATGAAGGACCCTATTAATTCTCTTCCTTTTCCCAACATCTGTATGTTTGATCAGTAGCCAGTTTCCACAATTTATTTTCCAGCATCGTATACACGCTGCTTGGTTGACGGTGTCTCTATCAGATACTCTTACTCACTTTCACAATGCACCAGCAGCTTGCTGACTGTAATCCTCATTACAATTCTTACCAAGTTGCAGGGAAAGCTTAATTGCCACCACAGGCTGGTCTGCCTAGGTCTCCTACTCCCATGTTTCGTCATCGATCAGGCTGAGTAGGATGACAGACAAATATCAGTAATCACAACGCATAGCTGAGGCATGCTTTTTCAGGAGAAACTATTCCTGGATTGGCTGTGAAGGAAGATCAGGGTAAACACATATTGCCTGTCATCTCTTCCTGCTTAAGTCTCTATGCAGCTGAGCAGAGAGCAAATGGGATGGCAATTGTCTGTGCACCACTAATTTACAGCTACAACTGGTGATAAGTGTGTCACTGCCATAGTTATGAGATAATGAGACTGGTTTAGTACTTCAGGAAGAATTTCCACATATAATTTTAAAGGATATTTTCTTCTCTTTGTCCTACCTTATCTTGCCTATCTTTTTTTCCCCCTGAGTTACTTACTCTGTGGTCAGGAGATGGACCCTTTCTCTCCCCAGTAAAGTGTTGTTCTTGACCGTCCCTGACTCAGGTATTGTAAGAGTCTGGATGGGATCTGGGTTTCTCTGTATAGTTTGATACTCCAGGTGATTTGAGATATTCCAGGTTATATGCCACCAGGCCTGTCTGCTGATTTCAGTTTCATTAAAAGGCTTCTCTGAATAGCAGTAGATTATCTAGATGTAAATGTAAATAAATCCTTTCTAGGTTCTAAATATTGTAGTTTTAAGCAAACTTTTTGATACTTATGTCTTCATGTGAAAATAAGGCAGTAGGAAGACCCGCTACGGCAAAAGCCGTAATTCTTCATGCTTCTATGAAAAGCTTTAAAGGGAGAAAACCAAAGGCCGAAATCCAAATATTTACTTGGCAAATGGATATGCTAGCATTAGTGCGAGGTCCTGTCAGTGCTGATTTAACTCTGTTTCCTACAGCAGACCTTTAGAACTCTCACTGATACTGCAGCATATTGACAGTGGGCACATTCTGGATTTGAGCTGCCTGCTGAGGCTGGCAGCTAAAACAGAGATTACAGCAGGTTTTCCTATCTGAAGGGTGATTCAGATCACCCACCTTGCTTCTGTAGGCTACAGAATGACTGTAGCTGCTAACAGCTCTCAACTTGAATTGACTCAAAAGTCAAAGAAAGGAAAGGGCTGAAGCCTGGTGCCAACACTGTGGGATGACTGGTTTTGCTTCAAGCATATTCAGAAGACAGAATTTCATGAATTTGAAAACATTATCCCTTAACTAGCTGCAGGACATTCAGCTCAAATATACCTCTAATCAACTTTATTCAACTTAGTTCAAATATCTTAAAAAAAAAAAAAAAAAGAAGAAAACTGAGTATAAATATACTACAACTGTTACCTCTGCACTTAGAGTTTGTGCCACTTTCTACGTGCAGTCAAGGTGAAGAGAAAATCTTGGGGTGGATCCTCACTGTCTTAGTCACACCATTCTGAATGAAGCCCTGTGAGAATTGCCCCTTTTCCATTATGGATCTGCTTAGTTAAAAGTATTTCTTAGATTTCAAATTTTGCTCTCTACTAGACTGTGTAGAAGCATATTAAAAATAGGTAGAGCATGGTGTGGTTAGAAAGTTTTGGTCCAAATTTCTTATTCCAAGCTGCATTCTCTTAAAAATCAACATATATGTTTATTTCCTGTATCAGTATATGTAAGGCTTTAGTTGCTCTTCAGGAGGATCTTGAGGTCTCAATAGGTTGCATTAACTATAATATAAGCACTTGTTGGCAGACAAACCCTGACACAGAAACTTTTCAAGTTAATGGGATTAGGTAGAAAAAAGGAAGGTAAGAAAGGGAAAACAAAAAAAAAGGTGTACTATTCAAAAATATAAAAACATGAAACAGAAGCACAGAGAGAAAAGACACCTGTCCAAAATCACTCAGGAAGTGTGGCAGAATCAGAAGTTAAATCCAGGCCTGACTAGCATAGCATATACCATAGAATATAAGTATTTACTGGGTTGGCCTCTGCCAACACAGCAAGATAACACTTGCTGGGAGGTGTGTTCACTTGAAAGTGAAATTTTGCATCCTTTCTCCATATATTCTAAAAGAAATCGGTTAAGTAGGCTGTATTTCACTCACAAGCTTACTACTGTTCATGAAACAGCTTAGGTTGTCCTCTCATAGTTTACGATGTCAACAGGCTCCTTGATTGAAATACAGCCTTGAAATCCACCTCTTTCTTCCAGACTCCAGTATATATTATTCTTGTAGTTTTTAAAGACAGCTGTGTGAATTAATGAACTGATCTGAGAATCGAGGTTGGCCAAGAGCGCCATTTAAAAGTCATGTAGATGACCTCATAAAAACTGCAAAGAATGCTTACAGCTTGCTTGTAAAACAAATCTATTCCTTAATAACTCAAAATGCCCACATAATTCAGTACACATTTTAACCGAGTGATTGCTTCATAAGAAAAGATGAACATTTCCCATGAAAAAGACATTTAACCAGTACAGGCAACTATAAACTTTAATTGATATTTCACAGTATGTACAAGTTTTCTCTCCAGGGAGTGTAGAATATCATTTTTGCACCTGCACTCTAACTGCAGTCTTATAGTATTTCAGCCATTAAACATTTTTCATTAAAGCACTTCATATAGAATTAGTATAATCTGATTTTAACAAAAGCATTCTATATATAGGTTTTTCACACCATATTAATGCAGAACTGTTAGAACTGGAGAAGTAGTATTGAGCAGGCAAACCCCATGTTTCAACCCACGGGCAGTAATAGGGGTGGTCTGTGCTCAAAGCACCACATTTGTAAAACATATTTATGGAAATGTACTTGACTGTATCGGAGAAGAAAGGTATTTCTAATAAATTAGGATTTTTCCACATAAATTGTTTTTTTGCGCTGGATTTCCCCAAAGAAATTGGGGAATCTAGTGAAATAGCAATTTATCGTATGGCACAATGGTATCACATTCTTTACAACTTCCATCCTCAGCAGTCATAAAACCTAACAGAAGAAAGGATGTTTGCATACTGGGCAGCAGAGGGAATATTTTTGGATGGATATAACTTAGCAAATCTGCAGAAATATTTGTCTTATGGTTTGTATTTTATAGCTGTTATCTAGCTGGCAATCAGAGGTGAACAGCTGTGCATATTTAAGATGTATGATTTTAACACAATGAACTGAAGGCTTTCCTAAATGGTTCAAATTAGATGTGGGTAGTAGCAAACATCACAGGAGTTTTCACCTTGTGTTTGAGACAGAGATGGAAGGTGAAAGTGCTCTACAAACTCAGTGAAGGCAACACCTCCTTAGTCATTTGTATGAGACCCTTGAGAATATCTGCAAATTTCCTTGAAAATATTTTCTGGGATTCGGTGAATCTTTTACATGCAGTATTTCCCTTGGATAGTAGTTCTCATGGGCCCTTACCCCAAAACCACTTTCCCCTACAGAAGGGCCAAACTTCATGAGCATTGCCCTCCACACATTTAACAATGATATTACTGTTTAAGCCCAGGGGTTTTCTGAAAAATGGAGAAAATAAGATATGTAGAATCTTGAAGGGATATACATCTTGGTTTCACAAAAGCCAGTAAATGACAAAGTTTCCAGCACACACAATCTATGATTTGTGCAGGGCTACAGGGAATGTTGGTTTGCCTGTGCCTGTGATGAAAATATGGGACATGGTTTGTGTTCATTAGAGGTACAGGGAGATATGGTTGTTTTGTCTAAAAATAACTCTCTCCATACCCCACAGAATTACAGAGGAGGTGTATGAAGGTGTGACTGACTGACTTTGTGATAACCGGCTTCAGACCACACTCAAGAATGCCTTCAGTCAAGGGTGGTTTTGCCCATAAGGAAACTTAAAATATAATTTAGGATTCAGAAGAGTTGAGAAAACAGTATGCAAACACTGGAGCAAAAATATTTGGGAGGATGATACAGCACAATTTCCCATGTGAACATTTTTGTCATCGTTTTCTTCAAAGAACACCACCTTTCTCATTACGAGGAGTTGCTCAGATCCATGTTTAAAGCACTAACAATATAGAGATAATCAAGATACTCTTCCTTCCACTGCCCTGAAGAAGAAGGTTTTTATGTTCACAACCACAAAGACAGTAAGTGAGATTGCATTTTGCTCTGGATTTAGCACCAGGTAAATCGCTTAAACTTTACAACTTCAGGTCATCTCCTAAAACACTTTGAGCCAAAGATCTCTACGACACAGAAAAAAAGTGCAGAAACAGTCCATGGGGTGGCGTGACTGAGCATTAGTTGTGTTCCTTTCAATATTTTGTCCCTGGACTTGCCCTACTCATGGGAATACTGACCAGTCTTCTTCCCTGTGAGCCGCCTTCTTGTGCTTGAGCCAAGAACTTAGGGTATTTTTACATATTCTGGCTAGCTGTTTATCCTTGAGAACAAGCTGAGGTTAAATTTCTAAAGCTATTTTGAGGGTCATCAGGTGAATTTAACTAGTGACACAGTCTGTGGGAGCCTTTGAGAGGTATTAAATTTTGGGAGTTTCATTTCATTTTCTCTTTCCATCCCACAACTGCAGATGAAACTGGTCTCCTAGAATATCTTAGAGAAAATAAAATGTATGAAAAATATCTGAAGTTAACCTCTATTACTTAGTTCTTTGTCAGATAGTATCTACTTATTTTGGTTATATCTTAAACAGTATGTTGTGTGGGCAAACTCAAATTCAGGGTAACCCAACAAAATAGCCATGGCAGCAAAATAGGGTAGAGGATATTCAGCTGTATTGTATGATCATTTTTCTGTCCCTGTTATTACTCTGACCTCAGTCTGCTTTGCTCAGGAAGATGATAATAGATGGAGATAATAGATCTCCAAGGCTGAGGTGATGTCTCACTATGGGTTTGCGTAGCAGATAGAGTACAGAGTTCTGATTTCTGCTCACGTATCTCAATACTACTACCATGTAAATGCCCATTATTCAGTAAAGCCTTATATGGAGGCTGCTGTGGAAAATCTTATTTCTCAGAGGCTGAAGGTTGATAGCTAAAGTCCCTTGACATCAAGGGAGTCAGAATTTTAAATTTGAAATTTTATTTTAAATTTGGGAAAAGGTTTAAAAAGAAACCCTCTTCCTAACCTAGGTTAAATCTTAGATCATGCTCAAAAACAGATGCTACTGTATGCAAGTCTGACTGGTTCTTGTTGTCACAGACAACTATGTTATTCTTTGGATACTGTTGTGAAGACAGAAATCAGCAGACTGTTCTCTTACTGTGCTTACAGAGTGTCTTAAACTTCATTTGCTGGGGCTGATATTTAGTGGAGCAGCAGTAGTAAATTGCTAATGTAGGATGATCTGTCTGACAGTAGAGGGAAAAAGAAATGGCTAAGAATAAAATATATTCATAACAAACCATTTTCCTTTTTACTTGGGATGCCCTTTTAATTGCACTTCTTATGCATCTAGAAAAACTTCATTATTATGCTTGAAACTGAATTGTTTTTGTACTTATTCCCATATTTCAAATGTTAATTTTTCCTGATTATGTGTGAAATGTGTTTATCTATGGAGTAATCAATCAGTTCTGTCCGTTTGTACAGTCCACATCTGTGATGGTAGCCACTTTTATAAATAAGACACAGTAAATTCCATAATCTGTGAAATAATTTTAGCCCAAATGAGCGTTTTGTGCCCTTCTTTCATGGAGATTGTTTAAAACAAGGCACACATGTTTCAATAGTAACTGTACCCTAACTGAGAGAAGGAAGTTTTGCATACTCTCTTAAATCAATCATTCTTGCATATCTGAATAGGTCTGGGTACAGCAAGCTGAGCAGTTAGTTTAAGGCCTGTTCGTTCTTTTCTCAGGATCGGGAACTTACATTTTCCCCTTTACCTGACTGGCCATTTTTTCACTTTTTTTTTTTTTTTTGGCTTTGGCCACAAGTTCCTGTAACATTCCTTACAGAAACGCAGCTGCTATCTATTGAAATACAAGTCATTGTTCATAGATCACATTTATAATCCAACCTACTGGTGAGATGCATAATTGTATTTACCATATGTAAAAGCAATTATGATACTTTGTGTGGAAGAAATGCCTTCGAGTGTCTGCTTGGCTAACTAAACCTAGTCTGAGTTGTGCATTTGGAAGCAAAGCTGAATTTTCTTGTAAGTAGCTGTTGATTCCTACTAATGAGCCAATACTGAGAATTCTAAGTACGTATACAAACAATTGGGCTTTTTGCCATTCTGTTTTTCTTGCTACAATCATTTTTGTCCATACCAAGTTGTTGGCTTTCATCTGACATAATTCTACTGATCCCAGGGAACACATGAGACATACCATTTTTTTTTCAGCAACATATCTGGACTCTAGTAGTTTTATTTTCTTCTTAAAAAAAAAAAAAAGAGAATTTTTTTTCTGTCTTAGCCTCAAGTCTTATATATATCATTCTAAAGATATGGGCTTTACATTCCCGATATGTTTTTGATGAAAGCTACTTGTTAAGCTCTGATCTTGTTTTCTCGTGAAGTTTCTTAGTCTGTAGATTTATTCATAGGCTTTCCTATAAGTAGCTACATAATTATAAAAGGCAGCAAAAAACCTCAAAAATATCTCTTCCTCCACTAACAGAAATTCTTTGCTCAAATCCTATTTCAAATTCACAGAGACGGTTGATATATCACTTGTTGTATTTAGTGTAAGAGGAAGGAGTTTGGTCCTCTACCTTTGCCTGCCTTTCTAAAAACAGATATTTCATAATAGCATTTCTAGAGATTTTTTTCAAAGCTGTGTAAATCATTTCAATCTTTTTAATAAGATTTTGATCACATAACTTAATACCAGAGAACAGCTTTCCTATGTTAAATGTGAGTCGTCAAGGCTTTACATTTTAATGTGTCCTTCCTTCATGGTTATTCTGCTCCTCTGATGTAATGATTCAGGGTATGAATATATCATGTTGCCACCAGCCAGGTATATGAGAACAGCTTTGTGGGGTTGATGTTTTTTGTTATTCAATATTACTGAAACAACCTAAAAGAGCTTTCAGTAGACTCTGACAAACTCCCCTAGTGTGACTTGGATTTATATTCTCTCGGACTTCAACCTGCAGACTGTTGAAGAGTTTAGAAATTCAGTGAGAGCTCACTGTGTATCAGAAGTCAGCAAAAAATATCTGAATGGATGGCCGGGCCCAGAGAGTGGTGGTGGATGGTGCTGCATCCAGTTGGTATCCGGTGACCAGTGGTGTCCCCCAAGGATCAGTACTGGGCCCAGTCCTGTTCAACATCTTTATTGATGACCTGGATGAGGGTTTTGGGTCTACCCTTAGTAAGTTAGAAGATGACACCAAGCTGGGGGGGAGTGTTTATCTACCAGAGGGTAGGAAGGCACTGCAGAAGGACCTGGACAGGTTGGATTGATGGGTCGAGGCCAATGGTGTGAGGTTCAACAAGACCAAGTGCAGGGTCCTATGCTTTGGCTACAACAACCCCCTGCAGCACTACAGACTGGGGGAGGAGTGGCTGGAGAGTGGCCCGGCAGAGAGGGATCTGGGAGTGCTGGTCGACAACCAGTTGAACAGGAGCCAGCAGTGTGCCCAGGTGGCCCGGAAGGCCAATGGTATCCTGGCTTGTATTAGGAACAGTGTGGCCAGCAGGAGCAGGGATGTGATTCTGCCCCTGTCTCAACATGGGTGAGGCCTCACCTCGAGCCCTGTGTGCAGGTCTGGGCCCCTCACTGCAAGAGAGACACTGAGGTGCTGGAGCGGGTCCAGAGGAGAGCAACGAGGCTGGGGAAGGGACTGGAGGGAAAGTCCTGTGAGGAGAGGCTGAGGGAACTGAGGTTGTTTATCCTGGAGAAGAAGAGACTCAGGGGGGACCTTATCACTCTCTACAACTGCCTGAAGGGAGGTTGTAGTCAGGTGGGAGTCAGGCTCTTCTCCTGGGCAACCAGTAACAGGATGAGAGGGCATGGCCTGAAACTGTGTCAGGGGAGGATTAGGTTGGCTCTCAGGAAGCACTTCCTCACGGAGAGGGTGATCAGGCATTGGGATGCACTGACCGGGGAAGTGGTGGAGTCACCAACCCTGGAGGTGTTTAAGGAAAGGCTGGATGTGGCACTTAGTGCCATGGTCCAGCCGATGTGATGGTGTTGGGTCATAGTCTGGACTTGATGATCTCAGAGGTCTTTTCCAGCCTCAATAATTCTGTGATTCTGTGAAAATAAGACTTTCAGTTTTCTCCTGAGGAAGGTGTAGTAGAGCTGAGTGTTAGAGGTAGCAAAGCTGTGTGTTAGATGTAGTACTGAGGGGTTTCAGATTTCCAGCTACTGTCTCCCGTTTTATGTTCAGATTGAACTGTAATGACATAAAACACTTCCTTACTCCTGACAAAGTATTGCAGGAAGGTAATATTACCTACTTATATCATTAATATATATTAGACATTCCCCGGTTTATGAATAAGGATTAAAGGTATATCAGAAATTTACTGTGTATATTTTTAAGATACACCCCTAATAAAACAGGGCACTCTTATCTCCTAGCAATTGTTAAGGCAAAGCATGTACATTGCTATAGAGAAACTAGGTGTTGAGGTGCATATGTCCTAGGCAAAGCATGTACATTGCTATAGAGAAACTAGGTGTTGAGGTGCATATGTCCTACGCATAGCTAAAGAAACCTGCATTTTCTAAATATGAGAAGCAAGAAATTCTCTGTGGTGCTCTTCAAAAAACTTCATTCTCTAAAGCAGCCAAACTACATATCCCCAGATATGTCTCACTGTGTTACCCAAAGAAGATGAGAAGGAAAGACACAGTTTCCACATTGAAAAGCATGTTTTGTTAACTAAAATAGCATTGAATCATCATTTCATCAGAAACATTCTCACCTTTGTATATTTTTTTATGACAAATAATTATGTGTGCACCTGCAAAGGCAGTTTTCAAAACTGGCTTCCCAAGTGAGTGACGCAGTTTTTCATTTTTTTCTCAAAGACTAACATCTGTCAGAGATCACCGAAGGTATCAATGTACTACAGATCTCACTGTTCTGAGGCACGGCACTTAATTCTCCCTTGGGTAAACAAAGCAAATAATGGATAAATACTGTAGGATCAAATGTCTTCAAACTGTGAGTTGTGACTGCAGACTTTAATCCACATCAGAAGTGAAAAAAAAAAAAGCCAAAAATTGTGGCAAAAGATTTTCAGTTGTTGGGGAGTTGGCAGAGACAGATTAATGCCACTGCAGGTATAGTATCTTAGAAGGGCTTTTAGAGAAGAAACACTGAAACTGAAGAGCTTAGTTTAAAACATTCAAAGTCAGAGTTATTCAGATAATTATTTAATGAGTGTTTGTGTTATTTTATGCGTGAATTAGAAGCTTTTTTTTTTTTTGATCTACATTTTCATTGTGAGCATAGTACTGCCTTACCCTGACTGAAGGGATATGCTGGGGATACGTATAATAGCTTGCTGATGCACTGCAGTTCCAGACAAAGTCTGGCAAACAGATGAACTTGTGACACTGCTGCCATTTTAGTGTGCAGTTGCTGCCGTATCTGTGGAGTAGATTCCTCAAGGAAACAAACAGCCTTAATCTATCCTTAAATTTAGGGTCCTGTGTTCTCTGGGGATAAATATTCTAAATTAAAACTGAGGAAGCCACATGACTGTTTGTGTAACAGTAAATAATTTTTAGACAGGCAGTACTTTCAAGCCAAGTCAGTCAACTTTGATATTAAAAAAAAAAAAACTATTCAGAAAACTATTTTAAATAATATGCATCCTTTGCAAAGAGAGGTTTATTGCCTTTAGATGTTGATACAGTGAGGATGGAAAAAAGTTGTGGGAGCATGGACCTATGGAACAGTTCGTACAATATATCTGGAGTCTCTAGTGACTCCACTTTGAAAAAGACAGAGAAAAAGAAAAACGAGAAAAAAAAACCCTGTACAAATCAAATATTTATTGTATATTCTCAGCTGGTAAATGTATCTTATTCAAGTTTGAAAAAAAAAAAGTGGCTTACTTCTTTTTTTGAGCACAAAAAAATATATTTTAAAGTGAATGTCTTTCTTCAAAAGCTGTTTTTGTAATGGAATGACTTGCAGTGGTTTGAAAGTTAAAAGTTCAATCTTGGCCATAGATAGCACTGAGTAAGGAATGTGTGTGCTGTCTCCTGGAGAAAATACTGACAGAAAATCAAAAGGAGATAGACAGTCGCATATTAAGAGTCACCTCGTTTATGTGAACTCTGGGACAGGTAGAGACAGTTTCTTTCCCAATCTCACCTATTTGTTCCACAGGTTGACACTATCCTGATCTGGTATGTTGAAAAAGGAACAGTAAAACCCTGTCTGGGATGCCCTCACCCTTCTTGTCACACAATGAGGACCTGTGAAATGTGAAGTTTGTACTCTTGCTTGCAATCACACATTCACACAGTTTGAGACAATACCTAGCCAAAGCTGCGAACACCAAAGAGTAGGTTGTTATTTATTCTCATGTTGAGACAGTAGACCAAGCATCATGGCATAACAGTTTGTCTGGATGCCAACCCACCTTGATTAGTTTGATGCAGTTAATCCCGTAAAACCTTCCTCCTTTTCACACAGAGTGCAAATTTTCTGAATCGCCACTTTGCTCAGTTCTGGCTGATGGGAGGACTGAACCCCAAATCAAAGCAAACATGTGGTATGGGGCAATTTTGCTGTTTCTCTTGAATAGTGCCAAGCGGCTTCACACTGAGCAGTCAAAGGTCATGGAAGCTACAGGCAGAAAGTTATTTGCCAGGTACAAAGGGTTAATCTGGTTCAGCAAAGGCATTGGGGTGCAAGGGGACCCTCCTGAGTGGCTATAAAATATATCTTTAAAGGACTAAATGAGACGAACTGCTGGGTATTCTCTGGACTAACCTGAGGGTACATAAAAAATTGATTGCTGCATCAGGACAACTGTATAAATGTCCTTCGACTAGGCCACTGACAGAGCACAAAGGAAATAAAGTTGAACTCTACTGTATGTTGCTCTCACTTACTTTGAACTTTTGATGACAATAGTTTTGTAAGTGGTTTTACTGTGTTTTGAGACCATTTTAGTGAATTCACTGAATTTTTAGAGGCTCTCAACTGCATTCTCTAGTCTGTCTAAAGTGAAACCAACTGTTAACACCCCGCCGTATTTTTTAAAAGTCTTGAATGTTATCTTAAATCAGTATCTTGTATTATCTTGCAATCATACTTTCTTACAGAACCTAATGGAGAAGTTGAGAAAAGAAACTGTTTGAGCTCCACCTCAGTGCTCTGCCCAGCACAGCCACTCCCCTAAATTTAAGACAAGCTTTGCTTGTGTTTTGCTTTACACTCATCCAGAAAACAGAGGTGAATTTGTAGCTGCAAAGACAGCCTACTTCTAAATTGAGGTGGGTGGAAAAGCAAGCCATTCTTCCTGTTATAACAGCATGTGGGATGCTGGTAGTGAACTGCAGACTATTACCTGCCTTTGTAAATTCCCACAGAGAGTCTCTTCCCGGCATGAAAAACACTTGTAACGGCAGCAGCACGATTAAAACGGGACTTTCAGATCTGCCCTGCTCTGGTAGATCTTCTGCTTATTTGAAGTAAAAGGAAATTTTACCACCGACTTCAGTGAGGGCTGCGATGTTTCTAAAAATGCTCCTTTTTCATGGCCTCATTCGCTCCACCTAAAACTGTACAAGAGCTCAGCTGTACAGAGTTCTTTGCACTAGGCAGTCTTTTCCTCCATGCCTATTAAAAGAATAAAGTTGTTTTCTTTGGCCAAGAAATTCTTGGGTTTACTTCTGTGCTTTCATACACTTTCAAGGTCAGTTGGGGCTGGCTTGTCTGAGCTTACAAGAAGTTTTTGATTAATTAGCAGAATGTCATTTCAAGATGTTACTAGTAATTGATAAGGACAGATTGGATCTTTTCAAAGGAAAAATCACTACTCAGCTGAAAACGGACAAACATTTACCTTACTTCACTGCAAGATAAATCTAGATGCATAAACAGAGCAAAGAGAGAAACAGTGCTCATTTACGTTAGCTTGCAAATAGGAAAGATCAAAGAGCCTACAAATGATTAAATAAAATCTCTGCAGCAATTCAATTTTATGTGGTGTTTGTGTTACCCGAATATTCTAGCCTCTGTGAAATATTACTGTAAACATAATTATAATGCAAATTACATTTTGAAGAGGTTCTGATAAGAACCGAGTGAACTTCTAAACTTCCTGTCTCATGGAGGAATTTTGGTGTGATAGGGCAGGCCTATTTCCTGCACCAGCCTAAACTCTTACACTGATGCAGCTATAACTTCTTAAGACCGACTCTTCACCATCAGTCCAATTTAACTGGATCTTAAAATTTGTTTGTGAAGCTCAAAAATACCTAAACCATTTAGAAGAAAAAAAATCATGGAAAGTAACCAAGAGATCTTTGGTCCCAGCTCTCTCCAGACCTTTTTAAATCCCATATTTTTAAGAGATTTATATTCTGAGACTCTCTAAAATATACCAGCAGTTACTTAAACTTGATGGATTTGGTATGTATAAGACAAATAATGATTGCATTGAAAATGTTGACATTTACCATCCAAGGGAGGCCTGCTTTATCACATCTTCCTCTGCCTGATACATCGGTGGCAGGAACTTCATATTAAATGTGAATATGCATGATTGTTGGTAGAGATAAATTGGAAATTATATAAAATCCACAGACTGCTTCTCAGCATTGCAATGTGGAGGCAAATTGAAAAGAAAATACCTGAATCCTTGGATCTAGTGTGCTCTAACAGCATTCTTGGAAACATTGCTATCCAGACAAAGTGCTTCTGGCACTTGCATGGAGGCCAGGAAGATGATGACTGGAAGAAATGAGGCCCCAGAAAGATCTGCCCTTGCAGCAGTAGAAAACTGATCTGATGGGACACACATTTGTGATCCTACATGACAACTGGTGTGACTATGTGAGTCTCAGATTCTCCCTCCTTGCTGCTTGGAGAGGGTGCACAGTCTTCCCAACCTTACTTTCTGCCACCGTGCAATGCTCCTACTGGCCCCAGGCAAAATGTGCATGCCTACTCACACTGAGCAGCAATATTCTTCAAGTGTGGTCCTGCTCACCACCATGAGCAAAGGGTTCAGCATCCTATTATACATCCTGTGAGGATTACAACCCTGCAGCACCAATGAATCAGCACTTTTAGTCCTGCAGTTGATTTTCAGACATTCTGCTGGGAATGAGGAGGAAAATGGAGATGTCCAAGATAAGCAGTTTATGGGAAAACAGCAGTTTTATTAATCACTCATAATATTCCTTACATGAATGCAAATGAGATTTCTGAAAGCTAGTTTAGCCTACCCACACAGAGCTTACATGTAATACTTCATTTTAATTTGATTTACCCTGCCTGCACATGTGCTTTTAAAGCCAGAAATTTGCATTCTCCCGAAGGCTTGGTCCCACTTCACAGAAATTGCCACACAAATTTACTCCAGCAGAAAGCCATTTCTCCACCTTTCTACTTCCCTCCTTGCAGGATGTGATTCAATTTATAGTTGCAGGATGAATTTAGTTGAGATGAACAGAATGGTTTGGACAACAACTCATATCTTACAATTCATATATTTTGTTTATATCTATAACATATGAGGGACTTCTCTTTTATACGGTCTCAGTAGCACTCTACAAGTGGGCTGTCCTCCAGTCCTACCGTCAAAGACCAGAGGAAATACACAACACACTGAGAAGCACTAATAAGGTAAGAATATTGCTCTTTTACTTTGCCTTGTACTGTTTGTTCATTCCTTTGGGTATCATGAATTCCTGCACAAATATTTCAAAAATCTTATTTTCAGAAAGCACCTTATCAATCTTACCAGCCCTGCACTTTCCTCACAGTTGTCAAGTCCAGGTCAATTTCTGTTCTGGTTCTGTCTTTCTTCTCTTATAGCATTCTTACACTGCTCCAAGGCATTCCCATGCAGTGAGTGAATGAAGCAGGTACAGGGTTTGCAGAGCTTCCCCAGAAAATACGCACTGCAGTGATGAAATGCTGGCAAGAACATAGGGCTGTCATTCACCCTCCCCTTTGGTGAACCTTTATGATAACTGTAAGTTATCACTTGAGTTACTGTAGCGTAAGCGTGAGGGTGGTTGACACATTTCAGGGTTAGTCCACTTTTCACATTATCATCTGCTTCTGTTATCTTCAGAGAGCTTCTTCTTTCACTTGGACTTGTGTAAATTGTTAGATATTTCTATTTTATATAGTAGGGTAACTATGTAAAAATTGGCATTTCTCCAGGTTAGTTTTGTCTTGTTCCTGCTGATGTTGAGGAATCTTTTGGGCCCATATTTGGTCATCCATGGCCGTCATATATGTTGCATAAGCATGACTGCAACTGGTTACAGTCACAAATCTTATCTGTCCCTACAGTGTGTAGTGTATAGACTTCACAGGAGGGACTGCAGGCCCTCTTCTCTGCTTGGTGCTCCCTTCATGATGCCAGAGTAGGAGCAGCCGAGATGACCTCCAATCTGGGCAAAATTAAGCGATACAGCCCAACTTCATATTCCTGCACAGCACTGTATACGCAGCAACGGGGCCATTCTCCCCTTCCTACCTCACTGGTTATGTTCCTTATTCAGGACCAGTTACACCTGCAATTTCAACAGTTTCTTGAACAGAGAGGCTGCTGTGTGCCATCGCTCCAGATCAAGAGACAACCAAGTTCACCTTCTTCATGTCCTTCAGACCTTCTCTGAAAAGATGAATTGCTTAAAGACACAACAGCTAGCCGGTGTCTTTCCACAGACCCCAGTGGCCTCTAATCCCCCTGCATTTGACTTTTTGTCATCTGCAGGTACCAGTATCCATCCTGGGGATCACTTTACTCGGTCAATTAGTTCCAATGATTGAAAGGGACTAGTGCTAGTTCTGCTCAGCACAGTAAAAGTCTCTGGCCATGCACAGCCGTGTAATTTCAGTCCTTCTCAGTACTTTCCCTACATATTAAACTTTAATAACCTCAATGTGGCAGGATTTCAAGTCTACAAGCTTTTGGTGAGTTTCTGCATGTTAATGTCCATTTTCAGCTCTGCTGCACAGGAGAATGTCTAGTTAAAAATGCTAACAATTTGCAGTTGCGATTTTTAATGCATCAAATACTATCATTTTTTCTCAGCTGCTTGTTTTGTTTGCTCATTCTTGCACGTTTCATTAGGACAATTTCCAATATAAATTTTGTGGTGGTTTTTATGACAGTCACCTGAGATGAAATTTTGCAAATTTACAAACATGAACTCCAAAACGTACCCAGGGGTCTCATTTGTCCGCACATAAATACTACAAATACTTTGTAAAAGCACATAAATGATTGGAGTTGCACATGTGTCATTTATTGTAAGGCAGCAAGTAGGCGAACTAAGAGAGGGCCACATACAAGCATGAAATCTGTCCCTGCTGTGATTTTCCCCTTAAATAAAAAACACGCTGAGTTCCATAAATCACTTATAGGATCTTTGTATAACAAGTGGTATATGTTACGACTGAGGCCTGCTAGGCAAGGTGAAGAGAAAATGAGCAATGTCATGATGAAATTAACAATTAAATCTAGAGCAACCCTTTTAAAAATGTTTCTTATGCACTTGTTGAGTCCTAGTCAGATTAGCAGGTAAAGAAATACATTAATACATTTGCTCTGGTGAAAGAATGGGAAGTATGTGATTTAATTTAAATCCACAAAAGCAGAGGAAATCAAGACGTAAGTCAAATGAGTACCTCTGGCTGTAAAGTTGGAATCTAGATCCAGATCTTAACTGCCCCAAGTTGAAAGGATTTTGGTATTCATGTGATTTTGATTTGATACATATCCTGAAGTGAAATTTTCTGCCTCATTTAAATACACAGCTGGATTTAAACCAACACTCAGGTATGCAACTCAGGATCATTTTTACTGCTAAAACTAATACTCTGCAATGACTTTTCATTTATAAATTATTATCAGTGCCCCTATGGCCTGTTGCCTCTTCCAGATTGCTTTTCTGGGTTGCACCATAGCAATATATGAATATACTTATATATAAAATCTTCTATCGGCATCCGAAATCTGTCATAAAAATAAACAGAGATGCCTTAAGCACTTTTCCTTCCTTTTCTGGGAATCCAGCAACAATTTGAATTCCATATTCCAAGAGTTATGATAATTTCTGTATCCTCTAAATATCTCTTATCAAGTAGATCCAATAAGGAAGACATAGCAGTGTAGAGGACTGTCAAGCACATTTACTGAGCCAAAAATGTCAACTTTCTACTGATGCAGTACGCAGTTTGATGTTTGCCTATGCCTATGTCTGTGAAAGTGTTTGGGTTGGACATGGAGGGCAGTAGAGCCAGTGAGAAGGTAAAGAATCAGACTGGGTTAGTGTTTGCCAGGCTTCTCTCTCTTCATTGAATTTCCTGCCCATTGTAGATCTTAAAGTGTATTATATGATTCATACACTCAGTAGACTGTCCAGTTATTTGTCTACTTATTTGTGCAGCTTCAAATGACAAATTTCTATCTGGCAGAGGCCTTTTTTCTCTTAAGTTCCAAGTCTGGAGCACCTTCAGACACTGGTGAGAAGTGAGATGTGTAGAAGCTTCTAGCATTAAAAGGATGAGAGGAAATGGGCCCAAGTTGCACCAAGGGAGGTTTAGATTGGATATTAGAAGAAAATTCTTTACTGAAAGAGTGGTGAAGTATTGGAAAAGGCTGCACAAGGAAGCAGTGGAGTCACCATCCCTGGAGCCTTCCAAAAAATGTGTAGACATGGCACTTCAGGACACAGATTAGTAGTTATGGTTGTATTGAGTTGACAGTTGGACTTGATGATCTTAGAGGTCTTTTCCAACTTTAATGATTCTATGATTCTACGATTGTATCTACAGTGTTGGTGTACACCACAATTTTAACAACAGCATCACTTTATCATACAATTCACTAGTGGAAACTCCAAGAAATTATGTCTACTGGACCTCACAGTTTGTAAATAAATTATGGGTCCCTTCTCAAATAACAGTGGCCTGCTTTCAGTGGTCCCTCACAGTATTTTTGCTGTGAGATTAGGTAGAACCAGGAAGAACCAGGAAGAATTAATTCTATTAATTTCTATTAATTAGAAATTAATAGAAGTTTAAATTGAAAGGTAATGGACTGGAAAATGATAGATTTTTTAAAAATTATTCAGTGGTCTAGAAATTATATGTGTAAAACAATAAAACAAAGAAAGTTCTCAGGCTTAAGGTGGCCTCAGATTCACTGATGATATGTAGAATAATATTTCTCTATTGCTTGACATGTCTAATTAAGTGCTTTAAAACCCACACAGTTATTTGCAGATGCATTCAAATAGTACTACTCTAGACTCATGTTGGCGGGTTAAAGGATGGGAATAGGTCCATTTTTAATTTCCAAATCATGGAAAAGGTGGTTTGGGGATTTTATTCTTAACTACAACCAGTCTACCACTGAAACAGGGAAATCATTATTTGCTTTTTTGAATATACCCTTTAGAAATCTGTAACCTGTGGATGTGACCAGTTCTCACCACAAAAAAAAAGAAAAAAACAAACCCAAAAACATTAAAACCCCTCAAAATGTAACTGAGGCACCCAAGCATTGCTGACTTGGTAATTATTCCATTTGCTAATGTGGGGTTGGAGGGTGCTCTAATTTAAGGGGGCAAAGCCAAAGGTTACATTAGCCTGGTGTGAGTAGACATGGAGTTCTCAGATAGAGTTGCTGGGAACCGACAGGACTGAAAGGAGCACCTGGCCTGGACTCCCAGCAGTGCATTAGTTAGAAACAGGAGAGAGAAACAATTGCAGCACTAATGAGCCCCAGGTGAAAAGACTATTTAGCTAGACCTGGGTCTTTCCTTTTCTTTTTTTTTTTTTGGAAAAGGCAAATGTTTTGATTGATGAGCCAAAGTGTTTGGAATTCCTAATTGTTCATTGCGGTAAAACATAGGGTTTGTGTTCCCTCCCTTTGAAACATAGGTTGCTCGCTACTAAAAACACATGCAATAATTGAGGGGAAAAAACCCCAGACACATACTGGAAGCCGCTTGGTGAGATAAAGCTCTGTATCGTATCCTGTGTTTGCTGAGTGTTTATGAGTCAGAGCAATGCAGTGGGATTTTCTTTGAGCTAAAAATGGCTTATTAAGCATTTACAATATAAATTTTCATATAATTGCTTCTTCTGAGAGTTTGGATTCCTCTTTTCCTTTCAACTAACACTTCTTTTAGTGTGTCATTAAAAAGCGGTTTTCTGATAGCCACAAATAAGTGTATTAAACTACTTACTTGTTGATGTGGGTAGGTTTACTCTGTCAAACTGTTTATCTAATGCACATATATATGCATGAAGTGATCTGCCAGCTAAGATCATTGGTTGCTATCCTTTGACAGTGTTATTTCATATTTCTGTATCATTCTCTTTCAGTGTCATGTAGCTTGTAGCTGCTGAGATGATCTATATTTGCTTAAACATGGGGAAGATTTCAATTTTAATCACTGTAGTGCAGGAGTGTGTAAATCTGTATCAATGCCTCAGCGGAGTCACAGGAGGTCACCTCCATGGTACTGGAGCCATCCAGCTACTTTTCTGGAACTGAGGTCAGTATCTAACCATGGATTTGTTTTCCAACTTTCCCGCAGTGAATGATCAAGCCAGGGTTGAAAATGAACAATTTTTTTCCCTGCTTTTGCAAGGGCCTGGCTCTGAATCATTGAAATATTTTCCTGATACTGAAATATGAAATGTTTTTCATTGTTCACTCTTGCTGGCTTATAACTCATCATTTGCACCAGGTTAACCTACGTCAAGAAAAATCTCTTTGACACACAGTGAAAGGATTAGACACGATAAAAGATTTGTTATTAACTTTGCCCTAAGACAAATTGTACTTATTTCTTATTTATGCAGTTAACTTCACTGCCTGTATTTCAGCACAAAATGGGAGCTTGTTTTGACAGTGTATGCTTAGCAGCACACCACCAAGTTGAAGTTTTTCAGTACAGGGCTCCAGTTATTATATTGTCATTACACAGTTGCTTAGTGACCTTGGGGTAGGGAAATTTATGGGAGGTGCTTCAAAGCTGGTAGATGTCAACCTCAATTCTAGGCCAATGACTTTCCAAAGCAACTTTGGGTGGCAGTGAAATAATAATGGCACAATTCCCACCTGGATCATGACAACACAGTGTCTGCTAGCATGAGGTGTCCCAGGGACATAATAATCAGTGGAGTTGATTTGTTCCTGGTGCAAATAAGGAAATGAAAAATTTCCTCATTTGCTGCTGGTGCAAGTGAGGAAATGGAAAAAAACCAACCCTTAAAATCAGAAATCAAACCTGTGTGGGACTGGGCAGATAGAAATTAAATATTACAGAATTTCCGCAGTGAAAACTCTTAAGTGTGAGATTCAGGTCTTTTAACACCAGATCTAATCAATGTGAATAAGCTCAGGAAAATTCACTTTTTGTTCACCGAGGATAATCCATCATGATTCTTATAATACGCTGTATTCATTATGAGTGGTACGAAAACAGACTATCATTTTTAGATAGAAATATTAGGAAATGCACCTGCTGATAAACCCATCAATTTTAATACGCTGGGGAGCTTAAATGGGCAAAATCAGGGTTATGAACCATCTCTGTAACCCACAACAAGTTTCTGGTCTTCCCAGCAGGAGAATAGTGACCATACCAAGCTTTAATATCTTATCTGGACTATGCTCTGCCTAAACCAAAAACTCAGCTGCTAGACAGCTGTGAAAGATCAAGCTCAATTTTTTTCTTGACATTGAATTTGAAGGGTGAATCCAAAGGCCTAACAGATCCATTCCATTGCCAAGGGTTTTTTTTCACCAGTTGATACAAGTACACATTGGATCTTCAGAAATTTCTCATTACTGTGATGTCGGTCAGCCAAAATATAATCTGCTCAGCAGCAGAACTGTCACACACTTGCTTCATTTCTACACCAGATGGATGGGTTCACAATATATTCTCATCTTGGTCTCTGGACTGGAAATCTCACATAGGAGTTGACTTTTTACAGGTTTTTTTTCTACAAGGTACTTCATCCCACTGAGTTTCTAGTTATCTCCCCGTCAGAACAGTATTGCTTGAATTCACATTGTAGTCTTCCCCTCTCTATGCATGCAAAACACCAGCTTGTTTTCCACTACCAGCACTAAGATATAAGCCTGCATTATGTTGGCTCGTTACATTTAACTGGCCATTTTAGAAACGATTTACTTTTCCCAAGAACTCTTGCCTTTACTTAGATCCAGGCCTGTTCCCAACTTTTATTGTTTAAATCTTTAGCTTTGACTACGTTTCAGCTGAGGATTTTGTCTTTCTCATAACAATTTCGGATGAAACTTCCAAAAATGAGTCATCTGAACCCAATTTGCCTTTGCTAATTTACTGGCTGCTGTACAGAGTTGGTTGACGAAATCTGGCTGAATCAGATGTCAATTAGAGGCAACGTACAAAATTCTGGAAACAAGGATTTTTGTTTGCATCAAAGAATCTTCACACAGAAGACATAATTAACATAAATCGGTTCTTCTCATACCACCAATTAAAAATATATACTGATACATGTGTCCTTTTAAAAGTACAGTGCCTACATTTAGTTCAAAATGATACTCTAGGGAACCAGCAGCAAACTACACGTGCACTGTTGTGGCAGAGAATGCAACACTTAATAAATGGGACAGGAGATAATATAAAACTAACATAATTTAATACAAAAATGATCTTATTAGAAGCATGATGAGATATCAGCACCCCTGGAAATGAGGATCTATATTTACACAGAACAATGATATGGTCCTGGCTGCTATGTTATACATCTTAATTAGATTACTCATTGCAAGAAGAATATAGTCGATATTGAGAATGTTCCACTGAAGGATGACAAAGTGGCTAGCAGCAGGGCAAATTAGTTCAGGCACTGATTTACATCAGAGTTGGGTTTGGAGTTTTTTAACCTGTAACTGCATATATGAAAGTATGTCAAGCATTTTTAAAATCATTTCAGCATTTACGGTTTTACAAATTTAAATTAAAATTCAGTATAAACTTTATTACAATAGCTGCTTTTACTTTGCTTTCATTTGTTTATTTATGTGTTTTGCATTGCTGTTGATAGGATACTTAACTTGAAATTCATAAAAGCACTCCAAGCTATTAAAGTTAAGGCCCAAATCATCTTAATGTTTATGCAAATATTGGTGTATAATAAAGACTATGTGTAACGTAAATGTATTTCTTTTTAGTGGAATAAATTTTTTTATCATTGTAAAAGAAAGTTGATTTCTGTTTCAGCAATGATATGTATTATTTTAACTTTAAATAAATTAAAGGACTTGTGAGTTAAATATATATATGCATATGTATGTGTATGTATGTGTATGGATATCTATGTGTGTGAGCATATATGCATGTGTTTGTGTGTATATCCAGGACAAATTTTTCAGCCATAAGAACCCAAGTGAGTGCTGATTAGGGGTATCACAATGAGGTAACCTTTTTTATCAATGCCTCTTTCTCCAGCTAATACACTCTATTTGTCACCAGGCTAATGAGTACTGGTGATGTGTATCACTAACACTGCCCTTTTTTACATCCAGCTCCTCAGCGTTGCTCTGTGGAGACATGTCTCACATGACTAAAGGATACTAATTTCCTTAAAAACCCTGAAGGAAAAGTAGGCCTAGACAAAACATCTGAGCTTTTTATAACTGTGGAATTTCTATACAGGGGAAGAGTGCACAGCCAAAGTCCATTTATATCTGAAATTATGTTTTTCTCATAATGAAGTTAATTAGGCGTCATGCTTTTTTTTTTCTTTTGTACCTATGTGAATGTTTCAAATATAAACATTTTCAATTAAAATCTAAAACGTAACTAACACTTCAGAAAACAGTTGGATAAACTTGCACAAGAATAAATAAAGATCATAAAACCAGAAAGGAAATTACCTTGCTCATAATTATGTTAACTGAGCAGTTAAGAACACTGTGATACAGCCTTACTCATAAAGGAAGAGCAAACAAGCAGAGGGACTTCCTAGACAGGTATTTAACAGTCATTGTCTTGGAGTACAGAAAGTCTTTATTGTGTGCCATGCACACAAGTGTCATTATTTTTCCCCCTAACAAGAGTTCACCTAATCAAGAGCAAGCTGAATGATCTTTTTTTCAAGGTACTGTAAATAGAGGGGTCAGGGAGAGGGACATAATCTTCCCTAAGCACCCCCCTCCCTCCTTAACCTTGCCCCAGGCTGTTGGGAGGTTTACAGGAGCTCTGGTTCTCCTCACACTCGACACAAGGAGTCAGATGCTCCCAGTGCGCATCCCATTATTGCCCAGGCTCGGTTTTGCTGCAGCCACACAGTTAAAACCAGGGAGATAAGATGGGAAATAATTGAGAGTACAACAGCTGCAGCCTCTTCCAGGGTGCTCAAATTTCTGGTAACTAAGTCCTGGGGAGGACATTTTTCAGTCACTTGAAGATAACTGCTGCAAATGCAATCCTCCCATTTCATCCACTTGGAAGTCAGTTTTTAACCTTTTGTTTTAAGAAAAAGATCTTTAAAATTTGTGTCTGGTGTTCCTGTATCTATTCATTCTCTAGGTCTGTGGAAGAGGGCAGGAAAGGTGAGCCTGTCTGTGGGAAAAGAGCATGTGAGCACTGGGGATTAGCTGAAGAGGTTCTTTCCCATGAGACGGCTTTCGGTAATGTCCCAGCACAAACTGAGAAACCGACAGTTTACTTTCCAAAACTGTTGAGTGCACTTGCTAAACATAAAGAAGAGTTTGTGTGTTTTGCCATGAATCAGATTACACTGACTGTTGTTAATCTAGCTGAAACAGATCTTGTCTGAGGGACCTTCAACTGAAGTAGCAGTCATCCACCTTTGGTGGGACAAAGTGACAGAATGCGGCAAAGGGTGTAGGAGGGAGGAGATCTCATGTTCTTAAGCTTCAACTTTGATTTAGCAATGCAGGAAGAACGCTGCATCTTCAAGTTTAGCCCTTGTGAACAGAGTTGCAATAAACCTCTCCTACTTCTTTCTCTCATTCCTTTAGCACTAGTAAGAGAATTAATAGTTCTAAGCTCCAAAGTGAATGTTTGGCTGCTGTAAACACTCTTTTTAAAGGACACGATGTTAGTCATGCTGTGTTGCGCTCCAGTGATTTCACAGTAAATATCCTTGCAGGCGAGTCTGAAAAACATTTGCTCATCATATAAGTCAGGAATTTGAGCCATTTACCAACACATCTTTTGCTTCCACGCAGTTATCCTGTTGTAAGAAAAAAATATAGAGATGTATTAAGGGAAAGGAAGTATTCAACTAGTCAGCTCAAAATGCAGAAATCCCTGTTTGAAAGGGGTTTGTAGAGATGGAGTTCTCCAGAAATTTGTTCCGCTCAAATGATTCCCATCCCAATAAATATAGTACAGTGTATCCTGGAGGACTGTACAAGTATAGACATAAAAAAAAAATAAACTAAATGTGGAAATTCTGATTTCTCATTATTTATTTTAAACAGACTTATATAAGAAAGCTGTGATAGAGAAGATAAATTGATAGTGAATAAAGATACAACGCATGGAAGTCTTGTATTAAAAAACATATATTTAGATGTTTAGATTTAATTTTCAACAGGTATGCACTAATCTTATGAAAATACACAGACTATGTTTATAACATATCTCAGAAAGAAGACTATTATCATATTTGCACTCTTTTACCTTGCTGGTCATCATTTGAAGTAGTAATTTAATTCTGGGTTTATTGGTTACTTTTATTATTACTTTTAGAAAAAAAAAAGCACAAAACCTTGGTTTGGCTCAAGAAATTATACTGAAATTTTAGCTGGTTCTAGTTTCAATAGTTAAATGTTGTAAAGATATTTTTATCACTACATTTGGCATTCCGAAGAATTCCCAGTTAAAGCTGGAAGGAATCAGAGATCACTCTGGAATGTAGCTTAGTCTTAAGAGTATTTATATGGACTGGATGTTTAATATTATGTTTTATGACTAATTAGTTGTATCTGCAATGCAGAGAAAGCCTTTCTTGATAGCTGAGAGTAGTCTATGCGCAGAGCAAATCAACAAAAAAATTCAAATGGTTTTGTTCTTACTGAAGTTTTCTGATACAAGCACGCAAAGTGCTAAACTTTTGATTCCAATGAATGCAATGGGAAACTACCAGACATGTAACATCCATAACCTGGGTCTTGATAGAATGTTTGTAAAATAAATGCATACTGCTAAAAGTCAAATGCTTAATAAAGCAAGAACTCAGCCGTGTAAAAAGGCGACCATTTTTAAGGCGAAGTGTCAAGACAAAGCTCATCACTACTTGGCCTTACTGTTTCAATCCCATGCCAACTACCTGTTCGGTAGCTGTCCTAAGTCCCTAGGATATGTAGGATACTTGCATAGAACAGCTGGACAGTTCAGAAATCTTAGCATTTTTTTTTCCCATTTTTTCACTATAAGATTCATTGATCAATGCACTAGGAATATAAGCATAAAAAGCAAGAGTCTACCTTGAGGGTTAGGCACAGACTGTAAAATCTTCTTCAGGACACCAAGGCAGTGCTAAAGGTCATCCTGCCTTGGCAGCAAATCAATGCATTTTTGCAAATTTACTAAAGACATCTGAAACTTTGTTCAGCACTTTTTTTCCTTCCCCCACTCTGAAATAACATCACTTCCTTCTTTGCACCTAACAGACAGTGCTGGTTTACTTATTCAGGTGAGTCAAAAGATTGGTGAAAAAAAATATCCTATTACGTAGCATGACAACAAAACAAGTTTAAGCTCGGCAATGCACAAGAAGTTGTAAGGAATGTAGATCACAGAATCATAGAACCATTTTCGTTGGAAAATAGCTTTAGGATCATGGAGTCTAACCATTACCCTAACACTGTCAAGCCCACCACCAAATCATATATCCCTAAGAACCTCATCTACACATCTTTCATGTGTTACCTGTGGAGATCTTTTTGAGAAGACCTGCTATGTTCACCGAGCTTACGCCTGATTGTGACCAGGGTCTGCTTGATTGCATGAGCCAGCCCATGGCTTGTATGAAACCCAACCTACCTGAGATTAAAAGTGCTCCCAGATCCTCCACTCTAGGGTTACACATTTGAATGTCTGCATGCCCTTTAGTCTCCCAGTTATCTGTAGGCAAAGGAATTGGAACATAATATGGTATAGAAAAGAACGACAGCTTCAGACATGTGGTCTATATAAGCTTGGAGCTGCAAAAGCAGAATATATTTTTACCTGTGACTGAAACAAGAAACCTCCTCTCCATGAACCGTTAGTCACCATTAGATACACAACAGACAGGGTGGCTGTAAACATGTTTTACAGTCAACACTCACATGTGCAAGCTAGCAAGCAAGCCAAGGAAATGGAGAGAAATAAATGTGATAAATTGTCCTATTTAGTCTGATTTTTAGGAACTTTTGTAAAGGTCTAAACAATTATTTAGTGGCTTAGTTCCAGAAAGGTAGACACCGATATAATGAAAGAAATGATGAGTACTGGTCCAGAAAATCTGGGCTAGGAGATTCAAAGCCTGATTCTATCCAAGGTCTAGGCAAGTGAATTAGATCTGTGTGCACATAGACTAGAGGCCCAATATAGGTATACCTGCATATGTTAGATGATCTGAACACAGTTCTTAAGCATTGATGTAGTGTCAAACTGTAAAAAGCATAGACTCTTTGTGTTTATATGTTTTAATATTTACATCTATGTGCATTTCATGCTGCAGATTGAGGAGTAAGGCATGGATAAACTCCCTCCTGCCAGAAATAAAAGGCAATATACGTGGTATCATAAAAAGAGAACAAGGAAGTATGGTGGTTGGGTGACAGCCTCGGAAATCAGAGTTAGATGAAATGTTCTTTTATTCATTCAGCTTAAATGTTACACTCAGTCCTGTGCAAGGCTGATAAGAAGATATGATCTTTGTCCTAAGGATCTTGCCATGTAACCAAGTGGACCAATCGAAATATAAAGGCAAATCTAAGACAGAAAGGTTAATTCTGAACTCCTTTGAATTCTTTCTTTATTTTCCCAGAACAGGGGTCTAGTGATTTGGGGCTAGAAACAACTTTCTGAAGAGGAGTTTGAAGCAACATAGTTGATAGAGTCCCTTCTTGACTGCTGCTATCATATAAAAAAAAAGGAAAGAAGAAGAGAAAAACTTGTATTATGTTTGGGCAGTAGCCCAGAGATATGTGGAGGAGGACTCTCATCCCGGAATACACTTCAGGCACAACCTCTAAATCTCAGTAAATTGTATCTGGGTTCTTATTTTTCTCAGCTGTAAAATAGGCTTAATTTTAAGGCATGACAAAAGCTCGTTCATCAACTGCCAAGAAGAACTTAGATATTGCATGGCAATAAGAGGGTATCTGCAGAGTTATTAGGATGGTTGATTTTATTAGTGTGCATATTTGGCATTTTGTACAGACATGAAGTTTCAGCAGAAGCTGGAGCAAGCAATTTTTGCCGATCTAATCAAGTGAATGGTTATGGTTCATTTCCAGGGGCCTGAAGACCATACATACTATGGTAAAGAATACTACCATTCTCCAGGCTCTTCTACTCAATTCAGCTACATGGTTCAACTTCTCTTCAACACCTACTATAAGAGTGCTCTTCTTAGAAACTGTCCTGGGTTTAGCTAAAAACCCAGTCCTGTTTAGTGATTTTTACTTTCCAGTTTAGTGTCTTCTAAAAGGCTGCACGTTCTGAAGTCAGCAGCATGTTTTTGCAGACAGTGTGTGCTACTGGCAGTGATAACACCTGATGTTTACAGTTACTGCCTGGGACTGGGATGCAGAAAGGCTCTTGCTTATATTTATTCCTATAGTGACCAAGGCCACTGCTGGCTCTTGTGTGCCACGCTGGGGGTGCCGGGTAGTAAGAGGGGGGTAAAAGGAAGTAAAAGGTTGCACCTCCGGGGGGTAATAGACAGGACAGGTGACCAACGAGAGTATTCCATCCCATATATGTCATATTTAGTATAACTTGAGTGATCACGAGAGTTTCGTCCCTTTTGCCCTTTTGTTCGCCCTTTTTTCTGCAATGGCCGGTGTCCAGAGAGGACTCCATCTGACCTCCTGCCTTTGATCTCAATCCTGAGTTCCCGAATCCATCTCCCTGTATCCAGCTCCCCGCCGCCCCTGAGCCCGGGGCTTCCCCAGTGCCTCCTGCTCTGCAGCACCAGTGGTGATTCCTATCGGGGGAGGGAGTCGGGTTTGATATCAGGCTACTATCTATAGTTGTATATAGTTCTTTACTTTTATCTTTTTACCATTATTTCTATTATTTTCATTAAAGCTGTTCTAGTTTTTCTTCTCTAACCTGGAAGTCTCTCTGCCTCATTCCCTTTTCTCTTCCCGTTCGGGGGGGGGAAGAGGGGGCTAGAGAGCGTCTGTCCGCACTAGTGGCCAGCCCAGCCCTAACCCGCGACAGAAACGAGCCTTAAGGGTGAGATAATATGTATGTAGGAGCATTTCTGATTCGCATATTGCTTTCTGGAAGTGTCAAGGGTTTGGGCTGGGATGGCCACTAAGCAACTGGAAGATGTCCTTTAATAATCTCTCTCCCTCCCCTAAGGGGAAAGGAAAAGGGAATGAGACAGAGAGATTTATGGATTGGAAAAGAAAACTAAAGCAGCTTTAGTAAACCATAATAGTACTAACAAGGAAACGACGCAAATAATTGAATATATACAAATATATACAACCCCAATATTGAACCTAACTCTCCACCCCAATAGCAATCACTACTGATGCTGCAGAGCAGGCAGGCATTGGGGAAGTCTCAGCAGCGATGGAAAAGACATAGTAGCTGGATTCAGGGACCCAGGAACTGAGATTGAGTGCAGAAAAAATGGATGGAGTCCTCCTCCAACACCAGTCATTGAGGAAGCGTACTTAACCCCCACAATCCCCCAGATTTCTACCGAATATGACATATATGGAATGGAACACTTCTGTTGGTCTGTTTTGGGGCTTCCGTCCTGTGTGTTGTTCCTCAAAGTTGCGATCTTTTTGTTTCCTTGTGACCCCTTTTACTTCCTGGCACCCCCACCATGTTACACAAGATCCAGCAATGACCTTGGCCACTATAGGAGCAAGTCTAAGCAAGAATCTTCTGTCCCTGGTAGTAGCTAGAAACATAAGGTGTTATCACTTCTAGTAGCAGACACTGTTTGCAAAAACACGCTGTTAGTTCCAGAAAGTGCAATCTCTTAGGATAGATTGAGCTGAAAAGTAAAATCACTGAGCAGAATTGGTTCTGTTTAGCTCAAACCAGGACAGAAAGTATTTAATGTAATACTTTATTATGGGGGCATCTTTTTTAGAAAACCTCCTTTTGTGGCACATAGGGCCACAAACCTAGATGATCACAACAACCCCTTCCAGCCTCAGGATCTATGAATCTCAGCTACCTCTCCTAAAAAAACATCAGCTGTTTTGAGATTATTTTGTTAGTCTTTTAGTAATTATTTAGCTCTCAGAAATGCACAGGACTTCTTGTTCACTCTTTGAGCAAATCCAGGTATCTTGGTTTGTCAGAAATAAAATCTTACATGACAGCATAAGCCAAACAACTTTACTTTAGGGTGGAATTTTAATTTAATACTCCCTTTCTGTGATAGCTTTATTCAGAGTCTGTGAAAATATATACACAAATGTTTTAAAAAATTATCACCTACTAATATCTCAAATCAAAAATTTTACCATAGTACATTCTGGGACTTAGGCCAGCTAATGAAACCTTTACTTAATACATCATTTTATTACTCTACCACTCTAAAATAGTTGTTGAAAACAATAAGTTTATTGTACATATGCATATCCATTACTTTTAGCTATTACTAGCAGGAGTTTGACTCTGGATGCCACCACCATGTCTAGTCCAAATCTTCATGCTTTATTTGGCTTCCTCTGTGGTCATTAGGTAAAAGAAGGAATTTAAAGCTTTTCCCTAATGATTCAACTACTTCAGGCCTATTTTTTTTGCAACATTGCCCTCAGCAAGCAACCTTTTCTTTACCACCTTGTTGATATACAAGGGACTCCCACATATTTACTTGGATGGATTTTTCAAAGCAGCAGTCAAACAAGAACTATGAGTAGTGACCATTTTCACTTTCAGATGAGAGTGTGGTTTGGGCCAAGGGGTTTCGCTTTGAACGCTGAGCTGTGGATGCCCTCTTTAGGAGTCCAACCTTACTACAGCTGTTTATTGAGATGGGCTGTAAGGGCAGGATTCTTCTTTTCCAATGGAGCTGTCTACAGGGAAGATGCCTTCGTCTCAGCTTTTGCCCTAGGGTCCCATTAAAATCAACATTAAAACACCAGTTGAAAAAAGTGATTGCTACACTATAGTCAGCATTGGTGTGGCTACATCTCAAGCACCTTCTCAGTTTTAGGCTTTCCAATATAAGAAGGATATAAAAATTTTATAATGTGTCCAAAGGAAGGCAACAGAGATGAAAGAATAAGAGGATGTGACTCATGAGGTGCAGCTGAGGACATTGGATTTGTACAGCTTAAAGGAGACTAAGTGGTGACCTCACTGATGTCTACAGCTGCCTCATGAGAGGGAGGTGCTAATCTCTACTCTCTGACGTCTGGTAATGGAATACAAGGGAATAGCTAAAACTGCTCCTGGGGGAGTTTGAATTAGACATTAGGAAAAAGTTCTTCACTGAGAGGGTGGTCAAGCACTGCAACAGGCTCCCCTGGCAAGCGGTCATGGCCCTAAGCTTGTCAGTGTTTAGAAAACACTCTCAGATACATACTTTAACTTTCAGGTTGCCCTGCATGGAACCAAGAGTTGAGCTGGATGGTCTTCATGAGTCCTTTCCAACTCAGGATGTTCCATGATTCTCTCATTCTGTGGCCAGCACTTGCAAGGAGTGGTTATCTTCAGCCTAAAGTAGATGGTTAAATCAGGTCAGGTGCCAGTGCTTTCTGTGCCCAAGAAGTGCCTGTTTCTCTGCATTGTATACCAAAAGGTAGGTGCGGTGTATGTCTGCATTACAGTCTGAAGTTATGATTAGAGAGATCTTCACGGAGTTGCAGCTAGTGCAAGACATTTGACTTCTTCCTTTGGCTCTCAGACTTTTTTTATCCAATTTTTTTTTCTGGAAGTCCTCTTTTACCTACTCCTCGTCTTGAAATCAGTTAGACAATATATCCTGTATGTGCACTGCTATTTGGTGGGATTTTCCATTTTTATAAAAAAATACTTCAGCGGAATTCTTCAGTAGAATGCTTCAGCGTATACCGATGCTTGGGATTGCCCTGACCCAGCTGGAGGACCTTGCACTTGGTCTTGTTGAACTTCATGTGGTTGGCATTGGCCCACTTCTTCAGCCTGTTGAGGTCCCTCTGGATGGCATCCCTACCCTCCAGTGTATCGGCCACCCCACATGGCTTGATCTCATTCAGGGTGCACTCAATGCTACTGCCCATGTCGCTGATGAAGATGTTAAACAAGACTGATCCCAGTACTGATCCTTGAGGAACTCCACTTGTCACTGGCCTCCACTTAGACATGGACCCATCGACAGCCACTCTTTGGGTGTGGTCATTAAGCCAGTTCTTTATCCACCGAATTGTCCATCTGTCAATCCCATATTTTATTGGCTTGGAGACCAGGATATCATGCAGGACAGTGTCAAAGACTTTGCTCAGGACCAAATATATGACATCAGCTCCTCTTCCCTTGTCTATTGATGTTGTTACCTTCTCATAGAAGGCCACCAGGTTTGTCAGGCACGATTTCCCCTTGGTGAAGCCATGTTGATTGTACTCAATCACCTCTTCGCTATTCTTCTGCCTCAGCAGTGCCTCCAGGAGGATCTGCTCCATGATCTTACCAGGCACAAAGGTGAGACTGATTGGCCTATAGTTCCCTGGTTCATTCTTCTTTACCTTTTTGAAAATGAGGATTATATTTCCCCTTTTCCAGTCAGAGGAGACTTCACCAGAGTACCATGACTTTTGGAATACCATAGAGAGTGGTTTAGCGACTCCATCCACCAGTTCCCTCATCACCCGTGGGTGTATCCCATTGGGTCCCATGGGCTTGTACACTTTCAAGTTTATCAGATGGTCACAAACCTGATCTTCACTAATAATGGGAAGTTCTTTCATCCAACGCCTCCCATTATCCTCAGTGACTCCAGGAGTGTGGCTGGAGCCCTTGCCAGGGATAACAGAGGAAAAGAAGTCATTGAGAACCTTGGGTTTTGTATTATTATTTTAACCACATTATATTTGTCAATACTCTTGACTTAGATGATGGTTGGGTCGCATTTTATGACAAATTAATGCAGAACGCCATGAAATTCCAGAAGGTTCACATACTTATTCTTGCAACTGTAGCTAGTGGCCTGAAGAATATGTAAGTCAGCAACATCATCCATCCTGTTCCCCTACAATTTCTTTCTGTTATCTGATACTTCTATCTCTCACTGACTCTTCCCCTCTTTGTCTGTCATTCCCTGCTCCATAACTTCTTTTTACTTGGGTCTTAGCCAGCTTGCTCCCCTATGATCTTTTACTTTCTCTTTCATCCTCATCCCAGTACTCTGACTCTGTGACTGCAAATCCACTGACAGCTATTAAATATACAGCAATGCAAATCAAATCTCATGAGGAAAACCCAGCTAATTGCATGCTGACTCCCTTGCTGGTACCAAGACTTGGTTTCTCCCATCAATCATGCCCAGGACTCTGCTGACTATCAGAGCCTGTTGCCTGTTAGTGACTCTCCTCCGTGCCTTCTTTGCACACTATTCTGTCTCTTTCTTTAACCTCTTAGTAATTTTGCTGAAATTCTTTTGAACAGTGGAAGATTCGTGGCTACACTGTTATCTTGAGCAGAGGTTCAGGTTGATTTACCTTCAATCTTCCTTGGTCTGTTTTAAATCTACTGATGCACTCTCTCTGTAGTTTCTCAATTTGCTGTTAAACCCTCCAATCATTTGGAGGCTTTCCCTCGTCTTCAAATGCTGCGAGCTTTCTTGAGCACTTCAGGGCATTTGGTTAGCTTGTTGTTTGGCCTCATTTCTGCTGGTTTTGGCCGAAACACTTTTTCAGTCTGATTCTTTTTCTGTTCCTTGCCATCATTCCAGGCTTCACAGGACAGAAGAAGATTAATTGTTTCTCCTGTGCAACAACTGGTCAGACTCACCTAGAGCTACAGATATAAACCATGAGGGTTCAGTTTGTATTAGGGCAAGTCACAGGCAGCTGCTAGTGGGATGTCTTGGCAAAGTTCCCCAAAGACTGCATCCTAAAGCCAGGATCTGCATCTCTGGGGCAGGCTTCAAGGAGCCTGCCAGTCATCACTCAGGAAGACACTATATGTCCAGGCAGACACAAAGCCCTGGGTGATCCACGAAGGCTGTCCCAGGGCTGGTGACACCACTATTTCCGTGCCTGTAGGTCTGAGGTGGGCACACCATGCTCAGCACCAGAGATGCTGCAGCAGTGCTGGAGACTCCCACTGTCTGACCTGGGGCTGGGGCTTTCTGAGCTGCCCACTGAGGTGTAACACACGGGTCCAGCCCCAAGATTTGCTCATTCTCCTGGCAGTAGTAGAAATTAAATGAACAGTTTCAGTAATGGCATTGCCCAGAGTGAATTACTGGGAATTGAAATACCATTTCCACTGATTTAAGAACAACATAGTCTCAGAAATTCTAGTTGGATACGAGGTTTTATTGTTTTCAACATAAGCAAAATATTATTATTCAAATTCTGCATGCAGTAGTAAACTCCTTTTCTTAGTGACATTTAATTGTGAATCCAGGTGTCAGCTGCTACATTTCTACTGTATGTATTAGTGTAGAGTTATTACATCTTAATTCCAACATACTGAAGAACCGTTTTTTTTCTTAATCTTTTCCACAAAATTTTATTATCTTCATGAAATGGAACAGGTGGATACTGTGACATTGATGGGCATTTATGGATGACTGATGAATTTTGCTTGATATTATTATAGAGTTGCTAATAGATAAATTGTGTTAATGCTAACAACAGTGTACAATTCCTGGCAAATCCTTTGTAAGGCTATGAGATAAGAACTAGATCACAAAATCTTGAAAGATGGCAATCAAAGCAAACAAAAATATTGAAGAAAACATTCACCCTGCTGAATTTTCTCTCATTAGTCTAGACATGGCAGCAGTTTGTTGCACCAAAGTTTCTCAGATTGACAAGAAAACAAACCGTAAGCTGTCCTATTTATCCACGTGTACTCTGTTCCTAGACTGTCCTAGAAGACTTCACTTCTTTAATATTATGGAAAAACGAGGGAATTGACACAGGAAAATTATGTTCAGAATCTATTATTTTTCCTTAAATCTGTATAAATTGAATGTCTCTGCAGCTGGCAAGTTTGGATTGCAGTGTAATAACAGGACATATTCAAACAGTAGAATAAGTATATTAAAGTCCTGCACAGAACAAGATACAAGAACCACCGAAACTGTATCTGATAAAAAGGCTCACCTTTCTTTTAACATCACTTCTTCTTACTTTCTCCTTTAGGACGAAAATAAGAACCATTCATTGCTGGAAAAAGAATCTTGACAATTTTAATACAAATGTGTATTTTCTTGATACATATGTGCATTTTATGGGATTGAAACTTCTTATTTTCCAGTCACTGAATTCTACCTCTGTATTGTATGAGGCCAAGATACACAATGAGCTGAGTTACGCTAACCTTAAACAATAAAGTACAAATAAAACTATTCTTAGAGTTTGATGCCTACATCACTAAAGTAAACAAAATGTACAGAGAAAAAGAAAATGTTGGTACAATAAGCCAAAGGAAAAAGAAGAACGCAGCACACAAGGATTACTCAAAAGCAGAACTAACTGGAAAAGGAAATAGCCCATGATTTCTTATTCTCTCTTGCCATCCCCTGATCTCATTTTAAAATCTAGGAGCACAATCATATGTCTCTTTTCCCTGTGCCTAGTAGAAAATCAAGCCTCCTTTTTCTTTTTCCTTGTGAAAATGTTGAAGAGCTGAAGAAACAGAAAAAGAAGGAAAACAGCATGATCCAAAACACTTGCATCTTTTCTCATAAGAACAGAAGAAAGTAAAGACATAATTGTGCATATCCAAAATATGCATTAAACTTTTTTTGTTTTACCACACCGCTAGAGCCCTGCAGAAAAATTATTGGGGGACTGAAAACCCAGAGCCATTTTGGTTGATAAAATCCTGCAAACTCCAGCCTTATATGGCTTTGTGTGCTGTTTGAAAATTCCCTGCTGGGATTTCTTCTTCATTCCCATTGCACATGTATACATTACAAAAAAATAGAAAAAAAAAAGAGAATATCGTTAGTTTTGGCATCACTGGAAAGAGTTTTATTATGGCTGCATGGCTTGCAAAAACCTGCCAAAAGCCACAGGGAAGCTTACTAAAGAAAATAACTCATTTTAGATAATTAGCATGGGCCCATGGAAGCCTATGGGGAGTCTGCTACTGACTGCAGTTACAAAAACCTTTGGATCAGAGTGGAAATGAAGTAACCTGTGTTTTTCCTGGTCCATTTCTCACGCCCAGGCATAGCTTTCCCTTGGTTTATAAGTCAGCTCTGGAAACATCACATCCCACCGTTGTTTTGGAAAGGTTTTGATTTATTATGGGATATTTAACAACTTTGTGTCCTTGGCAAAGTGTCCTTGACAAAGTCCTTGACAAATGACCGAGGCATGTTGCAGATTTGTGCCTCTTCAAAAGTCATTTGTACACAAAGTGAATCAGGATCATATAAATAATCACACATCTGATCTCCATGGACACGTCTCCTAGCAATGTACTAAATGACTACTGTCAATGTGACCTAGGCTTTTTTTAACTAAGGCTTAAAAAGCTTAAAAAGCTTAAATATCCACCAAATAGTTTCTACAATCCCTATATTTATCAGTTGTGATGTGGAATTAGTTTTTGTTAAAAGTGGAGCATGTGAGCTTGCTCTTTAAATAGAAAAAAATCAAAAAGCCCTACATCAAGTTTCTTAAAACTTTCTTATTCAAGCTGTTTATCCACTTTCATCTAGAAAATCAGTGGTCTTTTTGGTTTGAAACCATGATCATCTTAATACCTTACAATCAATCAGCCTAGGAGGAAAACTATACCTATGGAAATTGTTGTTGAATTTGGAGAAATATTAATAAAATAAAACCTTCATATGAAGGAAAGCATTAAACTTATATGTCATAGTAAAGACAAACTGGGAATATACATTTCTGTCAGTCATTATTGAAGCATCCAGTATTCCCATAAAGAAAGCCAATATGCTGTTACAGAGCCTAAATAACATTTCAAAGTATTTAGATTTTGTACTTAACCTCTTCTGTGACCAGTTCTTTGTAAATCCCTTTTATTTCCTGCTATCACGCTGTGATACTGCTTTCTTATGAATGAGAGGCTAAGTAAACCAGCTGCACTGAACATGTGAGTGATTAGGGAATAGTTTACTATAAATTACAGATATGTTAAAGGAAAATGGTCTATGCATGTTCCAGTGTTTGAGGCAAGTATTTAAAACCTCCCCTTTTACCAGGCTCTACGACTTCACCAACTTTCAGCCTATAAAAATACATGGCTGACACTCGGGTGGAGTATTTTCAAAAATATCCACTTACATAATTTTTGTTCCTGGACTAGTGTTTTATTTTAAAAGGCTTCTCTGGCAAAGTTTTCAAGCTTATGTCTGAATTTTGCTCTGTATCTGTTTAGTTAAGAAATTCCTAAATATTTCTGCAGAAAACAAGACACTAATACAGATACAAAACACTGTATTAGAGAGTGCTGCTTAGCTTTTCTCTCAGTGTCCTGGTGCCATTTTCATGTGAAATCTAGATGCACAAAATTTCCTATTTTCTTTGCTACTCACATTTCTATTCAGAGCAAGCCCAGCACTCATATTCCACAACCCACAGCTTTCCCTGCACTGTGCCAGTTTAGGCAATCAGGGAAGCAAAATTCTCTACACGGGCAGATGCAGTTGACAAAATATGCATGTGCTATTTACTGTAACATTTCAGCCATGATAATTACTCATAAACTACTCTAAATTTTTCTTCTTCTAGACAAACCTCTTGATTCAGAAAGCCAATTACATCAGCTGGTCAAGGGGCGTGATTCTCCCACTCTGCTCTGCTCTTCTGAGACCCCACTTGCAGTGCTGTGTTCAGCTCTGGGGCCCCCAACATAGGAAGGACATCCACCTGCTGGAGTGAGTCCAGAGGAAGGCCATGGAGATGATCAGAGGGCTGGAACACCTCCCTTATGAGGACAGGCTGAGAGAGCTGAGGCTGTTCAGCCTGGAGAAGACAAGGCTCTGGTGAGAGCTTATAGTGGCCTTCCAGTATTAAAGTGGGCCTAGAGGAAAGATTGGAAGGGACTCTTTACCAGGGAGTGTAGTGATAGAACAAGGAGTGATGGTTTCACACCGAAAGAGGGTAGGTTTAGATTAGATATTACAAAGAAATTTTTTTCCTTGAGGGTGGTGAAGCACTGGAACAGGTTGCCCAGAGAAGTTGTGTATGCTCCCTCCGTAGAAATGTTCAAAGCCAGGTTGGATGGGGCTTTGAGCAACCAGGTCTAGTGGAAGGTGCCTCTGCCCATGGAAAGGGAGTTGGAACCAGATGATCTTTAAGGTCCTTTCAACCCAAATCATTCTATGACCCTATGATTCCTTGAAGCATGAGAGCTTTTATTTCTTATTTTTTATTTATTAAAACCACTTGAATTTAGTATTTCACATTGTGTGCCAGCTCAAAACTCTAACTTAGAAATTGGATGTCAGCTCAGCATTAAGTTTTAAACCAAATTGCCTTAGTCCACATTTTCCTCATGAGCTTTTGTAAGTGATGGGAATAATGAGATACACAATGCACCAAAAGGATAGCAGAGAATTACAAAAATGGAAGATGCCTCGCAGAAAACATTCCACCAGCAGATCCCTGAGTTTCATGAGCCTGGATCATCAGGAGACAATTCGCTTTCAAATTAAGTGATTTGGGAATTTCTGAATTAAAATCTGAGTTCCACCTAAATGCTTTAGAGAAGCCAAAGTTATCAATAACAGCCAGCATCTAATACAGTCACAACACCACCATTTATCAAACAGGCTACAATATTCCAAGCTATTCTGAGTAAAATGCTGTATTTAGAGTGCCCGACAGTAACCTAAACCTGTAGACAAAGCTGTGTCAGGAACTGTGACAGGGGGAACTGCAGTCACTAAGGAGAAGAAGCCTGCCAATTTTGGACAGAGGTGTGTCTTGGTTGCAGTTCTACCTGGGCTTTGTGCAGTACCCTTGCAACCCCAGACTGTACCAGTGGTGACTGCAGCCATTCTGGAGCAGTGCTGACCTATGCTCTTCTCCCACTAGCATTATCTCTGCATTTTTTAGATTTTAGTTCTCATTCACTTTAGCGGACTCTTGCCTAAATTGACCCGGGATGGGGCAGTTTGTTCTATTACTGTAGCCTCAGTTACTCAAACATAGTGAAGATAGAGAGACAGATGATACCAGCAAAATAAATCCACTGCAAACCAAACCTAACTCTCTGGTAGGTTCATAACAAAACCAGTCAAGGTTTGGGACAAACAGGTATGGGACAAACAAGGTATGGGACAAAACAGGCCATTACAGAAAAAAAAGAGCCGTGGATCTACATAGCTTGAAATAGCTGGAATTATTTTATTCTCTTCAATATACCAAATCAAAACCCCAACATTTTTTTTGTCCTTACCAACATTGAAAAAAAGAAGAAAATAACCTACGCATGTTTTGAAAATATGTTGACAGATACAGATCTATTATGACTAAAATGAGTATAAAGCCACAATTATTGAACAAGTAGCCTCAAACAATCCAAAGCTCTTTCTTAGGACACAATGTGGCTGAACTGTCCATTTCCATCCATCCTGGTTGCAAAGAGCCCTTAGGCCATGGTTATTTTACTAAATCAAACATTCTAATAAAATTAATATCTTCAGAAAATCTTTCTAAGGACTTGAACTTCACAGATGATATGATTAAAACCTTAGAAGGATTTTAGAAATAGCCCTGGTCTGGACAATTACCAGACAACTCCCTACCTCAGACAACTCCCTGGCATCACTTGGGGATATGCACAGGTCACGAACACTTCCAGGTAGGCACCTGCTTAAGACTGGCCTTTTTTGGATGACGAGAGTATTTAATAACATGGACACAGGCTACTCTATGCTACTCGGCCTTGCAGCTAGAGTGTTTCCCTGGGCAAAGTCTTAGAATTTGTTGGTCTTGCAAATGCATGAGTTACTCATATAGTGATTGTCTGACACAGGTCTGGTGTCTTCAGCAGGTCCATGCCAAGTGGCAGCCTAGATCCCTCCTCTCATATCCTCTCCACCTGCGGTAGCCAGAGTGCAAAGCGCAGATGTGTGCATTTCCCCACACAAAGTTCAAGCCATCCTCATTTTATATCCAGAGTATATTCCAACTTCTGACTGTCCGTGAGCCTGTTTTCCCCTTCACAAGCCCATGACTGAAAAGCCTGATGAGTTTTTTTCCAATGTCTTGCTTACTCTAAAGAAGTTTTCCACTACTGCTTGGCAACGGTTTCAAGGTGGCTGGCTGCCCCAGCTGCCCTCTACCTGCAGCAGCAAGATCCCCAGAACTCCTTCCTTCCCGCAGCCTCTCAGCTGTCCCTGGCTTAGCTCCTGTAGGTCCCGTTTCAAGTCAGCCTTTTCCCAGCTACTGTTTCCCGGGCTCCCTGCGGCTGCAGCAGCTGTTCACTTCTCTTGGTCTCCCTTTTTTGAGAGAGTTTGTCCTTCTCACCAGCTGCCCTCTCCCACCCCCATCTCAGCCCTGCTCGCTTATCTCTTCCCGATTCCTCCTGCAGCCATTTATCAAGCCCTGCTGCCTTCCTTCCACACTCAGGGAGGAGGGTGCTGACTCTGTGGCTCATTCACCACCCGTTGAACACCATTGTGTCCTTCACTGTGCTGGAAAGGAATCATAGAATCATAAAGGTTGGAAAGGACCTTTAAGATCATCAAGTCCAACCTACAGTCCTACACCACCCTAACACTAAACCATCTCCTGAAGTGCCACATCCAGCTGTTTTTTAAACACAACCAGGGATGGTGACTCCACCATCTCCCTCAGTAACCCATTTCAATGCTTCACCACCCTTTTGGTGAAGAATTTTTTCCCAATATCCAATCTAAACTCCCCCTAACACAACTTGAACGAGTTCCTTCTTGTCCTATTGCTACTCACTAGGGAGAAGAGGCCACCCGTCTCACTACAGCTGCCTTTCAGGTAGTTGTAGAGAGCAATAAGGTCTCCCCTCAGCCTCCTCTTCTCCAGGCTGAACAGCCCCAGCTCCCTAAGCTTCTCTCCATAAGACTGAGGAGCCCAGTCATAGTCCTATGTGGTCTTGTCCAACATGTCCAGAGCATTTTGTTTCGTCCAACATGTCCAGAGCATTTTGTTTCAACAGAAAATCCAGCCAAGGGAAACGGCAGCTACGTAACTGCTCTACACTGAAAAGCAGAGACTCTGTGAAACTGTTACATTGCAACTAGATATATGAATTTAGTCAAAAAATCCAATGAACTTAATATTTGAGTGCTGCTGCAAAAGCAAAGACATGGTGAATGTCTTGGAAGGTTGGTTGAAAAAAACAAAAATTTGCTATTTAAGAAGGAATTTATTGTTTGCAATTATTTTAGGGAACAGTTAAAGTTTTATCTGAAACAACAGTTTTTAAAATGGCATGCTTAATGTTATTTTACTTTCATTGATTCCTTTGATTTGAAATGTTTTATTTCTTCAAACCTCGCCCTGTTTCAGATGATTTTTTTCTGTAATTAAATGTAACTTTAATAAATGCATCATCTTAATGATCAATGACTATTTCTGCAAAGGCGGTGTATCAGATTTCTTAATACTGTCTTCCAATGTGAGAAAAAACAAACTCTGAATGCAGCTCTGAAGTATTAACATGTTAAATTATGCTTGCTAAAAACTGGATGAAAAAATATGTTTTTTAGTCTTAACAGAAAGTAGGTGATAAGTAACACTTATATTCCTTTCATAGGTAAATTTTTAAAAGACATACAACTTCCTGTTAAGGGTCACTTAAAATTGAGGGATTCCTGAAATTAAACAGTTAGATGCAATAACATTTGTTCAAAGTTGGGAAAGAAATGGCAACTTGCCACATTCTTAAGATCATGTAATTGAGTGAAATCTGGAATTTAATACCTCAGCAGATGACAAGTTCAAGGATGACCCTGTTTTACAAAAGCCCAGTTGGAACGCATAAAGCCATCTGATTTTGAGTTTTCATGTGAAACATTTTAGGGCAGCAGGATTAATGAATGTATGAGAATGTGTCCTTGGATTAGAATGCATTCCTTTAGAATGAGAATAAGAAATATGAGAAATATTAAAAAGAAAACAAATGCAGCATTGTTAATTTCTTGCTATGTGACTGAAACACTTGTAACTAAGTGTCTATAATATGACTTCAGTAGTGGCTCATTTTCTCACAATGCACCTGCATGTCTTGGAAACAGTTGTAAACAGTACATGATTCTGCTAAGAGACAGAGCCCATAAACTACCATTAAACTCTGCTTAGTCTTCTCTAAGTGCTGGTAGATTCCTCTTCTGGAACTAACAAGATAATAAATATAAGTCTTCTCACATTTCTAGTTTAGACCACAGCGTTTTCTATCTAAGAACAGACCTTTGTAAGGAGATGAAAAATATCATTTAAAGGCATGTGGAATATTCATGAAAACCCATATTTGGTGAACTTAATGAACTGGAACTCCAGTTTAAATGAACACTAGCATCACAGCTGCTACACAGATCTTTATCTCCACCTTATGTTCCTTAGTTTAGCTAATATAAGAATACCTGATGAGCATAGGGATTGGCAAAAAAAATAGTTTAGATCTCTATTTATTAAAGAAGAAAAAGAAAAAAGAAAAATGAAAAAAAGAAGAAAAAAGAAAAAAGGAAAAGGAAAAGAAAAAGAAAAAGAAAAAGAAAAAGAAAAAGAAAAAGAAAAAGAAAAAGAAAAAGAAAAAGAAAAAGAAAAAGAAAAAGAAAAAGAAAAAGAAAAAGAAAAAGAAAAAGAAAAAGAAAGAAAAAGAAAAAGAAAAAGAAAAAGAAAAAGAAAAAGAAAAAGAAAAAGAAAAAGAAAAAAGAAAAAGAAAAAGAAAAAAGTTGTGAACTTAAGTTCACAGTTCAGTTCAAAGTGTCCCAGCTGTTCTATTAGATAATTCCTTGGCTAAAGATCACTCTGTTAATAAGAATGAAAATGTTCACACTATTTAATGACAAAGCATAACTACTGAAGAAAGAGAATTATTGCAAACATTCAAGATGCCCACAAAGCTAACTTTTTCCCATTACTCTATCTGCATCCTGAGCCAGAAAATAAACTACAACATGCAGTTGGGTTCAGTATTTTTAGTAATATAAGGAAAAAAAGACGGCAGGGTCCACAGGAGCAGCAAAAAACTTCTGCTGATTCTAGCAAACAGTTGCTTTTTAAACAGTTGAGGACTGGACACCACGTTTATTTAAAAGCAGAAGGATGTATTTACTACCTCTTGTAACTGACATAGGTCTGACTATTCTGGAGATTTTCCATTAAAGCAAGTTTGATTTAGTAAAATACTATATCAAATGGGAAATATCTCAGCTCTTAAAATCCATTTCTTCAGAAGGACAATAAAGACACCTACATAGTGGAAAGAACAGGAGTTATGGCATCATTGGCAGTCCATGACAAAAACACAGGTGGATGTGTTGATAAACATGTTCAAGCTGCAGCTGCTGCTAGTTCTGATGGGAAAAATGCTGTTCTAGGGATTAGGAATATACTGTAATCATGCCAGCCAAAACATGCATGACAGTTGAAAAGGAAAAGAAAGCAGCTATATAACCTAAGTGATTTCTTTTAAATTTGCAAAAGAAATCACTTCTTTAAGGTTTTGTCTCTTTTTCCTAATACCAGCCTCTTCATAAGAACACGAACAATTATATTTCAACACAAAAGGCTTTCTTATTAACTCACTGGGAGATTATTTTAACCCTGCTGGGATCTAATTCATAGAGTAACCAGAACTCCTGCAAAGTAGAAAACGTGTACCGCTTTTTCCACTAGACTACTCAGGAAGTAAGGTGTACTCATCCTGAGAAGGGACATCAGAGTCTAGTCTGGGGCATGTAGAAATTAAACATGTACTCCTTACTCTATTACCACTGAAGACATTTCATACCACATATAATATGCATGGCTGACATAGAGTAATACTATATCTACATTTTTCAAGCAGACAGAGTAGTTGATGTGTCTTTTTCCAGGGCAGATGTTTTCCAGATATGCTATTGTCACTCCGTAAGATAGTAAGTAAGACTTTGTATGAGTTATGATATGGTAAATACTATGTACCAGCTCATCCATAAAATACTACAGATTTCTCAGATAATTCTTCTTCTGGCTTGCTCTAATGATTTCAATATGACTAGCTTCCCCACACTCAGGACAATTTTTATATATATCAGTGACATTATAAGTACTATAAGAGAAACAAACTGACAGTAAATTTTATTGATTTTTTCATAAAATGTATTTATTCTATCCTGTAACTGATAGTATGTCAAAGGAAATGGAAAAAATTGTCATACTTTCAGAACCTTAACTGCATTAGCAGCAGGGCAGGAATTGTATAATTACATAAAATTGCCTTGTAAAAACATAGAGTACTTTCCTACTTGTTGTCTTTGCCACAACAATGACTGCAGAACCATCTTACTACCCTCTTTTGTTACTATTTTTTTGGGGGAGTGTTAATTTTGCTTCCGGCTAGATTCTTCCATCTGCTAGGCTGGTGCAAATATGTCCCTACTCACAGAAAAGTGAAATTGCTCTTTATTATGTTGACTCTGTTATTCTCAAATTTCCAGCCCAAACTGCTGCATTTACAACCTCTGTGCTGCATCTAGGGTGCAAAGAGGGGAAAGTACCTAGCATTCCTGGGTCTAAGGGAGTCTTGGGGAGCTGGAACACACACTGTCTTTGACATACATTTGTAGCCTAAACTCTGAGGCTACACAGCAGGAGGACGTGTAGATGTGGTTGGAATAAATTTGAACCCTTTTTATTTTTTTTTTTCCCCCACCAGATAGTGGCTAAAGGACTCAACTGTACCAGGACTGGAGCTAGGACAGAATATTAAAGCCACAAGTGCATGACAACCTCTCTCGGATAAAGAAATATACATTTATCAGGTTGAACGTATCTGCTTTTATCAGACCTGGGGAGTTGGCATTTGGGCCAATTTCAAGGAGTGACTCATCATTTTGCTCCAAATCCCACCCCTTCTGCAGAAGAGCAGCCCGGGGCCATGACTCAGAAGCTCAATTGCTGGCACTGCCCTAGAAAGCTGTGAGGGGAGGCTACAGAATATCTTCTTCCCTCCTTCCTCCCTTTCTTCCTGTAAGAGATAACCAGTGGCTCAGTGCACTGCCTGACTTGGCTCCCATGGCTTGAAGGTTTTCCTCTTGCCAGAACTAGTGAGTCCTTTTTCTGAAATGGCTGTTGTCCTGTTGAAGGGAAGGCTGATCCTCCGGCAGGTTTTGCAGTTTTCTCTAGGTTAGATGGCATGAGACTGACCTTCATGCACAAATCATGGGGTGCTATTCATCCCTCCTGAAAGTTAAGTGTCTTTAGCGTAGGCACCTCTAGAGTCACCCACTATACCAATGTAGTCACCAGCACCTCTTTGTGGGGCCAATGAAGAGAAGACCTTTTAAGGTGTCAGGAAGGTTGACTATTTCAGTCATCTCGTTTAGGATGAAATCAATAATCTAAATGCAAGTTGAGGTTTACTATGCTACCTATCTTCTTTCTAATTTGCCGTGCTTTCCTTAAATAAATTCTGTTCCTCTGAGGTCTTCAAATTGTTCTTTATTCCAATGTTTTTTCCTCTTCCTTTTCTACTTCCTGAGCTTCTGCCTGCACTTAGTACCACCAGTCCTCCTCAAAAATTTCCCTGAGCCCCACTACTTTACAGCAATCACTCCCAGGCTTCACCTTTTCTTTACTTCTCTCTCCTTTTGAATTTTTCAGGAAGATGACTAGATCTACTTGTGAGTAGAAGCTTAGCTGGTTTGGCAAACCACACAATATCTTTGTAAGAAAACACATTTATGATTCACAGGCACTCACATACTGCCTTTCAGTCATGGACAGATGAATTCTCACAAAAAAATGTGATACAGGTAAGGATTCAAAATCTGCAGTGCAAATTTTCCTGAAGTTTCTATTTAGAAAATTACTTTCAAATGCACCTCGGAGTAAGATGCCCAGGCCAGCTGGACTCCATGGAGTCTTCATAGGACATTTTTCAATGTGATCATCTTGTACTGTACTGTGGGTGAATTTTGTTTTTTCACTCATGAGATCTCACTCCGTGAATAAAATCATGGAATTTCTGCTCTAATCTTTAGTGCACAGGAGGTATGATAATAAAGTTTCATTACACCACCATTCTTCTAACGTGTCTCATTTGTTAGGGATGTATTTAGAATGATCTCTAAGGTGCCTTCCAGCCTAGGCCATTCTATGATTCTATGATTCTACATAACAGACTGTATTAAGTTTGTTTGCATGTTTATGTATTTGCATGTTTATTAATCAAGGAGCAAAATTAAAAGAAACTTGATGAAGAGAATTTGGTTTCATGAAGAATCAAACCCATGCTCTCACTGTTATTCACATTTTCAAGTCTGAAAATAAAACCTGAAACTTAATTGTCATGGTAGTCTTCCTCACCCTTATTGCCATAACACACATCTGGTAGACAGGTGTATGTTCTCAATATCTGCGTTTTCCCAACATGTCTCAGATCAATCTCACAGGATGTTTAATCACAGTCAGTATAGTCAGGCTCCATATCATCCTCGAAGAAAAATGTTAAGGTTATTGACTGGTATTTTTCGCATCAGCTTGGAACAATGTTCACTATATCAAACTTAGGTAATGCCTTTGCTTCCCACCATATCACTAATGTATCCTCAGAGTAAACACTAGATGGTGGAAAAGTCAAGTGCAGAATAGGAAGTGTTATAGACGTCCAAGCACATTAGTATTTTCTCTCTACATTGTTTAATGTTTATTTATTTATCTATTGGTAAATTATGTTATGATGACAATAGATTTTAACTGCAAAATGACTTCAAGTTTGTCCCATGAACTCTGCTACTTTCATGCACTCAACATTGTTAGATATGTTACACAGTGAAGTTTTATTGCTGTTTTTCATAACCTGGGCATAACTTCTAGGCTGTATGCAAGTAATTTAGCTTCTCGCACACAAAACTGCGTTCTGCCAGATTTTCTTCTGGCATCATTTAAATTACTGGAGTTTCCATAGGATAACCTCAAATAGGGTGACAAATCAGGTCCATCATAATAAATGTAGAAAACAGCTGCATTGCAGAATAAAATTAGATGCAGGGTTTACTGTTCACTTTGTTACATCTTTCTAGCTATTTCTATAAGAGGCTGCTCAAAATATATTACTATGGCTATCCACACAAACATTAGATTTCCTCTTCGCATGTGACTTCTGTAACAAGATATCAGAAAATGTATGTGTATTAATTTGCCTGCATAAGGAGATATCAACACACAAAACATTTTAGTTAAGTAGGTTTGTGTGGAAATCCAGCACATACAGACACTCAGTGAAAATCACGCATGGTTTGAAGTGGGCTTATTAATAATGTTCAGTGCTTCCAGCTGTTTACGGTACAAGAGCTCAGATGTATCGAAGAGCTAAATATCAACTAAACAATTCATGTTTTACCAGAGAATGAAGTGTTATTGGAGTGAAAACATCTTTTACTAGTGAATCTGGAAACTAATGGTACTAAAGTGACAGGTCACATATAGTTAGCATTTGTACCACATTGCACAATTGATAAAACTTCCATTGTACAAATTTGCATTATGCCTATAGTAATTTTTTTATTAATATACAAGAATTTCCCATACAACGTGTTAACAAAGAGTTAACAAATGTATTAACCCTAAAAGACCTGTTTATTCTAATCTTTTAACATTATCTTGTTCAAGTTTCATAAGTGGGAGCTACATTAGGAACAGATAAAGTTGCCTAAAAATTTCTCCATCAAAAACATATATTTTATTCAACTAGGGTAGAAAAGCCTGCCATTTTCTTTTGCCGAGTTATCATTCCCTGAGCTGCTAGTAGTAGGTTTTTATCAGTAGGTCCAGACTGTAACTCGACAGATTCCAATGACTAACAAATCCTTGATATAGCCATCTTAAAACTTCTGCTTTTCATTGTCCCATAAATTGTTGGTATTCCAAGCCATTCCTACTGTATGTACACCTACTATGCCACATGCTTTCCAGTATTTGCAGATTATTTTTTTTTAATGTTTTCCTTAATTTAAGTCTCATGAGATACAATCAATAAATTTTCTTTAATGGTTACACGAACAGAAAAGGTCTTGGCCATCTTCCAAGCTTTTCCCTGTTGTGCTAAGGCAATATCTACTTTCATGTCCTTTCCCATTTCTCCATAAAGGCAGCCTTGTTTTCTAGGTTCATTAGAATTCATTTCACAGAGAAGAGATCAGGCCCTTGGAGATGACCTTTTCTGCCATTTGAGTTTCAAATATATTAGAAATATAGTCCAAATTGCTGTATTAGTAAGTCCGATGAGTGCTCTGATACACCCCTTTCCAAGATGTTACCATTGCAGAGTAATTGGCCAGCAACTGAATGTTTCTTTTTCCCCTAGTGTTGAATTTGATAAATTCAGCTACATTGTGAATTTGATAAACTTACAGGGAAAAAAAAGGAGACAAACGACCTGACAGCTCTCTGCAAGAAATTTCACTACAGAAGCTAAAATGCAGTCTTTCCCCAAACACATACATTTTAATGGATTACAGAAAATCAGGAGTGAAGGAAACATATTTAAAATCCATTGTGTTTCAGTGTTCATCTAAATTTAGCCAAGGTCACCATGTTAGTATAGCAGGGACTCAAACATAAAAAAGAAAGCATGTAAGAAGATAGGACAGAAGGCCCAGAAGGAATGTAGAGACACTGAGCAGGCAGGGATGGGGCTAAGAAAGCTCATCTGGAGTTGAATCTGGCAAGGGCTTCTGAGGGTACATCAGAAGCCAAAGGAAGAAATGTGGACCCACTCTTGAATGAGACAGAAGACCTGGTTAAAAAGATACGGAAAATGTCAACATACTCGATGCCTTCTTCACCTTGGGCGTTACTGATAAGACTGGCTTTCAGAAAATCCAAGCCCCTGAGATCAGTGTGAGAATCTGGAGGAGGGAAGACTTACCCTTTGTGGAGGAACAAAAATGGGTTAAGGAACATTTAAACAAAATGGACATCCACGGAATGTGATAAGGTGCACCCACGCATGCTGTCAGATCCAGATGATGTCACCAGTCTCCAGTACCTTTGATCAGGAGACCTTCCTGTGCATTGGAAGAAAGCAAATGTCACTCATATCTTTAAGAAGAGGAAGAAGAAGGATCTGGGGAACTACAGGCCAGTCAGCCTTGTCTTGACACGTGGAGGGATGGTGGAACAAATAATCCTGAAAAACATTTCCTAACTTACTGAGGACAAAAAAGGTTATTCAGACTAATCAGCATGGATTTTTGAACAGGAAGTAATGCCTGACCAACCCAATAGGCTTTGACAATGAGACGACTGTATTGGTGGATGAGAGGAGAGCAGTCATGGTGGTTTATCTTGACTTTAGCAAGATTTCTGACCCTGCCATTCACACAAAGAGATGAAATACAAACTATATAAATGAACAGTGAGGTGAACCGAAAACTGGCTGAACTACCACATTCGAAGGATGTGGCAGTCCAGTTGAGGCCAGTCACTAGTGGTGTCCCCCAAGGTTTGATACTATGACCAGTCCTGCTTAACATCTTAACTAATGACATGGAGGTTGGGATCAAGCACAGCCTCTACAGAACTGGGAGGAGAGCTCTATACGTCAGAGGATCATGCTGCTCTTCAGAGAGACCTGGGTAGGCTGGAGAAATGAGTTAACATGAACCACATGAAGTTCAGCAAAAAGGAAGGCAAATCCCTGCACCTGAGGATCATGCTGGCCACAAGCAGCAGAGTCTGGACAGGAGGAGACTGTGGTGGTGACAGGTGCAAGAAGAGACCGTGGACCACCCTGTGCTGGCCACAGCTCATTCCCAGTGACTTTGGCACTGGTGTGAGCACCCTGGTGTGCATCAGAACCTCAGGCAGTCAGAGGAGCCCATGGCACCTATCAGCAGATGAAAGGGCAGCTAAGAGGGCTGAGAAGTACACACATATATCCTGAGGAACTGCAGACATGGACCACCCATGTTGTGGCAGGGACACCCCTGAGGGACTCTTGCCACAGGCCACCCACGTTGGGGCAGGGACACTAAGAAGCAAGGAAGGGGGAAATCAAAACAGTAGAAAGCAAAGTGCAGCTTTGAACAATAAGCACAGAGTGTCAAACAGGAGCCATTTAGCAAACATTCCCAGCCCGCAGTGTACATAGGGGATATTGAAGTTAGGAAGTGGGAGGAGAGACGTTTACTTAGGTGTTTTTTTCATTCTTTATGCCTTATTTTTCTCAATATCAAATCAGTGATTAGAAGTTTGTGCTAATTAGCAATAAATTACATTAGAGAAAATATTAATTGCAGTAGGACTAGTTTTGCCTGTGAGAGAGATAATAGCCCCATGCACCAGTATGGACTGGGGGCCATCCAGCTGGAAAACAGCTTAGCAGAAAAGGACCTGGGGTGGTCTAGTGGGCATCAAGGTGACCTTAAACCAGTAGAGCACTCTTGCAGCAAAAAAATGCCAATGGCACCTAGGAAAATGCCAATGCCAATGGCATCTACGGAAATGCCTTGCCAGCAGGTAGAGAGGGTGATCTGTCCCCTCTACTCAGCACTAGTGAGGCCACACTTGAAGTGCTGAGATCAGTTCTGGACTCCCTGGTACATGACATACTAGAATGGGTCCAGCAGTGGTCAAGAAGGTGATTAAGGGATTGGAGAGTCTGTCATAGGAGGGGTGTGAGAGGACTGGGACTGTTCAGCCAGAGGAGACAGCTCAAGAGGATCTTATCAACATGTACAAACACCTGATCAGGGGAATGGGTAAAGAAGAGAAACTCGTCTCAGTGGCAGGACAAGAGTCAATGGGCACAAACTGAAATGCAGAAAATTCCACCTAAATATACATCTTTTTTACTGTGAGGGTAGTCAATAGGAACATGTTATCCAGCCTGTGGAGTCTCCATCCTTGGAGACATTTAAAACCTCAAGGATACCTACCTGAGGAAGTGGCTTCTGGTGACCCTGCTCTGAGCAAAGGGGTTAGATTAGATTAGATTAGATTAGATTTATTAGATGATCTGCAGAGATCCCTTCCAAGCTCAGTCATTCTGTGATGCTGGTATTCATTTACACCCATCAGTCTACAAATCTGCCAGATACACATCAGCTACTACAATGGAAGATATGTCTGGCTGAGCAATTTTTCAGCAGAATTTAAAATGTCTGTTCATGCCACTATGGACTGTTTTCTATTAACAGCTGAAGAAGCCATCAAAGAGTAAGTCCTCACCAGCTACAGCTGCCACATTTTATCACTGTAAGAAATTAAGAAAGAAAAACTTTTGTCTGATTTTTTTCCCACAGTAGTACTGCTTGTACCAACCTCAGTTCAAGGCTCCCAGGGAAGAGCAGTCAGCAACAGTCAACATCATAGAAGCTTCTCTGCTCTTATCTCACTGCTTCAATTTTAAAAAAGGAAGCTAATAAAATGCATTTAAAGTACTGAACTCATATTTTGATAGGGAAGATTAAAGCATTAGTAGACTAAGGTGAAGCAAATGCGTCAAAACTCTCTGCACTGTCTCTAAGCTTGGACATGTTCCTGTGTGATCTACTCAAGGTGATCCTGCTTTGGCAGGTGGTCTGGACTAGATGATCTTTTGAGGTCCCTTCTAACCCCTAACATTCTGTGATTCTATGTAAGCAGCACTTCCTAACACTGTTGAGCAAATGATAAGTCAAAACTGACATCTGAAGCATAAGCAGATATATGAGGGTGACCCCTTTGCTGAGAAAACAATTTCATCTGATTAAGAAACGGTTACTGCACAGATGGAAAAAGCTAGAAGTTGTCACAGAGGTTAGAGGAATCATTGTAAATCATTTTGAAATTTATTAAAGACCAAACTGGGGGAACAGTAGTTAAGTGTCATGTGCAGTTGATCACATATCAAAAAAGTTGTCAAACACTAAATAAGCAAGACAAATCACGAACTAAGAATAAAAAAACCAAAGCTGTTATGCTGGTGTACAGCTACTTTGGTAAAGATGTTCCCCAATGAAGGGAAAAACTGTTACTTGATTACAGCTGCAGTAATCAGATAAAATACTTTGTACCGACAACAAAGCTCTGGCTCCTTTAATTCATTAATAGATACTCAACTATACATAATCTTATCTCTAAGATAAGGCATCTCCTGACATCAGTAAGAATTTCCAAGCCAAAGAACTCTAGAACTAGGTTTTTGTTGTATTAATGCTATGAATTACATAATTATTACATTTTAAACTGCCTAACAACTTTTGTTGCTGTCTTTTGTCCCAGATGAAACTATATATTCCTTCATGAAAGGTCGTGTAGCAGTTACATGCTGAATGTCACTGATACATTGCATATGAATTTGTGAATGGTAATGTCTTAGTAGTCATATGTGTAGTCGTGACAGAAATATAAGACATCTTAAACAACCAGAGTCTTCTTGACAAAGATGCACTGAAATAAAAGGTCAGCACACAGTGTAGCCGGCACAATCACTATTAGAAAATCAATGAATTTATACAGAAATTGTCAGTGGCAAAGACAATGAAGTGTCCTGTCTGGGAGGATCTTTTTGCCTGTATTCTTCAATCAACATTTACCACAACTGACCACTGCATCAGTTGTCAATCAGTTCGATCACAGAACCCAAGTGAATCTCTTTCACCCCCATGATAAATTGTTCACTGTAATTTGGAACATATTGCCATTTGCCTACCAACCATGACTCCTATCAGAGTGCCAGTGGTGTTTAGTAATGCTGGATCATGAGCTTTCTTTTAAGATACTTGTGAAAAAGACAAAATCTTAGGTAGGTCTTGAGGATGACATGCTGAAAAAATTCACAGTTATGTGTGGAAGATCAACACGGTAGCACTGTAAATGGTGCATTTAAACACTATTCTTCAACAGCTCAATATACGTATCTTTTATGGAAATAACAGTATGTTCAGAGAAGTTTAATATTGCATTGAGTAACTGCTGGCATTATTTAATCTACCATTACATGTGATGTAAATCAATTAATGTTACCGGTCTGTGTATGTGCCAGGTAGGATGAGTGCAATCACAAGTGGAAAGCTGGCAACAGACTTGAATCAGAAGGCTAACAAAAATTGTATAGATTTCTTGCTACCTCCTTGTTAAGGTACTATCTGAAAAGGCAGTAATATCTACATAATTGGGAACTTGAAATTCACTAGCCATCTTTTGAGGGTAGAAATGGAAATGAATGCTGTTCCCAAATATCCACCTTTCGGCATAAAGCCCATCTGGCTAGCCTGGAGAGATCTAATCATCTCCAGATGAGAACCAGGGAAAGTAAAATATAATATGCAGAAACAAGACCATTGTGAAAGTATGGATACATATGAATGTGGAGAAACACAACTTCAGGGACACCTATTTGACTCTTGAAAGATTTGAGGTAACACTGAGGGCCTGACCAAGATTGCAGTAAAGGTATTTAAGTATTTGTCTAACCTGAAAAAAAAAAATTCTCCTGGCATCTGAGAAGAAAATGTAAGAATTAAAAAGCAATGATACTTGGCTGAGAAACTATGTCTGCACCACTTAGAAGGAGGAGCCACATGAGAAAATGGGAGGTAGATGTTCTCCCAGATACGCCCCATGTTTATATGGCTGCCAACTGGACAGCCTGCAAACTGTCCGAATACAAACAATGAAGAAGGTCATGCGAGCAGTCAAGCCTGGATAGACAAGGTGCTTAAGATGCTTTAAGCTACATGTGAGACCATGATTCTGGATTTGCTGTCTTAATGAGCCATGTAGTCTCTAGAGAAGTTGCAGGATGCTCCCCAGTGAACTGAACTGAATTAAGTTGAGTTGGCTGAGTGTAGTTTGAATAAATACTTTAAAATTTTTATAAATTATAAAAAAATAACAAGTTCTTACTAGAACTGCTTTGAAAATGTAATGCATGCCCAACAAGACATACACCCTCAGTGACAATTGGCCACAAAGATGTTACAGGCTATATTTCTATGATCAGCAACCTTGTCTTAGTTGAATTTGAATTTGAACGGGAGACATCACTTGAGAAAATAGCTTGAAATATTCAAGTTTCTTGTTCTTCCAGAAGTTGGGACAGTCCAATCCAGGATAGTCTGGTGAAGCCAGGAAAGAGCCAAGGGTTTGTTTAACTGAGAAAAGAAAAACAGGATGGGCTTTTTAAGCTCTGGTTTGCCATCTTAATTCAGTACTCTGTGCTATTTTACTTTAACCGACTAAGAGAAAAGGGTTGCACGTGTCATCACAACCTCAAAACATCTTGAAGAATATATCTACTGTTGGGGTCCAAACCATTTCATGAAACCACACTGACAAACAGAGGTGCATATATCAAAGATTCAGTTCAGGAACAGTGGTTTTAGAAAACTTTTTCTCAGTCAAGTTCAATGCAAAGGTATATTGCGAAAGAAGGAAATCCATCTCCACAAGAAAAGCTGCATCAAGCTCAGTGACATTACTCATCCTGAGGATCTCATTTAAATGCAGCAGCTACTGCTTGGATTTCCTCAAGAGCTGTTTTTGGTGTCCCTACTGGCTGGACTTGACATAGGAAATTGATTTCTGCCAAGCCATTTTTTTTAACCACAGCTATACAGCCAAGCCAAATGTAAATTTTTCCAACCCAACAAATCATTTTTTAATTTTGAAATAACAAGAGGAAAATTCATCTTGTGAAACTGACAGAGGTGAGGAGAAATATTGACTCTTGAGTGCCTCATTTGATTAGACCACACAGATGCAAACGTATTTTACAGTTGTTTAATGATGGCTTTCTGTATTTCAGATTTCAGTTTAACATAGTCAATTTCATAAAATTGCATCTGGTTGAATTTTTAAATTTCTTCCAGAACACAAATTGTAGATTTCAATGAATAGATAAGTATTAGTAGCACATCAACTATATATAGGGCAGAACTATATAAATCATACTGATTTTGTGCCTTCAGTAAAAATGTTGACCACCAAAAGAAAACATGGAATGTGGGTAGAGGTAGAAGACACCACCGTTCAACTCCTTTTTAGAGCTGAAATTCTTAGGACAGTATTCCATTAATTTTTGTCCCAGAAAGCAAGAGAAATGTACTCAAAGAAGTCACCTGACAAGATAGTTCTCTCTTTCAAGAAGATGATTTAATATTGATGGGTTTACTGTTTAATGATAGTAATAAATCTTTGTTTGTTCCCCCATCCCCTGCATCCATGAATTATGAACTATATGCCTATACTTGTCTAACGTTACTATTAAATTCTTTGATTGACCCATTTGATTGGGTGGGAAGTTTATGGACTCTAGGATGCACAAGCATATTTGTAGAGTGGGCCCTTCATAAGTACACACAGCAGTGCTACAGAAATTAACTGCAGAATAAGGCAATATTAGACACTCTCCTGTCCATAAGCATCTCCCTCCCCCTCCAAAAATACACCTTTTCATTTTTAGTAATACCTCAGTACTAAAGATTCTTTGCTTCTCATTTCACTTACACTAGTAACGGTTTCTTGTAAATGATTCTTATGAAAAAAAATCCTGGATAAACAAAAAGGAGTGAAATTGACATCACTTTGCGCCACTGAGCAGCACTTTGTAGTGATGATTTCCAAAATCTGGTCTCTCAGTTTGTACTAGATCCATGGACTACTTTTCAGCACTCCATGAAAGATGACTATAAAAAGCAAATTCAGCTGTATGATGTCTCCAGTGATGGCACAGAAAGTTTCTCAACACTTCATTCCTCATTCACTCCTTCTCTTCTGAGTTGCCATGGAAGTTTCCTTAACCTTTTTAAGAAAGCTTTGGGGAAGACTGTAGAGGTCTGCAAATTTACCACTGCCACAGAGAAGGCTTTTGCTCAAGACTTAATTAATATTTCTGAAGATACTTAAAAGTTTCCCTTGGATCAACAAAAACTTTACAGGAAAGACCTTTGATGGAGATCTGACTGCAATAAAACAAACTACAAGAAAAGCATCAACATTGTCTGGGTTTTTTTTTTTCCTTTGTTCCATGAGGTCACCTTCCAAATTTGGGTGCCAGTAGTTTTACGCTAGATCATGGAATTATCCCTGCTTCCATGTCCAGAGGACTCCACAAAAGTGAGCAATGCAAAAACAGTGGGCTTCATTTTGAAAAAATTGTGGCCAGGAACTTTGCTGCATCTTGCAATACAAAGCCTTAGCTACTGAATATTAGAAAAGAGCTGGTCTTTGCTTCCTCCTAAAAATAAAGTAGGTAAAAGAGAATTTGCTGCAAAACAGAAAACAAGATGTGTAAATGATTCTCCATGTACACCAAAGCATTTGGAACTCAGTGTGTGACTCCCTGAATTGCAAAGCTCAGACAATGATGGAAAACCTTGTCCTACCTGCAGGGACAGACATGTTGATGGCAATGCTGAGTGAAAAGGCAGCCAAGCAGCCTGGGCCTCTCAGACAGTGCTGGAGCTTGCCAACCTCACATTGTGGCTGGAGGTGTTCAGAATGAACTTACAGCCAGAATGAAGAATAGTAACCATTTGCCTTTTTTTCTGGATGACTCTCCAGAAGTGTGCTTATTGCCAGCTTACATATGAGAAATACAGGTTTGCAAGAGTGTAGCTGGAAGATTTCTTGGTTCTGACATCCCTTGATAGCTCATGCAAAAGAGAGATACTTTCTACAGAATATATGTCATTGATAGTTGGATGAATAAGGATTTGTACATATCGTAGAAGATCAGCAACAGGAAGATTAGTAAACATTTCAGTGATGGAGGTGGGTGCCACAGTATAAGAAAGACATGGTGGGTCCAGAAAAGGGTAACAAAGTTGGTGATGTGTCTGCAGAGCATGTCTTATGAGGAGAGGCTGACGGAACTGGGATTTTTTAGTCTGGAGAAGAGGAGGCTGAGGGAAGACATTATTGCTCTCTCTAACTACCTGAAAGGAAGATGTAGTGAGGAGGGTATTGGTCTCTTCTTGCAAGTAACTAGCAATAGGATGAGAGGAAATCAGCTCAGGTTGGGGAGGTTTAGACTGGATATTAGGAAAAATTTCTTTACTGAATGAGTGGTGAAGCATTGGAACAGGCTACCCAGGGAAGTGGTGAAGTCACCATCTGTGGAGGTGTTCAAAAAATCTAAAGATCTGGTGCTTCGGGACATAGTTTAGTGGTCATGGTAGCACTGGGTTGATGGTTGGACTTGAAAATCTTAGAGGTCTTTTCCAACATTGGTGATTTGCCTCAAATCACAGTTTGAATGAGGACTCAACAATTCACTGTCAGTATATTTTCCATCCAGGGCTGGTTATGACAAATCCACTGCACCAGTCCTGCCCAACTAGGACGCACGTGCATAGGAAATATGGCACACAGGATTTACTGCATACGTCCCCCCCCAGTGTAGACAACACAGTCTGCACGTATGATTTAGTGTGTTCAGCGCTAACCTGAGTCTCCTGTAAGCTTCTTAATCCACCCTTACTCTTCTCATAAACTAATGAACGTGATTTGTCACTCCATGTGTTTAATTAGGCTTTGCTGCAGAATATTGGGATGGTAAAATTGCACACAGATTCCAAAGTCAACTCATGAAGAAAAATCTATCAAGGTCCATTACATTTAAAGACTAAACATCTGGCTCAGAAAATTACTGAAATTCAAATTATTGGCTGTTGTCTTGGTTTGAGCTAAACAGAAGCAATTCTCTTTGGTGATTTTAATTTTCAGCTCAGTCTCTTCTACGAGCCTGCTCTTTCTGAGGTTAGCAGCATGTTTTTGCGGACAGTGTCTTCTGCTAGAAGCGATAACATCTGATGTTTCTAGCTAATACCAGAGATTGGTATGCAGAAATGCTCTTGCTTAGACTTGCTCCTACAGTGACTGAGGTCACTGCTGGATCTTCTGTAACACATTGAGAAGTAAAAGGGGTCTCAAGGAAGTAAAAGGTTGCACCTCCAAGGAGAAATGGACAGGACAGGTGACCAACAGGAGTATTCCATTCCATATACGTTATATTCAGTATAAACCTGAGGGATCACAGGGGTTAAGCCTTCTTCTTCAGTGGTTGGCATCTGATCTCCTGCCTTTGATCTCAATCCTGAGTTCCTGAATCCAGCTCCTGTGTCCAGTTCCCCTCTGCTGCTGAGCCTGGGGCTTCCCCAGTCCTGCCTGCTCTGCAGCATCAGTGGTGACTGCCGTCAAGAGGGGTGTCAGGTTCAATATCGGTTTTGTATATATCTATCATTATTTTCATTATTTCCTTATTCGTACTAGCATTGTTTATTAAAGCTGTTTTAGTTTTCTTTTCTGGTTTGTAAGTGTCTCTGCCTTATTCCCCTTCCCTTTGTGTTTGGGAAAACGTCAGTGCAATATTTCAGTATCCTGTCTTAGGAATCCCTCCCACATTTTGACATTTCATGCAACAAATTTAACAGATGACATTTTGACCTATAAACAATAACTCTTGCCACTCACTTTTAACTAGCTGAGTTATAATATCCAATCCTGAGATGGCTAAAATTAGTCAAGATGAACTTCACCTGAAAAACCGTTTATACTAGTTTACCTATATCTCAAGTGTTACACATATCTAAAGAGACACTAGCTAGATATCTTGCATAAGTGCTCATTCTGAAGTAAAGAATGGCAGAACACCTCCCTTTGAATCACCCTATCATCCAAAAACCACAGTGTTTTAAATAAAATCACGTAAATTACTAGCCTCATGAGTCTTTGACATGATCTAATTCTGCTCAGTTCTGTTGTATTTGCTGCACACAGATGGCAACTGTAGTTTTTTTTAATGTAGCATAAAACGAAATAGCAATTTATTTATATATTCTTGAAGCTAAATAACCCTGTGGGTAGTTCCGTTTTAATGTGTGTTTCTTCACTGGAAAACTTACCCATCGTTACCACAAGTGACTACTAGTTGCAGAGATGCTTAAGAATTGGTTATTGTGATTATCATTTATCTTCAACTGCATCTTAGTTTGGCACCAGCTGAATCTTACCTTGCTAAATCTTTCAGCTGCTTTTGATAAAAACAATCAGTTGTTTCACTAAAGGCATCACAAGTTATGTTTGGACCTTTTCTACTTATGCTGAGAATATAGGCATTGATCAACATTAATGTACAAGGATATGTATGTTCCAAACTAATACATAGTCTGTTCAAGTTCTTCTCTTCATATCATTATATTCATTTAATAATACTACGAGATTTCCAAACATTAATAATAATCTTTTGTGACAACATAAATCTTTGCAGCATTTGATTTGTAAGTCCACTCTCTATTTGGGACGAATGCTTCACAGCACACTACTGCAAAGATTTTTTTCGGAAGTCATATGAGAAAACATACCTATACCCTTCCTATTGCCTCCTGACATGCTCTTTTAGATAAGCAAATTGAGCATTTAGTCTGTCTTTCCATGACATCATAAATAACAACCTTGGAAATAATGGTTACATTTTCAAAAGTCTGTTAGTTGGTATGTTTCTTCCTTTCTATTTGGCTGGAATGAAAGAGCTCAGTTTTATACCAGGCAGTGATGTTACAGGTTTTTTAAAAACAACTTTTTAACTCACAGAAATGTTCAGTGCTTGAAGGACTGATTATATGCACCTGTAGGGGGTTTTTTTATTACCCACATTCTACTAGAAGTCTGGAAATCTGATGAACTCACTGAACCTGATCATTCCTCCAACTATAGTAATAAACTATCTACTGTATCCATGCCCCACCAGTTCCCGATAGACCTGGAGTTACTCATCTTTCACCTTACTCTTCCATTTTTACAAATAGCAGCCAAATAATGCAGCCCTTATTTTATATTGGGTCTGTGCGTCAAATGCTCACAAAAGCAGAATGCACAGTGATAAGATCAGGATAGCTCCAGTCAAAGCACTAAGTTGCATTTCTAGGCAGCTTTCCTTTTTTTTTTCGGAGCCTTTTTATAAGCTGATAGACATAACATGCACATTAACATAGGAGTATTCTTAAAAAGTCAGAAGCATTTTGTCTTTGCTTTCATATGTAACCTTGTATAACAGCCTTTGACTCTTGCTCATTAAGCAACTGTGTAATTTCTCCAAGAACAATGAACACCTTGCTCCTAGGACAAATAGGCTTGATAAAGAAGACATTCAGAAAGTGGTTATATCAGGATATATGACTTCCCCTCTTTCAAGGTTAGGTAAATTACATGTTTTAAATGCTTTGTTATTCTAAGTCTTTCCGTTTTTTTGGAGGAAGAGTATCAGCTCACCAGTTTACCTTCCTTATTCAGCCAACACTATGTGTTTATCACAGGTCCAAACTGTGTTAATCACTTTGCTTTAGAGACCTTAAACCAAAACATAATAAAAGCAGACTTGCCAGAAAACAGCTTCTTGAAGTTTGTCGATTGGACAGCATACCAGAATTTTAAGAAACAGAGGAAAAATACTTAACAGATCTCATTCCTGTGTTCTGTTCAATGTTTCTTTGAATGTAAGATTCTTCAGCAACAATTTTACGCCAAATTTTAAAAAGAAACTTACACTGATGTCCACATAACTTAAAGAATCATCTCATGCCAGTTAAAGTTGTCAGTCTTAGTGGTGAGTGTGTATGAAACCTCAGATCCCTGAGATTTCTGAACCTTGGGTTGGGATGGGGGCAAATAATTTGCTATCTCTCCATTGGTATTAGGCTGAAGCAGGAAATGAATCAGTTTCAGATAACCTCGTAATTTGAATCAGATGATATAAGTATTGTCTCACAAAAGGTATGTGTGTTCAGGAGTTTCAGCGACTTCAACAAAAACACAAAGATAAACATAGAAAACTTCTAATTGCTCTAGCGTGTGAGTCATTTCCTTCAAGACTCTTCTAATTTAATTGTAAGAAAAGTGTTATGCTGCTAGTTTTACTTGGAAATCTGGGGCACTGAATGTGCAAATGAGTAGATCATCATGCTCTTGAACAGATACATCAGCTACATTTTCTCCAACACAACCAGTCAGTTTAATTTCTGGTGACTGCTTCACTGCTTTGTTTGAACAGAATAGATATATACATTCAGTCTACATGCATGTAAACCAAAAAGAATTGACACTTTTCCAAACAATCCTAACAATCTGCTGGAAGCATTGTTTCCAGTTGTGTTGGTTACACTAACTTCTGCCTTGTCCATCACATTATCGTTATCCTGCCCCTTGTCACCTTCTGCCACTTGCAGCAGGGCACTGGCAGTGTTTAAGGTGATGTTCTCCATTTGACCCTGTAACAGAGAATGTGATTCATTGAACAAAACCAGCAGCTTACTGGTTTTGTCATCCGTTGCATTATGGCATCAGAGGATCCTGAACTCTCATGGGCAACGCAATGTCGAGCCAGCTGCCTCACGGTGAAGCAATGCAATCACTCCCTAGAAAAGAGCTAAGAGAAAAACTGCAAGTAATAATAGTCAAGGTAAGACAACTGCAAACATGGTTTCTTTTAACTACTATTTATGAGCAGGCTGCATGTGCACTTTTTAAGCCAATTAAGGTGAAAAAATCACCAGCTAAGTCTTAAAGTATGCTATGCAGTATCCTACTGCAAGTGCACACAAGATTGGATAAGACCAGAAACGCATTAGTTCCTGATAATTTTTCCTCAGAAAACATCAGCTAGTGGGATAGTAGAAATTAGAATTTAAAGGAATTTTGCGGTAGTTACTATGAAGATCCAGTTCCATCTCAGAGTGGATAACACTACTTTTGAAAAATCCCTGGGTGCTTTCTGAAGTAATCTTTGTGTTTTTTTCACCCAGTGAAAGAATGATAAAATTAATTAGCAGAAGCTTGCTTACCAGCAGGACACGTATCTCATTCTGTGCTTGTTTCCAAAGACATGTTACTTAACATACATTGCTTTATATGCTGATAACCATCTAAATTACACTAAGTACAACTGTGAGAGAATTGTAAATGTCTTTAAACCCAAGTTTCACATAGAAAAACATCCCTTAGAGAGGACCATGGTAGTCTCACTCTCAGAGGGACTGTGGAATCCATTACTATATATTTTTAGTTGTATCAAGAGGTCCTTAGTCAAGCACTCTTATTTTTACACATTTATGCCAAGTGCAATTCTACTTATTTTGGTGCGAATGTTTCCTATTTTAACCCAGGGTCCACAGGAGAAGATCTAGACATTATGAATCAGATTTTCAACTTGTATCACTGTGTCAGCTCAGCTAAAGTTGGTGACTTTGGGATTTCCTATGCTAGTAGATAAACTTGCTCAGCAGTGTTGTCATTTCTCTTTTCACAGACTTCCATTTAAAATAAAAGGTATGTCTCCACTTTTGCAAGATTAAGTTAACTGCTCTGTTTAATTTTAAGTAATAATTCCAAAAAGGTTCTTGTATGACATGTACAGGTTTCCTTTAATAGCACAGGTTTATCCTTGCCAAGAACCCTGGTACTGACAGAATAGCCATTTTGTAGATAAATCCAGATGCATTTTATTTTCCAACTGATGACTCAAAGAAACCTACCATGAAGGGAAGAAAGAAAAGTATATTTTCTGATGTTGTTTTGTTCTTGATAGTTAGCTATTAACATAATCCAAACAGTAAAGTAAGAAAAGGTAAAGGATAAAAGTCTGACTTCACCTGTGCCTGCTATGAAAAATGGATCATCAAAGAAAAAAGGCAAAGTTTAAAGATCTGTAGAGTGTAGAAAGAGATCTCCAGTTCCAAGTGTAATTGGTTTAAGAGCTGATATCCTGTTAATAGAAATATTGTTCAGGATTAAATCATCTGCAGTGCGTAGCCTATAAATCTGATCACTATTATCTGAAATATGAATAGTTTTTTCTAAAAATGACATTTGCTCCTGAATATAGAAATGAAAGACAGAAACTCTCTCTAAAGGTTTATCATTTGAGTTGTGAATATGGCAGATGTGTCTACGAAAGCTTATTTCACTGCTGTTGAGAATATATGGCTCCAGACAGCCATTTTCTTTTTCAGGTCTTGTTCCTTGTCCTAAGAAATACAACTAAATTTTAAAAAAAGAGAAAAAGGGCATGTACACTAATATACCCATGATCACAATATAAAAAGGAAAATGGACTGCAAAATAATTTGCAACAGAATTCAACTTCAGATGTCAATAAGCAGCTGCAAAGAAAATACTGTAAGATGGTGACAGGAAGCAGCCTGGGAAATTCTGGAACATTTTAGCTACTTAAATTTTAAAGCACTACTGCAGTAATTAAGTGTTTTCAGATGTAGGAACACTTTTTAGAAGCCCTGTGAAAAGAACAAAATTTCTGGTTCAATAGCATGTAGGATATGGAAACAAACACTCAGAAAGCGGGAAAATTGGTGTTAAAACAACATAGCTGAAAACCTAACACTTTAAGTTCTTGCTTTTTAAATACAGACCTACTTATATATGTCAAGACCGCATGCTAAAACCTTGTCTATTGCATCCAAAAAACATTGTCTGAACCATGTCGTGTCATACATCCCAGATTCTGAATTATCCCAGTACTGGGGGATGCGATCACTTTTAATTTTATCAATTCAAAATCTAGGTGCATTATAGGTCTACCAATTCAAATAACTGGAAAAGTGGATATAATACACAGTACTGTGTGAAGGGGAAAGGACCACAGCTAGAGAGATGGTGTCTCCTACAAGAGAAAGAGAATCTCTCCTGACATGACCTACACTTATTAGAGCTTGAACACTGTTAACGTAAAGTGTTGCAAGATAGTGACCTGCCTGGTGCCTGGAAAGTGATTCTCCCCCTCTGGGAGGTGATTCTCCCCCGCTGCTCCACTCTCCTGAGGCCCCACCTGCAGTACTGCCTCCAGTTCTGGAGCCCACAGCACAAGAAAGATATGGACGTGCTGGAGCGTGTCCAGAGAAGGGCCATGAGGATGATTAGAGGGCTGGAGCACCTCTCCTGTGAAGACAGACTGAGAGAGTTGGGGCTGTTCAGTCTGGAGACAAGAAGGCTCCAAGGAGACCTTATTGTGTCCTTCCAGTATCTCAAGGGGGCTACAAGAAAGCTGGTGAGGGGCTTTTTAGGATGTTGGGTAGTGATAGGGCTAGGTGGAATTAATTAAAACTAGAGATGGATTGGTTTAGATTGGATGTTAGGAAGAAGTTCTTCACCATGAGGGTGGTGAGACACTGGAATCGGTTGTCCAGAGAAGGGCTAGAAGCCCCATCCCTGGAAGTTTTTAAGGTCAGGCTGGATGGGGCTCTGTGCAACCTGGTCTAGTGGGAGACATTCCTGCCCATGGCAGGGGGGTTGGAACTAGATGATCTTTAAGGTTTCTTCCAACCCTGACAATTCTATGATTCCACAGAAAATTCGTTCACTATAGAAAATGAGGAATAATTTCACCAGACAACTCAACATGAAGCTGCTATGATTGCAGTGTTGTGTGCCCTTTGCAGCCGTCCCTCAATACAGCTAGCAATGCAATGCCAGAGCACCAGAGCCTTCTTTGACTCTGAACAATTCTGGGCAGTGATTTTTTCCCTTGCCAACCATGAAACTGTCTCACCGGCTGTGTGTTCCCGTCTGAGAGCCCCGACTGACTTTGTTAGCTGTTCCTAGGAAAGCTGCTCTCCTCCGTATGCTCCGCTGTAGCCCAGCCAAAGCGAGGGAGTGTGCTGGAGCGTTCAAGTATAATGAAGTGCTGTAGTGGTGTTATCTCTTCCCATCTCTTCCGTCTTGCTCCGGTGGGCTTCCCTCGCAGTGAAACACAAGGAGGAGACTAACACAGTGCTTCCTCTTGCCTGATGTTTGCTTGTTATTCCAGCTAATTTGCTCCAAGAGAAGAAATAAACTGCGCTTTAAACAGCACCATTAATTCTGGTACTGTTAGGTCAACAGCATATCTCCAGGCATCATTAAAAAAAAAATAGAATTAGTGAAAAAAACTTCCTTCTCTTTTTTAATTAAAAGAAATCCCCATCTCCCCCTCCTCAAGCCTCCCCACCCGGGCTGATTGACAAAGTGAGCAGAATCCGTGTTCTCACACCAGTGGGTATCTATTACATGAGAACTTTCTTCTGGCGCCAGGAGGTATTTAGAGAGTTTGCCTGGCTATTCCACAGGGGAAACCCTGATGAAAGTTGGGGATACCTGAGCAAAAGTCACTGCTGGCCAAACTCCGGGGAAAGCACCAATCCTTTACAGTTGGCAACTTCTCGTTGTCGTTGTTGCACTGGAAATGTCGGGAAGAAGTAAACAACGGAGAGCGATTTCTTCCGTCCGGGAAGATGTTCTTGCCTTGTGCTGCGGGGAGAGATCCCCTTTGGGGAAATTAGAGACTTGAAAGACAAACCCGTGGGGTTGAGGTTTGTTTTGTTGTTTTAAAAGCACGTCCCCGCTTATGCTCAGGCTTGCTGAGCGCGGAGAACAATCTCTGCCCGCACCTCCCCCGGACGGTGTCACCAGCCCCGCAGCCGCCCGCCCGGCATCCGCGTCGGCTCGCCTCCGTCCCGGCGCCCAGCAACCTCCCCCCCGGTGGAGTGGAGGCCTTCTCCTCACGGAACCGAAGGTTTCCCCCGGCCGGGCCGGCTACCGCTTAAGCCCTGCCTTCCCCGAGGGCAGGGAGAGCTCTGCCTGCGCCGCACCTGGCGATCGCCCCGCTGGTCCGGCGGGGAGCGTAGCTGGGCAGCCCTGGGCCGGCGGGACGATGTCCGGAGAGGGGCGGAGGGGACGAGGGGACGGTGAGACGGGTTTTAACCCCGATTTGTAGTGCCTTCACCGAGTGAATCAGTGAGCATGTCCCTTGATGGGAAGGTTCGCACTCTCTAGGCAGAATAAATTCTAGATTTTCATTTTCTTATATGATGGAAAGACACTTTTTGTGGAAGCCTCTCCCCCGCACCCAAGATACACACAGCCACATACTCATTTACAACAACTGCTGGGGCTGGCATTGCCCCGCGATGCTTTCAGGTTTCTCCCATCCCCCTCAGCTCCCATACGGAGCACCCCCGGATAGGTGGCTGTCAAGGGAGCGGGACATGGACACCACGGCGCTGTCACCTTAGGAAGCGACAATAGGAAAGAAAAGGCATCCTTTAGTGGTGTCTCGACCCGTGCCAGACCTCTGACTGAGGACGGGGCACACACGGCACGGGCAAACAGCACTCCTGGTACAGGCGTTTTTAGCGGAGGCAGGATTGGTGGGCGAATGAGGGGCGCCGCACACTTCTCCCTTCACCAGGGGTCTATACGGCGGGTTCCGAGCCATAAAAAGCTGTTTGCTCTAGGCGGCCTTTAACAAAGGTTATAGTTCCTCCACCTGCTTTTTCTACAGGACAAGCAATGCCAAACACCCCTTCGTGGCAGAAGCCCTACGTGCCTTTTCACGCAGCCTAGATGTGCGTTATAGATGCTTGTGGTGAGATCAGGACTGAGACAATTGCCAGACGCTGTCCTCCTCCCTTTCCAGACATCCTGCCCTTCTCACCACCGCGAGAAAATGAATAAACCCGCCCTTGTTACACTAAGGTCCTTCCGAAAAAAGCGTAAGTGCACTTTAGGTCGGAGCAAAGTGACTCGGTGACACTGCGGAGTTCGAGGAAAGGACAAATGCCAGAGGAAAGCCTTATTTAAAGCACTTTATCGAGAACATATCATGTCCCTCCTCCACCCTCCCAACACACCCGAGGACGAATGGGAAAGAAATGGGTCTTTTAGCAGTTCTCCCTCCCATCCTTGGAGATAACCTGCCTTTTTACAGACTCGGCCTCTGGATATTTGTTTTCTCTTTTGCTTTTTGCTAGAATTTATTCTGAAACTTTAGGAAGAAAATAAAGGGGTTATACTCCCTCTGTCTCACCCCAGACACCCGTCGGATTGTTAAGGCCGGGCATTGGGGCGGGGCAGAGGCAGCGGCGCAGCCCGGCCGGCGGGGGATGCTCTCCGCCCAGCATAGCGCAGTCCCCGGCCGGGCCTCAGGTGCAGGTCGGAACACACTGATCTGCTGCAAAGATAAAGGGGGAATCTGGTTTTCGCGGACCCCTCTTTTCTCGGGTTAGTCGGTTAAATTTATTTACCAAAATGCTTTCTGGAAAAGTGTGAGAAAAAACACTCCGTCCCAGCGCTCCCCTCTATATCAGGGAACCCTCCTTAGCAAAGAAATGCTGGGGGTTTTTTTGTGCCAACAACGATGGCAGAGGCAGAGCTCCCTGGGGAAAGCCTTCTCTGTAGCTTCTTTCCCACGCAGGAGCTGATTTAGCTGCTGTTCCTTTCCCCCCCGGATTTTGCAGTCCCAGGCTGCCCAGTCACCACACATAGTGTGCAGGGATGGGCCCCGAAACAGGGGAGGGTGCTGGCCTCGGAGACCGGACGTAGATCAAATTGTGGGTTTACCTTTTAACGGAGAAAAGCGAAAGGGACTGCATCTGATAACAGGCGTAAAATGCTGCCCTGATCGATCAAGGACGTTTTCTCTACTCAGCACACAAAGAACATAAAGGATCCAAGTCTTGACAAATGGAATCATGATGTAATGCCCTGGCCCCATCAAAGACTTTATCCTGAAAATGATACCTTCGTCAGGGTCGCAGAAATTAGCGGTTTGATGGATGTGAGAGGAGTCAGATCTGCTCGGTTTCGTTGGGTGTAAATCCGAAACAACCCCTGAGGTTCACTCCTGATTTAATCCACTGTATTTCCCATTTCCTTTACCAACCAAGAAGCAGGCAAAGACGATCTGAGAATTTGCGTATGTCCCCCCTCCCCCAATCCTTTCATTAAGCGAGACGAAATCTCCGTTACGCATAGCTTTTAATCCGCCGAGGCAGAGGTAGGCGCGAAAGGTGCGATTTGCCATTGTGGCTTTCCAGACTGGGTACCATTTTCTTCTTTGTTTAAAGAAATTCAGCCCTTTCTCCCATTAATCTTTAGCAGGGAAAGCGTTCAGCCCGCACCTGTATAAACAACCCAGATGGGGGGAAAAAGTAAACCTATATCTCTTCCCCTGCAGTATCTTTATATACGCATATACATATACATTTATACGGATATTGTAGGCTAATTTGGGAGGCAGAGCAACCCCAAAGTCCTGGGCTCTCCCCTTTCCCCGTGCAGCGTGTGGGACCCAGCCAGAGCATCAAAGTGTCAAACCAAGTTCAAGAGATCCAGTTGCAAGATCAGCTGCCTCTTTCGGTGGTTCAAGAAACGTCAAGTTTCACTTGGAAAGGTTGCTGTTAAACCCGTCTCTGATGTGGTTCTAGCCCCAGCGGGTGAAGCCGAGGTTTATACAGCGTTAAGTGGCCCTCAATAAGACCACAGGGTTGGCGGGGAGTGAAGTGCAAAGTGCTGGGTGAAAAGGCAGCCGGCGGTGCCAGGAAAGTTGTGCGGCAGCAGCCGGGAAGGTTCCATTCGGCCGGGAGGGAAATGGAAGGGAAAACCCGAGAGTTAAAAATTGCGGGACAAGATCTTTCCACCTGTTGTAGTCATTAGATTCTTTTCTGCGAACTTAATTTTTATTCTCGTTAACCGTATCAAGGCAGGCCGTGAAGGACAGAGAGGAAGCCAATGATAGTTATTCATCTTGGAAAGAAGGGATATTTTGGAGAGTGGGAGGTATACAAGTTGTTGGGTCATTTTTATTTTTTATTGTATTTTATTTCATTTTATTTTATCTACCTCTTGTGTTTGTATATCAGCATTCAGTGGGTGGCGGGTGCCCTTCTCTCCCGTGGACGCTTGAAAAGCTGTCTCACGTAATTTGCCCTGTAACACAGAGCTGTACACAGCTCAATTAACTGACTTTTCATTAACTGCTTCTGAGGAAGGAGAAGCCCTCGGACACGTTATACTCACTTGCTACTGTCTGTAGCTTCATCTCAAGTTATTGACACACTCGAAACAGATTCCGCGTGTTTCCAGAGACTTTTTAGGTGGCTCCCGGCAAACAGCAAACCTACCCCCGAGTGCCCGCTTCGGCGGAGGGCACCGGGACGGCACGGCTACCTCTGGGACAGGGGAAGACCCCGGCGGACGGGGGCCTGACCCTCAGCCTGGGGGCTGGCCCCGTCCGCAGCATCGCCTGGCTGCGGGGAGCGGGTTTATACGGTGGAAAAATCCCCCGACCTCGAAGGAAAGACAAGAGGGACAGCGAATGCAGGTGGGTTGGGGGCAGAGCCCCGGGGCGCGCCGCCGCCTTAAAGACAGGGAGCCGTGCACCTCCGCAACCCGCAAAAGCACTTGCGGGATCATCCCTGGGGGTATTTTCCGTCCACCGGGGCGAGGAGTGTGGTCTGTCCCGGAGGAAAAGCGTTCATTCACACGGAGTCGTTACTCAAGAGCACGCATACACCTGGAGACATCCCCGCCTTTCACCCCCCGCTCCCCATACGGGCCTGGCTCCGCGCACCGGCGCCTCAGTCCGCCGCCCACCGCGGGCCAGCGCGGAGAGGCGCCGCCCCCGGCCCGGGGCTCGACGGGGTCCTACCCCCTCCTTCGCGCCCCCCACTCCTCCCCTCCACCCGGCAGATGGTTTGCTCCGCGGACACTCGATATATAGCTCCGTCAAGGGGCGCATCCCCCCTCCGCGACCCCCCCTCCGCCTTCGCCCCCCCCTCACCCCCGCCTCGGCACGGACTCTCTCCGCGGCTGGGCCGCGCCTCGGCCGTCCGCCCCCTCCTGCCCGTCCCGCCGCCCGCCTCCCTGCCTCCCGCTCGGGGCCATGTCCACGGGCTCCGGGAGCGAGGCGGAGGAGCTGCCCGAGATGGACCTGCGGGCGCTGCAGCTGGATTATCCGCCGCCGCCGCCGGCGGCCAAGCGCCAGCCCCGCGGTGAGCTCTACCCTTCGGGGGACAACTCCTCGGCGGCGGAGGAGGAGGAAGAGGAGGAGGAAGAGGAGGGGGAGGAGGAGGAGGAGGACGGCGAGGGTAGCTGCGCGGCGGGACCGGCAGGCAGCGGTTGCAAGAGGAAGCGGGCGCGGGGCGGCGGCCCCGGGGGCAAGAAGGCGGCGTCGGGGCCGCGGGGGCCGCCGCCGGAGGGGAAGCAGTCCCAGCGCAACGCAGCCAACGCGCGGGAGCGGGCGCGGATGCGGGTGCTGAGCAAGGCGTTCTCCCGGCTGAAGACGAGCCTTCCCTGGGTGCCGCCCGACACCAAGCTCTCCAAGCTGGACACGCTGCGCCTGGCGTCCAGCTACATCGCCCACCTCCGGCAGCTCCTGCAGGAGGACCGCTACGAGAACGGTTACGTCCATCCCGTCAACCTGGTACGGTACAGCGGCGGGGTAGGGCGGCCGGGCGCGGCCCCGGCGTCTTCGGGATGCGCGGTGAGGGGCGCCCGCGGCGGTCTCGGGGTAGTCCCGCCGGCCCGGGCCCCGCCACGGGTAGGGCTGGCAGCGCTCAAGCCGTCCTCGCCCTCACAGAAGCCGCGGGACCGCCCCGACCTCTTCGCAAATGCCCGGTAAACCTTCCCTCGGGGGCGCCCCGGGAGCCAGGTTTGGCCTCAGTGTTGACGGGTGTGTCTGTTCTGCGGAGTCGGGGCAGAGGACCCTAAAGAAGTAAATTCCTGGGGCATTAGGCAAGCTTAATGTCCGAAAAAGGAGTAACTCGCTCTGGGGGCTGGCTTGCAGCACAAGCCAGCCGTCGTTAGTTCACGGGTACAAAACTAACCGCTCGATGCGTGCCGCAGGGGTTAAAAAAAGGTTGCTTATATAGCGCAGAGTGAATGTTTTAGAAGGGTTTATATGCTTTTTATTTGTAAAATGATGCAAACAGCTGCAAAGCAAGAGAAATACTACATTTTTGATGAGAACAATTTGTTGCTGACCATTGCAGCCTTATTGCGGAGCGTTTAATTCTAATGAAAATATTTGTTAGAGGAACTCAGCTCTGCCTGTGCTTCCCACAGGGACTAAAACATGATGACGTGTTTGCAACTGAACCAGACTTAGACATCTATCAGTAATAAAGCTCCAGTTTCATACCAGGATAAACTTTCTTTTTAATATGAAATACCTTCTTTTGCTTACAGACTTGGCCATTTGTGATTTCAGGAAGACCAGACTCTGACACCAAAGAAGTTTCTACTGCCAACAGATTATGTGGAACTACCGCATAGTCGAAGCAAATCGAGCTGGCTTTTTTTTCGTTGTTGTTGAATTATTATATTTTTTTTATGGGTTGGGTGTTTTTAAAGGCTGTGATTTATCAGCTCAAGACGAGAAGATGGGGAGTCCCATCTCTAACAGTATTAAATCTGTGTCCCCTGATATTCTTCTCCCTTAGAGTTCTGAGGGAAGTTTATTTAAAGCAGTAATGGAGGCGGTGGAAATTAGAGTTTTTATTAACTGACTGCAGCAGCTGAAGTCTGAGATTTGGAAAGGCCCTTCTTTGGCTTCATCATTCTTACCACTGCCTGAGGATCTGTTATTCTGAGGCTTTTAAACTAATGGAAGAGGAATACAATTATATAGAATTAACAGCATGGACCAAAATACAACTCTACACACTAACCCCAAACAGTGTTATTTGTATTCTAAAGCAAAGCAGTATTTTAGAGTAGCTTTGAAACTCAGATAAATTTATAATATATTTTGATGGCTTTTGTATTCATGGATCTGGTTTACTGCAACTATGCAACAAGTCATACTTTTTTTTTTTTTTTTCCTTTTAACCAGAGGAGTCTTAAAAAAGTGGAAGGGACTGCATTCTGCATTTAGGCTCCCATCCATTGGAATTAAACTAATTCCTTTGGCTATGTCTTCAAGTGCCACATATAAGAATGTGGGACTGTCCTTTGAAATGTAGCAGTTTCCGTGCCTTAATCTGGAAGGGAATTCTGTTTGCTGTAAGGCCAGGATGTATGTGTTGTAAAGAATGAGTTTGTACGATGCTGCAAAATAACATGAATTCGCTATGTTTTAAACATTTCTCCTGTACTATCTTGCCTGTCTTTGAAAAGTTTACCCTCAAATGAGTTCTAGTGACATTTCTTCACTGATTCAAATGCTGTAATAAAAGAGGATGCCATCAAATAAGCCGCAAATGTAAATAACTTTATTTTTTTATAAATTACATTAAAAGCTTGGTTACAATGACTTACTGATACTGTGGTTGTGTGTGGCTGCATCAACACAGGAACGTCTTTGTAATGCATGTTCTTGAAACCCGGTTTTGTAAACACAGTTATCTTCCTCATCTCTTGAGAGCAGATACATCTCCAGCAATAGTCAGATAAGAACACTTTCACCCCACATAGTACAGTACTGTAGCAATCAGCAGGGAAAACCACATTTTAACAGCTTATTGAATTCACTGTCATAAACTTCCCCGTGAATCAGGAAAATAAATAAATTTAGGTTAAGAAATGGATGCCAGTAATTTGTTCTGCTGTGTAGCATGAAAGACAGTGTAATAGCTCCTTTTGCTGTTGTCATTTTACATTTCCATCTGTAGTCTGTTTTGCTTTTATTTGTGTTTGTGCAGTGGGAAAATAAGCTTAGTTTTCCTAGTTGGGAGCAGACTTTTCCTGTTTTAAGATTAAGACTCCTGAAATAAGATTTTCTTTTTCTCAAAATATTTTAGAAGCAGTTACCTCACAGTAAGGGAGAAGACTGAATTGCATTAGAGGAGAAGAAGCCTCCTCTTCCTCATTTAAGCACCCAGGAGAAAGAAATGTTTATTTAGCAAGAAGCAGTTTAACCTGGTTTCTCGTCAGGTCATCCTCCATTGTGGATTTCTGTTTTGAAATACTGCACAGAAGCCCAAGACTGACTACTGGTAGTGTCTTTCAAGTAGATGAACTGCAGAAAATTGCTTTTCTTCTTGTGAACTGTAAAATAGACAAGAGCCACTGCGAAAACAAAATGAAGGCTCAACCCAGGACCTGCTGAAATTGTTGCTTTCAGTGATTTGAGGGCAAGCTATACAGAGATCAGAATCTAATTTATCTTCCGGTTTTATCCAGAGAAAGGCTGCGAAGGAAGGGAGCTATCCTAATCTGCAGTTATGTAATTGAAGTGGGACTCCAGCTGACCTTTTCTAGGAAGCTTCACAAATAGAAAACAACATAAACAGTAAATCAAAAAGGAAAGACCTTTAGGAAGGCATAAGTTATAAGAAAACTCTACCAATGTTTATCTGAACCCTAGAGGAAAGATTATTCAGCAATTTAACTAAGGTGCCACTTGAGATAATCTCAGCTGTGTTACTTAGCTGTTTTTGGCCTTGATCCCAACTGTAATTGGTTAACGACTCTTATGAGATTGAAAAACAAGGAATGCATGAAGAACTTTAAACAGGATAGAAGGGTCCATGTGAAATGGTGGAAAAAAAAGGTTCAGGGTAAATTCCCAAATATGAAGTGGCTAAATTAAGTAAACAGAACAGGTCAAAATCAAGGGCGAGGAGTGTTACATGAAGAAAAACATAGCAATGCTTCCACACGTGCACTGTACTACACACTCTCGAATACTTTTTTTTTCCTTGTGGATAATACATATAAATACTTCCTAAAGTAATGAATGCTGTACTTGTTGCTGTAACAGACACGTCCACGATGATGGTGCATTCATAGGCTATCGCTGGTATTAGAATAGAAGTACACAATGGCCACAAGGGACCAGGTCAAAACCTGGAGACAGAATTCCAGCTTTGGGATACTAAATCTCGTATAAGATTCAATTCTTTGTTTTAAATACCTCTATACACAGATACATGTATTAGTGTCTACTTACCTTAAAACAGCAATTAAGTGTGTCTGGATTTCTCTAACAAGGATTGGATATTTCAAATCATTAATGTTAATCCTCAGGTTCATAAATATTTTTTTTAAGTAAATGAATATTTCTTCTTCTCTCTCAGTGAGAGGCATTATGTGACTATGAAAAAGTTCAGACAATGGAACAGGCTTCTTGTGGGTTTGTCCTGAGATGAAGGCTGCTGTCTTGCCAAAGAAGTGCCAGGTAGGCCAAGTATTCTGGCACTCCTCACCTATAAAGACACACCAAAAATACACATGCTCAGTTCTGAATCCTTTTAAACTCGCAAACAGATGAAATTCAGGTCAATGCTTTATATGAATGAGGTGACGAGAACATTCCAAAATATTATTTTTAAGCATTAACTGATTTCACAGGAAGACGATGTGTTTGTTTGAGGTTTTTTAAGTTTTGCCAACCTGATAGAGTAAATTGATTTCATTTGAGTGTTTTGTTTGACTAGGTGTGACTTACGGAGCTAGGTGAGGGGGAGACTTAAAATGAAGAACTATCTTGCAATTCTACAGTCCACACAGAAGGTAGGAAACACACACATATTTATTAGATTTGGCAAGTGTACGCCTGGTGATTTTTTTGTACATTAACGGCATCTCTATTCCTGGGCACAAGGTGAACCCATCTTGATCCCATAAAGATATACAAATCTTCCTAAAGCTGTTTTATAAATAAATGCCAAATCATCTGTAACCCATATTCAGCTGAGACCTGCTGCATATAAAATCTTAAAGGCACTGAATTTCCTGGCAGGCAGTCCATACATAAAGGGGAACACTTGACTCCCCAAAATATTCTTATGACTTTAAACTTATAAAAATGCTCTGTAAAACTTTTTTTTTTTATTTTATGTGGGACTCTGATAGAGCAGATTATTAGTCAGAAGACTCATGTCTCCATCACGAAGCCATACTTTTCCAGTACATGTGTTTGTTTACATAAGGAAAATACATCTCTCATACTGGAAATGTTAACAATTCTTGTTTGAGCAAAAGAAACATAGTTTGCATATGATCAATACCTAAGCCATATCCTTCCCATTTAGTGGCTTTCTACAAATACTATTTAAAGATATACTATGGGATTCTGAACAAAAATTCAAGTTTCTCAGCTAAGTAAAGGTGACTATATAGAAGTACAGTTGCCATAGGAGTCTCCCAGGTGAAAGAGGGAGTTGAAAAAATTAATTTCAAGATCTCAATAACTATCTGAAAGCTACTCCGTCTGTCTTCATTGTCTCTAGAAGTCAAGGTGACCTAAAGTGATCAGCTGCATGATTCAGTTAAATACCTAATGTTTTAGTAAATTATATAATGTTGGGAGGGATAAAGCCAGGTTTAAGTGACCAAACTTTATATGATCCAGGCAAGATAAAAAAAAGAAGTGGGGTTTAGAGCTACCCATCAATGCAAGCTTACAGTAACCTTATATTATAAGCAAATAATAATTACATTATTTGAATAAAACAACACAGCTGTCCATTCTACTAGAGAACAGTCAGTTATCTGCAAGTAGCTAATTCTAGATAATAGTGAATTTGCATTTGATATGGCAGCACAAATTCTCACCAAGGCTAATGGTAATTATACCTAAGAATAAGGTTCTACCACTGGGCACTGTTTCTCACACTCCACTCCTGTTGAAAGATGTGTACGCAGATACTTTCTGCAGCGCAGAGGATGGACGCTGAACTGCCTTCCAAACCCTAAATACCTAAATCGGTATTTTTAATATATTCTGACAAGATTGCACTGGGATCAATTGCTGTATTATGCAGAGACTTGTATTCCCACCATTCAGGCTGGTTAGGTTTCTAGTACTAAGAAGAAACAGGACTCAGACTCTTGGCTCTGAAAAATTGTAAATGTAAATCAGTCAAAAAGAACAAAAAAATTTGGAAAGCGGCACATGAGAATCTCACTAGAGTTAAAATTCCTAGAAAAGTTAATACAGCTGAGAAGATTCATATAGGATCTATCCAACAAGACAGGCAAAACTGAGAAAAACTTGTGGCTGACGTAGGGTTGAAGAATCACTCCTGTAATGTTGGGGTGCTGACATTCTGATAGGGTCTGGGACTAGAAACATGTGACACTCAGAAGAACTATAATTAACCTTGATGATGTGATTGGAATTCAGCAAGCAAAGGAAAGCACTCAACCTGCTCATGCTGGTGAAATTTTTTAAGATAATTCAAATTTCCAGTATTAAAAGAATTCAAAATGTGACCAGAAAAGGGTACTATGACAAAAAAGCAGGCAGAGCTACAAGTCAGAATATACACACAGACACAGTGACAACCCAAGCAAACAAGCTCAGCATCTGGGACAAAAAGTCACAAGAATAGTAAAAGATTGCACCACTCCATGAGTCTGCAAAGGCCTGTGTAACAAACATGAAGGGTATAAACAACAGCAGCTTTTGCTTATAAGGATCTTCATAGGAACAACAAAAATAAGATAAATGTCTGGTAATCCCAAAACCAAATGGATCGCTTTTTAATTCCAGTTGCTGTGATGGCAGAAGCAACATCATTAGCACTGTTAAATCCCACAGTCAATAAAGATAAGAAGTAAATGTAGGCATGAATGTTCATAGAAAAATTGAGGCTGTAACAGCACGAGGGACTATTGCATTCCTCGAATATAAGCAGTATGGAGTTTACATTAGTTCATGTCCTTAGTATCACCATGAGGGCATGTCCTCTTTCAAACTGAACCAGAAGTCTTTTGCAACAAGGAGCTGAAAGATTGCAACTGTCCTGTGATTCATTTCTTCAGGGAAGTCCCTCTTGCCCTATGAAGATGGCTGAAGAGGAGTGCAGTAGGTCAATGTTCTGGAAAGCCTCAAGAAAGCAGATGAACTGCCAGAAGAGACACAGTCTGTGGTCACTGTGGGGAAAACGGAAACAAACCCAATGTCACTCATTTCTCCTGCAGAAGTGTCTTGTCCCACCCTCAAAATAAACATCTGCGCATGACATTTTTTCTACCATCTAGGAGCGAGATATTGGAGAGGTAGTTAATGCCAAACATTTTTACCTGCACTCTGGCACACTTACGGTCTGGACTTGTCTGCATTGTTTTTGGGAAAATACTGAATACACTTATACATGTCATCTGCTCCAGGCAGCAACTGGTTGTCCTCACTTCAGGCAGCACAGAGTGCCTTGCATCACTCTCTCTAATCTCTTTTAGATCTGGCTGGTTGTGTCCATCCTGGAAACCACTTCTAATCCTCCTACTCTGGGTCCCAGCTGGGACATCGACAACCTTCAAAGCAGGCAAAATGATGAGAGATACACTGCTATTTCCAAGCCAGGTGATTTGAAGTCCTGAGGAAATGTTTTATAATTCTGGGTGGGACATTTTCATGTTGCATATGGGTGTGCTTGACCTATTGCGATAGCTCTGTAGAACTGTGGAGGTTAAACAAGGCTACCCCTCTGCATGCAAGAAGATGCCTGAGGCTAGTCAACCCCAGAATCACAGTTAAGTTTCAACACAGGAAGAACACACATCACATCTGTTTGGGTTATGTTCAGTTCTTGCCATGCTTCATAGGAAGGGGAAAGACTGAGCAGATGACATTTTGATGTGGGAAAAATGGGGAAAGAAAACAAAGAGAAAATTGAACAATTTTCTGCAGGCCCCCTGGATTAAAGCTAAACTGCCATATTGGCGAATTTCTGTGCGTAAGAGTAACTGGAGACAGCTAGCAAACCAAAACGTACAGGTAGACCATAATAAGTAACAACCCCTCAAGAGTAAATTTGTCCCCATCCATTAAAAATTAGGGTGTCAGCTAATACATGGAGATACATATATAAAATTCAGCTGTCTATAAAGATATTCTGATTAAAAGTTTAATGTTTAATGGCATAACAGTGATGTTAATGCGGCATGAACTGAAAAAATCCCTTGGAGGTGCCTGAGGTGTCTTATACTGCCTAAGGTGTTAACTGTGTGTCATACAAGATTATTTACCAAACCATTAATTATAACAAAACACTCATAACTGCAGGATCTGCTACTGCACTATTTCTCACAGTAACTTGTTTTGAGGTGTTTGCTCTTCCTATGATATAGCCCAGAACAGTTCCTTTATCTCAGAGAACAAAAATTTCAGATTTCTTCTCCACTCTCTATAATTCCCCCTCAACTTCAGATGCAAATTATGCTCATCAGGCTTCACAAATAAGAATTTCCCACTTCTAGGCTAGATAGAGCCCTGAGGTGGATGTTTTTTGCCCTCCCTCACTGAAAGTAAAATCATATAAGTTTCCTCTGTAAACTACACATACTGTGTCATTTGGGGATATCCTGAGTTTGGAAGAGAGAAGTAGTTACCATAAATTGTCACCACTGGTATTGCCAAAATTCTCATCGCTTTGACCACAGTTTCAGGTCTTGAAACAGCAATGTGCCCTCGTGGCCAAGAAGGCCAATGGCATCCTGGGGTGTATTAGAAGGGGAGTAGCTAGTAGGTCAAGAGAGGTCCTCCTGCCCCTCTACTCCGCCCTGGTGAGGCCGCATCTGGAATATTGTGTCCAGTTCTGGGCCCCTCAGCTCAAGAAGGACAGGGAGCTGCTTGAGAGAGTCCAGCGTAGAGCCACAAAGATGGTGAAGGGAGTGGAGCATCTCCCTTATGAGGAAAGGCTGAAGGAGCTGGATCTCTTTAGCTTGGGGAAGAGAAGGCTGAGAGGTGACCTCATTAATGTTTATAAATATGTCAAGGGGGAATGTCAGGAAGATGGAGCCAAGCTCTTTTCAGCGGCGTCCACTGACAAGACAAGGGGCAATGGGTGGAAGCTGGAACACAGGAGGTTCCAGAATAATATGAGGAAAAACTTTTTCACTGTGAGGGTGACAGAGCACTGGAACAGGCTGCCCAGGGAGGTTGTGGAATCTCCTTCTTTGGAGACATTCAAAACCCGCCTGGACGCGTTCCTGTGCGCTCTACTGTAGGTGATCCTGCTCTGGCAGGGGGGTTGGACTAGATGATCTTTAAGGTCCCTTCCAACCTCTAACATTCTGTGATTCTGTGATTCTGTGAAACAGATGCCAAGGACTCACTTGATACTTGAGAGTCTCCACTCCTGCACTCCCTGTGCAAAGGGACTGCAACTAGACTCATTCTGAGTTCAAACACAGCATATACATTCTCATTTTATGATTCGTACCTTGGCCGACACTAAACCTGCCCCGTGGTGATGGCACAAGTCAAAAAAAATGGTGTCAGGGAGCATTCCTGAGCACCACAACTTCAGTATCTATGCTGCTGTATTGTTGGAGAGGTCCCTGCATGATTTGTGCTTTTAGTACATGCCATTCTCCCAAACAACGCCAGGACATAGTCAGCAATGGATAGGGATCATCCACAAGATGCTGTTTACATTAAGTCACCTTACTCTGAAGACTGAGAGTGCACAGACATAAGCAGAATGGACACGAGCTAGCACAGGATGGTTGGCCTCAAAGCCAGAGGACAATCTTGGTATGAAAGAACAGCCCTTCATGCTGTTTAGTAGTTTAGACATAATTAGTGTACTGACTAAAGTCTCTAGTTCACAGAACCGCCCATGTTTTACAGTTGATTTAAATCAGTTTGTAGGCTGTTCTAGGGACAGACCACACTTCCCTTCATTTTTATGTCTCTAACACAAAGAAGCCTTACATCTGAGTAGGATGTTAACTAACATCAGGAGTAAAATGAATGAAAATCCTAATGTTAATCTGTAGATCCTAGTGATGAAGCTGAATAGTTGATTTAAGGTTTTATGTCTAGCTCCCTTGTAATATACATCTCAGTGTGCAAGACAGTAGCTAGTCTAGTAGTGGATTGAAAGAAGGCAGATCAGTTTTACTCAGCACAGTTTAACACTAAAATGTCATTGTGCATGAGGCATCAAAGCAACACAACAACCTCAATCTCTTCTTTCAGGTTTTCAGTGTGTTTCAAGTAACAAATATAAAATAAGAACTATTTTTTTTTCACTTCTCAGATATGCCTTTACACTGTCATGATTGTAAAGTCAAAAAAAAGCTTTTTCTTCAATATTTTGAAAAAAAAAAATTCTCCCTAGTGGAGAGTGATAGGATGAGGGGAAATAGATTTAAATTTTTCCAGGGGAGGTTCAGGTTAAATATTAGGAAGAATTTCTTTACTGAAAGGGTTGTCGGCCATTGGAACAGGCTGCCCAGGGAGGTGGTGGAGTCACCGTCCCTGGAAGTGTTTAAGAGATGCGTGAATGTTGCGCTGGGGGGAATCATTTAGTAGGTTGATAGAGCTGGGACAAAGGCTGGAATCGGTGATCTTCTAGGTCTCTTCCAGATTATATGGTTCTATGATTCTAAAAAGAGCAAACAGTTACAAGTTACAGAGGTTTCCCAAAAGCAGCTGCTTTGGATAACTACAGACACACAAAACCACAGTGACAAAACTTTTGCAATCCCATAAGAGATCCTTCAGCGTGCCTCTGACTCCAAACGATCGTGTGGACTTGGAGGGACGGGGTGAGAGCCCCAGGTGGTCTCCAGCACCTCTGGCCGGCACAGGCTGGGATGCAGGCCTGGGCTCTGTGTTCTGAAGCAACTGCTGGTGCAGAATTTGCAGATGGCTGGGAGAGATGAGTGAGAGGAAGCAATTCAGGTGAAAAGACAGAGGAAAAAAATGCTTCACGAAGAGGCTATGGGAGCCACCAAAAAGGCCAGAATGAGTCAGGCCTCTTCATAGAATCATAGAATTATCAGGGTTGGAAGAGACCTTCAAGATCACCTAGTTCCAATCCCTCTGCCATCGGCAGGGACATCTCCCACTAGACCAGGCTGCCCAGAGCCCCATCCAGCCTGGCCTTAAAAACTTCCAGGGATGGGGCTTCCACCACCTCTCTGGGCAACCTGTTCCAGTGTCTCACCATCCTCATGGTGAAGAACTTCTTCCTAACATCCAATCTAAACTGATCCATCTTTAGCTTCAATCCATTCCCTCTAGTCCTATCACTGCCCAACATCCTAAAAAGCCCCTCACCAGCTTTCTTGTAGCCCCCTTGAGATACTGGAAAGCCACAATAAGGTCTCCTTGGAGCCTTCTTGTCTCCAGACTGAACAGCCTCAACTCTCTCAGTCTGTCTTCACAGGAGAGGTGCTCCAGCCCTCTAATCATCCTCGTGGCCCTTCTACGGACACATTCCAGCATGTCCAGATCTTTCTTGTGCTGTGGGCTCCAGAACTGGATGCAGTACTGCAGGTGGGGCCTTAGCAGAGTGAAGCAGAGGGGGAGAATCGTCTTCGTCGACCTGCTGCCCACACACCTCTTGATGCAGCCCAGGACACGACTGGCTTTCTGGGCTGCAAGTGCACACCGACGGCTCATGCTGAGCTCCTCGTCCCCCCAAAACCCCCAAGTCCTTTTCTTCAGGGCTGCTCTCTTACTGACAAAGGCTTGGTCACCCACTCCCAAGCATTACTTTAATGAAGAAGTACCAGCGTAAAATACCAGGAACCCTATGCACGGAGCGGGCGCCCCTTTTCAAGGCACTCGGCAGCACTTGGCACCTTTTAAAGTTGCTCTGAGAGTGCTCCTGAGAGTTCTGAGAGTTCTGAGAGTGCCCCTCTCACTTCCCCCCGCCCCGTCACGCCTCTGCTCGCTCCAGCTCCGGGGCCTGCGGCAGCCGCCGCCTCCCAGGACGCGGCAGACCCGAGCTCTTGCTGCCCCCTTTCTCCTCCTGCGTGAACTCCACCCGCCAGCAGGAAAGCGTCTGAATCCGCCTCACACCCACCCCGACACGGCACCGAAGGAAAAGAGGGATATCGTCGGGGGCGGGCGGAGCAACGGCCGCTGAGGGCAGCCCTGCCTCAGGCCTCACGGCAGCCGCCCCCGCTGAGGTGGGGCGCGGGTGCCACCCGGTGGCCGCGGCGCTGAGGTGCACGGCCGGGAGCGGCGTTAGGAGAGGGGATACGAGTGGCCGTAGGAACGGCGTGAGGGCCCCTCGGTGGCGTCGGCGGCTCCTACTGTCAGCGACTGGTTTAAGTTCAGCCTGCGGGTGTGTGAAGGGGGGTGCCTGGGCGCCGGCTGTCCGCAGGATTAGCGGTATCCCCGTGCTGCCCCAATTCTCTGTCCCGGTTTGCCCCACATGCCCCGACCCCCTGCCAACGCTGTGAAAAAACACCCGGGTGGGAAGGAAGCCCAAAGGAGGCGATCGCGCTGCCTCGCGTAGTGTGGGACTCAGTGCGCCGGCAGGCAGGGCCTTACCCGGGGCAGGAGTATTAAAAGGAGACGGGAGGGGAAGGAGCCTCCCGGGCCGAAGGGCCCAACCTGCGCCCAGAGGTCTGGGCTGCCTGGGAGCTGCCCTGGTGGCTTCAGAACCTGCGTCACCCCAACCAGGTCTTGTCCCTGGCCAGTTTATAGGTGTAGGGTGGTCCTTGTCTGAGCAGGTTTTGCATCTGCCCTGACAGAGCTGGGGACATCTTGTGGTGAAGGGCCCTGGAGACGTGGTGCTGGGGCTGCCCCCGGGCTCTGCCACCTGCCTGTGGCGGGGTTCTTTCAGCACAGTCACCCCTGAGGCACCCTTTGTCTGTTTATGTTGTCTATTTTATTCGGTAAGTAATGAAAACCTGCAATCTAGAATGAAAGGGTCAATATGGAAAGAGGTAGCTACATCTTGCTGTTAGCATAAGAGACAGGGAGGGAGTGTACTTGTTTCCTGGGCTATGTATGTATCTTTTAATTTCTTGGTGCCATTCTTGCCTCATGGTGTTTAGGTATGTCTTAAACTCCAAACACCATTCAGACCTTCTAGGACAAAATAAAAACGGGTAAAAGCTGTGACAGTATTCTGGTACTATGACTATCTTTTGATGATTAGAAAGTATCAAGTATCTGATTATCAAGAGTCATAGTAAGACAATCTGTGCTGAATGGCTCTTTTAGTTCTCCTCACTCTCCTTTTTTTCCCTAGATAAGAGAGAAAGAGATTTTTCTGTGGTTCCAGTACAACAAGATGCCTGCTTGAATCACCCCATTTTCCATAACTTTCTTAATTTTTAAATGGAATAAATACAGTATTACACATTCATTACAAAATACTAGTTTTATACCCAGATAAACTATTGAGGGAGGAAAAGTGAAGCTGTCTTGATTTCAGATGATCACAACATCCAATGAGGAATATTTCCTCAAAGTTGTCTCTGAAAAGGGTCAGGTCTGGGACAACAGTGGTGACACAGAAGTGATAATGCAGGGAATGTGCATGGGACGGAAGGTATAGGAGTCAAACAGCATGGCTGTTTTCAGCTGTGTGCTTAGGCAATAGGAGTGAAGCCTCATCCATTCTTGCAGATCTGAAGTTGATAACTTTCCAGCAATGGCCAGCATAGCAGATGCAGAAGACACTTTCTTCCTATTATTGCCTTAAGCACAGGAATCAAAGAAATAAAACTTGTCCCACTGTTGCTTGTCCTGTCTGACAGCTGCTCATCCTTGCACTGGAGTTAGAGAAATAAAACTTCTTCCTATTACAATTTATCCTACCTAGCATTTGCTTATCGTAGCCAGCAGCTTCAACCTTATCTCTCCAAACATACTACATGTGATACAGTCTGAACATAGAGGAAGGGGCATACCGTTTCTTAAGCTGTGTCAGATCAAGAAAAAATATAGAAGTGTTCTTCCTGCTATATCCAGAGACTGGTTCAACAGAGCTACAGTGAGCACAGCTAGCAAAATTTACTGGTATCAGATCAGTACCATCCTGTAGGAAGAGTAGGAATAGCACTATAAGGATACCTAGAATTACTGTCTCCATGTTCTTACTGTGTAACCATCCTAGAAATTTGACATGTCTCCTTGTACCTTCACCTTTTCAGTTTAAGTCTGAGCTGATAAGCTAAAATCTATCTTGACTGGAAAATGTCATCATGTCCTTTTGACATCAGAGAAATAGGATTCATTCTAAGAATTTAGCACATTCAGATTTTATCTCTTTCTGCTTTTCTGGTTGATGTTAGGAGTAAGTGATACAGCATGAAAACCTTTACTGGTGTGAAAAAAAAAAAGTAATTTTAATGCATCAGAAACAAAATTCTTCAGCTCCTGAGAAAAAGCACTTCTACCTTCTTAGCCTTTTTTTTATTTAAGATTTCAAAAAAACGAGCATCTTTAAGGAGGGCTCACTTCACCATTCATCTTACACTGATAGGGAATCACTCGAAGTCAATCCCTGCCCTGTTAGGAATGTGTCCCTGATGCTGGAGAGCAATTTGCTGGACAAAAGAGACGCTATAAACCACTTCTACAGGTTGACCGTATGGAACAAATGACGTTCCTTGCACTGGGAGCACAGATAAAATACAGATGAGAGGTGATGACCGGTGCTCTGATTTGTTTTTTTTCTTCCTTATGATCATCTGACACTCATTCCACAAGCATGAAGTGGAAAGACTGTGACAGCTTCATTAACAAACTCCTTTCATCTTGACTTAGAGGCTAGCTTTTTCCATGTTGAATACAGTCTTCCAAAAAGGGGAAATCTGTCCAGGCAGTGTTGCAGGCTTTAGCTATGCATAATGAGTATGGACAAAAGATCTTGTTTAGGTTACAGCAGCCCTTACAGAGCTGGTAGTGAGACCCTTTAGGCAAACCCACTTCGTACAGTCTGTGAGAGACTCAGAGCTGAAAGGCTGGGTTGCTCTGACTGGAAGGTGATTCAGGACATACAAAAAACCCTCTTCTCTCATCTGCCTCGTTACATCTTGTTAGCCTTGGTCTGCTGATAACTAAGGATGTCTGAGAACATGTAGAAACATTGTTTTCTTTCCAGTTTTCCTAGGTAGACTCTTGGGGCTAGAAAAAGGAGACCAGTCTTCATCTTGGAAACAAACAGGATATATGACTTCCAAATCAATGTACAGCCACAGAGTCCTGTGTCTTTGACACACTCTTCCTCCCAGTTCCAGTCTCTCCATCTCTGTTCTATACAACAGGCCTCAGGGTAAAACCACATTTTATCCCAGAATAAATTTTTGTCATTCAGGACTATATGTCAGCTAAACACAGCAGTGATTGTTTACATATATTGCTATTTAAATTTGCCTGAAGCAAATGTTCTCCCAGAGTAGTAAGTCTTGCTGTGGGATTAAATGCTCATTTGAATCTTTATTCTTTTCATTTTTAATTGAAGAAAAAAAGAAAAGGCCAAAAAACAGTTCTCAGAATGATATTCAAGATATTAGCTTGGAATCTCAACTGAGTTCTTCAAGAGTAGAACATCCTAAAACTGTGGCTGCTGAAAGTAGCTTGGACCCAGTAGATTCTCAGAATATAAATCCATTCATGTGCGTAACTGAAGTGATGAAAGAATTACAAGAAATTGTTACAGTGTATTTCACAAGCTCTTTGTGCTTTGGATCGTGTGTTTCCCGTTCAAGTCAGTAAGAACTAGAAAAATAATAATCTTGTCATTGAAATTGTTATGCTTCTGTGAAAAAAATTGTCTCTTTAAACAACAAATTGTAAATTTACAGTGTGGTTCGCTAGTTTCCAGTAGAGTGACACCAAGCAATATATTAACTTTTAAAACTATAGGGAGTGTGCACACTTTCTAATTTTAAGCATATAATTTAAATAGCAACCACTGGCTGAAGCCCACTGATTTTGCCTCCAGCCAGATCTACTTTTCATGACTCACTGTACAGGAGGGGCCTAGCTTCATTCCTAATTTAAGCATATATTTTGGATGCCTTAGTTAAATAATATGGCATTCTTTTTCTCCTGGTGTCTCATTCTTTAAGCTAGAAAAGGCTACCTCCCCTTTGCTCCTTAATGTATTTTACTCAAGAGGGCTGTTGCTGCTGCTGCAAGCCCTCAAAAATGGCCTTAAAGAAGCAGTGGGATTGGCCTCATGTATATACAGAAAGTGGTGAACTTGTATAAAAGCATGAGTTTTTGAAAAGATGGGTTTCAACAAGCAAAAAGTGCCTCACGTCCTCAGATTTAATAAGGAAGACTTAAGTCATCGGCACTAATGTAGATTATTTTGGTGACACGTTGTAGGGATACTGTTTGAGCTCAATGACACTGCACCTTTCCTGTTTATGCCTGGGAGACGTAACCTGCATATACCTTTTTATACCTTGCAGGTCAGACACAGTGATACCACCAAGCTGCAACACCTCTGAAACACGGGAAGGAATCTCATGGCGATGGTGGAGAATATTGCATGCCTGCTGTCCAGGAGGTGGACACCGTAACGGAGGTGTGAGATCCCACTTCCCCCTGGCTTGCTGGGGCAATGGGTGAAAGGGATGCATTAATGAGCTTCTCCTTAGAGTCAAAGGGTAAAACTGCCTGTCAGCAACTCTAAGTGATGAGCCAGGCACATGCACCTGCATGAGCACTTGTAGACAAATGTGTTCAAATCCAACCATATTAAAGGCATGATGTACTTGTATGATGGTTTTAAGCTTCACAGTTACTCTTTTTTTTTTTTTCCACACTCATTTGTAGCTAGAACAATCCTTTATGTCAGGCAGTTCACTGCTTATGTCAAAGGGCACTTAATGTGAAGGCATTTTTCTGAGGAGCCTGAGTTTGCTATGATGAAAAATGTCTTTCAAGAGGATGCATTCAGGCTGTGTGGGAAAAATGGTACAACCAGCATGTGAGCCTGTGAAATATAACTGGAGGTTGAAGTAATTTGCCTGAATAATTATTTGGTTCTTATTTCATGAAGGCTGGAAAAATGCAAGCACAGTAGAATGTAATCTTTGTAAGGGGCTAGTTCTGAACACGCCAATGCCCATATTTTGCCATTTTATGAAATCTAAGGTAAAAAGAGCTACGGTTTTTGCTCAGTTAGACTAAACCATGCAACTCACACAAGCCACGCTTCATGGCTCAAAGTAATGTTGTTCTGCCTGAATTCATGCTAGTAACAGTTTTACACCACAGCACACCACAGCTTGCTTATTGAAGAGTACTTATTTTAGAGTTTTAAAATACTGGCTGATACTAAATTTCATTACCTCATCATTCATGAGAGAAAAAAAAAAGAGAAATATTATATTAAAATCCTCCAAAATAATTTTAAACAGCTTTTCCCTAATCAAAGCAGCATATTTTCAAAATAAGTACTTAAAATGCTGGGGCTGGAAGCGAATAGTCTTTACATATATCACCAAAATATACTAAGTCCCACTGTACAAAATTCTGTTTTAATGCACTGCACTGAATTGCCAGTCTGAACCATCCTTCCTTTTTATCTGACCAATACGTTTGGTAAGGGCAGCAACAGGCTAAGAAAATTTCAGTCTGGGGTGGGGAGACAAATTGCTTTAAAAATGGCCTCTCAGTGCTCCAGAATCCAGAGTATCTTACTTAAAAACAGACACAAGTAATGAAACTTTCCTGATATCCCACCTTCTCAAAATTATATTCTACATTTATACAATGTTATGTTTGTAATAATATACATTAACATATAAAACATAATATTTTTTTCGAATAAGGCATATGTACAAATATTTTATCCCTCTATTTGACATGTATGAAAGAACATTTTACAAGTATATTACACAGAAGTAAAAAAAAATTATAATGGTAGGTAAAGTGTTCAGCTGCCCATAGGTTTGCATCTGGGGGAATTTGGCTTTTCAAGTGTTCAAAGACATAAAAAAAAATCCCTTTGTTTGCACATTCCAGATCTTAATCCATAGTCAGACAACTAGATTTATTTCCCTATGGCTTCCATCCTCCTATGAAGAAAGTTTAAGAACAAAAGACTCTGTGAGTTACAGAAATTTAAAGGCTAAGGGTTGTTTTGTTGTGCTTGTAGTACTGTTCTGATACCCGAGCCTTCTCTTCATTTGATGAATTACAGTTACGACAATTTAGGATTGTCAGAACACCTGCTAATGTACATCAAAATCCACCTTCTGGGAAGATAATGCAGTTTTATCCATATTGTCTTTGAAAGAAATTCAGATGATCTTTAATAATAATAGTGGCTTCGGAGAGCCGAAAGTTTGCCAGGTTCTTGTAGGCCATGGAAAAGTTAAGACTTAAATTATTTGTTGTTATAGCTGAAGTGAAAAGCTGGTAGAGCCAACAATCTGTGCATTTTGTATCAGTTTTGATTGTTTCGAAGCCTAAACCATTGTTTTTCTGACCTTTCACAATATTTCTGCATGTAGTTTCTGGGTTTTTTTTCACTTCTGCTAGCTTAAGAAACTTCTGAATATTTTTCTTTACTTCTGTAATGATCTTCTTTCCCTTTAGAATTAGTTTAAGCTCAGGGAGGCGGAAAATCTCAAAGGGATTCATCCTCCAAACTCATCTATCCAGTCTGTAGCTAGACTGGGTCTAAGTTTTCTTACCTCAGTTTACACTGAAAAAAGGCCCACTAACTTCTCTCAGCTGACTGCATAAATCATCGCTCTTGCCTGCTCCCATTTCCACAGAGATTAGTCTGGCTAAAGCTTGGCTTCCAGAGAGAAATTGGTCCCCATCTGACCACTGCAGAAGATGACAAATCCACCACTACCTTTTGCAATTGTTGCAGCAGTTATTAAAAGTATGTCCATTGTGCCAAGTCACCCAGCCTTGACTTTTGAGTTTACCTTTTTTTTCTGTAGACCTTGATTATTTTTTTTGCTTTTGCTCATAAGGCTTCTCCTTCACCTACCGCTATATGTTTTCCAGGAACTTTGTAGGAGGGAAAAATAGCTTGAAAGGAGGGAAGCAGAGGCTGAAATTATGGTTTTGGCTTTTACTTTTCCCAGAGTGTATGGAAAAAATACATGAGTCCTCCTCTTGTCCTTTCCCAGCTATTTTACTAGTCCTCAGCCCACTTACCCTCAGACAGTGATCCCCAGAGCCCCCTGCAGTTTGCCAGGAGAAAGATACACAAATTTGATGCTGATCCGTATTCACTGCTTCCTCCTGCTCTCCTCAGTGATATAAATCCAGTCTTTCTCATAGAAGGCAGGAGAAGCTGCATAGTGACCAGTTGCCCCACGGCCATCAAATCTTCATTCTGGTCTGGCTTTAGGGAGGTAATTAATGCCTGTTTGGGTAGGGAAGAAGCTATCTGTAGAGGTGACCACCTCTAAGCCATATATACATACAAGTAATCTGTGTCTCAGTAATTTCTTCCTAGACAGCCATCTAGCAAATGCCTTCACATAGTACTGTTTGGGACTTTCAGCAGAAAAAAGAAGCGTTAAGCCCAATTTTTTACTGCATAGGATGTAGGATAATAGGTTTACTTTTCCCTTGCCTTGCCTTACCTTGCCTTGCCTTGCCTTGCCTTCCCTTCCCTTCCCTTCCTTTCCCTTCCCTCCTTTCCTCCTTTTTTTTTTTTTTTAATGTTCTCTAAGTGCAAATAACCTTGCTGTAATGCTAAGTTCTTCTGTGGAAGAAGCCTACTGTGTTTTTGTTCTGCATATTTATATGTTGAAGCTCTTAAATCACTCTTCATATTTTCTGGTTTTGCTATATTTACTCTAGAAGTCAACACTATGAACTTGAAACAGATTTCTGCCTCTGTTGGTTGCTGACTGGTGCTCTTTGAAAGAGAATATATATATGTCTATACTGCTTCTGCAAGAGTGACATGTATATAGGTGATACTAATTAATGAGAGTACTGCATACCCCTTAGTGCTTTACCAGTTTTGTGCCATTCATTCCATCTGTGCTGTTACAAACAAAAACCCCAATACCTATGGCCAGACCGAAAACCACTTAACATGAGTATTGTTGAAGCTTGGGGGAAGTAAAACTGTCTTTTTATTTTTACATATGAAGAGTGATAGAGTTTAAAATAATCAAAATGGACTGACTCCAAATATCCAGACATAAGGTAAAGAGAAATTTAAAAAAAGACCACAGCAAATCTTTTTTCCATGTAGGGTTTATGTGTGCCATGTAGATGAATCTCTTGATGGAGAGCTGAGTTTTGTAAAATTATGTTGGAGATAGACTGTCTCACTCTTCAGGAAACTTTCCTTTCAATTTCTGCCATTCTTTTTTAGGGGACATTGTGCAATGTAGTAAATTGCCCTGAGCCTTGCATGTTGAGGTCAGTTAACTCACCTAATTTGTTGAGCAGAGCTGTAAACAGACTCAAAATACAGACTTGAAACTATGCAAGAACAAACAGCATGATGGTATACTAAATTGTTAGCGCAGTGCTAATGCCTGTCCTCGTAAGGTGTCTGAGGTCCTGTAAGTAGAGCATAGGGGTAAACAGGATAGTGATGGAGTTATTTTCTTTCTGGTGAATCAAAATCAACTCATTCTCATCTTGAATAGACCTCAACACTTTAAAATTATCATGAACGCAGAGAATAAGAAAGTAGAGAAGCCATTTTTTAAAGATGTAACACAAAGGAAATAAGGAGACAAAGCTCTTCTATTTTAATGACTTGTGTTGTAAAATGGAACTATCAGAACAAAAATCCATACTGGCAATCAAAATTAAATGTGTACATGAAAGGCAAAATGAATCTTAAGAGTAGCATTTGAATTGCCATAAAAATTGACGACGGTAGGATTGGCAGGATTTGTTCCCATCTATCACTAGTCGAAAGCACTGCAAATTGAAAAGCTTACTTTACAATAGTAGACATAGAATGACTTATTTAAACTTCTTGCTTTCACTTAAATTACATTCCAACATGTAAGCAATGAGACTTTTCTCTGTTTTCCCCTCTAACCACAGCCTATGTGTAAAACCAGGTAGCAGAAATTTTAGCCCACATCTCTATTAAATTGGGTAATGACTATTCACCATGCAATTTCTGGCAAGTAGAGACAGGGCAACTGTTCAAGAAAAACAAGAAATTTCCTGCTGTATATGAACCGCTCATAAACACTTGAGCCTGGGCACTTTTTACTCAAACCCTGCAGGTCTCAGATGCCTAGTATTAATAGACACTGCTAATTGCAAGCAGTGTGGTTAAAGCAAATGCTTATCCATACAGAATATTAATTGACACTGTTGTTGGGGAAAATGAAGGGCTGTGTGTGTGGAGAACTGTTTTCCCAGAGAGAAGGCTTAAGTCACTGCAGTTTTTGCTATTTTATACGTATTTTCCCAAAGCAGGTCTAGATTCAGACTGCAGTCTCTGCCTTAGAAGACCAGGGAGGGAACTGTGATTCAACAGTTCCTTTCTGGCTCCCCTGGTTCAAGGTGGGAGGTAGCCCACTAATGACCTATTACCACCAAGTTTCCACAGCCATGCTGGCCAAGCCTTTAGGGGTGTGAAGGCAAGGTTCAGTTCACTACCTATGCTGCAGCTCTGCTACTCTACCTACCGGTGTCTTATGTACGAATACCTGTTGCTCCTGTACCTCACTCAGCTGTGCTGGGCATCACAGAAAAAAAAAATCAAACCCACAAAAAAACCCCGATGAACAAACCAAATAGGATCTCCCATTCCTGTCTGAGGTGTTCAGAGAATTTGGGCTAGTTGATTTTTTTATTTATCTCATATTTCTCATCTTCATTCAGTAGCACAAAGACTATCTTTGGAGTAGGAAACATTAGTTTGCTCTGGCTGCTTCTTGCCTAAGGAGCTGCCATTTTAACATTTGATAGCATTTGAAATCCCATTTGGCCAATCTACCAGCTTTTAGGATCAAATTAAGGATGATAAGAGCACCTCAGGTCGATAGCCAAGGAGACTAAGGAAAATGGGTTGACCAAGGAGGAGGTGTAAGACATTAGTGGTCAAAATACCTCATATACTTACATGGAGGAAAGACTGTTAGATGTGGTCCCTAAGAATTCACTTTTTCCACCACAAAGGTAATCAAGAGCTAGAGAAATAGTGGCTAATAACAGAAAACTGTTTGTTCAGCATCTCCAGCTGCATGGGAAGAATTCTACCTTTGTGACAAAATTTAAAGAATAGAGAGACAAAGTATAGGAAATCACTACAGAAGTGAATATCTCATCTGACCTAAGAAAGAAAAAAAGTTAATTTTGCTTCATTTCTCAGGAAGAATTAAAGAAGTTAATGACCCAAATAGACAGCTTTATGGTTTCCCCCTCACCTCCCCCCAATTTGCTATTGTGCAGCAAGTAAAAACAAAATGTTGTGGAAGAAAAGGGCAAATCCTTCAATTTATGGAGTGTCGTGTTATTTGCACAGCACAGAAGGATTCAGGATTCAGCAGGTTTCTAACAAGAGTCATGGCTGACTATGTGATTGTATGGAGGGAGTGGAGTAAGGCTGAAGGAAGGACAGTGGAGGAAGGAAGGACAGTGGAGGCAGTTAAAGTTTAGGTCTTGCAGTCTTCATCTAAAGTAGAAGCACAAAGGACTCTGTGAGGTATATTTTAGCCTCGGTATTTAAGGTAGGCAGGTTTTGCAGATAAACGGCAATCTGCGAGGAGCAAACTGTGTGTTGCCCGGTGAGCCTGTAGAGACAAAATGCCAGAAATTAAATATTTCCTAATACCATTATGAATATATTAGTTACTAACATGATCCGCTTTACATAATAACACTATAGCCTCATTTGATTAGTTCTGCTGTGATAATGGACATTTTATACCTTCTCCTCTTCCTGTGCAGAGCACAGCAGCACATGTATTTTTAACTCTGTACTACATCCAGGTGTAGCTCTTCCTCTGTACAAGAGAGGGCAGTCTAGTCCCGGTAATGGTGCCTCCGGAGCTCTGGCCATCTGGAAAATCTGTTGCCTTATTTGTCACGCTTGACTGTAAAAATTTCTGTGTAAATTGAAAATTAATCTTTGTTCTTCGTTTTATGGGGGACAGGAGACTGCTCGGAGACTTCTTATGTTGAAGGAAAGTTACAAAATAAAATCCTTTGTTTTATTCATGGGAAATTTTTCCCAACGCGATACAAATATGTGGGTTTCTTCAGTGATAAATTACTTTACAACTTCTAGTGTGAAAGCCGAGCTGAATCAGAGCCCTGTGTCTGGACTGATCTCATCAATTTTGGTTCCTCAGCAGGGATTTGGCTTTTGATCACACACTTCTTGATAGATCCAAATATCTAGACACTATGGCCACTTGTGTTTAAATCCTTGCCTGCCTGGGTTTATTTCATGCATCAGTTTTTGGTCTTAAAAGCTAAGAGGTGCAGCGCAGGGTCAGACAGACTGAGGGTCTGCATTGTCTGGTAATCTGTCTCTGAGAGTAGTTAATAGCAAATGCTTAGGGAAGGAATATAACAAATAGAGTGAACACAGAGGGATCGTTGTCTGACATACCTTCCCACCTTCCAGCAGTCACTGGTCTAAAACAATTTCTTGAACCAGAGTCCATATCTTGACAGCCACTCTTTCTTTCCTCTGAGGATGTTCCATGTGCTCGGTATACCTGAGTCTGGGAAGACAATTTAAATATTTTCCTTGTTTGACTTGAAGGACTGTCTTGCTGTCTCAGACAGACTTCTTCCATTTCTGAAGCTTGCTTTCTTTCATATTTTTTTTACCCTCCTTTTTTCCTTTCCTTTTTATTTTCTTTATTTAGTCTTTTTTTTTTTTTGTTATATACTCTGAAATTTAAGCCAGCTCAGCTTCAAAATCATCCCCTTCTTTCTGTCATAAGCCCAGGTGTTTACTGAGACTGGCATCTTGACCAAGTTTCATTTCCATCAAGTACCTTTCACAGAATCACAGAATTATTGAGGCTGGAAAAGACCTCTGAGATCATCAAGTCCAGCCTATGACCCAACACCACCACATCCACTAGACCAGGGCACTAAGTGCCACATCCAGCCTCTCCTTAAACACCTCCAGGGTTGGTGACTCCACCACTTCCCTGGGCAGTGCATCCCAGTGCCTGATCATCCTCTCCGTGAGGAAGTGCTTCCTGAGATCCAGCCTAATCCTTCCCTGATGCAGTTTCAGGCCGTGCCCTCTCATCCTGTCACTCGTTGCCCAGGAGAAGAGCCCAACCTCCACCTGACTACAACCTCCCTTCAGGCAGTTGTAGAGAGTGATAAGGTCCCGCATGAGTCTCCTCTTCTCCAGGCTAAACAATGCCAACTCCCTCACATCTCAGCTTCCTCAGAGCTTTCTTAGCCTTATGTATAGAAAAGATATCTATCTTGTTGTCTGTTGGTTCTTTTTACAATGCACTGCTACGCCTTCTCAACTCTATTAATTTAATTTTTATTTCAAGGCATTTTGTAATATTTGTTTCTATATTTCATGGTATCAGTTTCAGGAGTGTCCATTCTGTATTGATGTCCTGTCCAAAAAATCTCCAAAGTTGGAATGTCCAATGAAAATCAGACTTGATTGATCTGATTTGCTGAGATACAGGAGGCTGAATTCTCAGAAATGGCACTAATCTTAAAAAAAAAAAAAAAAAAAAAAAAAAAAAAAGCGACATCTCATTATTTTCTCTAAAGAGCAAAGGAAGTGCTTTTTCATTGCAGAGGCTAAATTTACAGCAGAAAAATGTTTGGGAAAAAAATTCCTCATCTAACTTCGGTCAATCAAAATCTCCCACAATTTTTCTTGTTTGTGAGTCTTGTCATTACTGCATGTCTGACCTGCTCACACTCCTACTACTTGGACCTTGCAGTTTTCATGAATTGAGGCCACTTTTACCTTTAACATTCCTGTTACGTGAGATTTGTCTTCCTTGTTTGGAATATTGTGGGACACAAAATTGAACGGGAAACTCATGAGTGCAGACAGGTTGTACAGTGCCTGGCCTGTGGCTGCTTTCTGTGCAGCTTCTGCCCCTCAGCTCAAAACTCCTGCTATCCAAACGTTGTGTAAGTGCCCATCTATATTCATCACTGCAGAGCTGCCTTGTTAAAGAGACAGGGTTCTGGCATCCCTTGCTACCACATTGGTCACCTTAATTTCTTTGCCAATTAGTGTAATAAGGAAGCATGGGCCTTCTGGATTTTCTTACCTCAAAGCAACTCTCATGTGATAAGGTGTTGGAAATGTGGGTGGTTCTCAATACACTTGTTACAGCATTATGTTGGTTTACGGATTTTATGGATCAGCTAAACCACAGTCTTGGTGTGAATGCCTTGGTTAGCTGTGGAGGTGATATGTTCATGGAAAGCAAGGATTTGACTCTACGACTAAGTTTCAAACCCACAAAGTTCAAATGGGTTCAGAATTTACTCAAACACATTCTCACATTCCTCTATTTTACAGACAAGGGTAATGATCCTAAAAGCAACTGCCCTGCAGCATCACTGGAGTGAAAAATTGAAGGGTTGTTTTCCAAGTAATCTGACTCTGTACAGCTGGATCAATAGTCAATATTGCCAGGGCTTGGCTGCCTTGTTTCTACCTAGTTTTTACCATTGTATGTCACAGTGAAGTCCACTGTGGAAGACCCTCTGAGATTTGGAGGAAAAAAAAGAGGACAAGAAACCACACCTGCTCTTAATGCTTTTTGATATACAGTATGTGTTGAAAATTCAAGCAGGTAGGTTTACAAATTGGATGGAGATGTGCAACTCCCTGTAAAACTGAGAGTTGATCCCTGTTATTTGCAAAGGTGCTGGTACAGCACAGATATTTTACTCAGTAGAATTATCCCTGAACTGTTCAGGCTCATGTAGCTGCCTGTTTGTAAAATAGTATATGAGTAAGTATTATCCAGTCTTTAAAGCTAAATTTCAGCCTCGTGCTAGTTGAACTGTTCTAGTTGTGCTTTGTACCTTCCACTCAAAATTGTTTGGGTTGTTTTGTAATGTGCTTGTTCCAATCCCACACAAAAAATATGAGTAAGTTTGAATAAAATTATTGGAGACCTTGGAGTGCTGGAAAAAGTGTTTCAAAATTTTATGCCAACAGTTTTTAAAAAATCATGAAATGGGTCTCCTTGCCATCCGGTCTTGAAAGCTTCTTTCATACAAGAGTGATTTTTTTTCATTTTTTTTTCCTCCTTCTTTTACCCTTGTGGAAGTTCTGCTTCTGGGTAAGACTGATGTGACCAGGAGTTATCCTCTACAGCTACGTCTGACAGAGAGATAATGAAGGCACAGCGCGTTAACGTGTCTTCTGCATCAAGCAGTGCTCCATTTTACAGTTGCCAGAGTGAGAGGAGGAGATGAGACAGCCGGGGTTTTATGAAGGTTGGTCCTAGACCTCAGACTAGTCAGCAGACAGCTACCTGTGACTGAGCAGAGTGACTCTACGGCAGCACTGCCTCAACCGTTGGAAGGGGAACAATTACCTGGCAGGGACATGGATATGCCAGGAAAGTGGGATTTTTTTTTTTAGCTGCAGAGGGCTCCTGAGTAGCAATATGTGGCTGATTTGTGACTGCAGATGCCACTTGGGTGGTGCAGACAAGCTCTGACTGCTCTCAAGAATTTGTCCAAGTAGCTCTTTAGAAATTCCACCTGGCGATACTTAAAGCGTCCCTTTTCAGGACATTGTCGCTGACTTCCTCCAACATCTGTAAATAGCCGGTTTGTGTATGTTCATGCACCGTGGAGGATAGAGTTTAGATTTTTTTGCTGGGGTTATCCTTCTGACAGAGGGCCAGATTGTCAGGGAGTCAGACCTATACTGGGGAGAGCTGTTTGGTTGACTTGGTGGGTGGCATTCTCATAGGTGAATAACAATTTCTTTGTTGTGTTTGTTTTATTGTACCTTTATTCTTGAGGAAAGGACCCACCATGTTCATATATGAGCAGATTGTTCTCCTGGTTTTGAAAGCTATGTGTTTTCATCCTGAACACTGCTTCTCTTCCCAACCTTTTCTAACACTCCCCCCAAAATCAAATTAAGAGAAGCCAACAACCCAGAAATATAAAGGCAGGTTGACAATGGCTTCATTCATTTTGGAAAATCCTTACCTAATAGCTAAAATGAAAAGGATCAGTAAATAAAAAAATTATTCCTATTCATCTATTTTCCGCCATGGATTCTTTTGACTGCTGCTGCATGAGAAACAGTGAGAACCTCTAGTAAGTCAGCTCCTTTGCAAGAAAAAGCTGTAATTTTGACATTTCACACATTTGGATGACTTTTTCCTTACTGTTGCAACTACACTTGCAAATTTAGACTCCACTTTACTGAACCTATGAATTTAGGACAGAAGTAAAATCCTATTTAGTAATGGTGATGTGAAAAATGTACTGTGTATAAATCAGGGAAAATATACCAAATCCTGGGCTAATATTGAGGGAAAAGAGTGCATTTATCATGAAATGTGAGTGTTGAAAGCTGGCAATGAGTAATGGAAGTTGTGTTTTCTCAGAATCAGATAATAATTAACTGAATTTTAATTGGTTTGTTTCTATAAAAAATAGCAGAATATCAAAAATAGATGCAACATTTAACAATTATGTCTTGAAAATTTTGTCAGAAAAATTGGATGATTTAGTAAAGTTTAGTGCAACTAAAAATGTGGGCATATACTGAATGTGGATAAAATGAGAAGAGGCTGGGTTGCTTAATTTTTGCATAATTTAATGAACAGTTTTCATCAGGAACATTTGTCCTGAGTCTTTTGAGTAACTCTACCTGGGTTCTCAAGCGATTTACAAGCTCCACAAATCTAACTGGTCTTTTTTTTTTTTTTTTTTCATTTCTGAAAGGGGAAACAGTGTGAAGTAGCTTAATTGCACCTGGATTGAGAAATCAAATGTATTAAAGGCAGGAAATTCTAAAATATTGAACGCTCATTGGTAACTTTTCCTCTGGTGGCATATTACTTAGACAAAACATGTCTTCTTTCTGTTTGCTTTCTATATTCTCTCCAAGCATTCTATTTTTCCTTCTCCTTTTCTCATTATTACTAATTAGTATTCTGATGAACCTTGATATATTAATTAGCACTCGACGTTAGAAGAGGTACATATGAGGTATAAAAGCTCCTTTGTTAAGTCTACATATAACACTCATTTTTTTTGAATGTGAGCTTATTTTCCATATGCACAAGAGTTTTATTAAGATAATTATTTTGTTTTCTTTCCTTTCTGTAAAATAAAGTATCCTTATAAAGATAATTATTTTGTAAGGACATGGGACATTAAAATTTGAATAAATAATTCACCCGTTTGGACACTTAGGAAACTGTTTAGCACAAGCCTACATGCTCTTTCTGGTTAGCGTTGGTTCCTTCAGTTTGTCAGCCCCTCACCAGTGAATTTGGGCTCTGTGGAGCCCCTCTTCTTTTCCTTCCTTCCTTCCTTCCTTCCTTCCTTCCTTCCTTCCTTCCTTCCTTCCTTCCTTCCTTCCTTCCTTCCTTCCTTCCTTCCTGTCTGTCTGTCTCCCTTCCTATCTGTCTGCCTTTCTGCCTTTCTGCCTGTCTTTCTGTCTGTCTTCTCTCTTCACCCCCCCCACCCCGCCCAACCAACATAGCCATGGGAAATAAAAAGGAACTTGATATTTTATAGCTCTCTCTTGACTTTACTGTGCCTAAATTTTAAGAAAGAAGTTCACTTTTTTCTTTTTAATCAATATCTATAAAAATCTCAGTTTCAAGTTGATGCTTATCCCTGTGCGCTCATTGCAGTTCCATCTTACATCCATCTTTTCTCAGTCTGCTTACATCCATGTGGGATTTGGCAGAGGATCCACCTAAGGAAGGATCTGAGGGTCTTTTCTCCCATGTTGGTTTTTTTTTTTGGAATGACCTACAAAGAGTTTCCATTCCTTATACACTTCTCTGGCTCTTCAGCTCACTGGAGAAAAAATAACACACAGAGACGTCTCTGTCCCCTTACGCTTAGCTTGCCAGTGAGTTGTGAGCCAGTTAGCTGATCTTTTTCTCCTCTCTTTTCCTCAATGATTCTTCTCCCTCAGAATTCCAACTTCAAATCAACAACCAGTACAAAAAATCCCCTATGGTTATATGAACTCAGGTAAATGAGGCTCACCAGCACACTACAGTGTGTGATTTACTTGTGTCAGGGGATGCTGAAACAAGTGATACCTTTAAACAACTCCTTCAAACACTGATCCAGGTAATGTGGCTACAATCATCCCCCAAGACTCATTTTATTTCTGGCTTTGTACAAGACCAGGACACTGTCACACATTTGCAGGTTCTGTCTAGCAGGTATTAATTAAATAGCAAAACACTCACAAGAGACAGTATTCTACCTTTGACCTCTTACATCTAATACCATTTCATGTAAATTACTACCTGTCATGTTGTGCCATGATACATCAAAGTAATCTCACACTTTTACTGGGGAACAACCATTACAGCAGAGCTATTATGAGCATAATAAATCCACATTTTTCCTGTCCTGTAAATCACTAGATTTACATTTTTTCAGTTGAACGATAGTGTGGTGACAGCAGTGGCAACCAAAAGGTAAGGCCTCCTATTGTCATTGCATAGATCTTCAAAGTACAGGAATATTATTCCTGTAGGAAAGGAATATAGGTCATGTTTCTTCTGCCTTATAGGCTATTTAGAAAGAGAACTTCATGATCTTAGAGAGGTTCTTTATGATCTACAGAGACAAGATGCCACAGAAGTAAAATATTTCTCACACACCGTGCATGACAGTATTTTAATGGTGTCACTCATCTTTTTTTGAAATAAACTGGAGAACAATGTCATAGTCATTCATTTTAAAATTGGTAGGAAGCCCTGAGAAATGTCTAATTTGGTATGAGTATAGTAAATCACAGAACCTAATCCAAACAGATCTGATCCACACCTAGTAAATTCTGACCGAATTGAAGCATTTTTGCATAGCAAAAACTCAAAATTGCATTGGTGCTTCAATAAAAGAACAGTATCACAAGTCAGACAAACAAATCATTTAGCAAAGAGCAAAACACATAGTCAAGATTAGCTTTCAAATGAGGAAAGCTTATTTTCTTCAATGCAGCCATGAAAACAATAGCCTCTGGTGAATGGTTTAAAATGTCTCTTTCGGGGTGCGATACAATTAATCTGAATGACTTCCATTTCAAAGACATTGGCTAACGACCCATCTTCTAGGTCACCAAATATCCTTACAGAGCTATGCCCAAGTCACTTCCACACTCACGCACAGTACAGGGTGCGGAGAGACGATGTGAAAGAGAGGTACTTACGGCTGCGTGCAAGCGCTCTTGAATTCCTCCATTCAAGCTTCAAGTTGGCCACATTCAAGCAACCTCTGACCTGGGAACATTATAGCTGCTTTACCATTAGCAGCCTTCTGGGCCAATGCCAGTATGACGTACAGAAACATAGAATCATAGAACAGTTTTGGCTGGAAGAGACCTTATCCTAGTTCTATGAACACCACTAAACCATGTCCTTCAATATAACAAGTACCCTTCTCTTAAATACCTCCAGGGATGGCAACTCAACCACCTCCCTGGGCAGTCTGTTCCAATTGCTGACAACCCCTGGTACAACTTAAGGCCATTTCCCCTTGTCCTGTCACTCACTGTTAGGGAGAACAGACCAATCCCTGCCTCTATACAACCTCCTTTCAAGTAGTTACAGAGAGTGATAAGGTCTCCCCTCAATCTCCTCCAGACTAAACAGCCCCAGATCCCTCAGCTGTTCCTCACAGGACATATGTTCCAAATCCCTTCCTAGCTTGGTAGCCCGCCTCTGTACCCTCTCCAGCACTTGGATGTCCCTCTTGTAGTGAGGGGCCCAAAACTGGACACAGTATTCGAGGTGTGGCCTCACCGAAGCTGAGTATGCTAAACCCAGAGATGCTGGATTTACCAGCTTGGGCACAGCACTGTGCCAGTCCACCCCTGCTGCTTAGTGCTGGTATCTATCGAGCTAACACAAGGTGTAAGTAAGGCGCCTGGCTTCATCTGCGTATGTCTGCGTGGTCTTTCCCTGCTAGAGACTTGCTGATAGTGGACCTGATTCAAATGCCTATGAAAGTGCCCCGTATGTTTTTTCACTAGAGAGCAGTGAGGTTGGTGCAGAGCTCTTAGTGGGACAGAAACTTGATGGCTGCCCACCTTAAGATGGACTGTAAAACCTTGGCTTTGAGCTCTACCTCCTGAACTAACCAAAGTTCTAGTTATAGGTGAAGCTGCCTGGAGGAAAGGAACAGGATGGGATCACTCTCTGTGAAAATGAGACCTCGTAGGAGTTCAGCTACTAGCCTTGAGCAAGCATCTACAGAGCACAAAATAAACTAAAAATTTTAAGAAGTTTAGATCCTCGCAAAATGTATCTGTTTTTTTACAGGACCAGCAAAAGGCATGTCGTGGATGCTGAGGCTGTTCTGAAGTTCGCTTTCCAAAGCACAAATATCTTTGAACTTCTCAGCAAAGCTATTGTACGGTTTATTTATTTTTTAGCAAGAACATAACATTGCACATTTTTCTAAATTATTTGGAAACGATTGAACCATTTTAATGAAACTTTCCAAAATAAATCAGCCTGAGACAGATACATTGTCTGGGAAAATTCAGCCCAAACAGTTAAAGCTTGGCAAAGTTTTATAAGCAACTTAAAACAGCATCTTATAATGGTAGGCATTGGGCAGCTCAGCTGTAGTTGTCACTACCAGCTCTGCCCAGACTCCCTAAACTGTCAGAAGGTGTTTGTGTTTCAGAACATTACTTCTACAGTCTATTTGAATTGGCAGATGTTTGTTTTTTAGCTGCCAGTGTTACATTTTCCTTGAGATAAGTGAGGTGCTGAAACTCGGTCTCAGAATGTGCTTAGCTTGTAGCAATTTCAATTTAGATCACGACCGTGACAAAGCAAGTGGGTTCACATTTTTTAAAGATATTTTCTCCTTAAGGATAGAGACTTCTTGGTGGGCCAAAACCAATGCCCACTGACCATGTGAAGGTTGGTCTGGGGTGCATTTGCAGAGCACTGGCTCCTGTGCGCGCCAAGTGAGGCCTCAGGCAGGTGCACAGAACTTGAACACTCAGCGTCGGAAATGTTTGGCCCAAGCGTTCAGATTCTGTGTGGGTGGACTGACTGGGGAGCATGAAAGTCACACCAAATTGCAAGGCACAGTGTTGTTATTCTGTGCTAGAGGCTGGAGTATTGCTCACATCCTCTCTGCACCCGTCACACAAATCCTGTTGATCGTGTGGCTGCTCTTGCTTTTTCTATTCCCTCCTTGCAGCCACCTCATCTCTAGAAAGGTGGCAAGAAGAGCTTTCCCACTCAATGAGTTATGTGCAGCTCCAGGGGACACTTGGAGTGGATGCTGTGTAGGTCTGAATGGGCACAGAGCACCTTTTGTTCCTCCCCAAGAAACCAAAGGGTGAATTGATTCGCAGTTGAATAGCTAACACACAGGCTTAAAGGTAAACCTGTCAGTTCCTGGCTAGGAGATAGAAAGAAAGCACCTTTCTTCTCATAATCCTCAAAGATGGAGAACCTAAATTTAAATTTGTTAAATAAAAAAAAAATATATTTTAGATGCATATGTATAATACAGATATATAATTTGAATGTGTATGTAAAAATAATTTTTTTCACAGGATTTCAAGACTTCAAAATTTTGTTTAATTTAAGCAGCAGGTTATTAAGAAAGAAGATTCAGATTGTTGCATCAGGTTGTGAGAAACGCAAAATTATAGAAAGTAGAAACATTCCATTTCCTCGTTTTTTATTATTTTTTATAAGAAGGAACTGAACAGAAAATTTAAAAATTAATGTCAAATGTTGCACAGAATGTTCCACCTCTCGGAAACCTCGGGCTTTTCCTTTCCCACACAATTCCAGAATACTGAAAAATTACCAGAAAAGTGGCAAAATGATCACCCTTTAATGACACATTTCAATTTTGCTACACGTACTCTGACAGAAATGCTTGGTTCTGAATTTTTACACATGCAGTTAATTGTAAACACATTGAATTAATCCTACCACCCAAGTGCTTGTGTAGAAGACGAGAGAGCACGATGTGAGGGCTGTTTCTTGTGTGTCTCTGAATGTCTGTGGTAGCTAACCCGCTTCAGCAGAGCCCAGTATAGGAACGAAGCAGCGGTCTGCACCACGTATAGATTTGCTGTGATACACACAGAGCTGTGCATGTCCTCTTCCCACACAGACACACCTGTGTCTGTGTGTCTGCAATGTGTTACCTGAAAACATCAAGCAGCTGCAATATCTCCTTAGCTTATTAGTTAGCTGGGATCATTACTAAGCTCATGAGCGTTTCCTGTAAATCTCGATCAGCTCACTTACCCCATGCCCTAGTGATTTTCTTGGTAGACATGCTCTTCAGAAGGTGCCGTCTGTGTAGATTAGTTAGATGATCTTTCCAAACTGTCCTTAATATTACTTTGGAGGCTTAGCTAATAATAGTTCCTTCTTATATTTGTGTTCTATTTTCACAGGAAATGGAATTTCAGTCCTTTTGCTGCATGTCAAATATTGTTCATAACAGAAATAATGTCTCATGATCTAGGATATGAGGCAGATCTTGGTGTGTTTAAAGTAATGCTTGCTTATTTGGACATCTTTAAAAATAGTGTCACTGCATAAACTTTTTCCACCTTTCCAATTATTTTTTTTTCTTTGCAAGGTATTGTTTCCGGTGCTTATAAAGCTACGGTAGATAACGTTGTCTTGATGTAAAATTAGGTAAAACTTTCTATTAAAAGACTCAGTTTTCTTTGGTTTTCCAGATCTCTAGTTGTTTGTCCTGCAGTGCTGGATGCCTCTATCAAGCTAAGTTTCCTGGGAAAGTCTGAGCAAAAATGAATTGGCTTTGAGACAATAAATTGTATTCCCTGAATGAAAATATTCTATTAGTTATACTGTCACTGCTATAATGGTCTAAAGCAGTGTGTGGGTAAGATAAAGGCAGGATCCTTTCTGTCTACATTGCTACGAATGCTCCAATAAGGCCATCTGAAATTTGGACACGGATGCTGAAAATTCTCAATATTATGTCTGTCCTGAACATGTATTTATATGCTACTGGACTGATTGTTTTGTACACCACTATAAAACAACTAAATTTGTTCTTTCTGAGGAAGACATAGGAGGAAGTTTCTTGGAAAAAGAAAGAAGCAAGATTCTCCCTCCTCTTAATTTAGCCAGGTGACAGCCATGTCCAAAACTCTTGGTATTAGTGAGATCCCAACACAATATTAAAGATGCTGTGCTGCTTGAAAGGCTGGCAACAAACATTAAACTCTGTCAGATTGGATGTTGAAGATCTCACCAGGCTACTTGGAGGGGTGATGATCTTAATAGGGGCATCGGTCGGTACTGCCTTTAACACCTCTCTCATCTTTTTCTCTCATAGATGTTTCCTTTGGCAGCATTACTTACAAAAGGAGGTGTCAAAAAAAACCCAACAGTGCAAACAATGCTAACACAGCTACACACCTTCCAGGCCCTCGCCCTTCAGCAGGACTGCTTTTTTATCTCTCTCGCCTTTGCCGCCTCGCCTGGTACAACTCACAGAGTGGGACCTGTCCCTGCCAAGCTCCTTTCTCCCATGCGGTGGGGGAGCCTGGTCCTCTTCCACTGTAGCAAGGGCTGGGGGCTTCCCCTGCCGTGGGGTCTCACTGCTGCACGCGGCGCTGCGAGATGAGCACAAAACCAAGCCCTGGCATTCAGAAACCTTGTTAAACTTCGTACAGAGACCCTTGACCATCTCTTTCTATTTTGAAAACTGGTGGAAACAGCAATATCTGAGGAGGATGCAACAGGTGTTCCTGAAGATCAGAAGTATTTCCATTTAATTACACAGCTAGGGACTGTGGGGCTCATAAAGTTGCTGTGTTTGCAGCTTTGCTCATACACTTGCTTAGAAATGCTGCAGCTGCAGAAAGCTTTAAGAAAATCTTTTCACCTTATAAAAACCTAAAATATCAAACCCTGGCAGGGTATCTAAAAGGTGAGGTTCTGGTGTAAGAGTTAGTTTAGCTGACACATTTAAAAGTGAAAGTAATAAACAACGTGGAACCTCATTCTTGTATATCCTGTCAGGTTCTCAGGTATATTGAAATGAGAGCTGAGTGAATACTGCGAAAGGACATTTAAACATTCATTCAAAGGCTTCAGTTGGCTGTGGTAAGGTTTTACAGCTTTGCTAAAACATACAAATGAAAAAGTTAGTTGACAGGGTGATAGCAAAATTTGAATAAATATTCTGAGGGTTTCTGTAGAGCACACCTGAATGCATGTTCACTTGTGTTTACACCGGTTGCCAACAGCAATATTTATACTTGCTCCAGGGAAGGCAGGCCATTCTATGAACTACTGATTTATATGTTGAACCCATCAGAGGTATATTCTGATCTGCTGTGATCAAAGAATCTCCGTTTGAAACAACGACACAAGCAAGAGTAACGTGTGGCAAGTCAAATGCTATCGCTCCATAAAACTGTCACTGAGCAGCCTCAGCCCGTTCATGGAACTGTGGAAGGAGAGCTCTGAACCCACGAATAGATAGCTAGTGCCTCTCACTTACAGACACACAAACTCGTGGGTTCAGGTACTGAGATAAATGAAAAATATGGAGCTAGCCTGGTCAGAAATGCATTATTTTTGGATCTCCTTGTATGTACCTAAGCAGTCACAAGCAATGAGATTTTATGTAACTGCTGATTATCAGGATTTTTTTTGTTAGAATTGCATTGGACATTCATATTTCCCCTAAGACATTTAAAATCAACACTTGGATATTTTCTCCTCCATCAGGTATGTGTGTACTTACAATTTTTTTCCTACTCCTCTGATTAGCTTTAGGTTATCTGACTCCCTGCAGCCACTTAAGAAGCAGTGAAGAGCTTCCTAGAAGCTTGTGTCATTTTTCAGCAACTGTGTGGTTTTCAGCACAAGTTGGAAGGAACATAATCACTAAAAAATCATTACAAAAGAGACACTGAAAGTTTCAGATCTGTAACGGTTCTGAGTGAGGCATGTGAATGCTACTTTATACTTTTTAATTGAGACCATAGCTCAAACTTATTACATTTACCTCCAAAATATACTTCAAGAAGTGTTTCAGGAAAGAACCTAAAGATATGATGTTTCCTTGTAAATAGTGGTTTGATTACACTTAGGAAGATAAGTACTCAGGGAAGTATTAGGAACATATTAAAAATAAATAATATCTGCCCTGTCATCCCTTTAGAAATATATTTCTCATAGGATTATTTTTCAAAACAAGTTTCTATGTTTTCCTCTTCTAATTCAGTACAGACATACACAATACTGGTACTAGTCATTTTAGGAATCTTTTACGTATTTTCATGGATATTGACTTTAGACTAAAGAATTCTGTCTCGTTGAGGGTTGTATAAGTTGTATTTAAATACAAGTATAGCATATTTCAATCTGTTCCTGAATAACATTAAATGGATTTCTCTGTGTGTGTATCCATGCACACATAAAACGTATCTACATGCATATGTTTTGCAAAGAGTAGGAATGAAATTTGGGTACGAAATGTACCTGCATTCAGTAAATGGAGATACAGTATCTCAATTTTAGAAAAAGTTGGGGAGATTTATAGACAGTGACTTACAAATGTGCTATTCAGCGTAGCAAGAACTTGAGGGTAAGTTTAAACTACGAGATGTTCATTCAGCTGCATTCAAAATGTAACTGTCAATTTTATGGGGTTTTGCTGCATTTTTGCCAGCAAGGACAATATGTTTAGCCTTGTCAGTTTTATTTTACTACAGATTTCTGTCAGCTTTCACTTTCAGGGTCTCATCAGCTACAACAGTGCTAAAGACAGTGGAATTACAAATTTTTTAATAATACAATTTTTAAAAGCACATGCACATTGAGCTGAATTTTACAGGCTTGTTTTTCTTACTATTTTTTTTGTACTAGTGACAGATCTAGAAGATCTATTTCAGGTTAAAGAAGTAGCAAACCTGAAATATTAGCAAGAAGATGCTATGTGTGTGTGCACATTTGCATGTGTTTGAGTCTTGAAAAGAGTTTACTAATAAATGTTACCTATTTTTCCCACAATCGTCTTTCTCCTCTTCAACATGCCATGCCAGCTGGCTCTCACAGGCTGCTAGCTCTCTGCAGATTACACACAAAGCACAGTTTTGATTCTTTTTTTTCTAAACAAATATCTTTACTTTGATTACCTAGCCCAGGTCTGTGTGCTCACTCTACCAAAATAACATCTCCTAGGAGCATTAACTGTATTTCTTCTTCAGATGATTAGCTGGATCGGCCATAGGGAGAGTGAAAGGAATAATCCTGTATCTAGGGTTTTTATTCTTTTTCTGGTCTTTCTCATTGGTGGGGGAAAAATGGATGGCACTAGTTTCATCAGCAGCTCTCCCTTACTTGGCTTAATTTTTATTTTATCTGGCATGAAGCAATGAAGCCTGTGTGAGTTATTACTGTCTCATGTCTCAGTATACAATTAATTTTTTTTCCCATCCCAAACTGCCAGGACCCGGCTTTCATCCAATCTGTACAAAAAGACTACTGTGTGAGGGGGTGTTTTTCATTCTTTTTCCGATCATGAAGGCAGTACTGTAGAATTTTCTTATTTTAAGACCTCTCCTTCTGAGGGAAAGAAAAAAAATCTTTAATTATTAAGTTATAAAGTCACACTGTCCTATAAATAGGGCTGACTTTTTTTAGAAGAGTCACTATAGGACATATTTATTTCCTAGCTGAGTGTTACCGTATAGATGTTAAATTCCCATCCTGCATATTCTTCCTTGATTGGTTTGTAAACAGGTAAGTTCATGCAAGTAATTATCTCTTGCAATCTTCATATTAAATTTCAGGCTTTCATATCTAATTAACTTTTTGTAATTGCTCTTGAAGTTACTATTTTTAAAATTCTGAGCTTTTAATATACTGGTGTTTAGCTTTATGAAACTATCTGTAGTAGATTTATCCCTAAACTTCTTTTCTCAGCAAAGGAAAATGTCTGGCTTTACTTTGAAAAGTCTCCACTGATACCTGTACTTTAAGTCTTTATAGGATACCAGTGTTCTGGAGTTAACATTTTGCTCTTTTAATTCAGTACAGACGTACACAGTGCTGGTACTATTCTTCCTCTATTCCTCTCCAGAGCCCCTCAAACAATTGCTGTGATCCCTTCTTCTTTGCCATCCTAGAGCATGTTGGAACTCTACTGAATTTTCCCTTCTGAGAAGTTTTAAGCTTCTACACGTTGCTTAGTGAGTGGAAAACCAGCTAAAGATGCTGACTCACACTGGGATGCAATAGGGACCCAAAGAAACCGGAATTACCCAATTTACAAAATTTGTCAAGGTGATGGCAGATGAAGATGCAAAGATTTTAGGCAGACTGTAATAAGCAGGTTGCCTCAAGCACGAACCTCATCATGAGCAGCAGATTAGACTAAGTGACCTCCTCAGGTCGCTTCCAAGTGGAACTATTCTCTGACTCTGCGATCCTCTAGGGCTCCACCTCCAGAAAAAGACTGAGGATTGTGAAACCCAGCTGGCAAATAAGGCCTTCCTCTTACCAGCAAAGGCCTATGTCTTCAAGAAAGCAACACATTTACAATGCAAACTGTTTTCCTTACTTTTTTCTGTCATCTGCTTAAGGAGCTTACTGTTATGAGTACTAGGTTTTGTGGTTCTCATTCCTAAAAGACCAGTCTGCCAAACTCAGTTTTGAATGCTTAGTTATGGGTTTCATCAGGTGGTGAAAGAGCTGTACATCACTGACCCTTCTGTTTGGTTATATTGCTGCTCCAGATGAGGGAGTGGGATAACTTGTAAAAGCCTGTTAAATCATACAAGTCCTAATCCTTCCAGTGTTTTTTCATTTGGCACGTAATTCTTGTTTTCCAGAAATGCATATATTACACAAACACTAGCCCTGACCTATTCATTGCCACGTTTCTGGTTTCCATTTGTATGGAATGTGTCTAATGATTAATAAAATGAATGAAGACAGGAAAGGTAAAGAACTACTGAACAAATATATAAACCAAAGAATATTATTAAACATCCAACTTCCAGTGTTGCTTAGAGATAACAATAGGATTTCTCAGCAGTGCAGAATATATCTGGCTGCTGAGTCCTAAGCATAATTGTTAGTGTTTTTTAAATAAATGAAGTAGAAATATTTACCAATTTGTGTTAAACAGGTGATAATTGGAGAAGGCCGTGAGAAACTCATTGAAGAAGAAATCAGGTTTAAAATAACACAGATGAGTATGTTTGTGGAAACAGAATCATAATGACAGTGTTATTTTCTGCTTTCCTTGCTGAAAATAGGATGAATATATCGCTTAGGATATAAATGGATCTTTGACATAACAAAAATTTCTAATAGATCCATTGTTTCGCGACTGGCCTCCACATGTCTGCAGTTTGCAAGTGACCATATTTGATCATCACCTCAAGGTCGATATGAAAATCTTGCGTTGTTTTGACCTGCTGAGTTTTAAGGACTTCCTGACATGCCGCAAATGTGACATAGATGTCATTCATGAAGATGATACTGTTACCTGCCTAGAGGTACAGCAGCTGCTCCGACAGCATAGTTTCTTTGTTTTTCAGCTGATGTTAAGAAAAGGTCAGGCTAGAGGCTGCAGAATGACATGTCAGCTTGCAGGATGGGATAGTGCCCAAGGTGCTTTCTTTCATTCAATTTGGAATCCAACAACTTGTAAACTTGCTGATATTTTGTCCCTCACTACTAGCTCTTTGTTATGATTGGTGAGTAATGATTTTCCTGAGCAAAACAGCTGTGTTAATCTGAACACAGAAGAGGAATAAACACAGAAAAAAATTGCTTAAATGCAATCTAAACAGACAAGTTGGCATTGTCTGTGGTTTTTCTATCTTACTGACAGATTTTGACGTGAAACAACCATTCAGAAAAACAGGCAGCTTGTGAAAGACTTTTCAGAGTAAATATTCTGAGGTATTTATGTAATCACCTAGCAAGCTAGTGAGAAGTATAATCCACCTTGGCAGTATTTCTAACATAGTAGTAGTATAATTAATGTACTTTCTATATCAGCTAGTAAATTAGAAACAGATTTTTGTTTTCTTTCATCCTTTAGTGCTGGGAGTTGGATTTCCACAGTAAGATGCCAGCTTAAGGATTCTCAGCAACAGAGGCAAATTTTTATTTTTTTTCCCCCATTAAGTAAGATAGAGTTTGTGGCGAAAGAAATGGTCACGATAGGAAAGACAGGCGGGTGAAAAATCAGTCTTGCTGCTTACAGCAGTTGGAGATGTTGATGGGCACTGGTGACTGCTGGTACCAGAGAGAGCCTGTCCCAGTTCCTATCAACAGCTGCTGTCCCATCACGGCTGTTTGCTCTCACAGCAGTAGCATCATCTGGGCCAAATTTTCAGAGTTTGGGCTGCGTGAAGTGAGCAACTAGTTATCCCTGGCAATATGCTGTCATAGTGGACGTGTTTTGAGTTGATTTTCATGACCTGAGTGATCAAACATTATGTTGGTAGCACACAGGAATGAAGTAGTTGGTGTTACAGATTGTCCATCGAGAAAATGTCTCACCTCAAAATGTGTGCCTTTTCTACGGTCTCCATCCCCTCTCTCTGCCTCCCGCTTCACAGCAACATCAGCACGGTAGAAGTGAAAACAGGGAGAATATTTTTAGTTCTGTGGAAACTTCATTATAGGAGGAAAATCCATAAGAGGACCAAATCAACTTGAAATTTAAACAATTGTGGCAATAAGATGCAGCTTTTGGAATGAGGGGGTTTGACCATGGGAACAGATTTCCAAGGCATGTTGTAAACTTTTCACCTGGCATCTTTAAATCAAGATGGGCTGCCTTTCTAAAATAAGCACTCAATTTTAACCACCAAGGTGTTGAGTTCTGTTATATTGTATGCAAAAATAATTGCCTTCAATGTGGAACTGACTAGCAAAAAATTTTCTGACTTTTGCTGGACAGTGGTTTGGACTAGTGATTTCGTGTGAGCGAAATGATTACACCAGTCCTCTCTGGGACTGTTATTAATATTCTATAGAAAATGCATATAGCTGACCTGCTATGCACTAGAAGGCCAGAGAACTCACAGATATCCACAGGCAGTCTTTGGACAACCTTACATGATGTCTTACGCAGTAACCCTGGGGTGCTTGTCAAGCTGCTGCAGAAGGCACAGTCCTCCAGTGCATTGCGGGTGGCAGGAGAAACTTCCTGCATTTGCTTCTGTGCTCATCACACATGTGACTTCCTATTCTGAAGGGAGATCTCCTAGTAGGCAAGACATCTTTCATAATGGCCCTCTCCAAGCAGCAAAAATAATTTTATTTCTGCTATTTATTCTGCTGTTACTATTTTTGTTGTTCAGTGGTCAGAATATACTGCCCACACATCATTTTTGGCTGTTGCCTTTTTCACAGAAAAAACAGAGTAATCACAGAATCACAGAGTGGCAGATTTGTTGAGGCTGGAAAAGATCTCTGAGATCATCAGGTCCAGCCTATGACCCAACACCATGACATCGGCCAGACCACAGCACTAAGTGCCACATCCAGGGACGGTGACTCCACCACTTCCCTGGGCAGTGCATTCCAATGCCTGACTATTTTTTCCATGAGGAAGTGCTTCCTGAGATCCAACCTAAACCTTCCCTGACACAGCTTCTGGCCATGCCTTCTTGTCCTGCTACAGTCAGTTTGCTAGATGAACCTGAATTTTCTCTTTTGCACCACTTATAGCTGACAGTTATAACTACTACTCGTAGCTACTACTCTTCTGCACCATTCATAACTGCTATCACCATGCAAACTGAACTTCTTACATCGGCTTTGGTTTGGCTTTGTTTTGTCATAGTTTTAGAATGGTCATTTGGGAGCTGTGGACAGACAAAGTGCTGAAATTGCTGACAAGTATTTATGGAATATTTCTTGCTTCTTCACCTCACATGCACCAAACAGTAGGTTTTAGTTGGTTTTCTTTACTGTTCTGTAATGCAGACAAGGATCTCAGATAAATAATCTATGTGAGAGGTGAGAGTGGCTATTTGAGAAGACAGGTTGTAGGCCTAGCAACCCTGAAAACAGAGCACCTTAGCCATGTGAAAAGTTGTGAATTCATCACAGTTTAGCAATTTACTGTTGTTTAAATTTATCTGTTAAGCCAAGTGATTGGAAACTTTTATTTATATTGCATAGATTCGTGTTTTTAGATTAGGGTGGAAAGAAACATGCCAACACTAGAGGTAATTATTCAGAAAAAGTTATTGTTGGATCCCCTCAGCCTCTTTTAAAGACACTCTAGGCTTTTGGTGCAATTTATGTCACTGGAATCATTTTTCATTCCTGCCAGAGATAATGTGCACTAAGTGGAGACCTTCAAATTCAGCTCACTGGTTAATATTTTTTATTACTAGTAACAGCTTTTTCTTAAATGGGAAGAAATCTCAAATTTTTAATACTTCAAACTTTTCTGCTGTCTAACTTTTCATCTGAGAATGAGCTGGAATGCATTTTTTTTTTTGTAAGAATATAGATAAATTATTTCCAAGCATCCGATTTAAATTCGCCAAATATACTTTGCCTTTGAAAGACAACCATTTTCCTTTATATTTTGTATTTTATAAACAAACAAAACCCCATGAAAATGTGGGACAAATATTCAGTCTCAGGATAGAAGAAGATTTACCCACATAACTCCATTTAGTAGTAGAAAGAGGGGTAATGCCTAAGTGTGCATTTCTGTGAGTCATTTGTTATTCTTGCAATTAAACACTTACAATAAGCACTGTATATGTCTTCACTGGATCTTAATTTAATCCTCACCATTTGATGACACGTCAGATCTCATCAATTTTACACCTTTTTTCCCTCCAGAATGAGTTTTCATTTACCAATTTCAATCCAATTACTCTTGCTCTCCCATTTCATTAGGCCTTGTAAATGTGATCCCACAATACTGCTGTTAATGACCGCTAGCAAGACCTCATAAATAAATTTTATAATTGATGGATGTTACATAACAAATGGCTGCCTTAAAAATCATGTTGAAAGGCATTAGAGCACCAGTCCTGTTGAAGGAAGAAGTGAAATCCTCCCTCTCCACATCTGGAAATAAATTCAATTCGGCAGTGTTTTCGCTTGCTATTAAAACTTCTCTGTTTGCCTGTTGTGCTTGATACTTTATTAGAGACGACAGCTGGCATTTGACTGAAACTTACAGTCAATTACATATTCTGAACTCATGCAGAATTCAGAATTCTGCTGATGCAGACTGAAAGCCTAAAAAAAAAGAACAGAAAAAGTAAAATTTAAGAATTGTGTGTACTACAAATTTGTACACGGAAAACTTGCAGAGCTCAAAATGGATGTGCTCGTATTCTGAAAGTTCAGGCGGACTAAGCATGCAGCTTCCTCAAGAATGATCCTGGTTTGGTTGCCTGCTCAGTTGCTGTAGATATGCCACTGGAAGATGTCAGATTTGCAAGTATGTATTTTCAGATCTGACCAAGTGGATTTGCAGCAACCAGTCAACCTGGAAAAAGGCTGTGGGAGAGGATTAATATGAATATATCAGATAGGGGGAAAGAAATGACTTTTCTATATAATGTCCAAGTAACATAATTTTGGAAAATTCTCAGCCACGTGTATTATATGTCTGCAGTAAACTTGTAAATTTAGGTCCTGACATGAGTGAAGCTGGGCACGTAACCATAGAACCATAGAATAATTTGGGGTGGAAAGAATCTCTGAAGGCCATCCTCCCACTCACAGCAGAGCTAGTTTCAAAGTTAGAACAGGTCACTCAGGGGCTTTGGAACACATCCAAGAAGAGAGATTCCACAACCTGTTCTAGGGCTTTATCACTTTCATTGTATTTTTTTTCCTTATGGCTAGTGAGAGTTTTCCTTCCCAAGAATAAGAGAATAATCTCTTATTCTGTTGAGGTGTCCCTATGAAAAGAGTCTGACTCTATTTTCTCTACAGGACATCCTTAGATAGTTAAAACCTTGTAACTAGATCACATCAACCTTCTTCTCTCCAGACTAAACAATATTTCTTCTTTCAACAGCTCTTTTAATGGGGCACAACATCCCAGTTATAACTCCCCAGTGTCAGGTAGAAGGACAACTTCACAAAACCTGCAGGTTTTGCTCTTTCTAGTGTAGTTCACTATGTAGGCAGCCTTCACTGCTGCAAGACTGTGCTGCTGACTCACATTCAAATTGACATTCTCCAGGATACCCTGTTTCTGCAAATCTGCTTTTGATCTGGTTGGCCTCAGCCTATCTTGCTGTGTGGGGTTGTTCCATGCCAGATACAGAATTTGGCATTTGCTGTTGTTGAGCTTCTTGAGGTTCATCTGTACAACTGCCCTGGCCATTGACGAAGATATCAGAGACCATGATAAAGATGAACAGAAGACAAACAGTGCCGTATCAATCCTTTAAGGATGGCATTCACAGGCAGACACCAGCTGGGCTTGTTAACCACTGACCATTGCCCCTGTTGCTCGTGTCTCACCAGTTTTTCAGTCACGTTATAGGTCACCCATAAAATCTGCCTCTCTCTAGTTCAGCTACAAGGACACTGTCAGAAACAGTGTTGAAGGTCTTGCTGTAGTCTAGGTGACACTCACTGTGTTCTCCTTACCCACAAAGCTAATCATTTCATCATAGAAAATATTCAAGCTGGTCAGGTGTAATCTTCTTTGATAAGTTCCTGCTAGCTATTTCCAGTCACCTTGTCTTTTGTATGTCTAGAAATGGCTCCGAGAGGGATGTACTCTATAACCTTCCCAGACACTGAGTTTAGGAATTAATGTCACCCTCCTCACTGTTTTTTAATATGGGCATTTTCCAGTAAGCAGGAGATTCCCACAATTGCTACAAACTTATCAAATGCCTTTTTAACATCCTTGAATGCCTCCTGATACAACTGATGGACTTGTGTATGTCCAGATTACTTCAATAGTTCCCAATTTTATTCTCCTCTGCTTTAGTTGATATCTGCCTCACTTAAACCTCTATAATGCATAGAGACCAGAGAGATCTGTGAGAACTGAAGACTAAAGCAATGAAGGTATTGATACTTAAGCCTTTTCCATGTCCTCCAGCACCTCTTCCGTTAAGAAGTGGATTCACATTTTCTTTGATCTTGCTTTTGCAAGTGATATATCAGGAGCTATTCTTGTTGCTGCTTCATATCTGTTGCCAGTTTTAACCCCTGCCTTGATGATGCTTCTGTATTCCTCCTCCATTTCCTGTTCCTGCCTCCATCTCTTATACCTTTCCTTTCAGCAGCTGAACTCAGGCTGCTCAGCCAGACCTTCTCAGGACATACATATCTGTATTCTTACCTACTCACATCGAGGTGGATGATTCTTGTCCTTTGAGGAAGATGCCCTTGAAAACTTGTCAGCTCTCCATGGCTCCGTTGTCTCCTACAGGGTCCTGTCTACCAGTTCACCTAACAATCCCAAATCTAGTCTCCTGAAGTCCAGGGCTGGTTTTGGCTGATTGCCTTGTTCAATTCCCTCTGGATCCTAAACTCTCCTTGTTAGTGCTGCCACTATCACATCTCCAGCTAGCTTTACCTTAATCTTGAGTAGCAGGTCCACAAAAACACCTTCCTTAAACCACCACCTGTATTAAAAATTTGCTTCTGACCATCTCCAGGTATCTTCTGGACTGCTCGCAGGTGCGGGGAGCCAGGATCTGTGATCATGAGACTTTTCCGCCTCCTTTTCTGGGCCCCTGACTTAAAGCCTCACAACTCGCTCTCAACCATAGGGCAAAGCTCTGTGTATTCAAGCCACCTCTTTGCATGGGCAGAAAATGCCCCCTTCTTGCCATCTTTACCTGTCTTTCCTAAATGGACGGTGGATCCCAGCCTCCTCTAAGACTCGGAGACAACATTCTTCATTACATTTCTATGCAGATTTTCTCTATTTTGTTACCAAAAATATCTCAATCTGAACCATCAACAAATGTCTGTCTAAAATTCGGAACACGTTCTTCATTTTTATCCCTGCTTATCTGTCACACACACGTCATTTGGACAGTAGGATGTAAGCAGGGGGGCTGGTGTCTTGCCTGTCAGGCATGTTGCATTGCACATAGTGCACCAAATTCACCTCTGATAAATCTTCATTGCAGTCAGCAGCTACATGACTCAGGGCCTCCGTGACAAGCCTCAGTTGTAGTCAATCCACAGAATTTCTCCAGGTATTCCATCTTTGCAGAAGGTTTATCTGTGTATGTTTCCTTGATATATTTTCACCTTGCCCATAAAATCTGCGATACATCATTTAGCATGAAACTGGCTGTTACAAGAGATGAGATTATGAAGAATAATTACTAACAGAAGAAAGTTGCTTAAAAATCATTAATTCAGCTTCATAAAAATGCTTTTTTCATCTTCCCTTGAGAAAAGTGATCTATATTTAAGATCCGCAAATTTTTTTCCTTCCAGATTTCCTTTTTTCCTTTTCTTTCTGTATTCATTGTGAGCTCCATAGCTGATACTTGAAGATTTGTCCAGTGGCATTGCTCCAGGCTTTAGCTGTCAAACAAATTTAAGGGATTGTGTGTAGATAACAGGAGCAATACTGTTTCCAAAGGTCTAATAAATCAAAGCAGCTGTCCTCTGCCAGGGAGTCCAGTGTGATCCTGCATGCAGACTGTAAGTTCTAATACACCTGCACACTAAGGTTTTAAGTCCTTAGGCTGCTCTAATGATATCAAATAGATCATTTACTACTGAATGAACATTCTGTGATTGTTCCTGATGAATAATTACAATTAGAACAAGCCAGGGTCTTTCATGGAAAAGAGAATTTCCTGCTTGTTTTATAAATAGACACAGCTATAGCATAACTTTCTCAACCTCTGACATAAGCTACTGCTGGACTTACTGCTGTTGTTGAAACAAATAGTGGTATTCACTTCTGGCCAAGTAAGCCTTATGGATTAGTCAAAACCTCATTTAATTAAAGATACTTATCATTATTTTCTGCATATTTTTATTTTTATTTTTATTGCTTTCACCTCCAATTTGCCCTAAACATAAATGAATGATGTTTAACTTTTTTAAGAACTATCCATGATTTTGGAGCCATTACAAAATATTAGTTCATTGAAAAGGACTTTAATCATTATTCCCCAACTACTGAAATATTGTTAGAACTGAAATAAAGAAACACAACAAACTTTTTGTACTTTTCAGTCTCACTGTGCTACAGATTTGCAAAGCACTTGAATCTTTCCAGTCTATATGAAAATAAACATTTTTATGGACATTTGAACGTGGAATTTAAGATAATGATTTTTACAGTTTTGTTTCTGTTAAACCACTCGGCTTCTTTAGGTTATAATATTTGTTGAGTGCATGTTGTATTATTAGAATCAAGGATATTAACATAGACTGAGAGGTCAAAATAACCTGAGATAAAAACTCCTACTATCCTGGATAATTCTAAAGAAAAGAAGTGTTCCTCTCCGAAAATAATGTTGTGCCAGATTTCGGCATCCTCCAGAATATTAACTGTTCTAAAACAATAGAGACTTTCCTAATAACATCTACTATCCAATATGTGAGTTAAAGCTTTGACAGGATTTATACATGGATACGTCTCATGAATCTGTGCATCTGAGACCCTAACTATAGCTAATACACTTGCCTGTCTTCACAGGAATTTGGAGTATTGTGGGAATATTTTAGACAGGAAATTGGAGTATTATAATTTCTGTTAAAAGTGGCTTGGGAATATTTTTTTAAGAGACATTGTGAAGAAGTCCATCTAAAAAGACATCTGTTAAAGCATCCCACAAGGTCTATGAATCTGTACTGTAGTAAACTGTATCAGGTTATCTCCTCTCGATAGACAATCAGTACACCTGAGAGGCAGCCTTTTCTGACAGGGCCATTTCATCTGATAGAGTATCAAATGGCTTGTTGATTATTCTGACTTCAAAGGCCAACGGTTCTGATATCTTCAAGGTGGTCTGTAATGCCTGAGTGATGAGGCCACCTGTCAATGTGACTGCAAAATTAAAGAGAATCTGTTGGGAAATGGAGGGTAAACTTCCTCTCCCTCAGATTAGCCTGATTAGCCTTGAACAATTTAACTTCTACAAATCAGTTTTGTAGCTATGGGAAAATTATTTATCAGTGGCTACTTTTTTTTTTTTTCTGGCTGGGGGGAAGCTGTTTATGCTGAGTAGTTCTGTAAAATGTGCTCACCTACTCCAGAAACAGTTTTCCATGTACTGAGTTACAAAATAAAGACTGTTATCATAAGCAGAAGGCTGCAAGCAAAATCTCAGTGTTAGTGGGTCAATAAAACTTGTTGATATTTAGGTTGTCCCATAGCCTGCTCACTGCTGCTCCTCTGCCAAGAAGCCAGAGGCCATCCCTGTCACAACCAGGAGTGCACCCACTCTATGGCTGAATTGGAGGCATCTCCGTCACCTTACAGGTACATCTCTGGGCGCTTGCTTGGAGAGCAGATGTGCATCAGGTCAGCCGCTGAGGCTGCCTAAATATTCTTTTAATGATAATGTGCTAGAAAAAGGGAGTATCATGTTCAGCCTTTCAGTGTCCCCTCTGCAGTCCACCGTTTCAGGGAGTTTAGAGAGATCTGCTGTTAAGTCCTAATAATCATGGTCATAGCAAGAGAAACACTGTGCAACCACTCAGTAAAATGTTTGCCCATGTAGATATTTAGCTCCATATATAGGAGCTGATTTTAACAAGCCATCCATCAGAAATAGAAGCGTCATCTGCCAATGAGATGCTGTGCATCCCTGAATTATAATCCCTTGCAGAGTGTAAATGCTGGCAAAAGAATCAATGCCCAAATTAGTCTTTAATATATTTTGGCTGAAATGACATGAAGTTATTTAAAAATGTTACCTGCTTAGTTTTTGACAAGTATTATGTGATGTGATTGGCTCCAGCAGTGACATTGTCCTGTACTATCGTTTGACCCCATCTGGTGGACAGAGCATATAGCCGAGTGTGCAGTGTGGGGATGAGGGGGCTTCACTATGCAGTGATCTTGCTTGTGCACTGGTAGTCAGTCCAGTGCATCAGGCCTGCTGCTCATGGGCCGTTCAAGCATATCCTGGCAGTGACCTTTTCAGCTGAAGTTCTTCCTTAAGATGACACCAAGGCCACACAGTACATGTGGATTCTAATGACCCAAGCAGGTCCTTTCTGCCTGTATGGGGATCATGTGGTGAGGGTTTGGTAGAGGGGAGACTACGCAGGTGGCTTCTCTGAGAAGCTACTAGAAGCTACCCTATATCCCATAGAGCCAATGCCAGCCAATTCCAAGTCAGACTTGCTGCCAGCCACAGTCGAGCCCATTAGCAATGGTGGTGGTGCCTCTGTGATAACATATTTAAGGGGAAAGAGGACCTACTGCAGCCGAAGAGAGAAGTGAGAATACGTGAAAGAACTCTGCAGACACCAGGGTCAATGAAGAAGGAGGGGGAGGAGGTGCTCCAGGCGCTGGAGCAGAGATTCCCCTGCAGTTTGTGGAGAAGACCATGGTGAGGCAGGTTGATAGTGGTGTAGATATCCACCTGCAGCCTGTGGGGGACGCTACAATGGAGGAGGTGAATACTCAAAGGAGGCTGTGACCCCATGGGAAGGCCATGCTGGAGCAGGCTCCTGGTAGGAGCTGTGGACCCATGGAGAGAGGAACCAACATTGGAGTAGCTTTGTTGGCAGGACTTGTGACCCTGTGGGGGATCTACACTGGAACAGTCTGCTCCTGAAGGACTGCGCCCTGTGGAAGGGGCACATGCTGGAGCAGTCTGTGAAGAGCTGCAGCCTGTGGGAAGGACTCATGTTGGAGAAATCCTCGGAGGACTGTCTCCCACGGGAGGTATGCCACACTGGAGCAGAGGAAGAGTGTATGGAGTCCTCTGCCTGAGGAGAAAGGAATGGCAAATACAGTGTGTGATGAACTGACCTCCATTCCTTGTGACCCTGCACTGCCGGGTGGGAGGAGATAGAGAAATCAGGATCAGAGCTAAGCCTAAGAAAGGAAGATGTTTTTAAGATTTAGTTCTTACTTTCTCATTACTCTACTCTGATTTTGACTGATAATAAAACTAATTTCCCCAAGTTGAGTCTGTCTTGTCTATGACAGTAATTGCTGAGTGATCTCCCTGTCCTTATCTCGACCCATGAGCCTTTCATTGTATTTTCTCTCCACCATCCAGCTGAGGAGGGGAGTGATAGAATGACTTTGGTGGGCACCTGGTGTCTAGCCAGTGTCAACCCACCACACAGTCGTATGTTCCAGTAACTGCACAGAGATGCAGAAAACGAAAAACTACCAGATCCAGAAGTGGATTTTCTGCCTGATAAAGTCCTGTTTGTAACATTTAATTTATATAGTGGCTGATTTTTTTCATAAATCACCTTTACTACATTGTGTACTTCAACATGCACCACCTTTAAAATTTATTGTCAGAAGAACTGACATTTTAATTTATACAATCTGGAGTATGCACGTATATTGCTCATCACTCTGTAGCAAGGTTCTTTGGATGAGCTGACAGCAAAACTTTGTGCACTATCAATTTATTTCTCCATTCAGTTTTAGAGCACATAAAACAGTGGATATGAAGAGCAGCAGGACAGCATTACCAGTATTCACACATGGCTTGAAGAGAGAGATTTTTGCTTTCGTATTTAGTTCTGATAGGGAAATTGAGTCTAAACTGGAGCAGGGACTGTTAGAACAAGGCAGCCTGCTGTTAGAACAAGTAGTTCTCTTGAGCCAGAGCTAATGAGGCTTATTTTCTTCTAGGTTTTGATTGACTTGGTGTCTAAGAAAGCTGAGAGACATTTATGAGATCTCTGTCACATGTGCATGCTCCTGTGACTGATAAGCTATTCTGCAAACTGTATCTCACTTGGGGCACCTCGTGGGTCTTTGTCCTCTACCTGCATATAACATTTGCTGGAACCTATCGGAAAGCTACCGTTCATTTGCCAGTCTTGATTGAAATCAGGCAGCAGATGCAGAAGCTACTTTGCAAAGGAGAGGGGAGATGGAAGTATAGATCTAAACACACATTCATGCAGAGACATGGTGATAGCAGAAGACTGACGCCAATGGGGATTCAGCCTAAAATGACTTAACACTTCTTTTCAGCACTAAAAACCAAAACTAGAGAGAAAAAGGATGAAACCAGCAATAATTTGGCATAGCTACTGACATAGAAAGGAGCAAAAAGATGTAGTTATTTCTTTTCACTTTTGGTATTCACTTTCTGATGAACAGAGCACTGATGCCCATAATAGTTGGTATGTGCTAGTATATGTCTCGTCATGGGAGAATGTTCCCTGTTCACCTTGAAAATTTAACTTCTCCTCCCAGTAATTCTTTTACTTTGTGTCTCAACCACAAAGCAGTAAGAGAATTCCAGTGTTGTTTCATCACACACATGGATGGTATGTTGCTTATGGTTCTTCTGCAAAGTTCATTGATTAGTTCAATTAATTGCCTCTCTGGAAATGGAATTGCAAACAAAGTTTTTGTAATGTGGCACCCAGCATGCAAAGGAAGACTAAGTTCTCCAGCTGCCGTCTGTAAGAGACAAGACTTCTATTGCTCTGGCACACAAATAAATACATGCAAGGCCACAAGTGTGGAAAAGTGTGTGGGCAGTAAGGTACGGGATACAGGTAGTTCGGTAAAAGCAACAAGACAGCTGATTTTCTTCATCCAGTAGCGGGCAGAGGAAGCCTTAGGGTTTCTGCTTAATATCATATGGCAGGATCCCCAGAGGAGGTGACCTTCCCACATGAATTAAAGCTGCTGGAAATAACTCCCCACAGACTACCTCAAACTACACGCAGCCTGGTCCTGCAGCACTTTGCATATTTGATATTGAACATACTAGTTATGACTTTAGGTTTTAGTTTTACACTTCTAGCATGAACTTCTTTTGTCTTTTCCCTGACTCTCAGAATGCTGTTTCCATTTTTATTATTGCAATTTTTCCTACTGGAAAAATGTGAAGGGCTTACAGACAGCATTTTGATTCCTCCTGTCCACTGTCACTCTCTTTCAGAAATGACTGCAACTATTTGGTTTCAAAATAGTATTTGGATTAACTGAATAAAAGTACAAAATCATTTTAATCTATGTTGAATGACCCATAGCATGAAAGAATGCATTTCCTAGGCCATAAGAAAGTTAATTGCTAGTGTGTAAATGTTGGCCTCACTTCCTGAAGCTCTGTTGTCTTCAAAAATGTCATTTCATGTTGAAAACTGCCTTTAAATGCTGCTTTTTCTGCATGGAGAAGAAAGACTATTTTCTTGAAATTTCCATCTTTGTCGTTGTGGTTCCAGAAGCAGAATTTTTTTTGTATTCTTCATGTATGTGTATTTTTCTTTATGAGTTTACTAAGAAACTTTAAAAAATAACATTCTAAAATATAGAGTTAATTTTGTTATTTGCATGAATAATGTGTTAAGCTGACTATTCTTTATCTGCTGCCCTTTAATTATTTTTCATGTTTTAAATTTTGAAAGGACTACATTGCTTTCTAGCTATTGTTATTTTTAATTCTGATGTCCTACTTCCTCTTACTTTCCAAACAAAATAGTCATAGCATATTTAATCTTTCCCCATACTGAGGTCTCTCCAGTTCCCATGACTTTAATTATTTTTGTTATTTTTTCTTTGGATATAATCTGCATATTAGGCTTAAACTCTGAAAAATCGGTCTTTGCCTCACTAACCTCTACTCAGTTTCAGTCCTTCTGTAGATGTTTTCTCACACTTCATTGGCCCAAATCTGGATGCAAAAACTTCAGAGGAAGATTCTCCAAGCAGAGCTTCTCTTTTTATTGCATTAACCTATTCTACTGCAGCTGAAAAATACACATATCTACTTTTCCAACCCACTCAGTTGCCTTCTTTATCTCTACATTCCACTCTTTACTCAGCAATGTACAGAGAGCGCTACTATTTTTGGCTCCTGAATACATCATTTAACATTTGCTCACATTGAAACCCATCAACTATTTCTTCAGCCATTCCCTTAATGTGTTTAAATATCACAGGGAACAATCTATACCACTTAAAGTATTAATGTTACTTAAGATTTTGCTTTCATCAGCAAAGTTTGTCTGTGTATAGGAAGATCATTAGGATCAGCTGCTGACACCTCTTCCCTGACTTAATACAAAAGTGATGGGCTCAGAAATGTATGGAGTAGTAGTTAACAAGAGTTATCTGATGTAAACTAAAAAAAGAACAATTAGCTCTACCATGAAAACCAAATGCATCTGAAATTTATTATAGCCACAGAAGCAAGCTTCCACTTCTTTTTAGCTTTATAATTACATCCAACAGTTTCTCAACAGGTTATTGAGACACAAGCAGAAGTAACTCTGGTTTGTTGGTTGGCCAAGAGGATTAAAGCTGTACTCAGCTGTATGTAAAGGAGGAACTTTAAGAAATAAATGTTTTACAGGGGAAATTTCAAGTAAAGGCTGATGTGTGTGTATATAGGAATATCTAAATATATACAAAGTATTTTTTTTTCTATCCTAGAACTCTGTATTTACACATTGCTGAGTGAGGAAACTTTCACTGGTTTGTTGTAAAGCAGTTACTTGCAAACATAGCTCTCTCCTGACAACATTACCTATGTGCATCTTTCATTCAGTGCATTGGAAGTAGATGCAGAATGTCACGTAGGTGACACCATGCTGAGTGCATTGTGCTTGGTCCAGGGCACCCGAAGTCAGGTGTGTTCCAGCGCTCTGCGTTAGCTGCTCGATTTTCAGAGGAGACACAAACACCTAAGGACAGGATTATCAGCCTTCTGAACGGACACCAAATTAAAGAAAGCATTGACAAGCATTTTCAATCATCCTGTTCCATCATAATTTACCCTCTACTTGAGGTCCTGATACAAAATCTTTTCCCAAAGGTGACACCTCATTTATTTTTTAAAGCCAAACAGGAGAATATATTAGATATTTTGAAAAATGAGCAGCTGGAATAAGAGAGATGGACACAATTAATATTCTAGATACCGAAGCCATCATGCATGGTGCGAGTGGTCCAGAAATCCAGATTCACCCTCTTCACCTCTCCCTCTCTCATTTTTCTGAAGAGTTCCCTGGATCCAGAGGCTATTTTGGAGCTTACCTTTCCTGTTTCTTCTGTCCACTGCGTAGGAAATATCTTTCTGATGGTACAAATCTGTAAGAGTGTGTAACCACCTAAGAGGAGTGGAAATATCTGAATGCCACACCTTTTGTAAGGTCTATTTTTTTTTCCAATGGAGATTCAACATAAAACGGAGAAATAATACCCAAATAGTTGTAGGAGGAAATGGACCAAGAACCAGAGCTTCTCTGTTGTAAACACTCTGTAACCACTAAGCTGTGAGACCATAGAGATCTCTTTGCCTCTAGGCAGTTTTAATGGAAGAGGAACAACATTTTTGCCAAATTTCCTGCAATACATGCAGTGACGTCATGTCTAGGGTTTCTTCTGTAGAAGCTTTCATTCTTCCATCATTGAAGATAACAGAATTTGGGTGACTGCTCTGTCTTTTTAAGCAAAAAAAGGTAGGACAAATTCTTCCTTCTCAGCTAAACTCTGTTTAAAAAAAAAAAAGCAAAAGAACCTGCAACAGCAAGAGAACCAGTAACTGCTACAACACATCATGAAAAATTTTCATTCATTAAATACTAAAACATGTCTGGCTTTTGCACGTGAAGAATTTTTTTTCCTTTGACAAATGCGCTCAAATATTTGTTCACCAGTAGTTCAAGACAGGGTGGAACAGTCTTTTTTTCCCCAAAACCCTTGCGATTTCTATCAGAGCCACTTTTTCACTTCACCCTCGCATCCAGGTTTATCTTCACCACAATTTACAAAATCAACCAATGTACTTCTTCTACTTTAAGAACTTTACATTAATGAATACAAATCCATTTTCCAAAACCTGAGTAAAATCACCAAACTTTCCCATGCGATTCACACAGAGCTAGATTCAGTGCTGACTATTGCAAATTGATTAGTTTACTCTTAATGGCTGTTTAGTTATGAACAAAGCACATACTGATTCCAACAGCAGCTTGAATTTTGAAAGCTGCATGCATGAAAACAAATACAGTATGCCATGATGCAGAAATGCCGGTCAATTAATAATACGACCTAAGAGAGTAAAATCTACCTTGAAATAGCCAAACACATAAGCGCTACTAAATCAAGGCCTTTATTTTCCTGCCTTTGTCTTCCCAATGTTTAGCTTCACAGTGAATGAAAGGGGCTATTTGAAGTGAGGGAGAGGAGAAGGCAGGTCTGTGACCTCTAGATAGACCATGGAGATCAAAGGCAGTCTCCATATGTGTTAGATATTATCTTTTTGAGGCAAGTGGGCATGATGTTTTGTGATGCAGCAGTGTGGAAACACACAAATAACCTGGTTAGTGACCGCTGAGAGAAGAATGATTGACATTGTGGTGGAGACGCAGTAGTAAAACCATGAAAAAGAGATTTAGTTTTAGTTTACAGAAGATTCCTTCCAACTTCTGTAGGGCTCAAGTACTGGCTTAATAGAAAATTTCTGAGTTACATTAATACTGTAACTTAAATGTAAAAAAGAATAGGTTGCTATTGACAACATTTAAAAAGTCTATATCTTTTATAAACCTGTTAATTTAAGGTATCTATGAATGTACTACTTCAACAAGTGTGTCTTCTCATCAGTTCATTTTTTTCTTTTAAATACACGCATGATTTAGACTGTTTTGATTCCCCAAGTGTGGTTTACTTGTTGCATTACAAAAAGAACATTTTTGATAGAACTACCAAGAAAATAAATGTGATTTTGTGGTCAGAACAGTGAATCAGCACAGCAAAACCCCTGCTCCATTACTGTCAACACAGTAAAGCATTTTAGCAGAGACGTCATCTTAGGGACGCGTGTCCCACTGCATGAGAGGTGAGGAGGGTAAGGACTTTACCTGGATGAGGCTCTGATTCAAGCAAATTACCAACACACTTAACCTGACTCTATTAGAATTTTCCTTTCCATATAGGGGTACATCGTAGTACTATTCCTGCAGAAAGCCTGTGAAAATTCCTTTGTGTAAACTTCCAAGGCTGGATTGAAAGGAATGAAGTAAAAGTGAAAAGGATTACTGCTCAGCATATTGTATTAGACCAAAAACATTGACAGTTGCCCAGGAAGCCCTACCACGGGAAAAAAAAACCACAAACCTCTTTGTTTTTGTTCTTATTGCCAAGTATGTTGATAGGAGAATGTTGTCAAATAGCTGAATATCATCAAAATCAGCTTAAGAAGCCTTAATGCCTCTCCATTTGCATGTCAGTCACCAGTCTGCTCTTTTGAAGTTCCCCGGTTCAAGAACAAACATAACCAAAGGTGAATATGGTTACAGGCCCAAAGTTGAACTTGACCTTTAAGTAACTCTTTCACTTTTTCCTACTTTCCATGTCATTCACTTTGCAAAGCTGGAAAATAATTTTTTTCCTTTTACTATTGAACCTTTTTGCTTTAATAAGCTTTTTGTTGGTGATATTTTAACTTTCAATTTATCTTTAATGATATTTTTCTTTTTTTCCTTTTTTTTTTTTTAATCAAGAACACCAGCAGCATTTAGTTGATCACGCAGTTTATTATTTTCTTGGGTAAAGTCAGGCTGCTCAAGAGGCACCTGCAAATCCCTTTGTTGTAATCACAGAGAATTCTCAAGTCTTTTTTACGATGTATTACAATAGCCAGAAAGTATATTTATTTTTTGTATTTCTGAACATGAACACTGAAGACCTCCTAATAACTTAGAGTGAGATGGAAAATACTGAAACCATGACTTATGTGGAATGCCACACACATTCTTTAGTAAACCCAAATATAACTGAGAACAGTTCATAATCGTTTTACACTGAGGCATGTCCAGTGCTTTGTTGCTTTTGTTAACCTGAGCTTTAAAACTCTCTTGCATCCCTATTTTGCAGTGTTCAGCCAAAATTTATGGGTAGGACATGCCTACAGAACATGCTTGGCTATACGTCGACCCTGATTTCTCTACCTTTTATACATTTTGGCCAAAGTCAGGACCATCTGCAAGCAAAAATCACATGCCTGTACAGCCCTGCCTAATCCACAGAGAGAATGTGTGTTCCCTCCTTAAAGACTATGTGTATGGAAAATAATGGAGTGAGCCATGTGGAAACTCAGCCTGTTATCAGACGCCTACTTGCAAAAGAGCAGTAGCATTTTAAAAGGTTACTGCCTCTCACCAGTTCATTACAATCCTTCACCTGAGATGAATTACATGTCCTTCTGACATCTCTTCGTCTATGTCAGCACAGTGTAGAAAAGATTAGATTAATTCATTGCCGGAAGAGATTTGATCTGACTGATGTTATTTGCACTGAAACAGAACTGGACTGTACTTTGCTGGAATAGTGTTAATTAACAAGTAAAGGGTGCAAAAGTCTTGATCTGACATACCTTCAGCACTGAAATCTTGTCTCCCCAAATCTTGTTTCTATGGGAAGTGATGGTAGCTATTGTGAGACATGGCAGACCACAAAGTATTCCTTGGGGGATCGGGATGTCCCCTGAGAGAGTTTCAAATACAAATACAAATGGACACTGGCAAGTCAGATGTTAGCACCAGTCCAAAGTTTAAATAGCAGTGAAGACCACAGCTGCATCCTCTGTTTTTAAAATACTGGATGGAAAGACAGGAGGAAGAGTGGAAATGTGCTCCAGCACCAAGCATTGTAACTATTGCATGGGAAATCATCATTCTACCAGATGTTCACTAGAGGCACAGATATTTCTAGTTTGTGTTGTTCAACAGCATTGTCATCAGTTGATTAATGAGATGCATCAATGAATTCCCAAGGGCAGGAACTCAATCAGCTTGGAGAAACCACCAGGGTTATCATCCCAATACAGATTTGTTAGAACTGAAAAACTGGAGTAAACTATGCTCCCCTCAGTGAGAAAATAACTTTATATATGTATATAATATACCAATTTCACTCTTAGGGTTCATTCTGTGTAATGTTTCTAAAGTCTGAGTAGAACACAAAAATTTTTTAATTAGATGCCACTTAGCTTCTGTGAAAATATTTACCTATATTTACAGTATATCCACTCAAACACTTCATGAGCAGCAATAAATTGCTCACAGAACAGCAACGTGTGAACAAAGACATCAACTGGTCCTCATATTTAATTATACAGGAAAGACTACAATAAATTAAAAGCAGTCTCTAGGTACTGCAAAGTTTCTTTTTTCAGCAGAAGCAACTGTGGATTTTCTAACCAGAAGCATGATGCTTCAAATTCATTAGTAGAGTCAGTCTTGCACTTAACAATAAAATTGATATACAGCCTTCTAGCAAGGCAGTCAATAACCAATTTGCAGAGAACATTCTCTTGGCATATGCAGAAATAATCCATCCTTCTTCCATCCTGTTGCTATTTTACAAAATGACAGCCATGCTCCAAACCTTGATTGGAACACCTTCATTTAAACACCTCTGGGTAGCCTGTTTGTTGCTGCATACTCAGAACAAACTTTGTTCTGTTGATATAAATCCTGAATAATTGTACTGAAATTGGTGGATTATTTCAAACTGAAGATTAGATGAGTGTGAATATCTTTAATATAAAGTTTCTGATAACTTCAGGTATGATATACTTTGACAGCTGGCCTTATCAACAAAAGATGTTTGGATTGAGGCAAACAGAAGAATAGCTACTGAACTTCCCACTTTAACAAAGCATCCAGCTAAATGCTATGAAAGACTTTGACAGAAATGGGGAAAGGAAAATCCCAAGCAATGCAAGTAAGAGAGGGCAGAGAAATTAAAGCAATGGTGAGAATATGTCTTGAATTTCCACTCTGCCAGCTGTAAGATTGCTTAATAATTCAGTGTGATCATCCCTCTGATGATATTGTCCACATTTTGGTCCTTCCTTCAGCACTTTTGTAATTATTTTAGGGAGCTCATGCAGGGCACTTCTGACAGAGGACATGTCACAACCTGTCTCTAAGCCAAATTGCCATGTGGCATTGTGGTCTCAGCCCTCTACTGCCGCAGGGAAAATCTTCTGACCCAGATTTGGTGGCCCTCTAACTCCAGTGGAGAGGAGGCAGTGTGCAGCTGCTTGCACTCAGCACAGGCAGTAGCCAGAGTGTTTGCAATGAGTACGCAAGCTAAGGCACTCAAAGCCAACAGATGCCCTATTCCCATCCTACAACTCATAGCACTACTGGTAAGGGTGATTCATTTTTGTTCTGTAGGCCACTAGAGATTAAAATAGCCAGTAATTATAATTCTTGCTATACAAACAAATAATTGTAAACAAAGTACTTAGAAGATGACAGCCTGTTCCTGTGAATAAGCCTTATGGCTGTAATACACTTCACCTCCTCCACCCCATTTTGCTTCTCTCATCTCTATGTTTTAATCCTTTGGTTGCCCTGGAAAACCTGTCTTTTTCCTTATGCTGGTGGAGTACATTGTTTGGGTGTTGGGTTTTTTTTATTTGTTTTGGTTCTGTTCTTTTATAAATGTATCTGTTTTGAGAGGAATTTAATATCTCCGGAGAAAGAGTTATATATCACAGCAGGTTTGGTAGTCCTTTCTCTGCATATAAGGTATCCCAGTAGTTTATAAACAAGGTAAATGCACCAAGGGCATCAGTACATGGAGAATTAGAAATCTGCTCTAGCTACAATAAACTCTTGCTTGTAAATAGCTTCTCCCTCTGAGTCTCCTTTCGCAGATGCTCTCCTATGAAAACACTGCAGTTTGGTGAACTGCATTCTTCGACAAGCCCTTAATTAACAGAGAGTTAGGCATGTCCTTTCCCAAAGCCTGGAATGCAGTATTCTTGGCCTGCTGAACAAAATCACCACATAACTTAATGAGCCATTGGCACTTTAATTTTATAACACACTTCCCCAATTAAGGTCTCTAGACCCGAGACTTAAACAGCTGTCCACAGCTGTTGGAAAGTGATTTATCACTGTCAGCCTTCACAGCCAAAACATTCAAAGGTGCAAGTTTTCAGTACCACTCAGCAGATCAACATTTGTCTGTTTTCATCCATTTTAATACTGTTTCAACAAACGTTAAAGTTATGTGCATCAATTTCTACAGCTTTTTGTATCTAGTCTATAGTATGCAGCCTCATGTTAAATCTGCATTCTCTTCAAGAGTGCTCAGTGGACTGGTAAGGGAATACAGAAAGGCATATCTTCTCATAGTTTTTCATTCCTCTGGAAAACACCAATGTGAACAGAAATCCTCCAGACTTTCTGTATGGTTGGTCATACTAAGGAATGCACTCTTAAACATGTAGTAATAGCAAACATTTAGACTCTAAACATATGCAGATGAAATTATGCTCTAAAGTGTATTTGGCTGACCTTTCCTTTTTTAAGGGAGTCTTCCAGTTGTGTGATACTGTCCTATAAAATGGGCTGTGGAGCCTCCTGAAGAACAAACCTAATAAACGGGCTTAAGAATTCCAACAGGCAGAATTCATGGCCACGGCATTCAAAGGGGCAAGTTTCCTGGATAATCAATTAGACAAACATACAGCTCCCTTCATCCACTTCAATACTGTTTCAATAAACAGAAACATTATGAGAATTAACCTCACAGTTTTTTCATACGTATCTTACCTTTTCAACTTTGAACACTGTATATTTTATTTTGTGGTTTTGTATAGTATACCTTGGTATAACTGGTGATATTGATTTGCATGCTATACCCTACTTCAGGGTAGAGTAGGAGTAACTTTGGCTGGAGTAGGAGGTAAGTAAAAGAAGTTATTTTATCTGGCTGACAGAGATTAACACAAACAGAAAAAAATCTGGTGTTAATTTTAGCAGGAAACTTTACTGGAGACAGTATTGACTTTTTTTTATGTGACTTGATTTATTTCTTCCAATACGGGTATCAATACATTGTTACTATGGTGAGGAGTCACACTTTCTTCCTCCATTCTACTTATGTGACTTTTCTTAAATGAATTCTCTATTGCCTTCAAATTCAGAAACAACAATTCAGAAGCAGGCAATCCTCACACTCAGCGCTGTCAGTACCATTGGAAGCATTAGTCAAAAATGCTTGAGTGGTGTATGGGATTAGAAGTAATTGCAAAGTTTTCCCAATTTTGAATGTAGCATGGCAATAAAAAGCATGGAGTGCATACAACTGGATGGATTTGAAGACCTGCAGAGAGAAATGAGTCTTCTTGCTTGCATGTCTCTGTAACCTGTCAGTCACTCAGTGGCCTGTGTGGAATTAGTAGATGGTCTTGTCCTAGTTACTAGATAACCAGTTACCAGTGCCATATCACAGAAGATGCTCATAAATGAAAGGTTTTATTCCAAATAATTTACAGTAGAATTTCTAAAACAGCAGCCAATGAGAAAGGTTACTTAAATTATTATATTCCTTACTGTAAGGGACGTGGTCAGCAAATCTGTGTTTAAAGCATAGGATAAGGAGCAGTAGAGTTTTTCCAAAGAAAAGACACCTTCAATTCAATTGAAATTGGTGAGGTCAAAAAGAGACACTCAACACAGTGATGCCTACTAGCAAAATAGCACAAAAATAGGAAAATCTATTTCAGCAATAACATCTTCTTTCTGAAAAAAACCCACATAGAACAACCAAAGCCGAACGGAAACCTTCAGGTCCCAGGAGCCTGAACTGTCACAAAAGCATTGCTTGCCTTTGCGAGCAGAACCGCCTTGGAAAATGGGAAGGGATTGTCTTACTCCCCATCCAAACAAGAAACCTGGATAGAGATCTTCATGGTCTTCATTTCTTTCTCTCTCTTTGTCATTAGGAGGATACTCTGGATTCCAGATGATTCCAGATAAATTCATTGCAACAAGAGATTTAATTCATGGGTTATGATCTTGTGAGTTCAAGGATGGATCATTTAATCCATCTATGGTCACAAAGGATTGGAGAGTTCATTTAAATCAGCTCTCAGGGCTACTCTTTAAATTGAGGACTGAACAACATGAACTTCCCCCTTCATTTGCATTTGCTTATACCCCCTTCTCTGATAATATATATTCTCATGCCAGGGCTATGAGAATAATGCACTAATTAAAAACAAGTGCAGAACTCTGGAGTGTAGCTTTCAACCAACATTGGCTGCTATAAGCACATCAAGCTTGTTTTCCACTTTCCACACTGCCTTCCTGATGCAGAATCTGGGACACATCAAGAAAAATGACCAGCCAGAAGTTTTGAAAGAAGCAATCTCAAAGACAATTTTTTTGTATTCACTTACCTTAGGACATAGTAAGTATCAAACAAATGTACATAACAGATGTCTACCAGTAGTTACTAAGCACAATGATGCAGATTGAACTTTCAGTTCTGGAATTTCCAAGAAGTAAATTGCCAGAAACCGTAAGAGAGGGACCAGTATCATGTGAAGTAGCACTCTATACAAGTGCCATTCCTAAGCATTCAACTGCTGATGTTTTCCAGAAAGCTAGAGGACCCAGTAGCAACAGCCACTAGTAAACTTAGCGTATCTGTGGTGTGACAAAACACAGCCATTAAGTTCACACAGACTACCCAAGAAAACACTGATACTTATTACTTAAATGCCTAGCACATATCTTTAAGGTTTTGAGTGGGTTTGTCCCCATATCTCAAACATTGCTTTAGAAAGCAAGACAATTGTCAGTAGAGCTATACGTCAAAACTATACAACTTCCTACATAGGTGTAAAACTCATCTGCAGGGAGAGAAAAATTCCTTCCAAGACTACAGAATAAGGTTCTGTACTGCTCCCCTTACCTGCAATGCAAGTTCCTTCAACATTGCCACCATTAACATCCAATAGATACAGTCTTGTGGAAATTGGAATAAACAAAACCGTACGCAAAAAACCTCTCTGAGCCTAAACTTCTCTTCCTGGGAGAAAGCTGAAAAGGCAAAGGAAACATAACAAAACTCAGTCAAGGCACACAGCACACTGCTGGGAACCACTTTGCTTATTGCTGGAATGACCTGAACAGTGAACTTTTTTACGATCACGGTTGTGTTCCAAGCAGAGAAAAAGCCCTGGTTTGAGCAAGGTTTGTTGTCCTGCCTCCAAGAAAGGCACATCAGGACGCAGCAATTGGAGTGAGGAAGCCTTAATCCTGAAGAGGAAGAGATTTGTTCTTGAGGAAGGTTTCAACAGGCAGCACAGACAACAAGGAATGGCATAGGGATCGTGATCTTGTGTGGTAGGAGAGGGTACAGTGCAGTGTTCTGTTGAAGCGAGTATTGCTTTAAATATACATCAGGCTAACCCAAAAATTGTCAGAGTGAGAGTCAGCCTTTATTGAATTTGGTGCCTTTTCAGTATGCCTCACTGCAAAATCACCGTGAAATGTGTAAATCTTGGTAGACAAAACTAAAATAAATCTGCTATGCTTTTTCAGTTTTAAAAACAGTCTTTCCAATAAAATTTTGCTCTGCTGTAGAATTAAAAGGAATCATAGCAACAATTTATCATACATACTTCCTTCCATGTAAAATTTACCATGACCTACCAAGAGTAGCAGAATAATATGAAAATTTAATTTTCAGTTCTACTCTGTGTTTTATGAGATGTTATCCTTTTTCTTCTTTAGTCGGCTGGCACCTCTAAATGACATTTTCTCACTGAACTATTTTTAGCTGAAGCAGAATCAATATTAGTTTGAAAGACTGGGAAAGGAAAAAACACTTCAGCATTTTCAGTTAGCAGATGTTGCAAGGATAGAGGGAAAATTTCTTGCTAACGAAGTGTTTTTCAAGGGTAAACAATGATCTAATAACAATTTGATCTAAAGCATATTCTGCTGAGGAATTTACAGTATCTCTACCACACCTATTTAAGTTACCTGTGGCTGAGATGAGACACTTGAGGCAAGAAGCATTTGTGACTACTCCGAACAAGAGGAAGCTCACTGTAGTTCTGCATTCAGTTTTCTACAGCTTTAGCCTGGTCCTGCATGGAGAGAAAGACTCAAAGCTCTACGCAGTGACTGAGTGGATGAATGAGTTATGTAGGAGCATAGCTGCTAACCTTGTCTTGAGCCAGAGGTGATCAACACAGGTAGACACTATCAGAGCACAGCCCCATAGTATCTGAGTCCTTACGTCCTCTTAAATCTGACACGCCACCTTCATCTCAAGCAGGTACCGCAGATTTAATTCTTGCAATTTTTTTTGACAGAATCCAATGATTTCTGTTCACTTCCAAGGAGTATACAAAGCCCCTTATCCTTGCACACAAGAGCCACAGAGCAAAACAAAGGTTTGTTTACAGAAAATTCCGTACTTTCTCAAGCCAGCACTGAACTGAAAACCTCCCTCTTCAAACTTTTCCTCAGTCAGTCACTTAGAGGGCTTGTTCCAGTTCTCTCTCCTGGTCTTGCAGCTTTCCCTTTGTCACACATAAAATGATGCCAGTCATGGTCCCTAAATCCTCCTTGTTTTTTTGATTCAGCATTTAGTGAAACCTTGTTGATTTGGACACCTGGCTGGACTTTCACATGGCCTGTGCCTTGTGAAAGTTGTTTTTTGTTTTTTAATTCAGTTCCCGCTTTAATTAAGGGATATTGGCTGTTTCTTGACTGACAGGTGTACAGTTCACCTCCTTGAAGAGAAAAAGCTTCCCTCGGCCTCTGGTCTTGACCCTCACATGATAGAAAACATGATTATGCCCACCTTTCTGATAGAAAGACAGAAATAGGTAACAGAAGAAGTTAATTTTGCACTAGTAGCCAGGTCTCCTGGGCTGGCACCCCAACATTTGCACAATCCACCTCGCACCAGTCCGCTTCTGCAGCCTGTCTTTCACACAAGGACTTCCTCCTTGCCAGCCCCAAGGACAAGCCAAGCCTCATGGCAAGTCACAGGGCAAGGCGGGGACTGAGCCAGCCCCAGGGCTGCCCGACGCCTCCCTCAGCCCAACGCTTCTGTGCGGTGCTGCACAGCTACAATGCCCCATTGAACCCTGCCTGCCCACAAGTTATTTTAAGCCTACAGGATTATGAAACCTTAACTAAACAGGTACTTCATTGAATTACTTTTGTGTGAGCAATTCATCAGTATAAATATGCATTTTAATCACGGTACTGCATCAGTTTGCACACTTGTAAAGAAGTACAGGAAGGGCTGCTGCGGCAGTTAGTCGCTGCTAGGTAATACTGTATTCATCTGAATTACAAATTCATTAATCAGCATTTCTGTATACTGAATCAAGACTGGAACAGCTCAAAATTTCTTACGGCCTGATGCAAAAGGGAAAAAAATTATAAAGACATCATGAAATCATGTGAATTGCCCAAAACTTAGGGGTGGTATGTAAAATTCCGTATAGATGTAATAGAAGACTTCTACATTGGCCATCTAATTGATTAATATTTAACTGTATTTGATCAAATTAAATACTTTAAGCATGTAAAATATTGCAACATGTGAAATTTATCCTTTCTTGATTTAAAGAGTGGAGTGTAGAAGCACGTAAGCAAGTTCATGTATATGAGTACAACAGGGCTATATTCCTCTGCATAAATATTCGCTTGTGTGAACATTTGTGGTATTTGAGCTTTTCCTTGTAGATTTTGGCTCTTCATGAAAATCCATAAACTGGGATTCCAATAATGCAAACACTTGCATATCTGAGTTAACACTGTGCATATGAATAATCTAATTGAACTCACATGCACAAAATTGTTCACATATGTTTGTAGGATCATGGCCAAAAGAATATTGATTACTATGACATATATTTATTCATTTCACTTCATTTAAGATAAGCCCAAGCCACAAAGTGCTGACCTAATACTGCATCTTCTCGATGTGTGGGGGTGTTCTGAACAAGATCTCCATCCCAGTCCATTTTTTACACGATTAACATTTTTTATATTTCACTTGATTGTCTATTCTTATTTCATTCATCAGAACAAAATGTATGACTCCAATCACTGAACAATACCTGGATTATTCATCTCATCTCCTATAGTTAAAGAAAACATGAACATACATACCCCAGTATAATAGGAAGCTCAATTTAGTAACTTACTACCTTAATGTAATGACCCTTTTCCTCTGAGAACTGGCTTTAACTCCAACCCAAACTAAGGCAGAGGAAACTCATTTTGACTGTAATGGCTACAAGTATAATGAGATTAGGCTGACAGAATCCCGTTCTCTCCTTGCAGCCCAAAGGTACTCAACTCAAAACTCCTTCTTCACTAGAAGGGGGAAGGTACTAACATTGGACCCGCTGGTCACTTACCATCCTACCCAAAACACATTTCTATTTTACTGCATCAAACTGAATTCTGTAATGAAAAAAACCTGTACACAACATGATATCTAATGCTAAATCTCTAGCTAAAGTTGTCTTCTTACCTGATAAAATGCTAAGCCCTCTAAGGAAAAAAAAAAAGAACATGAAATTAGGGCCATAATATTTCATTTCCTGGCATTTGGGTAACTTATTAATTTGATTGCTTCTACCTACTCCACTAATGTGAACATAAGAGGAAGAGAGTTTTACTTTAAAGTTGTAGAGAGTACCTACCTCTCAAAGGAGCCACCAGAAGAAACATGTACAAATTTAAGCTTCTGCAAACTATTTAAGGGAACAGAGTTGCAGAGATGCTGGTAGGTAGCACAGCAGCCAGGACTTGTTCTGACACACAGAGAAAAACTCTTTTGCACTGCCACTGCCTAATCTTTTGCCTCACTTTGAAAAGCAATATACATTGAGACAAGAAAGACCCATTTGGGTAATTTAATTCTGCTTCTTTCACTTAATTATTTTTTGCAGCAAAACTATCCTTCTAGTCTTAGTTGCAGCCTCCCTTTGTGAAAGACATCTTATCCCTCAATTAAAACTCCAGTATTGATGAATCAGCCATGCTTTGAGAGAGGTTGTTTCAGTTCCTCCACTTTCAAAAATATGCCCTGTCTTTCTGACTCAACTATTAGAAATCATTGTGCCTTTTCTGGGAGACTAAATATGTGTAGGAGAAATCTTCTTCACATCAATATCAGTAAGTTGTTGTCAGCTACTGTCTGTGAAGAGCTGTGAACCAGGATAGTGGCCAGTGCACCATCACTTTTTTCTTGGGACAAAGGCAGACTGTCACACAGTAGGACTGGAAAGGACTTCTCAAATTCAGGACCAACTATCTCACCACATTGCCATCACACTCCTTTTAGTATTCAACTAGCACTTTTTCAATGATTTTACATTATTTAAAGAGTGATCACCAGAGAAGCATGTACTCTTTCCAGAATAAAATGTCTTTGCTATTTTTATGGAAAGCAGAATATTGCTGTGATCTTAAAACAATAACTATGTATTTTCAGTAGGAAAAGAAGCAAAAAAATACAACAAATCAAAGGACCGCAAGTTTCCATAATTTCTTTCAGGAAGAAACGTGCACAGCATTTGGCTAATCAGCCAGTCCCCGTGTGAAACAAATAGGAGTATTGTTTCACATAGAAATTCTCTGAGCACTATATCCATCAGACTTAGAGCTTATTATTCACAGGTTCAGATTTAACATGTCATGAATCTCCTTATACTTCCTAACATTCTTGTTTCTGATCTCCTGTGATCAGCACTGCTTATTAACATGGCCTGTGGTGCACCACAGACACCATTACAAACCTGCTGTTAAATCAATCACTGGGTGGCACCCAAGAGCCAGCTAAGAGATGTATTGAATTGCAGACACTCTCTAATACACATATTTTAACAATTTCCTCAGTCTTCAGTGAAATTATGCTAATATTTTAGTTGAGTTTCCTTAAGTCTGGAACTCAAATTAAGTCTGTCTGTTTCGTTTTTATGATAGTGCTTGAAATCACTTGCAGACAAGGGGTTGTTGGACCATGAGATTTATGGTGGCAATGCCACAAAGGTGAAACACATCCTGAGGAAGAGGAAAGCAATCTGTATAGCCAGTGTTTTCACTGCAGTAAAGTTTATAGCAGTATTAAGGGAATAGTTACAAATCAGTTTGATGGTGTTGATTTCATTGAGAATAAGTATATTTACACTTGCAAGCTTTCTCTTAATAATTTTCAGTATGTTTTACACAATGGGGTTAGTGAAGGTTGAATCTGAGCATTTTTCAGGAGTGACAAAATCTGTTTTTCTTTTTCCCACCCATCCTTCTACTTTACTTCACAAAAATGGTTTTATAACAGCTCCTAAGGGGCTGAGTCAAGGTTCAGCTATTTTACTGAGGCTCGCTGATGTTTCTGAAGATGCTGCAGAATCTTTTATTTTCAGATGCTTTTGGTTATGATGTAGGCATGTATGGGAAGTAAAATACTCACAGTATATGAGTACCAAAAACCATGTGCTTCCACCACTGGCTCCATACCACTGATTAATTACCTGGAAGTCTGGGGTTGGAGTGTATGATTTCCAAATATAAAGCTTTATAAACCATGCAGGTTATAATAATTTTTCTTCCCTGCTGGCAATCGAACTGTTCACACCTCATTGTGCCTCTGTAGTACATGAGCTTGTCACCTGCAGAATATCTCAAAATTCAGCCACTTTGGAGCAGAGGTGGAACTCTTAAAACATAAATATGTAACAGACACGCAAATGTACTTGGGGACAATTATATTAGGTAAAAACAATAAACCAGCTGTCTTCTTCAGATAATTTTCCAGCTGAGAGATCATAATTCTGGAAGGACGCTTTGGTCCGAAAACCCTTTTCAGAGCGCATGTAGGGCTAGCAGCAGCAAAACCAGAACCAGAGAGAAAAAAAGAAGAAAAGATAGACTCTTGGAGGGGTTTCAATGACTATTTTCATCGATGGCAAGGGACGGGTACATAATGGTGAATTATGCAACAGCAGTTGCCCGCAGTACAAAGGGGCAGCTGAAGAGTACTTATTACAGGGACCAGGATGTTAGTCAGCAGGCAGAGAAAAGGCAGTGGGGAAGGTCTATCCAATACCCCTTTCAAAGGTACGTTATCTAAAAATGCAACCAGAGGGTGGGAGTTTGTGTGCCCTGAACCATGATGAACATAAGCCCGTTTTCTCTCCTCTCTTCAAATCTATCCAGAACTGTTATTCAGGCAAGCATTTTACACTGTCAGCATGTCAAAAAGCTGGCTAAATGTGGCTCTTGTGTTGTCCTAGCATATCATGTTCAGAGTCTGCCTTTGCCACAGCCCTGAACAGCATAGGCATTACTCTTAGAGCTTCCCGCTAACCTGCCCGACCCCATTGGCTTTCCCCTTTACTTTTCCTTCTGCTTCCTTCACATACACCCAATTTTTGTGTCTTTCCTTTTCTAACTAAAACAGGCTTCCAATTAATGTTTGCCTTTAGGTTGGCGTACCCTCCACAGTGTGGAGCAAGGCAAGGTCACGGACCTCACTTCCTTCCTTAATCTAAGTAAGTGCAATTGTACGGGCCACACAAAGAGGACTGTCCTTGTTCCTCCCTGCTTTTGTTCTTCCGTGCAAAAGACTCCTACAATCCAGCTCTAAAGTAGTAAGGCAAACTCTAGTTATGCAGCTGAAATTATGACAAACTCCTCTGTGACATTCATGAGAGCTCTGCTTTGAGATACATCCATCACATGCCTAATTTCTGTCCCCAAACACTGTATAATAAAAGGTTTAACATGTCTGCTCATACATGCTCACTCTTTGGATATACGAAATAGAGCATCAATAGCTTGAGAAATGAAAAATCTCTAGAGATAAAAAGGTTAAGACTTTTCATATAACAAATTAAGCTCCTATATAATTCTTAAGCTTTTTTTATTTTAAGGGATAGGAAAATGGTCTAGTTTTGTCAATTAAAATGCTTTAAGTTAAATCCTTGCAGTGATTTTCTTTATAATGAAAAAAATATTTTACTTTCATGGAGAGCAATGAATAGCTACGATATTTACTTTTTTTCTCTCATTTTTAAACAATAGTCTATTCAAGAAATGTGTTTTTGTTCTTTTTATTGAGTACTTTACATTTTCTAGTTTCCAGTTTCCTTAGTATAATGGTTGCTCGTTCCTTGGAGTAGGAAATTAATATAAATCACTTATTCCAGTGCCACAATTTGAGGTATTTTTTCCCTCAGATAATCTTTAAAGAGAAGAGAAATCATAACAGAATATCTTTATACTGAAGAGATTTCTTCCTCTCCCAGTTCTTACAAAAATGTAATTCATAATAGTGTGAAATATAATGTCAATCTCTACAATTTCCATGCCTCTGTGCAATGCACACCCAAGGCTGGTTCTCTATTGGCAAAACTGGACTGAAACAAGAAAAAAAACATGATGGTCCATTTCTAGAAAACATGTTTAAGCTGTAGGAACATGAGCATCAAGGTGCACGCCAGTTTGAGCAAAAAGTAACTTAGCTCTTATCCCTGTAGAGCTGTGTATCACTGCCTTGGGGTTTATTTCTGATTTATATCCTCATGAGTGAGACCAGAGCTGGTCCAAGACTTCAGAAATTAGTTAGAATAGGGATAGGAGAGCCTGATTATACCCTCTCAGTTCTCCATCAAGCATATGTTATGTGACAAGGTTGTGATAGTCACGTCTTCCCTCCCATTCAAATCATGAATATATCCAGGTCTGCATATTGTTCCCAACTAAGCAGTAGCTAAGAGATTGCCTTCTTTCACTGATTATGTTCTCAGTAGTCCACAAAACTATATAAAAACTCCTCTTGCAGTTTTTTTCATATTGGCATATTGCAAAAAATTCCTTTTTAAATCAGTGATATTTTGGTGTAAAACTATATCTGAGATTAGTCTGATGGATTACAGAGTCTTGGAGGCCAATTAACATTAGAGGTTCAGAAATATGAAGGACTCGTTGTCCTTTGAATGCTTAACTTGGTGTCCTGGTTTGACGTATGTAAATGCCACCTATGAAGGTATGATAATACCTAACTTGCTCATATGTGGATTTGCAAGAGAGGTAAATACAAATGTATTTTCCTCCGTCATTAACTTCAAATTAGACTCCGCTTTGGGTTCAAGAGTCTATACTGCCACATCACAGCAGGAATGTATCCCTAATTCGAGTACGTTAATATAAAAGTTTTCTGCAACTGAGAAACTGGCCTATTTCCCACAAATACACACTTGCAGTGTAACAGTAATGGGTGTGAATAATCTGCAAATGACATCCTAATTAAAGTTTCATTACCTACTGGCCAAAAGTTATTGTCATTTCTGATTCAAAGTTCTTTACTTGAAATGACTGCTGTGATAGCTTAAAGAGATGGAAATCAAGTGGACAAAATGTAAGGATAATTATCTTGAAAACTTACAAGAATATTTGAACCTGGCTGTAATGCAGTGTAAAAATTACTGAAAGCAATAGTTTTTACATTTGGGTCTTTTTCTTGGACTACGGGTTTTCAAATGCAGGACCTCACTCGCTTCTTTTGTTCACTGTCGAGGAGCCACACGGCTGAGGTGGGGTCCGTGTGGAGTCAGAGCACACAGTGCGTCAATGAACAGCCAGACAGGAAATCTATCTGGTGAGGACTCTTTCCCTTAACACGGAAGCTGCTTCTTTCCAGCGCTTTAGTTCATATTCAGCTGGGGCTGATAATTTTAAGAAGTTGTATCTTACTATGGTAACCGAGGGCCAATGACATAGCCAAATTCCTCTCCAAAAACTATTTGATTTTGAGTGAAATCATTCATTATGTCTATATAACATATCCTCTCTAACCTAATGACTTCCAGTCTACTCATTTTATTTCTCCACTATTTCCCCATCTTTCTTCTTTTCCTCTTCACTGTCTTCTGCTAATATACTTGAAGAATTTCTTGAGCTATCTCTTTTCTTCAATGAAGAAATCAAACTTTACCCATCTCTAACATCTAATTCTCTTATTTGTCTTACAGATGTCCCACATCATGAGCAGATTACCCAATGACCAAAACAAACCACAGCCACATCCATAGTTCCAGCTGCCTTTTCGCCACATTTAACATTGAACTTTCAGACCTTCTCTGCTCTCTACCTTTGCTCTCATTCTAGCTTTGATCTTTTCCTCTTTCAAGTAGGTGGGTATTTTTCTTACCTCACTTCTGTCTGAGGAGTTTGACAGGGGCCCTCCCTTAGGAAGCCTAATCCATAAACTCACCAGCCATCTCCATGCTGAGAAGTCACATAACCTACACCTTTAGTCTAATCTGAAGCTGTAGTCACTCTGCTATGTGTCTGCTAGCATATACGTATCTCTAGACCCGTTATATGGAGAAATTCCAAGGCTGCTGCAATAGTTCAAATATCAGACTGCAAAATATATTGTTTCTTGCTCAATCAACATAACAGAACAAGAGTACACAGTTAGTAGCCATCAAAGAAGATGTTGGCCCTCTTCTTACTGAGCAGTGTAGCACACCTGTCCTGCTCTGAAAGTCCATCCCTCACCTTAGAGCTGCCCTTACCTCAGTGCTTCTGTCTAGGTTGGAAGGGTTTCGAACCTCTGCTCCCAGGCATCAGAATCCATTTTTGCTGATTTACATCACCTGCATGTACCTCAGCAAGCTTTTTTTTTTTTTTTCCCCTGAGACTTTAAAAGGAACCACATGCTTCACTTTATCTACCAGTCAGGTTCAATAAAGTTAAAGGAAATAGTGCAATACTCTTTGATTGCTGTAGAGCTTATGCTCCTTGAATTAAGTTGCAGTTTCGGCCGGAGACCCTCTCTGGAGCTCATATCTAACCTTAATTCTTTACTTGCATGGAGGTTCTAGTGGCCTTTCAGATTTAGCCAGACAGCCAAAAAGTCCTTCAATCTCTCTCTTTGGTTGCTACAGTTTTTCTGTCTCTAATCTTGACAAAGAACCCATAGGACCATAATAACTTTCAAGCATAATTTGTTGTGATAATCTGCTTAATTTATCCTTTTGAGTGATTAAGCTATTGCATGGAGTCCCTCATTTCTATTTTATAAAGCAAATAAAAAACTTACTTCCACTTTCATGGCCATCATACCCTACTTCCAGCCTACTTATACCTCTCCTTTACTCTCCCTGAGCAGTATGCAATTACAATAATGTCTGTTGGAGACATTTTGAAACAAATTATTCTATGCTTTCTCGTAGGACTAGCAAAGCTTTCTCTCTTGCTCCCCATAAAGATATCTCAGAGTCTTTCATCAAAACCCTCCTTTGTTGGGACGGCTCCAGGAGTGAGCTGTGTGGCTGGACCTCACTTTCTTCATGTTGTCTTGCAGTTGGACTGCGAGCTCTTTGGGGTACAGGCTGTACTTCAGGGGCAGAGACGAAGATGAGGACTTCTCACATTGTGCAGTCATAGTTAATGTTGTTCCTAATTGCTTTTAATAACACAAATAACTATTTATAATAACAGCTGCAATAGCAGGACAGAATTACAGCTGTCTAATTTACCTAAAAGATTAAAGACAAGGAGTTTTCAGTAAAGCTTTTCTAGTTGTGTAATTTATCATTAGTCATCACATCCTGAGTCTCTTGCTGTTCTGGTCACACAAAACCATTTGATCTGCTGGGTTTCAGAAAGCCAGACGTGTTGATAGGATGGCTTTATACTCAGATTGTTTGACAGGTTATGGAAAATCAGCCTAATCATGTATTTTTATCTTACAGGTTAGAAATGTTCATAAACGTCTCAACCTTGAATAGATCAGTCATTTTGCACTTTGAAGGAAAACAAAAATGATTGCAATGGAAATAAAACTTTCCTTTTTTTTTCATTAAGATACAACAAATGCCATATAAGATGCCTCAAACATTTCAGGAAAACTCAAAATGAAAATGTACACTGAAGAATAAATATGCTAAATATAAAGCCATATTAGTTTTGCATGCTGGCATTCAATCTGTATTACTAGTTTTGCATCCCTAGTATAGACTTTTCCATAATGTTTTACATAAGAACAGCCAGTCAATCAGTACAATGTCAGTGGGAACTTTCAGGGAGCCAGTAGTGCTCTCTTTCTCTTCTCTGACTGCTCACTCTTCAGCCTTTTTTGTTTCATGAGACAGCTCAGACCTGTTCTCAGAAGCCATCACTCCCCTCACCCATCCCTCCCGCAGGATCCACAGATCCTCACTGGCTTTGCATGTGAGAGTGATCGGAAGCAGTGATCCGCCATGGTTTCATTTGTGGAAGAAATGAAGAAAATCCAAGCTGTGAGCTCTGACTTTTTTTTTTTTTTTTTAAATAGAGTAAAAATCGCAAGCTAGATAAGAATATAAGCTATCATTCTGACTGCAACCCACAATATCTCCAAACCTACCACTCTTTCCAGCTCCCTAAAAAATGAATTCTTCTTTGCTCAGATGTAGTATGTCACCTGCTCCCTACATGTCCTAAGGACTTGCCATGCAACCATCTCAGGAAAGCAACTGTGATTGGTGTTCACACAAGATAAGCACTCACCTTGATTTAGCCTTCTTCTCATAGTTACATCTGTGGCTGTGGACAAGAGTATCTGTCATGGTTCATCTGGGTCTCTCAAATTTACAGGACAAAGTATTCTGTGAATACAAATACCGAATACATACATAGTGAACAAATATTTTCTTGTTGTTTGAACAGAAGGCTGCTGTCTGACAGTGCTTTTAGTCACTAAGTTATATTTTACATTGCATTTCTGCTCATTTTGGAAAGTAAGCAGCAGTTTGAATATTAACAATTAAAGCAACAACATAACAAAAAATATTATCCACTTAAGATCTACTTAAGCTTGTCACATTCAGTAAACATAGTATAGAAAGAACAGCTAGGAAATGTAAATATCTCTACAGTAAATTTGTTTTAGTCCAAACAGCTATTTCAAATGAGGTCAGTAAGGTGCATTTTCCATTTAAAGATTCATCCAGGCTTAACAGAAGTCATTATACACATACTGGATCCTTCAAAGAAGAACAAAACATAGTTGGCAGGCAATTTAAACAACTACTAAATTGTCAGTTAATCCTTATAACTGCATGGCGGATATTTATTGTAAACTAGGGATCACTTTGTTCACATTGTTTATACCTGATTTGATATTAGTGTTTTTAATATCCAAGTAGCACTGGAACAGACTGAAGGTTATATGTAATATTTATCTACATAAGCATGTGTGTCAATTTTTGGGCTAGGAAATATGCTACTACTTCAACTCTGCTGTGAACAGTGGGTGGTCAAAAAACAAACAAATAAAAGACTTGCTGCTATTATTGTGTTTAAAATTAAACTGTGGCTAACAATCACTAATAAACATGCAAACTCAGGACTTGAATGAGGGACTAGAGAGTACTATCAACAAGTTTGTTGGTGACACCAAGCTGGGAGGAGTGGCTGACACACCAGAAGGCTGTGCTGCCATCCAGCGAGACCTGGACAGGCTGGAGGGTTGGGTGGGGAAAAATTTAATGAAATTATAACAAGGGTAAATGTAGAGTCTTGCATCTGGGTAGGAACAAGCCCAGGTTCCAGTATAAGTTGGGGAATGACTTATTAGAGAGCAGTGTAGGGGAAAGGGACCTGGGAGTCTTGGTGGACAGCAGGATGACCATGAGCCAGCACTGTGCCCTTGTGGCCAGGAAGGCCAATGGCATCCTGGGGTGTATTAGAAGGGAGGTGGTTAGTAGGTCGAGAGAGGTTCTCCTTCCCCTCTACTCTGCTCTGGTGAGACCCCATCTGGAATACTGTGTCCAGTTCTGGGCCCCTCAGTTCAAGAAAGACAGGGAACTGCTGGAGAGAGTCCAGCACAAGGCAACTAGGATGATTAAGGGAGTGGAGCATCTCCCTTATGAGAAAAGACTGAGGGAGCTGGGGCTCTTTAGTTTGGAGAAGAGGAGACTGAGGGGTGACCTCATTAATGTTTACAAATATATCAAGGGTGAGTGTCACGAGGATGGAGCCAGGCTCTTCTTGGTGACAACCACTGATAGGACAAGGGGTAATGGGCTGAAACTGGAACATAAGAGGTTCTGCTTAAACTCAAGAAGAAACTTCTTCTCAGTGAGGGTGACGGAACACTGGAACAGGCTGCCCAGGGAGGTTGTGGAGTCTCCTTCTCTGGAGACATTCAAGACCTACCTGGACACGTTCCTGTGTAGCATAATCTAGGCATTCCTGCTCTGGCAGGGGGATTGGACTTGATGATCTTTCGAGGTCCCTTCCAATCCCTAACATTCTATGATTCTATGATTTACCCTCGCACTGGTGTAAGTTTGGAATAACTCCAATGGTTTAAGTGCATAGCTCTCCACTAGAAAGGGAAGCTGAATGTAGTCCTGGTCTTACCATAAGTAAATGAAGAATCGTTATGTACCTTCTCCCTAGCTAAAAGCATTATCAAATGATACCTTCTGTGCTGTTAAAAATTTAAAACAAGCTGTCTACTCTCCTGTTGCATCTGGACCATATACTGCCTCTGCCCCCTCCCCCATGCCTTCCAAGGGGTGCAGGCAGCGAGAAGAACTTCATTAAGCAATGCAAAGTGGAATTAAAAAATGGAAAAGCAGGCAGAGGTCCTCACGTCTGATGTGGCAGTGTAGAAGAACAGGAGTCAAAGTAGATGGGCAAGAAGAAGAAATGCACTGTCTGGGTGTGGGGACACATGTTCTTTCTCTCCATCTAATCCCCATGCAGCGATGGTGGTGACAGGGGGAGAAGTTAGGGTGAAGGATTCTGCTGGGGTATGGGGCTGCAGGAGAAGCTGAGGAACAGCAGGGCTGCGTCCTGGGGCTGGATGCTGGCGTTTCCAGCTTCTGGACACCCAAAGAATATTTCACAGTACAGGAATTTAAAACCAAGGTATTTTAGTGCATACAGCACAGTAATTCAGGAGAGCACTTTCACGATTTGGCCTCTGTGGCTCTGCAGATCCTCCCTCTGTAGGGGCAACTGCAAACCAATTGCTGCCTCTTCTCTGTCTTCCTACAGCTTCCACTGAGGGTCTTTACATCTGAAGAGTTGCCTAACCATCTTTAATCCCGTCTTGCATTAAACAGAGGAGTGAAAAGTAGTGTGGATTTTGTTTCCATGGGTATTCCCACAGTGAAGGAGTGATCACTGCTTCATAGCCGTCTTTTCATGCTTTGTTAACATTTATGTTCCATAAATACCATCCTGTACTCTGTCCCTTTCCTACAATGCCACCAGTTTACTGGGAAACCTGAAGTCCCATCAGTCCTTTTTTAACTCCCTTTTTACTCTAAATCCAAAGTAAATAGCATTGCATTGAGAAAGGTTGTTTGAAAGATTACTCAGTTAGAGGGATTTATTCTACCTTACCAACTTCCTTATAAACACTTTCATTTGAATTTTCGAGGAGTCCATTCTCATAACAGGCATGGGCCAGGCACCATATGCCATCTGATATTTCTTTATATGGCTCGTCAAGTGTTAGCATCAGCGTAGACGTAGACCATCATGGAAAACTTGGAAAACCTAGGGCTCTGTCAACATGTTTAGATGTCAGAAAGGGCTCCACTAACACTCTACATAAATGGGAAGAGTAGATGCTGCTACTATCAGAAAGGTAATACGTAAGTGTTGGTACTCAGAGGCTCAAATACAAATATTGTCTGGAGAACAGTGATGTGAGCGTCACATGGTCATTTAATGAGTTTCTTTCTGGGAGATGGACATCATGCCGTGGACACAACAGCATTGAAAGATACCTCCGACATGCACAGTATTGTGCATCCAGAACTCCCTGCACTGGGTAAGACTCCTAATGGTGTCAGGAGAAGTTCCATTATAGGTCTCACAGATTTAAAGATTTCGAGGTCAAAAGGAATCACATGGTGTTATCATCCAACTTCCTGTGTAACGTGGGCTACCGGCCTCCCCTGACCTAATCAACTGCAGTAAGCGGCAGTAACAGAATCCATGTTTGCACAGTTAGCACTCAATAAATAATAAAACACAATACCTACAGTAGATGACAAGGAGCAAGAGTCTTGTGGCTGATGCAGGGGTGCGGGAGGCAGCAGACATGAGCCGTGACTGTGACCCTCCTACGTGCCCACCACATGCAGTTAGGTCCTTTGTTTCTCTCCGCCGCAAGTCGCTGCAGTGCTTCCCCCTGTCACAGGACACTTACATGCTTGCAAATTGCGTTTCAGATTCAGAAAGAAGATGCCAGGGAGGCACAGAGCGCTCATTTTCAGATAGTGTACCTTTCAGCATAAACCAGCCTCATTCAACAGGCTTCTAGTTGGGTATCTGAAACCTCAGAAAGAAACAATGTGCTTTGATTTAAATGGTGACACTTTCTACTCATTTATACATTATTGCAATGCAAAGTAGCTAGTCATAGTAAAGGATATTTCTCTGAATCACAAAGGGATTGTACATTCAGATTTGCTTTTAAGTTTTGATTTTTTTCCTGATTCCTTTACTCTCAACTAACAGCATTAATTCACTGCCTTTTATTTTTGACAATGTACATCGTATCTAGCCACCGAACCATTGTCAAGGACTGAGTAATATTGTACATATCAACGCTAAAGTGTTTGCAAAGGTGTTGGTGTGAACTCTTAGCATGAAATATGCTGTCCTTCACCCAGAAGTTTCCACCCTCATATTAACTGCCTACAGGACAAACTTTATGAAAAATACGGGTATTCTCTTATTGTGTGACAAAGGGACTGAGTGGATCCAAGCAAAGAAATATCTTGAATAATTATATTTTTCTGTGGTTCACGAACAGATTGGCAAGAATCAGCAGAGTCCTTTGTCTCCCAGGGTCCTGCCTAATCCAGAGGTCTGAAACTGCATGGATTTGTTATGGTGCGTCTGGGAAAGAAAAGACAGCAAGAGGGACAGAAGAAATAGGCAAGGAGAAAATGAAAATTAAAGAAAAACCTTTTGCATTGCCAACCAGTCCAATAGCTAAATAAAGGCTGCCTTTGCAGCCCCCCAAGAACCCAGGAGTTTTTATCAATCAAGTAAATAATGCTATTTGAGTTCACCCTTGGCTGGAATTGATACAGTAGTGCTACTTCAGAATTAACTGTCCTGGAGCTGCTAATAAGAAATATTTTGAGATTTTGGTCAGAAAGATTTGTAGTGCGTTTCTTAGCCATCGAAAGAGTGTTGCATAATGGACATCTATGTGTGAGATGCATCCACTTTACTCAACTCTGAAAGGGAAACCAATGGACATCATATCAACACCACACAGGAAAAAAGATATATGGGTCTCAAGGGAGCACTCACATGCTTAAAGGTAAGCATGTGTATAACGTTTGCATAGTCAGAATCTTACAGAGGAAAAACAATTATTTTAGAGTTAAGATAGGTCAGCCATTCAAGGTTCAGTTTATCTGTCACAGGGGAAAACCAATTTTGCATGTTATTTTTGGGATAGTAGAGTACTCCATGATAGCACATCCATTTTTGGTTATTCACAAAAACTACTTTTTAAGAACTGCAGTTGGTTTTCCATTTTCTGTTCATGACCAGTTTCATCAGTTCACTCTTGCACCCCACCTCCCTCTCAGAAACAGAAGGCTTTCTGTATTTTTTATACCAAAATTCTACTTAGCCCACCACAGAGTCTCTAATGGTATATAATACCAGTTAAAGGGAGCAATCCATTCCTTGGTACTTTTTCATAGTTTACAGGAATGAAGAGTTTAGGGGTTTCCTAAGTCTGTGGTTAAATATGAACAATTGTATTGATGGACATAACCTCTAGGAACTTGCCTACTCTCTTTGTGAGTCAGCTGAGGTCTTTGGCCTTCTCAACATCCTATCCAATGAGTTCCATAATTTAGCTATCGGCGACCTCAAAACATCCCTCCTTCAATTTTCTTTAAATGCGATGCCTGGTAGTTGCGTTATAATCATCCTGTTTACCTTCTCAACAGCATTTGTTAATCTTTCAGAGGTCTATCAGAATGTCCTATATTTATAGGAATTCAGAGACAGCTCTTTTCACAGAAGAAGTATCCTACCTGCTTTGCCTCTCACTACTTGGCAGTTGGTGTATGCTCTAACCACCCTTGTCTAGTTAAGTGGGGTTCCAGGATGTAGAGACTATTCAAAAGATGACAGAAACTGTATTTTCTGTTTCTAATTCTTTCTCCACAATTGCTAACATTGTACAGCATTAAGACCTGTCCTGGTCACTAAGTTGGTCTATTCATCTAGCAGACGATGACCCCTGAACTTCTCTCTTGCTGGGTCAAACCTAGATTAGAGCTTCTGCATGGACCATTCAGGCTATCTGTTTGGATACAGACAGCCTTTGTAATGTTGTTTTTACCAGCCTTGTTACCAGGCATAAGACCATGATTAAGGATTGAGGTCTTATCACTGTAGGAACAGGGATTACAACTCAGGGAGGGAAGAACAGAAGAAATCCTTTGACTCAAGCAGAGAGGATGTGTGATATTTACCTGTCTGATCTGCCATGTCTGATGCATAGCATGAAAGAGCATTTTGAAGACATTTTAAGATAAGAATGGGTCTAAATAACATACTTTTGGAACTTTTTGCCTGCAAAGACTGTGTTCTTGGGCTTGCATAGTCAAACCATTCATATCTGAGACACATTACAAGCCTGCTTCCTTCTTTTGTCGGTTGTGGTTTTCTGAGAAGCTGAGAGCAGTTTGAACTGTAGGAATGAAGAGTCTTAGTGGGTTGCCTGCTCTATTTAGTAATGTGCATCTTGTTTACTTCAAGCGATATTGAAAGAATCTAGCCTGCTACTTCCCTCCTTTCTTTCACACTGGTAGCTGGAGCCAGCAGCATCACACCAAGTATCTGGCCATGCCACCACCAGTGAGAGCGTGTTGTTTCAGGACTTGTGCCAACAGCACTGGCATCAGGCACCATTCGCCATCTCTGCTCTACCACGTCCCTGAGGGGTTCCTAACAGAGTCTGAAGGTCTTTAGCACTACATGGTGATGAATGTAAAGTCTTTCTTCACTTGAACACAATCTATTATCTAAAAGCTCCATGTTAAAAAGAAGTATTTGTCTGAAAGGGAAAACATTTTACTGTTCTTCGTCTGTTTTTACAAATCCGCACTTACTCTGGCAAAGATATCCGCTGTCATTTTAAATGAAAACTGACTAAATGTTACATCAGTTTAAAATTAACTCATACTACAGTTAGAATTTGTTGTAAGGCAGCTGTTTTTTATTCCTATTTTTTGAGGAGAACATATGGATTATGACAGAACCTATTAAATATCTCTGGAGTGTATCTGGGAAGCTGTGTCACTTTACTCTCAGCTCCGTCATTGAATTTCTGTCAAACATCTTAGTCTCCTATAGCTTCCATCAAGTTACAAGAAGATAGAAACCAGAAAAGCCTTTCTTAAGCATACTTGAAAATATAGCTGGATGAATGGCAGACTCCTTGCTAATTCTTTGTCTTGCTTGCATAGATAACATGTGAAATTCGTCCAGGCTGTTATTTTTCTTGCCCCGGTTAATACAAATAAAATGTGCACGCTTCGATGTGTGAGCCGAGGATCATCAACTTTTCACCTCAGCAACACGTTATCTGGTGCAAGGGATAACCTGCTATGCAGCAGTATCTTTTGTAGAGATTAATGGCCTGGTTTACGAATGCTTTTATTAGATTACTTGCTATTCCTAAAGTTTATGGCAAATATATTTCTGTCACTTTGTTCATTTTATTATGTTATGGTAGCAGTGTTTTCATATTCAGCAAAGCGAGGGAGCGTTAAGACAGAACACAGCTGTTGGCCTGCGCCTGCAATGCCCTCCGGCAGTTTCAGTAAGAGGGTGAGTGAAAATAGCTTACTTGGTGGAAGCTGGACGGACGATTTCTAGGCAGGCTGAGTGCAATTACCTGGCTGGGAATTTGTGGAGGGAACTGTGGTTAGTGCCCCTCCTCTCTTGAAAAGTGCATGGGATCTTTAGCAACCACAATGGTCAAGATTTCAGGGTTTAGTTTAATTACTGGAGATGCTCGGTGCCTTTAACACAGGGGAGAAAGGAGAAGTAGGATTTGGTGTGTAGAGAGCATGTGTGTGTTTTAAATGCCATTCGATAGCCTTTAAAAGCCCTATGCTGGAGCAGTTCAAATGGTTTCTTGTTTAGAAAACTTATGAAGCAGAAATTCTGTTGAAAAACTTCACTGGTATACATTAAGATCTTTCATTTGTTGGCAGCTGACATTATGAATGTTGCTGGTCTTTACAAAGAAGAAAACGTATTTCATTTTATTAAATTTCAGAATTAGTTTTATTTGTTGCACTGTTGAAAACTTCTCAAGTGTTTCACTCTGTTTTATTTTATAGTATACTTTGTGTTACTGCCTGGTAATTAAGGCACTGATTCTCTAAATACTGTGCCTATAAGTTGCTGCTGCATTCCTTGCCTGTGCATTTTAGGTGCAATGCCTGCTGACACTAAAGGCAAATATTCACTATAGTGCACTGTATCGTTTTTGACTTGTAACAATTTATAATATTCTTGGTGAATGAGAGAAAAAGGCACAAAAAGTTTGATTGTTATGTTCCAAGTTTTTTGCAAACTGGCAGTAAAAAAACATTTTCTGACTTAACAACATGGACACTTTTATTCTCTGTGTTTCCAACAATAAACACACCATTTCTGGAGGGAAAAAAAAAAGCAGGATTTTTAGCATTGACTTTTAGGATGCTGACAGTAGAACAAATTGTCAGTTCTCCTTAAGAAAATAGGTGATTAGAGACATATAAAGCAGTCAGAAGGAAATTAGACAATTTGAATACATGAAGTTTCTCTGATGTTGAAGCATGAATGAAAGATTTCATCACACTGACCTATCAGCCACCACTTTTAGAACTGATTACGTGTTCGTGACTTGAACTGGAGACATAAATCAGACTACTGCTGACAAATCCAATTAATCTCGTGATCACAGAAAAGCATCATGGCTTCTGGCACAATTTGCACTTGCAAACAGGAAGGCGGAGAACCAGCATGTCTGGAAACTTACTTCTGCAAATGTTGCAACATGCTTCTGAACATCTACAAAGTGGGAATAATTCTTAAACTTTCAGAAAGGGTAGCCATAGAGAAAGCTTTCCAAAGAAGAATAAAACCATTGTAGGAACGATAGTCTAGGAAACTGGCGTGCTAAAAAGACATAAAAGTCCAGTGTACTAACGTATAGTCATCAGCAGAACTGCAGTGGGATGAAGTCTCTAAATTGCACTGTTAATTTTTAAGATAATACAACTCAGGGTTCATATTGTTCCAATATTTAACGATGTGAAAGCAACTCTTTTTTTGTTATGTCTGCATAGGAAGCTCAGTTTCTGCAGAGATTCCGAAAGTCAGTTGCATCTTTAAAATGTGTCCTACTGTGCATCTTTTTTCAGGTATGACAGTGATTCAGTGGTTTGAATTAAGGCCCGACAGACCAAGTTTCTTCATGAATACAGCAGTTTGTGAGCCCCTCCCCACACATGATTGGGTGATAGAGAAGCATCAGAACATCTATAATTATAAATCTTTCAGCCTCTTTGGAGAGGCAATGGGACCACTGCGTGAGCTAGAGAAGGATAAAGGGGGTGCTTCCCTTCTCATTTCGCACTACTGTAAATACATTCCGTGTGGTCCAGAATAGCATATCTGCTCTCCCACCAGACCACCTTCCTCTCAGATCAGTCCAGCTGTAGTGAAAGGACAACACTATTTGTATATAAAAAAAAGTAACAGGTTTGGGAGTTTTGTTTATAACAAATCCAAAAGAGCTAAAATATTTTAGTAGAACACTATCAAGTAAACCAGCCACCAAATGCATCTCCAATTCAATATCACTCGAGTTTTTTAAAGCCACAGCTCCCCTTGTTCCCTCTTCTGTGAGCAGAGCATTCTCCGCTGAGTGAGGGTGAAGGCAGCTTCAGAAATACATGGAGGGGGAAATATCCCTGGTGTCTTGAGCTGCCTTTGGACCAGTGAGAAATTGGAGGTTAGAAAATCTGCTTTACCTCATTCAAAGTCACATACGAACAGTCATGGTCTTGCCCATTCTTTGCAATTTGGCTCCCATAAGTCTTTTAGTTTACAAGAATGTAAAGACAGAAATAGAACAAGATTGGGTGGAGGAATCTGTTAGGATATGCATGAAGGAGCGTTTTTCTTTCCTCGATAAAAGTAAATTCATTTTCTTTGAATTACTCTTTGAATTGCTTTAACTCACCATGTTGCACTGCAGGCTTTGGGCAACTGGTATTTGTGTACAGACATTTTAATTTTTTTTTGTTGTTTGACAACCGTGAATGAGATCTGAATATGATTGTGCAGTGCACACAGAGACATATGTGAGACTATCAGTTTCTGAAGTTGGTTTTAATATTCTCCTTAATGAAACATTTTCTGAGCAAAATACTGAATGAATTTCAGACTTGGTGTGACAACTGAAATTACACCAGCGCCAAAATGTGCGATTTGACTTGTACATCTTAATGCTGTTCTAGCTGTTCTCTGGGTGGCTTTCCATACCATGATGGATGAGCGAACAACACAGTTAAAAAGGACTAAAAAATCCTACTCCCTCCTCACTAACAATATGAATTCCTGTTGTTCTCTTTGTGGGTTCCTACATGTCTACTGAATTTGGTGATCTCTTCCTCACTGCAGCTTTAGGGCTACAGTTGAGTATTTTCCGAATGGAACAGTGTGCTTATTAGAGGCAGTCAGTTTCCCAGACTGTCCTCCCTACACACTGATTATTGTGGATCTCAGGAATTGCTCTGAATGGTGGCTGTGGATGGGGAAAACAGGCATTTTGCTTCCAGACTAAGTTGCACAAATTCTTCTCTTTTTTTTAAGAAGAGTGGATGTTTAAAAGCTGTATCAATAGGCCTCTTAGGAGTTTTTGTCTCAATCCAATGTTAAGCCTAGCTGTTGTACTTGCTAATTCTCAGGGCAAAATCTCATTTGTTCCACAAGACTCTTTTTCTTGTTTGACATGTGTTCTCCAGTGGGAATTCTATCACCCTTTGATTTAATTCTTCCAGATGTTTCATGCATCCTATTATGAGCCTCTTCAAAGAAAGAATAGTCACTGGTCTAGAAAGCAGTTGCATTTTCATTGTTCCAGGGAAGGTAATAATTTTATACTAGGAAACAGGAGCAAAAATGTGTATGGGTAGTTGAACATATATGTGTCTATATGTGTATATATAAATCAGTAATAAAGTACTCCCTAAAATCTTGTCAGTTAAACCCAATGGAAATATACTACATTCAAGCAGTAAATACATACATAAAAAATACATTCTATCTGAAGGTAACAGTATCCTTGGGAATGGAAGATTTAGGGCTTTTAACTTCTCCCCTTTCCACATAATGATTTGCTTTGTGTTTATAAAGGGGTGTTGTTACAAAGAGGGGTAGTTTATTGCACCTGAAAGCCATAATGCCCCCATGAAAGACTGTAACAAAATAGACATTTGTAGAACAGATTTTAAATTTTGGTATTTAAAGTATTGTTACGCTTCAAATAAGGAAAGTCAGAAGCATGGCTGAATCGTTGTGCTCATTAAGAACTTAAAGGTTCCTCCTATAGCAATAATTTTGTGAATGTTTCCATATTGAGTCCAGTGCTGTTCAACATCTTTGTCAGTGACATGGACAACGGCATTGAGTGCACCCTCAGCAAGTTTGCTGACAACACCAAGTTGTGTGGTGCCGTGGACTCACTTGAGGGAAGAGATGCCATCCAGAGGGACCTTGATAGGCTTGAGAAATGGGTCAGTGCAAACTGCATGAGCTTCAACAAGTCTAAGTGCAAGGTCCTTCACCTGGGTCAGGCCAATCCTAGGCACAAATACAAACTGGGCACAAAGTGGGTTGAGAGTAGCCCTGAAGAGAAGGATTTGGGGGTGTTGATCGATGAGAAGCTCAACATGAGCCGGCAGGGCACTCATGCAGCCCAGAAGGCCAACCCCATCCTGGGATGTATCAGGCGAAGCGTAGCCAGCAGGTCAAGAGAGGTGATTCACCCCCTTTACTCTGCTCTTGTGAGACCCCACCTCGAATACTGTGTCCAGTTCTGGTGTCCCCACTATAAGAGGGACATAGAACTGTTGGAGAGTGTTCAGAGGAGGCCACAAAGATAATCCAGGGGCTAGAGTAGCTCTGCTACAAGGACAGGCTGTGCGAGCTGAGACTATTCAGCCTGGGGAAAGAAGATTCCAGGGGGGCTTTATAACTGTCTTCCAGTACCTGAAGGGAACCTACAGGAAGGCTGGCAAGGGACTTTTTACAAGGGAGTCCACCAATAGGACAAGGGGAAATGGATTTAAGTTAAAGGAGAATAGATTTAGATTGGATCTTAGGGAGAAATTCTGCAGTAAAAGGATGGCAAGACTCTGGAATAGATTGCCCAGAGAGGCTGTGGATGTCCCCTCCCTGGAGATGTTCAAGTCCAGGTTGGATGAGGCCTTGAGCAACCTGGTCTAGTTAAGGGCATCCCTGCCCATGATAGGGAGGTTGGATTAGATGATCTCTAAGGTCTCTTCTAACCTAAGACATTCTATGATTTTATGATTGGCTATTTTTATCACTTACTCTCAGCAAAAGCACTGCACATACTCCTCTCGTAGCACAATGCTTTTTTGTCATTGCCATATAACTCTTGTTTAGGTATCATTACCCTTTTCTAATTCATTTATGACCTCCAGGCTTGAGAGGAAGGGTTAATTAGGTACTTTTCCCAATATTTTTTATGTCATGTTGTGCCTTTCCTCTTTCTTCAAATTGAAATCTCAGCTTCATTCCTCCTTCTAGATACTGATAGAGTACATTCAGCTAATACTGTCTCATTAATTCGCTGGCCTACACAGTGGGTTTAAACCACTGAGTTATTAATTAATAATTTTTCAAGAGCCTCTTCAATTCAAATGACCCTTTCTTTCAGGTATCTTGGAAAGGCAAAAAATGTTCTCGGCAAATACAAATTTCTGCCCCAATGTCATGACAAACAGTCTGAAAACGACCTTTTTCCTTAAAAAAAAAAAAAAAAAAAGACAGAGTAAATACTTGATATTGTAAACTCTGTTACCAAGTCCTTTACCTTTCCATTTTCAGCACTTTATCTCCAACACCATGGTCTTCAGACTACAGTATGGCAGATTTTGCTGTCCTAGAATTTCACCAGTAAATCAGCTGAAATTGTACTGATTGTGTGAGATTACATTTGGTCTTTGGTTCATCATTTCTCATGACCTGATTACTCAAAAAGCCAAAAATGCTTCCTTCGCTCATACATGGCACTTTGAGAGGGACCTGACTTGTAACAACTGTAGAAAGGATATGTTGGCACAGTTGTGCTCAGCCTCCATGCTGCTATCTACAGGCCACCTAGATTCTGTCTTCTGGGGTGCAAGGAGGACACTCCTTTCAAATAGCAGTGTAAAAAGAGTAGAAGAACTCAGAATCCCACATGTGAATATCCTACCCTGGAAACCTCCCCCCTCAAACCCAAGAGCGTAGGTGGAAGTACACTGATTAGGCCCACACAAACTTTGTCACTTTAGTGCCATCAATGTGTTGGAAATTGAACTTGATAGTTTTTGCTCAAGGCGGTTTAAATTACGTTTACCAACATTTCTGTGCACTTCATGTCGTGAAGATTGATCTTTCCGAAATGTAGTATATGTGCCAGACATATATGTGTCCCTGTAGAAATATAGCAGAAAGAAACATTTGAATTTAACTAACTTGAAAGAGCCTTCCAAAAGCAGAAGTTGGGCACAGCATCTTCAGATAGACACATCTAAAATAGCACACCGAGGTTCTCATACCAACTCCAGGAGTAACAAACCCTACAAGTATTAGCATTTTTTTCACCTGTAAAGATCTCGGTCACTGAAAGTAAGACCTGAGGTTTCTTTGCTCTTACAAACTTTGTGGAAACCTTTTAGAAAACCTGAGTGAGTCCATATTGTGTCCCATCAATAAGTCAAGGTTTTGGTTAGACAATTATTGACTTAAGCACGGGAGGAGATGACTGAAATCTTCCATGTGTAACTGGCAGTTCGCTTGTTATGGATTATTAGGCTCACAAAAACAACTAGATCACAATCTGTAATTACTTACACGTGGCAGTAGGGACCTTTTTGGTCTCCGAAACTAGAACATAATGCAATCCAATGGCTACAGGTGGGACTAAAATTACTTTTTAAGTGTGTAATTTCTCCCTCAAGCAAAATAACTCCTTATGGTCTTTGTCACTCAAAGCCTTTCAGCTGAACACCTTTCTTCAGTCACAAGTTACTGAGCTTGATAATGTTTGCTAATTTGGATGCTGATCTAATCACTGTCAATAAGGGTAATATAAAGGAGAGCAATTCTTTAACAGAAAAGAAGGAAATCCTGTGATCTGGAGGGAGCTGCCAATTAGGCTCGGTTAACACATTAATCCCTCCTGAACATGAAATGTATGGTTGCAACCCATATTCCCATTGTCTTATCCGAAGACAAGTTTACTCCCTGAGTTTTTTAAAATATATCTTATGTTCACTGTATATGTATGTTTGTATAGGTGTGTTTATATTCTCATGTTGAGAGAGGGATAAGATACTGCATTAGAACAAGAAAAGTCACTCTTTGTTCCTGATGTTTTTATCTCTGCTCCAGGATATGAACATTGATATGTTAGTGATTAGTGGTGGTGTAGCACAATCCAAGTGTATTATTGGCGTATGATCTGTAAATATTTCTCCTTGCTAACCTTGCTTCATGTTCACTCTTCGTATCTTGCCACTAATGATCCCATTATTATTTAGCTCTTGGGAAATTAATGTAATACACCTTGAAGTGATATTTTGGGTTGATGTTCAGTATCATTTATTCCTTCTTCTGGCAATATCTGCTTATAATCTTTGTTTTGATTTCCCCTTGTTTTAAAGAAAGAAGCACTTTTCCCAGAGCCCAAACATCTCTGAATTTTTTGAAATACGTTTGCTTACAGCTTAGCCATGCTATTACTACATATCGGTGTTCCATTTTACCAGAATAGATATTTTTTTAAAGAGGGATGATAGCTTTACTCTGACTCAGAAAGAAGCAGGATGACCCAGTGTGAACTGCATAGGGGGTAAAATGAGTGACAGAAGGATTCAGCGGTAATTCTGCATTTCCTTGATTTTGTCAGTTTAAAGTTGACCTCTTAACATTAATGTACATTTTGTCATTTATTTTTTATGCCTGGTGTACCTACCTTAATAGAGGGACAACAGTTCATGCTGAGTGTTTTATACATAATTTATATCCAATACTAAAACCCTTTGTACTGCTTTAAGGGGTTATAAATTCACTGCAACCTAGCGGATACGTTAATGCAAAACTCCTGGCCTGCACATTTTACTTGATGTGAATTGCCTATGATTTTCCACCCTAGACATTTTGCCAGCAATGTATAAAAAATAAGAGTTACAGAATGTATCCATGAGCAATAATAAAAGCTGCCTTCCTGGGAATATTCACATGTCTAATAATATTCCAATTATCCACCGAAGTTTGGATCAGATATTCATTGTTCACATTATTTTATTATCCACGAAGCAGTGCTATTGCCAGGACTTGTACAACATCCAAAGCTGTGGCTGTAGAGAACTGTAACAACACTATATCCAATTTTATTGCACTCCATCATATCAAGTTAACAACATACTGAGAGTTCTATTTTGTCTTGTTTGTTTGCACATGAGAAAAACCTGCTATTATGATACATAAAAGTCATCCGAAGAGTATTCCATTGTGTTCTCTAAAATTAATACTATAAAATACATCCACTTCATTTTCACTGCCCTATTTATTATTGGCCTTCTTGTACTTGCACACTGACATTAGTGGTTAAGATGCTTTCTAGATGTGACAAGCATAGTCCTTTCCCACTAGAGCTTGCATTTTTGGGACACTTTTCTACAGACTGTGCCCTTTACACACGTTGTTTTTCAGTAGTTTGCAGGACTAAACATTAAGTTATGATGTGACGTTACAAAATAGAAAAGAAAAAAAGAAAAAACTGTGCAGAGAAGTGTTCACTATCTAAAGGAGTTGTGTTTGCCTCTTTAGGGTTCTAGAGCAGACATTGACACACACCAGTGTGCATGTATTGAAAATACCATTTCTGTCATGCAACTGACATTAAGAACAAAAAGTGATAGGGTTGGATGTTTGTTTGCAACCCATTGGCATTGCACAACTTTATATGTGTGTAGACATGCTCTGTTCATCACCTAGATGATGCTTTCTTTTCATAAAATCTCTTTCCATTTCTGTAAGGGAGTGCCTTCATGAAGAACTTTCCAGGTGGAGACACAGTCACGTTGGAAATCTGGCATGGAAGTAGAGCAGTGAAGTGGCAGATTGCAAGTGTAGGCTGGAGTAGGAGCAACAAAATATGTGGGAAAAGAAGCTGAGGTGCATAGAGCCATTTTGGTTGTGTTAAGATTCTCATGTTGTAGTAGAAGCTGGAGGAAACTTCTTGCTGCTCTAGATCCTGCTGTGGATGAGGATCGGACTACTGTTGTTACATCTCTGGCTATACCAATTTTCCCTTCCTCCAAGAGCTGCTCAGTGCCACATAGGATCGTGGCCCCTGTGGGTCCCCAGAGATGCCTTACTCCCCACCAAAAACCCAGAGACATCCATTCAGTACCAACCACGGAGCCAACTTTTGTCTCCTGGAGAGGGAAAAATAATGAATCCAAGAAAACTACAAGGGAAATTCAGGAAGCCAGAGCATCATTATTGATGTTAAAGTTTCTTATGAAAGGCTGCAATAGAGCCTTAAGGTTTAAAATAAGCTTTCAGAGCTTCAGTTTTACGTTCAAATAAAATAAAACAAAAATGAAATGAAAAAGGGATTTCCTTATGGACACAACTTCTGAAACCACACGGGAGCTTTGATTAAAGACAGAGCCTTGAGAAAGTGTATTGTATGATGTACAATATTTCCAACAGGCCCCAGACTTCCCTTGGCAGCCTCTCACCCAGGTGCTTACCAAACTGAACACACCTTTATTTCATTCAGTCTCGCAGGCTCTCAGTCCATCATGTTAAGGATACAAGCCCTTAAGAAATATATAAATCTATTCCGTAAATGGTAGGGGAACATGTCCAACATGCTAGGTGCTGTATCTCACAGTAATATGTACACAGAGAAGTCATCATCCTGTGTAGGGTTAAAATAATACTGCCTTGTTTGCCAGGGAAATTGTTTGTTTGTTTTTCTGAAGGGGAGCACAGTTGTCCAGGCTCTTGTCAACTGAGTCAAAACGCATTTCAGCAAAGGGTTACCTTTCATTGAATTATTTTTGACGGCTTTGATTAATCACAGATGTGCTAATCAGATTTTTTCAATTTCTTATTAACTACGGTACCTTTTTTTCTTTTTTCAGGACCTGATTTTTCTTCTTTGCCGGCGATAATGTAAACCTGACCCAAAGGCTGGCTTCAGTCCAGCCTTGGCAGCTCACAGGCACTGCGCAAAGAAACAGGTAGCCTCTGGCTCTTTGTTTGTTTTAAAGTTTCTGTGATGATTGCGATCTGGCAGTAAGAGGACAGATCCACATCTTGCTTTATGCAATTGTTATAATGGGGAAAATTTGCAAAATCCCTTGAAGACAGTGATGAAACAAGATGATGCTCCCCTGTCATTACGCCCCACCAAACGCCAAAGAAGATCAGAATCTGTCCTCTGCATTTAGGAAGAACTCCCCCTGAAAATTAATTAAGACCTGGGGTTTTAAAATGTCACCAAAATATATATATTTAAGAGATAAAAGGAAAAAATGACTTTGAGGTTACAGTCAACACTTAAGTTAATTCAAGTCAATTCTGTTTATTTTACTTACAGGCAGCGAGAGGCATCGGATTTCAACACATCACACACCTGCATCTTCAGGGTTTGTTTGCTTTCCATCCCATGACTGCATTCAGTAGACAATAGTAACAGTCAGTAAGAGCACAATATTTTCTAAGCTAAAATGAATGAAAATCCACACCTCAGTTTCTAGAGTTTAAGTAAACATCGGAGACCGTGAGGGAAATTTGGGATATTGCAAACAGCCCATCGTTATGCCCTCAGGTTGCGCAGAAACCACATGAGTTAACGCTGAGGCATGAGCAGTAAGTGCTGATGTTCACCATTGGGCTGCTGCTGCTGCTGAAAGTCAGGATGTCACCTCTAGGTTTGCATACTACTTCAGCACAGATTAATGGAATATTCAATTATTTTTTTTAAGGTACAAAAAAATGTCAGAGCTTTGTTTCTCTCTCCTCAAATTGCTTAAATATGAAGCTTGACCTCCTGAAGTCACTAAAAGGACTTTGTTTCAGTGAAGCTTTGAATCTGCCCATTGAGTGCACAAGGGCTTTTACACAGAGGGCAGAGCACAAAGGTTCCCATGTGTGGACATCTCCACAACTGTGTGTGTATGAACATGCAGGGACTGGGCGGGGAGAAATATTCTTGGCTTTTTATTCATCTTTTTTTTTTTTTCCTTCAAGGCCAGGTTGCTCTACACTTCAATCTGAAAGTAATTCTTCAGTTCAGCTTTAAGAAAAAGTACATGAAGAATAATGAAGCTTGGAATAAAAAAAATAAGGTTTTCAATGCGTCTTCTGACTATTTGTAAGTAATTGAGGTCTATTGGGACAAGACTTCCCTCTATTTATTTTTCCTTTTTAACTTGAGGTTAAGAACCTAATAAATCTCTCCAAGTAGTCCCCCTTCCCCTCATAGACATCTTTAGCAGTACCAGTGAGGTTCTGTGGCATTCGACCAGCAACTACGACCCATTACAGCTGCTTAATAAAATTACTTGAACACTGTCTTTCTGCTTTTATTGTTTACCCATAAATTAGTTGAAAAATGTAAAAAAAAATCTGAAAATAGAACGAAAAGGTGCTGTAAAAATGCTGACCATAAGGAGTTCCCCTGCTAGTGGAAGGAGTTTCCAGAAAGATACATAGGAAGCTTCCCCTATTGGGAATATTTTTTAATTATTTTTTTTTATTTCTTTAAGCTGAGGGTTTTATGAGTGTCTCCTTAGAATGGAAAATTTTGTTTTCTTGGCAGGAAGGGCAGGGGAGCAAGTCCTCTAACACCCGTGAAGTTCAGGCATCAGTAGGGCAAAGCAGCTGAAAACCTCCCTGGGACTCCTATATGAAAAGCTGCCTGAGTCCAGACTCCCCCGACTGTTGGTATCATGGTTTTCTTTGGAGATATGCTGCCACCAGCAGCTAATGGCTTGGAATAGGAGCTGGTATTCCCATCAACTGCCTAAGAGATGCTGCTGGAGTTTCCCACCACTCTTGCTCTCCTTACCTCTTTGCGCTGTGGAGCTGTTACAAGCATCTTGGAAGAGGGAGCATGTTGAAGAGCAATCTTTCCCACATCTCCTCCTGTGATGGGCGTTCAGAGCTTTCCTTTTCCCCCAACTGTCACGTATTCATCAGTCCAAGGATATAAGGCCCAGAGAGAGAATACAATTACAGAGAAGTGAACTTCAAAAGCAGAACTGTTAATTTTTTTTTTCTCTGTGAACTTACAGTGACTTGTATGTAAGATATTTTCATTTGCCAAAATGGAGAACAAAGGAGACAAAAGGAAGAGTTGCAGTGGAAGTATGAAATTCATTTTCTTACATTTCTGTTTAAAAATGAACCGGAAAGGAAATAGTTACTCTGGATGCAGTAATTTCTCAACCTTCTCACCAAAGCCAAAGAGTATTGCATTATTCTGAAATTCAGCAGTATTTGGTTTGTTTGTTTCCAGAGAGTAAGGATATTCAGATTTGGAGATTTTATGTTCATTAGAAAGACAAATAGAGCTGTGACTAGCTGTGTCTGACATTTTGTAAAACCAAAATGTTTGAGAGACTGATGTTCTCTGTCTCTATTTTCCCCTCTGTCTCTCTCATTCTATTTGTCTAAGTCTCTTTATTTTATTTTTTGCAATTTCATGACTGGAATTTAGCATTTTTCTTTTAGACATTCTTTCTTCTATCCAATAGCAAGCACACTTATTTTTCCCTGTATCACATTGTCATGGCAAAATATCTTCTGCAAACTCAGACCTGGCTCTTTATTGCTCACACCAGCTGTTGTTACCAAGAACACTGAGGAGTTTCCAGGTGAGATGTGGCAAATTTCAGCATTGTGGTTTAGATAATGGATCTGGTACAAGTTTTAGACCTTGATATCTTGTTGCGGATGCTCAAACTAAAAGATTGAAGAAGAACATTTATCTAAACAAGAAATAACTCCAGTATTCAAATGCAGGATTTGATTTTAGTCATCTGCACTTGAAAACTGTAGCTTTTATATTGATATTAAAAAGAATCTGGTCCTTCTTTTATCTCTCTTTTAAGATTTTACTGATGGCAGAAAAGAAAAATAAACATTCTGAACTTTTTCTTACTTATTCTGCAGTTACTTAATTTTCTCATGCTGGAAATTAGCTGAGTGGTCATGTGGAAAGATGTTTAAAAAAAAGAAAAATGATAATCTGGATGATGGAGGATGCTAAAAATATTCAAATGTTTGCAGAAAGGCAACTGCTCTTGTTGTCTTTCATATGGCTTGATTGCCACTTGATTATTACTCTTCTATTTTTATTCCTAGATTACCTGAATGTTTTAGTACCATCAATGATGGATGATATTTTTCTGAATCTCTTTTACCTCTGCTATGCGGTGAAGTTCAGCCACTCTGTACAAAGGTTATACCCAGTTAAAACAGCCTGTTAATTATTTATGAGACAGCAAGAAGACCAATGGGACTTTCACTTGTCCTTCTGGAGAAATAATGAGACCATTACAGTCTATTTAACACCATGAAAAACAATATCCACAGGTGACCTTTCAGAATCATTGCCAAGTTGGATTTATGGCCATCATGTACTCTCATCAAGTAAGAATATCAAAGAGAGGCTTAAAGTTAAATCGGCACTTCAAATGGCAACAGCATCCTGAGGTTTGATAATAATAAAATCTCTTCATTTTCCTTTATTCTATTTAAGTGAGTGAATGTTTCTCACAGACCAGATCTGACGGCTTGTGTTGTTTCTTTTAAGTTCCAGGACTCTACTGAATACTTTGAGTATGTGCTGTGATAAGACATAATGATAGTGGGGGAGATATTGCCATGTCTGTTAAAACAGTCAAAACATCTGTACTTTGAGAAAAACTTTGGTGCTCTATTCCTTCAGCCACACAGTCTCTAAAACCAATACTGGATACTGAAAGACTGAAAGTATTTTCAGTAGTGCTTAGGCCACTGATATAAAAAAAAAAAATCGAATACCAACATCACCTCCTAGGGGTAAGAATTAACTTAAAATTAAAACTACATAAAATTTGGTTTTCATTAATAACTAATTCAAAGGAAAAATATGGTTTCCCCGTCTTTTGTGGTAGCAGGTTATACCGAGGTAGATACAATTTCAATCCTGATCCCTAGGTGGGTTTGAAAAGACATATACATCTATCAGAAAGGTGACTATAGGAAGAAAAAATAACTTAATCTAAACGCTGTCACTGAACAAAACAGCAGCATGTAGGACACATGCAGCTGTGAAACTGCAGATGGAATAACAAGGAAACAGAAGCTAACTGCATATCTTGAAACAGATGTGAAGCAGAAGGAGCATATTCCAAGCAGCTGATTTTATTTTTAAAAAGGATAAGAAAAGTTGCATTGAACTAATTATAATTGATTGTTTATCCTTAAAAAATTGCAATAATTGATAATACAGTTTCAAGTGTCAGGCTCAGTCCTTGTCTAAATGACTGCACAACAGTAGGGGAAATCTGGCACCTCAGATACAAAACCTGGCATTTAAGGAAAGCTGAGGGCAGGCAGAAGGCACACAAGTGACAAGATGTTTGTTCATCTCCTATCATGAGCATCACATACATGTGCTTTTCTGGGCCAAAGGGGTAACATCTTCCACCTTCTGTCTTGTCTGTCCCCCTCCTTCTCCACCAAAGTACTGATCGCAATTTTCTCCTCCCTTACAGCAAGGGAGAAATTTTCTTCATTATAGGCTTCTGGTTAGAAAAATTGTTTCTCCCTTGATGTTAGACACCCTTTGTTCACATTGTCTCAGACCTCATCTATGAGCAACGTGGACTTTTGTGGAGCTTGACCCGAGCAATCTCTTCCTGTGTGTTAAAGAAGTCATCTGCCTGCACAGCTCCAGCTGTCACTGCTGCTGCACCTTGTCACCCTAACTCTCTCCTGCATCACCACCTACCTCTGCCTCTAACCAGTCCCACTTAGGCTCTCGGGAAGGATTGTAAAACCTCAGCATGTGCCTTCTCAATAGTCCCAGGGCCCCGATCGGCTCCAGAAAATCCTGTTTACGCTGCCTGATACTGTAATAGCAATGTATGTATTATCTATAAATAATGATACAAAACTTCCAAAGCTTAAGTGACTGCAGATTCAGCAGAAATTTTTGTGTGACTTTTTTGTATTGAGTAGTTTCAAGACTCACACACCTTCTGGAAAGGAGGTGTTTATTGAACTCACGGTCAGAAGACACTTCCCAAGGATTCTGAGGACAGAATTACCAGATTTCGTTTTAGGGGAACCAAACCTGTATTCCTGCTTGCCCTCCACAGTTCAGAAGCTAGAACAACTGTAAATCATCCCATAATTCATTAGCAGGAAGGAAATTGTAGGATTAAGCATGGTATTATCTTCTTCTTCTTCTACTTGCTTTTAAAATCACTGAACACTGTATTTTGGATTTTTTCCTTTTTTTTTTTTTTGGTTGCTGTTTTTAAATCCCATAGTAAATGAACTGGAGACTATTCACAAATCAAATATTAAATGCTATAATATCCAAGATCACCTAAATCCTGGGAACAATGTTGGCCACCTTCCAACTAAGCAGCCCATAATCTGGGTATTTTCTTTCTGAGCTCTATTAAATTCAGTGTAGTCTGATGATCTTCTACAACACAGTATTTTAAGTAGTCATCAGGCATTTTTGAAAAAACAACGTGAAGTAAAAAAGATGCCTATTCATTTTTTTGTCATGAACAGTGTATTTGTGGTCTGCTCTTGAAGCCCTCCCACATTCATCCTCTTCTTTCCACCCTCTTGAAGAATCTGATACACCATGTCAAAAGCAGAGCCAATGTTTGAGGAATAGCATATCTGTCCAAATGGTTTCATCTGAGTTTTGACTTTGGCTCTGGAGAGTACCTGCTGACAGGGAGCAGATTCCTCATTTCCTGCTGTTCAGCGTACAACTGCATCGTAAATGAAGCTCTTGACATTGACTCTGCTACTAAAATCTGGCTACATCCTCCCATCAAACAGTCTCTTCCTCAAGTCCTCGTTTATCACTTTCGTATTGCACTTTGAAAGAAACCAAACTTCCAGGGAGCAAAGCACCAGAAGGGAGCCATTAGGAGAGAATGCTTGGGGAGCAAATTATCTGCACAGACCATCAAGTTCTGTCTATTCATTTTTATAGGTTCAAGACAAACTTTGGCCAAAGAATGTTTGCTACCTACCCCCAGCCCCCATGCTACAGCAGAAGCAATTTATGAGAAGCTGATTTTTGGAAGATTATGCTTGTTTGTTTTAGAGGGACCACCACAACATACGAGTTCTTCAGAGACCACTCTTATTCAAGGTATGTTTCTTCCTTGCGTATTCAAACAAGTGTTCTCCCCAAAATAAAATACCCTGTATTTTTGATCTGCCAGAGTTTTCTTCTAAAGAATGGGGAGCTGTTCAGTTCAAGAAGGAGCAACCACCCTTTCTTCCTGACTAGTACAGTCCTGCTTTTGGTAATTGAATGCAGCTGTTCCCCTTTCTGCCCCTTCTTAAGCTTTTGAAGGAAATCCTACTCAGAGGGATGCCAGTCCCTTCAGCAGGGATCCAGAAGATGAGGAAACACCAACTGGAAAGATTACCTTTGTGAAGGTGCAAGGCCACTGCATGACATCATTCTTAAATCACTGAAGAGAATGAGGGTGTGATGTCACAGGAAAGTATAATTTCAGCTACCTGTAGTTTAGAGTCTAAACAGACAGCTGGCATTTCTTTAAAAGAAGGTCTTCCACAGGTGAGGTGATAGCCTTCTGGTCTCTTGGATGAAGGTATCAAATTCTTTTGACAGTGAGCAAATAAAATGAAAAAAGACTTTTTTAGGCATCTATAGACATCGCATCTATTGCTTGTTGTCATGATCACCCTCACAGAGATGTCCAGGGAGTAGAAGCAAATGAGTTCTCAATGATAGAACCTTGGGTCTTCATGTCCTCTCCCATATAAAAGGAAAGAACTAATAGGTACTATAATACTTACTGGGTTTTTTTTTGTAATGTCACCACTAAACACACTTTTATGTTTATACCTTCACATTTACATGAGAATGTAATGTGGACTTCGGGCTTTCATAAGCAAATACATATTTCAGCATTGCAAAATTTGGGAACATGATTTTAGAACAAAAGGTAGATTTCCTACAAATGCAAATAAATATATTGTGACAGCTAATGGAAAGTACAAAATTTATATCAGGAATTAAGTCTCAGGAGAGTTAACAATAGCAAGACTTCAATAAATTAATAGCTGTACTCGAATTGTGCAGTTCTTCAAAGTTATGTCAATGCAAGCATGAGTGACAAGGGCAGTGGAAGTGCTGTAACTTCTTAAAATGGATTTTAAATTAGGCAGATAGTTTCATCCTCTCAGGCTGCAGACACAGGATCCAGTAGATAATGCTCAAGGCATAAGCCCAGATCAAATCTCACTGCAGCAGCAGTATACAAAGGAGCAGAGAATAAGCAGTCAAAAGCATGCTGACCATGCATGGGAGAGAAGGTGCTTGAAAGCCCCTATTTACCCTTGTTTCAGCCAGGGGTACAGTTCTCAGTGTATGAGTGATGCAGAAATAACTCTTGAGGATCGTGTCAAGCATCCATCCACAGGATTTTAAATAAAGATGAGCTGATGTGCTAGAGATTAACTGCACTGTAAGCGTGTCTGCAGTGCTCAGTGGAGTGAGGCGCAGTGTATCCTGAGGCAGGGGAAAAAAGTAATAAAAATGACACAGTCTAGTGAACCAGAATGCCCAGAATTTTGTCACACTGAGGCAAGTCCAGCTCAGGCATGCCTATGTCACATCGTATAGACATTAGCTGCTGTACACGTGCAACATGTGCCCATAGTCCTAAAGAAAAATTCTTCTGCAGGTAGTTATTGGTAGTTTTACTGGGTCAAAAATTAGCCAAGATGTCTCACATCACCGCTAGCGGAATTTTGCGCACTGAATCTGGATGCAAACTCTTCTGTAATTAGAAATCAAGGAAGAATTAGGGCAGCCTCAAAAGTATGAGGAGCTTTCACAGCAGCTGCCCTCACACTTTTACAGACATCAGTGAGACTGCACAAGCTGTAGGTGAGGAGAGATCCCAGCTCCTGAATACTTATTTATGGGAAGAGAGGGAGAATATGGGAATATAACAGCAGTGCTTGGCCTCCACTGAAACAAATGCGCTCAATGGCTAAGGAGGATGCCAAACTGCAGAAGCCAGAATTTCTTGAGGGGAAATAAACATTTTTCCACTGTTTTTATTTTATTTTACTTTATATTTTTTGACAACCTTTGAGAATCTTTTGGCTGCTGCAGTGAAACTATCTACAGTAAAAATATAAATTACTAATTCCTTCAGTTTACTCTCTGGCATAAACTTTTTAAACCTTGACTGTCTTTATTACATTCCGAATTAAAGCATTTCTGCTGAATATGGTGATTTATTTATATTTTTGTTGTTTCTGTTGGCATTTTATGTTCAGACATTTTTTGAAGTACTTAATATAAAATAAACTCACATGCAGATAACTTTGGAGCAGTGCAGTACTTTAAAAACCACATGTTTACAATAAAACAGTGAGAGCTTTGAAATTGAAGTTAAGCTCAGGATGAAACCAGGAAAAAAAGTTAGAGAGGTTTTTGTGCTCATGAGTTTAATTCTGCCCAAGCTGGGCCAAAAGTCTTTTCTCATCAAAAATGACTTAAACCTGGACTTTCCCCAGTAAGTCCGTGAAGACACTTCGTGTATGCTCCTCTCAAGAAAAGCAGAATCAGGGCCTCTGTTCCCGCTTTTGGTTTAGGTAATGGAAAATCCCAGAAGCTGAAGAAATTCAGACATGTGGATCAAAGACAGCCGTCTAAGACTGAAGGTTTTCATCCATTCACTCAAAATGTTTTTGTTGCCTCTGTCCTTGATTTCTGTATCATCCGATTTTGTATCCCTTTCTGAGGGGTTTTGTAAATGGCAGGAGACTTTAAATAAAAGTATTTTACAGACTGCATTAAAAATGTGAAATATATGGTATCATATCAACACTGAGCTGGTATGGAACAATATTTTCCCTTCTTACATTTTTTGGCAGTTTTACATTGCGTTTTTGTGGTGGGAAAATGACAAAAGAATGATAAAAACAAACGCATCATTCATTGGTAGCCAGATCTTTTTTGAAAAAAATCTAAACTGGTGTTCTCTGAAGACTTCATCTTGCTTTAATTACACCTTGATTACATTTTAGTAACTTCGTTGGAGAAAGGTAAGAAAAGCTAGGCAGGTATCAGCTTTAAAGATGCCCTCCGTTTTTAAAACTCGAACTGAATAACTAAGAAAAGGCATATTTAGTGTGCAGCTTGCCTCATTTTTAGTTATTGTAGCCCGGTTCATCCAATCAAGAGCTCAGTGACTGGAAGCTTGGCCTGTGCTTTCTGTTCTGGCCACTTGAGGGAATCAGTCTGTAGCTGTGGTCCATAATTTTGTTTTTACACTAAGGAAGTAAGAAAAATTATATTTGTTGCAGAAAGTTTTCCAACTTTACTTCAACATGAAAGGCATCACAAAGCACCGGCTCAGAAATAAATTACTCCCTACATACTAAATATCCAGGAAGGGAAAAAAAAAATGTTGATAAATGGGAGTCTTGGGAGTTGCTAAGTGAGGTCCCTGCACACAATTTATGATCATGCACTCTTGGACTTCAGAATGATTAATACAGCTAATTCTCAGTAGAATAAGAGCTGTTTTAGCCCAGGAGAGAACTGTACGCTATTGTTTATAGAAGCAGATAACATCAAAGTGGCCCACTGCTTGTGTTAAGCAAATAGAGAATTCTGGGTCAGTGCAAATTAATCCTAAAGGAGTAAGAAAAAGTTCTTAATGACTCTTAGATCAGTGTGTTATCACTTTTCATACAACCGAAAATGGTAGAACTGTTAATGAGAATTACAAATGGCCTCGCTCACCGCAGCGTGCTGGCAGCTGTCTATTAGCACGGTCACCATTAAGTCCTCTGACGGTCTGTACATACGACATTTGCTAATGAAGTGAAGAAGTTTTAGGCAATTTTCTGAGATATTTGAACCATTTCAAAGCAGTCTTTTGCAACAAACCTGCAGAGTATTTCACATTGCAATTAGCTGAGTGGCCTTAAAACCGTTATCTTCATGCAGTGAGATCTTGTTTACAGAAATAAATGAATTGAATTTGCACATGAAGTATCTGGGGGGGGGTGGAAGTCTTATTGGTTGTGTATATTAAGCTGTGTTTTCTATTTCAAAGACAAAGAAAGCACACAGTTTAGCTTTGTTTAAAAGGAATAGGTTGCATTTCACAGACCGACAGCACCACAAAGTTAACTACAAATTGCCCCAGAAGCATTATCTGGTTCCCTTTAAGCACAATTTAACAGCTAGACCACAAGACGGTCTAGAAAATAAACTTCCATTGTTTTTTTTTAGGAGGTAGTTCGGACTTTATTGGTAATGATTTGTGCACCTCCGAACATGCCCCAACACATTATAACTCTGTCCCAGTCCCTCTGACGTGATCTACGTGCCACGTTATGGGACAGGGCAGGGCTGTTGACAGGAGAGGAGTGGGAATAGGCTGTAAGGGTGCAGTGGCCTTGGAAGTGGGCTCGTTAGCTGTGCTGGTGGAACGGAAGGGCAAAAGTTTCCTCAATCCCTGTTGGCAGGTCCTTGCCTGTTTACAAGTCATCATAAAACGGCATGAATACACACTCCGTGGGTGATTTAACTCTCCCAATATAGTGGCTGTACAATTATTTGCCCATTACATTTGTTCTCAAATAAATTGCCTCATTTCATGCAGGGTCATTACACCAAGAAGCTATTTATATCATTAGTAGGCCCGCTGATGTATTGTCCGCTGGCACAGTTGTTGTCACTCAGCAAAATTCATATGTACACTTCAGCGCTTCTCAGAACATTTCACCATGAAATGAAACACTTTCCAGAATGCAGTAAGAGCAAAACCAGGTTCCCTCCTTGACTTATATCCTTCTTTTCTACCTTTTCATGTCGGGAGTGCATCTTTGCGTTTGGAGAGTTTCACTGATGTAAGCCAAAGACGGGACACACCACTGTGTGCACACAGAGGGAAAATGTTTGTCCTGCATAGGACATCAGGTCTTTTTTTCCTCACGTTAGTGCTCTTAGATGGGAGAATTCGTTGCTCAGGGGATGCAAGAAAGTAGGGTTGTAGTAGTTTGGCTTTATTCTAGCATCAAACTTCACGGAAGACCTACAGGATCTTTTTGTATGTATCTGAGTGGGGGATAACCCAGATCCTTACGTATGCTGTCTGGATTAAATGAGCCAACTCTTTAGCAACACACAGAGGGCCTCTAGATATTTACCAAAAAAGCTATGGTTGGTGGGAAATGCTGCCGACTTCTGAAATTAATAGCCTCCCAAAGGAAGGTTTATTAAGAAGGGAAAGAAATTCCCCATGCACAAAACGAGAAAACAGCTTGTCTTCCTCTCCTTAGCCCTTCTTGCTCAGTTTGTTGGGGAAGGTAAGCAGCTTTCCCTGTCATCCACAGTAAATCAGTCGCCTGACCAGGAGGGAGATTACCTGAAATTGCATAGGTAAAAATTGTGCAGCCTGTGGGATTTTTCCTAGGGAAAATGTCCATAGATGGCTCTCATGCCCACTACCTCATCATTGCTTAACCAAACCATTCGTATCCAATTTTTTTAATCCCCTCACAGGAGTCTGTCCCTCCTGCACTTTAATCATCCATGATGTTTCTCTCTGAACTTCCTCCAGTATGCCTACATTTTTTGCTAGTATATGTGTGGAACTAAACACAGTGTAATGAGTGCAGAACAGAGTTATACTGTAATGGGCACACAGGAAACAAAAACTGTGCCTTTGGACTTGGATAACCACTGTCTAGCAGAGTTCATTTATAAAGTTTGCATTTGAAAAGAAAAAATATGCTATTTTGAAGATAAACTTCTGAAATCTTCCACTTCCACTCTAATTTCTAGAAAAGAGAGGAACAAAAGGAAACTACTGAGCTACAGTTTGTGTTTTGGTTCTCTCTGCCTCTCAAAAGACCATGCACAGACCCATTAAAATGCTCTGCAGGCTTTCCTGGTGCCTGGCTTGTCCAGTTCACCCTTTCTAGCATCCTAAGAGTAATATGCTATGCAACTGCCACTCTGACAGCTTTCATGACGCCGAAGTTTATGGCAACTGTAAACCTATTAAGCCACAATTTGCACTTAATAAAATGAAACAGCAAGTAGTTAAATGAAAGCTCAATCCTAAACTGGAGAACATTTTTCAGGAAAAGTCATTGCCACTGCTGCCTTCCTTTGAGAAATTCAATCGTGTTGATTGAGGAAACCTGGAGAGTGCCGGCTATTCCTGCCTTCAGTCCGTAATTGCCCCATGGACCATTTAATCATCTGTAGATGAAACAAAGCCTGTGCTGTGGAGTCCCGGAAGGGCAGGCATGTGCTTATCAAACGCTTCCTACCCACCGAGCGGAGCTGCGAGCTCATCCCGGTGCCTCTGAGCAGCCCTGCTGTCAAAGCGAGGAGCTGAGAGCAGACTGGCCCTTCCTGCTGTCACTGTGCCGGCCTTCCTGCCTGTCTTGATTTTATTACAGTACAGGCTGCGCGAGCCAATTTTTCAGGAGCTGGGTTCAGAGCAGAGAATGAAGGTCTTTCTGCTGGAGAAGGCAGACAGGCATTGAGACACCCACCAGGACAAGAGGTGCTTGATGCCATATTGAGGAGAAGAGATGAACACTGAAAGCGGAATGAGAGGAGCCAGGATTTACTGTCCTGTAAACCAAATTTCTCTGTCAGCTTTGAAATGTCTTTCTTCATACTCCCAGCTCTGTCTGTGCTCCTCATTGCAATGTTTCTGGGTGACCAAGTGGATGTTACCCTGTTTCACAAATGAATAGTTTGGTCAGAAACCATATGCCCAGCTTCATTAACTCAAACAAACCAAAAAAATAAAAGCCTGGCCAGGGGAGGCACTGAGAGCTTGAAAACCTGATCCATTGTGCTAATTGGTTTGGAATATTAGCCTTTAGTCGAGATTTGAAATCCATTTCCTCCTGAATATAGGCAATTTGCCTAACAGCTCAGGCACTATACATAACCACGTACAACTTGACACTCTGCCCAAAGCTCCTAGCCCGTGTTTTCTGGAATACACCGAGAGAATACGGCACTTAAAAGAGAGTTACAAGAACTGGCTGCTTCTGGGAGGGCATCTCTGGGCACGTATCTTCCCCCCTTTTGAAGGTTTTGTGGGGAAGAATTCTTATGAGGATTTTTAATTCACAAAAAGAAAAAAATGCTCAGTGCTGACTAATGTGTGCCAATTAAATTCAGCCCGTTGAATCAACAGTTTCCTGTTACCTGTTCCTTCAGGTAGAACAGTGGCTGATACCCCTGCCCTTTCCCAGGCTTCTGTGCAGGGACCTTTCCTGCCTGAAAACAGTGGGGACACCTGTTTTCTGAGCGCGGAAGGCCAGCACCTGAAATCCTAGGAATGGGCCCGCTATTGAGAAAAGGGTGGTTGATAAGGCAGCCACTGTGATAGGCAGCGGAAATTTGATGATGAAAGGAGATGCCTAATAGATTAATCTGGTGTGATTTGCCAAAACACAGGGTTTTCTGGAAGATTATCCACACTCGCAATAGGAAGCCCTTTGTCTTGTAAAAGTCCCCACTTATCATGGTATTCTTTATCTCAACAAGAAACATAATGGTTTACTTGTTTACATGCATGGCAGATATATTCAGAGCTGGGCTTAGGAACTGTGAACTCCTTTTCATTTGAAATGTTTCCAGCAGGCAGGTTATTAGCTGAGGGGGAACAAGCAGTTGGACACACATAAAATTTAAATCTGTCTTGCTTAGATTGGCAAAAATGAATGTTATTTCATCCACTGGGAAAATGTTTTACTTCCTGCTCAAATACTTTTGGAAGAAAATCACAAGCTCATTTGTAGCCATCATATATGTATGTATATATTTTTTTAGAGTTAAGTGGTATGTCTACAGAAATGTATTTGTTACTGTATACCAGTTATTTTCCACTAATATTAATTATTTTATTAGCTTGTCTTTACTTCTTCAATTTTACTTTTCTTACTATAAAATGTGACTGATGGCTTTACATTATTTATACTGAATGTGTGGCTGGAATCTAGCCCTTGATGTACCTTGGATAGGACTGCTTTGGTTTCTGGAATTGATTTTTAAATACCTTACACATCCGGGACTGCAGAACTACCAAAGCACTGTGTTCTTGAACTCTGAAAATAAACAAAAACCACCGTGTTAGAAAACAGCTTTATTAAAGCCCTTTTTAGCAATCTTATATCAACAAAGTTTTTCACAGGGTGCAATATTAAGCTTACTGGATACACAATGTACACACTGTACAAAAGCGTGCACAGCAAGAACACACATTGTATTAAAGGGGCCAGAGTACGAGAGTTTGACGGAGTTTTTTTTTCTGTGGTCCTCAGCAGTAGCATACTGTGTGTACCATATAGGTTTTAAATTTACAGCAGAGGCAGCCAGTTTCCATATCATAATAAGTACGAGGTGGGGGGTCACTTCAAACAAGACTAAAAGAAAGGGAGAGCAAGCAACCGAGCTGTTCGTCCAGTTATGTGGACCTACCTCAGCAATCCGCTGCAGCCAGCGCAACAGCAAGGAGGGAACAGAAGTTAGAAAGAGGGGGGAAATGGGCCTGGAAATCTGATAAAACCATCCAGAAGAATAGATCTCCAAAGATTTGTCTGTCTAGACCAAACGGGAGTTAGGGGCTCATGCAAATGGATACAAGGTAATGAAAAATTACTACGGAGTAATGTTTGGCATGGACAAAGCATTTTATTTTACTTGTAGGACATATTTTATGGTTTATGAAGACATTGGAAATCTACTTTCTGTTTTCTTCTTTCATATTCATAGTTTGCATTGCTTATTTTACAATGTGTTGAGGCACACATTGTACTTTTTGCTGTCTGCTCCAAACCTTCCTGTAGTTCCAACTGCACTTAAAGCCAAGTCCTGGAATTTAGCATAGACAGTGAAGAGCTGAAACTGAGGAGTGTGGGGAAGACCTTCAGAATTGGCTTGGAAATAGTGCAAAATCATAACAATATTTGCAAAATTTCTTCTCCACAAAAACCCTAAGGTGGAATCAACTGCTTGAGTATCCATACCCCTTCCACCTTCTCCCCCAAGAAACAAAAAACTTTCTAATGTCATTTTCTCTTGTTAAGTTTTACATCAGTTTCACAAAAGTGTCTGAATAACATCATATACTGAAAAATAACAGTATCTTCTGGTCGCAGTCAGTAGGGAGGCTGGAACTAGATGATCTTTAGGGTCCCTTCAAATCCAAATCATTCTATGATTCTATGATTCTATGACTAATTTCAGATGAAAGTCCTTAGCAAAGCAAGAGTGATAGCTGTACCCTCCTAGTTGTAGCAGAGATAGAAGTTGTAGCAGAGATAAAATAATTTCTTAATGTATTTCTTGGCACTTAGTCCTTTCTTCACGTTTATTGAAACAATTGCACTTCTAGTGCTTTCTATATTTTTAGTTTAGGCTGGTGATTAAAACATTCTAGCAAAGACGAGATGATTAAACATTTTAGCCCTTTAAAGCACGTTGTTTCCACTACCAAAATGAAAACAACTCCCATTAGGGTAAACCTTGTTTCATACCACTGTTTCTCAGCCCCTTATCTTGAACATATTAATACAGGCTCCTCGATTTTGAGGTGGGTGGGAGATACTGGAATTTTTAGAACTAGTTTGTTTGTTGGTTTGGGGTTTGTTCTCTATAACAAATGCATCACACCCATTTGTTTGTTATTAAAAGCTTATAGTTACATCACCAGACACTAAAAATAGGTTGTTTCCTTTTGTATAGATACTAAAATATTATGTCTGGGCAGGACTTCTCTCTAAAATATACCTTCTTCTTTAGTCAAGTTTCTGCATTCACACTTATAGATGACCTATGGCATTGTAACATAGCCTCAGGGATAAAATTTGCCTGGTGACATTAGAATATTGTCATTAGAAGCTGGTTTCTACACATAACTTCTGCATTTATTATTGTTATCTCAATGTCAGAAGCAGAAGTATCTGTTCACATCCCAAGTCTCCTGGAGGAATATGTGCTTCCTTGAGAAAACGAAGTACGATGCCAAACTGAAGAAGTACTGATGCACCATGAAGGACGTGGCCTTTCTGACGAGCCCTGCTATAGCGTGGTATGCTCTAGAGGAATCTACAGCAGTGTTTTAGATCAGATCAGAGATGAATTTCTGAGCAAATCTCCTGCTTGTTCCCATTCAGCGTGGTCTGAGAGCACGTTCAATGAACATTCTATGGATGAAACTAAACCAGATGTGCTTTAGGACTGCACCTAATGCACTCCAAGAGCTAACATGTAGCTAACAGGTAGCTAACAGATCTCAGACCCAGGAACAAACTAGCCCAAAGCAAACCCCCTCTGAACATGCCTGGTCCTTGGCACTAACAGATTTGCTCCGCTGATCTGCTGGTACCAACCTGTACTACCTGCTACTGTACGAATAGCTTCTGTGACCAGTGCTAATTTTGCCATATGGAAGGAAGTTTATGTGAATAAAAACACAGTGGCAGATTTCAGTGCAAATTAAGATGTCCTGGCTCAAACAGAAGCATTGCATACTGAACGGGTGGCTCGCTGAGAGGCAGCTGAAGTAAAGTGTCCTGGTAGATGTACAGAGGAAGCCCTGGCACCTCCAGGCAGGGACCGTTCAATGCATGCTGCTACTTCCCATCAACTCTGTCACTTATCTTTACAACAGACATTTGTGAGTGTGACTGAACAAAAGAGAAGACTGTTTCGAATCAGTGCCCTGCATCATTGTAAAAGTCCACCACAGGAAAATTTCTCTTAAAAATGCATGGAGAAAGACTAGTGGGAAAAAATGGCTTGTATAGTGGCAAAGTAGCAGGCGATGGCACATCTCTGGATAGTGACACAGGCCCTTCAGTATTTCTGGTTTGCCATTACAGAGAGACAAGACAGATCTTTGTTTCTGGAAGCTCATGGGTTGTTTTTTGGCTTTGTTGCTCCTGTTTAGTCTAGTAAAAGATACCAGCTCTCCTTACAAGCCTTGACTTGGTTGTAAACTTAGATCATCCAAGCTACAACAACAACAGCACAAGCTCTGCATAGTGCAAATGTAATTTGCAGGGTCAGCATGAAACTGATCCTGGCTCTTGGATGAAGAGAGAGCTATATATGTTGTGTCATATCCATGGAGCTGCCAGCACCTGCTAAGAACCTTCAACACAAGCTGAAGCCAAAGTGAACTGAGGTCACGCTTCAGGCACTCCAGGATGGATGAAGTCATTGTGTTCAGCAACGCTGGATAAATGTAGCGGCGACATATATTGCAAAACCACAGTCCTCTGTCCATCCTCTATTCCAGTTGTCCTTGGTCCTGCTCTATGGAGGGTATGCAAGATAGATAGCCTTTTGACTGTATGAAAGAGCTGCAAAATTAATTTCTACTTTGTTAAATTAGATGCAGACCTTGTACAAGGTTAAAATTTAGCCCATTATATTTTAAAAGTTTTCCAGAAAATGTTAAATACGTCTCAAATTCATCTTTGACACAAAAACCTGTGTTCTAATATGCATTCAGTTTTACTGACCAACCTAATGGGAAGACAAACATCGCAGAAACCGTGACTGAGCAGAAGGCCACTCGCAGCCCAGAAAGCCAGCCGTATCCTGGGTTACATCAAAAGAAGTGTGGCCAGCAAGTTAACAGAGGTGATTCTCCCCTTCTACTCTGCTCTGGTGAGACCTCACCTGGAGTACTGTGTCCAGTTCTGAAGTCCATAGCACAAGAAAGACATGAACCTGTTGAAGTGGGTCCATAAAAATTATCAGAAGATGGAACACTGCTCCTATGAAGAAAGGCTCAGAGAGTTGGAGTAGTAAAAGCCCCATCCCTGGAAACATTTGAGGTTAGGCTGGATGGAGCTCTGAGCAGCCTGATCTAGTTAAAGGTGTCCCTGCTTACTGCAGGGGCACTGGACTAGATGGCCTTCAAAGGTCCCTTCCATCCCAAAACATTCTATGGATCTATGATTCTATGATTCTACGACTTTGGCATGTCAGCTCTCCACCACTGGATCTGAGGCAACAGAACATTTATTGCTTTCAGCTTTCTGAGATTTTTTAAAAGAAAAGTTTGGATTTTTGGCAGCTGAAAATAAGAGCTTTCAGTTCAGACAAAAGAATTGTTGTTTCTGGTACTTGCTCAAAGGATTAAATACAACACAAAAAGTAGTATACTTCTGTCTGTACCTTAATGCCAATGAAGTGTGTGCTCTAATTTAGTCTTCCTCATCTTTATTTGTGGATAGATTTGTCATCTTTGGCTTCTTTGATCATCTTCCCTGCACTATAAGATGACATGGTGCATGACGTCCCTTCACTCTCTCATTTGGCTGTACACATCCAGGAGTTGACACTGTAGCAAAAGGTCATCAGGCCTATAAATTAGTATGATCTTTGTGTCACAACTCATACTCTTTCACATTACATGGACAGCTTCCATTATGTAGTTCAGTGTCCAGCATACCATAGAAGTGAATGCAGCTGTTTCATTCTGGAGCCAGTAGATGGATTCCATCATCAGTAGCAAAATGACAACTGTTTGATTCATGCTATCTACTTGTTTCTTCTGTGTGTCTCTCTTCTTTCCTATCCCTGACCTATTTTTCCTGCCCATGGCTCATCACTACCCATGAAACTGGATGGAACTATATTCAGTTATTCTCTGGAGAGAAGTCACCTTCCAAGTTTGAGCCTTGCAAGACTCTTAGCTTTAAGAGCTAAATCACCACTGGACAAAAAGGTTCCTCCATCTCTTCTCTATCCTCCCAAGCAATGCTCATGGCAGAAGCATCTTGGTTGATTTTTGCCAGTGTAAACAAAGGCTGTTCAGGAGGAATGAGCATTACCATTGCCATCCTTCTCTCCCACACAAATGATGATCATTTATAGCAATTTACGATAATACAGCTTTGGAAAATATATATTGGAGGCAAAAGTGTTGTTTTAAGCACTATGTGGAATTTTCAACATAAAACTAAGAAAAGCACAGGCAATTTTTAGCGGTAAAAATGTTTAAATCCCTGCATATTTGACAGATTATTCCACATGAATGATAATGATTTGTTATAAATGTCACCATAGGTGCTACATATACAGACTAGTCTGTCTTCAGAATAAAGCAACGCTTATCTTTATTACCTGGTACACCACCAAGAATAGAACTGTCCCCTTCATATTCTTGACAAGGGAGATCCAAGGTTTGCCTTTTTTTTTCTTTTATTTAAATAATGAGAAAATTGTAATGCAAGCTAGCCAGAAAATATTGGCAATTGCCGACATTGAATGGACTTGAGGGATGAAATCTGAGAATCCCAGAGACAAAAAAAAAGAAGGATGTTGTCAGGAACAGAAACTTAGACTTGGTAGCCATGCTCCTAGAGATGGTAAAAAAGAGACATGAAAATTAATTAGGTTGCCAAGGGGTGAGTTGGAAAAGGAGAAAGCAAGCAATGAAAAAAAAACCCAAAACGTTAAGTAGACACTGAAAGACAGAGGAAGAGGAGAAGCAGTGGAAACAGCAAAGGAAGGGAAATACCAAGCAGCTCCAGAAGCATTAGGAAAGCAGAGGTGGAAGCGATTCAGTTTTCCAAACGAGCAAGTGACCACAGAAGAGCAGTGATGAAGAAGCAGCAAGGGAAATCCACTGGAGAAATACACTTGGAGGAGATGGCAATCACCTCAGTGAAGGTGCTGCAGGAAAGCTGGTGCAGGAGGCATATTAAAGGGCAGTCCCTGAGTCAAGGAGTGAAAATCAGACAGAGCCTGTAAGGGAGCCTCTCTGTCCTCTCTGCATGTTGTCATGCCTGCCTCTGCCCTCCAGCACAGGCTGGATGGAGAAGCAATAGCAGGCTGCATCGCTGGTAACGTCGCTGAAAGTCCTGATCATGTTCTTTCACAGAGAAATTATCTTTCTTTTGGTCCGTTCTGAGGGGGAAAGAAACTTTTTCTTGTATTGTTGTGAACGAGTTTGTCCTCCACTTAGGCTGTTTATACAGTCCATCTGAACGCACTTGAAGGTTTTGCCTAAGCAACACATTGGCTCTCTCCGGCTCCCACACAGTCGGCAGAACAAGAGAGGTTGCTCCAGGCAGCAAGTCAGCTCTCCCAGTACAAACTCCTTTTCTTGACTTCCCTCAGGAAGTCTCTTTTTCCCTCTCTGACCTGTACAGGGGACCTAAGGGGCCCAGCCCCACCGTGGGCTGTGCTCCATCACCAAGCCAGCTCCAAGTTTCTTATGGTGAAAGCAAAAGCTATGGGTAAAGGAAAGCTAAAAGCTTAACCTTGTATATCTTTTCTTCCCTTTTTACTTTTTTGAATGGGTCATTTCCTAAACACTTTTCATTCAAATTAAAAATGGTGTGTACATTAGTCACTTGTAAACTTGAAATTGATCGAAAAACGTGCAAAATAATAGAAAAGATTGTAAAGCTAATGCATACACTTGGCAGTGAGCATGAACAAAAGTTTAATGTGTTGTCCTTTAAAAGAAGCTCATGTTGTGTGCGTTGGTGTGGAAATACTGCAGATCCAGTTTCAATTAAATGACTTCATTGAAAAAGCCATAGCATGAAGATCGAATGCTACTATTTATTGAAAGTGATAAATTATCCAAGGATTAGAGTTCATAAACGTGAGACTCAATGTCTAGGAAAAAATGTAATAACTACCTTAGGTATATTTGAAAAACAAGCTGTTCTGTGATTACCTAACAGAGCCTGATCCCCTATATATTTGTGTCTTATATCCTCTATATGTTACTACTGCATTAACCCTTTTCATCTCTCACGTCCATCCCTTTCGGCAAGAGACAGCACAGCCTGAAGCCAGCTCAGAGTTCTGGGTTTACTGGTGAGCTGGCCAATACGTGGCCACGGGCATTCGTCGTGCATCTGGCTGTTGTCAGACAGAAGCAAAGCTGGCTTTGCCGAACAGGGGTCAACTTACCTGGAAGAACAAATATTTTTTTCTCTTCCATCCAACCACATTTTCATGGCAGTTATTGGAACTTAACGATGTTTGGGAGTTCTCTCTCAAATGTGGCTGAAATTGGCCTGAATTTTTGTGGGGAGAGGAGGGGATAGGGGGAACGAAAGAGGGAGTGAGAGAGAAAACAAAGCTAAAAATAACGACATTTGGATTTTTCCAGGCCATTTGTCTTGGAATATTAGAAAAGGTAATGTGTAAGATAATACTTTTTTTTTAAAAAAAACACTAAAGACACAGAGTAGCAAACATAAATTGATTATTTTTATTTTGATCCAGTAATATACTTTCATACGCATTGACAGCTGCATTTACTTCAATTTGGAGTACATACACTTTGAGCTCTGTATTTTTCATCTCCCTAAAGGATGGACAGCACCCTAGGGAGTCATTTGGCCAGTGGGGAGGAAAGCACTTTCCAGTGTGTGAATTATCATGGAGATAAGCCCACAGCTGTGTGAGGAGCACATTGACAGAAGCACATCTGTTTACATCAGCTGAGGATCTATCACTTATCTGTAGTAGTATGTTTCCCAAGACAGCTTAACTGATTTGCACTTAATACTTGATTACATGGCTATTTTAAGAACTGTAAAATGGCCCGTAAGAGAAATCTTGCTGTCTTCAGTAGTATTGTCTAATTTATACACTAGATCCCACAACTAGTATTTATATTATGTATTGGTGAACTAAAGGGACTGTTTTTAACAGTCTGTGCCATTGTGTTCACATCAGTAGTTATTAATAACTTTGAGGAGTTAAAAAACTTTCTTCAAAGTAACCAGGCTCAAAGGCTGGTCCATAGACATAGCTGACAGTACCAGGGGTACTGTCATTATCCCTAATGATAAGAACAAGATACAGTAGATTCAGGACAGTCCCCACTGTTTTTGGCATTCTGATGTCATGTCTAAATATCAATGATTATTTTTGAGAATATTATCCTCCCTCAAGTTCATATTTTCACACTAGTTTCAATTTGGCTTATTGCATCTTAATTACAAATCTGTCCCCTTTTCTGTGTCTGTCTCAAAAACATCCAATTAAATGCTACAGAGGTGCAAGACATCAGATCAGCATGTGACAGATGAGATGGAGACGCATCTAGTGAAGCCTTTGCTGTTATGTATATTGTAATCTACAGTTTTCATCAAGTGTCGCTCAAAGGAAATAAGTTTACACACATAGATATTTATCTCTGCCTTTCCTCTTATCCCTCACCTTTATTTCTTTACTTTCTTTTTCTGTCTCACTCTATCTACTGTTCTGCCGTTCTTGTTTCCTTCCAGAATTTTAAATGTTTAGATGTCCACAGTGAAAAAAGTAAAAGAAAAAAGGATCAGTGAACTGTAGGTCCGAGAACTGTAATGGGCAAATGCCCAAAGAAATTCTGCTGCAAAGACAGCAAAGAAGCCAAAACTTTTAAATTTCACTGCCCTTAAAGCACATCAGCCTAATGTTCATTCCATCAAGAAAAACATGGATAACTTTGAAATCTAATTACATTGATCTTCAGGGGTGATTTTTACTTGCTGTCACTCCAAACCCAGCGATACAAACTCTCAGAATATGACCTCAGTGCCCATAGTTCCTTGTTCTCATTTTTAAAAATTAATGACAGTGCACCCATCCATAGTCCAGATCTCAAGATGCCAAACTTTTTTCCTTTTTTTTCCCACAGGAGTGTTGGTGGATGCATGGATGGGACCAAATGGTTTGTTCAGATCAGCTTCTTAGATCTACACTGTTTCACATTGGAAAAAAAAAAAAAAAGAAGAAGAAAATATGAAAAAGTATCATATGTATGGAGAATGAGCAACTTTATAGGGAAATAACTGTTTTGTCTGTTCTTAATTTATTACAAATTCAGTTGCTTTCTGAATATATCGTACAGGCTATCATACTCCAAATACACTTTGCAGACATCTACCAACACAACAATCAGTTGTGTTTACATTACAATCAGACTTGACTTGCCTATAAAGTCATCCCACTTTATGTATTTACACACAGACTTTCTCTCCGCTCTTTCCCCTAACAGATCACATTAAAAGGCAAAAGGAATGGTTCATAAATTCTGAAGTCAAATCTGCAAAAGTTCCAAAATGTTGGGATAAGGCTGCTGCTTAAGCTAGAACAATTAGGGATTAGGACATCTGTGGACCAACTCTGGAGGAAGAGTTGAGGTACTCAGTGCATTTTAGCACTGGGAACAGGAGAGAAAACTGAATGTCAACCCCCATGCATCCCACATCTCAGTCTGAGCTGTGGGCCAGGCAAGGAAAAATTGCTCCTAAGAAATGGCAAAATAAAGCAAGCTTCCACTGTCAGCATGTTTTTTTGTAGTGGGTTAAAATCATCGCAGACAAACGTGAGGCATGAAAGGGCAGCTTCAGGAGCTGAAGCCCTGCTACTTGTATTCCAAATGTCAGTCAGCTGGATTTCAACATGTGGAAATCACGACGGCAACTCTTGCTCTGTGTGAACAGGTTTGCTCTTGCAAGTCTTTCGAAGACAAGAATTTTTTTGCGAAATTTGGATGAAATACCATTTGGATGAAAAAATAGATCAAAGAGGCAAACGATGAAAACCCAACTACTTCAGGTACAGACAGCATTCAAAGCACTTAAATTGCCTGTCCCCAGTCCTCTCACAGTACTAGTGTGGCTGATGCGAAAGAATTGATATTTTTATTAGGCAGCTTTACAGCAGCTTTTTTTTTTTGATTATTTGAAAACTGTGCAATACATGTCACCTCCTCAAACACTTCCTCTAGAAGGCCAAGTGACTTGACCCACAGTACAGCAGTGTCTTAAAGAGTCTATACCTCTTGAAGCACAAATGGTCCCCCTGATCTGATGTAAAGCACTAGGAAGAAAAATCAAACAGGCAAAGATCACAGGTGTTCACAGGAACATGAATTCGATGAAAATTACCCAGAGGTTGAATTTAATTGGCAATCGCAACACTGTTTTGTCAGGTCTAATAGTGACTCATCATGCTAAAAATCTAAATGCAACAGTACAGTGAAAAAAAAAATGCGGTCAGGAAAAGCATCACTAAAACCTCACAAGGAGATATCTGGCATGGAAGTGTTAAAATAAACACTTTGCCAAATAGTTGTTGGCAAGGACAAATGTTGCTTTCATTCAAGTCTATAAAATGGAAAAAAAATATCTCTAGGACCTATTATTTGTAGCTGTGCTTTCTCCGTCAATTTTGCCTGCAGTAAAGGTACCATGCAAGTTGTTTGTTACCATTTAAAACTGGCGAAGTTTAGATCTTCTTCCACTCTGAAGTGATCCCAGAGTGTACCCTGAGTCAAAAAGTCTTCAGTTGAAAAGTAAGCATGAAGACTTTAATAATGTAAACATCACAAAATTATAATTAATTTATGCAAAAAAGCCATAATAAAAGCACATCATAAGACTGTATTGTTGCGGTTAATATATATATTAAAAAACAAAAGCACTTTCGCAGCAGATTTTCTCTTTTTTTTTCTGTATTCTTAAATGTTCTGATTTCAAACCACTTTCCTATGTCAATGACAATCTTAATAGAGTCCAATTAGTTCCACAAGGCACTTTCTGATGCACAAGCCCCTGGCTTGATTGCGGTGAATGGTGGGTATTTCCTGTGTTTAAGTCCACATATGGATTGAGTAAGGCAGTGGCAGAGAGACTACTGTTTTCCTTCACTACATCTTCATTTCTTTTTCACAGGCTAAGCCTTTTTTGTTTTTCCTGGCTCTGTTGTCAAAACATTGACCAGAGTTTTGGCTCATGGTATTGGAATACGAGGCCAAAACAATCCTCTGGAAACCAGTGTGGCAAACTGTATTTTAAATCTATACATTCACCGTTCAACCATGGGAGTAACCACGCCCACTGCCCCACTCTGTGGTTTAAAAACAACACGGGTTTGCCCCCAAGAACGGCTTGATTTATTTGACAAGCTTTTTCAAGCTGGGTATATCAACATTTAAACTGTTCTGAGGCTTGGCTTCCTACGTCATATGTACAGCAAGTATTAAAACACGCTCTAATCATTTTCTGCCTCTATTAAACTAGACAAGGTGAATGCATTGTGCATTCTGCAGATTTCTTTGAAAACCTGTCAGTCTCTCCAAAGACAGGGTACACTGATTCTTCTCCTTTTTTTTTACCCTCAAAAACATACAAATGAGACCTTTTAAATACTATCTTTGTTACATCTTTTTTTGAAAATACATCATTATAACAAATATGTAGATCTAATTCCTATTCCTGACACACAAAAGTCCAATGCAAAACAGTAAAAGATAACATATTTTAAGGACTTCATAGAATGTAGCATAGTGCAAAAGTACCCTGTGACACCACAAATTATTTTCCTGCCTTGCCAGACTCCTGGAGGGATTCTCTGTCCTTGGGGGTAACTGGGAATACAAACGAAAACTCATCTGTAAAACTGAAATCAGAACAAGACTGATTTTGCACACATAATCAGGAAAATTAAAGTATTGAGATGGTGTGTGGTAGATTAAATAATCTATCCAAACAGAACCTAATAGTTTAAGTACTAGGATGTAATTCCCCTGAACCGGAATTCCTGTATGATTTACTTCCAGCTTTTTTCATGCCATTTGTTGCGCTGGGTACCACAGCACTGAGCCGGGTGTCTTTCGGTGTAGGGTGCCTGGACATGATCTACATAACACTCACCTACAGAAATACAGGCATACACGTACAATAATACGCCGACATTTGGGGTAAGGCTTATACCTTGAACTATCTATAAATGATCCGTGTGATATCTGAACCGAATTTAAATATCCCACCTGGATTTGCTCCCAAACTGCGCAGCGGGAACCAAAGCACAGGCCAGAAAAGTGCCTTTCACCGTTAAATAAAACATAAACTTTCCAGCCAAACCTGTTTCATCGTGAGTGCTGCAGAAAGCTTTACAAAATGAAGAAAAGAAAACAAACAAACAAAACATATATATGTTTGTGAATGTAGCGACACGTTTTACAGGTTCTGTTTTTACTTCCCCCAGCCCTGGGCTCCCCTGCCCAATTCCCACCCCGGGTGAGAGGGAGCACGGGATGCGCGCCGGCCCTAATTGAAAGAAAAGCAAAAGCAATTAGCGAGGGGGGCGGGCACCCCGCTCGATGGGCCGCTGCTGATGGATGTCCCGCCGCCCCCGGAGGCCTCCCCGGCCCCGACCCCGGCCCCGGCCGCACCTCGGGCCCCCGGAGCGGCAGCTTGGCGAAGAGCGGGCGGCCCCGCCGCGGCGGGAGGAGGGGGGGTGCCCGGCCGGCGCGGGGATACTCACCTTTACATCCAACCTCCTGCCTCCTCGCCGGAGGTTTTTCTTCTTTCAGAGTATTCCCGTTGGCCTTCGTCATGAAAACTGTAAAACCCCGATGCTGGATTTGTAGTGGCTAAATACAGATCACCTAAAAGAAGAAGAAAAAAAAAAAGCAAACAAAAAACACCACACCCCCCAGGGTTTCACCCCATAAACACAAGATGCTGGCGAGAAGGGGAAGGGGGAAGGGAGGAGAAGAAGCTTGAAAGTATCAGCGCAAATAGCAAATAGTTTTTTACTCCCAGACAGCATAACTTGTTTTACGATTAGTGATCTGTCTAAAGATTTGTCCTGGAAGTACTTGATATTGGGTTACAAAAGGTTGCGTTAATTGCATTAAGCCATAATGATCCATGAAGGACTGCAGAGACTTAGAGAAAAACAGCCTTCTTCCTTAAAGAAATAAAACATTAACAGAATATAAAATAAAAAAAAAGAAGTAAAATGAAATAAAATTAAATGAAATGTAAAATAAAATAAAATAAAATAAAATAAAATAAAATAAAATAAAATAAAATAAAATAAAGTCAGAGAGCAGCACGGCGGCTGGGACTCCCGGAGGAGGGAGGAAGTCCCCGGGCCCCGTGGGCTCCGGCTCCGGGGGCCCTTCCCGGTGCCCTCGGCTCCCACCCGGCTCTGCCACGCCGAGAGGGCGTGTGTCGGCCCTGGGCTCAGCCGCTCGCGTTATGGTCCGGAATTAAATGTGTCTACTAATAATCTATAGTCTCGCTTGCCGGGGCAGAGCAGACAAACAAAATTGTCATTCCAAATGAAAAGAAAACACTATTTCTTAGAAGTGTTTAGGAGGGTGCACAGCGGGGCATATTTTCTTTCTTACTGGCAAGAGGTTGTAACTGGATCCCTTAACATTACTGAGAACATGAAAACATGAAACAAAAGTATTGATCCAAGAATTCGCAGAAGAAAAGTATCCGAATACACACTGATTTGTTTGAATTTTTTTTAAGGTTACATCAGATGTTTACGGGGGAAAGTGGGAGCTTACGACATAGCCCTTGCACACCCCATTCAAACATACGTGGAGGAAAGTGTTATTTGTGTTGTTAAATTTACATTATGTTCACTTTAATTGCATCAGCTGCTAGATAGATCTAGGAATAATGGCATATAAGAGGGAAATAGCAATCATCTTCAGAAGACTGCAGCATAATGGAGGAACCTAATTAATTTAACCTTGCAGTCTTCCATAATGGCTGCACTTTATCATTTGCACAGATGGAGCTTGAAGGAATTAACAGTGTTGTTTATCCCAGCAGACATCTCTCACTGTGGTTAGCCAATGGCAGATCTCCCACTTAAAGATGCATTTCTTCACTTGAGGGAAACCGACTCGAGCCCTGGCAATAGCTGTCGAAACTTGCTAGGGTTATATGTGTGTGGGATTTTGAAAAACTGAGAAAATGCACAATACGTGTCTCTTTATGGCCTCATCAAGTGACGCTGAAAGAAGATGGAGTGTTTCCTTGCCTACCAGCGCCAAGACTTTTCCAATACCATTTCAGTTTCTCTTCCTTTTCTCTTCACTATATTTTTTTTTTCTGTAACAGTTTATCCTGTTAATTTTTTTTTTTTTTTTTTTTTTTTTTTTACTTTAAAAACGCAGTACTTGTCTGTTTCTAGACTCGTAGCATTCAACCCAACACTTCTCCTAGATGATTTGCAATGTTTACAGACTTTTTATGCTTGGGAAACCTGAGCAGCCTTGAGGTAAGCACTCCTTCACACACAAAACACAGCCAAAGCCGGATTATTTGAACAAGATGATTGTTTATTATTTCAGCAAATAATGCGTTTTCCACGCTGTCATACTCTAAGGCTCACACACTCAAGTCGCTCGTGGGTGTCAGGCTGGAGTCGGGAAGGGTGAAATCTGTCGCTTTGTGGTGTCGGGCTGCGAGAGAATACCCCCTCCTCCGTGATATTAACCTAAGAAGAAACTACAGAGATTAAATGTTCTACATTTCTACCTGGGTAGCTAGGATATTAAAGAGTGTCATTTGGACACTTTGAGAAGGGTATTTGTTACTCCAAGCAGCAGGCACCTAAGGAGTTAGGCATACACGTGAAGAAGGGTGTTAGACGACCACATTTTCGGCACGACCTGCTATCACCCCATTCTTGTGCAAAAAGAAACGTTTGTCGGTGGCTCGGAGACAAGGACAGTGCTGTTTTTTGTGTGCAATAACTGCGTTTATATATCCGAGATGGATTTAAGCAGTATTGCCTTTACTTAAAAAAAATTGCCCTTTTTTTTTTTAAAAAAAAAAAAGTTAATTTATTAACATCTGGTATTTACTGTTGCCGTTGTTCGGGGTTGAGGGGAGGGGAGGAGAGGAGGGGGAGAGGGGGTTTGCACACTTCCGAGTGTCTGGCAAGCACAACTGCCGTCCTTGAGTTTAGACCTTGTCCCTTCCCCAAATGATAACTTGACACCATTCTTACACACCGATATAGAAAGCGTCTTTTCTATTCCTCCTTTGTACAGAGCAATGTGCGATAGGAACCAACATACGCACAGGAGAATGCGGAGCTGCTGTTAAAATTGGTAGCATTATTAGCTGATATAAAGCGGTGAAGGTGAACGGCAGCCCAGGAGTCACCCGGGCTGCTTGTGCCGTTTCGTTTTAGGAGGGCGGGTTTGGATCCAGACCTCGATTTGTTAATCTTGCAGGTATCTCCACCGGCAGCCAGCAGCGTGATGCTGAGTATCTACGTGATATGAAACACTTGGGCGTGCTGGCACTTCTCTCCCTGGCTGCCGGCGGCCGAGAGCGCTCGGGGAGAAGCGCAGGACAACTGAGACAGTGAGAATGCTGTGATTTGGGCTGATGACGTGCGCCGTGACGCCAACCCAGCTAATGGGCAGCTAATGATGCCGCTTCGCCAAACAAAGGAGGCTAACCGGTTTGAAGTTCTAGCCATGGGCCACCTGGAAATAATCGGGTATATCTATATGTATATATTCCCGTGGGGGAAAAAGGAAAAAAAAAATAAGAAAAGAAAAAGTAATATAAGGAGGAATAGGGACGGAAAGTAGCTCAGAGGAATTCAGGCTGCGGAACGACACGTAGCAGAAATGGGCAAAGCACAACATGGAAATCTGTTAAACGAGTCAAAAGCAGGGATGAAGAAAAAAAAACAAAAACAAACATAAACAAAACAAAAAAAAAAAGAGAGAAAGAGAGAAAGAATAAACATGGTCGGTGAAGCTCGCAGAGGCCTACAGGTAGCACCTGCTCGCCCCGCCGCATTCCCCTACCCCTCACTGCGCAGCCAGCTCCGCGGAGCCCCGCGCAGCACCGCATAGCTCAGCTTGCAGAGGAGCCCGTGGGTTGCGCACAGGTTGTCTGCGCCCCTACGGCGCTAGCGAGCCGAGAGGGAGTCCGGCGGTCTCTCGGAGGAGGGGTCAGTGATGCGGTCGCTGTGGGATTTTAAGTTTTCGTTCGTAACTTAGGCTAACGTCGTTGTGGGAATGCGCCGCACGCCGAATCCCATCTTTTCAGCGCCTCTCCCTGCGCTACGGTCACATACTCCCAGTGGTAGCGTTTTCACTGAAAATAAATTTTTAAAAACGAGCAATCTCTCGTTACTAGAGGGACAGAATACAAATCCCAGAGGGATGTCCGCAAGCCGCGAGATCCCCTCCCTCCCCTCGGAGGTGCGGGAGGGCTCAAGCCGTGGAGGTCCCCGCCGCCTCCGCGCCCCGCGCAAGGCGGGAGGAGAGCGGCCACCTCCCGCTCTGCGCTGTGCTGCGGCCTCGGCCGCTCCTCCCGTCGGGTCGGAGAGACCCGCCTGGGGATCCAGCAGGACTTTCCTGTTTACCCGGCCCCTGTGGCCCCGCGGATGCTACCGCTGCTGCCAGCGCCCTTGGGAGGGGAAACGAGGCGGGGGGGGGTGGAAGGGGAGCTGGTGGTGGCGGTGATCTAGGAGACGGAAAGGCTGCAGGAGCAGCTGCTTTATATTAAAACCTGGGCTGTTCTTGTCCTGCTCAGACAAGCACCGGAGGACAACGCTGCTGTGCGGAGCCGGCAGCATCCCCCGCCCCGCCTTGCGCCTCTGCAGGATGAGACCCGCGGAGGCCAAACCTCCACTGGTGCCCCCGCAGAGCTGACCCTCAGCCAAGACACCAGGACCCGAGCAAGGGCTCTGATGCGATCCCCGGCCGGTGTGCCGTGGTCCCCGCCCTCGCTGCTCAGGCTCCCCCGTCATGCAAGGCGGCAGGGCCGGGGCAGAGCTGGTCTGGCCCCAGGGAGGTCTTGGAGTGGAGCGGCTGCGAGGCTGCGGCAAGCCAGGGAGGCTGCGGCTAGGCGGGGAGGCTGCGGCAAGCCGAGGAGCTGCAAACATCTCCGGTGTTTCCCGCCGGGCCGAGCCGGCACGCCGCCGGGCTCGGGTGCTCCGTCCTAAGGGTGGGGTCCTCTTGCAACGGGGAGATCACGTAAGACTCCTATAAAAATTAATAAAAAAACCCCACGAAATCCTAGACAGTCCATAGCAACTGATTTTTATCTACCGTTTTACGCGTTTCATTATCCACCTAAATATAACCACCCTGCGATTTAATGCAGTTTACGGAGACCACAGGCATTTTTGGCTTCCCTTAGCCTTTTCATTCTAGCGCTGGCAATGGGCTGACTTCAGACTTCTCTCAACAGTTGAATATATCTGAGGGTTATATATCAAGGAGGGAGAAAAAGACTGCATTCAGTGTCTCGGTGCCTCTCCAAACCTACTTGGGGAGCCCCAAGCGCTTGAATCCCCATATTTCTGTGGATCTTCCTGCGCACTCGCTCTCCACCCCCATTATGCCCCGATGGACAGTTTCTCTGGAAGCTGGAGAACCTAGTCGGGCTTGGGGAAAGGCGGGGATTGCCTTTAATCAGCATTGTCAGAGAACCAGAATCAGGTGTGGATATGTTTCAGGCCATGTTTACATCAATCAGTATTTTCGTTACAATCTTGTCAACAGTTTTAATTCAAAGCGTATGCCAAAACCAGAGAAATTAAGCGGCACAAGGGAGAGCGTTATTTTTAGAAAAATATTGTTAAACAAGTTGGCATGGCTGAAATAGTTTGATTGTACTAGAAGCTAAGATTTTTTTTTTTGCTTTGCTTTATCGGCAACGAGATGGCTCGATACGGTGTGCGGGGACGGCCCGTAATTTTAGCGAATTACCACCGCGGCCTGCCACTAGCACACGGTACCTCTTGAGCCTTTCCCTGCGAGTCTAAGTCAGGCGCAGCTAAAACCCTCCGTTTTCCCCAGCATCGGCTGAAGCAGTCGGTGAGAGCACCGAAAGGTCTGCGGGCAGAGCTGACAGCGCCAGCCCTTGCGCGCCTTGGGGCACTCCGCGCCTTCCCGGGCAAGAGTCCCGCTTGCCGGTCGCGGGGGACCTGCAGTGAACTTGCCCTCACGTCGTGGCCCCCGGTGCTACGGGCAAAGACGGGCCGAGAGCCCGCAGCGAGCCTGCAGGCTTCTGCGCGCAGAGGGCGGCGGACCTTTGCGCGGGTTTGAAGGGGGTGGGCGATGCCAGGCACGGAGATCCGCGAAAACAGTATTCCGCGGAGCCGGGGACGGCCCAGCCGCCCTGCCACTCCTCTCAGGAGGTTAAATACAGCGGATTAAAGGCTAAACCGGCTGAAAAGCGCTCCTACCTGCGCTGTATTTTTGGCTTAGCTATTTGCGTGGGGCTGGGGCGGTCCGGCTGCGCGGTGCGGTGCGGTGCGGTGCGGGCGTCCGGCGTGCGTCTCGCCGGTTCTTTTCGCTCGCGCTCTCCGGCATCCCCAGCTCACTTTTCACATCAAATAGGCCATTAACTTTTGATCCTTGCTCCTACATTCCAGGTTTCCCAGTGATGTTTCCTGCATACTGAACCCCCCCCCACCCCGCCCCCACTTCTGTCCCACTTGGCATTTAAAACACGGCTCGGTAGATCTGAATTTCTGTCGAAAATGTGATTTTGAACATATGCACTCATTCGTCTCTTCGCGCTTGGCCTCACATCGAAATCCCGCTCGGAGGAGGGACCTAAGGTTTTAGATGCCCCAGAACAATGTTGAGTTTTTGGCTTGCTTACATCTTTCAGCAAGCGAGCCCAGAATGAGAGCTATTAAAATACTGACTAATGCGAAGACGATTTCCATAACTTCAAAGTCCTTACGCGACTATTAGCAATGGCTGTGCTCAAGCGCTGCAAATAGCCAAAGAGATCAGAGAGACGTTAGCTACTCGTGTTTAGGACCTTATTAAGCAGGAGCAGAGACTCAATCTTGAGCCGAATTGTTTTGGGGTTTTTTGTGTATTTTTTTTCGGCCATATGATCTCCTAATTTCCTCTCTTGGCAGTAGGAAACTACTCCAGTGGCTGAATGCAGTGTCGAAGGGGCACCCCTAAGGTGCTGCAGGAGGTCTCCTCTGTCAGACAACGGGGCCGGCCCAGGGTGGGTGGAAGGGGATGATTTCATCCATATACCTGGTTGTACAGCCCAGTCTCTGCCCACCAGCCCCCTTCCCCAAAACCTGGCTGTGGGGGGGATCAGCCGGCGGAGCCCCAGGGTAGGTTCCTGCCACGACCTTCGGAGCATCACTCCGGCCCCGCGTCTCCCATGGCACCTCAAGCCTGGGAAGTCCGGTCAAAGCAGTCAGGGAGGCGGAATGTTCAAAACGCAGGAACGCGGACTGACACGCCCAGCCCGAGCCCGCGGAAGCGGCTGCGCGGATGCGGAGAGCAGTGCAGCTGCGCCCGGCGGGCACCTCTTCCCTGTTTTTTTTTTTTTTTTTCCCCCCTGGCTTTTCCCTCTTCCCTGGTTTGTTCCTAGCACGTTTGCACGGTCATATTTGATCGTGGGATAATGCCTGCTTAAAATTTGCCGTTTCGTTAAGTTTCTTGGCAATAAATTCGCTTTCTGGAATATTTCCAGACGCGTGTTCTGAAGAAGCCTGAAGAAAGCCGGAGAAGGCAATGTGAAGTTCAAGCATTTTCCCCCAAATATAAAAGGATGTTTGGTTTTTTTTTCCCTAGCAACCTGTCAGGAATGTCTTGCAGTGCCTTCATATCCTTCTGTTCATTAAAAGATTACTATTCTTTTATTTTCTCATTGTTACAATAAATATTTGCCTCGTGAGTTAATATTTTCTTCGAAGACATCCTGTTAACAAACAAAAAATTCTCGAAAGTAATTTTCTTTATTAATCTTCATTGGGATATAGTATTGACAAATAATCAAGACTTGTCAACAAAATGATTAAATTACACCGATCACCCTCTCAGGCTGCTAGGAGTTAAGTCGAGCCACGATGTTCTGAGAAACATTAGGAACGTTAAATATATGCAAGTTTTCTAAGATCCCAAGACACTTTTGCTTAAACTTCTATATATGATAAACCACAATTCCAAATCCCAGATAGTGCTTCTGTGCTTACTACTTCCACAAGCGGTCTCAAGTAAAACTGATGCAAAAGTCCATGTTTGCAGAATATGAACTAAAACAAGTGGATTGCCACTCTGAATAGTTCAGTCTCCCATTAATAACCTGTGTTATGTACACAGGTTTCTGATTTCAGGCCTTTACCGCTGAAGAACCTCATCTACAACTGTAGAGACCACAGCTAAGGATATTATTTCACTTCACACAGAGTATTCAGTTTGAAGATCTTAATGAATACAGTAAAAATTACCAGAGCATTTAAAAATACAAAGTAGGATTTCTTTTTATAATCTGGTTTTACCCAGTTATTTCATGGAGGAAACTTTTGTAAATTCACGTATTCATAAACAGCTCTGTGAATAGTTTCATTAAAATTGCAAACATAAGTGTTTACAGTGTTAGTTCTCACAAAGTGTTAGAAATGAATATAGAGATACTGAAAAAAAAAGTGCTCAAAACACACCAGGAGTTAGAGGGACTTCTACACTCACCTTGGGGAGCTGTGGGAAGTTTCTATCCGGAGCAATACAATTACCAGATTATGAAGCTGGAAGACAATCTTTTTATCTGCTCCACACAATGTCAATTTGCTGCTTTTTCCATCTCCCTCCATCCACATCAGTTTTAGACAACTCCTTGTCTTGGGGAAAATAAGCTGCATAGAAGATGGTTTAAAGTTTTATTTTCTAAATCAGCATATCATGTGGAGGGTGACAACAAACATTGAAGGTATTGAAAACATAAGCATTACAGATGAAAATGTTTTCTTTTGAGAAGTCAAAGAAAACATAACCAAGAGTTAGAAGATTAAACAGATTTACTTTCAAGTAAACCATGTGTCATTCATGTTCTCATGGGATCTACTAAGGGAGCAGGTGAAGTTCTGCTGTCACATGTGGCTCGCCAACGTGGCATTATAGATGTCAATTCATATTGGATCCCAGTAGCATCTGCCTCTGAAATGTTTCCATGCTCCATTAGAAACCATTACTGGAAGTGCTTCCTTTGTATCTTTTCTAGTAATAAAAAAATTGCTTTTAATTGCGTCTAGGTGTAGCATCCAACTCTGAAATGGAAAAGCTCAGTTCTGCTAGTCCTTCTTTGTATGGGTAAGCCATAATCTAGTTTGTTACAGCTGCATACGTCATGAAGGGGATAGGGGCAATAGCATTAAAAATTTCTATCTGTTACTGAAAGAAACCAGAAAGACTTGGAAGCAGATAAGAGGACATTTGCTGACTAAGGCGGTCCTGTTTCATACTCCCTTTCTAGTATGAAACTTCACTTAAGTAAAATAATGAGTATTTTAGAAACTAAATACATGCTTGCATTGCTCCTAGAAAGTTAAACTTCAGTATAGACTGAATGCTGGGGTGTTTTTTCTATTTTCACTCATCAGGGCAAGTCAAGCAGCATGCTACAGCAGACCTGACACAGAAGGAAAAAACATATATAGGGCACAAGAATGTCTCCAGTAATGAACTCAAATCTTTGAGTCTGTAAAACCACATTGTATTCTTGAGTGATGAATTTTGTATTTGGATCACTAACTTAGTTGAAAGAAGTGTAAAGACAGCTCTCTACTGGCTAAATATATGAGGAGGTTACAGAATGCTGTTTATTCCAGTTAGTGCCTGGAATAAATTATGTTCAAGAAATTGGCTGCTGATACTCGGATTTCAGATGAAAATTCGTACCGTATGCTAAGTCCTAACACTTCTGGCCAAACCATAGCCTTCATTAGGATTTGCCATTCATCATACCTGCCAGGAGCTCTCAGGTCTGGAGAGGTGCTTGTTTTGAGGAGTGAAAGAATAACAGAAAAGAAACTGTTTACCTTGGAGCTACTGTCAGTTCTCACAGGCACTGGTCTTCCAAATTTCAGAGCTCTGAGGCCTAATACATTTTCTTACTATTCCTAGCAAAGTTCACTACCCGCATGAGGAAGACCCAAGCTGTTTTTAGATAACACTATAGGTTGTATAAGCCACTTATCTGCAGTGGAAACCTCCCAAATGTTAAGCGGATAATGGCAACAGGTGACCTGTTGCTTTTAATCCAGTGGCAACAGCAGGTACCTGACAACTTGTGAGACTGGACTCTGGGAAGTGGGATGGCAATCTGAGTGCTATTTTAAACATTTTGGTCTTTAAGCCATATTTATCAAGCACCTACTTAGGAATAGTAATTACACTGATTTCTTACTCAGTGCCGGGGTATTATACAGATTTCACTTGATTCTTCTCACAACTTCAACAGCTTAAAAACCTGCAGAAGGGAAAAGACAACAGAAACACTACAAAGTCAAACCTAAGCAAATCCAAATCACTCATCACCATAGTGTTCAGGGCTGCAGGAACGAGGTCTCATGTGTTACCTCAAGTAGGCTCAGGGCTCTCATCAGAGTATGGTCCTCCTTGGGGCTGTGTTGCCAGCATTTTCATATGTCTATGTAACATTTACCCTCATGTTGGAGATGACATTTGTATTTTATTCTGAGGTATCTCACACAAAAATAAGAGCATCCCTGTGGTCCTGGACTTGCTCTGGCAGAGATTTTCTTAAATATTTTGGATATGTGAATACTAGAGTATTAAAAAATTTACTTTTTTTTTTTTTTTTTTAACAAAATACCTCAGAAATACGAATCTTTGAGTTTTTACCAGGCATGACTTCTAGGTGGAAAAGGACACATGACTTCAAAGAAAGGCTTCATCACAGTGTGGACAGTGAACCACCTGTTCAGTCAAAGACCATGAATTTCTGAAGAAACTGTTGTATACAATGAAGAATTTAGGCTGCAAATATCTATCCCGTGAGTCCAGGAGAAACTATGTTATAGAGATCCTGTTTCCCTCTTTGCTTTCAGGGATTTTTATGGATCCACATGTGCTCCTCTCCATTTCATATTCCACTAGGAGGAAGCAAGTGGACCTGTGACTTTACCTCTCTTGAATTTTTCTTATAATCCATGGACCACAATTTTTACAACCCATAGATCACATGATTTAATTCTGCTTGTCTGTAGTATAAAAATGCTCAACTGAAGTAGTATCATCCTTTATTTCTCATTGTCACGGGTCAAGGTGAGTTTAGCTACTGAATTTGATGGGAATTAGGGTAAGCTATGTTTAACATCTTTAAATTGCATTGAAGGAGAAATGGCTTCATGATTTTTTTTTTAAAAAATACCATATATGGTAAAATACATCATATTTGGTAAGTCAAAATACAGTCTAACGGATTAATTTAACTTCAGAAGAATGTGGACTCCATCTCTGCTTGTCAGTATGTTTGTACATGGCCCCAAGCTTGACTTTTTGATTAACCCTCACTCTTTAATTTACAGGACTATTACACTGGAGAAGAAACAAGTGGGGGGAAACCTACCTGAAACTGTTAAAATGAAAGAACGGATTCTGAGTGATTGGGGTCCTTCAAGACAAAGATCTAGATAGCCTAGTGATTTAAATGGCATTGTTTGTGTACCTACATTTAAGGAAGAACCTAAATGCTTGTGGGAACCTTTAAATTTCTTTCAAGGTAGAGATGTTTCTTACTGTCTGGAACTGGCATACAGGCAGACTGTGAAAAACTGGGAGAGGAATATAGAGGAAGAATATGTAACGAGGACAAAGATCTGCTTGAAATAAATGGAAGAGCTTGAAGCAATGGTGACTTTTTGTTTTGCCTTCTGGTTTTAAGAAATATGAGAGAGAGGAGGAGGAGGAGGCCTGGACTGCAATGTTCATCTTTACAAGTGAAAAAAAAAAAGTCAGCAGCTGTACTGCTTCCGTGTGTGGACCCGCTTAGTGAATTGAGCAGGGCATTCATTCACATCAGCCTCTGATGCCCGTGCTTTACACTTCATGCAGGGTCTAAGTTCCTATCTCCAAGATGGGCAAGCAAAGAGAATGTGCTACCACTATTTTGCACTGATTTCGTACCGAAAATATAAGACATAAGGCATCAGATCCATGGCTTCTCCCCTTTGATGTAATGAGGAGGTAACGCGCACAAACTCTGATTTTGGGGAGAATCCGAGGTCTGTGGGGTCAGGTGCCGCAGCACAGCTCCTCCCCGAGCAGCGCTCCCATGCTGTCCTTGATGCCTTGACTCATTTCTTTGCCTTCTCCACCAAGGGCAGCGATGGATTTCCCAGCGCGGCGAGGGGCGGTGTCAGATAACAGCCTGGGGCCGGGGGACGCTGCCGGGATCTCCCCACCCGCCCTGCAGCTCCCGGCCCGCCGGCGCAGCTGCCGGCTGGGTTTGGGGGTGTTTAACCTAGAGCCACCCCTCACGACCCCGCGGCACTGCAGGAAGCCGAGGTCCCCCAGGGCCCGTCTTTCCCCGCTCTAATAATACCTGCCTTCTTCAAAAATATAAACAAACAAACAAATAAATAAAATAGGGAGAGGCCAGCGGCGCTTCTCGGAGTGCCTCGGCGAGCGTGGCCGGGCAGGCGCGGTGCTGCCGCCGGGTGAGGCGGCGGCGGCGGCGGCGAGAGGAGGAGGGGGCGGAGGCGGGCGGACGGTCGAGCCGCTTCGGGGAAGTTTCCTCGCCGCCGCCGCCGCCTCTCCGAAACCCTTCCCCGCCCAGCGCGGCTCCGCGCTCCTCGCAGCTTACCGCCGGGAGCCCTCCTAGGGACCCGTCGGGCCCACTCCGCCGCCCCGGAGGCCCCGAGGAGTAAGTGCAAGCCGTGCCGGGCCGCAGGCGTGCCGAGACGGAGCCGTGCCCGCGGCGGCGGGGCCGTGCCTGCCCGCCCTCCGGAGCCGGCGCGTTGCGGATGCCGGACACGTGGGTGCGGCGCGGCCGGGCGAAACGCGGCGGCTCAGCTCCGGCGTTGCGCTGCCCGAGGGTGGTTACGCGGGAGCGCAGCGCCGCGGAGGTTGCGGCGGGAAGGGAGGGAGGGGCGAGGCGGTGGGGCTGCCGGCCGGGGGGAGGGTGGGAGGGGAAGGGGGGTGACAGAGCTCGGCTCTCCCGGTGTGTGTCGGGGTCCGCCGGGAGCTGCGGGGCTTCCGCGCGGGTCTCGGCGCGTCGGCTTTGCGGAACGCGTGGGTTGTTTTGTGGCAAAGGGTTAAAAATCAGCGGGCGCTTCGCCGTGATGAGCGTGTGCGCCTTCATCCCTTTCCCTGGGGCACGCCGGCCGGTGAGGACGGCAAGTGTTAGGGGAGGTGTCCCGGCCCCCAGCGAGGAGCGGGCAGTTCCTCTCCCCCGGACCGGGAAAGGCGGCTGATGCCGGGGCATCCACGGTGATCCCAGCGCCCGCACCGCGCCGGGAGCCCGCTGGCTGCCTGCCTGCCTGCTCGGGGGAAGACGAGGGAGAAGAGGGATGCTCGCCTCTCCGCTCCCCTCTCCGCGCATCCCAGCACCTCGTTCGGGACGAGAGTGCTGAGCATCGCGGGCAGGGAGGAGGCACACCCGCAGCCGTCCCTCTCCTCAGATCTCCTTCTGGGTTTTTCATTTTGCCCGCCGTCACCTAAGCCCTTCGAAAGGATCGTTGGGTATGGCTAGTTATGAGACTTGTTTTTGTCTGTGGTGTTGGAGGCAAAGCTTATTTTTCTGCTGGAGATACTCTGTTCTTTAAAACTGTAATTAAAGAGGTATTTTTTCGATCACAAAGTCAAAGATCAGCGTTTTCTTCAATTATTAAAATATAACATTATGCGCTTTTTTTAATTTTAGGCTCTGAAGAACATAGTGTTGTATTTAAATTGGAGCATAGTTCGCATTCACTTTTAGTAGGAACACACCTTCATGGTTACATATGCTCTAGCAAAATGCATATGAACAGCAGCACTAGACAGTCGCTAGGTTTGAAGAGTCACAGTTTCCATAGTATTTTAAAATAAAAATGTGGTTCTAAGAAGAGAAATCTGTCATTCAGTGCTGTGAGAAGTTCTTTAAAAAGAGAATGTGGTGTGTGGAAAGTCCCTATGAAACAATTTCCAGTTTACAGCTGTTCGTTTTCTGCCAAAAGCTGTGTAAGCATGAACCATAATGAGGGTAGTTGTCGGATCACGGAGTAAGCATGGAGCAGGTAGTCTTGTCTGCACCAGAAAATAAGAGACAAAGGCAATATGTATGGAAATGTCCCTGAGGATTGCAGTTCATGGAGGTAGCTGGCATATCTTCTGAAGGCTGGTCTAGATATGGTCCCCCCAACTTCTGTGCTAGATTGCAAACATCTTACTCTACTGTAGATTTCAGTGTAAGGTAAACTGCAAGTATTTGTATCCTTGAACAAACTTTTAAAATTTGTGGATTATTCTTTACAAATGGCTGAGCAATCTTCAGAATTGTAGAGTTTATAATAGCATCGATAAAAATGTTTACAACTCAACTAAGTAGAAACTAAGTCACTGGTTTCTGACAGCAGTGTTATTTATTCCAGGCCTGGTTTTTCATTCCTAATTCTCTCCATTAGCTGCATCTTCTCATGTAAACTGCATCATATGAAGGTTAACAGGAGAAAAGGAGGAAGCAAGTCACTCTTTTTCTAGATTGTGGCTCTGTCCTCCTTGTGCTGCAAATCTTGTCACTGTGAGCAAAGTGAGGGATGGACTCAGAGGAGAATTTTAGAATCTTGTAAGGTCATTTGAATTTTTCTCCAGCTCAGCTGGAAACTGGGGGCCTGTTGCATCCTGTGCATTTAGAAAATTTTAGGTTATTGTCTTTGTTTTTTTCATTCAATTACTTAAGAATCCATAAATACTATTGCTCAAAATAACATTTCCTTCTAGATTTAGAGGAAGGAAGAGTGATACAGAATTAAGAGATTAAATTCAATTAAGACACTAGAGTCTTTTCCTTCCTTTCATTTTTGCTCTTTTTAGTTTTGAGTGTTTAATCTGATACATCAAACATCCTAAGATAATGATTTCTCAAATGTCTGGAAACTTTTAATGTTCTTTTACTTTTTTTTTTTTTTCCCCCCCAACCTCTTTGTGACAGAGCATCTCACTCTGTCTTGGAGTGTTAATCCTACACAGCCGTATAAAATGTGAATTTACCATTGAATTTGCTGATACAGGTCAAGCTACTATGACAAGGCTTTAGTGGTTGGACCAAGACGGATTTGACCAGATTTGATAGTGTGACTGTGAGCTGTGGCTGCTTGGGAGAAGTGCCCACAGGGGTAATTTTGGGGGGGAACTTTGGTGGCTGCTGCAGCCCATAGCCAGAGCAAGCCCTGGGTGGCGGGTGGGTGCGTGGGCAGCACAAGCAGTGAATTCTGCATGGAAAAAATCTTGGGAGGTGAACTCCCACCCTGTGAGGTGGGTCTGCATTTTTGCAGCTCCCCTTATAATGAAGTGAGGGAGGAGAAAGGTCTTTTTATTTATAAGAGTGGAAATTGCGTGTAAAGTCCTTAAAATCAAGGAGGCCACAGCTGGGTACTTCATACGCTTTTAAAAGCTTTTCCAACTTCAAATTGTTTCTCTGTCCTACCTATGCTGTTTCCATAGCGAGTTACACTGCCACTTTAGGCAATTGGCCTAATTCCTCAAATTTCTGAATTTTAATGTCTCAGCTCAATTGCCTGAGCTCTTTATCATTTGAATATTGAAGGGGATTGCATGATTTTGTGTGAATAAAATTTTCTTTTTTAGCTTTTATGTTATACTGTTCTCAAGGGAAAGTGAAACATCATGTTCAGAATGCTAGTGTAGTTTCTTCTTCATTTTCTCCTTTATAATGAAACATTTATTATCACTTATTTACAACATTATTTGATAAACTAAGCAATAATCCATCTTTTATAAAAAGTTTTAAAAATAACATTATATGGATAACAAATATTGCCTGTTACGTTTTTCACACTTAATATACTACTATAGCCAGTAATATATAACAATAATTACAGTTTTATCTTGACCTGTGATGGTGAAAAATATTGCAGGAGTATTAAGATGAGCAAACTTGTAAGAAGCATGGCTGTTGCTAGAGGACAGGTTGATTTAATGACTTAACTTCAGTGGTGTTTTGCCCTTGTGTGTTTTGGTTTTTTATAAACGTGGATATAGTGTGGAGGCATGGAGAACTGGAACTAAATACTGCTGTTTGACTAAACTTGGTGCATTTTTTTGCTAACAAAGAACACATGATGCATCTTTCTGTAGTTGTGTAAGCAAAACCTATTTATCAAGGTTCCCAATCCTTAAGTTTTCAGTTTTTATTATGTTAAAAATGATGAGTTACTGAATTCATTTTCATGAAAACAGAGTCTGGCAGAAATCAGAGGAAAAGAATGTCATCTGTCAAGCAAGAGATACGACCAAGCTGAACAAACCAGCATTTAAAAATTATTTTCAGCATTGTCTTCCAAGGAACTGAGAGTCCTACAAATGCTCTTACAATTATTTCCTTCTCCTCCCCTGCAATATTCACACCAATTGTCCAGATTTGGCAAAGATTTATTGGTGAGGTTTTAGTTTCATAAGAATCGACTGCTGGCTAGAGAAGCGAGGTCCTAGCTGGTGCCTCCTCCCTTGAACCGCTTGGAGGGGAGATGGCCCCATGGGCAGCTGGGCAGCACCATCCCTGGGGTTACCCCTGAGAGGCAGGAGCTTGAGGATGTAGCACAGAAATGTGAAGGAAAAATTACATTGTTAATAGGTAAATACAGTGTCTTTTCTGTTTTAAAGTTAGCAAATTGTTGGTATTTCTCATCACCCAGGGCCAGGCTTCCAAAGGTATTTTGGTGACTACAAGTGCAGCTGGGTGCTTACTGTCATTCACAAGGGAGTTTGCAGTATAAACAAATAAATAAGAAAAGCTAAATAGCTTAACCTCATGAAGTCCCTTTAATATGCCATTGGACTTCATGTTGACAACTTTGATGGTTCTGTGATACAGCCGTCTGGTTTTCTCAGTCTTAAGACAATTCATTCTCTTTCACTTGGACTTTAACAGAGATTGAAAGAGAAAAAAAGGGAAAAAAAACCCCTTGTCTTTTTCGATTCTTGTAGAAAATGAAGAAAATAGACTACTTGCACCTACCAGTGAAACTCACACCCACTGCACGTACGTATGTTTACTGCGTGATGCGAAGCAGAAGTCTTTGTAGGTAGAAAATGTGAATTTTGGCATTTGATCTCTTGTAAAGATTGAAAATAAAATGCTTCTTGCAGTGAATGTTGTAACTTACCAAAGCAAATTTTGGTTGACCTCGACCTGGGAAGTTTTCTCACTGTATGATAGGTAAATGGGAGAGCAGCATCCCTAACCTTGCTGCTGATGACGTGAGGAAGGTTGCTGGTACGGATGTCCAACTGGTGGCTGATCCAGTGGCTCTGTGCCACATGGGCACAACTACTCTGCCTCCAAGGGCAGGGTGAGTCCGGAGGCAATTTGTTGGTTCTCACAGGGCGTGGGAGCTCAGTGAGCTGCAACCTAGCACTTGGGTCCCCCTGCACTGGAAGATACCCAGAACTGGGCCTGTGAGTTTCCCAGTTGAGTGTGAGCTTTCCAGAGCCAGGATGACTCACTTAAAACTGTGCTTTCTGTAACCCATCCTGTTTGGGTGTATTTCTTTGCTCTCTGGGATACTGGCTTCCACTCCTGAAAATACTGCTGGTAGTGCTTCTTACTTGTGCTTTTTACTGGGGGAAGCCTAGGCTTTAATGACGGTTGCTACAGTCTCAGACTCAAATGTATTTGAATTATTTAAAAAAGCGACTAGAAATTTAAAAGATTATTAAAATTAAACATGAATTTACCTGGAGGAAAATGACTTTTAAGTGCTCTGTGTAAACCTCAAAACCTTTACATGTGACTTGTATTAATTACAACTAGCAAACTTTTACTTGTTTGCACTGAATTGTGCAGTTGTTTTTTGTTAGACCACAAACTTTTATAGACTGCGTTTAACTTACAAAGTCCTTTAAAAGCCTATGTAAAATGGTAAGTAATGCCTTACCTTTAATCTAGATTTATAATAGATGTAGAAAGGCTTCCTAGAGCATGTATATAATTATTGCTCATTAGAAATGTTGTACAGAACCATGTGGGTTGAAGGTAAGCTTTGTTTCTAAAGCACCTTAACACTTCTTTCCTGAGCTAGGTAAGTATTCCAGTTGCATGTTGTGATTTGTAGCTCAGCATTTTTCTTGTATATACTTCATATTCTTTATTAACCATGACACTTAGTCTAATGGTCAGTGTTAATATTTGGACCCCCTACCCTTTTGTAGTGTGTTTGACATAAAAAGCCCAAAATGGATGTATTGCTCAAAACACTCACAAAGAAAAAATTGGCCGTTGCATTCTCTTTTTATTCTCTTTGTTAGTGATACGTAAATAAACTCGGGAAGGCAGTCACTCTTTGATAATAAAGGCCCCGTGAAATACTAAGAGCAAAGCTTTTTAATCCTGTTTGAAGTACAGAATTTACATTGTAAATGGTAATTTTATTAATTTTTTAAAACATAAGTTTCATCTATGTTTTCACCTTAAAAATATTCTTTATTTCCTGCCCTAAACTATTAGTGTGTTTCTTTGCTGCACAGTTTCGACTTATGTTTCAGATACAAATAAAGTTGATCCCACTGGGTGGTTTAAACGTCACATTAATTTTGTAAGTAGTTTAAAAAAAAAATCTGGCAAGCAAGTTGCCAGTATAGTTTTAACATTGGTTTACAGCTTGACTTTCATGTGTATTTAGTATTCAATGAAAATAGTATCTTTTGCTATGTTTGGAGAGCTCTGCTTTTAGAATAACATTAATGCTTTAAAATTATATATGTATGGGCCACTTTGACCCTTTGCAGGGCTTCCTAATAGAGGCATCCTGTTGGGCACCTCTGCCAGGGAGGTGCCCTCGTCAGTCTGCTGGCACCAGATTTCTTACCTGATGCACGTACTCCACCTCCCTCATTCCTGTTCCCCGTTAAGCCATTCCTGACCATGGTAGGCGGAAGAACCAACACAAAGATGGTGTATCAAGATGGTTTCTGAACCACTTAGATTTCAGTTTCAGAATCTGTAAAAGCCATGGCAAATCATTAACCTAATTTTTGCACCTCTCCAGTCTTAAATCTTTGCCCTTCCCAGGTGCTCTGAGAGCTTTGGTGACTACACTGTCAGGTTTCTTTCTCCACCTCAGAAGAGGTTTCTTTATATTTGACCAAGCATCAGGGACCAGGGAGCTCTTCTGAGCTTGCTGAAATTAGCAGCCAGCAGACTCTCGTTTCTTGGTAAACATGGCAACATATTTTGCCTTTGTTTATTTCTTCAGGTGGGATTTTTTGTTATTCTCACTCCATTTTCTTCAAATAGCTTAGTCCGAGTAATTGTGCTCATCAGGCACAATCATTTTTCTAGGTTGCTTCCACTTGAATACTGCAGGTTTGCAATTTAAATTAGCAAACTATTCCTAAATGACTTGGAGAATGAGGTGCATAGCAATGAGAGCAAACTGTGAAGAATTGCACAAGGATCTTATGAGACAAGTCACTACACAATAAAATGACTAATGGAATTCTGCAGAGGTAAGTGTGAAGTGCTGAACCTTGAACAAAATAGTTGTAGCTGTACGTGGAAAGTGATGGGCACTGAGGTGACCCTCACCATTCAGAAATGAGGTCTTGGCATCAAAGATAATTCCAAGAAAATTTGTTTAGTGCTCAATAATGCACCCAGAGAGTGAATATTTAGCTTTGTTAGGAATCAAAAAAATCTACATGGGTTCAGGAGGATGGACAAGTGCTTGAGAGAGCTGTACTGAGTGTTTGCTAGACAGATGAACTACATCAGACTCAGGAAATCTGAACTGAATTAGCAGGAAACTGGCATACTGCAGAAATGACATATGCTTACTCTTCGGTGTCCACTTATGGTTGTCATTGAAGACAGAACCAGGAGGATGTTTGGTCTGAACCAGTATTGTGGTCCTTGTATTCTCAACACCCTCTTTTTCTTGTCAGATTCAATGTACAGGGGAGAATTGTGGCACAAGCTCTGTTGTTGAATGGTTTCTTCAAGACATACTTAGGCTTACAGTATAGCAATTTTATAAGCATAATCAGGATTCAAAAAATAGTATAGATATATTTCCCAGACTGTCACTAATATCACTGCCTGTGGTGTGTTCTTTATGCTTACGGTGAGTGCTTCTTTCTCTTCTATCTTTCTTCCTTGTGCTCTTGAGCTTCCTCTGTTAATCTGGTTCAACACAAAGTGAGATGTCTGTGTAGGTAGATGAGACCTCATGTTTCCTTACCAGAAACTTCAGTTTTCAGTGAAATTAAAAAAGCTAAGGAAACACCATAATTTAGGTTTTAACTGATTTTTTTTTCCCTATCTTTAGAGTCCTCACCTAGATAGCGAAAACACAATCTGGATATTTAATTTGTATTACTGACCTAAAAAGAATGAGATTGCTTTGGTGCTGTCCTAGACGTTGCAGTGTGAGTGCCATGGGTTTTACACATGCCTGTCCAGGAGACTGAGGAGCTTGTTCTATATTTGTATAAAGGAAAACTTACCAATAGAGCAATAGATCTGAAGTTTTTCAGCGCTCTCTGCCACGGATTTACTCCAGCTACAAGTGCTGACACTCCATGCATTTCTGCTCAATGGTATTGGGGGGAAAAAAAAAAAAAAGGTCTATTGAGATGGACATGGATGCTCTTGGGAATGCAGGAGGGGTGACCTACCTCCTGTGCTGTTGTGCAGAGTGTGTTACCTGCAGGCTGTGGACCCATGGAGAGGTCTGGGGCTGGCCCAGGGTCTGTGTCAGCGCTGGAGTTGGTGTGGGATGTCTTCCAACAGATGTGTGTGTCAGGTCCTGCACATCTGGGCACCTATCTGTTTTACTGGAGTCCCTGAGGCTGGCTGGAAGGCAGGATGCTGGATTGCATCTGCAGGTGTTCCAGGCAGAATCAGAGGTGGTGGTCTTCAGTCACAGTGCTGGAGTTAATTGTTTATAAAGCTGCTGAAAGGTCCCTACTAAATTTCATTTTTAAAAAAATATCTTTCCCTCTTCCATTTTATTTCCTTCCTATTTTTTTTTCCCTTTTAGTTTTGGTTTTTAGCTGTTACACTTGGCAAGTTTCTTTCCTAGCATTTGGAAATAATTGTTGTCTAAACGCTACCCAAGTTGTCTGCCAAATTTGACACCTTAAAAGGAAGCTGCGAGGGCGGGGGACGAGAGACCTACCTGGGACTCAAGTGAATGTAGGGAGCCTCACACAAGTGCTGAAAAGGAAACTTCCCAAATAAATACAGCACCTAAAATCAAAACCATCAAGTTGCCTAACATAAACTGCAAAATACCACATGCTATCACCTACATAGTAAAAAAAGACTGTTTCACCTAGCCTCATAGCCTCTGTCTTTCTCTACCAAATGATAAAGTACGTGTGGCTTTTATGTTATTTTTTTTTTGTATTCTAATGAATTAGTATGGTTTGGGGAGATACATCTTTCTCTAGGTGTTATTAGAAAATCCTACCAGTTCCTGAAAAAATGTGATCAGTCTGGCAAACTTTTTTTTTTTTAGAAAAAGAAAATAAGAGCAAAGCAGTATCCACTGATGGCACTAAATGTAACCTCATCTCAGAGACTTATGCAGTGGTGTCATCAGCTGGGAGGTTCTAAGATAAGAGAGGTTTTGCTGGAACAGGAAAAAAAGTTCAATCCCTTCTCCTTGGTGATGGAAAGGGTAAGGTAGTGCAAGGTAACGTTGGGTTCCTGTGGTTTGGAGTCACAGTGAGCTTCAGCAGGGGCTCGCTGCAGCTGAACATGTGTCCCAGTGGCTCTGGGATGGTTCTGAGATGTGGGTATTAGTGGCAGAATAGGACTCTTGTGGGAGGTGCAAAGCTTTTATGGAGAACAGCTCAGAACTCAGCAAGTGTAAGAAATCAGGTTCGTTGTCCTTAAATGTTGGTGCCCGTAAGTGCCAGGAGTCAGCCATGGCCAGTGACTTTGTGGTCACCCTTGCATCTGGTCCCATCTGTGCAAGAGATCACCCTGCACCGGTACCTTCCACCCCTGAGAGGTTATTTCACAGCGTCCTTCACCGTGTTTAGTATCCACCTCCCGTGCAGCCACCCACTCGCTTTTGTTGAGTTCTCGGGTGGGCACTGAGACGGGGACGGCCCTTGCATGACAAGGAGCTTGTTGAAGGTCCTGGCCACCTCAGCAGCCTGGCTGGGGAGGATTTGGCAGCTGCCCCATCCTGGCTCTAAAGGCTGACGTTCAGATCGCTCTGTGTGTGCAGGGAGGGGAAATTGCACGGCGTTGGCCAGCGTTTCAGAAAGAAGGGAATAAAAATCCCCCATAAACCACTTTCTGTACCTCTTTGCTCTCTGTGTTTTATTTCGTTCCCTTTAGAATGGTAATAGCTGTTTGGAAAAGGGGGCTGTTGGTCATTGTGCCTGGTACAATGGTACTTCTTTAGCTGGTGGGACTCTTAACTGCTGCCATCATATATTTAATACTAATTATATTTAACCAAGCAAATGACTTCCAAAGTAGTAGAGAGAAATAAAAGGGGATACGCGCTTTCATGATTTCCCTTCAATTTGGATCTTGTCTTTTTCAATAATCTGAGGTATTTTCCCTCATATTTGATGGCATATTTTGCATATAACAACTTCTCTGTAATAGATACTCTATGTAATTTAGATGTAATTTTTGATACATTAACAACTCAAGGGAATTTAATTAGTTTTCATAAAGCTTCACTAAAAGTTAAAAATAACCTAAGATGACAAATATACTAAGGGTAACTAAGTTGCTCTTGTTTAAAAGTTGAATTTTTCAAATTAAAATTAGTTAATTTCTTTGTAAATCAGCTGTTCTGTATTAATGTCTAAGCCCTATGTTACTGCCAGCTCAACTCTGCTGCCGAAGGTCTCTGGTGTCTGCCGAGAAAGACAAGCCTTTGCCCCTAACAGTATGTGTATGTAAGACCTTTTCTTAAATCTCTTTTGCAGTGACTTGGAGGGTAGAATATGCAATAGCGGACTCTTTTGACGCTGGTGTGTTATAGGAACCTCTCCCAGAGAGAGAAAATATTAACCATAGAAACTTCTGCAAGCTAGGTCACCTAATTATGGTTGAACTATGATCTACACTAGAACATATATACTTTTTCCTTATGGGCTTTAATAGGAAAGGCTTTTTGAATGTGGATGATTACCAGTCTTGGTAAAGTTTTCTTTCCATGAGTAAAGAGAGCACTGCTGATCTGAAAAGCTGTCAGGTCATCTACATACCAGCATTACATCAATTGACTTTTGAATATTTTTCCATTAGAAAAGGCTGCATTTTATTCCCTCGCTGAAGTGGCAGACTTTCAGCTTGTGCGGTTTTTCCATTTATTGAATTTTGCAATAAAAGAGTTTTTGAAACAGATGTCAGTCATTGCTTAGGAGTGGGGCATTGTTAGAGAACTGTTTTCTTCTGCTCTTTGCTATTATAATTTTGTTTTTTTTTAAAGTTAGGAGAAATTCCTATCCTTCCCCTCCCTAACTTTAATTGTCACTTTTTAAAGCCTTGAATAATTTTCTAACCTATAATTTGGTGTCAGAACAAATATGAGCACCAAACCCTGATTTCATAGAAATATTTCAGATGGGCCATTGTTCTCAGCAGGAGCAGGACTGGATTTGATCTCTCAATTGTAAACCAGAAAGAAGGGAGTGGATGCGTTACAGAAGCATGGTTTATATTAGCATCTTCCTTGGGGTGTGGAGTGGACCTGTTAACACTTTCTTAATGTTTAGATTTTATAAAGTAGCCAAATGTGTGCAATGAGTAGTGTCAAGTACGGAGAAAACAAATGGTCTTGAAGGCTTTTTTTTTTTTTTTTCTTGTAAGAATCCCATTCGTATAGAAAGATACAGAATTAAGATTTTTGGATCCTAATTCCAAAATATACGTTTCATATATAGAGTGGGTCTAGGACAAATTCAGTATCTTCAGACCATTGAATCTTCTTTTGTCATAGATAAGCAAAGCGCTATTTACATTTCTGTGTATATGAGGTGTGTGTATATATATATATACATACACTTATGAAAATCAGATTTACATTTTTATTATTCTTTAGCAGATTGCATTTACCCCATGTCTGGTTTTAGAAAAGCCTGGTTTTCTAATGAGGATTTTAGTTGAGTTTGTTTGAAATATTTGAATGATTAATTCTAAATTTTAAGCAGGTCACAGCATTTTATTCGAGAGAAAATTGGCTCTGTAAGGACACCAAGTTTTGAATTGATGTCTGTTTGGGGGGTAAGCCTTTGTTAATTCATCTCAGCACTTCACTGTTATTTTTAACATCAAAGAACACTGTTTCTAAAGGTGAGAGAACACAAAGCATCCAATATTCATAATTTATAGGGGCTAGGACTGTGACCTAATGTAAACTTGAAGAGATTTAGTATAAAAATATCGTTAGCTTGAGGGCAACATTTTGAAAACTTTGTGGATTTTCTTTTTTATCCTGGCTCAATCTACAATCATATTTCTTTGTTATTATTTCCTCTTAGCATTAAAGTACAATTGACATTGATAGATATCAGGGAGAGGCTCAACTGCACATAAAAAAAAAAAAAGAAAAAAAAAGAAAAGAAATGATGTGTTGCTGGCACAGAAATAGCAGCAGTAGAAGAGTTCCTGGCTGCCTTTTAGTCATCTGCTGACAGCAAGCACAACGGGGCTCTCGCTGCCTGCTTTTGGCTCGGGTGGATTTGCAATAAACAGCTCAACTATATATTTATTTTTCGAGATTAATTTAATTCGTCGAAGATAACTGTTCCCAGCTTGTTAGTACTTGTTAGCTAATGGAAAGTTGCAGATGTAAAGGTGTAAAGATTTCATGCCGGCAAATTAACGTGGCGGTGTGGTACTGTCTTTTCCACAGGGGTGTGTGTGTATATGTGTGGACTAGGACTGTCTGAACCTCACTGTAACTAATAGCCTGAATATAATTTGGAAGAAGAAATCTTCAATGGAAGACCCAGAGGGAATAAATGGGAAGTCTGTAAGTAAACAGCTTGTCAATTCTAAGCAAAAAAAAAAAAAGTTACGACTTTCAAAACGGTAGTTATTTTTGTGACAACCAAGTGGCAGGAAAGTTTTAGAACGCTACATGCACTTTAAATGATTGGAAGCCGTGAATTATGAAATTCACCGAGAGGTGGAGGCTTATGCTAAAGCTACAGAAAATATAGATTTAAAAACATTTGTCTTCAATGATTTGCATTACAAAATGATAGTTGTTGCTTTTTCTGGGAAATATTCAGCTTGCTGCATTTATATTTTTATCATTTTGATCTGTTAGAGTGTTTTCATCCTGTTATTTGAAGTTATTTCTCTTTGCCTGTGTAAATATGTGCAATTATTATTTCTGGGAGAAGCAAGTACAACTCTTAATCGTAAAGTCTTACAAAGAGTGGCAAAATTTGTATTTCTTAAAAAATATATATAGCAGCATTATTGTTTCTTGTGAATGCCTATTTATAAAGTCACAACAGTAAGAAATTTTGCAAACCATCAGATGTAGTTAATGATGTTTAAAATAATATTTCATGCATGGTCAAATGCTTAGTGTGCCTTATGGATTTGTTAGTTTGTGATACCGTTCTTGGCACTCAGTGAACATCAAAATGCAACATATATGTTTTTATTTTGGAACGTTTTAACAGAAGTGGTGCACATTGAAACTACCTTATTTTTACTGTTGTAAGATAACTCCAAAAATTACTACATGGTAAATTTGATTAGATTTATTTCCTGCCTTTTTTTCTGGTTTTGCTTATTTTCTGCATTTGACAGTACTCTGCTCACTCTTCCCCTTGTATATCCAGTTTCCCCGATGCTTGTGTTAGTTTTTCGCATAGCAACAGAGCAGAAAGAACTCAGCCGCCTAATAATAAGCCTGTTGCATTGCGCGTTTTTGCTACACTTCTCGCTTAGTGTCATTTTTACTCTCTGAAGCAATATGGCTTTGATTATTTTCCAACGTTCATTTGTTCCACAGCCTGTCTCTATGCGTGCGTTTGGGTATTTATCCATCGCTGCTACAGCAATGTGTGAAAAGGACCAATTCACTCCTAGAGAAAAGAGTGGCCATGGTTACCGACTGGTGCTAAACAGGGATGGTCCTCTTTGCAGTTGCAGTCCAGGGCTTTCAGCACCACCCAAGCTCAGTCCTTGTTCTATTTGGGATCAGGCTTTTCTCTGCACATGAAAAACCTTTCCCTGACACTGTCGGGATTTTCTGTGGCTTCCACTGCAATACTGCTTTTCTGTATGGCCGGCATAGCCTGGGCTTCATGTGCTGCGGTGGGTTTGGGTCGGGTAATTGTATGCTAGAGCTGTATGTAATGACAAATGTAACTGTCACTTAACATAACAGGAGTATTAAGGGAAATATTTGTTCATGGTTTGGCACCACCAGTGCTCCTGTTGGGGTTATTCATTCCATTCCTTCTTTTCACCACTTAGTCCAGAGAGGCTGTAAAACACTTCATCTGCTCAGAATTTCCCTTCACATTACCCAAGTGGGTGGTAGTCATGAATGCTATCAGGATTATCAAAATCTAAACCAGTAACTGCTGAATAGCCTTGCTACATCGACAAGCACTCAGGCTTCTGTGACGGCGAGGACTGGACAGCCCAAAGGTATATGAGACAGGGCAGAAGCACCACCATGGGGAGTGACTCTTCTGATTGCTATGTCATTTGATAAGTTTAAAAACAGGGTATTAAACTGGTGGATCAAATCCCGCAATTAGGCCTCATGTTAATTCATTTGTAACTGGGCAGGATGCTGCGTTTGCAACAGCCAGTTGACTGACACAGAGATTTCTTAAAAACAGTAGTCAGAAGGCAATGTAGTCTCAGTGAAAATAAAGAAGGTGGCATGAACACAGGTTTTGTTTATTCTACTCTGTGGTTGTGCGTACAAGAAAAAGAGAGGGTGAGGGATAGATTATCACTGCAATTACAATGCAGAAACCAAAAACTGTTTGGGTTTTAAGACCCCAAACACATGTAGCCACTCCTAAAACTTGGTAGTTGTCCGTAGGGAAAGAGGAAAACTTCTACAAGTGCCAGTTGAAAGGTACTTCAGTTTTGGAACTGGCCAAAGCAAACTATGCTGTGGAAGCAATTTCAGGTACATGTGGGTAAGGGAGGAGCTTTATTCAACAACTGAGAATTGAAGGTGTATGATGTTTTAGGAAAATAGAGCTAGGTGAACAACAGAGCAAGTACCAGGAGAAGCAAAAAGGAAAATGAAAAAAGTTTGTCAGACAACACTGTGAGAGAGTAGATGAGTAAATACTTCACCACTGTTTTTGCCCAGGATTTCTCTGTTGAGAAAGAGGATGGTGTCTTACATGGGAATGCAGCCTGTCAGTGTAGATGCGAACAAGAAGCTACCACAATAAGCCCAGTAGACTAACTTCTGCTCTCTCGTACATTCATATGGCTCAAAGGGGATTTTAGCATCTAAGCAACACTTTAATCACTTAGAGAAATGGTCCTAATGGCACTGTCCTGTGTTTGGTTCATATTTAGCAGGAACTGACTTGGAAACTTCTGCTTGCAATCTTGAACACTGCATCTGCCCCCACCTTTCTTTTGCTGGGTGCCTGGGAAAGAAGTCACCAATGTTCAGTTCCTTTCTTTCCAAGCCCCAAAAAGACTTTGAAGCTTGCTTGCTAATGGTATATGCACTTATTAAAGATTCAGGAGATGGTTTAGTGTTAGAGTGGTGTGGGGTTGTAGGTTGGACTTGATGATCTTAAAGGTCCTTTCCAACTTTTGTGATTCTATGATTCTATGGTCCACTCATGTTTTATCAAGCTAGAACAAGCGGTGGGTTACTTCTAATTTGTATTTTGCTATTGATCACAGAATCACAGAATCACAGAATGTTAGAGGTTGGAAGGGACATCAAAGATAAATTGGTTGTTGGTTTCAACCCAATTTGTCAGCGAAGCAGAGATCTTAGTGATAATAAAGATGTTATAAATTCTTACTACGTATGGGCTGCCTCAATGACTAGGCTGTTTGTTCTCAAAGACTGCCAAAATGCCGTGCTGCTCACCTCACCGATCTTCCTCTGGATGCATTTCTTCACTTGACTGGCTCTGGAGCAAACAGCAGCAAAGTAGTATTATTTGGCTTGCTACTGAAAGCTGCAAGTCCAATACAGAGCCAATATGTTTACACTTTGAAGTGCCATGCACAGGGTTGCATCTCATGCCAGATTTGATATGCTAGTGCTCCAGTCTCCGTTTAAGTTTGTCAGCTCTGTTCTTCACCACCCCGAGGGGGGCTTTTCTGCCTGCTAGTCATTTGCAGTGATTCCCACTGCTCACACGTACCAGAGAAGAAAAAATAAAACACATCTTGTTTTAAATATTTTTGATATGAAAATATAATTTTGGATGTTAAGAGAAAATCCAATTGTAAGGAAACTGAGAATGGGTAAACACCAAATTGATTTAAAAAAAAAATGATGTAAAGTTATTGTGGCTTACATTTGTGTTAGGCTAAATCTCTACAAGTCCCAAACTTGGCATTGTCATGAATGTGTTGCTGTAGAAACCCTCTAGAAGCCCTAGAAACATTACAAATGGATTATCAGAAGATCCTGGTGTGACACGCTTGATGTAAATTTATGCCTGGGTTAGAGGTACCCTAATGACAACTTTTTCAAAACCTCCAAAAGGGCACTGTATAAGTAAGCAGAAATTTTATTTCGATTTGCCTATTGATTTTGTTAAAATGCACATTTTTTAATTTGTTTGCAATATTCAGCACAAGGAAGTTTTCACAAGTAAATATTAGCATGTTTTCAGGAATTAGTATACCCTTCAAGAATATTTTGGAGGGTATTTCTCCCCCATCAGTCTCTCTTTGGTAGCGAAGTTAGGTTATTATATAGCATAAAATACCTTTCATTCCTACCCTGTCCGGGCTCAGAGTTGAAAACTCTTATTGCAAAATTGTACACCAAGAAGTATTTTCAGCATCGAGTATTTTTGATGACGGACTTTGCCCATCTGGAAAAGAGAGAAGATTCTGAGGCCCTCAGCAGTCAAGTCAGATCCAAACAGCCTGTACCCAAATGAGCCAAGAAAGGAGGTGCTGCTCGTCTGCTTCAGCAGTTAATCTTCTCCGGTTCCCCCCGCAGCCCCCAAACCTCAGCTTTTGGTCGGCGCTCGGGGCAGCCTGGCTGCATACTTCCAACTTCTTGCTCCTCCCTGCTGCTCGCTGGACACCCCATGCTTACCCCATGCTGTGTATGGGGAGTGGCACTTGCCCCAGAAATTCACCTCATAACGTCCACTAATGGAAAGGTGCAGAACAAGTCACTGGTTTCAGTAAGAAAAGGGGAGGGGAAAAAAACCCCAAACACAACAAACCTCCAAACCAAAAAACATTCAGCACCTGGCTGCAGCAAAATAATGAATTTTGCAGCAAACATGCGAGATTCTGTGGAATCTTGGAAAAACGCCAGACTCCACGACCACAGAAATGCTGAGTCCATGGGGCCCAGAGAGAGATGGCTGGGGCAGTTCACATCTCTCCGTCTTTGTTTCAAGCTCCTTGCAGCCTTCCTGAGGCATCGGATTACACGCTCTTCACATTTTCAAGGTTATCTTCGCTACCGGAAGGGCTAGAAAGTTCATTCTGTTTTGAGGTGAGCTGTAATTCGCCGCTGTTGTTCTTCAACCCAGGAGCGGTTTCAGAGGCCACCTCCGCGGTGGTGGCATGGCTCTGCCTGCTGGCATGGCTGGTGACAACCAGACGTGGCCTCTGGGTTTGAATAGCATCATCAACAGCCTGTTTGTCGTGCTGTCACATTGCCTGTTTGTCACAAAGCCTGGGAGGAAAATGGGTGAAAATACAAGTATTCTAGTTACAGCTAAAAACTCATAGCCGTGTCACCTGTGAAAATCATGTATGTTGGTGCTACCTCAGTTTCTCTGAAAGACTGGCACAGCACTGTGTTCCCTTCTGCCTTCCCTTGCTACTCCATGCTTCCATTTTGGAAAGCTCTGTAAGGCAATAACCATCAAGCACCATGCAGTTGCAATCTGGAACTGAGCCTATAAAATGTAATTGCCCGCACCCTTCCCACTCCCCTTCCCCTCTCTATCTGCAGTTGGTCGGATATTGGAAACATAAGCCACAAACCCCATTTATAACACTCAGTAAGTGTCAAAAATAATGAACAGCCGGAACTAGCTGATGCATTTAAATTCCCCAAATTGAAATGAGCTGCTGCTAGGTGGTCTTTGGTAACTGGTCAATCAGTAACTATTAGTAGATTCTTTTTATTTTCTTTTAAAACATTTTGGTGAAAATACTTGTGAAATTTGTAAGCTGTTTGCGGACAGTTTGAAGAGCATACCTTATTAACTAAAAACTAGTCATTCAGCTGGGTTTGCAATGGCACCATGGAGGGATTCTTGTTATTTAAAATGTACTTTTCCTACTTGGTGGTAGAACCTCTGCAGCGCCGTACAAAACATGCACTGACATGCTTGCAGCACTGACAGAAGTACTTCTACCCTCAGGTTGTAGTTAGGCATAATCTTCTTTGAAGAACCAGAGCCTAAACATAGTATTAGTTGTAGCTCTTATTTTTAATGAGTATTTGTAATTTTCTGTCAGTGATACCAAAAACTAATCTCACTGCCAGCGTTAACTCTTCATGCCTTTTCTGCAAACACACACACATCAGTGCTGACCTCATGGTCCTATCTTTAGGAGCAGGACAGAGACCTTGCAAGGATTTTGTTAGGGTCTGTCAGCTGATACCACCACTCAACTACAACCCCTCTTCTCCTCAGAGAGGTAGATCTTCGTCTTTGTTATGGTGTGAGGCATTTTTAAATTACCTCATAAAAATGGGTATATAAAAAATACACAATCCTTCTGACTCTTTCCAGCCACTGTGTATGTGCACGGTGTGTATACTGTTCAGCGTGAAGTCTTTTCTTGAAAGTCTTGATGAAGTTGTAGCTTAGCCCTTAACAGTAAAAAGCAAACTGCCGGTGAAGTTTATTTTCTTTTTTACTAGGTTTTCTGGACCATTGTTCCGCTCAAAGAGCCATGTTTGTTAGTTTTGGCTCTCTGACTTACCTTCCTTAAGGATAAACTCTCCTTAGGCAGTTGTACAACTATGCACTAAAAGACTGCCTAGCAGTTTATTCACAGCCCAAGCTCCAGCAGAATTCAACTGTGTGACTTCCTGGCTTAAGCGGGGGTGCATCCGTAATGTAAATACCGACTTGATTTTGTGGAAAACCAGGAGGTTTTTTGTTTGTTCTTGTAAAAGATTCCTGCTGGAAGCTTAACTTGAAAGTTGGCATCCAGCCTTCTCTGCTGTGACTCGGATACTGATCTGATTTTGTACTTTCATGGACATTTTTATATTTTAAAATTTTTAATTCAACATTAGCTTTGCTTACAAGCTACAGAGCAGAATAAAATCACATTACAAACATTGTAGTATTAGATTTTATCACCATTTATTTCTTCTCGTCTGCCCAGGGATTTCTACATGTTCGGTAGAACTAATTTGCAGTCAGACACTGAGGTCTTCTAGAAGGCCAGCAGGCTCCACAAACTAATTTATCCAAATAACCAATCCCTCATAGGCCAACTATAGAAGGACACCAAAATGGCCTAAGCAGGCAAAGCCCCCTTTTGAAGTCTGGAATGTTTTGACTGACTTGAAACAGGCGGCAGGAATGAAGGGATAATTTTCAGTGACCCATGGGACTTTTTTGCCATTTTCAAATATTAGGTAAAACAAAGAGAAATTGCTTGTTCTAATTTAGAAAGACTTAGCAATCCGGAAGGTAACCAGACTCAGAGCTGAATACTAAGGTATAGAGCTGAAGTTTACTCAATGCATTGAGGGTTTGCGTCTGAGTATATAGTATTTACACGCCCACACATACACACGCTGCTTTACTTATACATGCGCATACCTAAACTGTTTTTTGAATTTCATTTTATAACAAAACTTTAGCACAGAGTATATCTGCGCAATATTAAGTGAACTACCTGAAACACTGCTCTTAAGTAGATACTGTTTTTCTTGAAGCAATCATTTTAAATTAGAAGGACGTGTTTCTGTTGCTGCTTCAAAAGCTGACGTACTCACTCAGATGCCAAGACTCCCATGCCACGCTTGTTTTCTTACACTCCCTGTCCTGGTGCCATTTGAGTAAATGTGGATATTAATATAATTTTTAAAGTGAGTTGTTTTGGTCTAAAGTAGTCTTGCAGACCCCCAGAAGAAGTATTTTGGTGCATACGTAAACCCACAATTTTCTGTGAACATTTCTAGGGAGAGAGAGAGAGAATGAGAATATTTAGGAACAAAATGAAAACGTTACAGATCAGGTACTTCATGTTCAGCTGCTTGAATGTGTATCTTAAAGACAGTATGGACCCCTCTCATGGATTTCAGCAACTTCTTTAGAGACACACTCTTGTAAATTTTTCCTCAAATTTACCGTGCAGGTTTATGTGATAGGTCCAACCCTATATTTAGCGACACTAATGGCACAGACCAACTCCACCTTTCAGTTTCATCCCCATGACACTGACTCACAGGTAAGCTGGGTAGAGTGTTGTCTGTAAGGAGGAATCACCAAGCCAGTAGTGAAGCTCCTCTGCCCATGCTAAATAGAAGTATGTTTCCTTAAAACAGTATTTTGGCAAGGATTTTGGTCCCCTGCTCACCCTTTTCCTTCTGACATCTTCAGTGGTTCTTAGGAGTTGTAAATGGAGTACATTGACGGTTAAAGGAGAGGGTAGGTGCCATCTCCTGCACACTCACAGTGAGGTTCCGGGCTTAGGGGTCTGCAGAGCATTGCTGTGGGGTTCACACACATGTCCTGAGAACCTTATGGATAGCAACCTTAGGCTGGAATTTTAAAGTTGGCACTTGAAGCTCTCTGGTACTTCGTTGGGCTATAGCTATTGCAGGTACCGCTCATACGTACACAGCAAACTCCTACTTTTAGTTGGTTATTTAACCTGGGATGTTGAAATATAAGTTCCTCCTGAACTCAGATTTCTCTGAAATATTTATGCTTAGTGTTGTCCTCTGGTAATAGACAAACATGATAGAATGACAGAGAAATCCTGTTTAAGTGCAGTTTTCAGTCTTACGTATATTGACCTCAGATTAGTGGATTTCAGAAACATGATGTTTAAATTAATGCTATTTTGGTGTGAGTGTATATGTGTGTGTCTGTGTGTGTCTGTGTGTATGGAATGTATTAGATTAAATTAAGTTATGTTCCAGCTTTTACTTGAGGAATATAATTTTGTTAGTAGTTAATAATGTTAATGCCATGATTTTCTCATATTATGTTTACATATATGGCCACAGTAAAATCAAATTATATTTGCTGGGGGTAAGACTACTCAGTCAAGGTCCTGTTTATAACAGCAGAAATCAAAATTCAGAGTTTGTAGGAAAGAGATGCTTCTCTATTTCTGTCTGCCTTGCTTTGGCTGTGTTGTCTGGACTGTCCTGGAAGTCGCAGACTCGCTGGTGTTGCGTTCTGTGCGCATAGTACAGCAGCAGAGTCTGGCAGCAAGCAGGGAGGATTCATAGGGTTTTCTCATCAATCACGTAGAATTCGTCATTCTGACATTTTTGGCATTCAAAGCCTTATATTCTGCCACCAGCGTTCACACAGGGTGAACTTTCCATCGTACCAACAATGCACCTATACAACCGTGCAGTGCAGCAGATGGGAGAACATTTCTTCCCAGGTCCTGTGGTGATCAATTCATACCCCGAAGCACAGGATTTGATTATCCTGATTATAATTTACAGAGCTATAAATGTTGCTGATGGTCATGAGTCCATGAATGAAATTGCTTGAAGATTAAAAAAAAAAAAAAAGCAGCTTTTTTTTCTTTTTTCCCAATCTGTTTTAAAAGGAGCAAGTAGGAGAATACACCGTTTCATGCACACTTTCACACTGTCCTAATGCGGCGTATTATTTTTAAAATATAGTCAAAGTGTTACATTTGGGCAAAACGAATGGGGATTAAAAGAGAGATAGCTTTTAGGATAAGCACTGCTTGGGTGCTTGTACTTTGAGGCATTTGCGCTTGCTGAATGCGTGTTTTATACTGTAGATATTTTTAGGAAAGAAAGCATGATCTATTTTTTATTTTATTTTCATTCTTAATAATTGGACATATTTTTCATGTTTGACCACCCTTTTAGGCCTGTAAATAATTTAGAAGATCTAAAAGTATCTCTGTATTCAGAATCAACTAGTTAAATCATTGTATGCCTTGCTTTCACCTTCAGTTATTTGTACATGAAAAAAGAATCTAAAATTAGGGATGGCCTGTTTCACTTCTATTTTTCTACTTCAGTTTGAAGCATTAGTTTGGGGTTTGGTTTTTTTTTTTGGAACGAGGCATATTTAGTGGTAGGCTGATAGGTACACCAGATTTGTGTCACTTGCAACAATATTTTGGAAAGGGAGAAGGTGTAAGACCCTATGTTTTATTTTTCTCTGGTTTTAGTAAGGCGTTGTAAAAGCTAAGTGGCACAGCAAGCAGGTTTATATAGTGCAGACACTGCATAAATCCTCCGCTCAGTCCCTGGACGGGTTGTATGCTGCCATTACGCTTTCTATAAACAGAAGACAAACACGCTGCCAAATCCTTGCAGCACTGGACGCCAGTGCTTTCTGTTCTTAGCTTGTCTTGTATATTGTTGCTCAAAGACCATCTTATTTGCCAGTATTGCATCCGCTTTTGATCATCGGGAGCAAAGAGTATCTTGCACTTCTTCGTAGCTGGACTCTCCATCTTATCAGTTTCTTCTCCGTCTGCAATTTTAAATAAAATAATTGCCTACAGTGAGTGTAATTAATTTGTCAGGATTTTGGTGTGGCTAAGGAGAGTTAAAGACAGCAGCTACTCAGAAGCAAACACTTTTGGGGCTGGACAGCAAAAGAGGAGCCTTGGATGACAGCTTGAAGAACAGTCAGATTTGGACTGGCGGAGGAGAACAAGAGGTATGTGAATGCCACTACTTCGGGTTAGATAGCATAACTTAGCTTGCTGTTCTGCATCTAATGGGGACCAGCAGTAAACATTTAAAGAGAGTTGGAGAAATAGAGCAATTCCTGCTTTTCATAGGATGGAAGATACGTCCAAACCATTGTGATTAACGCTGTCCTTCATGAATTTGCTTTTTTCTGGACAAGCTTAAGTTTTGAGCCTCTGTAGCAATGACTTCCATGGGTTAATTATATGTTTTCTAAGAAAGTCGTCTTCTTGTTTTACGCTTGCTGATGAACAACTGTAGCAAAAACATGGGGGTGTTAGGTTTTCCTGACATGAGAAATAATGAATTGTCAAACTCTGTTCACTTCCTGCAGCTTCATTCTTGATTCCGTAGATTTCTGTTGTTTTCATGATGCTGAGGTGTCTCTTCCAAGCTGAGGAGCCTTGTTTTTTTGATGAGGCTGCTGATTAGCTTTGTGTGAGAGATTCAAGATGTGAGCACTCTGGCTTTACGATGTTTTCTGTTTTACTTTGTGTTTCCTCACCAATAATTTTTAACACTATACTCACCCTTTTGATTGCCATTGGCCTCTAAGCTGTTGTTTTCAGCACATCACTGGCAACAGCTCCAAGATCTCTTCCTTAGGAACAGTAGTTTGTTTAGCACTTATCCTTGTCTATCCTCAGTTTGAGTTATCTTTTACTTTATATTTGTCGACACAGAATTTCACCGGCACTTGTCACGTGCAGTCACCATGATGTCAGTTCTCTCTTGGCAGCTTTACTTTGCGCTGGCCTGAGTAGTTTAGAAAATTTATGACCTTGCTGTTTGCCATCTTTTCCAGAGCATTTATGTTTAACAGAGCAGGTCATTTTGGAATTCCACTGGTAACGTTGTGAAAACTGCCCACTTGTTCTGTTCCATCCTTTAAATAGTAATTCATGACAGAGCTTTTATTTTACCTTGTGACAAATTGTTTAAGAGCTTTTGGCTTATGAGAGCTTTTTAGAAATCTAAATATACTACATTAACCAAATAATCTTTATCCAAATAATCATTAACTCCTTACAGAAACGCTAGTAACCTTGGAATTATGACTTCTTTTTACAAAACTGTGCTTTCTCTTCCCCATTACACCACATTCCCACGTGCCTTCCAGTTCTCTTGTTTATTATAGCAGCTGATTTGATCACACTTCCATTGTTTTAGAGCTCTTGGGTGAACTCTTGGGTCTGGCTGTTTTGTGCCTCTTCATTTTTTTAACTTGCCCCAAAGCTTTCTCTGCTAATACTTTGGTTTAGAACTGTCAAGGTCTTCTCTTCTTGCATAGCAAGTATCATACAAATAATTAATTTAGCTTTTTTTGCAGTGGTCCTGTCTTGACTGAGTGTTCCTTTATTACCACAGCCAAGTTTTGGCTTTTCACAGGTTTTCGATGTGTCTCTTCTAAATGGAAAACTGAGCCACACAGGCAATGGGACTTCTCTTTCTGTCAAAGCTAAAACAACAGCAACAACAGGATATTTCAACATCCTTGAAGCACTTTTAAACAGCCAAGATGAACAGTATTTGAATTTTATCCTCCTGCCTGTTTTGTCGAAGGTGAACTCTCCAAACTACATCAGGGAGAATTAGGTCACAGAACTCTGGTGTGTAGATAGTGTTTCTGAGGCTGTTTCCTTACAGCATAACTAACTACAGAAATGAATCTTCAAACCAGACAGAGTATACTTTTTGTTACTATTTGAAGCAACGGGTTCTCTTTATGAATCTCTTTATTTTTTTTTGCGTGTATGTGAGGTTTTCCAGTTTGGTGGTTGCTTTTTTTTGTTTCTCAGAAGCATTCCACGAGGCCAGAGAGCTCTGTGACGATGTGTAAAGCTTTTGTATTACGTGCCAATGACTGAGAACAGAACTTACTATCCTGTGGTAGCTTCTACAGTGGGAGGCTTTATAATCCGTGTGGATGTGACAGTACAGCATGAGGGTGAGATCTGAGTAAAGCTTTTTGTCATTGTTAGAAAGAGTTGTTTGAACAGTTAAGCTGAACAGACTGTCACCAGAAAGAGCTTCCTTCTCTAGCTGAGAACTGAGACGACAAAATTTTGCTTTTCACATGATATACCATACATTTGAATAGCAGAGCTCATTACTGTAAGTAGTCAAGGTGGTAGCTGTGATGAACTAAAAAGGTAAATGAGGTAAGATTTGCAGGAAAAAAATGTGTCTTTTTGTAAGATCAAAATGATGGAATAACAGACTGGAAAAATAAAATCAGTTTTAGGTGCAAAAACATTCAGAAGCTTTCTCACTGAAGGTATTAATTTTAGAAAAAGACTAGATTTGAAACTGAAGCCTCTCTGAATTTGTGTTCAATTTGTGTTAACAGTTTTAGCCAAATAAACAGAAACAGGGGGCAGTGGCATCAGTTGCAGGTCGGGAAGATGTAATTGCAGCCCCTCTTCACTCTGTTCTCTGGTGACGGTGCTTTGGGATGCGTGGTCGTGAGTGGTGTCTTGGGTTGGAGCAGAGAGGTGAATGAACACCTTGTCCTTGCGAGCAAATGTCCTACCTGCTTGACTGCAGATATTCCATGGGAGAGGTTTGAGACTAACTTTGTTCCAGAAAAACGAGAGGGAAGACCCTTTCCTAGAGGTACAGTTTGAATTCCAGCTCTAATCAGGCAGAAGTGGAGTTTAAGCTCTGTTTTAGGTTGTAGGATAATCGGGGTGGCAAGAAACACCTGTTCCAGCCACCTGCTCCCCTCTCCTTCCTTTTGTCATCTAATGTTTTTTGGTAAAAGCTCTTTCTCTAAAACTTTCTTTTCCCCTTGCTAGGGAAACGTTCTGGAAAGTTCTGATTTTCGGTCTGACTCAGAAGGATTAGACAAGTTTTGGGAGAATGGGAACATAGCCTCTGTATTCACAGCTGTGTATTTTGCATTATTTTTGGAACCTGTATCTCAGTGACCAAAAAGGACAATGTTTGGAACCGTTCTATTATTTATGTAATATTATGATTAAAAAAATTTTAAATGTTATCCTTTGTAACCAGGGAAAGTTCAAAGACCCATTCTGGTAGGTGACACAGAGAGAGAAAAGAGAAAAGCAAGCTGTCACTTAAAGAACTTGCAAGTTTAATTTATAGGAGGATATGATGGAAGAGTAAACATTAGAGTTGTGAGCCAATGTGCAGCTTGAGAGCTGAATTACTTATTTTTCTAAAAAATTCTATTAATGCTTTTTATGAAAAAGAAATATAATCAATACCCTTAATAAGTAAGCCATTGACTAGTTTTTCGCTTCTTTTAATTGAACGAATGCAGTAATTGAAGATTTGCTTTATTCCTATTCTTAGAAGTCAGTAGGCAGTGAGACCTATTGACACTCAGGCCCTGGGTAGTTCAGTCACCTTGGCTTTTGATTGGGTCATTCTAATGCCTTTGACTCCTTGGGTCTTTCAGAGCACTCCATTCTCTTGTGTTTTAGAGCTGTTACCTGCACGTTGTGGCGTTCGATATGTTGTGCAGGCGGAGGCTGTGGTGAGCAAGTTTAAGCTGGGGAGGAGAGTGGGTACTGCCCTGTGTGGTGTAATGCATAAGTGGGTAGTAAAGTGCTGTGGAAGATGATTCCAAACTGTAAGAGAGGCAAGTAAGTTTGGAAGAAAGAAGGACAAGTCAGTTGCTTCCTCTCTTGACATCCAGGTGAAAGCACTTCTCCACTCACTTGCCTTTCCTAGCCTTTGACTTCTCACAGAAGCCACAGAACAGTAATTTTTTCAGTTGAGGTTAACACATGACCAAGGATCATACCAGCTCATGCCTGAAAAGTTACTTGTACCTCTGAGCTCTCAAGACTTGTATGACCTGCCATAAAATTAAAAATGCATGTTAAACATTTTCCCAGAATGACTTTGAGAGGTATCAGTTATATACGTCTGCGGATGAGCGTTGTGACTATTTGCTTACTTCACACTATTGCCTGATTTACACTGATGCTTTTTAGGTCATCCTGAGTCCTTTCCTTAAGCACTGGTACACCTCTGGCTTGCTTCCCATTCACTGTCAGCTTGTGCTAATAATAATCTGTGGATCTCAGCTGTTTTTATCGAAAGGCCAGTGCTCTTTTGGGGATTTTTTTTTCCCCTGCACTCATCTTATTTAGCCACTGATGTTTTGTGCCACTCCAGTTTCTCATTGTCAATGGCTAAGCAGGAAAATGTTAGTTCCTCCAAAGTGTGCACAGGGTGTTCAGCAGTAGTGACAGCTGTTAGAAATAGAAGTCACGTCCTTCTTGATTTAGCTGAGCAGTTGTGGATAGTTCATGTCAAAAAACTCAGTTGGGGACTTCATGTAGTTTTTACTGCTGTTAGCCTAGAGAGGATTACAAACTTTTGCCATGCTTTTTATTACAGATGTCATTTATTGTCACAGACTTCATCTTAGTATTTTTTCTTTTCATGGGGTTACTTGGGAAATATTCCACACTTAAGTATCTTTAACCCCAAATCCTTGTGAGATACTGGTTTAGAGGATGTTGTTAGTCTGCCTGCAAGTCTTGTGCCCTGCTGAGAAATTTATAAGCCAAAGAGAATTGTCAGAAACGAGTGGGGCTGACAAAACCCGTTTGTTTTCTGCAAGTCATTTGTAAGTATAAAAGTAACATTTGAGTGAAATAAGTGCTAAGAAGTGTTACACGGGACCTGTGTAGGTCTGCTGACAAAAATAAACGTGGCTGTGATGAAATGTGTGAGGGTGGTGTTGGCAGAGCTGTAGAGGCTCTTGGAGGGACCCTAAACAAGTGTCACCGGGATCATGCAGAGGCTGACCATGTGGGTGCAGGTGCAGGTGCTGAGCTTCTGAACTAGAGTTTATCTTCATTAATCACATCCTTTCAGTTCATAAAGGAGTTTTAAAACAGCCCCAAATCTGTCAAAACTGAAGGACTAGATTGACTGGCTGTAACACCTGATGCCTTTAATCCACACCTGGTGTGTTAGCCCAGTGCATCCAAACCATCACTACAAGTTTTATGATTGCTTTGCTGACATGTCCTTATCTAATTGGATGTAATGTTTTGGTGGCAAGGAGAGCTTTGTCATTAAGACCCTGACCTGTCGTTGAGATACATGAATCCTCTCCATGCAAATCCTCTCCATGCAAGAATCCTCTCCTGCAAACCGCTTGCATGGCTGTAGTGATGTCATGTAGTCTGTCTCTGCCTGTTCTTTGTCTGCCAGATGGGATAGTAATGCTTTCCCTCTCACCATCTTAGTCTAATAATTTGAACTAGTTGTAGTAAACTTGTCTTATGTGAAAAGTTGCACTAAACGCCATGTCTCGCAGTCCTCAGTACTGAATTTGTGTTTCCGTTTGAAAGTCAAGTGAGAGAGTGCCCCATATGAAAGATGAACTACGCTAAGCTTTTGCTTTCAGTAATGAAAATGATGAGGCTCAAAATATTCATATGAACATCTCTGTGTAGATGCTTGTAGCTACTATCCTCCAGTGCCCAAATGCAAAACACACAGGGCCTGACCCCTACACTTTTGCAGTGATAAAGATCTAAAGTCTAGATTTGAACATTGTAGAATCTGTCCCTGTGGGGGGAGTGAGAGTTAAGTGTGCACCGCTACAGCCATGAATTCTATCCAAAATATTGTCTGATGCTCTGTAAATGCAGTAATTTATCTTAATGCATATTCTTGTGTACGGTTTCTTCCTCTTTTTGAGTGCACATGTATTTTATTGTAAGACTGTTATACAGTCTATGAAAAATTGTATGCTTTTGAACCATTTAAATTCTAGAGCACTTATTTTCTATAGCAGACTTTGACATTTTTAAATACTAAAAACATATTTAAATGACACTGTTCAGTGCTTTCACGTTTCTTTGTTCTTGTCTGGTCAAAATATAGTGTGGGAATGTTTTGTGATAACCCAAATTGTAGAAAATGTTTAGCAGTTTTTTTAGTCTGTTGAATAGTTTATTTAATCAATGCAAAGTGATAAAGGGAGACAAATGAAGGAAATGCCAGGATAAATAAAGCAAACTTTAAACTTGTTCTTCAATTCTTTCTAAAATAGGAGGCTTACTGAATTAGTAGACTCACTTTTAGACATCTGTTGTTGCTACTGCGCACAAATGGTGCTACATGAACAGAGAGTTCATGATGCAGTTTTAATAGTAGCAAGTATCTATTCTCTTGTAACTAGATGGTTTTTTATATAATGCAAGTTTCAGAACAAAATTTTTAAAAATATAAATATAAAGGAAGTTGTCACATGTATTTCTTGTATTTATTTTATATTTAGCTGTGGTTCCTCTATTAATCTTTGTTTCAAACATTAAATGCCTTCCTCATGGCAGCTGTCCATTCACTCGTACCATGACTACTGGCATGTTAAGTTCAAAGTGGAATGTCATGGAGAATGTAGATAATATTTTTAGTTCCTGTCACCAGACAGCACAAGGCACCAGTGCGTCTCGTTCTCAGAAGGGGAAGCCAGCTACTTCCACTGCAATGCTCGCCTTCAGCTAATATAATTTGGATTTTTTGTAGAGGAAGCATTAGTCAAGTCTGTCAGTATGATTTTTACTGTAATTGTTGGTGTTATGAGTACCTGAAGGAAACGTTTTAAACAAAATAATTTTAAAAGCAGTGTCAGAGAGAATATGTAGAGGAAGATGTGTTTGTTTTTCAGTGTTTTGATGTATGCACGCCAAAAAAATAAGCTGTAACTTGAGTGGATGCAGGAGAACTCTGGGTCTGAATGATCAGAAGCAAGACATTTTAAAACAAATTATAGAAGCTTAAAGATGAGAAAACATTCCCAAGAGCATAGTGAAAGGCTTAATCCATATTTCTAGAAAATTGCAGCTGTCAGGCTTTCTTTTATTACCCTAGCAAAATGCTGTGTCAGGTGTTACGAAGAAGTTTGGCCACGCATTTAGAAAATTAATAGCTTCCTTACATCAGATATGTTAAATAGAAACATGTCTGGCTGTGTAGCCAGTTGTCATATTTTGATGTTCCTATTGAAAATTATTTCTTTTACTGTATAATTTACATTCAGAAATTAAGCTATGAGGAAATAGCTGTTTTGTTGGAACAGTGAACTTGATGCACATAAAAAAAGTTTATAGGATGAGACCAATGTTTGCTATGCCAGTTTTGCTCTATCTAAGGTCAGGTGCTCCTGAGAGCAGTTGCCGTTCAGTCACAGTGAATTCCAGTGTGAAACAATAAAGGATTGCAAATTTGCCACAAAACGAAAGAATTGTATTGAAAAAATTGTTTGTATCCCTAATAAATTCTGTTCAGTTTGTCAAAAGAACAAAGTGACACTAAATTGAAGTATCTTACACTGATGTTCTGAGTTGCTGTAGGTTCTGCTCTGTCCTAATAGGTCTTCTAGCTTTCCAGTGCTTTCATCTACCCATAGATTACTACTTGCATTAACAGCTTAAACCTCAGGTTTTATGGCGTTGGTTTCTTCATTGTGTGTTATGATTAGATACCAAAACGGATGCTGCACTACTCTTAGAGTGAATTTTTTTTCCCCTTGTGTGTAATTTTCCATATTGAACCTGGTGCTTGCTGTCTCTTACCCTGTCACTGCACACCTCCAGGATGAATCAGGCTTCATCTTTTCCTTATCTTTCCACTAGGAAGATGTAAGGGGCAACGAGATTACCTTTTAGCCTCCTTTTCTTCAGGCTCATCAAACCCAAAGTTCCCTCAGCCTCTTCTCATATGGCATGTGCCCCCTAATCTTCCTGATAGCCTTCTGTTAGGCTCATTCCAGTACAGCAATGTCGCTGTTATACAAGAAAGTCCAAAACTAGACACAGTACTCCAGATGCAGCCTCTCAAGTGCCCAGTAGAGAAGAAAAATAGCTTTCTCTGATATGCTGCTTGCACTTTTGCTAATATGGCCTCGTAAGCTTTTGCCTTTTTCACTTCTGCTAGCTCATGTTCACATGCTCTGCCCGAGTGTTGCAGTCCTGAGTATTGAATAAGTGTTTCCTTTTGAAACCCATCCTTTTCTGTAAATCTGCTTTCCACCCAGTCTGTCCCCAGCCCGTAATGTCACATGGGGTCAGGCATGTCACATGTCCAGGCATGGAACTTGACATTTCCCTTTGTTGTACTCCTTGAGGTTCCTGAAGGCCCGTATCTCCAGCCTATCGAGGTCCTCCTGATGAACAGCAGCCCTGCCCTACTAATTTTAGAGGGTAGGGTTGCAAATTTGCAAACTTTGCGATCTATAAACTTCATGAGAGTACACACCATCCATCTCTCTGCTTGTTAGTGAAGACACCAAACAGTTTTTGCTGTATTATCAATCCTCGAGAGATGACACTGGCAGGCAGCTGCCAGGTGGCCTTTATGTGGCTGATCACAAACCTCTGAGCCCAAAGATTTGGCCAATTTTCCACCTGCCTTATCTTCTACTTGTTTATCTGAAAGGATACTGTGGGACATTTGTGGAATCCTGTCCACAGAGACAGTCACTTCATCATGAAGGCAATTGGGTCAGTTAAGCACAAGTTGTCCTTGCTAAATCCATTCTGGCTGTTCCCAATTATCTTCTTGTCCATCATGTGTCTGGAAATGGCTTCTGAGAGGATGTGTTCCACAATCTTCCTGGATACTGAGGTTAGGCTGACTGGCCTGTGTTTTCCTATAATCTCCTTTTTTCTTCTTGAAGACAGTGTGACATTTTCCCTTTTCCAGTCTCCTTTGATCATTACGACGTCTCAAAGATGGTCAATGATGCTGCTTTTCTAACTCAATCCCTATACACTCAGGACACATCTCTATACTACTTCTGAGCAGCCTGACCTTGCCTCCACCCTCCACGTAATTTTTGTGGTTAAGCTCAATCAGGAGTGTCTTGTTCATCCACGCTGGCCTGCTGCACTTCTGCACAGCTTCCTGCATGTTGAAAAGGACAATGCTTTGGGGAGGTTGTCACTGAGGGTCAACCAACTTTCTCGGGCCCCTCTACCCCTGTGGGATCCTGACAAACAGGTCGCATCTGCTCTTCTGAAATATGAGATTTAGATAGATGAGAGAATGAAGCTCAGTCACAGTCTGTAGGATGAGAGCTTTCATGATAATGTGGGATTGGCTTCTTTCTGTGGCACAGGTCAGAAGAGAAGGGAGACGATATAGTTCTCCAAGGTGGCAGCATTGTGAGGGAATGTGGAAAGGAAAACACAGAGGTACGCGACTTTCAGGGAGGACTATCATCGGTGATAACAGAGCTGCTGCTGATATTAGCTGATTGTGTTAGCAATATAAATTTTAGAGCTGTGATTTAGACAGCCCAAACATGGAGAAGATGGTTGCTATAAAGAGCACATGGGTTTTCTAATGTTTTGGAAAAGTTCTTTGACACTAGAATCTACAGACTTATAGATCAAATCTAAAAAAGGTAATAATGAAAGATTGGCCCTTGTCTCTTTTCTTCAGAATAACTTATTTTGTAATACACTGCAAATACATGAATGCATATGTTTGTTATTAAACTCTGTATAACTAAGCAGTAAATACATATTATGTAACAGTAGCGTATGTTATCACTGTTAATTTCCTTACACAAAGATGGAATGCTAGACCCCAGCATCAATTTTTTTAATATATCTACACTCCATTGATGTTACAAAGCCCCTTAAAATAACAACTAAAACCAACGGTAACAAAAAAAACAACAGAGGAATGTGTAGGTGCTATTATGCTTTTTCTATCAGTGTTTCTGGAACAATACCTATATGATTTTTCCTCATTTTAAACGTGGTGATGAATCCAAATGCATGTGCCTATTTTCCATAGAGGCAAGGTAAAATGAGAAGCTCTGGGTCTTCCAAAGAAAAAGGACCTCACATTAGTTTTAATTTACTGCTTAAGTCAGGAGACATTCTATGCTTTAGAAAGTAATTGATTTGTTTCTCTCAGCTTTTCATGAAAATCAGTTTGTTTATTGAATGCAAACTGGCTAGAAGACCATCGCACAAGAGACTTGATGACAAGAAAAGACGAAACAGTGGAGTTTTTTTGCTTTAGTTACGGCTGTTGAATTTTTAAATCAGAAAGAAAAAGAGAAAAATATTTATAAGCACTACTTATGTTTTGACTATCATGTTACTCATTGTGAAAAAACTCTGTGTTAGTTTTTACACACTCCTGGTTTACCACGTGCGTAAAGCTCGATTCTGGCAACACTTCTGAATTGCGCAACCACCTAAGGAAGTCGTCGTTCAGTCACCTAGAGTCCTTGCATCACTAGCCAAGGGAAAAAAAGTCAATCTACAAGTAATATTTGTAATGAGCAATCAGACCTTCTCAGTGTTAGGATAAACTGGAATCCAAAAGACTTTATTAGAAAATAAAATAGTTGGAGTGCTGTTTGAGGTGACAAAGCCAATGGGAGCCGCCCCAGAGAGCAGCCTGCACTGATCGACCAGAGAGGCGCGACTGGGAGGGAGCAGATGGGTGGCTCAGCAATTTGGAGGGGTCAGGGGCCCCTGACAGGTCAAAATCAGAGCAGTGAGCCATAGATCATCTGAACAGCCATAGTAGCAGTGATGCAGCCCCGCTGTACTTTTGATCTCATCCATCACTGTGGGGTACCCCTTGCTAACTCTGCCGAGGCTGTGTTGCATTCGGACTAGGACGCTCCCTGCGGCAGCCTTATCCCTGCCCCGCTAACGGGTTTGACACATACTCTTTTCTCTTAAGATGAGAATAGTTTTTTTCATTTTTGTCTGTAAGCTTCTAAGGAAACAGCTTTAAATAAGCGGGCATTTGCTTAGAAATTGGCAACGTTTAAAGCTGGCTGAATGCCCGTTTAAATAAAACCAAAATCAAATAGTAAAACATGAGTGCAGATGGTGGATGTAGACATGGCTGGTTAGGCTGAAAGAGAAAATAGGTTTAAGTGTGCTTTTTCATTGTTTTTCCTTACAGAAGAATGCAAAGCAATTATTATATTTCAAATTACTATTTCTGTGTAATGCTTATGACATAAACACAGGCCTTGATTTCTGTGAGCCTGATAGGATTTTGTCAATTCCTGGGGGAAGTTCTTGCTTTTGAATGACCAGCAATTTTATGTCAGTTTATCTACTTAATAATGTTTATGGCCGTACAGTGTACAAAACAGCAAACCACTTTTGTGGCAACTTTTAAAAGCTGAAGCTAGGCTACAAAGGTTTGATAACCACAAAAACTATTTAATGCAGCTAAATGCGAGGGCCCAAACATTTTCCCATTATGTAATGTACAAAACAAATTCAACACCTGCAACATTAAAACAATCTGGGATGCTTGGAGTTCTCTGCTTTTTATTGGGAAGATTTTTATAAGTACTCCATTTGTTGGCCATGGCTGCAGAGAAGGATAATAATCACTAAATGAGTAAATTTACTGTTAAGGCGACAAAAAGCAGTAACTCTTCAGTCACTGACAATGTGCTTTTGCAAGGACGTGTTGTGAGATAAGGTATGATGAGGAATACATGAGTTCATGAATGTGACAGGAAGAGGCTGAATGTTGAAGAGACTGAGTTATATATAGATGTTAAAAAGTTAGCAGTTCCTTTGCATTTTTCATCTTAGCCAGTTTATGTTCCTGAATGCTAAAGGAAACACAGTTAATTTTGAAACTGCTAAGTAGACTTCAAGAACAATTACCAAAAACTAGTTTAAATTCTGTAGCCCCTTCCGACTTGCAGTCAGGTTTCCGGCAAGTGCAGTGCTCCCCTGCTGACCTTAAGCCTGAGGATATTCTTAGCACAAAATGTGATTTGTACTAATTTATGAAATCTTAGTTTTATAACGTAGTGTACCTTATCTAGGGACTAAATTGGAATCATCACGGATACTTAGAATCATAGAATCATAGAATTGTCAGTGTTGGAAGGGACCTCAAAGATCATCTAGTTCCAACTCCCCATGCCATGGGCAGGGACATCCCCCACTAGATCAGGCTGCCCAGAGCCCCATCCAGCCTGGCCTTAAAAACTTCCAGGGATGGGGCTTCCACCACCTCTCTGGGCAACCTGTTCCTCTTCCCTTAAGGTCCTGTATTTGCCGAACCTAGATGTTAATTATTAAAATAATTTTCCTTATTTTCTAAAATGTGCAGAAAATAATTTGTAATAAGAATGATAATAGGCAGCCTGCAGTTTCATCTCTTCGTGATCCTTTAGGGGTAAGAACTGGCCATCCTCAGTGATTTCTGGAATAGTCACAGTAGTTGAAACTTCATCAAGCAACTCAAAGACCTTAATAAATTGGCAGGTTTTAAAAGACTATTTATATACAAAAGGATGTTACTGAGGGGTTTTTAATTAAGTATTTTTATGCCAAAAACATTTTTGCTTGCCTTACAGCTTCGAGTTTCTTATGAGTGAGCTTTATACAAGTATTCAAAAAGGGCAAAATGAGGCAGATAGTTGAATATTAATGAAGTTGTTTTCAGTTGTGATGAGCAGAATAGTTCAGCAGCATCCGTGATGAAGCAGTTAATTTTAAACTTTTCATGGCAGTGACACTTCTTTTCCTGTAAAACACCCCTGAGTGTAGCATACATGTAATGTAAATACATATATATTTATGATATATAAATACCTATGTATGTTATATACGTGTTAAGTGAACTGGGAAGATGTGTAAAAAGCTTCTCAGTAGTAATGCAAGTGTAAATCATCAGCTTTGAATGGATCTCAAGTTTACATACATGAAAAATGATCTATTAAAGTAAATTTTGTTCTAAATGCTAACTGAATTTTTGAAATATTTATACTGAATCCCTTGTTTTCATTCCTTCTGCATTATCTTTTAATCTCTGCAGAAGCAAAATATTATAATCACAAAAAATCTCAGTGTCTTGATTTAGTAGATCACATCTCCCTGAAGGGGACTTGTAAGAGGGAATTTTATACTTAACTTTTCTAGGTATCTGATTGAAAGAAAATTATTGAGAAAACTCTGCTAGTGCCAAGACTAATTTTTAAGGTAACTGACATTTCTGAACCCTAGCCAAAGTAATGATTAGGCAGGTCGTTTGTCACGCTGTTTGATTTTCTGTTGTTGGTTGATTTTTGATTGTGAGCTGTTGAATTTACAGGGAAGATCTTCAGTATGAACCAAGAGTAAGTGGAATGCTTTAGTGTTACTCTAATTAGTCCTACCTTGTGGATAAAAATCTGCTTTTGTAGACCTTCTGCTTCTGTTCGCCGTAGTGTCTAGGGGCCTAATCACAGACTGTATATTCATATAATCATGGAATGCATTAAGTTGGAAGGGATCTTTAGAGGTCACCTAGTCCAATGCCCCTGCAGTGAGCAGGGACATCTTTAACTGGATCAGGTTACTCAGAGCCTCATCAAGCCTGACCTTGAATGTTTCCAGCGATGGGGCACCTACCACCTCTCTGGGCAACCTGTTCCAGTGTTTCACCACCCTCATTGTAAAAAATTTCCTCCTTACTTCTAGTCTAAATCTACCTTCTCTCACTTAAAACCATTACCTCTTGTCCTACCACAACAGGCCATGCTAAAAAGATTGTCGTCATCTCTCTTAGAGACTCTGCTTGAGTATTGAAAGGCTGTAAAAAATGTCTCCCCAGAGCCTTCTCTTCTCCAAGCTGCACAACCCCAGCACTCTCAGCCTGTCCTCATAAGAGAGGTGCTCCAGCCCTCTGACCATTATTGTGGTCCTCCTCTGGTCCCGCTCCAACGAGTTCATGTCCTTCTCGTTCTTGGAGACCCAGGAGCTGGATGCAGTACTCTGGGTGAGGTCTCACTAAAGCAGAGCACAGGGGGAGAATCTCCTCCCTCAGCCTGCTGGCCACACTTCTTTTGGTGCAGCCCAGGAGAGATATAATTATTTTTAAAGCCTGGACCTAATGCAAAAATAATGAGAGAAACTACAACCACATTGAAGTTAGCAAGAGGATTACCAGTGATTTCAGAGGGACTAGCCTTCCAGTTTTTTTTTGCAAGTGTCATCTTCTCTTACTTGAGATAATTCCACGGACCAAGTTCCCCCCTTTTTACAATGCCTGTTTCTACCAGTTGATAGTCTACAGTAGATTGGTCTGTTACTCTATCATGCATTTCAAAGACTATGATTCTGAATTATATCAGATTAAAGGTAGACCTTTGGTGACATTTATGAAGCTTAGTTTTCAGTAGCTGTCTCTTCTGTGGATTTTCTATTATCCAAAATCTGACTGAGCTTATGAGACAGCCTTTCACTTTATGGGGAAAAGCTAACCAGGATTTCTCCTCTAGTTAAGCTTTTCTGTCCCCGAGCACCGTAGAAGTTGCTCTCTGTCTGCCAAGTTTAAATATTACCAAGCAAAGAATGAGAGACACATGACCTACACAACAGTAAAATACTTGGTGTTTTTTCTTTTTGTGTGAAATTGGATTTTTGTTCGCTGAGGAATAAATTTTTTTTTTTAAAAAAAAAGTAAGTTTTAAACACCTTTCTCTCATGTAAACATAAGATATATATAACAGGTATGTTATTGTGCAAGGTAAACCCATGAGCATCTTCCTGTGTTGAAAGTGTGGTTTCTAGTAAGTGGAATTAAATGGCAAGTAGTATTTCACAGATCTTTTTAAAAGTCAGATCACATGTTATAATAAAATATCCAATCTTTTACACAGTCTGGTCATAAAATTCATAACTTGGATGTCACAACTTGGGAAAGCAATTGTAAGTTATTCAAGACCCTGAAAGAAGTGAGATGGAGAGTGTGGAGAAAGAACGTGTAACCTCTGCTGTTTGATTTCTGTGTCCTACATATTTTAGTAGGAACTCATGTAGTTCTCTTATGGGTACTACACCATGCCCTGGAAGTAAATTGCCAGTGTAATAGCCAGATTTAGTAGTAGATTAAATTTCTTGGTATTCACTGGCTGAAAAGTGACTAAGAGAAGAATTACTCATAATTAAAAAAAAAAAAACCAAAACAAAACTCCAAACAGTTCCTGACCAACACAAAAATTATACAGAACCTTAAAACTTCTGGTGCGTCTTTTATCTCGCTTGTTGTTGTACTAAACAGTGCTAATGGACCAACAGATTTTTAAAATTCATCTGCAACTATCTGTAACTCTCAGATAATTAAAGCTGATCACACCTTATCCAGATATTTGGGGCCCATATTCTCACTTGCTTGGTGCCATGTTTCATCGCGTACATCCTTGAAAAGGAGTATACAACATGACTGATTTTATTTGATAGGATTTGATATTCCTTTGTAAACACTCTATATGTTTGTAAATGACCATGCAAAGTCCAGGGGACTTAGATGAATGTGTCTGGTAGATAGTTTTAACCATCCTATTTCAAATGAATGAGTGGGGACAGGCTGACTGTCCTTGAGAACCAGAAAAAGTTTCTATGTCTAGTCAAGACATAGAAATTTAAGGGGATCAGTGACCTAATTAAAGAACATGAATTCTTCTAGTGTTGACGCCTAAAGTTCAAATGTTCTTTTTATACAGGAAACTCGCCTGCCTGGCTGCTACACAAATATTAAACCAACTCTGTGTGAGACAAGTTTTTTCAGCATCTGGTCTGCAGCACCATGATACAGTAGCTAAATCTTTGCTATGCAAGACCTCCTTGTCAATCCTGAGCCTAAACATAGTAGCCGGTGTAATAGGATGTTTATTAGGGGAAACAAATAATTCATGTCTTGAGATAAGCTCCTCACAGAGACCACATTCCTCTTGCAAGTTACTGGAAAATGACTACTGTGTTTTCCTCCTAACTATATTCCTCTCAGGAAGAGACTCTGCGTGTCTGCTAAAGTCATTTGTAGCCTTATCCTACATATAAATGAATGTCAAGGTTGAATAAGATAACTAATGAGTTGGACGACTTCATAGTGGAACACCAGAAGAGAGGCAGTTCCAAGTTTCCTTCCTTTAATCCTTGGTGGGTCACTTTTATTCTTATAACTTCTTCTCCCAACAAACTTCTTGCTGTGCGTTTCTGGAAAAAAATACCTTATCTAGGGCTTATCCAAATCACATCTACTTCACTACCACGTTCACCTTGGGAGAAAAGCCCTTAACGCAAGACAGGAGTAAAATATGAAAACAATGGCTTCCAAGTGTTCTAAATCTTTATATTTTTAGAACTAAATGTTTTAGTGTCAGAATGTAACTAATAAATTTTAACTTTCAAAATCACAACCAGGAGGTACGCTGTACCCTATAGCACATGTTTTAAAAAGGAAATGACTGAATAAATTAAAACATGGGAAGACAATCTGAGTTACATAATAGCTATATGTATTAAATCATTCAGGAGAAGTTGCAGCTGAACTAACACTCTGTAAAAATGAACTCTCTGTGGTAGACTCTTCACTCACTGAACTTATTTAAAATGTAATAGAGAGGAGTGAATGGTTGTACAAAATGGAAAATTGCTGCCATGGAAGAGATACATTCAGATTTATTCCTTCCAGAGGAGAAGATGATGATTCAGTTATGTACAAGGGAGAAGCAATTAACTCTATCTTTCAGTTTAAATCTGATGCTTATTTGAAATTAAGTTTAACCTCAAACCAATTCTGGCCCTCTTATCTAAATGCTCATCTGTAATAGGAAGAAAACATGATCTATTCATAGAGAAGACATTGTGGATGTAATTAGAAATTGTTTACAGTCTGCATAAACACCAAGTCTAAATGCTTTCCCCGTAAATGCTCATGTAAGCACCCATTGACTATTTTTTTCTCAAAACATTGAATCATGTTTTCAGTGTATGACATAGCTACCGCTTGGCTAAACCTTAATTCTTAATAGCCTAATATACAATATCTTACAGGGGGCCCCTTACAGACCAGCCAGCCTTATGAATTCAGATCTTACTGTTCTATCTAAATTAGGAGCCAATGAGCTGGAACACATAATTTAATTTTATGATTTCAGTAAGTAGTCATACCAGACTGCCACAACACACGATCTCAGAAGGGTATTTTACAGATCGTCTTGAGATTTTGAAGAACAGAAATTATCTGTAATCAGTAAATACAGAAACATTTCAGATCTGTCAGAAGGGTACCTTTTATTGTGTGAGACCAAAATACTGCAGTTAGTGCTTGGAGAAAAAAGCTCTTTTCCTTCCTTCTGTTCCTTTCTCAAAGAGGTTATTTGCCAGAGTTGCTTTCTAGTGATCTTCCTTTTGTAGCTGCTGTGAAAGCACTAGATTTTACTTTGTTGGAGAAAGAAACATAAACATACAGACAATGTTCTATATTCATATGCTAAAAGTATTAGAATTTTGTTGTTGCACCTAGTACTTACCAGTTTAAGGCATTATCTGCTCATGCACACAGGATGCTCATGCATCCTGTTAAAAGAGTGAATTCCCTCATCGAGATTCACACAGCTGGTAACTGTATAACATATAAAATTTTCCTGCAAAAAATATTTTAACTGTATTTACTTATTTAGGAGAAGTGCATAGAAAACAGTAGTATTAGTCAGAAAGACTTAATTGTATTTCCTGGCATGCTTTCTGATCAGTGATTTAAATAAAATCATAGATGTTGTGCTGAGATTTCAGGGAAGAACTTTGCTACATGAGAATGCTTTAGTGGTTGCTTCGTCTTTTCTCAGTTGTAAGCCACAGTGGATAGGGCAATGCCAGTGAAGGAAGACAGCACAAACTCAGCACGTCCTGTACTTCCCAATGTCTTTGTCGAAGCAGCTGAGTTTAATCTGGTAAGGATTTAGAAGCAGGCGAGGTGTGAATGTGTAAGTTCATTTAATTCCATAGGGCTGCACATTTTAAACCAGAGGTGGGCAAACTTTTTCGCTTGTAGGAGCTCCGTCCTAAAATCCTTGTGGATAAAAAGCTGCATGGGAATGAGAATCAGGGATAGCAGGAATGTGATTTCCCGGTATGAAGTGTTGGAAGGATCCCTCTGCTCCGTTGGGCTGTCCTGTCTTGCTTCTCAGTTCTGAAGCAGCTGAGGGATGTCATCTTTGTCAAGCTGAACCTTGCTGACAGTACAGATTACCTGGCAGGCCAAATAAAAACTTGCCGCTGGCCAGCTTCACTGTAGGGAAATCCCTCTGAACACCCACTTCTGTGTAGCACCACATTTTGGGCTGCCTTATCTGATTGCTTTAAGAATCTGAATCAGCTTAAGCATTAACCTCAGGAGTAAATGGCTGCATTATAATCAGTGCAGCTACCAACAGGCTAAACTTATGGTTTATGATTTAGGACCCTCCATTAGTAGATTAATAGAGTAGATTCTAGTGGTTCCATATGTCCATTCATTTTTCATTTATTGAAAGGTCCTGCACCAGCCACAGTTCAGACCAAGGTGCTTTACAACATATTATTATAATCTATTGGAGGTAGGAATATACAGTAAGTAGTGATGTTAGACACAAACCTTGTTAATTTAAAAAGATACAGTTGCTATGACAGTGAGGTGAAAATATGTTTAATTCATTTGAAACTCCTGTGTGCTCCATTCAAGGATAGCAGCTTATAACTTTTGCTAAATTTAGAATCATAGAATCATAGAATGATTTGGGTTGGAAGGGAACTCAAAGATCATCTAGTTCCAGCCCCCTGACATGGAAGGGACATCTCCCACTAGATCAAGTTACTCAAGGCTCCATCCAGCCTGGCCTTGAACACTTCCAGGGATGGAGCATCCACAGCTTCCCTGGGCAACCTGTTCCAGTGCTTCACCTCCATCAGCATAAAGAACTTCTTCCTTAGATCTAGTTTAAACCTCAGCTCTTCCAGCTTCCACCCCATTACCCCTCATCTTATCACTACAGACCCTTGTAAAAAGTTCCTTCCCAGCCTTCTTGCAGGCCCCCTTCAGGTACTGGAAGGTCGCTATAAGGTCTCCCCAGAGCCTTCTCTTTTCCAGGCTGAATGAGCCTAAGTGTCTCAGCCTGTCCTCGTAGGAGAGGTGTTCCAGTTTTGTGACCATCTTGGTAGCCTTCCTCTGGACTCGCTCCAACAGCTCCATGTCTTTCTTGTGTTGGGGGCTCCAGAGTTGGACAGAGTGTTCCAGGTAGGGTCTCACAAGGGCAGAGTAGAGGGGCAGAATCACCTCCCTTGACCTGCTGGTCACACATCTCTTGATGCATCCCAGGATATCACTGGCCCATTGTTGGCTCATATTGATGTTATCATCCACCAACACACCCAAATCCTTCTCCCCAGGACTGCTCTCAATCCACTCACTGCCCAGCCTTTATCTGTGCTTGGGATTGCCTCCACTCAGGTGTAGGCCCTTACACTTGGCCTTGTTAAACTTCATGAGGTTGGCCTGGACCCACCTCTCAAGCCTGTCAAGGTCCCTCTGGATGGCATCCCTCCCCTTCAGTGTATTGACCACACCACACAACTTTGTGTCGCTGGCAAACTTGCTGAGGATGCACTCGATGCAACTGTCCCTGTCGCTGACAAAGGTGTTAAATAGTACTGGTCCCAATACTGATCCCTGAGGGACACCACTTGTCACTAGTCTCCAACTGGGTGTTGAGCCACCGACCGCAACTTTTTGAGTGTGATCTTCCAGTCAATATTGAGATCTTCCAGCCAGTGTTAAACTTTTGGAACTTTTTTCTATTAAAACCAGTCCTTGAGGCTGAAAGTTACTATTTTTAGGGGCATAGAAGAGTGTTTTCCAAAGACACTTGTCAGGAGTGGAACTACTCCATTTTGTAGAAATACAAGGAGGACAAGTCCATTCTCAGCTGATAGTCTAAGTGGTAATACTAAAAATGGCAAAACAACAAAACTCCTATTCTTGTTACGGAAAGTTGCTTTACCGTTTATCTATAAGGGACATTTCTTTGTATTTGGAGCCCATTTGAGACTAATTTCATTGACATATAAATAAAAATAAAATCAGCCTTTTTAAACTTTTAATAGAATTTTCCTTTCCTAGTGACATTTTTACTATATTATATGTTCTCATAATGTTTTTAATATGCTGACTGTAAATTGAACGATATCAACAGAAACATAAAGGAGAGAGAACTTACTTCAACAGGTCTTTTCATCTGTCACCATCTCTGAAGCAGGATCAAATGCCATAATTACTGTTTGTACCAGTGGATGCCAGTCTAACATGCTCTTTAAAACCTGTGATGCTGGAGTTTGCTCCATTACCAGTTCATGAAGGACAATTCATTGCTCTCTTTGTGAGAGACTTTTAGGAACTGGTAGGGATTTATCATACCTCTTCTCATTTTTCTCCAATCTAGATCCACGAAGCTCAGTGCTTCAAGTTGTCCCTCATAACTCATGTTTCCACAACTTGATTTTCTCTGTTGCTCCTTGCAAGATCACCTGCTAATTCACACTTTTATTGGGATGTGTTACCTAAAAGAAGCTGAGGCTCTGTTGGAGTACAGGGGGGTGGAAGGATTACTTTGCATATCTTGCGTTGGACGTGCTGTTTATCTGTCATGATAGGATGAACACTTTTTTTTTCATGCAGATTGCTTAGACTTGATTTGTGATATGCTCCAAAGATGTTTCTCCAGAGTTGCTACTTATCCAGTAGTTACTTTCTCTTATCTGTGTGGCTGCCTGTTTAGATGTTGCTGATTTACATATTAAGCACAATTTTAGTTTATGATCATTAAAAGAAACTAAAAACACAAGCTCAATTCTCTGGCCTGACAGTGAAGGGAATTGTAGAAACTTTCAGTGAGCATCTTTAATTTTAATTTTTGCTTTTATTTCACTGGGTTTTGTGTTTTATCCTCTCTGTTCTTGAAATACACGTTCAGTACAGATTAAGTTAGAGCTATATCACAACTAGCATGGAATCAGTCTGCATTTTAAATGGCTAAAACTCTTACGTATGTTTTTTAGTGTCAGAGTCCTGTATCTAGGATATTGTCAGTCCTCTGTTTTTCTTCAATTTTTAATGGAAGTCTTGGAAGGATTTATTTTTACTGTTAACTTCTGAAAATTAATTAGTATTTTTTTTGTCACATGCTCAGACATAAACTGTTGGCTTTGGTTATGTCCCATAGAACTTCTTTCCTAGGCCATGTGCTTGCAGACTATATTTGCATGTAACTGGTGTGGTTGAAGCTTGTGGGCATACATTTAAACGTATTTAGATCTTCAGAATACTGAATTTTTACTTGGAGGTCTTCAGGGAAGCAACTCAGTCAGCTTTCCTCCCTGGAGAGTGTCTCATGCACTATAATAACAATAAATGAAGAATGGATATATTTTCTCACTCCACTATACTACACGGATAAAACTAGCTTCTTGCAAATTGTCAAGTGCCTGCAGATTTGTTGGCAAATACTTTTGTTGTCTGATGACCTTTCCTTCATTAGTATGAATTTCCCTTCAAGGCAGACATTTTTCAATCAACAGTAATTTGCATATAATTTATCAAGAGAAAAGAAAAGCAAAATAATTTTATTTAAAGATTTCCCTTTGTTTTAGGTGTCATTAGCAGTTCTGACTAATCAGATTTTTACAATCTCATCAGGTGCTTTTAGAAAATCTCTATGAACTCATCTAGAGGATGCATTTATTCCTAAGTGTCCTGTATTGCATTACAGCACAGTAACGAGTCACTGACTGCTACAGATGTTTATGTGAAATGCAATTAACACTCTGCCAATTTAGTTTTTATAGGGACACAATCAATTTTTATTCATTTTAGAGCTAGAATGCTTTCTTTTATTGTGCGCTACCTCTCCGCTGATTATATAGCTAAACAAATTATTCTTCTGTTTGTAGTAAATGGGAGTGTTTAGGCAGACAGTACTGTGGCATATTACATGGATCGCATGCAAGATAGGAATTAAATATCTGGATTATGTAGAATTTGTATGAACTAAAAGCTATTTTAAAAAATATATTTAAGTTTGGTGTATGAAAAAAAACCCAAACACATAGAAATGTGAATGATGGTATCTAGAGATGTTTGTTTAATCACAAGTTTGGTCTTATGAGGTGCTTAGTGTCCACAGTTAAACTCAGCCTGTTTAGGGTCTTGAATATTTAACTTAGTTAATGTAATTTCAGTGAATAATACTGAATTACTATACATTAATCTTTGCTGCATCTTTGCTGTTGTTCAACAAACAGAGGAATCTTCTTGAAGGTAAGGGCTGTCAAAGACTTGAGAAGAATGGAGAAGGCTGTGGTTGACCCTCAAGCTCTTCCCTAGGCAATCCCTGTATTTTGTACCCCAGCAAGCAGTCTCAGCACCATCCTTCTGCCAGTACTGATGCTTCTTCCTCAGTGGGTACTCCTTGGTGGGTCGCTTTCTCATGGTTAGTTCTAGAGTTCATTCCTGAGGGATTCCCACCTTTGATCCTTCCCTCCTTCAACACCAGGTCCTGCACTGCCCCTTACATCCCTGCATCCCCAGCTCCTGTCTCACCAGTCCCAGCTTTCTTCTTCCTCCCTCTGCTCACCTCTCTGCCTATTCTTCATGCTTTTCTCAGCCCCACAGCACATTTTCTTTTTCATCTGCTCCTGTTCCCTGGCATTTGAATCAAGTTATTTCTCTGCCCTTCCTGGAAACAATGCAGAGAATGAAAGGAAGGAGAAGATCATTAAAAAAAAGATCATTAAAATTAAAAAATTTTAAAAATGCATCTCTGTCCTAATTTTATGAAACAGCCCATTCAGAATTCCCTGAAGCATGCCAAGTGTGGACATATCTCCACAGAATAGACCTGCTAAACTGTAATACGTTGTCAAGTCTCTACCATGAGCTGCAGTTTTCCAAAGTTCGTTATTTTTTAACCAAATTCATACGGAAAATAATAACTGGTGCCTTAAAATAAATTTCATGTTCTGATGTATAGTCTGTCTTTAAAAAAAAAATAAAATCACTATTTTGAACGTGGGTGGAATTGTTGTAGTTTTTTTTAATTATCCTCAGGAACGACTGAACAATTTTGGTAGACATTTCATACCAATCAACTTGATATTGGGGAAGCTGTAGATTTCCTTTGGAACTTATTCCTGGTCACTCAGAGAATGCTTAGATTACACCTACTGACTATCAGTACCACTGTATAACCTGCGCAACTACTCAATAGTTTCAGAGAAAGCAGTAAGAATATGCATCCTGTGTGTGTTTAAAGCCCACAATTACATCCTCTGAATTTTGCTGCACATTTCAGAGAGGTTTCAGGCTAACCCCAGATGCATGAGTGCTTAAAGGCAGTCTTGTCTGTAGACTTGCCTGTCTAGTGGAGGAATGCTTATAGCTTTGTTATCTGTACCAGTGTTCATTTACTTAAGATGCAGTTACAGCACACTGGTGAATTTTCTTGACCTCAAGCATTGAGACAGAAACAAAACTTAAGGCACAGAAGTCATTTCCTTAAATTTAAACTGTGACTGTAAATAATGCACACACTTTTGTGTAATGAAAGAATTAATAATTTCTCCCCAATTTAGTTACAAACTACTAAAGTTAAGGTTTAAAAAAATGTTGAAATACAGATTTCTGTAAAATGTGTTTAGTAACTTTCTAGAGAAATACAACACAAACATAAAGGAAATATGTACAGAATATAAAGAATCCCTCTATTTTAAATTGATAATGTAAGGGTGATAGTGTATTCAGAGAAAATATGCAAAGGCTTTGTTTTCTTTTTCAGATGTTTTTTACCTGATCTTGCTTTCTGTGGCAAGTAGCGAAGTATTAGCACCTTTGGTGCTAATGCTAATAGCCCACAAGCTAATGCAGAGTTTTTCCAGGGCCTCCCTACAGACAGTATGAAGGCTTCTTGTTTCACTTCTTAAAATTTATTAGTATTCAAGTTCAGTGAAGCCTAGATGAATAATTGCGGAAAATAAACACCCCTAGGAAGTATGAACAAGGTGAGCTACAGAAGCTGCTTACACCGAAATCAGATGAGATCCACATTTGGTTCTCTTTCATGTTTCTCTTGTGATTTTTCAAAGGAAATGGTATAATGACAATGACTGTTTTTAGTAACACACTGTAATTGCCATGGTGTTAGGACACAAACCATTGTGAAGCAGGGGAAAAAAAGGCTGAAAATTACTATCAAGGACATTTTAATGAACACTTGAATGCACCTCAAATGAAAACCAGATGTTCTTTGTTAACTTCAGCAGTAAGCCTTCTGTTCTGATTGAGGACACTGTACCTTCATCAAGGACGGAGAACAAGGAGAGCTCTTTCCGACAACAACACGTATTTTTTTATGTCTAATAGATAATACTGCAGAGGTATGTTTCTGTACCTTTCTGAACCTTTATGGCACATTTAACATCACTGATATAAATAAAAACCCACGGCGCCATAATTTTATGATTTGAACCATACAATTCTCTATTTAAGAAAGCCTTGCAATGCAATTTGCTTAGCACATGGAAAATATTTCTTCAAAACTATTGAAAAACTGCAAAAAAAGAACTTTTTTCCTTACTGTTTCACTGCACCAGAAGGATTACTGCAAATAAAGTGATGCTGTAAATGGAGTTTGATTTTCAGCATAGTTTTGATTTAATGGATCGTAAATACCATTTTTTTCTAGCTATCCGTTCTCCAGGTTCTAGTGGGAACTGCCTAGGTCTGGCAAGTTAACCGCTGACAGGAAACTAAAAATTCCTCGGAGAATTAGTTGCAGTATTTATGAACATGTGTGTATCTATATCAATGCATACCTAGACATTCAGAGATATATAGCATTGAATAGAAACTCTAGGCCTTAAAAACATACTGACCTGTAGAACACCTACAGGAGCTAAGTCAGATATTAGGTGCTCCTGTTACCTCTGTAACCTGCAGCCCTACTTCAAGTACAACTTTGTGGACACTGCTGGAACATAACAACAGTCTCTTCAGACTTTAACAAAAGGATTTAATCATAGATGTTCAGAACTAATTCTGGAAACCTGTAAAATTTTATAGGTTTAGCGCTGATTTCTCCAGGTTGTTGTGTTGTTCCGCAGCACATGGTGTGTGGCCAGATGAATCCTTGGAAGGTAGTGATAATCCTGTCTCTGTCCCAGAAAAGGTACAGGTAATTTTCCTGTACCATCTCTCCTGTTTCCTGTTAGGAGAAGTGGAACTGAAGGCAGAGACTGGTCATGGTGGAATGGGCTGCTGTGTGCTTCGTCAGCTGTTAGACAGTATTAGTGGAAGTACGGGTGGCTGTTTTTAGCTGGAGGTGAGGAATGGGGAGGAATAGCCAGCTTCTTGTAGCTGTCTCTCTCCACTATGTCTGAACATAGTTTTAGGATTATATACATTGAATTATTTAATGAATTACTAATGTAGTGCGAATCATTACAATCTGTCATGTTAAGGCCTACTGAATGGAAATGTAATGTATCATGCCAAGATCTACTTGGAAACAATTGAGTTTATGGCTTATTGACTAAAATTTGTGACCATTTTCTTATGAGCTTTTAATAAATGCTGCATAAAGTTTATCAAGGCACCTGTTCTATAACAAGTGATGTAGGAAGTCTGACAGACTAGGATGCAGTGGCTAATGCTAAGCAATATACTACAGCTACAAGTTCGTCTTTGTACAGGAATTCTTCTCTAATTAATATTTAATTATTTAGCCAATTATCTGTTTACATAGTTAATAACTTAGGATGTTAGGATTATAGGAAAATTCAGTTTGGAAGGCAACCTAGGAGATCCGTCGTTCAAGCTCCTGCTCAAAGCAGGATCACCTGTAAGGTTAAACCAAGTTGCTCAGAGCAGTCCAGTCTTGAAAAACCTCCAAGTTTTTCATCCCAGGGTGAAAAAAGTTTTCCTATTATCCACACTGAGACTCTTATATTTCGGCTTATGTCTGTTGTCCCTCATCTCTCCACCACACATCACAGTAAAGAGCCTTGCTCTTTGGTGACCTCCTTGAAGGTAGTGGGAGGCTGATATTAAGCTCCTCTTAAGCCTGTTAAACTTGGTCGAGTTTGCCTGATTTAATCCACTAGCCAAGCCATGTGTTATTTTGAGGAATAAAAGCTAGGTTTTAACCTTTAAACAACTCCCAGCAGTTGGGAGTGATCTCTGCTGGCTGCAGAAGGGTTTTGGTTTTGAGTGCCTCTTCACCTAATAGGAGTAATCTGCTATTTACATTAGTCACGCAAGGTTCCTCCAAAGGTCAATGGATCTCTCCTGTCCTGTGCTGTTTCCACTTAATCTATTCAGGAGGACATCTCTCTTTGCATCCTTACCAGGGGTTTTAAACTCTGAAGTGAAAGTCAGATGCATAAAGCTACTGGGAACACCAGTTTATCTTCCAGCTTCCTGGGAATGTATTTCATAGTTGCAATTAGTTGTCTTCAATACTTTGCATTCAAAATTGTTTTGTTCCTGTGGCTGGACTGAAGGGAGTAGGTTGGACCTTCCCATACATGCTCAAAGGGAATTCAAGGATGTGTTTTACATTTGTTTCAAACTAAAATGCCCAAACTGACCAAAAATAAATGTTGTCTGTATCAATACTATTTTTCACATTTTCCATTTGAAAAAAGAGATCCTACATATGCATAGAGATAAAGGTGAAAATCTATTACTTACGGGCCAGTAGTTTAAAAATACAGAACTGACTTGTACAGTTGTATTAACAAGTTTGCACACAGCAGTTACAGTGCACCACATCTTACTGCATGTAAGATGTTGAAAAGACCAGTTTCGTTGATATTTTTGGAGACTTGCTCATCTGTCACAACTTTATGCTTGGCTCCCGTGTTTCTATCCTTGTAGGGGAGCTGCTGACTTGTAGCTGGGTTATGTGAAGCTGAAGCTTTCATACCACCTTCCTGAAGTATGTCCAACAGATCATTTTGAGCACTAACTGTTGACAGGAAACATGAGGAGTTCCTTGAGATTCCCTTACAGTGTTATACTTTGTATTTTTGAGACTTCTTTCCTACAATATGTAGTATTTCTACTCTAAAAGCTCGATTTACTTTGGCTAGACTTAGAGAAGGAAAACTTTTGAATTTCTGTATTTATGGGAAGGAGTGGCTGTTTAGCAGTTTGTTCTCATCCTTGGAAGAGTTATAGGAGATTTAGTGCCATGTGAGACTGGAGAGATACACTGGGTGGATGGATAGAAAAGCATGAGACAGGAGGGGAGCAGATCACCAGGTCCTTCTGAATGTCAGCTGTAATCATTTAGATTTGGTGGTGGCTTCTGATGAGCTGTACCTACATATGGATAGATGGACAGTTTGCTCCATGAGCAGATTTGCTGACTTTAATTTAATCCCTGTAGTGCCTTGGGAAGGCTTTAGTTAGTGACACGTACCCAGTTCAAGTTCTACAGATTTTGACCGATTCTATCAGAGCATCCCTCCCATGCTGCAAGCAGGAAAAAGAGAGAGTGTTTTGTTTTCTTTCTATTTTAAGTAGACTTTTTCTCAAGCGTAACTGAAGTTTTGTTGTTCATTATGCCAGCTAGTGTGTCTCATGGAGAACTGAGGTCATGGAAATCAACTGGGGAAGGACTTCACAGCAGCAGGAAGGAGTCCAGAAATGGCAGTAAAACTGTAGGTTTTTTCATTTGCTTATTGAGGCCTGTTACGTTTGTGTTTAAATGAGCAAAATTGTGAGATACGAGTTGGTATGCTGAGAAAAAAAAAAAGGGGGTCATTCCTGTATTTCCAGCTTTAGCAATTTAAAGTGTAAATTCATGTACTTATATACCTTATATATACCTTATATATACCTTATATATATCTTTATATACCTTATATAAAAACCAGGCTAGGATACTGATTCATGTGATTTGTGGAAATAGTAAGATATATACTTATTTGTAAAGTTATTCTCAGCTTTAATTTATGTATTTTGAATAGGTCTTGCAAAGTTTATCCCAACGTCATCATAAAATAGATTCTCTCCTTCTTTAAGTGATAGGAGTACAACAAAGTTATATTTACAGAAGTAGATTTCAAAAGAAATGTTAGATAAACCAGATAAGCCTCAAATGTGCAGTAACTTGTGTAAAAGTGAAGTTTTAAAAATGAGGTTTGCAATACTTTTAATAGGGCAAATATTACATGTATTTCTTCTGTTTCCTCCTAGCTCCTGTACACTGAGATTTAATAACACATGCATGCAAAAAGCAGAGCTTTATGAAAGCATTGACCGATGTACTCATTGGTGCCAGATACTGATTCTTTACTAGAAGATGTTGATGTGTAGAATCACTAATTAGAAAAAAACCCCTGAATTTACAAGCTCAAGTTACAATATTTCCATATTGTCCTGTGGTGATTTTACTGTTTTCAGATAAAAGGAGCCACACAGCAATGTTAGATTTTGCATGTACTGGAATAGTGCATGGAAACTCAGACTGACAGAGTTTGGAGTTTAAGGTGGCTGATGGGAATTTTCGTAAGGACAAGGAGCTATGAAAAAGGGAATTATATTACTTAGATATACTTTTGATTCTTACCAAAATATTTCTGTGTTATTTTCTCATTTGAGTATTTTTTCCCTTTTATGACTTACTGGAATTTTGTCTTACAGTCTGGGAAAGCATTGTAACAGGGAGTAGAAATCACAGATTATAATTTAAATCTATGGTATGATCGCTATTGGAATGTTGGATATAGCTGTCTGCTGAGGTTTTGGTATAAGAATACTAGTTCCTGGAGGGGGGAATGGAGTTTGTAACCTAATAGGAAAAATAAATAGAAGGTCCCACTCTTAAACAAACAAAATCCCTCTGCCCCTAACCCCTTGAAGTTTGGACACCGTTCAGAGTAATTGAGAATTAAAGTTACACTCCAGCGAGCCATTGTGGATATGCAACCTGAAAAAGGAAGAAATAAGTGTCTTTTGTATTTGTTCTGTGTTTATATAAAGCAGGGAAAGCCTTCATGTTATAATGCCTCATGTATTTTTTTAGCTAAGTTTACTGGAGGTGTCCTTAGAGAAGCAGAGAAGTGGATGGAGAACATCATTAGTTATTGAAGGACAGTGATTATTATTGAATAACCAGCAGAGATCTTACTTCCCAGATGTTTGAATCAAATAAGCTGTAATAAAATGTACACAAATCCACCCAGAGATTTAAGTAGATGACTGTGCCTGAGGAAGTTAAATTATAGAAAAGAACATCTTAATTTCAGTCCACTGTCTCTGAAACTCATTTCATAGGCACTGAGAGTATTTAACTGTCATGGAAATCAGGCTACTGAATTCTGGGCACCCAAGTCAGAAAATATAGCCACTTGTATTTTCCTAAGACAAGTGTATTTCTGTTTGTTTTTAGAGAAATAGATGGAAGAGGTTATTTTATAAATAGCAAAAAATATTTTGTGGTAATTTTTCTTAGGATCCTTTTGTTAATCCCTGGTAAAATAAGACACATCCAGTTATTCATTTTGTAAAAGCCAAAACATTAATCAGGTAGGCTATTAAACTGTGTGAAACTAAATATAATAGTCAAGAAGGGAAGAGGCACTACATCTCCATAATGACTCATGAATGTTTAATTTTAGTGTAAAATTAAACACCTACTTTGTATACAAAGTTGAGGAACTGCTTGTATTTACAATGATGAAGGAGGTGCTAAAACAAATAACAAACAAGCAACAAGAAAGCCAAATGGCATTGTATTTGTTCAGCTTAAGAAGAAGTTGCTTAAAAGGATAAGTAACAATGGAAACCACTGAAATGTATTTTTGTATGAGGTAACCAGAGAGTGTGGAAGTGTAAATCCCTCAGAGAACACAGTGAAGCTTCTTCATTCTTCTGTTGGTGACCGGGAAGGTGAACAAAAAACAGACAGATATGGTATATTTGGATTTTCAAAAAAGCTTTAGATTCTCACAAGAAACAGTTCAAGAAACATGTTACTGCTAAGCTCTGTGTAGATTCAAAAGTGACCAGGAGAATAAAGAACAAATATAAACAGGAGATTCACATTCATCATGCAAAACCTTCAGCATCTACAAGTACTTTGATAAATACACTTATTAATCAACTAAAAAATAGGATCATTGGAGCAATGGCGAATTTAAGACAAGATAATTTAGGTGAAGAAAATTAAGAAAGGCTGAACAATTCCTGTGGGAACTGATATAACCAGCAAATACGATGCAAACTATTTGGAAGGACTGTGTGAGCTGATGTAGCCAGAGCTTCTGGAGAGATTCGAACATCTTTTTGTGCAGCTCATTGCCATTTCTGCTCAGAGCATGGCACGAATCAAAAATCAAAATGGTCGGTACTAGAAAATGTTTTCTTTGTGCAAGTAGTAAGCCTGTATTACCGACAGAAGGAAAATTATTTTTAAATTTCAGAAAGATTTAGGAGGATAGACTCATTAGGGTTGAAAAAGACCTCTAAGATCATCAAGTCCAACATAAATTAAGAAGAATAATAGAGATAACAAGAACAATCATAAAATGATTACTTTTCTTCGTGTTGCATAATCCTTACGCTTGAAAAGCAAAACCATGGGCAATTGTGTCTCTCTGTTGTTGTTCTAGAAGAGCGATCAACATCTCTCTGATGAAAAAGTCTGGTACCATGAGATGGAAGGGCAAACGACAAGGCTGCAGCAGTGCAGCAGCCACTGTGTTCAGAGTTCACCAGGAAAGATAAAAGTTTCTAAATGAGAAAATGCTTGTGCCTGTGCAGGTCATTAGAAAGGGGAAGTTCAGATTGCAAACCCCCTCCATTTAGCTTTTGGGTCTTGCACATTTACTGCGTGCAAGATGACACTTTTGGCTTATCTGAAAAGATATAACCTTCATATTAATTCATAACTGATCACCTGCAAATGAGCTAACTACTTAGACTTGTATGGTTTTAGTATCCCAGCCTAGCTAAGTGCTTCTGGAGACTTAAAGCTCAAAACTCAGCCCACTCAAAAAGCTTGTTAATGGGTCCCACATGACACAGCTATCAATTTTTAAGTATCAGATATACATGCTGTATCCATTATAACTTTCACTTAGGGGCAGGCTTGCCCTAACTGTACAGGAGCTTGTAAGGCTTTGCTCTTATTTTTGGTCTGAAAGAAGGAAAAAAAATTAACAAGATTAGCTGGGGGTGAAACCGTATATTGCGAAACACAGTGCCCACGATGTGTCTGGCAGAGAGAGGCCTGATGCATTGCAAAGGCTTGCAAGATTCTCTCTCTGTTTTTGACATTTCCCAGGTTGTTTAAATGTGCGTTGTAAGCAATGATAAAATGACAAGTTATCATTGATCTGTCCTTTCCTCCATCTCAGAGGGATTCATTAAATAATGCATGCACCCATGTGAATTACCCCTCTTCACTATACTATCCCCAGACCATTAGCCAAATATAGCAACTGCAGCATCTTTCAACCCCTAGAAACCCTTTGGCTTTCATTTAATTAAATTATCCCATTATGAAAACTCTTATAATGAGATTAAATTTAATTATTTATTAGACACTTATTTGCACTAGGGAACCTATCAATTATGCATGGTTGTGCTAAACATTTTTCAATCCATCACCTTTTCTTTTCATGGAAGGTGCAATTTATTAAGTGCAACTGTAACAGAGGAGCTCTATCAGAAATGTGCATTTAATTGCAAATATAACAGGAAAACAGAAATATGAAAATTTATTCTCTCTCATTTTGAAATACAGCATGGTAATAGAATTGCACATTTTAAAATTATCCTTTTTACACTCTACCTAGTAAAGTTCATGGAGAGTCATTTTAATTCATGTGTTTTGGTTGTATTTTGTGTATTAATGATTCCTAAATGCACAAAAAATCAGATATAGTGCCTAATTAGTTCAAAGAAATATTTGTAACATGCTGTGGCTTGTAGCTGTCAGCCACATATCTTCTTGATAAGAATTTGGATGTGAAGGGAAAAACGTATAAGCTACCAATGATTGTTTCAAGCAGAATGACATTTTCTGATGAATGTTAAGAAGATATAAACGTCGATATAGCTCTAAGCTTTTCTTTTATAGGACCTTGTCAATATGTAATTAATTATTCAACTGGAGTTCTGTGTGGCTCAAGGCAGCATTTCGAAGAGCTTTCTTTTATAAATTGCAAAGTCATCATAAGACTGCTTTTACTTTTTTCCTTTCCTTTTTTTCACATTTAGAAATAAAAGTATAAAAGCTCATAGACACCTGCGAAGTGGCATACGCAGTGCAGTGATAAAGTGAGGAGCAGCAGGCATTTTAGTAGCAGTAGACTTTAGCAGATGCTTTTAATACACTACAAAATTCTGCCTTGCTTTAAAAGTGCTCGTGTTTCATGTTCAGATGTGAATGGGGGTCAAACAGAAAGATTTATGTCCTTTTTTTCCTCACTTATGCATGTAAGAGGATGTTTGCTTCATTAACTTTGAAATTCACTGGCCAAATAGACTGCATGTTTTAGAGGATTTAAGTAAATGTGCCCCAGTTCACACAAATTACTATAGAGCATTTCAGTCCTCATCTTGAAGGAATGAGACATGATGCATCTGTTAATAAAAACAAAGGAGTTCTGCTTGCATTTGGCAAAGCAGTCATGTCGTGTACTTATGACTTTATCAATGTCACTGGTTGTTATTATTTGGTACTTTCTTCCTGAAAGTCAGGACTGTTAATTAAATCTCAATATACCCTAGTGGGCTTTATAGGATGGTTTTATTCCTGTGGGGGAGATTACATTCATTAGGACAGCTCTCCAGACGATATTCAGAGCTGAAGTTTACTTTTTGGTATGCTGCTTTTGCCAGCTGAAGATCTAACTCTTGTTTTCCAGAATAGCCCACCCATCTTCCACTTGGATACATGTGCTCAACTGTAAGCTCCATATGTAAGATCAGTACATAGTCACATACAAGTAAGTTTCTGCTCTTGAAGTACCAAGATCATATAGGAAGCCAGTGGTGGTACCATAGCTTGTAATTTTGGTGTCTGACGCTTCCTCCACAGAATCAGCCCTCTGAGTAAAGCTAAAACATAGTCTCTAGACCAAGCCCTTTGCAGCCTTCCACTGCAATGAGATTACCATCTGCAGACTCTTCAGTGGTGAAAGGGTGAGTTATATTTGACGTCTTAGCCGAAAAAGCAACATCTTAATATATTTTTCAGGAAGTTATAGCAAAAACTCCCTTTTAACTTTGGCAAGGATGTGACCATTGGTATACTTTGCATTTTGAAACCTCGGTGCTGCGATAGAATAGCCCTTCTTAGCCTGTGTTTGGGTCTGGTAACTTGGCAATGGTTATTCTCGTTTTTCCCATTGTATGATCAGTTGGCAGCTTTGAACTCTACTTTGAAATCTCCTTTAAGGATCATGGAGGTTACACACTACAATATGTTAAAAAATAATTTTAAATGCATACTTGAGGCATGAAAATGAGACTGAAATGAAAACGAACGTGAAAAAGCATGCTTGAGACATGACATCTGTCAGCCACCTGCTTAAATTACAGCTCTTCAGTCAGGCCAGATGCATTGGTAGGTGTACTCAGTTTTTACACCTATATTACATGAAGGCTTCAGTGTTTGCAAATTGGCTGTAGCTGCAAGTTTCCATATACTGCTGTCTTCTTTTTACATGTGGTAATACCTTGTTTTTCAAGTGATACAAGAATGGCAAGCCTTCTTATAGCTTCAGATGCTGAAACATTAAAGAAACTATGCGTTCATCTTATATTGTGGAGCAGGTTGTTTGCATACTACTTTTCAATATTTTGGATACAACTTTTGACAGTTTCACCCAGGCAAAGAGAGGATCTATGAGAAAAAAATAGAATGTCAGTGATGATTTCATCATTGGTATCAAAAACTTGTAAGCAGGCTTTTCCTTTATGGCTTGCTAACAGCTTGTTAGCTTTCATTAACATCCTTCTGCTTTCATGTTGGATAAATACAACAGTTAATAGGTTGCTGCATAGGTACCATGCAGTATGTTAAAAAGATACTAATTTCAGCTGTGTTCCCTTGAGCTTTATTTTTAACACTGATACTGAAAACACGTGGCCCAATCTAACTCGTTAGAATCTTTAGTCTCACACCTTTATTAATAAAGAACAGCATGAACTTTATACGACTCTGAATTAATATTTTTAAAAAATGTTTTAAAAGAAAGATATCAAGCTTAGTAATACTATTACAAAGAGACATAGAGTTTCCACCTGTGTTGCTTGTTTATTGCTTTCTCCTTCCATAATTATTTAACTAGAAACAGGTTTCTGCGGAGGAGTTAGGATAGGAGTAAAAATATTGTTGCATCAGGGAATTTATATTAAAAAGGAAAAACTTGTTTAAAAATGGAGGGAAATGTGGGTTTTCAAAAAAATCGCAGGATGCGGTAAGATTTTTAGGACACTTGTGAAGCAAAAGCCTTTCACCTTTTCTTTATTCTTACAGCTTTTAAAATATTTTTAGACAAGTGACACTTTGTCTAATTTGGGTGAAAAAACTTCTGATTTGATATTTGCTTGTTTCAGGAAAAGATGCCTTTTCAACAGACTTTATCCCAATGCAGATAACCATAGCTGGATATTGTCAAGGCATCATGTCATTAAGCCAGGGGGAAAGATTCTTGCTTCCCCTGTCCCTGATGCAAAAGCTTTTTTTCTTAATTTTAAGTCTTCAGGTTGCCAAAACACTTACCATTCTCCTTGAAAAAGGCTGACAGCCTAAGGCTTTCCAGCAGGCTGTGTGACAAAGCCCTTTCAAGACCTACTTGATGTAGAATCAGGTTCATCATGAGCTCATACATGGTGTCTGTTCTTGTGGCTTTTATTTCTTTTCTAGTGGTCTCATCCGTCACTACATTCCTGTGCTGCCTTTGATTTTATTTTCTGGTATTCATCAAAGTAGACTGAATAAATGGGTGAAAAAAAAAAGATTCTATTCACAGATATCACTCTTACTCATGATCTACTGCTACGTGGTGAAGACAAAGTCAATCTGGCCTGTGCATGAGATGAGACAGTCCAGCTGTGAACAGCATCAGGTCCGAGATGAAAAAAAAGTTCAAGTGATCTGTAATAGAGAAGTGACTTTGTGACCACGGCCATAGCTGGGCCCTCATAGCAGGCAATGCACGACCAAACTGGGGAAGGATTTTGTGTCTGTAGTAGTGTTTTCCTTCCTTCAGCAGCCCCGTAGGATGTACCTGATTTCTTGAGGTACAGCTTTGCTTGTATAGGTACAGACTGAAAGGATTTCCTGTGACAGCTGACAGATCTTACCCTCTGGGGAACTGTCTTTCTACATAAAGTTGCTCTGTCAGCAAAATAAAAAAGTTCATTAAACTAACTGAACAGAATTGTAAATGGAGATCAGGCAGTTTCTTGTTATAACCTGGTTTTCTGAAGAAAAAAGACTTTTGCAACCACATTCTTTGCACGTGTCTGTCAAGCTGAGTGTCTCTTGATAGTAACGTTTCGATTTGTTGGGAAATCTCAATCCAGTGTGGCAGAAAGATAGCAACTTCAGAAATAACACACTCCAAGTTTTATGAAAAAAGACAGTTGTGTTGTGGAGAACGTGTATAGACATCCTTGACTGGTGAAAGGCTAAAAACAAATGTATATTTCAGTGGACATCTGTGAATCTGTAGGATAGGGCTGCCCTGTACTGGAGATGGAAAGGTTGGAGGATTGTGGTCTTCACAGGTTAGCTCCCTTTTGGCCCTGGGGCTGCTGTTGATGGGCACAGCTCAATGTGTGTTCCTCTTTGCAGACTGGGGTTTTGACAAGAGCTGCATGGTTGGTCTGTATCAACCCTAAGCCATATATGCTCAGGGTTTCCAAGCCCAGAGGTTGCATTTTTAAGCAGCTTGCATCCTGGAAGCCAGACTCTTTCCTCTTAGGAGCTACAACAATCTCATCACCAAACCGCCCCTTCTTCCCTGTCTCTTGACTACCTTCACTTGAGACACCCCATGATCTTCTCTGAGTTTCACAAGAGGGAGCTTTCAAATCTGTAGCAGCTGCTTCACCACTACCACGAGAATGGCATGAACTTGTTGGAGTAGGTCCAGAGGAAGGCCACAAAAGTGATCAGAGGGCTGAAGCACCTCTCCTATGAGGAAAGGCTGCGAGAGTTGGAGTTGTTCAGCCTCGAGAAGAGAAGGCTCCAGGGAGACCTTATTGTGGCCTTTCAATAAAAAGGGACCTATAAGAAAAACAGAGACAATCTTTTTAGCAGGGCCTGTTGCAGTAGGACAAGGGTTAATGGTTATAATCTAAAAGAAGGTAGATTTAGACTAGAAATAAGATAGAATTTTTTTACAATGAGGGTGATGAAACAGTGGAATAGATTGCCCAGAGAGGTGATAGAAGCCCCATCTCTGGAAACATTCCAGGTCGGGTTGGATGGGGCTCTGAGCAACCTGATCTACTTGAAGATGTCCCTGCTTATTGCACAAGGTTTGGACTATATGAGATTTAGAGGTCCTTTCCACCCCCAACCGTCCTATGGTTCTATGATTTTAGCCTGTTTTAAGGTGCTGCTTTGAGCTGCCTGTGCTCCCACTGGCTGCCCTCGTTGTCTGCCCCTGCTTCCTTGGCTGCTGAACCTCTGGAGATACTCTGTGTGGGGAAAAAAGTTCTCCCTTCCCCCACTCTCATTTTCCAGAAGATGTAAAGTCTGGTTAGAAGTAGCAACGGTGAAAAGTGAAGCCTATGAGCTATAAAACAGAGGAAATCTCTGGCAAGACACTGTAAGTAACTCTAAGCCTGTAATTCTCTACTCACAGCCTTGCTCTAAAATACCCTGGCTGACCTTCTTGACACATTGCAGGGAAAGTTCAAATATAGTCAAATGACAAAAATCTTTCATTTATAACTTGCTGTCATTAGCTTCTGGGGGAGGAATGTCAAAGCACAATTTCTGGGACTGTTTGATGGGTTACCAGGTTGATTATGTTTTATTCTGGTTTTAGTGGTTCTTTTGATCCTACTTTTTTGGTAATTGTACTTTTAATTATGACAAAGGTTCCCAGGATATTAATTTTCTATGTATCTAAATAGGCATTTCAGCAAAGGAATTAATGGAAACATCTTTAGAAATGAGGAGTAGGCGTAGCATGAGGAGTTTAGTAACTGATTAGGTTGGGGACTTTTTTTTTTGGGTATAAAATGCCACTAGAGCATCCTGAAGTATCTATATGAAAAGACTGCATGTCCCTTGTGTATTTATAGATGGTAGAGTGGGAGATGCAGACATTGAATACTTGAAATTACACAGTTATTTTTGATGGTGGAAAGCAGGAGGAAAATTTTCAAATTAGAGTGTGAGAACGTGACTGTGTGACTCATTAAAATTAATAGGAACTGCATAGTTTAGTCTCTATGCACCACTTTGAAAATTTCCCTGGGTGTTTCTCTATGAATATTTATGCAATCAGAAATAAAATGCAGACAATGAAGCAAAAGCCAGTGTAAATACAAAGTGATCACATAATTTACATGTTTTTAATTATTGACATAAACTCCACTTTTGTCCAGTAATAAAAAATGCGTATGAATGAAGAAAGTAGTTAAACACAAAAGAAAGCAGTTTCAGCAGTTATTTAAAAAGGAAATGATTTTCTGATTTAGTTTCTATGGAAGTCACTAAACATCCTTGCACTTTTAACAAAGATATTTAAAATCTATAGTCCATTATATGCTTTTTTATGCTTAAAAAAAGATGGATGATTGCATCACTCATGAGGAGAGATTTATGTAAATCGGATCACCAGATACCAGAAAACCTTCTGGTAGTGTACCAAGAGTCTTAATTTGATCTTAACATTAGGTTAAATTAGTTCTTTGTATTTTGAAGTCTGTACTTACACTAAAGGACGATGTGAGAAAGGTGCAGGAGGTGAAAGGGAAGGGATATTCATTTGCTTAAGAACCCACCTATCTATAGCATTTTCTGACCAGTTACTACTGTCTTACTATAAGACACAGGGTGCTTATCTTTAATTAAGTCATGAATGCTGCTAGTTTTGTTATCCACTGATCTTTTTATTCAACAGCATAAATCCAAAACAAGATAACTGGGAAGGTTCCTGGTTCTTGATTGTCAGTTCAGTTCAGGGACATGATGGAAGATGAAGCAGTTATGTCTGGAAAAAAAGTTATCATATGGTGTCTGTACCTCATGCAAAACTCAAGGCCCCGGAACTAATTTCAGCTGTTGACATTATTGTACCACTTTTGCTTTTCCAGTACAGATGCAGGGGGCCAAAGAATGACAATGCCTGCAAAAAGAGAGTAATTCTGAATCCCTATAGCCTTTAAGAAATCTGTCAGGAAAAGTAGATATTCTGCAGCTTTCTCTGTGCTTCCCTGTCTGCCGAGTGGTTTCTAAATTTTGAAGTCCTGTCAAACTGAGCAGCAATCTTCTGCCAAATAATTCCATCACCAATTAGTCTGTCATAGGCTTTGTCAGTTTATCTTAACTTCTCTGCCCTATGGACTGAATGCTGGATACCAAACAAAGATCAAGAGAAAAGAAATGTTATGTTTTCTCTTTGTATAACACGAACCTAACCCAAACATCCTCCTCCCCTGAACTTGTGAAGTAGTGAAATTCCTCCCCAGGATCTAAAAGTCAAAAAGGAAACAGTCACATCTCCAGTAGGACTGAGGCTCTCTCACCCTTCCTAGTGAGACCCAGTGTAGGAATGTTTAAAGGGGTGAGGAGAAATATATAACAAATTGATCAGTATCAGAAGGAATCATCCCTTACGTGTCACAAGCAACATCTAAGCACCCTCTCTATCCTATCGAAAATCTGAGAGAATAGATTCTCCTGGGAAATGCATGTTGTTCTTCCCCAAGAGAAGGAGAATTTCAGTAGCTCTTGTAAAGAAAGACAATTGTGTAACTTGGTTAACCAAGTGGCAAATTGAGAGAGGGATGGAAAATCGTGCTAGCTGGATGTGGACACCTCCAGATGTTGATGGCAGCTCATGAACAGCTGGATAGCAGAACCTTCTATGAAAATAAACCAGCCAGCTCGTATTGCCACAAGACTGTCCCTGCTGCCAGTATAATTCAGAATATCTGTGACTCCTACTTTAATAGTTCAGATCAAGAGAGCTGATTAAGTGAACACAAAAAGTGATCTAATAAATATATCCACTCCCTCCTCTCATCTTCAAAGTAAAGAGAAAGGAAATAAGCTTCCAACATTCAATAAGGTGGACACCCCTGCGTGGGAGAACAAACTCATCAGAAAGTATTTATAACGTGATTAGGGGCAAGACTTCGGCATGTGGGACAGCACATTGACTTCTCTGTGAAACATTTTCTGAAAAGTAATTTCCGGAGCTAACATGGAATTATGTAAATGGAGAAATAATTAGATAGGGTGATCAAGACTGCAGAAATGAAACACTTTTTCGGGGTGGAGTTATGAAAGGATGATTGGGATGCATTTACCAGATTTCAGTTAACGAAGGCAGAGTTGTGATTGCAGGCTGCTGAGGACCCCGAACAAATTTTAAATGGTAAATCAGTATTTACGTTTTCTAAACTTGCAGAAAGTCGGGATTTCATTTGGTTCAGACCAAATGTTAAAAAAAAAAAAAAAAAAAAAAAAATAAAATTTTGAAAACACTCTTTTTAGGAATAACTCTTTTGGCAGGAAGAGGGTTCCATAAAAAAAAATAATTATTTTCACCATCAAGCCAAGCTACTCTGCTGTGCTGCAAGAGGTGCGGTATCTGACCCTAACAAATTGCATTGGCTTGAGGATATGGGTGTTGGGATGTTTTCTGAATCCTAGCAGGCCTTAGGCAGCAGAGAACAGTGGCACAATGCTCAGCTTTGCGAGGAGAGAAACAGCACTCGCTGTGCTCAGTAGCACAGAAACACCAGTTCCTATCCAACATAAGTTCCTTCATTCTTCTTAGGTGGTTTCCAATATGGTTATTTGGGTTGCACTGTAAGTTATGTTGAAAGCTAAGGCCAATTTATGGATGTGAGAACAGTTTGGGGAGCATTTGGATTTTTTCTGGCAAACAAGAAAATATATTCATTTTACTTTATCCAGTTCATAATTACCCAGCATTATTGCTTAATTTTTATTTTTCACTGCAACTGCTAACCAACGGTCATTATAAGATGCTAACCATTACATGATATGCCATCTGTGACTGGAATACCAGGTATTAGAAATCAATTTCAAAGGCTGAATATCAGTTTGAACATTTCAAAGCATACTTGTTTCTGTCCAGTTTTCATAAAAGGATGTTTTGATTTGCACATTTCAGAAAACAAGAAGAGTAAGGAGTAAATTCTTTGGGATTTTCAAGTCATGGAGCTAATCCAAGAGCCGTTCATGTGAACAAAATTTACTAGATTTACTTCTTCTTTTGGTAGAATTCACCCAATTAAGCTGTTAATTTGGACATCATTGCATTTGTTGTTAAGCAGGGAAGGATGCTGTGGCTTTTTCTTCTAGGAAGGGAGGAAAGAAACACATTTTCATATGCTAAATGAGATATTTAATGAATTAGTCATTCCTTTGAGTAAATGACACCTATGTACTTATGACTTGATGATATGTGGAAATCTTATAAAGTCTGGATATCTTTATCCATGTCTGTCTTTATTATTTATTAGCTTATCACATTTCTAGTGATCTCTGCACATGCACTTTCATGTCTGTTGACCGTTAAATGACATCACTGCTTTCTGATTGCTAATAGTTCGCATTACTATTAGTTCTCAGTTATTTGAGGGAGGATTTATTGGTATTATATGTGGATCTTTCTAGCAAAAGAAAAGCCATGTGTGTGCTTAAACAGAACTAAAGTTGGAAATTTGGCAAGTATCTTTAAACTGTGCAGTGCAGTTTTTTTAAAACAAAGGAACTTATGTCTTGCAAAGTTACAAGCCAGCTTAGGTGAGTGTAAAGATTTAGCAAATCAGTGTCTCAAATCAGTCTCTTAAATCACAGTGATTTATTCTTTTTTTTATTCATAGTCATGAATTTCTAAACCAAATGTAAACAGCAGTCTTCAAACCTCTTATTCATGGTCTCTGAAGTCCACTTCTCTTGCTAAATTAATAGGAAACATTTTTACTGCATATTAACTTTCAGCTATTTTTTTCATTGCCATTCATTTGAAGTCATTTTATGGTATCCATTCAAATTTTGAGAAACTGTTGTCTTGGTGGACTTCAGTGCATCCAAACACTAAGAGATAACTAGACCTGGATCCTGCAACCTGGGCTGGGAGAGCAGACTCCAACACTGGTACACAGCCCTTTTGAGGTCAGAAGGGCTATTAATGGGTATAACAGTCCACCTTTGGATCAAACTGCAGGATGATGGCCTGGGCTGAAGCACACCCCAATGCTGGCTGACAGGAACCCTGTAATGGGGGACCTGCTGAATGTGTTTGATCCCACACTTTCATCAGGTGTTAAAAAATTTTAGGCACCCCCATGCTGTAAAAAATAGTTGACCTACCAGTTGTTACTTTATGATGCATACTGCATAACTATTTGCTGTTGTTTACTTAATGACCAGAAAAACAAGAGCCAAATCCTGGAATTCATCAAGTAATAGAGAGAGATTTGTATAAAGCTTCTGCTGTGCTTGGTATACCGCATGTGTCTGAGGCAAATTCCATTAAAAAGAAGCTTAACAGGAAGTTGATCCTATTTTAATTCAAGCTTCAGAAATGCATACACAATATTTTATAGTATTTTGGATGTGAAAATGTTAATAATGTTCTCATATAAAAAAAATACTAGGACTGAAAATAATGAGGCTTTTATTGTGTGGGGTAACGTTGTGGGGCATCATTGCTGGTTTGTGGCAGATTTTCCAGATTTCACAGAGGAACAACAGCCTTACGGTGCCCAAACTGTATCCAGTTGAGGGGCAGGCACTCTCTGCCTCTTGGATTTCCCCCTTTCCAACTGTAGGCACCATGCAGTTCATGAGACCCTTTCTGAATTCAAACCCTTTTCTAGATATAAATTAACGTTCAGAAGAGGGAGTCTTCATTCTAGACACTTGTCTTCTTTTACAGTGGGAGATGGGGAAACAATTTATCGGTGGCTGTGGGGACTGGGGGTGTTTTACCATATGGCCGTAGCCCATCGGGGCTTGGTGGAGCAGGTGGCGACACCACCAGTGTCCTCAGCCAGGGCAATGGAGCCCTTGTTTTTGTCCCAAGCACTATAAGACAGCACTTGAAGCAATCAGTCTCTGGCAGTGTAATTTTGACTTTTTTTCAATAAGCAGTCATCTGTGGTGGAATACATCGGTGGAGTACGTTTCAAGCCAGTGCATTTTTAGGCTACTAAATCTACTAAATTTTCCTACGTGTCTCTAATTTAGGACCTCCTCCTTTCCAGAAGAGCAATTAAAAATCAGGCTAGATACACACAGGTACCCTGCTTATGAATATAAGGTAAGTGGCATCGGGTACACCGAAGATAAATAAGCATTTCTGCGTTGCACTCAACACATTCCTTAGGCTGACAGCTGCCAAAATTTTAAAAAATCAAATTATAAGAGTTAAAACCTGTTTATTTCTGCTCATCCACCTTTGCGTTGAGTTCTTCATACAGTTGTGTTCTGTTGTGCTTGTCTTTGTGTCCCTTCCTTGCACTTTTCTGGCATCACTGTATGAGAAACGTTCTGCCTCTGCTCGGTGAGCTGTACTCGTGCTGTGTCTTTCAGTACGTAAATTGGCATCCAGTGCAAGGTGTGCTTTCATGTGTCTCTGTCTAGTTTAGCAACATTATTTAACGGACGTTGTTGTGTATAGAGATTTCTGTGTTATAAAAGTCAAGGCATCCTTAAAGACAACATTTTCAGAACTTCATCAGGTGAATCACTCTGGCTGGGTATGAATGCTTCAGTCTTTTACAAAGTGGTACATGCAAATGTGGTACAAGCCAGTGGGGCAAAGTGTATGATTTGGTTTTTTACATATTGAAATCAAACTTTTGCTTCTTCTTAATTCTTGTGAAACCCTCTTGAATCCTTATTTTAACCTATTTCCCACTAAATTAATGACAGGTTTGCAGGGACAAAAGTACTGACTGCCCTCTGTGATTTTTTTTCCTCTGAGCATAGGCTTGAAAGGGATCTGTCATCTTATGTTCATGGGCTGAAAATATAGGTGTAATATGAATAATTGGCTTAAGAATTAAATATTTCTTCGGAAAGAGATTGTCAAGCAGGAAATCTACGTAGAAAATCTGTATAATGCACTTAATTAAAAAAGAAAAATACGCATTAGCAGCCTGGAAGTACCTAAACAGTAAAAAGACTTTAAGCTTTGTTTACATTTTGGCTGCAAGAGGTGCCTCTCTTTAAGTATTTAGGTAAACAAACCAAAGCTGCTGTTTTCATTAGCATGTAACACAGAGCCCAGTTTCCTTACCTTGGAGAACATTAAAATTTGGTGGCAGAAAGCAATCTGATCTCTTGCAAATATAACTCTTGATAAACCTTACAGTATGGGAAAAAAAAACCCCACCAACCTTCAAATTTCGTACCTATTGACATTGCTTAATAAAAACATCTCGAGTGCTGGTGCTTCTGGGTGTGTTTCCAATAGCAATGTGATTGCAAGGCTCTGTGGATAAAGTTACCAATCCTTTGAATTCTGACCTTCAGTCTAAAACAGCTTTAGAGGTTACTCTTTTTTCCGATTTGTGAGATTGCAGAGAAAAAGTTAATGCTGCTGGAAGGAAGCGGGGGAGGGAGCAGGGCTTGGAGATGAGAAGTGGGACTTTGAAGCCGTCTGAGAAGTTTTCCTCTGGTCTTGATTTGTAACAACAAATATTGGCCGTCTGACTCTTGAGTAATTAGGCGAAGTTTCAAAATAGAGCATGTGGCAATTGAAATTTCTGTGAATACAATTACTATTGAGACCCAGTTGGTTTTAAGGGACATTATTCCATTGGTTTCAACAAAGTTTGGATTCCTGGGGGGAGCCGTAGCCATCGAAACCTAGCTTGAGTCCATCATCTGCATCTATGGGGTGGGGAAACCTCTAAATTGAGTCCCCCCTGGACATATTGACTGGAAATGAAGATTAGGGTTGGGATGATCATCTTAAACTAAATGCTTAGTTTTAGATGGTTACAGTTAGGTGAGAATCTAACTCCTGCCAAACAAATGAGGGTCACAGTATAATTACTGTAAAGTTCAAAAGGATTTATTGTGGTAAAGTTCTTAAAAGCAGTTCACAGGAGAAGCAATTGATGTGAGTGTAAAATAAGTTGCCCTTGTAATGATTATTTTAACCTAGAATTCCACTTTTTCCTTTTCATTACAAGGCTCAAAATGTGGGATACTTATGAACTTCACTTTTAGAAGAAACTTCACCCTTCCCGATCGTCGTTAAGAAAAATATGTGTGAATGTTTCAAGGTTAAGGACGTACATACTTACTGTATTCGACTAACACAAGGTTTGTGATTTGAATGTGTGCTCATGAATCTCTTGTATTAGTCATAAATGCAGGCTTGTCTTATAGTGAGCTTGGATTGGTGTTCTTTCGATATTCTTCATAATTCTAAATGCTTTAATTAACAATTATTTTCCTATATATTTTTTTTTTTGCTTGTGCAATCTTATATGTCAGCAGCTGAAAAATTATGCAATAATTGACACAAATAACTAAAATACAGTAATGATCCACTGCTCCATCTACTGTTGAATAGTGACATGAATAATGCTTCAGGAGAAAATACAGAATGTGTTTAGGAAGTAATAACAAATTGGAATTTGCAACAAATAAACCTATTGTTTCTGTGGTTAGTGAACAAATATATTTTTCTTGCAGAATTGTGAGTTCTGAGTACAAGTTTAATTCAGAGCTGAAAAACAAAGAGGAACTTTCCATCTCCCTTTTCACCTTATAAGAGGTGCTGACAAAACTGTTTTTGTTCATGTTAATGGAAAATAGTTGGAGAAAAGCTCAGTCTGGCATTACTGAGCTGACTCATGTTATACAGTGCACTCTATTTATATCACTGACAAAAATGTAAGTTATTGCTGTGAAAAAAAAAATGCAACAGTTTGTAAATTCTAACTTTTTCTAGTGGCACTAAATGAAAGATGAGGAAGCCTTAAACAGTTGTGGGAGGATGAACTACAGAAAAATGGCATGTGTTTGAAATTACGTGTTTTATAGTCTTGACAGAATGAGACTTGATCATCTTTTGTCAGCTTGCTGGTAATCTCTCATTTGTACTGCGTTCTTCGTGCAGATTAGTCTTCTGAGGAACTACTGAGTCTAGCTTTTATTGCCCATTAGAGTGCTAGCAAGCTGCTCCTCATCATCATTGGTGCATTTGATTTGACTTGTTCATTTTTGTAAGCAAATTATTATTCACACATCACAGTGAAGGATGATTATTTTCAATTTTTAGGCAGTTATGTTTCCATGCTGAGCCGAAGTAAAAGCTTGAATGTAAATTAGAAAAATTAGCTCTTTTTCAAGGATGCTCAGAGGTTGCAATTTAATCCTTTCGTTTCACCCTGTCTTGCAAACAGCTAATTCTCCAAATAAATTTGGTCAAAGACAGTTACACTGCCTTCAGCAGGGCTACTTTTATAAACAGTTGCTAACATGTTTGTATATCTTTTGAGCTGACGTTTTTGTGCAAATGACATTCTCACTGATTCTTAGCTGCCACAGACAGTGTTGAAAATCCCTCTGTAAAACTATTGAACTTTATTGGGAAATGGAAAGTAATTTTCAGTAGTTCAGTTTAATATATAAGACATTCCTTAGCTGAAGGCTGTTGTAGTTAGAAAAGCTACAACATTACTCTTAAATTAGGAGATTTCAGAGCTCTGCGCTCAGAGTGTCACAGACCTGGTGTCTCAGCCTTTAAGGAAAAGCGATGCCATGACGTTTCCGTAGATCATCTACTTCAGATGATCTGGAGACCAAAACTCATCAGTATTTTTGTGTGAAAATCGTAAGTATAATTACCTTCACCAGACTAGAGGAAGTTTTCAGTTCGGTGTTACAAAGAGACGTGATAGTAACCGAAAGAGACTTGATAGTATTAGACATATTTAAAACTTACTTTTGTGTAGGAAATCTTCCCTTAACCCTCCCAAACTACTTGTTTACTTTGAAGTTAGAGTACTGAGCATATTTATATTTGGATTTTACACTGTTTGTGTCTATAAATATATGTTTATGCTATATGTTTTTTCCTCTGTTACATAATGTTTTTAAGAGGCAGTGAATCTGCTGAAAAAAAGCCCATGCATACCTTAATTTTGGAAAGTGAAAAATTGAGAAACATTAAGGTATTTGCTATCAAGCTAGACTTTGGCTGCTTCTTCTTTGCAAAATCTCTGCCTTCATTTATATCACAGTTGTCAACCTATTTAAGAATCCTATAAAGTCATGCATTCATTCAAAAAGCCAAAGCAATGTCTACTTACGATTAACCAAGACTACCATTTCTCATTTTAAATTACACAAAGTGATCCTATGCTTCGTACTGAACTTGCTGATTAAAAACAAGTACAATTGCATGCAAACTAGCAAAGATATCAGTGGGGCCAGCAGTTCATACACATTTTGACTAAGGACGATGGCTAGCAGCATGTTATAGCACATCATACATAGACCTTAATTCATTATTAATTTTACCTAGTGTATCTTGAAAGAGTATAATGAAATTGTCCTTCTCAATCACACCGAGAGTTTTTGAACAGAACAGTTAAAACTGGCTGATTTTTGTCACTTTTTTTGTTTTGTTTGTATTTACCAAGGTCTTTCTACTTTTGCTCACGAGCAGCATGAGTCAGTAAGGGCTCCTGTCAAATGCTGCAAACTTCTGCTCCAGCCAGGGATGTCTCTAGGCAACAGCTGCCATGTGTAAGATAAAACTTGTATGGAGGAGCGGGAGGGGTACTGCCTGCTTCAGAGGGTTCTGACGTTGCATTGCAGTTGTTACGGGAAGAGCCAGGCGGTGGCTTTCAGGAGCCATGGGATGCATCTTTTGCTTTAGTGAAGTGTGGTCTTCCTGGGCCTATTTCTAATGTTAAGTATTTAAGTAGCATTAGAGACAGACATGCAAACATCCCACTGTTCCATATACTGCTTGTATCTGATTTCTCTTAATTATCAGCACATCCATCATTGTAGCACCTAAGCGCCCTGTAAATACCATGTTCGGGACAGACGCACTTTACTTGTGCTAAAAACAAGTGTGAGACACTGTAGTTAAAACTATATTGCATGAGTAATAGTTGTAAAAATATACCCCATATCTTGTTGTGCATTTGATATTATGTAATAGGCCTGGTCCTTTACTTCTTATGACTCTTGAGATGGCAGCTGCATTAGCAGGAATGGAGAATCAGGGCAAATTCAGGCGTACACAAATCCCATTGAAATTGCTGTTCCAAACCCAGTGCAATTGTGGTTTAAAATTGATGTTGGGTGCCACTGCACTGCATTGATTTGGTATGCGGTTAAGTTGGAAGAATAAAACCAAAAAGCCGAGCAAACAAACCTCTTTCAAATAGGTTTCAAATAGGTGCGGTGCTCGGCTGGCATAATTAGATTAGCTCTTGAAATAAAAAAAAAAGCAAAACTGCACTCACTTGAACCAAATGAGGATCTGGTCCATGGTATCAGCTGTAGGGTAAGTTCATAGGTTAGACCATACCATGGGGTAATGATATTCACTAATCTGAAGTCCAATCTTCAGACATCAGATAAAGAACTTTAAGGCACTGTTTAATGGCTGTATAAACACAGAGGACCCTACTTTATCTTATATCCCCCATCTAGATCACTTATATGGCTTCAGTTCCCATACTGCCTACATGCCATACTACAGAAGAGATTAAAAATTTAAAGTCAGTTCTTTTCTGGCAATGCATCGTCAACACCCTTTTTTCTGATCATCTTAGCCTCTGTGTAATTTATCCCGTGTTTATCATCACATCATCAAGCTCTGTATGTGGGGGGGGGATCTGTCTTAGTTTAATTAAATACAGAGACTGGGCACACTCCGAAAGTTATTACTTAGACAAGACTCCCACAGGGACTACAAACTCTAACTAACAGTAAACCTGTTTCTGTAAGCTTTACATTTAAAACAGTAAAATTTACTCATGTATTTGTGCTGTTTCTGGTTTTTTCAAATATGGAATTAAATAGATTTATGCAAAAACTCAATGCATCACTGGAAGTTGCAATCATATTTCTTTTAAACAATTTTTTTTTTTTTATTTTCATAGAATCATTTAGGTATCATGATTTTTGAGAAGGGGTTTTGAGTTACATTTTCCAGAGTTGCATGGTACCTCACAACAACAATATAATATTTTTTGAGGTTTTTTCCCCAGAACAAAAAAAAAGCGCTTCTGCTTCCTGAAAATGTGTCTGATCTTTTCGTGTGAGATGGACCTCCCAGAGACAGTGAACCAAAACATGTATCTTTATATAGGATTGGATAGGGTGGTTCTTTTTTTTTTTTAAACATTCATATTAACAGTGGCAAAGGCTTCAGCAGTAAGCATTTTCCAGAGGATCACGGCTGTTCCAAAAAGCGCGTAGTTCAGAATGACTGCATAGCCTTGTATTTCAGGATTTCAGTGAATTTTACCTGACAAAGCCGCATGTCTCCACACTAAGTAATTTGTATTTCTTTCACAGTTTAATATAGACCATCATAAATAGTTTTCTTGGCGCGAGATCCGCTTTGTGACTATAAAGAAGTGAAGGGATTGTGTTTGTGCTGGCTACGTGGACGGGCCCAATCGAAAGCTGCTTATTTTGACCTGGGTTCCCATATATGGTGTGTGACTGTCCCGACATCCCTTTTCTCCGTGAAACAAAATGAAATCCTAGGTGCCTTCTCAGCTCGAGGTTGACTTGTAGCTTTGCAAACTGATCTGCTTCCCTGAAGTATTCCCCATGTACTTGCTACAAAATAATGTCTCGCTTACTGGGATGTAGTAGCCAGAAGACATTTCTCTTCTAGACGTATTGCTTTCATTCACAGATTAGTTAATTGAAGGTAAGGATATATTAGCAGTGAATAACCACGGATTTTTGTAAAGAAAGAATTTTTTTTTCTGTTTCGATCTATTTATACAGCATAAGGTTGTTGTTTTGGTTTGTTGTTTTTTTTTGTTGGATTTTGTAAAATTTATTTTATTCATAGTATTAAGACTTTTTTTTTTGGTACTACAAATCATTACACTGTTTTCTTCGTCATATTTGGATTACATGCGCTGAAAAAGTGTAGAAAAATAAGTGTTACATGAATTGAAAGGTACTGGCTACAAAGTGGAAATGCTGTGGAAAGCCCTGGTCAAATTTAGTTGTGTATGTTATAATGTTTCTTTAACATAATGTGTATGTTTTTAAAAGATTTTTTTTGAGTTATGAGCAACTAGAAGTGATGTAATAGAAATGTATCATAAACCTATTTCAGTTTAATGGCTTACTAATTAAATTACTTAATTACTTATTGATTGGTAAAAGCTAAGCTTTAAAGAGTTACCGTTATTTAATGCACAAATTTAACTCTCTGCAACCGGCTCTCTCTGCTTTGTAAATATTTGTGAGGTCTATGGAAAGGACCTTTACATAGTTTTAAATTTTTAAACTTTAGTAGGTGAGCAGGAATAATTTAAAATACGAATTTGACAATAGTTACAATTGGTTTCAGGGGTACAGATATTTCACATATCTGCATGGTTTAAACCATTAAAGAAAGTTCCAGATACTTCATTTAAGAAATACCTTTAAATTGGAGAAGGCTGGCTTAAATAGTTTTAGCAGACCCTTTCTTTACAAGGTTGCAAGAATCTCAGATATTTGAGAACAAATCTGTTACATATCCAATCAAAACGGCATGTCCGGACGCGCATGCTGGTTGTATGCTTAAGAGCCTCCGCGAGTATCCTCATTTAGCTTCTCTCGTTGCTATAATGCTGCTTTAATTCCACTTATTCTTATTCTATTAGCGCGGCTTTTGTTTAAACCCAGTTTACTAGAGGGGACGCACCTACACACGATCAAACTTTTTAAATGACCCGAGGGATTCATTAATTGTTCTGAGGTGAGGCTGGCAAAGGTGCAAAAAAGATAAAGGAGAAAAGGAAAAAAAAAAAAAAAAAAAAAAAGGAGGGGAGGGGGGCTCATGTTGTGCGGGCCGGGGGCGCGAAGCCTCCGCGCCGGTTCCGCGCTGCCGGACACCGGCGGAGCGCGGCAGCCCCGAGCGAGAAAGGTTGACTTCAAGGCGGCGCAAGCCTCGTCGCAAGTTGTTGCTTTTAAACCAATAAGGTTGGGACAAGAGAGTAGCTGCGGTTTGCGTTACAAAAACAAAAACAAAACCCAAAGAGGAAAAGAAAAAAAAAAATGAGGGGGGAGAAGGGATAAAAAAAAAAAAGGCAGGAAAAGAGGAGTGAGGAGGAGAGAGGGAGCGGCGGCGGCAGCAGCAGCAGCAGCAGCGTGCCCCCAGGCACCGCCTGGGCAGACCCACAAGGCTGAGCAAACAGGCGGCGGGGCTGGAGGCAGCCTCCCCCCCCAAAGCCGCGGCTTTGTCTGCCCGCCGCCGCCCCGCTCCGGCCCCTCCGCCCCGGGGCGCGCCTGCCCCGCCGCCACATGGGAGGCGCCGCCGCCGCGCTCTGAGCCCGCGGGCGCGGAGGCTGCGCGCCGCGGAGACGGGGCGCCCCGGCACCGTGAGTACCAGGCGGGCGGCGCGGGCGCTGACAGCGGCTGGAAGGAGGGGGGGGAGAGGAGAAGAGCGGAAAAAGAGGGCGATTGCGACAGCCGACTCGCGAAGGAGTTCCGCGGAGGCGGTGGGGTTTAAGCGTGCGCGGAGCGGAGGGGGCTGCTTTGAGCTGTCGCGGGGAAAGAGCGAGGCTCGGTTACAAATCGCTAGGTGCAGCAGTTAATTTTGGCCGTGGTTCAGGCTGGGGTTTGTAGGCTTTCCCGCAAGGCAGATGTTAGTCGGTTGTGTTTATTGTGATCAGCCAGGTTTGGGGATTCTCCGGTTTGGTTTCCTTGAGTGCCAACGGCTCGGCAGGCAGGAATAACGTGACGCTGAAATGTTCAACTGGAGGGTGGTGGTGGTGGTGGGGAGAAACAGGCACGGTAATACAGGAAACCCGTAGACTTTTCTGAAAGAGACACCAGAGCGTGAGAAAAACAATAAAAATATTGGAAGGAAGAATGCCTGATGGAGAGATTTTGACAGCGCTTTCTGGAGCAGGAAATCCTTTTGCCTGATATGTTTAAATTTTCCAAACACCAAGGAAAACACAGAGATCCCCACAGGAGAACTTTTCAAGATGACAGGATAAACATCGACACAATTGAAATATTTGACGTTTATTGACATTTTAGGTGGCTTATTTAGAACGATGATCTTAGAACGAGGAAGTTGAAGACCTTTTGAAGTCTCATTAAATTTACATCTTGCTTTTGAGCAATTGAGACCCACAAAACATTCCCAAAGATGTATTTCTCTCGGTGTTAGTGACAAGAGGAAGGACTTTGCAGTGAAAGGTTTATTTTGGAGAAGGAGAGGTGTTAGTGCATATAAAAGTATTTCTTAGAAAGTGGTTGGATGTTGGGTTTGTTTTTTTTTTTTTTGTAAGTGAACATTTACAAATGAGGCAAACATAAGAGATAAAAGGTTTCAGGAAAAAAAAAAAAGGAGGATAGTGTATTTCATGCAGTTTGTTTGAAATCGATCACAGAGAAAAATCTGGGATGAGAAGTGGAAATGATGTGTAGCGCACCACTGGAAGCTTTTAACATTAGATACCACGTATAAAGAATCTCTTCTTTCTCATCCCGTACTGAGACGGTTCGCAAAGCATCTGCCAGGATGCAGACTGCTGGTTTGGCGTCTAAAATAAATAAATGGCATATATCTGTAAATATATATATATATATATATATATATATGTGCGTGCATGTATACACATTATATACTTTTAAGTTTATAAACACACAGGAACACAGCGTTTTCCATGCTGCTCACGAACCCACAACAGGCAGTATTTAGGCAAGCACCTCGCTGCTGTCGGGAGCTTTCCCAAGGCCTGGTAGGGTCTGGAAATGAGCAGCCAGCCCCTCGCAGCAGTTCTGCTCAGTGACAGACGGCTTGAGTCACGCTTCGCCTTTGGAGAGCGGAGAGAGAAAAAAAAAAAAAAAAAAAAAAAGGAATGAGTAATCATTTTGTTTGAATTGCAATAAGTATGAAATATTTCTCGGGAGCCAAAAAAATCTTGGAAAAGCAGAAAGACATTCTTAAATGGCTGGTCATAATAGGAGCGTTGTCACATTGGAGTACTTGTTTCTTAAAGGGAAGAAAGAGTTGGGGTTTCAAAATGTTTCATTCATAAGCATACGAAATGAGCACACAGGATAGCACTTTCAGAAGAGTTTAAACTAGTAATTAAAAATGAAATAACGGTAATTACCTGCTTCTGGCTTAATAAGTGCAATTTCTTTTTAACGTGAGCATCTAGTGAAAAAGCTCTACCTCTTCATTTAGACCCCAGCAATATGATTATTGGAAGAGTGAAAGTATTACCAAGTTTCATGGATTGCCAGTAAGGTGCCTTTTTGTAGCCAGTTTGCATTTTAGTTTTGTAACATTTTGGCTGTTGAAGCCATTATGTCTCTAGATACTGATTGCATAGCACTTTTAAGGAGGCAAAGAGTGCTGCTGGGGAAAAAATGTCCTCTTCTCTCCTTCCCTCCCTTCCTCCCACCCTCCACCCCTTGCTAAAAATGACAGATTTTTTTTTTTATTATTTTTTTCTTCCCTGAAGGAGGAACGCTCTGATTTGAAGACTACCATTGTCTCTGAAATTTCCTTCTTTAAAATAGAACTGTGTCTTAAGGAAAGGTGTGTGTGCTGGCTATAGTTTTCTGGGTTAACTTCTCATTTTCACTTAGAAAATTTCTTTTCAGCTGGAAAAGTGTTTTAAATTATAACCATTTAAAGGAAAAATTTGATCCTAGCAAGCAAAAATACTGTGGAAAACCTGTAATTTAGACAAGTACCTACGTTTTATTTGCTCCGTGCTGCTGAAATTTAGAATCCCTTCCCATTTACAGTTTACTTTTCACAGAACATTATTAACTTTTTGGCTTCATACATGATCTACTGTCAGATGCTTTTGATTTGTAATTTAGCAAAGTATAATAAACAGTGCAAAAGTCATGAATTTTCCTCTGCATCCTGAGCTCTGTGGTAGGGAAAATGTGATAAAATGTGTACCTTAAGTCTTGTTTGATGATCTCTCAAAGCAAGTTTGCCTTCTGGAAATAATTTCTGGGGTTGAAGAGCATGGTATTAACAGATTTAATGTGGCTATTCAATGGATTGGTGGAGTACTATGTGAGGTTTAACAAAATGAGAGAGACAAATTGAACATCAACAAAACCTACATCTGTGAAGAATTATAAATTTAATTAGAAAAAAGGCAAACTTAAAAGACCTCATTAACTAATCAGAATTCGATGTTACTGATTTAAGATTCTTAAATGGATGAATTTTAAGTAGCTTTGCTATCATTGTCCTTTTTTTTTCTCACCATGTTCTATGCAGTGCCCAGATCTGCAGTGTGTATTAGGGAGAAAGATATGTTACTTACAACAACTAAATTATACGCAGCAGTCTTTTTGAGGTATGAAGGAGAATGTGTAGGTCATTTAACATATAAGGCATTTTTGCTTTAAGCAGAGTGCAGTGTAGGAAGGGTGAGTGACAGCTCCTTTTTTCTCTTTTGATTTTTTTTTTTTTTAACGTGCCCCTTTGGCTGGCTGGGTAAGGCCATTGCATTTTTTTCCCCACTTTTTGTTTTATGTCTGAGTTACGTTGCAGAACTTCAGTTATCCAGAAATCTGTTGGCAAAATGGGAGAATATACGAGAGCAAGCACACACCACCCAGAAATGTTTTTATTCTATGAACTGTTCGTCATAAGTGTGGCTCCTTACTACGTTGTAATTTTGTACTACACATAAAAAACTGAAAGCATGTGAAGTGTAGCATTTTGTAAACTGTAACTAATTTCACTCACATCTGTGTCTAATTGTTGTCTGCATTCGCATTCTTGAGAGTAGATTTATTTTTCCTGGACCACTCTGTGGATTCAGCTGACCAGCCTAAGTGAGGATTAGTTGTTTTAAAGTTATTTTGATTAAAGAGTCATTTTTAAATATGGTAACGTGCAACACATGGTTTAAATAATCCTCAGGACACAAAGGAATATATCTAAAGTATGTCTAATGAAAATGAAGATTGTGGATATGAACTTTCACAAATCATAGAGTGTTAGAGGACATATAAGGTATATATTTAATTCACTTTAAATGAGCTGTTATTTTTTTTTTTGCCCTCTCCCATGAATCCATAAATGAAATCTCTCTCGCTATACACACATGTACGCATCTATATATATATTTCTAAGTGTACAGAAGTTGTTGGGGTAAAATAAATAGTTGTTGGAGTAATAGTTGCTGGAGTAAAATAAATAGTGAGGATTAAGTGTATTTTAAAGTTTAGTGAAGTATGAATAATACTGTAGGGCACTTAGAAAATATCGGTGAATTAAAGCATCTATTTGAAAAAGGAATTTTTTTCTATTATAACAGATTTAATGTTTAATGTTTTAAAGGATTTTGTGCAAGAAGGAGTGAAGATAGCTCTGTAAGCAAGCTTAGTTCTCACCTATAATTTTTTCCAGGTGTTTAGAAGTAACAGCAGAAACATATCCTAAGGCACTCTGCTGCAGTTTCTGGGGTAAAGAACTGAAAAAAAAAAATCTTTGAAACAGAATGCACAGTTTTGAATATATCTGCTCATGTAGTTTGATTTGGCACATAACGATGTATTGAAAAGCGCATTATGCAGTACTTTAAGTACCCAGTTATAAAAAGATTGATGTTTTTCAGCATACGCTATTGCATGCTTCTTGACATCATTTGTAATCTTCTGCATTGCCTGGCTGCCCCTAGCAGTTGTTTACTCTTGCTAGTAGTAATACTGCCTGTGATTAAAAATAACAAAAAAACCCCAACAAAACCAAAACACCCTACAGACACTACCGACACATAAGTAGGATTTGCTTGGATGATTTTTATGGCACTTAAAATGCCTCATCTCTCTTGTCTTTGCTCTGTGATCATTTAAGAGATGTCAGTTCAGGTTGAATGGAAATGCACATGAAGGATTCTCAGTGCAGACATTAAGAGGATATATACCTTGCCCAGAGAAACTTTTGTGTTCTTTTAAGCTAATAGTGTCTAGAAGCGCATCTTCACCTGAATTTTATCACCTGCTGACAATCGTTACTGGCTGCAGAGAAGAGTCTGTTTGCAAAGCAGTGGTGTTTTCCTAATAGGATATGAAACTCCATTACTCACCTGAGTTATGAAAGGAGCTGTTTTGTGAAACTGGAACAATATTGCTGGGCTTCCCAGTGGAACCAGATTCCTTTTCTTGGCGAGCGACCTGAGAAGTAAATGCTACAGCTTCCTCCCATTTATTTAGCCAGAAGTGTTCTTTTAAGTCATTTTATCAGGAATCTCATTAGCGATTGGAATTTTTACAAGTAAGACTTTGTGCAATAACGTGTGGCGTTTTTATTTTAATTCGCCCGGGTTGGAGATGGGCTTGTGTAGTACTGTTGGTCATATATTGAAGATCTTTACCATAGACAGACCTGCCCCTTGTCATCCCCCTTCCCCCAAAGTAAAGTCAGCCTCTCCATCTAGCTTCGCCCCTGGCCTTTGGGGTGAGCCGATGCGTGGGTTCCCCATTGCCCGGGTGAGGAGGAAGGATGGGGAAGAGCGGAGGAAGAGGAAAGCCAACGCGATGAGGGCAAAGAAGCTGTCAAGAGGGAAGGGACGGGAGAGGGAGAGAGAGCTCAGCCAGCGATAAGGAGAGGCAAGAGGGTCGGAAGGGGGCTGGGGGGCTTGGGGCTGCCCTCGGTGGGGCGGCGCAGTGCGGCGGGGTTACCTTCTCGGGGGTGCGCGGCGGAGCCGTGCCATGTCGTGGGAGGAGTGAGCCCCTCTGCAGCTGTCACGGGCCCCTGATGAATCACTATCCCGTCACTTGGCCGCCGTCCCCCCGGCGCGAGGAGGGAGGGAGGGAGGGAGAGAGACCTGCCGGGGAAACAACAGTTGAGCCTTCAATTTAAAGACAATATGCCTTTCAGGGCCACCGAGCCCTCCTCCTCTCGTTTTTGGGTTTAAAGGACAGAATTGTCATCCATGGTGATATCCTTTCTTTAAATTAAGGCCTCGTGGTAAAGCGGAGTGATAGAGGCTTCTGTTTGTTTCCCTGGTTTACAGGTGCAGAAGTCCCAAACCGGTTCAGATGTTGCTGTTTCTTCAAGCTGCAGGTAAGGATTTGATTGAAAATTACTATTTTTCTGGAAGTCTTTTTTTCTTTTTTTTTTTTTTTTTTAACTTCAGATAATAAGTAAATATTTATTCTCGTTGTCCTCATTAACCAGATGAGTAAGTCCTGGAGCATTGCTTTTACGTGTGTGCAACCAAGTCTGTAAATCACAAGCATGTACACGTTTTCACTAAGTTGTTTGACTTCATATTAAATACTGGCTTTTCAAACCCATTGTGATATCATCCTTCGTTATGTGTAGATCAGTTTAGGTAATGAAATATCAAATCAAGGATTTGTGTTTAGAACTTCCAAACAAAATCTCAGTTAAAATGTGAAAACTTCATAGCTGAAATGATTTAGGCTTAAGGATATTTGTACTATTACTGTGGGAGGAATTTTTAATATTATTTTAATTATCTTTAAAAGAGCCTAAGCATTTCTTTTAAACTGAAAAATTGCTGGTTCAAATGCCTTGGGGGCACAGTAACCTATGAAATTTCTACTGGGAGCAATTACTTAGACTAAGGACCTCAAATAACGCTATCAAAAGTTTTAGGTATAAAGAAAGAGAAGGATTGGGGCACTTCAATCTTAAGCTTCCCCAGACATGAGCCATGGATATGTCATGGTGGTGATGGCTGTTGGCCTTTTTATATAAGGCTATTAAAAACTCAAATTGGAAATATGTAGCTGCTTGTGTGATGTATGAACATTTAAATTTTGCTTCGAATCGAAATTGCTCTCTTACTATGGTGAAGCGACAGCTGCTGAGACACAGCAGCGTGCTAAGGCATACTAGTGCCTATATGGATTCACTGTATGTTGGTCATATCTCTCTTCAGGCAGGGCACACTTTGTGTAATCCACAAAGCAAACAAGTGAGCAGACATAATAATGTTTTAATGCTGCATTTGTTTCAACTGAAACAGAGGAACAATTAAGTAGTTTGCCAGAGTAAACACATACATCAGGAATATCTCATTCCCTGTCAGTAGATGATAGGTTTCCACAATTGCTTAAAGCGTTTTATTTGTTTTGGAGGCCCATTATATTGCCACTAAGCGGTAAATCTTGAAAAAGCAGAGTGTTAATTTGTTGTTAAGGGAATGAATGCCTTCATATATTGGTGATTCCGTCTCTGTACATGTCTTAAAACTACAGGGTGACACCAATTTTTAATGTACACTACTTCATATCTAAATTTCATTCTGGTAAAATAATTACAGTAGCTGGACAGTCATGTGTGGGGCTACAAAATGAGTTTAGTATTACAGACGGTGAAGTTGGGAGAAGCTGTTCATGTTTTACTAAGTGTTTTCAGGATGCTGATTAATAGCAGGCAGCGTCTCATATGGATAATTCCTCTGTAATCTGTGTTGAATATGTCACTAAAACTAGTTGCATCTTGTTTTCAGGTCTATGGAAATGCAGGATCTAGCCAGCCCACATAGCCGACTAAGTGGTAGTAGTGAATCCCCCAGTGGTCCAAAACTTGATAACTCACATATAAATAATAATTCCATGACACCCAATGGCACAGAAGGTGAGCCACGTCTTTTTTAGTGTTTTGTAGTTTGTGTTTCCTCCTTGTTGCATTCATGTTCTTGCAGTCAGTAAGCCATATAGAGAAAATGTTTTACTATTTTAGGTGTTCCACGTTTATGCAATGCAGTGTGTAGGGCTGATGTTCAATGTTTATCAGTAGTTACTATTATCAAGTTTCAGCAAACGCTTTCATTCCAAGTTGAGGTACCTTTCATGGAGTTCCAATGGACTAAGCAGGCATTATGCGCAGAGCTTAAAATAAAAATATCCAAAAAACCTGAAAGCGTAGTTTGTTGATGAGGAAAAAAAAGGGAAGTGTTTACAATTCTTGTACTACAAAACATAATCTTTCAGTCTCTTTCACTACTTCAGCATTTACATTCTTACTTTTTGTAAGCTCCTAAGGCTATGAAAGTTTTGTCAAGTAGGCTAATAAAACTGAGTGTTGAAATTTCCTCGGGCTAGCTTGCTGCTCTGATGGAGTGGCCAAAATTCAAACAGGTGTAGTAATTCAATGGGGTAAACTGATACCTATTTTTCAAGAAGCAGTCAGGCAGTTGATAAGTTATGTTTGTTCTCAGTAGAATACTAAGAGCAGAACCAACTAACAGCTTTGCCAGTAATATAATACCTCTATCATACATACATAATACGTATAATAATACGTGTAATGAAACACAGAAGGGTTTATATAATAATCAGCAAAAAAAATGCTCTTTCCTGTAACTTTTCTGTGGCAGTAGTAGGAAAGATCACACATGGCACTCGGCTAGCTATGTGAAAGGATTTTAATGCATTACTAGAGCTTCATTATTACTGTTCAGTAGAAAAGTAGAGTTAAACAACTGTTGTAGCAAAAATATGCTCTTTTTTTTTTTTTTCCCTTAAGAACTGGGTCATGTTAGTGCTGTCAGACTGTTTAGGATTATGGACATGCATTGCATTCTTCCAGGAAAGGCACATGTCAATCAAACAGATGTCGTCCACTCTCAATTCCCCAAACATCTCTGTTATTCATTCTAATTGGAGTCCTCTGTAGTGGGGAGGGTTTATGGGTTATCAGATTAGCAGGCATTTGTGCCAGAGTTGTGTATAATTTACTTTTTGCTAGTGCTGCTGCAATCAAATTTTAAGACAATTGGAAAAAAAAAAATTAAAAAGTGTCTTTTAAAAGAATAAATAAAGTGCTTAATGTGTTGATGTAGCTTAAGCAGCAAAATATTTCACAGATGAATCTTCTTCACTTTAAATACACAAGTATATTATTATATTTTCATATCATACTGTCAGCTATATATCAGTTTTGGTACAGGATAAAATTGCCCTTTCAGATTAAAATTCCTCTATCTCAAGAAAGCCTTTGCTATAAACTTCACCAGCTTTTGTACTTTCTGTGTGACTTGAAGGTTCTTTAGTAGCACAAAAATGGGGAGTGTTCCTTGGAACACTGAAAGACACTCTCCATCTGGCTCGACTTTTTGCTCTAAGTAGCTGTTTTGTGCAGGCACGCACTCCGAAAAATGGGGTGCTTAACATTACTCGGTCAGGAAATGAGCTATATATTGTATCTGTTCATGCACTGACCTCAGGTAGCAAGTAATTTTGGAAATATTATCCCAGCTTCTGGGTAGGTATCGGAGTTTATTGAAGAAAGTAAGTTAAACCACGGTAACATACCTGACGGTAGAATTTTAAACCTGAGGCTTACTAATTTCAGGTGGATTTTACCCAGAAGGCTGTAACTTGCGATACATGTTTCCCTCCTGAGATGAAACCAAATGGTTTTCTTTTGTTTGCAATTTTCCCTCAGGTGACATGACCCTCCTCAGCACTGCAGACTGGTTGCTAAGCCCTAGCACACAGAGCCCCGCAGGTTTGGGTGGCTGCGGTGGGCGCAGCAGGCGCGGGCGCTCTGCATGCGTTTTCCGACGTGGTCCAGAAAGCGTCCTGAGAAATAGCTTGTGTGCTTGGCGATCCTGGTCTAGACTTTCTAAATTGAAAATTCCTGTCTCTGATTGCTCTTAACTGACAAATAAGGAAAAGTTTGTGAAGGAAACATGACTGAATAATTTATTTCTGAATTAGACGTTGGCTGAAGGCAAAATTTGTGATCGAAGCAGATGCCTAAGAATCTGAAGGTGGAATTTTTACTGTGAATCTCTTCTGTCTTGAGAAAATGTTTGGTTTAGGTTCCTTGAGCTGCTAAATAGGCTTAAGAAAAAATGGAGTGAATGAAGCAAGGGTTTCTATTTTTATTTTTTTTAATGAAGAGTGAAGTAAATTTTTTTTTTTCTGAGATTCTTGAAGCAGAATACTGCTGAGAAACAAGTGGCAGATTGTAAGGATGCAGTCATAAGGGTTTGCCAAACACCTTTCTTAAAATGCTGCATTGTGGTTTGCTTGCATATTGCGTGTGGAGTGGAGATGTGAGTTGCTGAACCTTCACATGTTAAATATACTATGTGAAACCAATGTCTGATTTACTATGCACTTCTCAATAGCATAGAAAATCTCTCCTTTTCTGGCATAAGGGACCTTCATGTGAATGAGAAACAGGACCTCTAGGTATCTGCATGTCATAAATATCTTGTAAAGATATGTTAAATTTGATTTGACTATGGGTGTGATTTAGGCAAATTTCCATGCCCTGAAGTGCAGGATATGTTCACTAGATGAGGAGGAGGGAGAAAAAAAAATTAAAAAACCTGTCCCAAAGTGAAATGGCCCTGTTTCAAACAAATGTGTTCATTAATTCCTCTAAGGCACGTTTTCAGACTTGTCTCTTATTGATGTTGTTCTACAAGAGGATGTGGTTGGAAGATAGCTGACTGTTATTAGCTAATATTTTTAGCTTTACACTTAGTGGTAAGTTTTCAAAGCACTGAATGGGGATTTAGTTGTGTGACTGAGTCTGAGTTTAATCTCTGTGTGCAGCTTTGAAATAATAACTCTTTATGTGCTTAATTTCACTTTGGTGGAACAAAATTACTGTAGTGCGGGACTGACCAGGGAGTGCTGGCCAAGGACTGCAGCTGAAGAAATTCAGGGGGTTTTGGTTGATTCCTATTTATTTCCTTCTATCTAAACATTTTTAAACAAGTCAGATTTGCTACTTCTTTTCTCAGATAGCAATCGCTTTAGAGGATTCTTGTAGATCACAGTGATTTCTGTAGAGCGGTATCCTTTTAGGTTCATAGCAGATTGAGAGACAGTCTTTATAGATCTAGATGTATCTTTGGTGAGGGAAAAAGTAGCATTTCCTTAATGTCTTGATTTAAAAAAAATATTAGAAAATCATCGCTAATAAGAAGTAATTACTTTATTGATGGTTCTTGGTGCCTTTTTTTTTTTTTTTTTTTTTCCTTTTCTGGGCCAGGCAGCATGGTGTTCAAATCAGTGATGGGGAAGTAACAAGGAAATTATAGACCCTGATCAGTCAGAAATTTCCCAGGATCAAATGTAGAGGAGTAACACTAAAATGTCTGGCTAAAGGCATTCAGAAGAAACAGTCCTGGCATGCCAAGATGATGCTGATGATATAAATACTGCAGTATTTGAGTTTTCCCTGTTATTTTTAAGTGTTTTTCCACAAAATACCCCCTGTCGTAGGCAACAGCAGACACTGGACACCGTTAAAAATTTGTCCCTGTATGACTTGTCTAAGAAAATCTGTTCATAGTTGTGCCTTGCCTCTAATCTTCCTTTGTCAGGGAGTTGCTGTGGTGGGTTGATACTGAAGGAGTTGAAGAGACAATAACAGCAGAAGCTAATACAATTGTTATCGTTAAGTTTTATCAGTTAGTGACTATTTCAACAGCAGCACCCACTTTGGTAGATATACTTTGGAGAAGAAAGACTAATGAATACATTTGAAAGGAGTAGCAAAGCTGTTTTCCATAGCATTCAACTACATCCAGTTTCTGCCTGCAGTGATCTTCACTTTTATCTAAAGGATGTAAATTAGTTCTGGTGGATGACACAGAGCGAGAAACAGAAACCCGTTGCTCATCGTGATGATGTTTTTTGCAACTGGAATGAGAAAGAGTAAATGAAGACTGGGAGAAGGAGCCATGGTTTTCCAAACAATTACATTTCATTCATGTTAGGAGTATGGAAATGCTTCTGCCCTCATTTTTGAGTGTTTGGAAGGAAGAAGAGAAGGCATTTTCATATCAACTGGGAAGGGAAAATGGATAACAAATTGAAGATCAGATTTTCAAAGACACATCGGAAGGGAGGCTTCAAAGGAAGTTGGATGACAAAATTCCTTTGAGGAAAAGAAAAGGTTCTCACTCTTTAAGTACCTGCCGCAACATGAGAATGAGATCCCGCACAAAAGCAAAGCTCCTCACTAAATGACTCTCTGATGTGTGGCCATTAGAAAGTTGGTTTAAATCTGGTGAATATAAATCCATCTTCAGGGTGTCAAAAGGCAGCACTGTGTAGTATGTTTGCTGTCAAGTTGTGATATTATTGAATGGAGAAAAAATTGCTTTCAGTATTTTCTGAATGACGGAATAAGATTTTGAAATCTGTAGGGAGGGCATGACCCATTATGAAACATGATGTAAATATCTATAAATAAATTATATATTGAGTATTTGTTGTAATTCTAGCAGTACAAAATAGTCTTTCAGTATTGTAATCAAGCTTGCACATGGCAGGGGATGATTTTCAATTTTGTATAAATTATTAATGATTTTTAATACTTATTCATAGTTTTGTGTATTCTGAGGTGAAAGATTGTGGTAGGTGGTGGCAGTCGGACTGAATGATCCTCCTTTGGGAGATGCTTGGGTTCTGATACCTTTTAATTGCTTATGTTTGGTGTTTCTGCCAATTATGTATGCTGAACTTTCTAGACTCACGTTTGTGATGAAGAGGTATGAAACTTGCGTGATGCAGGGATGCCTCTGTACTTAGACATCCTGAAATAATAGCAAAGATAAAGCTAATATTTGCATTTTAGTAGGGTGTTAGTATCAAGAACTATTGATGCTAACTTGTTCACTCAGCCCCAGAAGAGTGTGAGAGGGCAGTTGTGTGACCAAAGACTGCAGTGGTCCCAGGCTTCAGACTGGCAAAAGCAACCTGTGAGTCTGTAGGGGCTGGTAAGAACTTTCAACCTGCTGCCACTGCTGGAGGAAAAAATCAGGTATACATCACTGCCCATTTATGTGAAGCAAGTGTCTCACATGGATTATCATTTTCTTCCCTGCTCTATACCTTTTTCTTCTTGCTGTATTATGTTGGCTTCCTTCCAGCCTCTTTGTCTTATCTGGGCAAATTTTTTTAATCCTGATTCCCCAGGAGTCCTTCCGTCTGTTCTGAGCACATGTAGCATAAAGCTCTATTATTCTTCTTTCATAAGTTTTTGGCCAGTGAAATAACTTGTCTAATCCTCTGTTAGCTCATTCCAGCAACTCTTGTTGCACGGTCTTGAGGAGGACACTGACAAATAAATATTTATGTATTTATTGTCTTTTCGGTACGTATGTGCATCTGTGAAAACTTTGCCATAAAATTTTCCTGAAAGGAAGGACTTAATTTAAGTGAAAAGTTAATAATGAAACTGGCAGAGGGGTTGGACTGGATGATCTTTTGAGGTCCCTTCCAACACCTAGCATTCTGTGATATTAGTTCCCACAGATATCTGAGGAAAAGAAAATGCTCCAAATGACAAATTACTCTTTTTTTTTTAAAAAAAAAAAAAAAAAGAAGAAAAAGAATGGAACATCTTGGAAGCACCATTATTTTAATATCATTTATATTTGCAAACTTTTCATAAATGTTCTCACAACAGATGATGTTCCAGACTGTGGATGGAACAGGGTGGTGTAAGAGCACTGTCTGAGTGTGTCTGAGGGTTCCACAGACCCCTGCTGGCACTGTGGCTAGGCACAAGCTGCAGAGTGTCAAGAACCTGCCAAGATATTCACTACTTCACTGGAAGCTAACTGCAACACATCGTGATAGGTGTGGTATCTCTCCAGTGGGACCAGCCTGCTATGCATGATCTGCATGTGTGCAATCGTGATTGCGTGACGTAAGATAGGAATGTCGTATGCCTGGTCAGGAATACAGATGAGCAGGAAATCCAGCCTCAGCTGTCAGTGTGCACCAGCAGAAACTCCAGAGAACATCTCAGACTAAAATCACACCTTAATAGACAATTGGGTGATACTTGAAGAGCCTTACCAACTTCAGAGGCTTGTGATTTGGAGATTTAGTGCTTCCCTTTGTGTCTTGTAATATTCTGAGGGTTTGGCTTGTCATGAGTAAATAAAAAAGCATGAAACTTGGTTATGCTTCAGGATTAGACATGTCATCTGACCCCTGGTCCATGAGTAGAGTACCTGTGCCACTGGTTTTGATGAGACAAGCTGCTGCTGCAGGGTGCAGGGGACTGCGAGCTGGAGCGATCCCTCTTCGTCCATGTGAATTTGACTTTTAAATCTGGAAGTCCTGGAGCTTAGACTCTGGCCAAAAATAGATGGTATTATTTCTCACTTATGAAAGATCCCACCCATTTTGTCATTCTGCTTCTGTGTTCCTGTGTCAGTCTTGCATCTCGTACACCTTAATGGCAGAGTGGGCTTGACTTCTCCATGATGCCGTCATTTCATTTGAAGCCCTCCATGTTCCCAGAAGGTAGCTGGTGACAACATTCTTTGCCATTAATGACCGGGCCTTTGGGATCATTTTGGCTGGCTTTGGTTAAAGAGTAAGGATATTTTACGTGAATGCTGTGCAAACTGTTGCACGTGCAAGAGAGTTGCCATGGTCAGATGCCCAGTAGAGGATTTAAGGACAAGAAAAAAAAAAAAAAGGATATAGGCCACAACACCTCTGAAAGGATTGTTTCTGGATACATGCTGCCTCTGTTTGGACAGGAGAGATACAACTGGCAAGTGAGTGTGAAAGGGTGAGCACAGCAGTTTGGCATAGATATTCTCATCTCCTAACTGTGATGAAGAAGACCATTTTAACCCATGATTGTACTTGTCCAGTGAATATCCAGGTTAAATCTTGATTAGCAGCTACAGATATGATCCAAACTTGTCTGTGCCCAGATGGTTTTGAGTTTTCTTTCTGATTTTGCACTGTAGTGGTGACACCATTTCTTTGTGAATTTAAGGTTTTTACTTATAGATGAGCAGGTAGAATGATGTTAAAGCTTTTTCAGCATAAAGTAAGAGGAAGATGAAAGTCGGGGGGGAAATGTGCATACAGTGAAATCTAGGTGTTAGCTGCAGCCCAAATACTGTGGAAGTGTTGAAGCCTTCTCACATCAGAGGGGAGAGCAGGAAGCAGTCTGGGCTTGAACTAGAATGTGCTGCTTTGAGCAGGGACTTTCTTTGAAAGCCAAACATAAATTTAGGCTGGAAATTACCTTGTAGTAATAACCTTCTGGTAATTTCCAGACAGAGAGATTCAGGAAGAGTCCCTTGCTTTTGAGAAACAAGAGCAAGTAAGTTTATCAGGCTTCATGGTCAGGAGCTGATGATTTGATAATCTGTGATAAAAAGAGAGAATAGTGTCCTGGATAGGAATTAGTACAATTGAGTAACCTGTTTATAAGTAAAAGACCCACGTGTTTATAAGTAAAACCTGTAACTTTTACTAACCTGTTTGTAACTGCAAGATTCTTCAGTACGAGCAGAGAAGAGTTTGAATAAAATAATGGAAAATATCATCATCTTAGAGATTCAAGGTAGAATTTTTGTTCTGTTGTTAGTGACAATTTTGTTTGAGCTTTCAGGTGAGCTTTGGGCTTCTAGTGGTTACAGAAAGAGGATGGTGTCAAGCAAAACCGTGTATGAATAATAAAGGATACATAAAATACTTAAGATATCTACCTGATACTTAGCTGCTAACATTTTTTCATAGAATCATAGAACCATTAAGTTTGGAGAAGACCTCTAAGATCATTGTTTCACCATCAACCCAACACCACCATGACCACTAAACCATGTTCTGAAAACATTTGAAGATGTCACCTTGAGACAAACCAAAATAGGTTAAATATTATGTTTATGTGTAAATCTATAGCTAAACTAATAGCCCCACTTACTTTGTTGAGACTTTTTGTGCTCCGTGAATGCTGAGAGCTGTCATCCAGGAATGATTTAATTTTGCCCACTTATTCATATAATACAAAGAATATAATGTTAGAGTATTAATTCAATTTTAAAACTGCAAAATTAAAACTGATTTAATAAGTCAGCCATGTTTATGATGTTTCTGTTCTACTTTAATATATGTGGCGTAGCTGTTAACAAAGACTGGTTCAACAGAGCAAGCCTTATATGTATTTTAGATAAAGTAATTTAAAAAAGATATTTTAAAACTTTACTTCTTGCATACTTGAAGATGCAATCTTTATAAGGTATTCATAAGATTTTTGTGTTAGGAATGGCCAAATGTTAGGTTTCTAAATCTATATTTAAAAGAGCCAACATCTCATTCCTCATATTACTCTTTACTGCTGTATACACCAGTGACTGCATGACAAGCTGTGAACTGAGAAGGTTGTTAATTGGCCAATGAACCACATGAACTTGTGGATTCTGGTCTCAAGTTGTCTTTCTTGGTGGAGTTCAGAAACTGCCATGTAAGTAATTTTTAAGAACCTTTTGTAATATGGCTGACAAAACAGAACCCATTGCACTTGCAGTCTCTGTCTTAAGAAGAAATACCATGACAATCTGTGTAACATTAGATCAGCAGTTATGCTATCATCTCAGAATTCTTGTGCTTTTTGTCTCAGAACTAGTGTGTATATTACCTCCTACTCCTATTTTTTCTGTTATTTTGGTGTGTTGTTTTGTTACACACTTTCTTTTTAAATCTTGGCTTTAGAATCTTATAAGTGACTAGAAAAGAGAAATAAGGAGGAAAAATGTCTCTCTGTTGACATAGCTTCTTAAGCTCCTTGCTGTATAAACCAAATCTGTATTAGTAATTCTAAATAACTTGATTTTTTACAGCAGACTAGGAAAATGTTAAGATTTCTTCATGAACTTCTTACTGATAATCTGTTTTATTACATGAGTGATTTTGCTGGCACTGAAGCTTAGTAGCATGTTGCTAAATTAGAGTCTGTCTCTATAATGCAAGTCTGGTAATTCTGCACCTCTCTAAAGACCTGTTTTTATAAAGGAGTTGCAGAACTGAGAACTCTCCTGTTTCACTTTCTGCGGTCTCTGCCACAACTGAGTATGCTGTTGGCAGCTCCTGGCAAGCTTGCAACGTGTTCTGTGTGGATGTGACAACATTCGTACTCCTTGCTCAGTGTCATCCTCCGAAAATGTAGGACACGTTATACAGAAATGTTAATTTTCGTGGAAAATGTGGAAAGCTGAAATCTATAGTATGGTTAAGGAGCACGGGGCAGGAGCAGGTCTGTGCCCATCCAAAGCCTTACTTCCTTGGACAGCTCCATTCTCTCGTGATCGGCGTGGGTTCCTGGCATGCTACACAGACAGACTGGCAGACTTGTAACCCTAGAAAATATCCTTGCAGCTCCCTTTCCCTGTGATTGTAGTGTGAAATGTGCTGCATTGCAGGTTATTTTTTGCCTTGGGCAAATGAGACGCTTTCCTTTGCATTGAGAGTACGCATAGTAAATGTTTCCAATAGGTAAAACTATGCCTGTTCTCAGTTTATTTCTTTGTGTAGCAAGCTTTTATCCTCTAGGAATATGCTTAGGCCCAGGTAGAAAGAAATATGCAATCATTTTGTGGCATTTTGATTAAAATGCTTGGGGAACGGAGGGCTTTTCAATTCCTATCCATCTTCATTAAATTCCCAACTAGCTGTGGCACAAGGGTCCATTAAGGTCATGGTTTTTCCTAAAGATGGCACGATAGGGCTTATTTATTATCACCCTACAAATGGGTATCCAGATCAGGAATAATGCAAACAGCTTTTCTTTTCTTGTTTTTTTGTATACTCAGGAAATACAACAGCTGGGAGAGGACACATAAGAAATAGTTCTTATGAAAAATTTGTGAGGATCTCAGTCAGCAATTAGAATTCATTTCCATGAAGAAGGCACTGCATTGTATTTCGTATACATTATCCTGTATCTTCAAAAGTAGTATGTCTAGTAAACGACATTTAGATATAAACATTGTTGCACTGAACTATTGCCCATGATTCATAGAGACAGAAGTTATGTTTTGATGAAGTTTTTCCCCAAATGGTGTCTTGAACAAGGATCTGACATCCAAATAGGTGCAATGGCACATGAAGTAGGCTTTTAAACCAATGGCAAGAGAGACATTTGCATCCACTTAGAAATTATCCTAAAAGTCTTTATATAGAACAAATGATGCTATAGGTCTTTATACTGTGTGAGGTGGCTCAGTGTAGTCCTTGGACTGTAGTTTCCGGTGATCCAAACAATGACATTTTATTTTATAAGGAATGTAGAAGAATTGTTTCTCCAGTAGAGAAGAGGGGAAGTGTTTGAAGAAAGCATATGCTGAAATCTTGTACCCTTTACCCGATGTTAGATTGATCTCATCTTACTCTTTTTTAATCCCTGACAGCTCTCAGCTATAGAGAAAAACATCTTTCACTGTTATTTCCAGAAGTATAATTTTGTTGTGGAAATTACGTTCAGAAGGCCTTCAAATTTTGGAGAAGGCTGGAGTAAAGTATGAGCCTGGCTGTAAAATGTAGCTGTGCTAAATATCTAAGAAAAAGCAGAAGATAATGTAGATGCAATAATTATTGGTATCCAAATTGACAAATTGTCTAGAACTTGCTGTAACAACTGGTAGTTCCTGGAAAATTACTTGGAATTGATGCTTTGCAACAAATACTTTGTTGCATCTATGTGTTAGACTTGCAGTATGGACTTACGAAATGGATGTTGGATGTGTTGCGTGCTGTGTTTTTTGAAGAAATACATTTGTCTTAGAGTTGTATTTCAGGTCATGAGTGCACTCTTGAAGTAAACCTCTCGGCCACCCTTTCTTACAACATGTTGATTTACCTTGTCTTTTGGACCAAGTGGAAGAAGTGCAGTTAATTCTCTCTAGCTGCTGATGGGTGCTCACTCCTTGGGACAAGACTAAACGTAGCATGAATAACACCCCCAGAAAATACCTGAACTGCGTATACTGGATCCTCTGCACCAGCTGTTTCACTCCATGAAACTTTTATTAGTGGGCTGCACTGCTTCCTAATGCAGTTGTAGCAGAGTTTTGTGTGTATTGATCTCCCGAACTGGCATGTGCACACAACACGTCCTGCGTATCAAAATAAAATAGTGGGCAATTAGTAGAATCTTGAAAGATTGCATGTAAATCTTGTGGACAAGGTCTGGTGAAGAAAATAGTTAGGTGTGGAGTAGTAAGAATTTGGATTGACAAGGAAAGGAAAGGTCCTTTGTCAAAAGGGGAGAGTGCCTCTCCTTCACCTTTACCAAATCTAAAGAGCTTCTGCTAGTGATGGTTGCAATCCCTGCATGTATGCCTGTACACACAAACACACATGCATATATACACATCTGTCAAGATAACGCCGCGGCTTTACACATCAAATAGGGTGCAGTTTACCTTGGTTTTCTTGGATTAACTTTCCACAATCTTACTGAACTGCCTTGCTGAAAGGTCAGGTATGCACCAGTGCTGGTGCGTGGGAAGCGGTGACTGTGTGTGTCAACAAGGACGAAAGCGGTGGGATGTTGATGATAGCAAGATCGGCTCCACTGTTTTCCAAAATGTCATCCTCAGTTGCATGTGCTGTGCTGTAACTCCAAAAGCTAAGCAAAAATGGCTTTCAGAGATTGCCGTGCTGATCCGGTAACTCCCTGGGAGTAGGTATTGTGCCTGTTTGATCCATGCCAGGTCAGCCCTGTCCTTGCTCTGTGGATCGAAATACTATTGTTAATGAGATTGCGCTGGAGAAACAGAAAGGGAAATTTGGTTATTTACTTGAGGCTTTATTAAAAGTCATTAATTAATAATTAATTATGAAGCAATATGAGCCAGGCAAGAATCTCTCTTAACTCTCATTCTTTTTTACTTTCTGACAGCTGTTCTGGTTTGTGGTTGCAGAGGGAATAAAATGTAAAAGCATTCTTTGAAGTATCTGATGAGGACTGCGTCCCCTTTATTTATTCAGTATTGCTGAATATAAAGTTGGTTTTTATTTTGAGAGGAGAAACCCACCGTGAGGAAAGTGTTTTACTTCATCTACAAATTCTCATTTTTGCTGTGACAAATTCTTATTTTTCCTCTGACAAGTTATCGAAGTGGAAAAAAAAATTGAGCAGCCAACAGAGAAACCAATTTAAAAATTATTTCCTTTTTTGTCTTATTCAGATTGCTGTCTTTCAAGCCTGTAAATGTCTGTGTGACCTGATCTAAATGTAGATCCTTATTGTTGGGTCTGCAGGGATTAAGAGGAATCAGGACAGGTGCAGAGAGTTGCATGGGGACTTCTGGTTTGTTACAGTGGCTCTTATTCCTTGGGGACAGAAATAACCCTCTTGATCATTTCATATGTATGTGTAAGTCATTGCTGCCAGTACTTTGCATTGTTTGTATACACAAATACATATAATGCAAAATATTGATAGCCATGATTTAAAACATTTGCAACAGATTTTTTTTTTTATTGAATTTGTGGCTGTAGTGCGTGTGTGTGCATGCGTGTGCAAGAACTTATTAGGTGCACATAGAATATATTTTATTTATATTTCTATAGTTAAAACAGAACCAATGAGCAGCAGTGAGATTGCTACTACTACTACCACAGACGGGTCTTTAGACAATTTCTCAGGATCAGGTAAGGAACAAACAAAGGTTTTAAGCTCGGTGTTTTTGCATTTACTATTTTCTTATCCCATGCAGTCTAAACCTGTGCACAGCTGTTAAAAAGCCTTGTGCACTTCACAGCTTACGCCTTTTCTGTTTATGTTACTCAGAAAATGTTAAGTCAATAGTTTTCCCTGAGTAAAGAGCATTAGAGCATCAGGCTTATTAATGTCCATTGGTGTCTTCGGTGGGAGTCTCACCAGGGAGTATTCCGGCCCAGAGTAATTATTCTTTCGTTTTCTGTGAGTAAACATACCTGCCTCTGTGATTAGAGTTGTAATTGAGGGGTAGGTCTGCCTCATTCGTTGTAATTTATTATTATCAAGGTATTCATTCTTTTGTCAGGCTTTTTTCCTTCCTGGAAGCCAAACATATCTTAGAATCTAACAAACAGGAGACAAACACTGAGAAAATTCTGAGACGTTTGCACAGTTTTGCATAGCTATGGGTTAACTGCAGTATGACTAGCACGTTGTTTTTATGGTGCAAATAAGATAAAAAAGAATCTAACACTATCTTACGGGATTATAGCTCCAGAGTAGCAAAATTTGACATCTCCCAACCAGTCAGGCTCCAAGTAGCCAACCCTTTACTTGCTCTGTCACAGCCTTCATTTTCTGCACATACTGTTGAGTATGAAACCATCAAACTTGAAAGCCAAAAAAAAGATTTACAGAGTATTTTAAATCTCTGAAAGAACACAAGGTGGTGTGCTTAATAGTAGCTATGTGCATCTGCGATGATCTGACTAAAGGTCGGACCGTAACATCTGATGTAACTGCAGCCTCATGGGCCACAGAAAAAGTAAAAAAACTGTCGGGTGTGGAAGGCACAGAAAGAGACTCCCTGCTTCCCTCCACGCTTCACGAGCACTCCCGGAGTGTAAAGATGATGGATTTTCCCTGTAGCTGGCCAGGAAAGGGGTAGCTGGTGAAGGGTAATTATCCGTGCCTTGTTTATTTCCAAGTACTTAGCAATAGGGCCTGTTGTTTCTCCGGCTGTCTGATTTTACAGTAGTCCCGTAACCTGCCGCTGACCCCTTCCTGGCAAAGGCTTCAAAACCCACCTTGGGTCCTAGAGGAGAAACGGCACCCGAATGGTAACCGGAGAGGGAAGGGCTCCTGAAAATAACGCCCAGAGCTGAGCTCGCTGGCACATCTGCCGCGCTCTCGGCGGCACCCAAAAATACCAAAGGAAATTGGGATGGGCTGGCGTAAAGTTCTGTGTCAGCAGTGGCGGGGCTGCCGGGGCAGAAGCTCCGTATTTACCCTCCCGGGCTTAAGCGTTTCACTAAGTACGTTTGCGTGTTAGACATCTTTACACGGTACTGGCTGTTCTGACGGTCTGAGAGCATATTAGAAAGCAGATAAGATGGGGGATGGGAAAAGAGAAGGAAGTGTAATATAGTAACACGTCGTCTGTATTACGGAATTATTTTTCTTTTTAAAAAAGAGGCACGTGCTCTGAAGCTGGCCATATGTTTTCAATTGAGGCATGCATAAGGCTCCTTCATAAAATGTAGGTCTTAAAAATTCTAAAAGTTAATAAAATGTTGCACTTGAGATATCAATAATCCTTTGAAAATATGACGGGAAATGTTTCCATTAGGAAATAGGTTGTTTGCACTGAAAATGTTGTCTGCGTGCAAGCAAAGAATAAACTATTGCTCAGGAGTTGTACAAAGGGGCAATTTAGTATTTGAGATTTGTAATCAAGATTTTAATGTTAAGCATTCTTGTATAGTTCCTGATAAAATATTATTTTCTATCTAAGGTATCAATGATATTTGAATTTAATTAAAATCTTGTTAATACTCTGAAATTCTATTAGGAAAAATAATATTTATCTTTAGTGTGTGTATTTACACTTCTGTGTGCTTTCTTTTCTCCTTGGTGCAGCAATTGGAAGCAGTGGTTTCAGCCCAAGACAAACACACCAGTTCTCCCCACCACAGATTTACCCTTCGAAGTATGATATCTTTTTAAAATAATAATAGTAGTCGTAATAATAATAACTGAAAAAGGCAGATTTTAACCTCATTTAAAATAATAATTGGGTCCATCTGTTAAGTCATGATTTTCAACTAGTTTCTAGGGAAAAAAAAAATATTTTTTTAAATGCTAAGAATGTATTTGGAAAATATTTGGAAAGTTCTTATTTTACTTATTCTTTTATTATTGATTTCTTATTGTTGTTTTGTTTTTGTCTTGCGGTTTCTGTTGTCTGGCACAGCCTATGATTACGTGTTAATGAAGTAGCAGGATTATAATAAAGCTAAAAAATAAGTACTCGTATGTCTGTCTAATGCAGTGTCTGTCCTATTTTCTGTCATTTTTAATCAATAGCAGACCATACCCCCATATTCTTCCTACTCCCTCTTCACAAACGATGGCTGCATATGGGCAGACACAGTTTACAACGGGGATGCAACAAGCTACAGCTTATGCCACTTACCCCCAGCCCGGCCAACCCTATGGAATCCCTTCATATGGTAAGAAATCACATCTGTGTTATTTTATTCCCAAGGTAAATGGTTTTTAGATCAAGATTACGTGACCCTTGTGTTAGTACTTAGTGGGACAGCTGCGCTCTCGAGCATTTCTTGTGGAAGACTGGTAATTTACCCATCAGAGTGATGCTTAATTTATGTATTAAAGAGCTAAGAAGCTACTCTAGAGGATGACTCTTTTTTTGGGATCAAGGAGAGAGATTATTTAGTTTCTCTTATTGGTGATATAAAATAAACAGCACTGAAATGGGAAAAGAGATCTAGGGACTTCCATTACACAGACACAGCTCCTGGTGACTTGTCGAAGAGCGCTGCTCTCCAGCAATGCAGTGGGATGCGGCGGTACATAAAGGTCTGAATTTCAGTTCATCCAGATTACTGGAACCCAGATGACTTGGTGAAGCTGTGGTGATTTTCAGCAGGTGAAAAATTGAGTCAAAAAGACCCCCACCAAAAAAAATATCTTGCTTTCAATGTTTTAAAACTCCCTGGAGGTAAAAATTGAGTTAGATTGCCACTAAAGCTCTGTCTGCCTGATGAAGGAAATAGTAGTAAGTAACAAATATTTTTAAAAACCCCAAAATTTAAAAAAAGCTACTGTGGGTGAGACCATTTTGCTGCCAGACTGTCTGCTGGCAGACCACATGACAGTTCGGCAATGAGGATGCATTATTAGAAAATAGGTCTTGTATTCCTCTGGGGGAATGTATTAAAAATATAAAATCCACATGCTTTTAGCGGTATATTTTGTAAAGATGCATTCAGGTAATATAAAAGAGGACAGAACTCACAGTAAATCTGTGTCCCTTAAAATCATTGAAACTTTTAAGTGCAAAACTGCTGAATCTTTCATCATGAAATCTGGAAGTCGAAATCCGCAAGTTGAAATCTGCTGGGTCTGAAGTATATCCTGGAGCAGATTTTTGTGAACAGCAGGTATAAAAAATAGATTATTATTATTTCCCCATACTTAAAAAAATGTGTTTCATTAATATGTCATCAATAATTTTGATCCAGGGGAAGCATTCTTCCTGTGGCTACAGCCTTGATTACTTGCTGCCAAATATATGATTGTAAACCTGAACTGGATGTTTCGGTTTCAGTTCCATTCCGCATATTTTAAACTTACACACAAAAAAAAACTTTAGGGATATTTAAACTATGTTTTCAAGGCTACAGGGATGGGAATTCTTCCTGCCCTCACCCCCCACCAAGCCCACGTAGCTGATGAGAGCTTGTCTGTTGTTTCCGGCTGGATCATGCAGTGTGATAACAGGTGACCCCTTTGCCCACCATGCTCTTCTTGACCTGTGTCTCCTATGGGCACCTCGTGTTCATACATGGCTGGCTGCGATGGCTTGGGCAGCCCAAACTATCGCTTTTTTTGTTTTTTGCTTGGTTCCTCTGCATGAAATCCTGACCTCAGTGAAGTCAACTATAAAAGTCTGACTGACTTCAGCAAGGCCCTGATTTCACTACTTGAGTTTAGCTCTCTCACCGTCGTCAGAGATGTAATTGAGAGTTGCTTTACTTGCCAACTGCTCACTGTGCCTGCCTGCTCTTTTGGGTTTTTTTGTTTGGTTTTTTTTTCCCAGTCCATCCCAGTGCCTAGGACTTGCGATAATTTTTGCCTAACATTTTACGTTGCAGAGCTCTTTTGAGCATTGAAACCCCCTAACTATTGAGTCAAGTGGATTTCAATGTGTTTTACTCTTTTTGGACAGTGCCTCATGACCGGAGCTAAGGTGCTCCTTGCTGATGTACTTTATGGGAGTAATATTTAAAAGGAAATAACTATTAAACAGTTTTGGGATCTAATACCATATATATTTTTGCATATTTAAGGCACTTTATATAATTCATGGTCCCAAAATAAATTACATGGGGCATTGTTTAAAGCTAAAATTCTCCTCTTGGATCTGCATCGTAGACCCGCTGTACCATCTGCCTTGCTGTTCTCTTGTCCAGGCAGAGCGTTTCCAGCAGGTATGAAGAGAGGAGACTTATGACATGTGTGGGAAGAACTCTGACTTGGTTCTTTAGCTTGGGGCTTACTGGAAAAAAAATTTCTGTGAAATCCATCATCAACCTCCCTCAAGTTTTCGCTCTAGAGAAGAGTTTTGGAAGGTGCTGTCTCGAATACACCTCTAGCCTCTTCATTTTTCCAGTCCCCCACCCGTGCTGCAGCCGTGCAGGCAGGAAGGGGGGTGGAGGGGAATGCCACTGACAGCTGCCTCCCAGGGACTCCTGGCTCTGGTTCATCTGCAAAGCCCCTGAGGAGGCTGGAGAATTTCCTGAAGCTCTCTCCTCCTAACTGCTCCAGCACCAGCATCTAACAGAGGCTTTGCTTACTGACCTCATTTCTTTTCAAATCCTGGCAGTTCCCTTATGTTTTCTCACTGTCCCTTCCCACTTCCTTGCATACGTTAGACTTCGGAGAAGGGAGCATCAAGATTTGATGAGTGAAGGACTTCTGGAGGAGAGCAGGTGGGAAGAGTAAGTCCCCGGAGATGAAAGGCTCTTCGTAGCATGGAGATTTGCAAAAGAGCACATCGGTGCCAAGTTGTCTTCACTCAAGTGCCATCTTCCTGCCTTTGATCATCTCCTCCTGCTTCGTCCGAAATAGAGAGTTGGATCAGGCTGTTTAAAGCTGGCCTAGAAATGTAATGCTTAATTTAATTAAACTTTCTCTAAGCAATATTTAGTCAGCAATTCAGAAGTCGGTAAGCAGACAGCAAACACAGGGATCACTGATACCAAAACATCCATAGCAGGAGTCTCCCCTTGGAAATGAGGTGTCAGATTGGTCAATGGGATTGTTTAATTGTAACATGAAACAGAAGAAGCGAGTAAGTATCAGGGAAAAGCGAGCAAACAGGGTTAGTCTGGCAGTTAGCAGGTCTGGCAGAAGGAATTAAAGGTAATTAATGACAGCAGTTGAAAAATAAGGATTCGAACGGCAGAATACAAATGCTACCATTTGTATATAGGGAGATACTGAAGTTTTGCAAACACAGTAACTTCCCAGCCCTCTCCTACCTTCAAACATTGTTCGATATTGTGGTTTTTTTAACAAAAAAAAATCCAACCAGGAAATGAACTTAGATTTACAGTAATTTTCAAAGGAATGTTACTAATTCACACTTATTTAATTCAGTTAAAATAACGGTGGTCTCTGAACAATGAAATATCACTGAATGCCACAGGGAAACCTAAGAGTATTGTATTACTTTTCCATTGCTTTGGTTATAATTATTTTTAAATAGTAGTTCATGTTGGGGCAACCTTATCATTAAAACTAAGAGACGAAGGCTGAATTGTGTGAATTTCCTCAGTGTTTCACTTGCTGATATTTACTTGCTTGTTGCCTTACAAATTGGGGGAGGAATCACTGAAGTTGGGAAGCAAGTCATTAATTTAATTGGACTTTGGATTCTTTTATTACTAAATCTGGAATTGAGAGAGTAACGTGATGTGTAATGGATTTCCGTGTCAGTGCAGATTAATGACTACTATGTTTTTCCCAGTTTGAGAGACTGCTTCAGGAATAGTTCCTGTCTATTAGGTGTTTATTTGTTAAAAACCTGCCTCCTATAGTGTTTAATTAGCTCTGAAAATCGTCAGTACAGTTAACACTGCTAGTTCTCTTTATCCACTTCTAATTCCTTAGAAAGCCATTGCACTGAGAGCCATGTAGTTTTCATGTAGAAATATTATACAATGCAATTCTCAGTTATGTCATTAATGGGTGGATGGCAGGAGAGCTCGGCTATGCTACGCTTCATTAAAATCATATAAAGTTGCTAATCTACCTCTGTGAAATGTCATGAATATATGGAAAAGTTAGCTGCTGGCAGGAAAGGAAAAAAGGAGTAATGCAGCTTCCTGTTCATGTATAAATTTCTTTCACAGTTATTGAAAACACAGTTTTGAATTTAACCTCTCCCTGGTGAACTTCAGTTTTACTTGTGCCTTTGGACTGCCCTTACCCTGTTCATTTGTGCATGCTCTCGATATTGGTTCTCTCACGCATTCAATAATGGGTATATGTTAAAAATGCTGTTAATTAAGTGATTTTGTTTTCCATCCCTGACTGAATATGAACAAATAGATTTGCTGTCACTAACTGATTTAGGTGCATTGTGGGCAGGCATCAAGACAGAAGGTGGATTGGCACAGTCACAGTCACCTGGACAGACGGGATTTCTAAGCTACGGTGCCAGCTTTAGCACACCTCAACCTGGACAGGCTCCCTATAGCTACCAGATGCAAGGTCTGTATAAACAGATATTACCATTTATTAGCTGTAGTTAATACTACAGGTTGGTTGTTTTTTGGTTTTTTTTCCCCATTATTTCTTTCCATTCGAAGGATAAAAATGAATGTTTGTTTGAGTACTTACCTCTGATGTTGTTGCAGTTGGAGCTGAAATGATGATTGCATTTGCTGAGAACAGCGACAACCAGCTCTCAGCAGTTTGGAACATCCCTTGCTTAGTGACTTCATTAATTTTTGAATAGTGAAGTGTTGTAGTGTTATTACAGTAAAAATGTATCCCTGAATAGCACTTGTTTAGCAAATAGCGAATGTGGCAAAGCAAGTCCTGGAAAACGTGTCAGGATTATGAATTTAGGAAGTGCCAAATATAATTTGACACCTGAATGTGTTCGGGGAGGGAAAAGGAGATAAAAATACCTACTGCAGCTGTGGAGGTAGATAAGTAATGATTGAAGTCTGTTTCTTTGAAGTCTATTTAAAAGCTGTAAGTCTTTGTATGTACAGGCTATTATTATCAATTGTTTTTTTGTAGTCTTACTTGCCTCTTTAGTTTACTCAATATCTTTCCACCTTATTGTCCTAAGTCCTTTTTTCTTTTCTGTATTGAGAAGTTGATGGGTGTGCCTGGCTCTGGATTTTCACCGCTTTAGGGGATATTTTAAAATGTCTTTTTTTTAACTACAAGTAACTAATTTTGATTGTCTGCTGCAGGGCTGATTTTGACAGTTGAAATCAGGTGTCTTGCAGATTTTAGAATTGTTGAAATAAATGATCACTTGTAGAATTGGACCACGTTTTAACAATTTAGCACGTCTCCTTAATATTAGTGTGCTCCATTTAAACTGTGCACCACCGTGTAAATGCTACATGAAATGTCTTGAGGCAGAAGTGCTTTCAGAGACTGAGTGAACGACGTTTTGCTTTTGTTTTTTATTTAAGGGTATATTGATCCAGTCCTTCACTTAGTCTTGAGGGATATTTTTTGTTTTGTTTTTAAATCCCCTTTTGAACTGTGTGTTGAGTAGCTCTATAGAGCAGAACTGGCCAGCTGATATCTGAAGTATTGTTTATTTGTAGTATACTCTGATAAGCAAGAGGAAGATAGTATAAGAGTAGTATGCAAACTTTCATCTAGATGTTGAATAGCAGTGATTTTCTACTCATTGGAGTAAATATAACTACGACCCAGTTATCGGTTTTGCATTCTGCAAATAGCCACGCTAAAAAAACCTGAATGCACATACCTAGCCTGAAAAAAACCCCCTACCTCTCTGTAGCAGATAGTTCAAAATGCTTGCCAGCAGCAGCTACAAGGAATTCCTGGGTTGACATTCCAGCTATTAAGGAATTGGTAATTCATGGTTGCTAAGAAATAGAGTTATTGAAAAATCATGTCCATGTTGCCTATAATTTCTAATGCAGCAGTGCCTTTGTGAAACGGTTATGTATTGGGATCCTGTTGCACCAACTTGTACAGCCAAATGAAAATATAGTCCCCGCAGAAGTTGGAGGCTAAAATAAAGCACCGGGCTAGGAGAGTCTAATGTAACAATAAAGCTGACACAGTTTAGACATAATAAACAGTTGTCATCCCGTACTGGTTACCTAGCAGTTCTAAAGGTTTTGGGGTTTTGGTTTTTTTTGGTTTTTTTTTTTTTTTGTAAAATACAGAGCAGAGGGATGTCAATAAAAAGGGATTTTAAGGAGGACAATGAAGTAGTTTTGCAGATGTCTATGGGAAACTCATTCCATGGAGGGAGGAAAGGGGGAGCAGCATGGGATAACATGAGACAGTGCTTGTTGGAAAATTTTAAGGGTAAGCAGTGAATTCTGGCATTAGCAGAGCAAAGCTAGGACTCAGTCAATGGCCTCTGTAGAGGTCTCTCATAAAGTATTGCTTTGTTTTCTGCAATACACAAAATGTGTATAGAATCAGAATTGTCAAGGTCGTGAAAGGGTGGCAGTTTGTCAAGAGGTGGAACAGTAGGAACTTGGAAAGCATTTCAGCTGTACACATCGAAAGGCAAGGATCTATAAATATTCTGCAAAAGAAATGTGCTAAAGATGGCCCAGTTGTGAAGCTCTAAGAAGAGGAGGTTCAGAGGTGTTGATTTTCACGCAGATCTGAGCCTGGGTTCTGCTCTCCCTGTGCTGTGCTTGGGCTGAGAGCTGCCCACTCATGGGAGGCAGGAAATTGCTGACAATCTGGCTTGGGTGGAAGAGCCACAAGTCAGAGTCTGGGTGTCCCTGTGGTGTGTACATCATTTCTGTTGTGCTCATGAACAGCAGTGTGTGGATGAGGAAAGGACTGGTCTCCTACAGAAATGTTAGAGACTGTAAGAATGGAAATAAGGGAAATATTTCAAATTAATATATTGGTAGAGTTGCTAGAAGCTAAGTAGGAAAGAAACACATTGCTGAACATGTCTTTCTTGTAGTTAAATGTTGACAGTATATATTCATACTATACATAAAATATATGTCTTTTTAATATTTTCATTAGGCTAACTTTTGAATTTGAAACAACTTTACATTGACTTAATTCTTCCTTTTGATTGAACAGATGTTAAACAGGAACATTTGTTTCCATTTCTTCATTTAATTTTGGAAGGAAAACCTATTCATAGTTTCAACTATTATTTAAGGACAAAACTGATTCTCTTGACAGAAGACAAGGGTAGCACTGCTGCTGTTCAATTGTTTGTGCAGAAACCTCCAGAGAGGGAAATGAGTTTATTCTCCCTTTCCTCTCCAACAGTATATGGGCAGGTTGCAGCCTCAGCCTTGTCGTAGCTTGCCATAGCTGTTCTTCATCTCTTGAGCACGGCTGCTGAGCTGCTAAATAAAGACAGTGGATCCCACAACCTACTTTATGACCAAGTGTTGCATGACAGTGTGCTTGAGGCCCTTGCTGACATTCTTGCCTGCGGTAAAGGGGATTTCCCAGTGGCCTTGCAGTCGCTGTGCTTGTGTTCCCTGGTTGGGGTTACCTCGAGCTCGAAAGCTTTGGTGTTTTTCTGGTTCCTTTCCCTGGGGCAAATGTCTCCTTGCAACATAGAGGCTCTGCCTTGTGGTGCGTGTGCAGCCAATTAAACCCAGTGCTTTTCCTGACCCTGCTAAAATTACAATGTGATTAGTCATCAAACAATAGCGGAGGGAGAGACTGCCAACTTTTGAAAATGATGAGGAAAATCGCTGCCAGTGACTCTTTGCTGAGGTTATTCTGATAATTGGATTTTTGTTTATCATCTCTGTAACAGAAGGGGTGCAGAAGGGAGAGGATGGGAAGAGGACCTAGGTGATTCTGCCACCCAGTCTCCTAAGTCTCCCCCCTGGCCCCTGCCTTTACTTTAATGAGTATATTCCGTAAGCTTTTTTTCATATAAATTGCTTCATAGATGTTGAAAGACCACTTACGTGACTAATGGCTGTGGGAATGGGCCATTGTTCCTATATTGGCAGAGTTATAAGGGTTGCTCGGTGATGATAAAGGAAGTGGAGAAGGGCTGAGGGAAATGCCAAGGAAGGAACAACCAGCTTCTTGAGTATCCTCTGACTGTGATAAAAGCGTGACTTCTACCCTGTGTGCCTCAGTATCCTACTGCTGGAAGGGTGCTAGACCTGTGATGAGCCCTGGCATCATTTTAGTTACCAAGACTGCGATGTTTGAGAACATACTAACCAATTGGTTTGGGAATTCATCCATAAAGAAGTAAACGTTAAGGTATTTGGTTATTATTATACAGTATAAAAATATTGTGCTGGATGGCTAAGCAGTTACTAAGACAACAAGGGGGAGTTTGCCAGGGAGTTTTAAACACTGTAAGCAAACGGAAGAAACCTTGAGTTTAAATAGCCCATCTGGCTGTCTTCGCCTTTCCCAGGAGAGCTGCACTAAACGTCTGCCACATACGTTGTACCCTGATGATAGACATAGCCCGTGGCAAGGAGTCTGAGCAAGGAAAGCAAATGGACCTCTGTGGCAAACACACAGGGGGAGGATTGCATCCTGCGCCCGGCAGTGGCACAGGGGGCGAGCCCCTCGCCCGAAGCCTGAGCCTTAGTCCCAGCAGGGTCTGGCCGTCTTCCGACACTGACTGGGATTCCCAGCTTTAATGTGGGCCTGCACTCATTGCAAAATAGACCTTTGACCCTCAATTTACAGCTTCTATCACATTTTAAAGCTACGAAGCTGGCCGGCTCGGGGCGGTAAATCTCACGCATTTTGTAGGGATTCTTGTTTTGTGTGTTTGCTCAGCTAAGGCAGGAACAGCAGCTCTATGCCATGCCTTGGCCGATCATTTAAAAAACAAATGGCAAAATCAGAGTATCTTAAAAACAACTTTAGGCCAGTAGTTCTGGGTGGCCCACAGAGCTGTTTCTGAGAAACCTGCTTCATGTTTGTTACGGTCTAGGAGACCCCTACGCCTCCCTCCATCATGAGATGAAAGAGGGAGATCCGCGTGTTAGTATGTGTGTGTCTTTGTCTGAGAGGGAGAGAGGCTGGCTGCCATGTAATTACTTTTCTCACTTGCTCTTGCAAATTATATGCCAAACTTTCTGGGGAAAGGTAACTTATTCATAAAAAAAAAAATCTTTTTATTTGTTTTTCCTCTGACAAGAGGCCTTTTATATCTTTTCAGAATGGTTCAAACCATGCACCTATAAAGTTTGTGTTTGAATGTATTACTACATCACTCAGAAATAGCTACAGAAAGACAGTGTGACTTACAGAGAGACACAGTGACTTACATTCTTCTAGCCAAAGCACTCTTAGAAATAAAATAGCATTTCAAAGTTTTGCAATTTAAAATATTTTTCAGCTGTATTTTGGCTCTGGGGTTTTTTATAATAAAAATAACATCTGTTTTCCAATTCTAAATTAAATTTAAAACAACATGTTTTTCTCATTAGTACTGTTTATCTGTACTATCTGCTAACCTTGGATGTCAACTCTTCGGCTGAAGTAATCTGATTTTAGTTCACAGGATTAGTAGCATCTATCAACAACTACAGAGCTTTTGCACTAATAGCAAATACAAGAGAAGTGTTTGCAGTCATTATCACACATTAAGTTTAAGCTTCATCTTTTACTCCCACTGCTGTTGGGCATACTTCACATGTACTTTGAGACTTAACTTGTGTGCGTTTTTACTAACTTTCGCAATCGAAGTATTTGAATGTTTTTCCGTCTGACTTCTTATAGAAAGGATGCCTATTGTTTTTGTGGAGTTTTGTTTTGTTTTTAAATAAATGAGTAAATAGCTCACAAATGCCCCTCAGGGGCTGTCCTAAGCATGCAGCCCTGCCTGCATTCCTTGCTGTTTAGAGTCGCGAGAAACGTCGCTTTTCCCAGTGAGAAACTGCTGCATGGGATTTGGTTGTTAATTGAGTTGTGCCGGGTATGTCAGGGGATCGGTGCATCTGTGCGCCTGCCTCCCTGTTGATTTCCATCCCTCCTTGCCTCCTTTGCTCACCTGCAAGCTTTTCCTCCCTGGAGTCATGGTATATCTTCACACTAAGGCAGGTTTCGGTGGCGAGGAAGGCTGTAAACAACCCCTGAGCTTTCAAGAGAGCTCCTCGCTGGCTGGTGCTCTCCCGCTGGACGAGTTCAATAGGTTGCCTCATTACAGACTTTCTGGTGGCTTATGTAGCTTCACCCTGTGCATCCATATGTCTCAGCTGGTGGCTGTGTCACTCCCGGGTTATAACCAAGGAGGAGAAAACAGCTGAAAGGGGGTTGCTGCCCTTTTAGTGGAACGGCTTCTCAGGTTGGATATTAAACAAGAGCCCCATCTGTCTATTTTTGGTGGCTCATGAAGGGGGGGGCGGATGGGGGGAAGGTGAAGGCAGTAAATCAGTCTCTGAGCTAAATTCAATCTTGGGTCTCCCTTCTCAGAGAAATATTTTTTTCCTTTGTGTCGTGCTCGGTAGAATATACCAGGTTTCGTTTGTGGCCCAAGGCTGTCTATGATCGATTACCGAATCCTAATGGCTTGGCAGTTGGACTGAGCTGTTCAGAGCAAGGAGTTGTAGCTTTTGCTGTTCCTGTGAGGGGCTGAGGCTCAGGGAGGGGAAAGTGCCTGATTCTCAACAGTGGTAGAAGAAGTGGAGCCAGTGGGCTTCAGTACAGGAAAACTGCATTTCTCAGAACGAGGCTCATAGTTCATTGTTCAACAAAAACTGAAAGTAAAGAAACCCTTGTTACTTCCACAGTGCTGGATATTATTCCAAGGGGTGAGGTAGCCTAATAATATTCAGTCCAACCTGAGGCGTCTCAAGATTCCTGACTAAATTTCGCATTTTTCTTTGTATTTCAATAATGAAACACAGGGTATAGGTATAATGAGTTGGCACTTTCCATATACTAACATGTTACGGAGTTGATGACAACCAAATCTGTTAACATATGGGAAATGTTACAAATATGTCGTATCCTTATGATGTAGTTGCATGATTGAAATTATTTTCTGATACTGTGTTTTAGTAATTCACATAATTTTTCATTTCATTTCAGGCAGCGGTTTTACAACATCATCAGGAATATATGCAGGAAATAATTCACTCACAAATTCTACTGGATTTAATAGTTCACAGCAGGTAAATTTGTAAATATGAGTTGAGGAAACTGTGGCAAACTTGGAATTCTCATCCACAGGAAAAATGTAGTCCGTAAATAGCCTTTTGAAAGAAATTAGCATCCTTTCAAGTTAAGCTGATGTTTATAAACGTTTTTCTTCAATTTGTCATCTTCCAATAGTAGAACTAATTGTCTGAGGTTGGTGTTCTTATTCACACATCTTCAGCAGTGTGTCTAATAATCTGATGAGAAGATATACTAAATTATGTGTAATTTAGATTTCATTTTACTGCCTCACAGTTTTAAGTCCTACAGCATCCAGTCCAGGAAGTATACGTGCTGAAAGTCTGACATGTGTTTGTAGTTACATTTTGGAATTTATACTGAAAAGTAGCAAAACTTTGATGGACTATTCAGTTGCTTTTTTGTCTTGCAGGAATATCCTTCCTATCCTGGTTTTGGCCAAGGCCAGTATGCACAGTATTATAATAGCTCACCGTACCCTTCACATTACATGACGAACAGCAACACCAGCCCAACGACACCCTCCACAAATGCAACATACCAGCTTCAAGAACCACCATCTGGCATCACCAGTCAAGCGGTTACAGATCCTGCAGCAGGTAATTACATGGATTTTACGGTCCCTATGAGGCACATTTTTGTAAGTTGAAAGGGGGTTGAATTGGATTTTTTTTTTTGATGGAGTCGTTGATTTTTCTTTTTTTTTTATTATTATATCTTAATCCTGAGCCTGTGGCATGTCTTGCACAGATTCTAACAGAAAATAGACTAAAGAAAAACTGAGATCAGTAAAAGTTTTAAAGCCTGTGCGATATACAGGTTGTTTGTATTTATTTGTAAATGCTTCTGTTAAAAATCGCAGGATATGGGAAAGTCTTTACACTAAACCAGAACCTGATGCTTTTAAGCTCTGTCTTCATTAAGATAAATTCCTTTGATTTTTCCCAAGACTGAAATCAAGAGGCCTTTAGTCCATAGCCCAACTGTCCACTTGAAAGAGAGCTTTTGTGCTTTTTACTTTCAAAGGACATAGTAATGCTTGTAATGGGGAGTTGAAATTGCACAAGTGTTTCCATTTTAAGAAAAGATTTTCAGTGGCTTGTCCTTTTTCCCACTCGTTCTACCTTTCTTGCTGGAATTTGGAAGTCCTTTATTAGTTGAGATATTTTTTTGAACATTTATGCCAAGCTACTCCAGCTGTTTTTTGAAATGAGAGGTGAAAAATACTCTTCTCATTATTAAAATAAAACATATAATTTTTTAACAGTTCAAGTATGTCAGTAGGTAGTAGATGGCAGAAGCTTGAAATCTGTCAGAAAGACAGTCCAAGGTTGCAGATGTGTTTCTCAGCAATGTGGTAAGAAGCAGCTATGATTTGCGTTGTTATCAGGAGGTTTTGTCTTGGAGATTTGATGGGGGAGGTTGTTTTTTGGAGGTTTTTTGTTTTCTCAAAGTACTTGATGGGACTGATCTTTCATGTGCAGTGTGAGTTTTACGATAATTTGCTAGGACTCTGTTGCTTTACTGCATGAGTGTGTACCTGAAGAAAGTGTACGCGCTGTTGTCTCTTTTGATAGGTTTGCTGGAAGTAACTAGGGAAGAAAATAATAGCTAGTGTGAGTGTTTATATACACAAGATCAGATATGTGCAATGTACCTGAGAAAATTGTCCTTCTAAATATATGAATGCGCATTCAAGTGTGTGGCTTTTAGAATATGTAGATGTGTGTCAGAGTCTGCATAATTACTCTGCTTTTCACTTTGTTTTTATTTTTTTTTGGTTTTGTTTTTTTTTTCCCATGGCATTATTTGCTTTTCTTCCTAAGTTGGAAGCAAAAAACAAATGTGATCGAGTTTTAACTTTTATCAAGATACTAAAATTGGATTGTTATATCATCTGGGTCTTGATCTTTTGCAAAATCTTCGTATATAGGATTTGTTTAAGCAGTTAATACTTCCTCAAAGTAACGGTAAACACATATATGTAGAGGGGAGGTATATTTTTCCTAAGCTCAAATTTAGAGGATTAAAGGTCATCTTCTCATTTAAATAGTTTTCTGTGCTCTGTAAGCCTGGAAAGAACTTTTCTATCAGTTCCTTTTTAAAAAGTCTTTCTTTTCCCCCTCAGATCTCCCACATTCTTATTAAGAAAGTTTAGTCTTAAAATTTTACAGAATTGGGTGGGCTTTCCCATGGATGGGTCCTGCACCTAAGACAGCTTCTAATTTATGCTTTCACGTATTGAAAGTTGTACATCCGTGGGTGCCCTACCACTGCTCACTTAGACTTAGCCAATCCTTGGACATGCAGACCTCCTCTGGCAGTGCTGGCACTGCCATCTCTTTCCCAGAGATATTTACATTATTGGCTTAACAATTCTGAAAAAGTTCTTCAAATGGTTTGCAAATAGTTGCTCTTAATATGGTGATGGGGTTATCTTGGGCTGGCTGCCTGTACCACAGACATGGGCATATTTAGGAAAGGACCACTCTCTAGTAGCAGGAGCTAATGGAAACCATCTTTCTCTTCCACTTCACCAACACAGTCACGGTCGAGAGAAGGTATAGGGGTAGGCTCAGATTTCTCCATTTATATTTATGCATCTAAATTAGGATCAAGCCCATTTATGCTCCTTCTCTGTTGAGTAGAGAGAGATTAGTGCCTCTCTTTAGAGTTCAATTTAACTACAGTCTTAATCCTAGGGTGCCAAAGCCTCTCCATTAAAAGGAGAGAAGGTGGCTGACATACTGGTGTTGGGTTCCTAGGTTAAAATGAGATGAGAACATTTCGCTGCCTCCCACACCTTCAACTGTGGTAGAAGGGGAGCAAAGACCAGTCGGTGAATCCAGCGCTGAGCCTGTCATTTCCCCTTGGATAGTGCATATTTTTTCACTTTCTTCTTGCCGAGGTTTATTGCAAATCCTCAGCCGAGGTTGATGAAGGATGCTTGGTAGACAAAGCAAGGCTAGGGTCAAAGAGAAGAGAGATCAGCAGAGAGGAAGGGAATTCTGGTGAAGTGGGGACAAGTGAAAGGCTTATTAGAGAGAAGGAAATTGACAGTTGGGTCAAAAACACAGAATAAAGGAGCAAACTCACCAAACTTTGGTTACAGTTTCTGTAGGACGATTTGCCACATCTGGTCAAGTTAGCCTGCTGATTCTCTACCGCAACTGGAACTCTGCATATGAGGAATGGTGGGGAGTGGTGCAGAGCCATCGTGTTAGGCTCTAGCACCCCTTTAGTAGGATGAGCTCCAGCTGCTGAATTGAGATGTTGACATCTTCTATACCTAAAAAACCCATGTAATCTGTGCGGTTCGGAACTATGCCAGGACAAGCACAGAACAGCCTTCAGACTTTACAGAGGCACCAGAATAATTTGACAGACATAGGTGGTTCCTGTGAATTTGGGCCAGTAAGTGAAACAGAAGAGTCTGGTAAGAAACATGTGAAAAGAGAGAAAGTAATTATGTGCTCTTGTGACATTTTTAGTAGAGTTTTGTGGACTCGGAAAGCTCAGAGAATTTCTCTTAAAATATGTTTAATTCCTTCTCCAAATACAAAATAATCCTTTTATGGTTTCCCACAGTTCCGGGTTAAATACGCGAGTTTTTGCTATGCAATCTAGGACATCGAAGGATTCTTGCAGAACCTGAGATTTTCTGTGCTCAGTGTTTCTCTTCCCTTTGTGGATCTGAAAACTTTCTTGTACCTCAGTCATGACAAAACCTTTTGATGGTACGCAGGCTCATCTCAATAAATCAGACATACAAATTAATGCCATTTTCTTGTGAACAGAAGGCTGTATTTTCACTGGTGAAATAATCAGAAAGTTGTTAAACCAAACAATAAATCTCAGTACAGCATTTCAAATTTTTAACGTGTGCTTTGCTTCACATTTAATTGGAGATTTTTTTTCAAAGTTTTTTTCCCACTTGCAGAATTCTAACTTCTGCTGTAGAGAAGAAGGTGTTTTTCATCAGAATAACAACAGAATATTAGATTTCTTCTGAGATGAGCTTTCAATCCATATATGAGTAGATTATCCCAGATATGTGAAGTGAGCTGCTGATTTTTCATGTCGGTTGTAGTATATAAGAAAAGTAATAATAATTAAAATGATAAAAATAATAAAAGTAGACTAGTAAACAAAAACTGACACTCCCAGTACTCAAATTCACTAAAGTAGTTTCAGAGTGCACGTAAGGAAGGAGTTCTTCGTGTTGCATATAGGTAAGATGTACAGATTCTTGCTGCAGGAAGTTGTGGATGCAAAATTTTTATGACAGTTCAAGCACTGCTTAGACAAAGACTGGATTTATACAGTCACCAACTTCAATTCAAGAAATTCTTCACACAAAAACTCCACTACGAATAGCACAGCGTGTGCATCCGTCCTTTTTACTCTCTCTCACCTAGTCATCTACTGTTGGCCTGTGTTGAAATTTATCCTGAATGGATAGAGTTTTGCCTCAATTCATTATGCCTGCCCTGTTGTTCTAAAAGAATTAGAGGAATATTTGTAACATGCATTTCTAAGAGTTAATGTAGAAAATTACTACTTTTTCTAAAGCTTCAATAATTTTCTCATGAAGTATTTCAACTCCATCATCACAGCTGGTAGCAAAAATATTCTTGATTTATGCAAATTTTTGTTAGAAATTCAGTCAACAAAACTGAATTAATGCTTCTGTTTCATATAATGCTGTATTTATAATTTATGAAACAATGTTTCTCACAAGAGAGACTTGCATTGTTCTTGAGATTTGATCTCTCAGTTTTCTTGGTTTCTGAAGTAAGTATGTTTTAGATATTACTGGAAGGTTTTTCATATTACTCAGATACATCACAATGCAGATTAAAAACCCCACAAGGACTGTACTAGCCCACAAAAATTGTTCTTGGCCATAGGTTACCGTTTTGCTCTTAAAGGCTAAGCTTTTTCCTTGAATGCTGTATTACATTTAGTATTACAAAAGGGAAATCTATTCTTGCAGTTTCTCCTCAGCATACTTCATAGCAATAAATTAGAGACAGGAAAGTGAAACAGAGCAGATAGAATATATAGGCAACTTTTCACTAGTACCTGTATGAAAACAAGTGCTGCTGTATTTGCAGCACATTAGTGGTGTTAATGTTTGCTCTCTTTCATAAGTATAAATGAAGAGTAAATCTAGAGTATATATTTATACAGGAAGGAAACTCGACAGCAATTCTGTAAAAACAGAAATGAGACTGAATGCAATAATGAATGGCAAAGTACAGCACTGGTTTTACTTTTCTGATAATGGTTGTTTGCCTGTTTTTACTTTAACAACGTACAGCTTTTAACTCTTTTGCGTTGCATCTGGCATTATGTAGCCTGACTCATTTTTGCCACAGTATATGTTGAGGCTAAGAACTTGCTGCGCTTTTCAAAGGAGTTTTTTTTAATAGATAAATAGGATGTTCATCACTGGTTTTAGGAGGATTAAAAGTAACAATAATTTCAAACTGTTTGGCAGCAGGAGTAATGAGTAAGAAAGAAATGCCTACAATGGAGAGAGGCACTACCTACCCACCGTGGGATTGCTTCATCTTTTTTTCTTCAACATGGAAAGTTGAAGAAAAAAATCTAGACCACTCCAGGGCATGATAATATGGTTTTCATACATAGTTAATGTATAATGTTATATATATATAAAATACACTGTTGATGTATTTTTTCATTATTTAAAATATACAATCCTACATCAAAATGTCACCCAGGCCTTGAAATAAATAGGCATTTCTGACAATGTTTTTAACAGACTATGGAGAGTTTCTGTCGAGTTTATAATAGTATGCTCATAGTCATCAATAGACAAAGGCTAAAGTGTTTTTTTCAGCTGAAGATTTTGCTATTTTGTCAAAACAACACTAAAGGCATTCTTCTATGATCCTGTCAGCAGGCATTATTGTATTTCTTGCAATACTTATTTAGTACTTTTACTTACATGTTACTAATGTAGTAGTCATACTTTTTATGGCCTCAAATACCTGTGTGATTCTGCTGCATTGTTTAATCCTGGTCCAGTTTTATGTAAGCAGTAAATGAATAAATGTGTATAGTGCTCATGGAATTTTGTGTTTAGCTTTACTGTGCAAAAGTAAATATAGGCAAAAGTAAGAAAATCCTATAATGAGACTGACATATTCAAACTACCCATATCTTGTATTTTTATTTTGGTATATGGAGGTTGAAATAACGCTGGCCTGAAGATTAAAGGTCTTTATTCAAAATTAGGTAGAAGAGTTGCAGGGAAAGCATTAATCTGACACAATCTAAATAGAAAATATTTGCACATGCCTATTTGCAGAGATATTTGACTGTGCTAGCTATTCCAGACCCATCCCGTCCATATGATTTACATTGGTACATGAGATATGATTACTTTGGTAATGTGCATTTACTCTTTTTTTGCATACCCTTTCAGTGTAGTAGGGAAAAGTCTGATGAAATTTGCAATACTTTTGTCAACAGCAAGAATTCTACCCACACACTCCCAGTTGGATTTACCTAGAGACAGACTTGATTTTTTGACAACTTGACTTTTTTGCCTACGTGGCACCAGGCTTGCTAGGATCAGATGGGAGTTACCTTTCCCAAAGGCAGGAGAGAGTCTTTGCTGAAGAGATTGCAGGACTGATTGACAGGGCTTTAAACTACATGTGAAAGGGGAGGGGGATGACAATATCAGGCTTCTGTGTGATGAGCTGTGGGATGGCACACCAGGGTTAGAGGGACAGGGTGCTGCTAAAGGCCTTCAACACGTTGCCCTGAGGTAAGCTAGGGACACTGCAACACTGTTAATGTCTTACAGAGATGAGCCAGGGGCTCCTGAGGTAGCAGGGGCCAATGGGGAAACATCCATGAAACAGCTCAAGGGAATTAAAGGGTGTTCCACCAGGAAGGTGATATGGCCAACAGCCCAGTGAAGTGCCTCTACACAAATGCACACAGCATGGGCAAACAGGAGGAGTTGGGAACTACCATGCTACTGAAAAACTACAACATAATGGCCATTACTGAAACTTGGTGGGACGAATCCTATGACTGGAGTGAGGCTATCAATGGCTACAGGCTGTTTAGAAGGGACAGGTGAGGAAGAAAGGGCAGAGGTGTTGCCCTCTATGTTGAGAAATGGGTAGAGTGTGAAGAGATGTCCCTAAAGCATAGCCAAGAGCAAGTTGAAAGCTTATGGGTAGGAATTCCAGCCTAGGCCATCCTATGATTCTATGAATTAGTGACCGAGGCAACACGGGGAACCTGGTGGTTGGTGTCTACTACAGATCAAGGGGAGCCTACTGGGAAAGACTTCATATTCCAGCTACAGGAGGCATCATGCTCGCAGGCTCTCATCCTGCTGGGGGATTTCAGCCACTCTGACATCTGCTGGAAAAGTAACATAGTGAGCTGTAGGACATCCAGGAGACTCTTGGATTGCCTCAACAATAACTTCTTAAGCCAGGAAATAGACACCGCTACCTGAGGGGATGCAATACTGGACCTGATGGTCACCAATGTAAGTGAGCTCATCAGGGATGTCAAGATCAGAGGCAGCCTGGGCTGCAGAGAATAACAAGAAGGGCTTCTACAGGTATGTCAGCCAGAAGAGGAAGGTTCCCAGAGTCGTGAGGGAATTGGCTGATGTAGTTGCTTAGCCACTCTCCATGGTATTTGAAGAATCATGGCAGTCAGGTGAAGTCCCTGGTGACTGGTGGAAGACAAACATTACACCCATTTTTAAAAAAAGAGTAGAAAAGAAGACCCTGGCACCTACTGTCTGGTCAGCCTCACCTCTGTGCCTGGGAAGATCATGGAACAGATCCTCCTAGAGGCTCTGCTACAGCACATGGAGGACAAGGAGGTTATTCAAAACAGCCAACATGACTTCACCAAAGGCAAGTCCTGCCTGACCAACCTAGTAGCTTTCTACAATGGAGTGACTACATCGGTGGACAAGGGAAGAGCAATGGATGTCTGTGTGGACTTCTGCAAGGCCTTTGACACAGTCTCCCATGACATCCTTCTCTCTGATTTGTAGACATACAGATTTGATGGGTGCTGTTCAGTGGATAAGGAATTGGTTGGATGATTGCACCCAGAGGGTTGTGGTCAATGGCTCAATGTCCAGATGGAGACGGGTGACAAGTGGTGTCCCGCAGGGGTCTGTACTGGGACCAGTGCAGTTAAATATCTTCATCAATCACATAGACAGTGGGATCGAATGCACCCTCAGCAAGTCTGCAGAGGTACACCAAGCTGAGTGGTGCAGCTGATATGCCAGAGGGACAGAATGTCCTCCAGAGGGACCTGGACAAGCTGGAGAAGTGAGCCTGTGTGAACCTCATGAGGTTCAACAAGGCCAAGTGCAAAGTACTGCACCTGGGTCGGGGCAATCCTCATTATTAATACAGTCTGGGGGATAATGTTCTAGAGAGCAGACCCGCAGAAAAGGACTTGCGAGAACTGGTGAATGAAAAGCTGGACTTGTGCCAACAAGGCACACACAGTCCAGAAAGCCAGTCACATCCTGGGCTGCATCAAAAGAAGCGTGGCCGACAGATTGAGAGAGGTGATCCTGCCTCTCTACTCAGCTCTGGTGAGACCTCACCTGGGTACTGCATCCAGCTCTGGAGCCCTCAGCACAAGAAGGACGTGGACCTGTTGGAGAAGATCCAGAGGAGGGCCACAAAAATGATCCAAGTACAGAAGCACCTCTGCTATAAGGACAGGCTGAGAGACTTGGAGTTGTTCAGCCTGGAGAAGAGAAGGCTCTGAGGAGACCTTATAGTGGCCTTCCAGTGCCTGAAGGGGGCCTACAGGAAAGCTGGAGAGGGGCTGTTTGCAAAGGTGTGTAGTGGTAGGACAAGAGCAATGCTTTTAAACTAGAGCAGATTAGACATTAGGAAGAAGTTCTTTACTTTGAGGGTGGTGAAACACTGGAACAGGCTGCCCAGCGAGGTGGTGGAGGCTCCATCCCTCCGTCCCTGGAGACATTCAAGGTCAGGCTAGATGGGGCTCTGAGCAATGTGATCTAGTTAAAGATGTTGAAGTAGTTGACCTTTAGAGGTCCCTTCCAGCCCAGCGCATTTTATGGTCCTATGATTTTGGGATTTCTGAGATGGCTAGTTTTCCACAGTTTTGTCATTTGATACTGTTACTGTATAGAACATTGAAGTCAATAGTAGGAAAACACAGCAATTACTTAGGGGGGATTTCCATAACAAACAGAAAGGAATTACAAAATATGATGTTGAAAATGGTATTTCTGCAGCTATCTTTGTAAGTAATCAAAGTATCCTTATTTATGAGAGAAGTAAAAATTCTCTTGTGTAATAAAAACTGCCTACAATGATGTATAACAAGGAAGTATATGAAGAGGTTATGAAATATGTCAAGTTGCAACTGATAGTGAAGTTTTTGTCTGGCTTTGTGTCACCGTACACTACAGGGGTTGTTACCAGGGTACCAGTCACATCCAGAAAAAGAGGCATACATTTATACAGTCTGTGTTTAAAATGTTTTTATGACTGACTAGAAAAGTCAAGATTGAGTCTATTACACTTGGTGAATATTTAGAAGATGGAACTCTGAATGTGTGAAGCAGAAGTAAGCTGTAACATTTAGTGTCTGCCTGGGGCAGTGTACAGAGAGATCTAAAATTATGTGTCAGTGAATGGATGCAAAAGAATAACTGTCACTACATTATTAATATAATTTTGTGAAGGCATATACAACACAGAGAAATGGCTGTAGTGGTCCAGACTGGTGGATCAACCACCCCTGAACTCTACCTGCCACCCTGGCCATCAACAGACGCCCCTAGAGCAGTGAGGACAGGCTAAGCTTGTGTAAGGCTTGCCCTAAGCACTTTTCCAGCTTCCAGATCTTAATCTCGGGGAATTTCCAAAGCTGCTGTTGTTTGTGTGTTTAGGGTGTGCCTACATTAGTATTTTAATTTGGAGCAGGAGTCTGTTCTGATGTGGAGCTTTCACTCAGCAGAGCAGTCCTAGGGCACCCAGCTGAATTCCTTTCAGAAAAAATTAACCTGGCTGGTGTTCTCCAGGACAGCTTCTAAAACCTCCAGCTTCTTTTAAGGATGCTCAGGAGGCCAGATCAGGCCAGACCTGCACTAAGATGACCTCCCAGAAACACGCAGTGAAGCCTGGGGTCCTTACCATCACTTGTTTGGTCTCACAGGCCCAACCTGCTAACGTGGCATGGCTGTAATGCTTCTCTTCCGGAGTTCTCTTCAGGCTCCTCTTGAACCCTTGTAATCTGTTGGAAGCCTGGCATTTCTTCGGCAAAATGTGCCACAGATATCCTATTTTTCATCTGAGCTCCTCCTTCTTGTGTTTAATCTGCCAGCTTCCTTTGGTGGTCTTGCTTTAGTAATGAGACAGGCACGGGAGAGCTGATCCTCACCCCCTTTTCTGCACATGGTTTTGTGGAGGGCTGGGTTTTTCTCTCCACTCCCCTGTGCTTGTGATGCTCAAGAACAGGATAAAATTAAATTCAGTGCTTTAGAGACATTACCCTTGGCTAATATTACAATATGTCTGGTGCTATGAAGTCAGCTGAGGTTGAACAAATTAACCTCCTCCTAACGATGAATGTAGAATAATGGGTATCACGATAACGTGTTTTGTGGTCGTGTAGCTTGACTTCAGCAAGGCTTTTGCTGCCCTGACGGTTAAATCTTTTTCACTTAACAATATTATAAGCAATCTAGGCTAAAGCAGTCTAGCAGAAACTGCAGCAGAATGATACGAAGCTGTTTAGGAAACCACGTTCGGAGAGAAGTCAGTGAGAGCTTGCTGTTAAAATAGAAGGATGGCTACAGCAGCATTCCTTGATGTCTGCCTTGGGCCTAACGTTTTCATTAATCATTGAGATGACGGAACAGAATGTGTTTGCCTATTAAATATGTAGATGACACCATGCTGAGAGGGGCTGTGAGATCTTTGGAGACAGGATGAGAACTCAAAAAATGGAGATGTGATCTGAATAGGAGCAGGTGTGAGGTATACATTTAGGCAGGAATGATGAACTGCACAAATGTGGGATGGGGAATGTTGGCAGCTCCTTCCAGGCTCTACCTTTCCCTGCATACTGCTCTCAGTACTCCAGATATTAGGGGCACACCGAGTGCCCTCAGCCGCTGTTGTTTTTCTTGCTCCAGAATTTGTCAGGGCTTGGGCTTGTCAAGGCTCAGGGCTCAGCTGGATCCTGGATTCTTTAACTGGGTTTCCTTATGAGGACCTGAGAGCGACCATTGGACAGTGAGCTGCTAACCCAGCCATGCACACAGAGGCTGCCCTATCGAGCAGCCCTAATCCGAAGAGTACATGCTATGGTTTCCCTTTACGTACATGGAATAAGTTTCTTGCACGCGATGTCACATTTCCTCCCCATTGGTTACTGCCGTCTGTCACACTGTTCGTAGCAAACTGGTCTCCTGACTAGGCTCAGAAGCTCCAGGTATTAGCCATGTTGTGTATTCAGTTTATGTGCAATATTCGGCCAAGTCTTTGAGACAACCTGTTAGGTATCATTTCCTCCTTGGGAGATGATCAACAGATTCTGTAGCTAACATTTATTTAAAATATTGCGGAAAATGCAAACTGTCTCTTGCCAAGTGGTGTCCAGGGAAAGGTAGCCTGTGGGACATGGGAAGTAAAGCTTTGCCTGAGTTTTCTTTGGATTACTTTTCCACTTTGGAGAGACTGTAGAGAGTGATAATCAGAATTGAGAAAAAAGGCTTGCCAGGGAAGGGTTAATCTAACAACAAAGATCTGAGAACAGTCTTCAAATGCATGCAAATACCATGAAGGGAATAATTTCACCCCCTGCTTTCACAGGTTGAATTTATATTGCTGTAATGAATGCTGAAGTTATGTGTTTTGGTTCTGCTGGCATGACTGTTAAAGCAGCAGAGAAGATTTCCTGGAGAGCAAGGCAGGGAAATCTCTCTCGGGAATGACGCAGTTACAGCTGTCCCGAGAAGGATGGGCTAAGCTGTGCCCAGCCGACCTTGGGGTCCCTTTCTTTCAGGTGAGGATCTGGCCCATCCAGACAGATGACTTGCACCTGTGAAGGGGAGATGGGAATGAGCCTCCACCCAAACTTGCAGCCCTCTGAAATTTTGAATGCAGGATGTTTAAATGAGTGGGTTTGCAAAAATGGGATGCTGGGTGGCTCTTACAAACTGACCTTCTTTCCTGCCCTCACCACACTCTCCTCTACGTGCACAGTCTTTTGGTTGTATTTGTCATGAAGTTTTGTTTATGGGTGTTTTTTTCCATGCTATCAGTTCCCTATTTTATGTAGTAGTATTGTTACTACCCCAAGTTGAATACTTCAAATTTTGGGGCATGTCATATCTCTGAGGAGAATTTAAAAAAAATGGGATCTAAAGCCAAATTCCTAAAGGTATTGTCAGAGACCAGGAGCAACCCTAGTTTAAATGAGTCAATAGCAAATGTAATTTTTCATTACCTCTGAATTTTAGAGCACATATTTAGAATATCACTGGTCAATATACCTGTTGAAGAAAGCCTGGTCTGTTTATTCTATTTTAGTTTATTTCAAGGCTTTTGTACATAGTTTTATTTTTTCCTTTTTTTCTTTTATTAAGGATTTTAATAATCAAAATAATGTGTAGCAGATAAACTCATTGAAGTTTAAAAGGTTGGGAAAATCTGTACTAGTTAAGTTATGATTTCTTATTTATGCTTAAGTACAGTAGGTGAAAGAACAATCAACATTCAGAGTTTAAGTATTAAAGTTTAAATATTTAAATATTCTGAAGTGCGCCTTGTCATAGGAAAAATTTTGTGTTATTGGAAAGTACATTATCTTCAACATTTAAGCCTCTGTCTTCTGTTATGTACACACTGACGTGACTGGATGATGTTTGTTGCTTGGCCCATACACAGAATCAGTCTTTTAGGTATAGGTCGAGACTCTTTTGAAGGTTCTTTGTTTTACGTTAAGTTACAACTTAACTTGTTATTCTGCTTTTTTTAATGTACTCTGGGATACTTAGGTAAAAACATAATGTGAGATATATGTACTAATTTCCATTAAGTGTAGATTTGAAGGCTGAACATGAGACTTTTAAGACCTTTTCCTTTCATTCAACACAAGCACCCATTATTATTCTGAGTAATTGTGAATACGTGGTGTTACACAGATGTGCAGAGTCCCCTCCTTAATCTAACCTTTGACCTCAACAGGATGTTTTTTTAGGAGCAAGAATGACTTGTGTGAGAAGTATACCTGTCTCTTAGAACTGGATTGCCATGGTGTAGGCTGATTAAAAAGAAAATTGTTGCAAATGTCTACATCTACTGAACTCTAAAGAATAGTTCATGTTAACCGAGAAGTGAAATTGATAAATACATGATATGCTGAAAATTCTAGCTGCCTTCACAAAAATAAGGGGTTTTTTTAGGAAAAAATAGTGATGATAACCATCAAAATAAAAGCCTTTTTTCTGTGAACTTAAGACTGTGAAAGGAAGTCTTGAAAACCGATTTAAAAATGTGTTGTTTCATTTCCGAAGAGTATGCTGCTTCTAATGAAATGAGTTAGGAAGGACAGTTTATTCTGAGTGTCTGCTTTGTTAATGTTCAAGCACTTCACTGTTACTGAGTCTATGGATGTGAAGAATAGCAAAACATTTTCCATCTAGCGTGTTTCCAGGAAAACTTTTTTGTTCTTACATATATAAATCATCATTCGTTTTCACCTGTTCAACAACAGTAAATATTTTTGTAAATAGATTTGCTGAAGCGTAGCTACTACAGTTTATAAAGAATTGTATCCTGTCCTGAAGGTACTCATTGGAAAAGTTCAAAGAATACTGTAAAATTCATATTCATAGTCGATACATATTTAAAACTTATTAATTGAACTTAACCTGGAAAAATAAGGACTCTATCTTATGCCATATTTAGAAAGAATTCTATTCATCTGGCTCAAATATAGCAATATAAAAGTAAATTGCCTGCATCCAGGAAATTTGGAAAAGTTTTTAATTTCTGTATGATATCTTTTTCACACCTGGATATTTTTTCTTACCAGTCACCATAATGGTTTTCTTAAAGTATGTTTGAAAACCTAGAATTTAATTGGTGTTCTTTGAAAAAAAAAAAAGCTGGTATTCCTTAAAATTGTTCATTTAGAATTTAATCTTGTCTGTGGAGTGGTATGATATGATCCTTGCTATGATTTGAAGGAATGAATACTTTCTTATCTCACTCCTTTTTTATTTGTTTACTGAAATAATACATCTCTCTGTTTTTCCAAATAACTTGACCTTGGTCAAATTAATTTGTGTATCAGTATCGCCACTTTCCATTTCAGATTTAAGTGTTTTAGTTAGAGAACATCCTAGTTTTAGTGTCACATGTAAAAAGCAAATTAGTTGAACATTTTGAAGCTTAAACTGAAAGGTAAAAATATCATTTCTTTACTACAGCAGAATACAGTACAATCCACAGTCCATCAACACCCATTAAAGATTCAGATTCAGATAGATTACGTCGTAGTTCAGATGGGAAATCACGTGGACGTGGCAGAAGAAACAATAATCCTTCACCACCACCTGACTCTGATCTAGAGGTACATTATATTAGATGTTTTTGACCTGTTACATACTCTATTTTTATCATTATTTTGCACAGGGAAGTATTATTTACACATAAGAGTAAAGTTGCATAGGACCTCCCGTTTTTTCTAACAGAATTTTCAAGAAGATAAAATTTTTCTTCTAAAGAAGCTTCTTTGTGAAGAGCACCTACTTTCTCTGAAAAACACGGGGGTTTTCTTTCTCCTTTTTAGTAAAAAAAAAAGCAAAAAAAAAAAAAAGCATGCTTTTCCTAAGTCAAAGAAAGGTTTGCGTTTGGACAGGAGACGCTTCCAGCACAATAGTGGTTTTTGTTCTCCTGTGCTGTGTTCACATTCCTCCCAGTGGCCCACTGGAGAACACATCTCCAATGACACACCACAGCCATGAGTGTCCACACTGCATTACTTTTCCTTTCCAAAAGCTTAGCCCATTTGTCACCATGGGAAATACAATCTCACCAGGATTTAAAATACTTGTATTTGAACGCTTTATTTTTCATTAAAATATCATTTTGTGTGTGGTCAGAGGACAAATCTAAAACACATATTTTCCACTGGCTGTAAGCAAAAGAATTATTTACTGATGCCATAAATTCTTACACATGCCACATCTAATTTAATAATTTTCATTCTTCAGGTTGAAGAATCCTTTAAAATTAACACAAATTAAGGGAATTTAAGGGCTTAGCAGCAATTTGCTGTATTTTGTAATAGAGGTCATTTTCAAGAGCAGTTATATGAACTTTGTTTTGTTACACTTGCAGAAATATGGAATTCAGACCCCTAAGGTTTGATTTTCAGAGGCTTCCCTTCCTTTATTTCAGTTTCTATCTCACATCTGGCTTTAAAATAATTCAGTATACAATCTCATTTTCTGTGTGTATTTGACAATAACTATAGTTCTATTCTAATAGAATAATTTGATATAATAGCAATTGTAGTAAAAAGCTAACAGATTGTGTTACCCAATTCTGGAAAAAACTTGTTAGTTTTGAAAATGAATTACAAAGAAGCTATGGTTTTAATATATAACCGTTTCAATACAATTTTTCTCATTTGTGTGCTTACTGATTCAAATTTTAACTTTCCATTTCAAGTATCAGCTTCACAGAGGAACACATTGATTTGATTCTCTTTTTACAGAGAGTATTCATTTGGGATTTGGATGAGACAATCATCATTTTCCATTCCTTGCTTACAGGGTCCTACGCTAACAGATACGGAAGGGTAAGTTCAAGAAACTGGTGGATGTTTTCAGTAATATTTGCTGTTTTGTGATCGATACACAGGGAACACCAGAACATCAGCTGATTTTCTAGAGGCAAACTGGTACTGGTGTTTCAAGACGTAAAAAATCAAGGAGTAAAGCTGTTTCACATGTCCATTCTCTGCGCTTAGTCAGCTCTTATATTCGGTACATAACTAAATAGCATTAGGAGTAATACTTTGACCACGTGAGGTTTGATTCGTAGGTACAGAGTGTCTGAAGCCGGTTGATACCATGAAAATGTGCAGAAGTTATCTCACCTCAGAAGCTGAAGAACTGCCAGGAATGATTGCTAAAATAATATTTTAGTTCTGAGCAATGTGCTCTGTGTTGAGAAGGCAAGAGGAAGAATACTTTTAGACACAGACAGATTAGTCTGAATTTTTTTACCTTAACTTTTTTTTAATCTACATATTGACTGATGTTTCTGAAAGTCTGCTTAGGAGTCAAATCTCTCTATTATGCACAGTCTGTAAATCGTAACTGAACTGATGAATATGTCTACAGACTGTGGATTTTCTCAGTAATTCTCAGAAGAGAAACTTAGGTGAATAAGAACAGTTTATGGATGGAATGTCCTTGTGAGATCAAACTTTGTTATTCCAGGACTGTGTCTGAAAGCTAATGTCTCAGCTTGTGCTAAAATCTGTTATGCCATTTCATGTTCACCTCATGTGAGGTATAACTAGAATATGATTTTTTAGGTAACCTTAAAAATTTCTACATAAAAAGGATAACCAGATAATTTTGTGTGACTTAATGTAATCATTCTGTCTTCTTGTAAAATTTATGTTTATCACTAAAAGGTTTTACTCCGCATCTAGTTCAGTGAAGAGAGAAGTTACTACTGATTCAGTCCATGCCTGGGTCAGGTTTTGAATTCCTCCTAGTAGCTTTTTGCATTATAAAAATTTAAAGCAGTACTGCTTTGCAGCCTTTTTTTGCTTGTTCAGGTGTGGGGTTTTTTCATTATATGTCAGAAAAGCAAGTTCATTCACCAACCTTGGTTTCCTAGGTGTTATTAGTTTATATTTAGGTAGTGAGAAGACAGTAGAACTTGAAATGTTTCAACAGTTATTGTTCAGATACATATAGGCAACAGCTTTAGAGAGTCTTACGCTTTTGCCAAAAGTTATTTTACACTTCTCAGGCAAGAAAAAAATTTTTGCATGGCGCCTCAGAATCACCACATCTATGACAGTTCAGTTCAGAATGAGGAGAACAAATCTCAGTGCTCACAAAAAACCTCAGTGCCAACAGAATCTCACTACTGGCCTTCAGACAGCAGAGTAGTGCTGGAAAAGCCTAATTAGTCATTGCTGTAGAAGTACTGGTGCAAGCATATTTTTTTCCATTTGTTACTAGTTCCTTATAGTAGTTTTATTAATTGGGACCTGACCGTAAACACCTTTGTTGCTGGATGCTTGAGGTTGGAGAAAGTGGCTAGTATTCAGCTGTGAAGAGACATAAATACGTGTGCTGCCAGGAGGTGGGTGACTCCGGATTGCAGCTCCATCGCTGCTGGCACAGTTTACTTGAGATGCAGCTTTTGCCTGACTGGCTCTGGTTGCATGACATGTGACAGAATACTTCTGCATTGCTAAATGACAACCAACTGCTGAGGTTAAGAGGGAAGACAGCATTGGTGCTTATGCTGTGAATAGATTATGAGAACTTTTTGGTGAGGGGTAGCAGCATGCATGTCCTTGGCTCTCAGATGCAGTCATGAAAGTGTGCTGTTCTTGCTTTGTTTTCTTAAAAGTTTAATTCTTTTCATGATTTCTCATGGCTTACGGACAGCTTCAGACAACAGTTAGCAATTTCTATAGACATTAGAGGAAGATAGTGTCAAATGTTCAAGCAGACATGCTAAAACATGTATCTGTCATATGAGAATTGTAGGATTTATTTGCAGCAATGGAAGGTGCACATTTTTAAAAAGAATGTTTTCTAGTGGTTTCTGGCCCTTAAAATTAGAAATCCAGATCATAAGTCAATCTGGAAAAAAATGTTGAGGGGAATTTTTGTTCTTTTCACTTGTATTCTGCTTTTTGAGTGTTCTAACACCACATTCTCATGTGTTCCCACATTGTGGTGAGGGCTAGAAATGCCTTTTTAAAAAATTCAATCTAAGCTGCTCACATAACCATTGAAACTACAAAAGCTGGATCTCTGAACAAACAAAAATATCCTAATTAAATAATAGGGGATTTGGCAGCTTGGCATTCAGGTCTTTTCCTAATGCCTGAGTGAGTTTCATGGTGAATGACTATGAATGATGAGCAGCCCTGCTGCTGAAAGAATTGATTTTCTTTTCCTTATTCTCTACCTTGTTCTTCATAACTTATTGCCTGTGCCACCCTTTTCTGTATATTCTTACTTTCTCATCTGTTTTTATCACCCGGTCTCCTTTTGCTGCTATTCTGCTCTGCTTTCTCCCCGCTTTTGTCCTTCAGCTTTGTTGGAACAAAACACCTTTGTTCACTTTGCAAAGTCATGGTATAAACTGGTGCGTTTTTATTTAAGGGTGATTTAAATTTTATAAATTTCATGAAAATGTATGAAACTAGTATAGGAATATGATTTGTCCTTCCAGAAGAGTAGAAAAAGGAATAAAACAAAGCATTTCCATCTACTTTTAGATCTTTTTCTTTAATATGTACAGAGAGAGATCTGTTGATCAAATATAAAGTTGTCAGCTACTTTAGCTGACATTAGGGCTTCTAACACTTTGAAACTTGTGTTTTGAACCAGATGACAACTGGTTAAGTTTTGGAATTTGGAAAAGATTGGAGCCCTTCTTTAGTATCTTGGAGCAGGTGGAAATATGTCTCAGTGTTGGCACTAACATGCTGTGGTCTTTATGTACATTTTCATTCTCCATGAAAGCATTTTTGATTCAGAGACTTTAAAGGAATTTTCTTTTAAATTATAAGCTATTTTAATGTGGTTTAATATATTTTAGAGATTGAGAAAAACAAAACCTGGTTTCACTTAACCCTTCATTTGTGACCTGTAGGCTTAAGTGGAAAATAAGCCTTGTACCCAAAGTGAACTTTCCTGTTTTTCAGCTTCTTGTTTCTCCACAAAACAAAGAAATCAAGTGGGTAGAATTTAGAAATGACATACAGACAATGTTTTGGCTCCAATACCAGTATTCAAAACAAGAGGCCTGCTTAAGCAGTTTGACATTGGTATTTCTCTTCTTTAGCTAAACCGTACCTCCCTCAGAGATTTGTACCTGATTTTGACCATACCTGAGAAGACACTCCGACTGAACCTGCAAATCCCAATCAACAAGAAGAGATTGTTAGCTTTCCTCCTCATTGTGTGACACCTCACAATAGTTAGTTAGCAATTAGTGGCTTAAAATTGCACAAGAAGGTTTGGTGTGGGATTTTTTTTTTAACCTTATTCCAGTCCTGCCTTTTTTTAAAAGTTTTCAGCCCCTTCTGTAACGTCTGACATCAGTTTGATCTGCTTCAGTGCCTCAGACCAAGACTCTTGTGCTTTTTACTAGAGCAGCTGCAAGATTGTGACTACACAGATACTTAAAATCCTAATGCAGATAAGGCTTTTGCTTCAGATAAATATGTGGTTATCCAGAGCTACAGCTTAACATAGTTTTTCTACAAAGACAAAGTTTCTCTAGAAAAAGATTGTATTTAATCAAGGAATTAGGGCTTCTTTGAAAAGCAACCTGTTTTGTTTCTTCTCTTAGTTTTTATGGTATTTAATCTGACATTTTCAGTAGGTGACAATGATTTTCTTATTTGTTTTTCTCCTAATTGAATTAACCTAATAAATGGCATTATTTTAGTATTACTTCAGAGAAATCCCTGTTCTGTTTTGTCTGCCGTTTAAAAATACCTTGGAGTGAAATAATTTTTTTCAAAGACGTTTTTTCAAACTTAGAATTATGATAAAAACTTTAATAAAAATGTTTAATTTAAGTTGTGCGCACACTGAGACTTTAAAATATGTATTAACGGCCACTTGTTTGAAGTTAGTTGTATGGGTCTGTAACCAATATCATGCTCTGTCCGCCCATTTATTCTGCTTTTCAAAATGATGTTCCTGTTCATGAATGGAAGCTCAGAAAAGGATTAGTTCTACACTATTAAGTTAGCACTTGATAACCAGGGCATAACTAGTGATCTTAATTTGCATCTTAGACCCTTAGTGCATATAATTCTTTTTAATAGTTAAAGCAGAGACTTCTGTAGGATGACTTCTGTTAGTGCTCAGGCGTGACAGAAATCTTTTGTTAAAAAAAGCAAAGTTGATGAGCTATGAAAGATTGTGGGATGGTAACTGTGCACAAAGGTAAGTGGGAATGTTGGATTGAAAAGTAGCCTCAACCTTAGCTAGGGCAAAGATATCACCTGCCTTCCACCTCACGTGCCTGCAAAAGTGAAATAAAAGGAAGACATAGGTCTACAAATAGAGGAGTATTAAAACAGACAGAATGCTTTTGTTCATATTTTAAAATCTTTCCATTTGAATTAAGAAGCCAAATATTCTTTTTTTTGGCAGTGCCAATTTAAATAGAAGGCTTATTTTTAAGGGCAAAGTTCATGAAAATAGCATGATGCAATTTTTCTGTCCCATTTATAAGGACTTTTTTTTAATACTAGAAACCTTACTTACTCTTGGTGCATGTGAGTTCAAGATTAGATTTTATCTGTTCTATGTAGCTTTGTTTGCAAATGCTTCTTTCCAAATTTCTCTTTCTGGTTAGTTTTACTTGGGTTTTGGCATTTCTGGAAGGCAAACAGGCTACCAAATCACCATTCTTTTCCAACTCTTTGCTATTGACACATTTTGCCTTTTAACCGGTAGTTATAGAAAAATGTTCGAAAGTTCAGAGGTCATGTTGAAACACCTATTAATTTGATTGAGAGGTGGAAAAAGAAACTAGGCACTGCGTCTCTTGGTTTTTAACTTTAAGTTGTCATCAGCTTAAGAATATTAACTTATTTTAAGTAAAATATGGGTTGCCACTTCTTCATTTCTATAAAAAATATAATGCCTTACAAACTCACATTGTTAATAGAGAGTGTCATGAGATAATATAACATGTTCTTTCAAACTCATGCTTCTGTGCACTTTGATATACTTGGCATTATAAATGAGAAACTCTATATCAAATGTATATTCTAGGCTTTCTTTTCGACTTTTCAGATTGGAAATATATAAAACACACAAAAAATTGAAACAAGACAAACATCTGTAATGCATTTGGTAACCACAATGCTGAACATGCTTTTTGAGTTTATTAGCTCAGTAAGGAATAAGTTGTTATGGTAATTTCTGTAGAGAAGTTAAAGTGTGTTATGTATTAATAACAAACAATAGATTTGTTCACTCTGCATGGGTGGGCCAAACTGAAAGCATAATTAAGGCATGGTTTTGTGGAGAATCAAGGAGTGGTTTTAAATATAATTGCCATTTGCAAATACAACAATGACTTGCTTTAAAGTCAGTAGGTATTCCCAGGACTGAATCCTTTCACTTGTGAGCAGTGAAAGTTTATTTTGAGTAGCAATAGCATTATCATGCCCCTGGTTGATCACAACACTTGTAAACAGTTGTACAATCTGGAGAAGTTTTAGGTGAAATGAATTTGCCCTTTCTGCATGGAGGGCTGAGAGCCAGGGATGCACGAGGGTAACCACAGAGGTCCCATTGCAGGATCACAGTATCAGTCAAGTTAAAATCATATTTTTGAGTGTTACTGGTATGTGTTGTAGTACAGGATTAGAGAGTGAAGAAGTAGATCTTGCATTTAATAGGTCAAATAATCTCTCCTGAAGAGCAGTTCCTTCAGTTTGTATTCGGATGTATATATTAGGCATGGTATTGATGGTGTACTTGCTTAATTTCTTTAAGGATCCACCCACTTCTGTGTCTCTTGGACTCCGAATGGAAGAGATGATCTTCAATTTGGCGGACACACATCTATTCTTTAACGATTTAGAAGTGAGTGTTCATTCTTTTAAACACATTTGATTTAACATCTGCCTCTTTTTACATGTTGTTAGACGGTTTGACAATTACTTTCTGTTTCTCAGTTGGAAGTGTTTAGAAATTATCTGTATAATTTAGTCATTAGAATATATGATAATATTGACACTAGGGGTCTGCACTGGCATTCAGATGTTACAGCAGTTAAATGATAGAGTTTTGCCCTCACAGGTCTTGGTGTTTATGACCACACTAGGAGTGAATACACCAAAAGCGTCTATAAACATTAGAATTCAATAGTCTGCACAGACCATTAAATATTAAACTTCAGCTTCTGTAAACAGTTAATGGCTGGGTACAGATTTCTCACTTACATCCCACTGTCGGCGAGTATTACCTTCACCCTGAGGGGAATCATTAATGTTGTATACACTGTCCATCTCAGTGGCCTGTCACTGGGGGTCCTCTGTCTTCCTCGGCCGCAGGTACGATTCGTTACGTGCTGGGGTTTCTCTGCCACGCATGCCTCTCCCCTGTGGCGTGCAGCGAGGAGCTGGTGTCGGCATGCCAAGGGCTTTTTCAGCCTGCATAGGCTATGGTTTGGCGATGCTTGTGAGATCGGTCTAAAACTATCCGAACTGCTGAAAGAGACTGTCACCATACTGCCCGGCTGTTCCATCTTAAAAGGGAAAAAAGCAATTTCTGATCATATTTTAATAAAACGAAAACATGAAAACAGTCAGATTTCTTTCCCATCATAATGAAGACAGATGTTTATTTAAAATCCAACTGTTAAGCAAGCTTGTGGTGGGGCTGCCAACACACATTAATCATCAAGTTGTTGTTTTGCTATATTTTAGAAGTGTGTTATTCCAGACAGGCAAAAGAATCTAAAAGATTCAAATGCAACTTTTGCTGATCAAAGTTAATTGGCAGCAATTGGCCTTTAAATATTTCCTGATGTTTCCCTTTTCAAAATCAAGCAAAATACACCTTATTTAATAGATGAGCCAAAATCATTTGAAAAATGCCAGTGTGTGATAGACCTCAAATGTGGTTTGTCCAACATCTGTCCTATATTTTGATTTCTTTTCATCTAAAAAGAAACCACTCACAGATGATTTGGCATCTTAGAATGTAATGAAATTATTTAAATATGCTTTATTTTTTCTTCCATTCCTTAGTGGAGTATTTATTTTTTATACTTAGAATAAAATAGATGATTTCTTTACATTTTCAAGTAATATTTTCTTTTGTTAAGGTAGCTGTATGTAAAGATGTGATTGGTTTGGATAGATGAAACACCATTAGGGTGTTGCATGTATATTACTGATTTGTAGAAAAGTATAACAATGCTAGTTATTTTCCAAATCTGCTTCTGATTTCTGGTTATATTTCATTTTATCCAGAGCAGAAAGAGAAAGTACTACTGTATCTTACCAGCATAGTCAATAAAGTTCAGTGTGTTTTCATATGCTGTGCATAGCCAAATACTTAGTAGACTTGTAGCTACTGCTTCATACGTGATTGTCACAGTCACTGACTTTAAAGGAAATGAATCAACTGCATCTTGGGGATAGTAGATCATCTTCTGCTAATTGGCGTGTTCCAGGCTTAACAGTACAGCATAGCAGTTCATTCACTGAAGCATTTTGAAGTTGTGTATGAAAAAAATACTGATTCGAGTGGTTCATGGAAGCAAAGGAGCCCACTGGATGAGCTTGGTTCATTGCATTTCACCCGTAACAAGCTGGTTTATCTTCCACCTCCAAATGAAAGTGTAATAATTTATGTATATACCCTAGCCTGTCATCTTTATATGCAGAGGCACTTAGGAGTGAACAGTTGTGTTCGTGTCCTTGTACACGAGCTCAAAGTCCTTATTTCTGAGTAGCATGAGCTCTAATCTGAAAGGTCGTGCCCTGTCCAAGGGAGTGAAGAGCACACGACTGGATTTGTGCGTGTGGATTGCTGTAGACAGGTCTTCAGAGAAGTACACACTGAGGGAGCATAGGAGAGCCTGTACTTTCTGGGAGGCAGCATTTAAGGGCTAGACCTGGCTACAGACTGAGCCTTCTGGTTCACAAAAAATGTCAGGTGTTCTGAAACTGTGTCGCAGACCCGTGTTGTTTTTGAAGGAGCATGTCCTCCTGGAGCCACAATTGGTTGGTTCTTGTGTCATGGTTACTAGCAGGGCCTTGCCTGGTTTCCAAGGCCTGTGACCTCAGGGCAGATTCCTCACATCCATCTCAGAAACGGAAAGTCCTTGCTTGGTGGTTTGGAAGTTCAGGCTGCCCTACATCTTGACAGGCTTCCATGAAACCTGCGGGCAATTTGGCTTGGCTGTGCCTCAGGCTTAAAGCATCTGTTCTTGCTAATGAAGGGCTGAGTCTGGAAGATCTAGTGGTGACCCTGCTCAGGCCTAAGCTTTCCAGTTCATGTGCACAAGCATCTGGGCTGTTAGGAACTGAGAATTTTGTAGGCAACACCGCCGAACCGCATTGCTTGGGCATCCTTGCCCAGAAATAGTATGAAGACAGGCAACGCTGAATTTGCAACATGTCTAACCCATGTTGTAGACATGTGTGTGGGTCTAGGCGTAATTCAAAGCGGGAACCTGAAAGCTGATGCTCTCCAGCTCACCCAGGCTCAGACGGAACCCTTCCTGGCACACAGAGCGGCTGGGTTAACTGACAGACAAGCATCTGTCATAACTTTGGCATACGATGCACATTTTTCCAGATGCCCCAAGTTAATATTTTTTAATAAAAATCTTCTTTTCATCTGACATGTTCCAGAGGCTCTAATCAGAGCAGCTCTCATGTCATCCGAGTTAGTGGGAAAGTATTTTGTCTTCTTATAAACTGCCGAAGACTGATTTAACATTTTCAATGGAAAGGACAGGGTTCAACTGTGATCTCTGAAGCACTGATAGGTTTGTGTGTGACCTAAGTGGCTTTTCAGAGCTCAACTTAGAGATTTATTTAAGGTTAAATTGTAAACTTGAACAGTCATTTTTTAGTTTGTAAAAAGTGAATCAATGCCAATGTGTATCAGTTGCAAACTAGTTTACCCATCCTAATTTAGTAGGGGATAAAGCCAGGTAAATGAATCACCTAATTTCTTGTATCTTGCTCTTTTGGTGATAATGACAATTGTATTTGTAATTGGTATTTTTCAAACCCCATGAAAAAATTCAATCAGATCTACCTCTGAAGTCAGTAAATGAATGGGTGAGCTGCACTTAGATTTATAATTAGTGACTGCACTCTCAGTTTGTAATAGTTCTTAGTTCTTTGCTTTGAAAAAAAGTAAAAAAGGTGGCTTGTTTCCTTCGCTTTGCAGAGATTTGTTTGGAGTAATTAATTCCAAATTGATATAATAGCAAATAATTGCAGATCTTGAAGGACATATTGAACATAGTGAAGGGAAAATATTAATGTTTGCTAATGTGTAATTTAATTTAAGTATCATTATAAACAATGTTTTCATTCATTAATAGAAATTTTGCAGTTAAATTATGGAAGTGTACTAAACCAAACAGTAGAAAATAGTGCAATGTTCTCAAAATTTAGATTCCAGAATCTGTATTTGAGCTTCAAAGTAGGAAGTTTATGTTTTCAGTATTGAAAATTTTCATTTGAATATCTCATACTCTGTTCTAAGGTAGGATTTGAATTGCACGCAGGAAGGAATAAGTATGTTGACATAGTGCTCTCAAGAGAACCAGAGTTATCTCATCAGAAAAAAATGTGTGATTTTACATGCTGATTATGTTGTGATAGAGATAATAAGGTATAATACTTTAATGGTACATATAGAGCAGTTTCACATATTTTAGCATGTATGCTCCATTATTTTAGGGAAATTAGCAACTTGATGGTAGGACTAAAACATGACATCTGCCTATCTATATCTTTAAAGACTGTAGGTATTTACATATTTGTACTGATGCCCTTAAAAGATCAGTTTAGTTATTACTTTGGCATATCAGGTCCGTACTATAACTAGGTGTGTTAAAGAAATAATTGCTGGTAGAGAATGATCATTAACGTACTATTTTAAAAAGTTAGTTCAGTGCTTTGCAAACTGTATTCTAAAGTGATGCCATCCCATTAGACCTGTTCCTTTAAAGATATTTATTGGAGTTGAAAAGGTCACTTATGAAGCTTTTTTTTTTAAAAAAAAAAATCTTACCTAACACTTTTTTATGCATAAGATACTTTTTTGAGGGAGTCTGCGTGGAATTGTATTGAAGTAATTAAAATCTAATTAATTTGTGGGTTTATTTTGTTATTATTACTTTTAGACTTTTTTATTTCTGTTTGCTCATTTCAGGTTTTTGGTGTGGGCTTTTGTGGGAAGGATCAAAATAAAGTTATATATATTATGACATCATAAAGATAATTTTGACACCTCCAAGAAATGCCATAATGCATGAAGGCACAGTAATGATGATTAGCATTAATTTTTCTGCCATCAGTGAGGGATGTGTAATGCACACTCATGGCTTCACAATTCACTTCCATTTGTGGAGTTTCTATATGCAAAGTGATGATATGTGTATGGGAGCCATTTATAATGAATGGCAGTATAGTATGAGTTTTTCTGCCACATTAGTTGATGTACCACTCTTAGCAATAAAAGGTGAGGGAATGCTTTCAGGTATTTGTGTAAACCAGTAATTGTGATTCTTGGGGGGGGGGGGGTGGGGAACGGTTGTGTTCTAACAATTAGGAATGCTGACTTTGATTAATTTCTCTTCGGATTCTTACTTAAAATCCACCTGTATGTACGTTCCTGATGAAAATTCATAGCCTAGTCTTCTGTGCATCAAAAGGAGCTGCAAAATTTCTTTATGTTACTTCAGATTAATGATCCTTTAAGGCATCGCGTTAGTACAGAAATATGCACAGACCCCTCTGGAAAGCTCCTTCTGTTAGAGTTGCATGTGATTTCCCTGCGAGACAGCTCTGTCTGTAGCCACAGCTGGCTGGAGCAGCAGCCTGGGCAGGCGGGGGCGGTGGTGCTCGTTTCCCACCCCCGGCTGCCGGGCAGCACCTTTGCCCCTCTGCCCTGCCCGCCTGCCGCCCACGCGGAGGAGCAGCACAAGAGCAGCCGCCTGTGTTGCTCTGACTCTCCCGACTCCCTTAAATAGCATTAGATTAATACAGAAACATCTTACAAATCCTCCACTTGACACGTATGGGATCTCATGAAGCATCAAGATACTGACTTACATAGATACATCTTTTCTGGATTTAAAGCAAAGGGTAAATGACAGTTACATCCCTGCACTCTCATGCTCTGTGTTTGCTCTGTGAACCTCTTCCTTCCACCCATATCAAAATAAATCCTTTCAGGATTCCTACAAGTCTGTAACTGCTAGTTTGCATTTACTCAGATCAAAACGTTGGTAGGAAGAAATTAACTGCCGAGTGTTTTTTATGAAAACTGCCCTTCATAGGCTGCTGCCCTGCTTAATTTACTGTGTGGATGTGCCTGCTCTCCTTGTTTGCTGTCCCAGTCATCAGACTATCAGTATTTATCAACACTACCTCTCCCTCATATTGCTTTGCAAGCTCAAGGCTGCATGGAGGGCAGCTTTTACTACTTGAACTGGCAGTGTGCAAAGCCCTTCTGTTCCCTAAAGAAATATAAAAGGGCCTCTAAGGCCCAAGTTGCAATACAGACCTCTCATGACACTAAAGCAGATGGTGATACCTTCTGTGCTAAGACCAGGTACCAAAGGGATTACCCTAAGAAAAGGTTCTCCAGGGAGATGGTAGTGAGAGCTCAGGCCTAGGAAAAGAAACAACAAAGCCCCCATATAGCATATAGATAGGCTGATCACAAAGTAAAATTTTTCTAACATTAGTCCTTCTTTAGCCCTTGCCTTTAGTTCCTACAGGTGAAACTAGGCAGCCTCCCTGCTGCTGGAAGCATATGCACCATATAAATCACTTCAGGGCTTCAAGGAGACCTTTTCTTCATGACAGGGGCATATATTCTTCTTTTCATCAGCCTGAGAATTTTCTCCTTTGTAGGTCTCGGTAACACTGCAGGAGACTAAGTGACTTTCCTCCCAAGTCCTTCAGTGACCGTGCACACAGCTATGTCCCCAGCATACCTCGCAGTGCCCCGTAGGAATGCCTTTGAAGCAATACGGCCATATGTTCCGTTTCTTTAATCTGAAGGAGAAAGGGAAACTCTTCCCCCTCAGACCTTGATACTTTAATATGCCACAGACTCAGACTGGTAACTTTTAGCACAGTAGCACTCTGAAGCATGGTTTGGGATCATGGGCATTATGATAATACACACTATTGAATAATAACATTCAGTAGACTTATTGTGTGCAGGTTACTGAGCATCTCAAAGAACCATGACCACTACAGGGTAAAATGCGCTTCATTCTGAAAGCATTTTTGCACATCTGGTCCCAGAGTCAAGTAATCTAACAAGTGAACTGCTTGGATGCAAGCCAGCCCTTAAGTACAGGCTTTGAGCAAGCTCCAGAACAAGCTGGGAGAACAGACTGGCCACTATTAGCAGTGTAGAAGTCCATCATTTATTCTCTCACACCTTGTGGAAATGTCGTAGAGCCAGCTTTAGACAGGCATGTTAGGTATGTTGTTGCCTAGATTTAAGCGTAACTAAGTTGTGTGGAGATCTGCAGTCAGTGATGGAAGTTGAGGGAGCCGCGGAGACGTTGCCAGGCAGACCGAGGAGATGGAGAAGGAGGATTGTGAAAACAGGATCACCAGAAAGAAAAGCTTGTTCAACTTCTCTGCGTATTAAAAATCAGAGCGAGATCGATTTGTGTCTGAAGCTGTGTCCAAGCTCTGAAAATTTACAGGGTAAGTCTTTGTGGGCATTATGTACTAGTCAGTTGTCTGGTGCACGTATTTTACTGTGTATTTGTGTAGGATGGAGCGGCATGAGGTCTGTTTTTGTGGCTGACCTTACTTTGTAATTCCGAATCACTGTGTCTCCTCATCTACAGATAGGGATGGCGATGGTGATAGGGATGATGATTCTGTGATAAAGTATTCAAGAGGGAAGAGAGACAGCCAAGTCTGGTGACTGTAACATTTGTTATTGTGTACAGTTGTAGTTGACTTTCTAACAGTGCTTCAGCTTGGTCTCTTTAATGTCTCACTCCTCAGGAACATCCTGGCATGAGTGCTTTCCCTGCTGACACAATTAGAAAAAGTCTGTATTACACAACTTCTATTTTTTTTTTAAAAAAGGACAAAACCCCCATTGCAAATAGTCATCCAAGAAAACTTGTCAGTTTTCCATTGTACTTGTTAAATTGTTTTCTAGTGTTTTTTATTTTTGATGATTTTTGTAAGTTATAGTTGTTCCAGGTTGAGTTATTCCTACATTTCAAGTCTGTTTTTTAAAACCACATGTTGAAAAAAACACCCCCACTTAGAGCAGAAGGGCATCAGTCATCATTAATCAATGCAGTTTCAGGTGTCTGTACTTGTGAAGTAGTAACCCAAACGAACTCCACAGTCTGCTGTTTGGTACTGGGACTTCTGCAGGATCTTGCACTTGGCTTTACTGAACTTCGTGATGTTCACAGTGGCCCGTTTCTCAGGCCTGTCAAGGTTCCCCTAGCTGGCATCCCATTTGTCAGTGGCACACATGCTAGTGAAAAAAAGTTTGTGATTGGCAGCAAGCTAACTTCTACTGGTATAAATCCATCTCCAAGATGATGCCCTAAAGTAATTTTGAGCGGATACCAAAACATGTTTTGCCTGCGTATTCTCCCAAATTGCACATTCAAAGGTTTCTTTTCCAGTGACAGAATTAAAGTTCTTGTCCCCTTCCTAGGGAAATAAAATACCTAGTGCTGACAGGCTTTCGTGGTAACAATTGTACATGCTCATTACAGTTAGGCTCTGCAGAACCTGAAATATTAGGTTTTAAGATGAAGCAGTACAGGAGATAGTGCATTGAAGGGCTGCGGTAAGGTGCCTGGAAGTCAATGTAATATTTGCATCAAAGCAGTATTTAGACAGGGTCTGTAACCAGAATCACAGACCTATACCAGGTATGGCATCTTTAATTGCAACAGAAGCCTTAGTGTTTCTAAGGTGGTGGACTCTGAAGGGGAACATAAAAATTACTATATAGTGAACAATGTGAGAATGTGCTTTGAAAATTCTCTCAGAACCTGTAATAAAATGATATAGTTATTCTAAAAACTCATCTAGTGGAAAACCTATCTTAATGGAAATTAAGAGATGAAAAATTAACTGTAAAAAATAGATCAGGCTAAGAAGTTGTCACTATGTTTTCACGCTTTTACTGTCAATCCATTAGCAAGTTTCAAAACACAGGCTTACGTTATATTTCTGAGACGTATAAATACCTACAAAGTCCCTGATACGTGCCACAGAGCTCTTCTGCCAATGCAGATTGTGCCCTAAGGGCAGATATGATACACTGCTTGATGGTTCAGCATGTTAGATCCCAAACTAGGTAATGATGTGATTCATCCTTAAGGCATCTTAGTGCCAGAATTGTCATTTCAGATTTGAATAGGCTCTTTTTATTAAAGTGTCCCAGAAGTCTGAAATAATAGAACAGTTGTGCCAAATAAATGAGTAGTAAATAGTTGATACTAAAAGTTGTTAGTAAAAGAAGTTGATAGTAAAAGAAGTTAATGTTGCTATTAATTACTGTATTGCTTTTCGTTTATTCTTGTGTATAAATGCTTCTTTTTGACTTTCAAAATTTCATGGAACTGATGTAAACTGATGTAAATTTTATTTAAGTATTATGAATAGTTCTGAACAAAAGCCTATCTGCAACTACAGATGTCAGTACTGTGGTTATGAGTCATTCACAACACATTCATAAGTTTCCTAAATAGTCCATTATTAGTTTACGACCTAAAAATCTTTAAAGTTCCACAAATTCAAATAACATTCCTGAGCAATAGATTTTGTGTTTTGGTCTCCGATTAAGCTGACAGATGTGTAAAATCTCATCCAGCCAGTCAGGTCCCTGGTGCAGCTGCAAGTGCTGAAGAGTGCAAGTTATTCCAGCTAAGATCAACATTAATTTACACTCAAATATCTTTCCCAGCCCACCCTTTCTGTTCATGTAATGCAGTTATTTTGTGCTGATTCCACCACTTTGAGGCAAACCATTTTTTCCTTCACTGCACAATGTGAAACACAGAAGATAAATTGAAGAGAACATAATAGTTGCCTTTAAAGAAATTCTCTCCTTGTTGATTTGGGCACCATCTTAAACCACGAATCTCAAATTGTCGTTATTCAGGTTGGTGTTTTAAGTGGATTAGTCTCTGCAAATTATGTACTTTTATTTTAGGAAAACTGGGTGAAACTGTCATCCTTGCCTGCCAGTTTGCAGGATGAGAGCACATTAGCCAATTCTCACCTAAGTACAAAGATTTGAAAGCACAGTGCAAGCGTCTTAGCAGTATGCCTGGTAGTTAGTTCCTGTCAGCTGCTTTAGCCTAGGTCTAATTTTAGCATGAATTTACAATGTTGTTTACAAGTTGTCTCATGTCTCGAGAGCCATCGTGCAGTTTGTGCTGGTGTGGTTATGTGAGAATGCTATGACTGTAGCTTAAATTCTAAGCTAATATGCGGATACATGTATTTTAAGCAGATCTGTTCATGCTGAGTTTTGGAGGAATTATATTAAAATGTTGCTACAGGGAGAAAAATTAAGAAGTGTCTTTCATTCGTTTTCTTTTAAAAGCACGATAGGAGTGCTTGAAGTTGGTTCCCAAAATGTTTGAGTTTCACAGTCTCAGGAGATTTCTACTGTTTCACTGTGGTTACAATAAGGCCTCTATCTGAATTTCATCCAGTTCAATGGTCTAATGAAACTTTAAAGAAAGGGGGAGGGGATTATTCCCTTTACTTGTCGCAGTATCACTTTTATTTTTCTGTGTTTTAAAGTAGAATTTGACTGGTGTTAGCTGCATCTTTGAAATTCATCCTTGGATATGGTCAAGAAGCTAGGTGATTCTGTAGTGAATTAAAGCAGTTCTAGTGTGCGCTGTCGAAGCATGAGGAATTAATGAGGGTTTTAAAAAAATGTAATTGAAAAGTTTAACAAAAGAAACGATGAGGTATGGAAGAAATGGAGTATTTGGGTTTTTTTTTCCAAGATCCATGTCAGGTCAGAACAGGGCAGGTCTGAAATGTTACCTGCAGTTACCATGCAGTCGGGAGATGTTAATTCTTACATGTTCACCGACAGCAGAGAGTACAGGCTTCTGACATGGGTACTGAGCTCAGCTGAAATATTATTGCCACAAGAAAGATCAGCTGTATCTAACCAAATGATCCTCTCTGGACTGTAGAAAATCATTTAAATCTGTCGAAGGGTCTCCTCTTTTCCTTCTGCCCATTTGTGTAACTCACGTTGAGAATGTAAAGTATGGATACACAGGGGAATAACTCCTTCCCTAACACTGGTAGGCAAGGGGGAGAGCCAGTTGTAGCAGCAGTTATAACTCAAGTAAGAGGTTTTCTAAGAATGCTCTCTGATTGAAAAGTTTAAAAAATCCAAATCAAATATTTCAATTAATTTACTGGAACAAAATGTGTGTAGTTTTCTCAAAGGTGAGTTTACAGGTCCAAAACTCCCATTAAGGCCTTGGTCAAATGAATAAAACATAAATTGAGCCATAATTACCTACTAAGGACTGACAAATATACACAGACTTTTTTTGTTCCATCACTTTAATCAATTCAGACAGAAATTTGAATACAAGCAACCGCTGACTCCCAAACTGTCAAGAGGACTGGCTAACAAAACTGATTCTCTTTCCTGAATCTAACCTCCACTAGTCTGGTATTTAACAAAGCTACGGATACAATGACTAACAGAAGCATGTTCCATCAAAAAAAAAATCACAAAGCAGACAGGTTTTTTCCTAATTGTTCCATTATATTGTAAATTCAAACATCTTCTCTTACTTCAGGAAGTTAGGAAGAATAGAGAGGGAAAGAAGATTTATTTTACTCTAAATTTTTAGGTTTTGATCAAAACACACTCAAACATGTATGCTAATGTATGGAAGAGTCTGTAATTTTAAATACAACATTGTATATTAAGAAAAAAACTGAATACTGCTTGACTGATTCCAATTTATGTTTTTTTTCTTTCATTTATTTTAAAAAGTAGTACTGTGAAAAAATAATTTAAAAAAACTTGACAATAACAAAAATGCTTTTATTAAAGCATCAAACCCTCAGTGTGGTAATACAGCTTTTATGTGTGAACTTCAAATGGTCATACAAAGGGTTAAGATATGTGATTTCGGGATAAAAGGTTTCCTGAGTTGACTATTATTCCTATGGTCTGCCAACAACTTTGCAATAAATGGAATGATTTTTATGGGAATGTGGTTATTCACAGCAAGACTACAGTTGGTGTCAGTATGAAAAATTCTTCTTTAGTAGATTCTCTCAGCAGGGATAACAGATCTGAAAGAAAGGCAAAAAGTAGTTACAGAGAGCTCTGGCTGGTGTTGGTGACAAATTATGTTTACAAAATGCTGGGGTAGCCCACTGAAAAAGGAGAAATCAGAACAACAGTAAATCAGTCTTGCTTCTCTAAGTACTGCAGTTCCAAAACAAAGTTCCTTATGATTGTGTGTGTTGTTTAATAGCTCCCATCTCTCATGTCCATAAAGCGAGACTTTTAATTTCAGAGGTGCGAAATAATGCTTCAGAAATCAGTAAAATTGCTACAATTATACCATTGTCCTTGAAATAACATAAAATACTGATAGGTGTGAATTAAAATAATTTGGGAGGAAAAAAAATCTCTTTTTTATTAGATTTCAATATTACTTTATAATTATTTGTTATAATTTATTATATTTTCATTATTTCTCAGTAGCATTTGTCTATTTTTACTTCTTTATGATTTTTGAAATAATATTATTAGAGGGAAAGTGTGATAGAAAGTGCATTGATATATTAATATTCTTAATTGGTATTAACTGTTACTGCATGTAAGTTCAGTTTGTGATAAGCTTTCAGAATACTTCAAAGATTAAACCTTTGATTAAGTCTGCAGCACTTGCATTAAAGCTGATATTATCATCCATTCAATATGAGGAGTAAAGTTTCATAGAATTTAGTGATTCTTCCCAAACCATACAGCAACTTTATGGGTTTTAAATTCTGATCTTCATAAAGTAAATTGTCAGAGGATGATGGGGGGGTGTTACTATTTTAATAGGGATTTATTCAATTTTTTTAAAGTAATAGGTAGCAGCTGTTTAAGAAGTAAACATGGCAGCTTTGAGTGCTTCCTGCTCTTTGTTTCCCTCATGCATAATTACCCCAGTTCTATTTAAAGCATTTCATTTGTGAACATGTCTTGGAGCATTGCAAGACCTCGGTGTAGCAGCATAGCATGAATTTTCTTTGTTCTTCTGGGATCATCAACGATGTACCAGGAAGGAAGAAAATCAACCTAACTGTGTCAATGTCAGGAGAAAAAAAAATTATCCAGTTCAGAACAAGTGGTGTTGATAGGTGGAGGTTGACCTCTCTAGAGGTAAACAGGTGGGTTTGCTGACCCAAAAGTAAATACTGACTAAGGATGCCAAAGAAAACAAATTTCGTAAGAACATTATATTTCACATTCTCTCAAACCAGAACAATAATGTGTGCATTCTTTAATACACTAAGAAATATTTCCTCACTAGCAATATTTTAAAAACAATCTATGAAAACAGTACTTCTTGTTTGAAAATAGTTTACAAAAGAGTGTGATAATTGAAGATGCAGCTGAAAGCAGAATTAACTCCTGGTGATTGTTGACTGTAATCATTCGTGTTGGTCATGTGAATATTTGTTGCTGGTAATACAAGAATTGAGAATATAACAGTCCCGCTTTTCATAAAGCAATGAGTATTGCCAGATGACCTCCAGATGACAGTGGACAGAAGTTCATGTGCCGATCACTAAGTCTGGTTCTACTGCTGTGAAAAACAGCTGTTTTCTTTGAGGCACCTATCTGATTTTGGCAGAGTTAGTATGATTTGGTTGTGATTGGAGGATGGGTTCTGGAAAGTCACCACACCTTTGGCCCTTCAGCAAAGGCTGTTGAAGAAGCCTTATTCCTGGTGCGATACAAGGGATGGTTGCAGGAGAGGAAGACTTCGGATAGAGACGACTGAATTATCTCCCTCCCACCCCCAAATACCATAAAGATGGCAATTAAACTAAACATTGGTCATCCAGGTAGAATCATCCAGGGCCCTATAAAGGAGTATCTGTTAAAAAATGCCAACTCTCATTTGGCTGAAGTGCAACTCTTCCTAATGTTTGTAATATCTATAAGGGGAACCTCCCAAACAGACTGTGGCTAGATATGCTTTATGAGGAGCCTGTGATTCAGCTTCTGATAGTTCATCTTCAGCAACAGAGAGTTCTGAGAGAACCAAAATGCAATTATTCCAAAACCTTAAGGAGAGGGGGTTTTTCGTTTGGTTGCGGGTTTTTTTGGTTTTGTTTTTTTTACAGCACTATATTAATTTGTAGGTGTAAACCTAATTTTTAAGGTACTTTAGGTCTTCTGAAAAGTGGGAGAGTTCACTTTCTAATGAACCCGTGAACAGCTGTATAATCCCTTCCATTAGGCATCACAGCAGTTACCTTAGCACATTCAGACTGAGGCACAAAGCCACTCTATTTGCATTTAGTTTTCCACGGTAGCAATCCAAGAACAGCCCAGTTTTGCTGCAGAAAGGAAGCAAAGAAAGGAAAAGGAATACAAATCATGATAAGGAATTTTCCCTCATATGTATATGAGGGAATGACTGGAATCATCCATATGATACTACAGCCATGGGTGACTTGAGAAAGCTCATGAAGTTCCATTTCATGAACATAAATTACACCGGACATACAGCTGTAGGTAAATGAATAGAAATGCAAACCAAAGTCTTCATTCATAGGCAGAACTGTGGCTTTTCTGGTGTGTGCAAAACGGAGCTAAAAGCTTTGACCCATCCAAAATGTGCGATGTCTGGCTGTTGTGGAATGTGCTGCTATGGTGCATGAGTGTTAGGGTTACAAAGAATAACAAATACCTCCTTAGCTTACTTTAAATCATACCTATAGGCTTGTGTAATTTAGTCACTACATAACTTTCTTTCCTTTCATGTGTCCAGTGACGAGCACCTTCATACTGGGTGCCACGGAAGATAGACCCTATATGATTTCCTTCCTCAGGAAAACCAGATGGAATGGTCTTTGCACACATACAGCACTGCTGAAACACATGGGAGCCTACCAAGCTCGTAGCATCGCTTTATAGCTTTTCTTACATTCCTGTTGCTTCTCCCTTTCTCTAAACTTAAGACCATGAGGTGGCACAAAAGCTCCTGCCTACCCAACCGGCATTCCCAGAGCTCTGGCAAAGCAGATCATCGTCCTCTGCTCCAGCTGGGCAAGGCAGCGCTGCGTCAGCTCACTCCCTGCTTCTGCCACCAAGCAAGCAGTATAGGAGGCCAACATCTGCCGCACAACATCGGGCTGGAAAGAAAAGGAGGGAGAAAAAATGCAAAGCGCTGTGCGAAGGTCTTCAGGCTGAGCATAGGAGTGAAAGTTGTAGCTCTCTGTACTGGCAAGGTTAGCAGAGGGAATTTTAATCCCAGTCTTTGTCCCATTAGCACATAATTACAAGGATGGGAGACTTGCTAGCCCAAAGCAGTGTAGCTTTCATTCAAACACATGCATTTAGGACATCAGCACTGAGACACAGCAAGTTTAAATGAATTGGTTGTGCAGGACTGAAAGAGAGAGCTTCCCTCTTCCTGTGAAATTTTCCATGTGAAATTCTCATTTCCTGAGATATGAGACATTGCTTTCAGACTTTTATGGAAAAATCATTCTTTTCATAAGTTTAATTCTGAAAATGTTTAAAATTTCAATATATTTGAACAGTCTTTTTTATATAGTTTCTATAAAATATATATGTTCCTAAAAGTGTACTTTCAAGTTAATACATTTGGGAATAATTCATGACATGCCAACCAGGTTCATGGCTTTTGTTACTTCTTTAGACACATTCATGTTTTATTTTCACTGGCTTTCATTATTCATAGAATTTTTTTCTCTTTACAAAAGTATATGTCCACAGATAACATGATTTGTGTACTAAAGAAAGTATTTGGAGTATGAAGTGCTGAACTTTTAAAACAAAATGAACTTGACGTTTTGCACTTAACACTGTGCTTTCCAGGAGTGACCCAGACTCTTTAAACAGATAAACTTGAGTTGTATTTAGCTATTTCTATCTGTGGGTAAAATTCTTTCTATAACATCCTCCTCTTTCCTTCTCTTTCAAAATATGCAGAAATAGAATAACAAAATATTTGTTGTAGCAAGAGCTCATTATTAAAGAGGCACTCCAAAGCTTCCCTGAGTAAGATCTTCCATTACAGAAATAAAATAGTTTTATCTTTTATCTTATCTGAACAACTGGAATGTAATGAGCATGTTGAGAATGATTGGGAGTATCTCTGAACTGCAACCTGATCAACAAATCCAAACAACACCCTCCATAAGTGAGAAAGCTCTGGGGTTTGGAGGGCTACACTTCTTGTGATGGTCCTGAGCGCTGCCGACCCTCTGCTAGAGGTATGATTTTCCAATTCAGTCTTCTTTTTCAATAGAAAGATTTCAATGTATCAAGTAATATATACCAAGACACTATAAGTTCTTGAAATACCTTCTTCATGGCACTTACGAGGAAAAGAGAACTAGCAAAATAGAGTTTTCTTTTGATGTGGGAATGTAACTGTCATGTTACAGTTGCTATATAGATACTTCTTCAGGTCCTGCTGTATTTTAAATTAGATTCTTCCAGTTACAAAGTGCAACTGAAATGAAAATGTAAACCTTGATTTTAGTGTAGCTACTTCAGTAAACACAAGTTGCAGAATAAGATCTGTATTTATTTTGGAACACATACTGTTTACTTTAGGAGTACCATATTTAATCCAAATGCACTTGTTCATGTGAGCAAGCAAAACACGATTTTAATCACTTCTTCCCTTAGAATAGAATGGCATCCATTGTGCATTCTAAAAGAACCATGTGTTCAGTGCAGGAGAGCACTCCAAAGTCATTAGTTATGAAAATGAGTTTGTTAAATAATTGTTGTTCTTAGTTCTCAGTGTTTACAATAGCTAATAGTTTATATAGCTAATAGTCTTATTTTATTTTATTTTTTATTTGCTATTTTAACAGTAAAAGGTAGGGTTTGGGGCTTTGTAGTGATTTTTTTTTTTTTTTTTTTTTTACACTGTAAGCTTCTATTTGGTCTTAAGTTTAAAATGGGGAGTGTTTCGAAAGCCTTCACAGCCTGATTTAATTCCTTGACTGTTCACCCACAAATTGTCAGACAGGATGAAGTGCATTTCAAGAACTCTCTTTGTTCTTCACATCCTGTGCCTGACCCACAGGTAATCTGCACCTTTTTTTTTCAGCGCCGAATAATTGTGGTGGGAAAGAAGAGAAAATGTTCGGGTCACAAAGTGCAGGCTAGACAGAGATGACAGGTCCTGCCAATTGAGTGCCAGTGTTGAGAACCTGCGAACCGTAGTCTCTGCTTTTTCACATGGGTTTGGGCTGTATGTTAACAGGTGCTCCATGATGATGGGTTAGGAAGTTCAGCACTTTATCCTTTATTGCCTTGGCTTGAAAGGAAGTGCAGAGGTTTTTGTCTACTTGGCAAGTACAGCAGTACAGTAGAGGAGCATTTGGCACAGGCCAGACATAGATTTCTATATACACATAGAGGATATAGGTGTGTTGTTGTTCTATGTAATGTCAGTTTTCTAACCTGTACATGTTCTAGAGATTTTGCTATCCTTGTAGTCAAGTAAAAACCAGAGATTTACTTGTCAAGGTTAATGACTACCATTTTATTACGTTGGTGTCCTTGCATGCTATTCTTCTAAAACTGAAACAGAGACTAGTTGGAGCAATCTGCTTTTTATTTTGCAGGAAGGTAATCACAACTACAAGTAAAAAGATGTAGAAACAAACAGACTTGTGATTAGAAATGGTCATTCGCAAACTAGCCTATGTTTCCCAAAGAAGCACATTGTGATGGCTTAAAGAAGTGATGAGTATTTCTGGAGCAGATAATAATCTGAAAGGATATATGTCTTACTGGGTAAATATCTTATTTCTGGAAAAGACATAAACAGAGATACTGCTGTTTTTAAAAGCTGCATAAAAAAACACAGCAGTGTACACTAGAGGATATTTTTTTTTAAAAAATGAAGTTTTTTTCAGATACATCACATTTATAAAGGATTGCAGCTTTAACTTGTTTTGCCAGATCTGTTCTCACATGCACATGACCAAATTTCTCTACTGTTCAGTAGGGAAAATGAAGCACTGGATGTAATTGCGTAATGACAGATATGAGAGGAACAGAGAATCCCAGCAATCATTTCCTGTGAGTTGGCCAGCTTCCAGGCTGTCTCAATGGGCACGCTGATGTAAAGGCAAAATGAAAATAGCTTGTTCTGAAGGGTGGTTGTTGGGTTTTTTTGTGCATTTTTTTTTCTTATTTGACTTTGCAGACGGAGGTATTGAAACAATTAGTTGACAGCATGGTGTTATTTTTCTCACGGTAAATTAAGGAGATTAACCAAATGTGGAAATGTATTTTAGCTATAATCAGAAGATTTGGGACTGTAATGCTTCAGCATCCTCTGAGGTTATACTCATAATATTATTCACATTATTCCTTTTCGTAATGTGCAGACTTCTCCAGAGTTATCATACACTCAGTGTTTCTTCAAAGACAGCAGAATTATTACATTTGTTTTTGTTAGTTTTGTAACACAGAAATGTACAGGATCAGTATGCTAGCCATTACATCGCCCCCCTAGTGTTGGCACAGGTAAGAGGAACTCTTCTAACAACATTAGTCTCTTTATTATTATTATTGTTCATTTTCTTACAGTAAATTGAGTAGTGAGGTGTATTTTACATAATTAGGGCAGAAGTGCACAACTTGATGGTGGTAGTGAAGGAGCAAAGTATATAAATATTTGCAGAACATTTCTGCCATAGGTTAATGCTTTGCATATGAATCTTTATAAAGATCCCAAGTTAGTTTAAAGGAATGATTCCAGAAGACTACATAGGTCTAGGCATTTTAAGGGCTATGAGTGATGACTGTGGAGCATCTCTGGGAGTTTTTGGCTCGTCATACAAAAACAGAAAAGAGAAGGAGGAAAAGTTAGCAGGAAGGAGTTAGCAAATGCTTTGGGAATGCAGGAGGGAGAAGACACAAGCTTTCCATGTACAAGTCTTAGGCTAGACTCATCTAGTCATTCATTTTCGATTGTTATTTTTCTTTGGCTTACTACATTTCACTGGAGACATATTTTCACTTAGCAAATGATTGTAGCAGTTTTAAGGAGCTTCTGCAAGCACCTATCTGCTGCTGCTTCAAGCCCCAAAGCAGAGCTGATGTAAGGGAACCTAGAAGCAATCTCAGTTGCTCTGTGCAACATTTGCTGGTTTAACTGAGCTGCTACAGAAGATTTGTTTCAAGCTAAGGCACTGGGCACGGCACTGAAAGGTCTAAGGGGCACAAACACATGGACCCATGCAAGTCAACTCTGGGAGAAAACAGCAAAGAGTAGTATGGACAGTAATTTCTTGAACCACTATGGGTAGATTTGCTGAATTATGCATGCTGACACTCTTATTTTCCCTTAGGCTAATTGGTAACTCCACAGACACACCCCTCGGTATCACCATTACCATCTTTGAGCATGCTTTGAGCATGTTACAAATGTTTTGTATCGCTATCTAGCACACTCATTCACCCAAATTTACACTTTAAAGGTATATAGGAAATGTCTCCTTTGTCTCCCGTGGCATCAGCACTTGCTGGGGTCTCCTGTCTGCAGGATTTTAAATCCTCCTGCATTTCACAGCTTGCTGCCTTTCCTGAACTGAAGAGCCCTGCTCTCTTCCTTTGCAGAAGATGAATTTTCTCTCTGCCTTGAACTCTTTCTCAAAATGTAATTGTCCATGAAGGCTTTGGAACAAGCTTCCCCAGCTTCTAGACAAAACTTACTTGACCTAGCTCTGGATGTGCTGCCTTGGGCAGCTGCCAGGCTGCCTCCAGGAGGACCAGTTCCTCTCCCACTGCCCAGCCCCACTCTCTTGCCATTTCCCACAGCAGATGTCAAGCTGGTGTGCTGATTGCATAGAAAACCAACCAAGGGAAAAAAAACCAAAAAAACCCCCAAAAAAACTGCTCCAGGTTTCTGACCGACTTGCCTTATGATTGCTGACCATGGCTGCAAAGTATCTGCAACAGAGATCTGAATTAGAACAGCATTCCCTGGATTAATTAGCCTTTGCAAATAGCTCTCCCTATCCTGTGTCTACCCCTCATACATACACAGAACATGCATGAGACACCATGAATAAGATCTTTTAAAATTTTTGTGTGTTTTAGTAGCTGAGCTCTCATTTTCAAATGAAAATTAAGCACTTCAGCAATGGTTTTGTCAAAACCAGTGCAATTTAGATAGACCTGTGTGAAAATAAGGTTTAGATGTCGAAGATGCTTTGCCCTTCTGGAATTATTATCCCTGAACTATACCAAGTACATTTTGCTTTCCAGGGTTTGATCCCAAAGTGCAGAGCTGCATCTCAGCCTGCCTGAGTGAAATCCAAACCTTCAGTGCAAACATGTCATCACTTGTAGTCCCTCATGAAGATTTCAAACTGGATACACTGAAGTTGCAAGGTCAACACCTTTAGGAGCAAAACACAGCTTGCTGCATAATCTTTATACATAAACCACAGGGTATTTTGCTCCTTACTTGCCAATTCAACCTATTTTAAAAGAGAATCTGACGATTTTAATGTCTTGCTTTGGAGATGACTGCTAAACTGATTCTGTCATAATAAAATACATCTGCATAAACAACATATATTTATAGTGTTTCTTCAGGGACTTTCAATATTAATTTCAGATATCACTTCACCAGAGAAATTAGGGGGAGAATACTGGTACTGTATTTCCTATGAAAATTTTATGGAAGTGTCAAATATCTCTGTAGAAGTTTGAAACAGCAAACCTGCAAACAAACCAGGTTATTTTGTGATCTTTTTTGGGGTTTTTTTTCTGAATGGCCATTTAGCTCTGAGTTGGCTCCCATCAAATACGCTTTTTTGGGGGAGTACTTGAGGATTTGACAAGTCTTTGTATTTTTTTTAATATATATTTGGAAAAATATATGTGGAAGTTGGTTGGAAGTGTGTATTTTATTTGTTAGTCAGTATCAAACTTTGTTTTAGCATATTCCTGGTTATGGTGCATATTGAGTAAACTGATTTTAAACTGTTGAACGTGTGAGCGTTTGCTTATATCTAACGCAGGGACTGAACTGTGTCTCAGGTAGCCTTTGCTCACAAACAAAATGTTCCACACAAAGCAGGCAGATGAAAACAAAGTGTTCTGAGGAATGGTTGGACTGGATCAATTAAGGGTGGGCAGGTAATTGGCTTCTTTGAAGAGATACCCATAAATAACTTGAGTGCTAAAAGAGCAAATGCTAAATCAGTGCTTTTCCTTCCCATATTCAAGGGGCTGAAAAATGTACCCAGCACTCAGTAGCCCGAAGTCCAAGTCAGCTGGACAGCGTGAAAAAATACCTGGCACTCAGAAGCTCACATTTAGCCTCAAAGCTGCGTCCTGCCACTCAACAGGAGCAAGATAGTTGTGCACTGCTTGTGACCTTCCTTTACTTGTGACATAGTGTCAATCATGTTGGTCTTTAATCCTTTCCAAATTATAATATGTATCTCTTGAGCTTTAATTTTGCTTCATTCTCTTCCTGGCTTCACTTTTTTCTTCTTTAATCCTGACGAAGGGAACATTATCTCTTTCCATTGTTCAGTATTTCACCTGAAATTTGTGATTTTTGTGACCTTTTCTTCACTTAGTTTACTTTCTTGGCACTGTTTCCATACCTTTAGCCCACCAATTTTTAGTCTGATTTCTCTTCTGCATTTTTCTCTCCAAAATTCCTCTTACTTGTGATACCATGATTTCTATTTCTAATGTTTCCTTTCAGTTCTCACTTTCTATCTACTAAGCAGATGATTGGACAAAAAGGGAGAATGTCTGTGATGTTCCAGGGCTTGTGATGGTCCCAAGTCCTTGCGGCATAAATTAAAATTCCAAGTCCTTGTGTCCTCTCTGTGACATCTAAGATGTCGTGGTGTCATCTTTCCTGCCTGTATCTTTTGCCTGAGAGAGATGAAGTCTCTTGGGTTATTGCTTCTTTCAGTCACTCCTGTGGGAAGCTGAGCTTCTACTCCTTACTTTATTTTTATGGGTACTAAAAAAATTGATTCTCTTTCCCAGATTTCTATTCTGAATCCTCTTCTCCAGCAACTTGTTGCAGTTGTCATTCATAGCTTCCAAGCTGGGGGAGGAGGCTACTGACTAGATAATTTTCACTGCTACATTGACAACTCAAGCTGAAGTTTTCTATCCATGGAGACTTTGAGAAGTCATTGAGCAATGGAAGAGCAGCTACCATGGGAAACTTGCAGATTCAGGAGGATGTCCCTTCATTAGCTTACACTCAGTTCATATTTGAACCATTAACTTTGTAGGCATTTGGATGAACAGTTCCTGTCAGGATATTTTTTTTTTTTAAAAAAAAAAAAAAGTTATTTCTGTGAATTTGATAACTTTCTCAAGGAGCTTTTCTTGACTTTTTTTTTTAGCCAAGTTGATTTTCGAAGCTTGGCAATATATGCTCACACTTGTAGTTTCAGCTGTGTCTGTACATCAAATACATTTTGTCTGCCTGAGGAGGAAATTCACTGTATGGTGGTTAAATATAACCAAATGGAGTGTTGTCTTTCCTGTGCTAGTTGTTTCTCTCACCTCTCTCTCACACAAGCTACCTATGCATAAAATACAAAAAAGTATGTATTACAGTAAGAATACATATGTATTGTACAAGTGCAAAAGACCACACCTTGTTTTTCAAAGTGTTTGAAAAGTTTCTGAGATATTTTTCATAGGCCTATGTTTTAAAAAATCTAGAATCCACAACCATCATGTGAGGCCAAATAGACTTCTTCAGCTTTTTTCTTATCTGAGGTTGTTGACCTCAGGAGAGGAGGAGAAGGTTACAGGGTCAAAGTCTTTTCCTCCTTGGAGCTTGCTGCTTGCTGGGAGAGGGTTGGCTGGAAAATAGATGTTTTAGAAAAAGGGTTGAGGGTCATGATTTTAATTCTGTTAGGGAACAGCTGGTTTGAGTTTCTTTCCACTTCTATCTTCCCTCCCTTCCTCACAAATCCACGGAGAGAGAAAAATTTGTTCAGAGGAAAGCAGTAACACAAAAATAAAAGATTGCAATATTTTCATGTTTAAAATACATCATCTTTGTTATAGGATTTCACATTAAGAGAGAGAAGAGGAAATTATTAGAATAATTGAAATCCATTATTGTTTGAAGCATCAAATTGAAATTGATCTAGAGTGCCAGATGTTTATTTGTTTTCCTACAAGAAGTCAAAATAGTTAATGTTCTGATGTGTTTTTTGGTGGATGAACAATATGCATTACGATTTTTAATTTAATGGTGGACAAAGCTAATTATGAATGTACAGTGTTAGTTTGCATACAAGTTCCTGAAGAAAGATTGTTTGATTTGGCTATTTCTGTTGAGATTTTCTTCATCTTTGCATGCTGCTTTCATGCACTAAGACCAAAGAGAGAGAAGGAAACTCACAACTCTCAAATGAATGGCAAACTAGGAACAGATTTTTCGTCTGCGCTCCTCTGAAACACTGGCCTCAGGCTGTGTTGGTGTGTGGCTCAACAGCAATCAGAGGTCATAATTTCATTGGCGGTTAGCATCAGGTTTAATTTTTCTAATATGTTACATTTACCAAAATGTCTGGTTTCAGTTACACTTATGCACTGACTGAATCAGTTTTGAGCAGCATGATGTTTTAAGGTACCTGAAAGGCTACAAGAACGTTTATGGAACACATATGCTAATTGTTTTTAACCACTTTCCTTTCTAAACACAAAAATGTGTTTTTGGAAGGCCATTTAACAGTAGTAGTTAATGATGGTGTGCCTTTATTCGAAGAAATGAGCTCAAGGAATAGGTAAAATAGTTGTTTTAACAAGACTGCCATCTACTGATTTCCACAATTGAAAATATCCCTGATGACTAGATTGTTCGTAGTTTTTTATAGCTTTATTTTCAAAATTTGCATGATCAAGAAAATCATAAAATCTTTCTGTTGACTTAGGAATGCGACCAGGTTCACATTGATGACGTGTCTTCAGACGACAATGGTCAAGATCTAAGGTACAAGAGAACTGAACAAGATGAAAATGGTGCTTTGCAAGTTCCTTTTCTGGGGAAGCGATGAACTGCTGTTACGCTTACAGTAGCCCGCTCTCCTTTTAGCTCTTAGCCTTTGCAACCCAGCAAAGTGAGTAGCTGGTGGTTGAAGGTAGCCTGTTGCCTTCTGCTGACCTGGGGGTTTTCTTATCTCTGACCAGCACCTATAACTTTGGAACAGACGGCTTTCCCGCGGCCGCCACCAGTGCAAATCTGTGCCTCGCGACGGGGGTGCGTGGAGGAGTGGACTGGATGCGAAAATTGGCTTTCCGCTACAGACGAGTAAAAGAAATATATAACACCTACAAAAATAACGTCGGAGGCAAGTGACTCTGGAGTATCTAACAAATACAGATTAGAAGTAGAAGAAAGGAAGAACTATCGGTTTCTGTTCCTATTTAGCGTGGTGTTTAGTGAGCTGTTTAGTTTGCGGTGTGTGGAAAGTTGTCTCTGAGCTAATGAAAGCAAAGGAAAATGACAGAACAGTACATAATTTCGGTGCAGACGTGCTCTTATCTGCTCCACAGGTCTTCTTGGTCCAGCAAAGAGAGAGGCTTGGTTACAGCTGAGAGCAGAAATTGAAGCTCTGACGGATTCTTGGTTAACACTTGCACTGAAAGCACTCACACTTATTCATTCGAGGTGAGTACGAAGAGTATGCCCTAGGATGTCTGCTCATGGTCTGGAAGAGGGTGCCTGGTCTGGTGAGCAAAATGCTGAACCTAGAGGACCTTCTTCTCATTCCTTGTTCTGGTCTGACCATGCTGTCCTGTAAGGTAGAAGAAAGTAATTTTCTTTGTAAGTGGCAATAGTAATAATGAGGGGTTCTGATGGAAGATAAAAGGTTTTCTTTCTTTTGTTTAGTTTTGATTTGTTCTAATTTGCTTCGCTTTGCTAAAAAAGAATATTTGCTTTTTCCTTTCTGTAGGACAAACTGTGTGAACATTCTCGTAACAACTACTCAACTAATTCCAGCTCTGGCAAAAGTCTTACTGTATGGACTAGGCGTTGTATTTCCCATAGAAAATATTTACAGTGCAACTAAAATAGGTGAGCTCTTTTTATAATGTTGTGATACATTTGAAGCTGTAATCCTAAATAAAAAGGTATTGTAGTCTGTATTTCTTACGTGCATTCACTGTAGCAAATATAGAGTAATACCTGCAAATATAAAATAATACCTGATGTTATGAAACATTTTTCATGCTAAAGTATCCTAAAAGTGCTTTTCAGTGTTTTTTCAGGGCTTGTCATGAGTCAGCACAGTAGGCTCGATATAACTGATGCAGCCTCTACTAGGGGGAAATATAATTGCTTTTTGTCATCATTTCTCAAAACTGTAAGACTGTGTAGCAATTGAGAAGGTTTTTAGCAGGCTATGTGTACAGAATGCTGAAGTTTTCCCAGATTAGCAGAAGAAACTCTTTAAAGGTGAGCCCTGGCTCCGTTTGTTTTCATGGGCTCTGGAGCATATTTTGGTAAAAAATTTACCAGAAGCGAGAATGTTTTGCTGCAGAATATAATTATTTAAGTTCATTCATACCAACCGTAATAAGCTTCAACCAGGCAAATGTTTATTTCTGTTTTCTGGTTCAATATAAAAGCTGTTATTCTGAGTATGTAGAAAAACATAGGACCAGATGGCAACGGTGCTTGTAGCTTTTAATGTGATTATGACATATCTGTTCTATCTCAGATTCCCTCAAAATTGTGGGCTACATGAAAACATTTTTCATGTGTTCTTAAGTATCTATAATACAGGAAGCTCAAATGGCCAAGAAAAAAATGGTGGGTTATTTTTGTTTGGTTTTGTTTTGTTTTTCTTAAAAAAAAATTCATTGAGAGTTTTATGTAGAAGTTTGAAAACATTACCATAAAAGATTTAAAACTGTTTCCTGAATAGAAATGTTATGCTACCATCTGTCAAAACTTGAAAGTAAATTAAAGCTTTGAATTATAATCCTTTAAAAACACATTTTAATTAAATAATTTAAAAATAAATATTCACTTGTGACTTCACAGATAGAAGGATATTTTTGGAAAACTGTGTTCAGTTTCTGGCTGTCACAGGAAATCATGAGATTTCTGTAACATTACATGATTCATAATTTTCAAGCACCGTTTCAACCTAGTTAGTGTTGGAGATTTCTTTTGCCGGGCACTACTGCTAAAGAGTGTCATTGAGTAGTTTGGCTTCGCTGCTGGCTAGAAACCTTTCATAATTCCCAACCTATTTGTTCTTACACTGGTAGTGTTCTGTAACTTTTTTGAAAAACACAATTCTTCCCATTGGTTGCTGTAGACACACAGGTAAGAATGTACCATGACCAGAGTGAAGTGATCTTTCAGAATGGGGACAATTGAGAAAACTCAGCTGTAAGCATTTACTTTCCTTCTGGCTTCCCAGTACAAGTACCCGAAGCTTCCCAAGTATTGGTACCTATGTGTAAGACTGGAACACTGGGATCATGTCCCTAGGTCTGTGCAGTGAAGTAATGAGCCACATTAATGGATCCCAGTGCAGGATCAAGGACCTTTCCCATGTGTTGGATTACAGGCATTTAAATCTAAATCTTTTGGGTGACCTTCTAAGTCAGGATACTACTATTTCGGGAGCTGTGATTAATCTTGTCACAGGTCGTGGAGAAAAAGCTAGAATTTCAACTCAGATTCAATTGATTTGCTCAGTTTAGGCTACTGGCTACAAACAGCAAGTAGAGTATTCTCCTGGTAGGGAAATTACCCCTGAAACCTATCTCAGATTAGGGAAGGAGTCACGAAAGCTGATATTACGGGCCTCTGGTGCGTTATGTGTACCGTGGTGTGTGCACTAAAGGACCTCATGGAGCAGCTTTTAAGGTTGTCTGTCAGCTGTTGTGGTGGAAGTAAAGCTGCAATCAACCTTGATACACCATCCTGCGGGAGAGTAGCTTTAATTATTTATTATAGTACTGGGGAGATCTGGAATAAAAAGTGATTTATTTGATGCCATCCCATCACCACCTATCCTAAACACTCTGATCTTTTTCTTTCAGGAAAGGAAAGTTGTTTTGAACGAATAATTCAAAGGTTTGGAAGAAAAGTAGTGTATGTTGTTATAGGGGATGGTGTCGAAGAAGAACAAGGCGCAAAAAAGGTAATAGTCCTTTTCAATGGGTTTGAATCTGAATCAAAGTTGTCTTTTCCTCGATATGGGACAGCATACATTGACATTTGCGTTTTGTTTCTTTTTTTTGTGAAATGTGTTTTGACCATATCTCATAGAAAGCTGCATAAAATTGTAGGTAATGATGTGCCCTGCTGTTCTCCAAAAGACACATTAAGCTAGCTATGTATGTTTAATATATTTCAAAAAGGAGTCAGAAAATGGACCCCGGCTTTTGTGCCAAGAACTAATAGTTCTGTTTTCATTGGCATCCCAAAATACCACATAGGATATTGTGAATATAAGTAAAAAATGGCAATTCTTGCTGATCAAAGTGTGCTATTTGACTTTATGAAATACGTATATGTCACACCTTGAAAAGCTATGTAGAACTGGAGCAGCTATACATAAATTTCAGTTTTGTTGTGCGTCCATTATTTGGGTTCTGCGTTCAGGTAACTACTTATGACTTGTCCTACATTCATAACCTCAGTTAACTGAGAGTACTATTTGACTATATCTTTATTATTTTTACTTTCCTCTCAGAAGAGAGGAAAAATTCACTTTTTTTTTTTCCTTCCATGGTGTGGAGAAAGTTCCATAAAAAGCAATATATCCCACTGACAAATAATAGGCAGTATTCCTAGCCTTGCTATTGAACCCAAGTACAGCAGTTATAGAGTCTTCACTTGGAAGAATGAGGCATGACATTGGCTATTTGAACAATAGGAGAAAGTGTAGGAAAATGGGCATTTCTCTTCTTGCTTCCTTTTACAGGTAAATCGCTTTTGCACAGCTGCTTTTTTACCACGAAACTCTCTGTGGTACTTCTGTATCTGTTTCCACTGTAACTTTCCAAATTGGAGAAGTGAAACTAATTAGTCCACATGGTCTTTTAACAACTATTGACTGTTTTGCTTCATGAAATCTGGGTTTTGTGCCCCCGAAGCGTTGCACGTAGGTTCCCGGCTCGTCCCGGCACTTTGCGGAGTCTCAGTTTCATATATCCCTTTGGCGGACTGACGGGAACAGTTTGCTCCTTTCTCTTTCAGAAATGCCTTTCATCTTTGGAGAGAAATGTTTTCCCGCTGTAAATGATTACATTTTAAAAGCTGCATTTAAGATCAGGAGGGGGAAAAAAAAATCTTCTCTTTGTTCCTTTTCTGCTCTTGGTGAAATAGTGTTGTATATGATAATGGCAGGAGTAGTCCTTTCAGTAACATTATCTAATTCAGTGCTTTTTTCAAAAGGAAACATGATTCAGAAAAGCATAACAAAAAAACCTTTCCAATCACTAAGAGGAGTAGCAGTATAGAAAGTTCCTTTGTGCCATTACTTCTGTGTATTCTTTCTCAGTGGAAGGAATTTTCAGATTCAAAGCGTGTTAGATGCTCTGGATTAAATTATCTGCTGCAGCAACGTCAAAGAAGTCAATAAGTAGACCAGCAGCACTGCCTTTCTGCAGAAATTATTAATTTCATTAAGGAAAATGCTTCTGTGATTCTTGTCCTCCTTCTTACTCCACCAAAAAAAAAGACACCATTTCACACTGTGAAAGCAGGATTTGCCTTCTAAGAAGCAGCCTGCAAGAGCGATAACCACAGTGACTTTCTTTGCAGTGTGAGGAGCTGATCACCACTCAGATGATGCTTTCAGCTATCTGATGCTTTTTTGGTTATCTGATCCTCAGATTGTTTTTAGAGTTACTGGGAGAAGTGATTGTGAGACTGCACCCTGGTGTATACTGTGGTTCAGTCTAGAAAGGTATACGCCAGCTAAGGAGTCAGTGGTATGTCTGTATTAGTGAAAGCTTAGGTCTTCTCTGGGAAGTGTGCAAACAAAACAGATTTATCGCCACAAAGACACCCAAAGCCCATCAATCCACGGCGGCATAACTGTCCCATGGTGTACCCCATTGCCTTGCCCATCCCCTGAACCTTGTGAACTGATTCCTTCCTTCCTTCCCATTGGCACGTTGGGTTTGATGATATTCTCAGGACAGCGTCAACTTTTGTGTTATCCCTTTGCACAACACTTTGCTGAAGGGGTTTGGGCTGTGGTGTAGGCTGTAGTGTGTGCACGTTTCTTTACACTGCTTAGAGCATAAATGGTGCACCTTGATTTAAATAGCACTTCATTGGTTACACACACTTATTTAAGTAGCACTTCATCGATTACATGTAATCTATAATGGTTATTTTTAAAGTAAGCATATAAATCCAAACCCATTTAATTTGAAAGATTTTTTTACTGTGTGTTCGTTTAGTGAAAACAGCTGAAATTCCAGATTAGGAGGTAAGAAAGTTAAGATTTCTTATTAAAAATAATTTACCAATAATTTATCAATGGCTTCATTATAAAACAAGATTTTCATTTATGTCTTTCCCACATGGAAAATCCTGAGTCAATACAACAATAGGAAGAATAAAGAACACATTTAAAATCTTTTTATTATTGTCATTATTGTAAAACTTCAATAATAGAAACTTCTTTTAATGCAGTTTGAAAGATCATTGCTCTTTTGAGAAACATTTTTAGGATAGATTGTTTTTCCATAAAATGACTCTCTTGATTGATGAAAATAAATACAATACTGAGCAAAGCACACTCCCTTATGTCTCATGTAGCAGGGGAGTAGCCGTGGTATCTGCACTTTTGTTTAGCTGTCACTTCCAGCAAAATATTCTGTAAGACAATTAAAATTCTCGGGACGTTTGAGTTGCGGGTTCAGAAAGAAGCGTACCCTTCTGGATCAGTTCAGCAACCGACCAGCTTGGCTGTAACACCAGGGTTCATGCGGAGGTTGCCACCTCACAGGAGCTTCCCCGGGGAAAAGAGGGAGAGGAGGGGGAGAAGCTGGTGTGAGAGCTCAGGGGTGCGAGGGGCGGCCGCCAGCGTCGGGTGTGGGTCAGAGCCGTCGCGTCCGCCTGCCGCTGCGGTGCCACAGCTGTTCGCAGAATAAGTTTCTGGGGTTTTCTGCCAGAGACTCCATTGTCTTGGCTTGTCTTGTTTTGTTTAGTTGTGTTGTGTTTTGTTTTGTTTGAGCTCATCTTCTGCTTTTGCCTTTGGAGACGCAGTCAGGAAATACTCGTAAGGCAGGGGAAAAAAAAAAACAAAAAACAACAACTCCCGAGTTTTTCTGCTTAGGAGAATCTTCCACAGGATTTCTAGTTTGTCAGAGGAGACAAAGGAGGAGGCTCCCTGCACTGAGGAGCTGGATTTTACATCAGATGATTTGGGAGAGCCTGGGCAAATCAGCTTCTCCCTTTGTCTCTGAAATGGTCATGCTGCCTCAGAGGGAAATTGGGAGGAAAAATCATAAATCTTTGTGGAGCAATAAATGGAATATAAATGGGTGTCCAATATGCCACTGCTCTTAAGCTCACAGTCACACTGTGCTGGTCAGGTTTGGGGTAGGAAGTAAAAATGACCGCTTAGCAAATTTGGCAGGAACACAACAAAAATACTGTGAAAGGTGACAGGAACTGATGAGTTTTCTGTTCAAATCCATCACAAATCCCAGGAGTAAGGTTTTTGTATAAGTATGTATTCATTTAAGAGAAGGAGAATAGTCTACACTTTGGTGTTGCTGTCAAAAAATTGCTTTGTTTTGCATGTGTATTGATAGAAGCCCTTTATTTTGTTGAATAAAATGGTTGAAGTTGTGTTCTTTTAGTAAATACATTCTGACAAGTGATACTACTTCTACCTCAGAAACAAAATACCTTAATATTTTAGATTATTTAATAATAGTATGATTATTAGGTTTACTAAATTAATAACTTCACTTTTCATGCTTTATACACCAAAAAAATTAAACTTTTGCTACCATAATTGATGTCAGAATGTCATCAAAATTAAATTATTAAAAAGTTCATAAATGTATTCATTACTAAGTATCATCTAAAAACAATTTATATTTTTTAAAAGACAGAGAATACACAAAATCATTGTTTTACTATCACTTTAGAGGCATAATCCTTCAGTATGAGACAAAACGAGGTTTCATATAATTTCACTAGATGGAAATGCATCCTGTTACACCAACCTATTTATTAGTTGTTAGCATTTGTTGTCCATTCTCCTACAGCAGCAAATGAGATATTAGCATTTTTCAGTGTGCTCAAAATAGAAGACACATGTTGTACATGACACGTGTGCTAAGTATTGGCAAGGATGTCTTTCCAAAGGCAATATTTAGTAAACATATATACGAAAGAACTTTTGCCCGGTCATTCGGTAAGAAAAAATGTACTTGTGTCTCATGGGTGTGTTGCCTCTTTTGACAAGGCTGAACAGTTGCAGATAAATGGGGCACGTTAATACAGGAATAATGTATGAGGGTTTGCGTGATAATTTTGTTACTTTAAATATTTTAGTTTTGTGCAACTATTTGTTATCTTAGATGAGGTGAAAATTACTGTATATGCTCTGTGAACAACAGGTGTGTATATGGACACTTACGTGTGTGAGACTGCATATACATACACAAAGATACACATACAGATATATATGGAGCTGTATCAGGTTTGTTTCCCCTCCTCTTAGCTATGAAGGCTGTGCCATAGGGTCAGACTGATAGAGATCTGAATCGGCCGCGTTCGGCTGTGCAGAGAGCGCCGGTGCAGATTCCAACCCTGTGCAGCGGCCGCGTTCCTGGCGTGTTTTATTTCTTGGGAGTGTACTGCTGGTCTTTTGGCCTATATGCAGGAGAACTGAAAGTAATTATAATCCTGAGATTTACACAACTTCTTTGGTTTATGGGACTCTCCAGAATCGTTCCACACCTCCCTCCTGTCGCTACATGGAGTAAATGGAGGTATACTCCTTTCACAGACGGACATAAATAAGGTGGAGAACACTTAAGTGAATTTGAAATAGAAAGGTATAGCCAAAATAACGACCACTTTAAGTTTTGGTTTAAAATCTAACCATAAACAGCTGAGGGTAATCCAGAACTTGATATTGCATATGCGCATCTAGCAAGAATCGCTGCGATTTGATTTAGCAGAAGCTAAACCTTCTGTTAAATCAATCAGAGTCTTTAACTGCCCTAGCTGCCTGGTGTGTGTACACTCTGTGATGCTGAGGTTGTTACTAGGGAAGCAGTATAATGCTGGAGCTGCATGAAGTAGGAGCTGGAAGCCAACAATTTATTACTACAGTTTGCTGTATGACCTTGGAGGGCATCCATGTCATTGGCTCTTGGCTTCTGCAGAGACACTACGCCAAGGTGGGTGTCCACCAGACCCCTTGCCATGCCACATCTTAGGTGCGCTGTTTGCACCTCCCTGGCCTAGTATTTGAGGCAGAGTTGGTGCCAAGCCACCTAAAAGAAGGAGAGGGCTGAAGGAGGCTGGCAGGGAGAGCAGGTAGGTCCTACCTGGCAGAGGTCTTCTGAGAGGAGAGAGAAACTGCAGCTGCACAGGGAAAGGAGGCAGCACTGCTGAGCACCGCCGGCCAAGTGCAGTCAGCTGGCAAATGCTGCGTAGACCTGCTGCAAGCACAGACCTGTGCCCGTTTGTCCTTGGTGTAATGCCCCTGTTTTGATTTTCTAAGTTCTGCCAGGAAGATCTTGCAGCCTAAATAAGAGATAAATGCCCAGAAGATTTTGCAGAATACGGAGAACAGCATCATGAGGGATTTTTATTTTGTTTTGCTATTACTGGCTCATTTCCTGAGCATGCAAGAAATTAATCTTTAGGAAAGATTTGAGCTGGAAAGCAGCAGTGTCTGGCCTGACAGAAGATAGACTGTCTGTATAATGTAACAGGGAAGACACTGGGATGTGGAGTTGGAGTTGAGTGAGCTAATTGCATCTAGTTTCTGTTGCTGGTGAAGTGTAGATACAGTGCAATAGAAGTCCAGATTAAAGATGTAAAAATAGTAGGTGTCGTAGCCAGTGTTTAACACTTCTGTCTTAAGAAAAGGATTAAACTGTAAAAATGGTTTAGAAATATCATAACTGTTTTTTTCCAACAACAACTCAATTGTCTCTGGATTATTTTGTCTGTTGTTTTGTTCTGTCCATAAACAGCTACCACACATGCGTTTATCTTCAAGCTGAGATTTAATCAGCTGTTTCTCAAGGCTTTGTAACAATATAGAGTAAATTGAAGCGGAATAGAAACTCTTCCAATGATACTTCTTTGTGGATCATTTTATTTTCTTCCCGAAGAAATTTATTTGCTCTGAAAGCAAGTGGGTGGCTGTTGATGCATTCATATGACATTTTAATTCAGATCAAGAGTGTCATATTGATACAGACCTTCCAGTCATTCCCCCTCACTATACTTTGATTAACGTACTGACCTGGTTTTAGGGAGAGAGCGGGGGGGGAGAATGGAAAAAAAAAAAAAAAAGCAGCCAACACAAAACCCCCAGATTTCTTTTGGATGGAACTAAACAAAAAATACATTGTCCAGGTGCTCACCAAATGCTCTGCAACTGCTAATGGGCATTTTTTCTGTGACAGAGCTATTCCAAAGTAAAAACCTTGAAACAGGGGCACAGGATGTTTGATGCCACCCTCTTCACTCTGCAGTCCCTCTAATTGTGCATCTTTACTTGGTAACACTTGTTCCTCGGTGGGTGTGCGTTTTCCAGATTCCTTACAGTGCTCCCTTGCTGGCCACATATGTGTCTTCAGTCTTGCTTATTAGTATTAATTAATTCCATGTTATCTACTCTGACTCTCACAAGAGCAACAGTTGCCTGTTCCTTAAACGGTTGCCATTTGATTTCAGAAAGACTTGCCGCTACTTACATGGTTACGTGTCTTTTCAAAATCTCTCCTTTATTCCATAAATTCAATCCATTGGTGCATTCTTCAAAAGATAAGAATTATTTGTACACTGACAGACAGATATTTACCTGAGCTTCTAAAGACAAATTTATGATAGGCTCTGTGCTAAGGTGCTTGCTTTCCGAGATAGACATAAGGTAAAAAAAATACAAGGATTACAGTAAACATGCAGCTGGAAACAGAGGGTTTGACATTGTTTTCAAAATTGTTCTCCAAGTAGAAATCTGAGGATATAATTTGAATGAAAAAAGGAGGTCAGAGCAGAAGTGGTAATCAGAAGAGAGGGAATTTTGCCACTGATTTCAGTAGAATTAGGAATTTACTCAGTTGAAGGAAGATGAGGAAAGCCACTCTGAGAAGTTGTAGATAAAATGCTTGGGGTAGACGGAAGCTATTGTGATAATAAATTGCTTGTGATTTGCCTTCTGAAGATGCTGGGACACAAGGTGACCCAATGAAAAGGTGCACTTGATCATGTTAGCCTTCAAAACACTTCAGAAATTAATTTCCCATGGGATTTATAGGATATTTTCCTGATGAAAGCTGATGGTTATCTTTTTATTATTATTATTTATGCAAAAGTTCTTGCTGACACTACAATCCCTGGTTTACAGTCTAAAGATAATTCTTAATCAGATTTTTACACTTCATGGATGAGGTAATATGTGCTTTTTCCTGGTATTTGTGGTTTTGGGTTATTCAGGTTCCTTGCAAACATATTTGTGCTCTAGAATGATTTTATTACAGCTACTGGGGGGGGGGGGGGGGAGGGGAAGAAAGTATTTATTTAAAAATTGTCCCGTATGGAAAAGACATTTTAAAAGCAGTGCTAACAATGAGCAATGTTACACAAACCGCTGGGATAAAATTCCTTTTGAAGTGAGCAACACATGAGCTATTCTGAATCACCATGGCTGTATTCTTAGCTCACCTGCCAGGTATAATTCCACAAGGAACAAACACTTTTTGATACTAAATAACACTTTCACTTCCTTTATTTTTTTTGTCTTTAATCGAGTTCTGTCCTCTTCTTCAAACTACCCAGATGCTCTTTTTCCTATTTTTTTCCTATAAATAATATTTTCTTCTGCAACATGCTGAAATCTGGTTTTGTAATAAAGAGAGGAGAAACGCCTTCCTGCCTTATGATCTCCTGACACATTTGCTGGTGTTCCTGTTGGCAAATAGATTTGCTGTTAGTGAGGCTGCGTTCTGAGGGCGTGGGTCAGAGAAACCAGAGACGAGAGTGAAGAGCTCGAGGTGTTAAGAGCTCTTTCTCTCAGAGTGTTCCCTTATCCTTAGGAAAGACAATGGGTGGGTCCAAATACCAGAATGCTTGGGGTTATTTTTACGTGTTGTCTGTGCTGTTCACAGCATGCTATGCCGTTCTGGAGGATCTCGAGCCACTCTGACCTTATGGCCCTTCACCATGCCTTGGAACTGGAGTACTTGTAGCAGCTCAGCAGCACTTTGAAACCTCAGAGCCTCCTTCTGCCCGTGGACGGGATGCCTGTGTCTTGTGTCAGCATTGGACTACAGAACTTTGTGATTTCAACATGTTGACGTACAGCTGCAATTGGTCTTAACCCTTGCCCTTTCAGTAAATGGAGGAGCATGTCTTTTTCTTCAGAACAGCTGTTGACTCTGGTACTGTGAGTCCAACGAAAATAAGCCATGCGAATGTTTGAACAGCTCATCTTTACCATATTTGCTACCAAAAAAAAAAAGAAATAAAGGAGGAGGGGAAGGAAAAAAAAAAAGAAAAGGTTCCTACCTGTGAAGAAAAAAAAAGGACCTGCAAATGCTTTGTAGTTTTTAGACTCATCAATGTGACACACACCATTTCTTCAACACAGCAAACTTGATTGCACAATGAAGACTGAGATTTTTCAAAATACCAGTGGAGTAATTTTCTTATAAAGAAGGTTTACTTTTTGGTTTCTCATACCCAGGGTACTCTGTACATCTTTACTTATTTATGAACAGACTATATTTTGACATCATATAACTGAGGATATGTATAATAGATTTGAAGGCTATTGTAAGCCTTTGCCTTATGGTACAGCAACTACTTTTGATTTTAGCACATTACAGAGTAGTTTAAAATATGTCTAATTTAAGCTAATAGGTACATCACTGAGACAATCATGTACAGGAAGAATTTTTTGTGTAAATTTGTAATAATGAATGATTCTTTTACATATTGTTAAGGTAAATGCTATTGAAAGATAGTAATGCCTTGTTGGTGAAGAATGAGGCCACGTGCGCACAAACTGTTGTGCAGTGCCTTATCAATGTGTTGGATATAAATATGTAGATAATGGATTTTTTTAGATAAATTTGTCAAGACCAAAAGCATGGATGTCAAGTGTCAATAGGAATTGGGTTTTGTTCTTTTCAGCTGTTTCTCCACCTTTTTCTTCTCTCACCTACTCTGATTATGAAAAGACTGGTTTCTCTCCTCTGCCACCCCCAAGGAAATAGAGAAAAAAACACAACTGAAGAGGAGTCCTTTGCTGTCTTCTGTTTCCTCTTTTAAAGTCAACATATTAACTCTCTTTTAGGGTATTGGAAAGTTAATTGGGAGATTCATTCCATAAATAAATAAAGAACACAAATATATTTTAAGACGTGACTTAAACTGGAATATTGGTACGAAATAGTTTTTGTGTCATCCAAGAATGAAGGAAACTATCATCATTGTTATTTTTAAAAATTGGAAGTGAGAATATTTTGGAGAAATTGAACAAGAGTACTCATATACATTTAAGTTTTTTAATCCTCTTCCACCAGGAGTCAGATTTTCCTAAGATATCGCATCCATTGCCGGCAATGGAAGTACTGAAATAGGTATCACCAAGGAGTTAAAATTTGCTTTTGTCTATACCCATTTCCAGGACAAACCTGGACTGTGTCTGTCTGTGACTTGTGACTTTTCTAATCCTGAAGGCTATGAGCTACCTGGTCAGACAAACTGTTAGTCTGACTTTTTGCCTTGAATTGTACCAAATTCCCTTTGCCCAATCTAAATCTCTTCATTAAAAGAAGCTTTGTTGCTTCATTCTCCAGCTTTTCTTCTTGTTTTCTTTTGCTGAAAACACCAGCCTTGAAACAGCTACCTGCAAAGCTACAAAGCACCGATGTAGCTACAAAACAACATCCTTCTCAATTGGAGGAATCATATTGCTGCTAGAATTCAATGTTTGTGGATTGCTTTAGTACCAACGGAGAGGATTTTATCCTACCAAGACTTGCACATGTGCTTTGCTTTACTCGGTATGAGTGCTGGAATTCATGCAGCACTCGCATCCATACATAAAGCACATTGTGGGTAGTTCTTAGAATTGAGACTATAATTAACCTTTTTTTTTTCCTCGAGCAAAGTAGACAGTGATGGGGGGTTGGTTGTCCTTTTTTTTTTTTTTTTGGCTCTTTTCAATTTTTAGTCACTTGCAGACTGAAAAAAAAACCAGTTTATCTGGGCCTTATTGTACAAAAGTGTGTTGTGTCCACAATTGTGTACAGAATTTTTCTTCATTAATTTTGTTTTAAATTAATAAAATTGATTTGTGAACGTATTAAACAATTGTCTTGTATGCAAGTCCATTCCTGCCCTCTAAGTCGGGAACAAGGAGACATCTCTCATCTCTTTGCTGCCCCAAGGCAGAAGTTCTTCACCTGCTTATGCCCGGCTGAGATATTAACTAGGATTAAAAATATTTGCATCTAGTTTATGAAAGGCTCAGTTGGATGGGCACCGGTTGTTTTGCTTATCAGAAGGAGCTTAAGAAGGTTGGTGCAGAATAGGGACTTGGTGCATGGTGTTCTGCAAATGTGTGCCTAAGTGACTCATAGAAATAAATGCCTGAATGTTAGGTGCTGCAGGGCTTCTGAATGTCCTCCCTGAAATGACTCATAGACAAGTCCAACTGGTCAGACCTCTCACTTGGAGCTACTACAAGTCTCCCATCCTCTAAGGATCTACAGGCCTGAATGTTCCTGGGAGTTCAGGACTGTTTTTTATCTTTTACAAGCGTAGAACAGGGCCACCCTTTAAATCTTGGAAAGAGTGGCAGTTCCCACCGTTTCATAGCTGATGCTTTATTGTAGACCTATGAAGTATTGGTACAGGGTGTGGGTTTGATACACAAGCCCACATCACGTCTTCTACAAGTTTATCCTAGTTAACAACTTTTAGACCAATCTGCTCAAGAAACATCCTCCAGTCATCCTGGTACGAGATTGCAGAAAATGAGTGAACCAAAGAGTCGGTATGGCTCCACTAAAGGGAAAAGCAGGATCAGTCGATAGGACAAAATGTGTCCGTCAGCCAGGTATGCTTGTTTTGCAGTGGCTGATGAAGAACCCTCTTTACTCCTCTGCCAGTGAATGAAAGCCTTAGATGGAGGCTAGTGGGCACTTGTGCTCACTTTCTGGTCTAGTGAGACCTGGGTGTTGTTGCTACCTTATGGTACAGCTTCAAAAGAAGTGGACAGTGCCGCAAGCTAGAAAAGGTATGGCTTCTGTGTTTGTGTCTTCTCAGAGAGAAAAGAGATTAAGTCAGTATAACTTATTTTTGAACCAATTGTCCAATTATAACAGTAGTAACCAAAAGAAGTGCATTCATCCATTCCCTGCACTGTGTAGAGCTAACTGATGCCTGCCATGTTTTCTGAGCAACTTGATCCTCCTGACATCTGACGTATTGGAAGTGTGTGGCAAGTTACATCCTTAGGAGGTTTGGGAGAAGAAATTTCTACTTTCCGACTGTCTGATGGCCCTGGGAGTGAGCCAGGAACCAAGAGTGAGTATATGTGAAGAGGTGAAACAACTAAATGCAAGTAACTCTTAACTGTACAAACCAGTATCCAGTAATCTTAGGTAAGGAACAAGATGTAGAGTCTGCTTAAGTCTCACTTTGTTGAATTCTTTCTGTATCTAGCCTTTAGCATCTTCCTCAGTACCATGGAAGAGGAAAATAAGCTGAATAAAAGGCTATGGGACCCAAACTAAACTGTAGGATTATCAGCTTCCACCTGCAAAATACCTTTCCTGTCTTGTATCTCCCACACCTTCACCTTTCCTCCAGCAAAAGTTTATGTTTTACTGCAGGATAGCTTGTTCTTTGGCAGTGCTTGTTGCAAGATCTTCAGTGTGGAGGACACAGTTCCTTGATGCTTCCGGGTGCAAGAAATTGTCTTCCCTAAGGAAGTGTCCTACCCTCAAAAGGTTCAAAGTGGAATTTTCTCTCTTACAGAAAAAAATTAAACAAATTTGTCCAAACAGTAGAACTCTGGAACAAGCATACTGCCTGTAATTCCATAAGGTGTTCGCAGTTTGATTTTGCAAATGATAAACTTTTGCTTATCAGTGTTTGCTGTTTCATGTGATTACTAGGATAGAGGTTATTTGGAGACTGAAGTTCGCTTGCCAGCTGGCCATGTTTTAAAAAGACACCTCTAAAGCTGTCTTCTCCCCTCCATGGGCTGAATGCAGTGTTTATATGTTTTCAGTGCAGTACCAGTGGTGCTACTCCACTGCAATAGGCACCTAAATCCCCTCAGAAGTCAGTGACTTTCTTTTCTGAGCCTCTCAATTAATTCTTTTTGAAGGAACTCCATATGAAGACTCCAGTTAAATCAAAATCTTTTCAGAAAGCAAGGATTCCTGGAAAGCAAAGGGCATCATGTTATGATGTAGGTAGCTCATAAGCTTGGAGTATGCTTTTTGGAACACATCAGTACTGCTTCCATTTCTTAGATGCTCACTGGTAACAACATTCAGCTGTAATAGCTTTAATTCTAAGAATAAAAATGCATCAAAATCAATAAAGCTATGTAACTTTGAGGTAGTACCAATTTCACTTTCTTGGCTGTCAAGGGTTAGGGCCGGGGTGGCCACTAGACAAATGATAGATGCTTCTCTGTTAACCTCTCCCTTCCCAGAATGGAGGGCAAAAGGGAATAAGGGAGAGAGATTTAGCCAGGGACTGACTCTAACATAACAACCCAGCTCTCTTGTGCCAGCAAAGTGCTAGAAGAAAAAAGGGAAAAGGCAGGAGAAAACTGTCAGCTCCCAGGCTGAAGGAAAAAAAAAAAAAAAAAGCAGGGAAAGGTGTGAGGGTTGCAAGGCTCCAAAGAGCATCTATAGGTGACCGGTGAGGTTCACTAAGCAGAGCACCGAGAACTTCCAGACATTCTCCCAGCAGCTGCCCAGTGCTCTGCCCAAGGATGTGGTGGGGCAAGGGACTGGTGAGAGGCCCCACAGTCTCTCAGCTTCCTTGTCCCACCAGCTTCATGGTGTGGATGGCCAGCTTGACCATGGCAAGGAGGACAAGGTTGTGCTGTAACTCAGTATGAGCCACAGATGAGGATGGTGTCAATCAAGAGGAGGCTGGTTGCAGTCCAGTCTTCTGGTTCTTCCTAAACCTCTTTCCCTGTCCCTAGCACCTTTACAGAACTGCAGCATTGCATCTCGCCGTGTGCTAGGCGGGCCACAGCAGGACATGGAAACCTGTCCTGGAGTCCTTCCACAACCTGTTAACTGTGTGAACCTGTACGCACATGCACACTCACACATAAATATATATATGTTTTCAAGTATGTATATATATATATATATATATATATATATATGTTGAGGCCTTTTACAGGCAGATGACAGCAGCCTCTCAGTCCCAGGCCCTGGTTCTCATGGGGGATTTCAACTACCCAGATGTTTGCTGGAAGTCCCACACAGCCAGCCATCCTCAGTCCAGGAGGTTCCTCCAGTGCATCGATGATAACTTTTTGATGCAAATGGTGGATGAGCCAACCAGGAGAGGAGCGCTGCTGGACCTTGTGTTCACCAACAAGGAAGGTCTGGTTGAAGCAGTGAAGGTTGAGGGCAACCTTGGCTGCAGCGACCATGAGATAGTGGAGTTCAGGATCCTGTGCGGTAAAAACAGAATACCAAGCAGGATCGCAACTCTGGACTTCAGAAGGGCCAACTTTGGCCTCTTCAAGCAATTACTGGGGGATACCCCTTGGGACAGGGAGCTGCAAGGTAAAGGGGCCCAAGAGAGTTGGTTGGCATTCAAAGACCACTTCTTTGAGGCTCAGGATCAGTGCATCCCATCAGGTAGGAAATCAAGAAAGAGATCCAGGAGACCTGCTTGGTTATCCAGGGATCTGCTGGGCAGACTCAGGTGGAAAGGGAGGGTGTTTAAATTGTGGAAGGAAGGGCTGGCCACTTTGGTGGAGTACAGGGCAGCTGTCAGGGAGTGCAGGGAGGCAATCAGAAAAGCTAAGGCCTCCTTGGAGTTAAAACTTGCAAGGGAGGTCAAAGACAACAGAAAGGGCTTCTTCAAATACATTGCTGACAAAACTAACACTAGAGGCAATGTAGGCCCTCTGTTGAATGAGGTGGGTGTCCTGGAGACAGAGGACAGAAAGAAGGCAGAGTTGCTGAATGCCTTCTTTGCCTCTGTCTACACTGTTGGAGACCGTCCTCAGGAGCCTCAGTCCCCTGAGGTCCCAGAGGAAGTCATGACAAAGGAGGAGTCTGCCATGATTGATGAGGAGTGGGTTAAGGATCAGTTTGAACACTTGGACATTCATAAATCCATGGGCCCTGATGGGATGCACCCACGGGTGCTGAGGGAGCTGGCGGGAGTCATTGCTAGGCCACTCTCCATCATCTTTGGTAAGTCATGGGTAACAGGTGAGGTGCCTGAGGACTGGAGGAAAGCGAATGTCACTCCAGTCTATAAGAAGGGCAGGAAGGATGACCCGAGTAACTACAGACCGGTCAGCCTCACCTCCATCCCTGGAAAGGTGATGGAACATCTTATCCTTGATGCTGTCTCTAGGCATATCAAGGATGAGAAGGTTATTAGGAGCAGTCAGCATGGCTTTGCCAAGGGGAAGTCATGTTTGACCAACCTGATAGCCTTTTATGAAGACATAACCAGGTGGATGGACGGTGGCCATGCAGTGGACGTGGTCCACCTGGACATCAGCAAGGCCTTTGACACCGTCTCCCACAGCATCCTCATAGGTAAACTGAGGAAGTGTGGTCTGGATGACCAAGTAGTGAGGTGGGTCGAGAACTGGTTGAAGAGAAGAAGCCAGAGGGTTGTGGTCAATGGGGCTGAGTCTGGCTGGTTGCCTGTGTCTAGTGGGGTCCCTCAGGGGTCAGTGCTTGGGCCGGTGCTGTTTAATATATTCATCAATGATCTGGATGAGGGATTAGAGAATGTTGTCAGCAAGTTTGCTGATGATACGAAGTTGGGGGGAGTGGTTGACACACCAGAAGGCTGTGCAGCCATTCAGAGAGACCTAGACAGGCTGGAGGGCTGGGCGGGGAGAAATCTTATGAAGTTTAATAAGGGCAAGTGTAGAGTTTTGCACTTGGGAAAAAATAACCCCATGTACCAATATAGGTTGGGGACTGCCCTGCTGGAGAGCAGTGCAGGGGAAAGGGACCTGGGGGTTCTAGTGGACAGCAGGATGACCATGAGCCAGCAATGTGCCCTCGTGGCCAAGAAGGCCAATGGCATCCTGGGGTGTATTAGAAGGGGAGTAGCAAGTAGGTCAAGAGAGGTCCTCCTGCCCCTCTACTCTGCCCTGGTGAGGCCACATCTGGAATATTGTGTCCAGTTCTGGGCCCCTCAGTTCAAGAAGGACAGGGAGCTGCTTGAGAGAGTCCAGCGTAGAGCCACAAAGATGGTGAAGGGAGTGGAGCATCTCCCTTATGAGGAAAGGCTGAAGGAGCTGGATCTCTTTAGCTTGGAGAAGAGGAGGCTGAGGGGTGACCTCATACATGTTTATAAATATGTCAAGGGGGAATGTCAGGAGGATGGAGCCAGGCTCTTTTCAGCGGCGTCCACTGACAGGACAAGGGGCAATGGGTGGAAGCTGGAACACAGGAGGTTCCAGAAAAATATGAGGAAAAACTTTTTTACTGTAAGGGTGACCGAGCACTGGAACAGGCTGCCCAGGGAGGTTGTGGAATCTCCTTCTCTTGAGACATTCAAAACCCGCCTGGACGCGTTCCTGTGCGCTCTAGTGTAGGTGGTCCTGCTCTGGCAGGGGGGTTGGACTAGATGATCTTTAAGGTCCCTTCCAACCTTTAACATTCTGTGATTCTGTGATTCTGTGATATGTTGCCAAGTTTGCTTATGACAGCAGAATTAAAATGATATATTGAGTTTGTTGACTGACTTCAAAGCAAACGCTTTGCACTAGAAAATGCCCTTTGCCCTTCACTCTCATTCTCCATCAGAGCTATGAGAGATATATAAAACTCCTACTTTTGCTTCTTTATAGCTGTTTGTCAGCATTTCATTTTCTGTTAGTGCAAAAAATCTTTCACATTCTGATACACTGGAGAAAAATACATTTTTTTATTCTGTACTAATATTCTACATTGCCATTTCTGGTTTTTAAGTAGCTATTAGTTCCGGCTAATGGTGTTACGGTAACAGCAGAAGAAAATCAAAAGATTTGGATTTATCCAAAGGAAAATACAGCTCTGCCAGATCTCATGGAAGCCACATGATGTTGCCAACTAACACCTTGTGGAAGTCAGCCCAAGACACAAGTATGTATGTTATTAGCGATCTGCCCTTTCCATAGCTTCACCACCACTGGCAGTTATTTTGCTGGGAAGAAGTATTTGTGGCTTGGGTTTTGTTTCTCACCCACTCTGAAATCTTCTGCATGGCTGCTGACTGCTGCTCCCAGAAGGGCTGGCCTTTGACACTGTGCTATTTCCAGTCTCATATATAGATGCAGCATTATTTTCCGAAGTGGGAATTGAAGTATTTAAAAAAAAAAAGTCTGTTTCATTTTCTTCACTGGCAACTCATGTCAGATTTGACATGGAACTGAGATGAGATCTAGAGATTGCATTAAACTGAGAAGCTGGGACTGCAGAGACAGCAGATATAATGCAGAGGAAGTGGAGAATGGACAGAAAGAGAAAGAAGAAAACATAATTTGGTTTGAAAAGTGTGAGATAATAAAGCTGGGGAAAAGTAATCCAAAGCAAGAAGTAGGGAAGAATGATGAGTTGTCCAGCATGAATTAGCTTTATACTAAGATCATAGAATCATAGAAACATCAAGGTTGGAATGGATCTTAAGATCATCAAGTCCAACCTACAGTCCTACACCACCCTAACACTGAACCATCTCCTGAAGTGCCACATCCAGCTGTTTTTTAAACACGTCCGAGGATGGTGACTCCACCACCTCCCTCGGCAACCCATTCCAATGCTTCACCACCCTTTCAGTGAAGAAGTTTTTCCTAATATCCAATCTAAACTTCCCCTGGCATGACTTGAACCTGTTCCCTCTTGTCCTGTTGCTATTCACTAGGAAGAAGAGGCCAACACTCGTCTCACTACAGCTGCCTTTCAGGTAGTTGTAGAGAGCAATAAGGTCACCCCTCAGCCTCCTCCAGGCTGAACAGCCCCAGCTCCCTAAGCCTCTCTTCATAACACTTACCCTCTAGTCCCCTAATCATTCCGGTTGCCCTTCTCTGTACCTTCTCCAGCACCTCGATGTCCTTCCTGTACTGTGGAGCCCAGAATTGCACACAGTACTTGAGGTGCTATCATTAGGAAAGCAAGTTTAATTTATTGGCTCTGCCACAGAATGACCTAGGCATGTTGCAAGAGCCTCAGCCCAAAAAAGGCTTAGGCTTGGTGTAGCTAAGTGTTACTGTGGCTGTCCACCAAGGGGGCATCCAGAGCTTCAGCCGGGCACGTGCTCTCTCAATGGGGAGAGCTGGAAGCCTCGGTGAAGAGCTGCTAGAGTCAGCTACCAGCACCAGAGATGTGCACAAAATCCCACCCTCCCTGGGAGCTTGGGCACTATGTCCCGCCCCTGGGATGATGGCTGGGAGCCCTTTGCCAAAGACAGCTGCCTGCCCCGGACACGAGCCTGCCTTCACACGGGAGCGGAGGCTTCTTGTGCTGAGGTTGGCCCATGTCCTACACAGCTCCTGCTGCTCACCCTCTCTGCAGAACTTGGTCATTAGTGACCACTTGCACGGGATACAGGTGGCTTTAATCCATGTCTGCTTTCAACTCTATCCAGATCTATGTGTTGTACTCTTGGGAGGCTGCCTGCTGTTAATACTCTCAGACAGCCAGAGGACTTTTGTGGGAGCGGAACAAGACGGAAGAGAGGGAACGAGAGAGCACACAGGCTCCCAAAGAAACACAAGAGGATAGTGTTTGCAGAGCAAGAATTCTTTGCCTCTGTGTAGCTGCTTAATGCAAAATACAGAAGGTCCTGGGAGCTGGCATTTGGAGCCTCCAAATTACGGTGATGCCCTTTGCTCTCCTCAGCAAAATCCACTGGGTGAACTGGAACAGATTCAGCAGAAAGTAACAACACTACCTGTTCTCTCTTCTCTCTGGAGTAAAGAAATGCAGTTCTCGGTACAAAGAGGAGCAACTGAATAGAAACACAATCATGACACTCCCTTTTTCCTCAATAAATGCTATAATTCCAGAAGGGATTATTAACTTTGCATTAAATTCATGTTCCAGCTCTTAAATCTGTCTATGCAGTCATTATTTATATGTGACTCACTAGACATTCAGTAGAACATCTCTGTCATAGGTATCAGAGGTCTATTTACGTGCAATTTGGTACTTGTCATTAATTTGGGGTCACAGGAGGTTAGTCCAGTCATATCTCTAGTACATAGCAGGTAAATCCTCTAGGACTGCTCCTGATATCTTTTTATAAAAGGAGAATTTGAAACTCAATTTTAAAGGCCCAGATTTATCCCCAGTAATAGTCTTCTTGGAGCTCTTTTGTTTTAAGACAGAAAGTATTTGAACTGGAGTTGAAAAAAAAAAAAGGAAGTAAGCTATATATTTAGTTCTCCAGAAGACAAGGAAATCTCAGCAAAATAAAATGAAAACAGAAGTAATTAAGGTTTCAATATCCCTTTTAAGTGGCAATTGCATGGAAAAAAAAAAAAAGTCATTTTTGTGTTCTTATGGTCGAGCTGAAATCCATCCTTCTGTAATCTTTCGGTCCAGCGTTTCTCAAATACTTGCTCTTATGCTGCCTGATTCCTCAGCCTGGTGCTCCAGTTGACGTGTGAACCAGCAAGTCCAAGGGTTTTGCTGAGGTTCTTCAGGCATTTCCCTGCAGAAGACCCAAACCAGGAGACAAGTGTGCAAAGCAAGTAGCAGAGCTAATGTTAATATCTTCTTTGGAGTGAAGACACTCTTGTTATCATCATGCGTAATGCATGCAACAGGCTAATATGGTTTTGTCTTAAATAACAGCTGAGAAGTTCAGTTTCTGAACTATCTTTTATTATTTTCTGTCTTACAGAATACAGATTCATTTACAGTGGCTATAGATTGACTTCCATTGAAATCAAAGAATAAATTTCCATCAAAATCTGTACATGAACTGGCTATGGCAAATACCAGATATTGAGACAACCATTGTTTTCTATAACAGTTATGGGCATCTGTGCAGGTCTGTGACTGTAGCAGACTCTGAAAGCTTATTGGCATTTTTGATTAATGCTTGCTCTTTTTTCTGCTGGGAATAAAAATGAGACAAAGCTGATGATTGCTAGAGCAACCCTTAGACAGAGCTTTTTCCTGAAGACTTTGATTTGGTCCTTGAACCTTGTTTAGCTTGGGCTGTTATTTACTTCTTTCTGCTGAGCAGTCCAAGTCCTGAGCTGAGTTGCTGGGTGATTAGAGAAGATACTGACCTCATGCACTTTTTTAAAATTTTTTTTTCTACCACCTTTTCTCTTACATTTTTCTGTGAAGAACTGACCTTCTATGATCCTATTCTTGCGATTTTAACTTCTTCCTATTGGGTGCAATGTCCTCCTCCACATTCAGTGATACTCTAATGTTTTAAACATGGACATCTGAGACAGAAGCTATTTAATACTTCCATAGTAGTATATAACACATTTCCTTCTGTTCTGAGATGGAGAATGCTGTACCTGAAACGTGCAAAAAAAGTTACAGTTCAGATACTAATATTTTCCACAGGCTTCTAATTACTCTTTCATCTGTACCAAATATAGACTGATGTTCAAACCTTGTGTAGGTCTTTGGCAAGACTCTGAACAGTTATGTTGCCTCTGATCAGGTTTCTAAAACCATTCTAGTAATTTTGAAAACATGCTGGCAAAAGGAGTCTGTTCCACAAGACACCGGTTTAATTCTTAGACAGTGGCTTTCTGCTGAATATTTGTGGTATTGTTCTAAAGTGTGGAAGTACATGGGATTTCTAAACCCTTAGTTTCCTGGTGGGAACAATTCTGGACAGATGGTTTTACTGTCCAGATGACAAACTAATTGCCAATAATTTTGTAGAAATAAAAATCTTATTTGAAATGATGACCTAATTGTTATGTAAAAGAATAGACTATTGTAAATGCTTTATTGTGTAACATAAATCTGAAGATGAGCTATGAATGCTGCTTTCAAATCAGCCTGTTAATTGCACTTTATTAGACTTGTAGGTGACATTTGGAGGTTTCTGTTTATTCAGAGGCATAAAGTATAGGGAGATTTTAGCTCTCATGGAAAAAAAAAATTAATCCAATCTTTTCTAACTGGAAATGGAAAGTAGACCCCCTTCAATCATACTTTGAATCAAAAATAAGACACAGCTACAGTCTGAGGTTAAATCCAATTATTCCCACAATTCCGTAGAGAGACTGAGATTTGAATTTTGGCCCTTTCGTTTGCATTAGCACCTAAATAACCAAACGGCATCATTTCTAATCTACAAAAGGGTAACTAAGTGAGAAAGGTTAACTAAGATGCAGTATGTTTGTGACTGAATTGGTACCTGAGCACAATTAAAGACCCTAGATCTCTAACCCATGTATTTCCATTCCCAGTCACTTGGCTTTCACTTCCAGCATCAGTTGCACAGTTAGTATCCGTATGAGTACGAGGAGTTTCCAAGTAGACCCAGGGCCACCATATACTCTGCTGTGAATGTATGTCTATGCAGAAATCAGTATTTTAGCCACCAAGCACCTTCCTCTTCTGTTACATCAGTTGTGTGATGCAATGAATCAGGATGCAGGGGCAGCAGCACACGGGTCCGTGCTTATCTTGCTCATTAGCAGCCTCAACACTGCATATGCAGGGAGTGCTCTGCCATGGCTGGGTTCAAGCTCTTCCAAACACAGTCCTGTTTCACATGTCTACAGAGTACACTCTTCAGCTCCCTTGGTCTTGTCTTTTGATATTACATAATAGTAATTCCCTACATTCACAGCAGTAACGCTGCAAGAATGTGAACTGTGAACTGGCAGAGCTGTGGCTTGCTGTCATGGCATATTGGCTCCTCTGTGCAGGTTGGATTCCTGTTTATTAAATTCAAGTCACTGAGTCACATGTCAGGTCCTCATGTCCCTCATGTCTCATTCATTTTATATCATCACTTGAAAGAGAATTTTCTTTCATCTTCATGTTCAGTGTTTTCCGAAGGTGGCCTAGTTAAAATAAACAAAATACCATGTATTTATGTCTAAGGCTAGAAGAAAGACTTTGTTTCCAACTCATTACAATACTCCTTAACAACAGTGTGCAAAATTTAAGCCTGTCTAAACAATACCAGGAGGAAACAATTGCATTAAGTGTATAAATAAAATTAATCATTCATTCTCCAAAACATAGATTAAACATACTGTTAGTGACATAGCCCATGAAAAAATAAACTATGGAGCCCTAGCAGTCAGACTAAAACGAGCTCTGACATCCTTATACATTCTTGTAAGCCTACAATGGTTTGTAACTTTCTTTGCTGCAAAGAGGAAAGCAAACAAGGCAAACAAATATAAATTGAAAGACACAGCTGTGATTTCAAAGTACTCAGCCAAAAGTTGAACTCATGCGGCTGTGTCATTTTATTTATCCATCATCACTGATATTTTTTTCTGCCAGAGCTCCCCAAATCCTCAGCTCTGTGGCACATACAGTAAATCCTGAAGAACTGTGTTTTAGTAACACTAATTGGCACAGTTGCTGAAAAAGACCAAAGACGCAAAAAAACAAATAGGATAATGGTAAAATCTCTGCCCACAAACCTAGCTTGTGGTCTCTGCAACTTTGCCACAGCTTTTCAGCTTGTCAGATGCTGACTGCATCAGTCTGCAAATATTCTGCTATTTCTTCATTTAAGAGTTGTTGAGGATGCTTGGTAGAAAACAATCATTCTGATTCTTTAAAAGTAAAAGGACAGGATAGGATAGGATAGGATAGGATAGGATAGGATAGGATAGGATAGGATAGGATAGGATAGGATTAAAAGCAGCAAAGTAAATAAGTGGCTTTGTTGAATAATATAACTGATGGAAAAACAGTAATCGTTGCCTATCTCACAGAAACTAAAAGATAAACAGAAGTTTGGGAGAAAGGATCAACCAGACTGGAAGAAATTATTTGGCTTAAGGGCACGTTGCATGTATGGGAGGAGAGTGGGAAGGAGAGCAGCTAGGATTATCCAACTGCCTCTCTGTGTTTGCACCTCTGCTGCACTTGCAGGGACAACTGAGCCACTTCAGAGCTAGAGCTTAAATACTGAACATTGTGCAAAGTTGTACCACACGCACAACCCCCAGACACTGCCCTAGATCCCATAGGAAAGCAAAGCATGAATATGGCCAGCAGCAAAAAGCCCTTATCAGCTGTTTTTCTCCAGCTAACACACATCATGGAAATACGTTTTCCAGTTTGAGATAGTATCTTTTGCGAGTCAGCAGTAGCATACTGGAAGCAGAGCAAGGGCTGGTGCAGCTCCAGTATCCAAGATGGCTGGTTTGTATCCTTGGATTTTCCCCATGTCATGCTAAGTAAAGTGACTTACCAATTTGATCTGACATCTCTTACCTCGTAGTAAAAAATGCCATACGCAAAGTAGCTCTTGGGACACTGGCATGATTACATTTGTGAAGCATTGTTATGCTCCTCTGACATATAAAAAGGTCAAATGTTTTCCACATTGTCATTATTTTATTGTATGTACATTTCCGTTGTAATTGTAGCATTATTAGTCTTTCAATTGTTTTATTTTCTTTACTGTCCACACATCCCAGTGGATCAACCAGATGTGCTGATGTTTGTAACAGACAGTCTACCTCCTTCTTCTCCTTCTCTTCCTCCTCCTACTGAATTTCTGTGTCCCTTGAGGGGATGACATTTTGGCCCAGCTCTGGCTTTCCATGTGGTGTGTAGGGTGCAATAAGAGATAGACAAAATGGTCATCCTTGTTGACTGTGCAGCAAAACTATATGGAGATGGCACTTCCTGATCTCCCAGCCCTCTAAACTCAAGGCTGGTGGTTCTACTGGGAGTTATATAGCAAAAGCCACTTCAATTTGTTTTATTAGACCAGTTCTGACACCACTTTTCTTTCTACCTTACTAAATATAATCCTCAATTCTTCATAAATTTCTTTTTATTCCTCGTATTTTTCATACCTGGTTGGCTACATAGTAATTGGGATGGCTGGTCAGGGAGTGGGGGAATCAATTAATTTGTTTTCCTCAGTTTGTTTTTTTTAAAACTGAAAGGATAAATGGGAAGGAAGTCTTGACAATATGAGCACTTTGTTAAACAACTGTTGTATATAATACATAAACAGTTTCCTGAAACATTTATTCTGAAATATAGTATCTAGCAAGTCAGCTACTTCAAAAGCTGTAAGTGAGTCTAGTGGTATATCTCAGCAAGAATTGGTGTTTTGCAAGTTCTTCTGAAGGCTGCAGAATTGTTTAATAGGGTTTTATCCATTACAGAAATGTGAACCTTTAAAGGCGTGTCAAGTGATGACAGAGTAAACTTCATGAGCAAAAGGGAAGACATTACCCTTTTACCAGCTGACCTCCATGTGTTGAAGGAGATGCTGCTGCAGCAGCAGTGTCAAAGAAAAAGATTTAGCTTAGAAATCCTGCCTTCTCTCTGCTGGTTTTACTGTCAGAATATTTGTGGGGGCACCACAGCCTGAGTCTTTCAAGGAGGCTGGGCTGAGGACACCTGTCTTGCTCAGGATGATGTAATTTCTGCCCTAATTCATAATCATGCAAAGAAACTCACATGCTATAAATTACCAAGAAGAGTATGCTCAGGCTGTAAGCCAAAAAGAGTTTTGTTGGGGCTTTCTTTCCCTCTTGAAGGGTAAATGGGGAGTAGAACTGAAACGTGAAAGAAACACTCTGGATTTTCTGGAATATCTTGATTTATCCAATTGCCTAATACCTGTCCAGCCCCTGTAGTTTCTAATCTTTTTTTTTTTGGCTTAAATCCTACTTTACATTTTATATTGTTATATGTAATATTCCGTCAATATTGTTGTATATTTTTTGTTTCCTACAGTTTGTGAGTCCAGGTTCATCTGCTTGCAGTAGAACTTAATTCTTCTGGTATCTATAATTGTCAGCTGAGGAAAACATGTCTCTTATACCAGGTGAAACTTTGCATTCTCATCTACCACCTGCTCTGCACACCTACAGTCAGTGCCCACCATACCTGTACCAGCCCCATTCTTCTCCAGGCAAGCTCTCACCCATCCCAGGGGCTGCTTTCATCCATCCCTCCTTCCTTCAGGGCGTTCCCAAGCAGCAGCAAGGGGAGAGGCTTGGTCTGCTGCTTGTGCCTGTGGTAGCATATTAGGAATGTGCTTTTAGTTTTCAAAAGCAACTAGTCAAGCAAAATCTTCTCAGGTATTTTCCCTCATACTCAAAAAATGATGACTTTTAGAAGCAAAACACATAAATCAGGTGGATGTTGCTAGAAATGTTTTATTCTTATCAGCATGGAGTAAGAAAATTTGTGGTCTGATATTGACAGAACATGGCTTTCCTGGGTTAAAATACACATTTACCTCTGCTACTGGTTTAGAAATGCTTTAGGAATACACAAAGGATTTTTAAAAATAAAAGCATGGTGCCTTAGGGAATACCGCTAGTTTAAATAACACATGAAAAGTATTTATGAGCCTTTTTTTATGAGGTGGTCAGAGCAAAGACCATCCAGCATGTAACATAAGACTGGCTAAAGAAGAAAGGTTTTTCAAAACCACATTGGAGAGTTAAGCACGAATGGAATTTTATTTCAGTCTCTATTGCTTATTTAAATTAATGATGTTTTCAGGTGGAGTCTAAATGATAATACAGATCAAGGTGAGTTTTGCCAGGGAGCTGGACCCTAGTCTATTATTCAAAGAATGTTACTGACTAATGTTGAAGTAATCCTAAACAGATAATAGGTTTAGTGAAAGGAAATTTTTTAATAGTTTCAACCATTTTCAAATGCACTGGAGTTGTGTCAGCTCATTCTTTAGCAATGGAGATTATTAAGGTATTTATTCCGTGCCTCCAACCACAGGAAAGTGCAGAATAAAGGCCATTACCTCTTGTTTGGTCAGGCAATACTAGCTCCTGTTGTGCTGTTGTAGAGTTAATGAGGTTTTTCCTACTGCAGGAAGAAGCTCCAGTCCATCCCTATGTCAAGGGATCACCTCCGGGTCTAATTCCTGAGACTGACAAACACTGGCCCATTTCCTGGAGCTCATAGAGGGGTTTCAAGTGCTACCACTCCAAACTGGTTTCTCACGCACTTTCCTTCCACCTCGCACGCATTCACTCACACTCTGGTTCCAACTATTCTCTTTCTGTCCCCAATGTTCGTATCTCCACACAGGTCTCTGAGCTAGCAGACTGATTACACAGATTTGTGATCACAGGTGTCTTCTGAGATATTATGAGTCTACGGTACCTAAAGACCAAACACCCCAAGCTCAGTAAGGTGAGCTTTATACTCCTTGGGCTGTACCTCGCTGACCAGGGAGACTCCACTGCCTTCACTGCTCACTGATTCTGCATTAGGCTTCTCTGCATCTGTGCAGCTATTTAAAAGGGTTTGCAGAAGTACAGGTTGATGAGGAAAACTTATGAATGGACATTGCTTTGTTTCTGCCTTAATTCTGCCTGTACCTACATAGGTAATTTGGACATCCATCTGAAATTACTTTTGCAATTATTATGCTAGTAAGTATGGCAGAATTGAGTAAGATTGATTACAATGGGACTACCCTTAGCTGCTTGACTTAAAACATAAGCACAAAACGCCAATGTGTCCAAAACAAACTTCATCTGAAAAAAAAAATGAGATCTTCTAGCATGTTTTTTTGTGTGTGTGTGACTTCGCTGTGAATAGATTGATGAACCGGTGTTCATGCAAAATCAGGTAATTTTTTGCTTTGTTTCATTTTTTTTAGCTGGGGAAATTTTTCTGAAGCTGGTACCACTGCTGACCATTTTGTAACATCAAACCACAGCCTCCTACAGGAAACGTAAATAAATCCTGCCAATGGTGGCATGGAACTTAAATAATCTTAAACCACTCTACACCTAAATGAGAGCATCTGTGGAAGGGATTAGCCTGCTGTAATTTATGTGCAGTGACTTCCCACCTTGTGCTGGTTAGCCTTAACTTTCCTGCGTGTCCCTAGGCAGATAAGCAGATATAGAAAGAGCCTGGGCTGCCCAGGTTCAGTCACTTCATGGAACAATTCCATGGATCTAGGTATTTGAAATGGATTCTGCACAGAGGTTCCTTGGTTTTGATAGAGGAGCTTCAGTGAATGGATTCGCATCACCCACAGCAACACTGCAGATGAGTAGGTTTTCCAGCAATTTATCACTGGTCACAAGGGCAGCACGTCTGTCTTGGTGACTATTGTCCTTCAAGAGCATGCTGTTGGCTATGGTAATAGAGATTAAAAGCATCTTAAAATGAAACAGCTGCACTCTCTCAGTTGTTATTCATTAACGTTCCATTGTTCAATCTGTTTTATTGATTTTCATAATGCATGAAATACACAAAACGTGCAGAAAATCCGATACCAAATGAAAACAATGTATAGAGGGAATTATACAGTCTGATGAATGGCTGCAGTGAAACAGGCAGTCTGAAACAGGCTGGGCATGAATTCACTGAAGGAAATGGACTAAGCTGCCACCCCTCGTTTAAAAAGGCTGGAAAAACCTATTCAGTGCCTCTGTGGAAGTATGTAGCTGAAACGACATCAACCTCCCAAACCAGAACACAAACCTGTGCTTCCACTCAAAAAGGTCCAAGATCCTTCTCAAAAAGGTAAACAATTTGGACAGCAGGGCTTTGATCCTGCAATATGTGGAACATAGTTGAATGTGTATTTAAAAATGTGTGTGTGTGTTTTTGCTCCTTGTACAAAAGTCTGTGCAGGTGCAGTGGCAGGAAGCTCAAAAGCAGAAAAGAAGTTGAAGAGTGGCCTGATCCAGTAGAGTCATCAAGAGGAAAAACGGATTTTGTAAGGAGGCTCCCCTAAAACTTTTGCTGCTAAAATCAAAGTTGTCTCCCGTTGCTTGATTCTACCCAGGTTCAAGAACAGAGGGATTGTATCTAGAGAGAACTTCATACAACCTATTTGACTCCATCACCAATTTATCTTCTTGAAGATAATAATCTTCAAGCCTCCATTTTTTTGGCATAGCTAATCAAGTTGAAAAGAGCAACAATGTAAGCTGCATGAACAGTACAAACTGTGCCTGGTGATCAGGGAGCCAAACTGGCATCATCCAGATCCCAGGGAGGTCACTGGAGTGACTCTGATTTCACCAGAAGTGTGCTTTGGGTCAAGTCCAGCAGCAACATATGTATCATCTAAGCGTATTTCTTCCCTCACTGGGTAGCTATTGTTTTAACTTTAAGTGGTTACAGAACAGCAACACTGATAGCAAAGACGTTGCTCTGTCACTATGTTGCTAGTTAAAGACGGAGAAGATGCTTTACATCAGCGAAGCACTTCATCCTGCCAAGGACCACGACTGCTTCACAAAGCAGGGGCTGTCTCCGGTGCTGCCTCTGTCCCAGCCGGAGTCAGGGCCGTGAGCGTACACAGCCAGCATGGACCCTGACAGGGATGGGAGCATCTAAGGCCTCCGGGCAAACATTGTGAAGTTCCATAATGTGATTCCCAGGCCATTCTGGACACTGTCTTCCCTTGGACTTCGTGCGCAACAAAGCCATAATGGGATTCTCAGTGTGCCTGGGCTCATTGCCATATGAACAGCAGTTCGTATCCTGGCAGAGGAACAGTCCAGCCCTGGGCATTGCTTTCCTGGACTTTGGGAGTATTTCAGGTCTGGCACCTCCATGAAATTGGTCAGAGAATGGGATTTGACTGTGCCACCCTTGCCAAACACATTAATTAACACTCTTATTAAAGTGCCTGTCTTTTTGTGTAGCCATGCAATGTTAGTTTGCAATACAGAATAACAGCTTTGATCTAGGAGGGCCAGACGCTGACCTTCTATTTCATTCTCCTGGAGCCTCTTTTCCTGTGATTTTCATTTATGTTGCTAAATAGTCCAAGCATACTTAGACTTCTATCTGTCTCTCTCTAGAATACAACAGGCACTTATCTGGCACTGTAAATGTAATAATGATAATAACAGAGCTGTCTCTAAGTGTTTATTTGAACGCACCTGGTAAACCCAAGGGAAAGGCTGAATGCAGTGACATATTTCATTAAAAGACAACTGATGTTTTATTTAACTCAATAATTAAAAGTTTTACGAAGATCACTTCAGGGTGTTTTTTAATAGCTTGGTTTCAACTGAATGCCCAAGTCAACAGGTATGATAATTGTCTAAGAGAATAATTTTAATATAATACAGGTTCTTACAGATTTGGATATGTTTCCCTCAAGACAATGAGAAATGTTTCTACAGAGATTAGGATGACTATAAATTAGTCTATCATTCTTTTATGCATAAACCATGGAAGGCTCCCAAATGATTTGAGTAGATAGTTTCTTGCAGCAGGTCAATGATGGTATGGAGCTGTAAAACAAGGATACTCAGCTGCTTTAGATCCCATTCAGAGAGGATTTTTGCCTGTTGGAAAAGTAGTATTTTGCTTAAAGTAGAATATAGAAAGAAATTAGATGCTGACTGAACAGCTGTCACATTGCTCTCTTTTTTTCTTTTGTAATAGGTTATCTTTTATAAACCGAAGACTTCTGAAGGGACACAGAAAAGAAGTTAGGAGGGAGCAGCTAGTCTTGGGAGCAGCTAATTAGTGAGAACATGATATGAGAAGGGGATTAAACTCTCCTTTTATCTTGATGAAATGGATGCTAGCACCTGCATGGTCTATTCCCAGCTTGGTGCAGGAGCTTGACAACTCTTATGAATTAAGTGCTATAAAATGGTTTCTCGTGCTGCTGCTCCAACTTTTGACATTAACTTTGCTCTTTTCATGTTCTCATAATCCCAGCTTTTTTTCCCATCCATGTTGCTGTTTTCTGGATTAAATAGTTTCCTATGCCTTTTGTGACAAATCACTTCTTTCTGTTTCCTGAAGGGAAGAACTAGTTGCTGTGATTGGGCACATTTCTCTTATTTATCATGTAATTACCTTGCAAACCTTGTGGTCGCAGAAGATGTTACTCACCCTGACAGACGTTTGCTATACCAGCATAGCCTCAGCAATAAACATGGTAAACGTTTCCTAATCTGCTTCAATAATGGGCTAGTGGCTTAGCTCAAACCACGTTGATGAGCTTTGAAATTTTATCTGGTTGCATTTACCCTGAGTGGCCCGTATGTCGTGGAGGTGAAGGCTGGAGGTGAAGAAATGAGGAGTTAGGTGTTCCAGTATACCAGTTTGATCTGGCAGAAGATGTTCATGCCCCAAGCTTTCTTTATAAGCAAATCTTGATGCCTTAGTATTTCATGCCTTGCCTTGTGCGTATTTAAATAAAGCAGAAAAATATTTGCAAGGTGGGAATTTCATGCAAGTATATGGGCTGCATTTGGAATCAGTAGGTTACACCAATACTGACAAGCCAAGAGCTTTGACCTTTGTATTTTCGGCACGTGTATAATGCTGTACACGTGAGAGGCTGCATGTGAGCCTTGCAGTGTAAAGGAGAACAATCATAATCTTAGTAAAGAATGAACATGAATTGTTATAGAATTACCATAATAATGTTTTTAGTGGTAGGTATAAATGGTACCATGAGGCTGATTAAAGCTAAAGAGCTACTTTTCCTGCTCACTGATTACAATTAGCTCTTCCCTGGATTGCTTGCAATGGTCTCCATTAAACTACAGTCAATTGACCTTCCTTACAGGCTGTGTTTTTAGTATGTTTTAAATACACAGCTGAAGCTTTTCACATGAACAGCTACACATAGTCTGACCACAGGTATAGTAAGGTGAGTGGAATAATCTACCTACAACAGCAGAAATAGCTGGAGCTTTGTACATACTGTTACATTACACATTTCCAAGCTCTCATAAGCTTTTAAAAGTCCGAATCTGTCAGCTATTTCTCTAGCTTGTGGGTAAGTCCCCGTCAGTCTGCCTTCTCATTTAGGTATACCATAGGATTACATTTCGGGAGTTTGAGGGAAGGGAATAGTTTCCGTATCCCTAAGGGCCACCAATTGAAAATGTATGATCTGGGTGTTCAGTTTCCCAAAGCCCATACGTTACTCATGGTTAGTTTTAAGACACAGTGCTTGTATTTGATCAGTCCCTCTATTCCATATAAGAGCAGAGCTTTTCACCTCACAAATCTCACTTTCTCCATTTCTTTCCTCCAAACAAAACCTCCTGCCCTCATTCTGGTAACAATCCCCGATACTGTAGTTTATATATAGCCAGCTCTGTACTTTGCTGGTATCTGCTTTTGCTTTTGTAAGTCAGCAGGGTCTATTGCTTCCTCCAAGCCCCACCTAAACGTAACATAAATTTTCACACCCTCCTCTTTGTTTTAATATTTTATACCTCCCCCAGTCATCTTCCCTACTGATTTTCTTAAAGCACCATGAAGGCTGATTTTGATCTCGCTGTGAATCTGACCAAAATAAGATCGGCATTTAATAAAAAACTCTTTCAGAAACAAAGCCCTGAAGACTAAATGCAATCATGTTCACTCTGGGAGCTGCAGTCATTTGTCCTTGGCTTGTTTTTCCCAGAATTGGCTGGCACAAGCATATTTTTCATAAGGATAGTTGGCTCTGCTCTCACTTGGCTGGTCTTGGGAGATGATTTCAGTTACAGTTTCATCTGCCAAGTCCCATATTCCCTTGTGACCTAGTTTGGATTTTAGTTTTCCAGCTAGACCACCTGCCTGGTGTTAATTAGTTATGGTTTCCTTTTTATATGCAAAATTGTTTTAACTTCATGAGCTGGCACAGATTTGCCTGGGCTTCCCTCCTAGTCCTACTGTACAAGCAGTGCTGCCTGCCTTGACCTGTCATGTGCACTATAAAATCAGCCAGCCTCAATCAGATACGACAAATTGTTCAAGGGGAAGGAGTAGGAGAAGAGAAGCAGTAATTAACTTTTGTGTTTCCCATTTTGAGGCTGTTGTGCTCTCTGCACTTAGAAAATCCTTACCTGACTGAATTGCTGGGCTTTTTTTTTTTTCTAAAAAGTTGCTGGGTTTTAATCCAAAGCAGAGGAAGTAAAATGTCTTTAATAAGTACTAGAAGCCCATGTGCCCAGCTATTTATAATCAAGCTATATATCTGGCAAAGCTGCTCTTTCACAGCCATGCTATTTGCTCTCTATTTGTTACTATATCAGGCTGTGCTGATTATCCTGTTACTCTGAGAGGTACTCCCAGCAATGTCTGTGCATCCTCCCCAGTTTGTTGCTGTCATAATTGGTATTATGGGAACAGCTCTAGGCACACACCATGGAAGACCATCACCAGACAAGCTGTATGGCTCTGTGGCTGGGCCCACAGCCTGTTTCTCACAAGGATGCCACATTAGCCTACAACATTCCGGGCTTCTTCTGGTTTGAATAAATGGCCACATAATTCTTAGCTGTTTTTTCTTGACGTACATGTTCTGTCTGCCCTCCCTTCACAGCAGCGTCTTGCCTTTGGCCCTGACCAACAAACTTCCCCATAGGTTATACAGATTTTTGTTTCTCTACTTCTGGAGACGCAAGAGCTATAGTTCACTTTTCAGAGATTTGTCATTGTTGATAAATGATAGCAAAGGTGGTAAAAAAAATATTTATCTTTGTTAATCTTCTGTCAGCTTTCTTAGATGCCCTTCTAATTGACTCTAGCAGAAGATACCTATTTCTTTGTCAGAGCTGTGTCGGTTCATTATTGCAGTGAGTGCTTGGCTAGCCTGAGCCAACTCGAGTTGTTGCCACGTCCAGAGTTTCATGTGAGTAAATGATCACCAAAGTTCAGTTATTTACCTGGGAACCCATTTGTGTTATGACAAAGTTTCAACTAACACATCTTGCAAGCAGCAACAAAGGCACTCACAGCTCGCATTCAAAACAACATAGTTGTTTTAGCTGTCTGGAACCAAGGCTGTCCAATATCAGATGAAGTCATGTCAAATACTGATGTTAAATATGTAGCTCTGGATTCCAACAGACACAAACGTGCAAAGCCATCTGTGTGTATAGTGTGGCTACCTACCTGTCTTGCTTGTTTCACTCAGTGCATGTCATCTCTTCGTAAAATTCAATTGACGACCAGCTTTTAAATTGCAGAGGTACTGTTAAGTTCCTCTGATACAAAACATGGACTATGCAATTTCACTCAGTAACTCCAGATCCATTATATCTAACTGAAACAGTTCAAAAAAAATCCAAGTCATGTCATGTAGACATAGTGCTTAGAGATACAATTTAGTTGAGGACTTGTGAGTGTTAATAATTGGACTCGATGATCTTAAAGGTTTTTTCCAGTCTGGGTCATTCTGTGAAATTCTATGAAATCCTCACATAAGGATTTAGAGGAGGATTAATTTCTAGCTATGTAGAAGTCAGATCCTTAGTACACAACCTCAAGGCACATGCAGAAACCTTTCATTTTACGACCACTCTTTGAGCTACTACAACTTCCCTTTAGTGTAGTTTCTCTCGCAAAGGAAACCTACCCTAGGTGAGATGAGCTATCTAACTGCCAGATGGTTAAAATTAAGTGAAACAAACTTTCTCTCTTCCCATCATCGACAAATGTATTAACTTTTCTGTTTTACAATTTAAGATGTGAATGAAACCTGCTGATTTTGAGTCGGCTGTCTTAGCCTTCATCTATATGTACCTTGTCCCTAAGCTGTGGAATTTTGAAGATGATAATTTGGATGACAACACGGGTGCTGCTATCAGTCTGCTGAGACAAGTGACATGAGGCATCACCTGATGCCTTTTTCTGTTACCACACTAGAGTGGCGGTAGTTCCAGTGGCCTGAAACCAAGTATTTCACTACAGATAAAAAGTGTGGTTGCAATAAAAAAGGCCTGATTTCTGAATTTGGGCTGAATTTGACTTGTTTCTCCTCAGATACTTTTCACAATGTAACAAGAGACCATCCTGTGAAGTTCCAAATTCAGTGAGGCCAAGACAGCTCAAAGCTCACACGCTGCAGGCTCCAACCCAGAGATATGTTGAGGATGGAGCTGACCTCAAGCGTATGAGTTACGCTGCTGACTGTCACAGAACTGCTTACTTGCTTAAGTGTCTTGGTACATCAGAGTTTCTCTGGGTCCATTAGGAGGTCCTTTGAAATAAGAGGGGTATTTTATAGGTCCTTCAAATATCAAAGAGGTAGAAGTTCCTTAACACCACTCAAAATGTGTCTGAACAAATAAACTAAACGTGCTTGGAACTACTCTCTGGCACTTGGTTTCACATCGTCATATGTCTGCCCTCCAAAGCAGGGTCCCTACAGTCGGGTTGCCCACCGGGAAGACTTTTCATCCCTTGCTCAGCCTCAAACCATGCCTGGGTGCTGTCCGAGAGAGTCCTATTTGCCGTGAGCCAAAACCATTCCTGGGACCTTTTTAAAGACTTAGGAGTACAGTCAGTCGAAGCCCAGTGCCTGGGAACATTCCTTGCCACTTTTGAATTTACTATAATAGTTGTAGCCTCAGAGACTGAACACTCATCTCAGGTTACTTACACAAGCATGCACAGAGGCAAGAGAAAATTGAGAGGCAGATAGTTAGGAAAACAATCACTTTGTGCTTTCTACAAAAGCTGCATATACTTAACTGTGATAATCTGGACAAAAGAAAATGGACTTTCATCAAGCTGTTGAAATGCTGGAACATTTTGGGCCATGGAACTATTTGTGTGCCAAACTCAAATCTCTGTCCAAGAAAAACTTAGAATCTACATCGCTTTTTTTTTAAAGAAAAATGTGTTAATATTTCTTACAAAATCAAAAAATACTTTGTGGTCTTAAAATGAATAGATCGTGTTTTGTAAACTAACAGAAGAAGGACAATTGAAGAAGTGCAAAGCAAAACAAAGCACTCCTTCAGGAGTCTAATACAGCTTGAAAGGTTACATTTTAAGAACAGTAGTAATAATGTTAAAAGGAGAAAATTCCTAGGCAGATGTAAGCTCCTTTTAAATCAGCAGCATTATTGTTCTTATTATATAGCATTGACAAGCCACCCACTTCCAGTGGGTTAATATTTTACAGTCATGGAAGATCATCTGCACTGAAGCGCCTCAGTTCCAAACAGATCAAGTACAACATCCTTATTTAAAGGTAGCAAACCTCTGCAAACAACTTACTGTAGGATATGCAGCAAAACCAAATTGCACTGCATGAAATCTGTGCAGTTTAATTTCTTTGCACAGCATCGCAGGGAGAAGAACATGGCCAGGTTCAGCATACGCCCTCATTTTAATATTTTCACAGAACATGCATCCATGCATCAAAATTACGGCAGTCCCTTCTCTTCTCCGTCAATGTTCTCACTGCACTTTCAGGCTGCGTAAATAATTTGCTTTTGTGAAAGGTACAAATGCAGCCCTGCTACCTGCTGGTCCCAAGGCCATTGCCTGATTTGTCTTTTTTTTTTCCTATCAGTGTGTGTCTACTTTTGTGAAACAGGATACATTCATCCACGCATGCTTGAATAGTACCAGTTCTTTTGAAAACTGTTCAGAAAAGACACTGGAGCTGATGTACCCTACAGTATAAGACTATTGAGAATAAATGAAGGGGGAGTGGGGTGAAGGAAGGGAAGGGGGCGAGCTGAGAGTCCCAACAACAGCACAGAGCTGCAGGAAGCTGCTAATGAAACCGAATCCAGCAGCAGCTGGGCTCTGTTACATATGGTGCCTAGCAGAGATTTCTCTGAACTGTCCAGAGGACAACGAGAAGATGTACAGCCTGGTATGCACATTACAGTTCGCAATTGAAAAATGTTACAGAACTTTTCCTAAAGGAACTACTTCCCTACAAAAAAAAAAAAAAAAGAAAAAAAGAAAAAAGTGTGTTTGAAAAAAGTAAGCATCTACCTGCAATTCGTGTGAGTTCCTGCAGCGCATTTTCAATACGGATTTTGTCAGAGGACTCTTCCTTTGCAGTATTCATACTGACATAGATGTTCAGCTGGTCTGGCTGAAGTATTAGAAATGTAGTTACATTATGTTACCAGCTAAGATCAAAGCAGTTATCTCTGAAATTCCAGAAGTGGTACAAAACGGAAACAACCTGAGTGGGTACGAGATATGCTTCAGGAATTGAAAATGAGGAACAGTGCCACTTTTTAAATTCATCAGTTCTTGAGGAGCTACTAAACTACCGCATGAACAGGACGGGCTTTGAAATGCTTTCCAGGTCTGTAGGTTGAAAGGGGGGAATTTCTCACAAAGAAAAGTAAAATGAAACCTGTAGTGTGAGGAGGAACCATCCTACTTTCTAATTCATCATACATAAAAGCCAAGCACCGGCCACAAAATGAGTTGGGATTACTGTGGGTCTTTTAATAAACAGCCTTTCTAGGCAGAGCCTTTACCAAAGACTATCTGGAGTCTCATTTCAAGCTAAGAGGGAGCAAGTTCATGCACATTTCATTACAACTTAGGTAAGCTTGCTTGATAGGCTTTGAATAGCCACTGGATACTGCTGTGGATGCAGCCCTGCTTGAATGGAATGCTGGCTTGAGTATTTGACATTTTTTTTTTATCAAGGCAGGTTTTGCAGCCAGAGCTGAGCTCCCTGTTGCTCTAACTACTTGCTAATGTTCTCTGAGCTAGCTAGTTTAAAGCCAGTGTGGCCATATTTATTCTTTAACAACGTGATTGATTTCCCTAGGTTCTAACCATTTGAGGTTAGAAAGATAGTCTAGTGTAGCCACCTGGGATAGGGCAGCTTGTCTCTAAACAAGGGGATCAATGGCTATAGTGAGAGTGGCAAACGTGTCAGGGACCATGATGAGCAGAAAGTCTCCATCTGTCCCACCGCAAGTATGAAATGAATAAGGGGTCTAAGACTCATATCAAGGAGCAAGACACATCTAAAATTAATCCCTTTCAGGCTATTCACTGGTGTTACTGAAATCTGGACAAGATAATGGCTTGAAAGGTTTCTTGGATCCCTGGCTGTCCCAGACTAACCCACATAGCCTGGTTGCCCTAATCTCTACTTTCACCATCGCCCAGGGAAACAGAGCCAGATAAATTGCTCCGAAAGCACTTAAGGCAGATGAATTTCCTTCTGGAGATGCCTCAGTCCTGTACAGCAGAGTATTCTGTATATTATGAAGGTGTTCTCTCTTCAGGAAAGCAAGGGAGCGTTTCTGCCCTGCATGTTAGCACGGGAGAGAAGCAGAGAAAGCACATGGTAGTTTCTCAGGCAGGCAGAGTGAAGCAAGAACCCCATAAAGGTTCTTCAATAGCAAATCTGAGAAATCAGCTGTGCGTCCACGCTGACAACTCAGCAACGTATGGTAATAAAAGGGTGGGTTAAATAATTTTAGCTGCAAGAGCCTTCCAGCTAGTTATACTGTGATAGATTTCCAGAAATACCTTCCTGTCATCTGCAGAAAAAATGCTCAGTAGTAGGTCATGAAAGAAAAGAAATACGTGTGCACATTCAGTTCCAGCTGAACAGCTCTTATCTTTTCACTAGTGTTTTTTTTTTATACACAAGATGCTACAAATAATATTCAGATGATACGTTGTTGGTCCTGGTCCCCTGAATCCCTAGCGGGTTAAAAGCTGCAAGCTCTGTGTGCTCTCACATCCCCTGGAAGAACTACAGTAATATGCAAATGGCACATGTCATCACTAATTCCTGGGAACGATAGAGAAAATATACAAAAAGTTTAATGAACTGAAGAAGAAAGAGAAGTGGTAACTGATGTTTCTAGCTAGGGAATATGACAATCAACAGCAGAACTACCAGCCAAATTCTCTTATAAGTCCGAATATGCTAAAAGTTTTAGCTGAGTGTAAACAAATGCCATTTTCGGAGAAAAGCAGTCTTGAGGGACAGATCTGTTAACCATCAGTGGGCACGTTTCATCTCACCGCTCCTTTTGAGCCGGTTAAAGGGAGCTTTGTGTACCTGCTTGCAGACGGGAGCTGTGGCTCCATAATGCAGGAAACCATTACCTTCCCCTCAGGCCTAAAAGTGGAGACTATAGCTGCTAGTTACACATATAAAATATAATATATAATATAATATAGACCATTTATAAACACAAAATTCTTCAAATGCTTTCCCTCAGGCTATCGTTTTGCCATTTACACACAAAGAGAGCAAGGGAAATGTCGACTTCAGGTGAAAATTGAGGACAAATTTATTTTTTAATTTAGTCTAAAAAGTGAACATGTTTTGTTACATTAGCCTGCAAACAGCATTGTTAAATGCTTAAAAAATGAAGCATGCCTCTGAAATCAGGCCTTGAAAAATCTGTGGAAGGTGAAGCACAACCCCAGGAATGCATTTAACTGTTGGTTTCACCCTCAGCTCAGGAGCAGTCCCACTGAGATCAATGGCAATGCTCATGTTCCTGGTGTTCTGCCCACAGTGACCTTCTTCCATGGGAGAAGTCAGTCTTCCCCTTTTTGAGAAAATACGTTCTTCATGCCTGTGCAAGCCAAAAATCAAGACATACAGATCAACCTGAGTTCCCAAAATGTCTGTTGAATTGTCACTTGTTTACCGTTGGTGAACTGCTCAGCTGGTGAACCAAAGCATTTCAAAGCAGATATTTGGTTGATTTTAACAGCTTTTGTAGAATCCTTCTGTATGACTTAATTCAAAGCATCTCAAAGCAGATATTTACAGAAAGGGACAGTGGAGTCTGACTGTACCATTTGTAAGAGGTTGCTGGACTTGCTGATCTTCAGAGAGGTCCCTTCCAGCCTCAAGACTTCTGTGAACCTTTCAAAAGAAAATACTGCTAGGAGCTGAAGCAATGTTAAGAAACTCTCCAAAGAAATTGCTCAGGTTGTGCTTGCTGTACTGGGAAGTCTCCTTTCAGCAGTAACTCACTGGGACTGCTCCACCACCATGGGACCCTACTACATCAGTGGGGATCCACGTAGCCACAGAAGCTATGCAACGGGAGGTGCCAGTGAAAGTCTCCACCAGCGTTACTTCACTGCAGTGAAGGGAGCATCCCAGTTCCAGGGATAGCAGAACCCACTGGAATCTCATGCACTTGCTTTATTTGCTTATCACAGTAAGAAATCTGTGGTTAACCTAGTGATGACTCCTGACTCATAACATTAGAATAATTGCAATTTGATGAACAAGCTCCTGAAAAAAAACATTCTCAGCAAGAAAATTACATGTTTGAAAAATAACACAAATCATACAGTCAAGCCAGTTTAAATTTCTGGGAGTGTTTAGCAATGCTAAAAGGGTACAGTCAGCCACACAAACTAATTCTTTATCTTTTTTTTACACTATAATTTGAGTGGAGCTCTCTTGTGGCTGTGCTTTTTTTTATCCAACAGGCAGTTTTGGGACATCTCACCTGCTCACTAGAAGTGTTTACAGGTATTCACTGATGTATTTTTTTCTTGATGATTTCCCAGTACTAAAATGTTAGCCTCACTAATTATTCTCTGCAGTGGAAAATTTTCTTGCAATACATAAAGGTAGCACATTAATGATTACTGGCATAATCAGTGCCCTGAAATACAATCCCTGCAGATATTCACGTGGCTTCAGATTTTTATTTTCAAGCCTGAAGAAATAATTTTATAGTTTTTAATCTCAGCCACCTGGGTTATAGGGATATATCTGTGGACCTGCACCGCAAGGCACAGCTAATTGCCCAAGAAATTGCCTAGACAGATAAATTTAAATGAAACCATCACTGATGATCTGTGTCTCCAGAATCTTTGGCCTTGCTGCTGGCCAGAGCCATGTAGTCAGTGGTCTCTGGGTGGAATTCCCAGGCCTCATCCCAGTCCCGAGCACATGCTGCCTCCCACCTTCCTGCAGCATGAGCTGCATCTCTGACCCTTCCTGGGACAGGAGTTGTGTTGAGCCATCACCACTTCTTGGCAGGAAAACAAAACGCAGATCCACCTGATTCACCCCCACTTGGACAGACATACTTCTTCCTGCTGAGCATCCTTCAGGGGAATTACACTGGGTCTCTGTTACAATAATAAATTAAATAAAAAAAACCCACCCTGTCCCCACCACCTGCACCCAAACTCTGAGTAGCACTACTACAGGCATTTTCTTCTGTGAAAACGATGAGTTTGCCTTAACTTTCTGTCTGTCAAGACTTGATGATCTCAGAGGTTTATTCCAGCCTCGACAATTCTGTGATTCTGTGATTCTGCGTGAATCAGCGCAAATATAATTACTTTAAGTCATGTCTACATGCAGAAGTGATTTAGTTTTCAGGTGTTACCACCTGTAAACATACACTTGCTTTGATAAGTTGTAAACCTACCTCAGGGATAAAGTACAGTTGGGAACTATTATTACCTTGGTTTTATCCACCAATCCATCTTTCCTAAAACTCATTTTAACAACTGGAACTGCTCTGAGAAGTTTCACACAATCTCTTTCACGTAAAAGAATGATTAAGTGGCCAAAAGAGGCATCTCTCCTTTCTTCTTTAGAGCTGAACTTTCTGGCGTAGCTGTGTAGGCAAGAGCTCTCGTGACCCACAGAACACCTGGTATAATGATGTGCATAAGACGTCATGCAGTTGTATGGGAGAGTTTCTGGAGGGGTGAGGTGGGTAGCGAGGTGTAAGTGACTTCCAGAATCAGTGGGACTTTAGCTAGTCCATAAAACCACACAAAAAAAGCCTTCTGTTTCTCACTGCAAACTGCACAGTCTAGCAACTTTAGACATTCCAATGACATTCAAGAAAAGTTAATTAATTTAGCTAAAATACAGTTTTGAGAAAGACTTTTACTACAGATTTGTGTTGCACATTGATATTTTTTCCTTGTCACTGGTAATATCACTTCATTTTTTTTTAGGAGTTTCATCTGTATCAAAAAGAAAACAGGTCAAATCATAGTAAAATTTTTTTTCTAAATTAATTGTAGAAAAATCTACGCACCATAGACTTTTTCCCTCCCTCTGCCCAGGAAGGGATTCTTTTTCATTCACTACTGTTGATTTTATATTCCTGTCATCATTCTGAAGCATATCAGTACTATGAATAACATTGCAAATTTTCTTTCGTATAGAAAAGCTAAGGAACTATATAGCTTTAATGTAAATTGTATTGAATTAGAATAATTGTTAGGGACTGTAGGACAATATTGACACAAATATTTCCTAGCCACTCAGTGAATGGAAAATCATCAAGATGTGAGATCTAAAGAGTTGGGGAGATAGTCATGAGCTCTAATACTTGATTGGACTCAAGAGCTGATATCTGTAACCCAGGTGATCACATTCCAAATTACGAGGTGATCCTGAAAAGAAACATTTATTTCAGGAAAACTCTGCTTTGGGCTGTAAAAGCAAGGAATGGGTCAAGGAAAATACCATATATGTTGGCAAATGGTCATGAAATGTGTACAAGTATGCATTGGCTTTGCTCTGCAAACTTTCCAAGTACCTGATACTTCTTGGAATGTCTTATTAAATTATAAATATGTATTTAACAAACAGAATAAGTACTTGAGGATTTTGGTCAAGTAAGGAAATATCAAGGAGTGCATAGCCAAAAGGAAAGTGCTTACCTGTTGTATAGTAATGGGTGTGTGCAGGATTCAAAATGTACCATTGAGGTAACACCATACCATGCGGCATATGACCAGCAAAACCGCAGACTTACAATGCTACTGATCTGCCTGAAAACATACTTAGCAAAGTTCTATAACATTAAATAAAGGCAATTTTGGATTTTAAGTCGTGGGACCAGTTCAACGTTTTCCATTCCAAGAATGTACATAATTAGAAATTAAAATCACTGTCTAAATAATAATATTTTATTGATTTTTTTTTCTCTTGTAGAATATTGCAGGAGGAATACAAAATATTTTTTACTGTTTCACTTTTATGCCTGAATACTCTCATTCCATGAATAAGATTTTTTTACTCAAATCCATAAAAATATGAGGAAAAACATTTTCACTGTGAGGGTTACAGAGCACTGGAACAGGCTGCCCAGGGAGGTTGTGGAATCTCCTCTGGAGACATTCAAAACTCGCCTGGACGCGTTCCTGTGCGCTCTGCTGTAGGTGGTCCTGCTCTGGCAGGGGGGCTGGACTAGATGATCTTTGAGGTCCCTTCCAACCTCTAACATTCTGTGTGATTCTTTGAATATGCTGGTTAGAATAAAGTAAGCTTAATAAACATGCACTGGCTAAAACTTCTGTGGGTGATTCTGTGTGAAATCACAGGATTTTATGAGGAAAAGTTCAGACTAATGGTATAGTGTGATCACAATAAAATACGTCTCTCCCTAAATGAAGACTAACCCTTGTTTTAGGTGAATTTTGAAAAAAAAAGTAGCAAAAGCACAAGAAACAGAGGAAGGGAAGGTGCATTCTCCATAAACAAATCTAGTCTCTCACAAAATGTACAAACACATTTCTTAAGTGCTTGTAGTTGCAAAGTAATATTTTGTTCAGTTAGGGAAAAAAAATCCTGATGAGTCTTAAGATCTGGCTAGAACACTGTGACTTTGGAGGAGCATGAGGCTTAAAATTTTAATGAGATAGCTGGGAATTTCGTATTACAGAACTTAAGGTATATCCTATCAACTGGGAAGAATTTAGTAAAGCCGTGTGTAGAAGGAAAAAATAATATTTTTCAGATCTTGAACTGGAAAGGAAACATGCTGGCAAAGGACAAATTTTCAGAAAAGGTACCACTAATTCGGCAGAAAAGGTTAATTTTTAAAACAACATTGGGGCAGTCCCGCTCTAGAAATCTATGTGATAAAAAACATCAAGCAAAGACAGCTTTTTCTTATTGTACTATGGGATGTCCTTGCAGTTGAAGGGAGACATGATGGGCTTTCTGAGAAACATGACAGCTGCTGCTTCTGACAATTCCATCTCCTTACCTCCAACTCTTTTTTTTTTTTGTACTAAAAGATTCTTCAGGGTTCAGGCAGCCAAAAGATAATGACAGTGAAAGAGTTTTCTTGCGCTGAAGAAGCCATGGAAAGGAAGTCACAGGAGAGGAAGGTCAATTTTTATAGTCCTACTAAATAACTTCTGTGTGGCCAGGACCTCTCTTTAGTGGCGTGAGAGGAGGAAGAGCTCTGGCAGCAGCTCCCATCGCTTCCCCTGTGGAAAAGGCTGTACATGGGGATGCCTTAACACTGCCGGGAAGCTAAAGGAAAACAATTCAATAGCAACAGGTTGACCAGGTCAGGGATGGTGATGCTTCCACTTGCTCTCTTATCCTCCCTTTCCTGAAAGACTACCTGAAAATAACAGTTCTCCTGTGTAGTCCCATCCCAGTGAGATGAGGGAACAGGAACTGCAAAGCTGAAATAATTGTTGAATTTAGGATTTCTAAAGGCAATACTGAAGATCTAACTTTTATTGGCATTTGACAATTTAGTCCCTGTGTTATAGTAATTAAGTGCCTTAACAGTCAGAGCAACAATGGGTACCAAAACCTCAGTGCTTTTCTGTGGTGGTGCTGTGAACTGATGACTCCTGAGCCACTGACAAACAGGAGGATTTCAATCAGGTTACCTGAAAGGGTGCCTGTAAGAGTGATAAATTAAGGTAATTAGTCACTGTCCTTGCAGTCTGCCTGGTCTGTAAAGTAGGAGACAGTCTGCTGCTCCTGCAGACAGGAAATCACAGGGAATCACAGCCCCACTCAAACAGGGCACTTAACGCATCACCTCCAAAATAAAACATCATCAGCACAACACTGAGAAAAGAATACGGGCACACAGAGAGAACTTTTTTAATGCCTTGATCTTGTCTTTTTTTCATAAAAGCAGCCACAAAACTACTTTCAGGGCTGGCAATTTAGGTATTTTTTTCTGAATAATATCTACCCATGCCTTTGATTTTTTCTGTGCAGCATGCACAGAGGCAGTTAGAGCTGGAAATAAGCCTGACTCGTTGGCTCAGACTGGGGAGTCTGAAAGAGTTCAAGAGTGTTCAGACTGAGTTCTTTGCTGATAGTTATATTACAAAAGGACTTACGAAGACACTGCTGATATAAGACATGTATCCTCACAGTAATGAGCTTATACATGAAAGAACATTTCCCTTAGATCAGGTTGCAAGCAAGAATTGTACATGCATTTCTATATATTTAAATTCCTACTAACTAGGAGGAGAGAGCAAGCAGTCACCGCTCTGTTGAGCCAGCTGTCCCTTTATGGTTATCAAGCCATAAAATTCTCAAATGAGAAAGGGTGTCAGTATACTTAGAGACAGCAAATCATGCAGAGGTGTTGAAGAAGGTGAAGATTTACTGCAGACATATGCAGCCAGGCATTAACTTCACTGGAAGTCACTGATTTTGCTGAAGGGGAAAGGATTTGCTTGTCTTACAGGCTGTAGTGTATTACACATTTTCTGACACAGTTTTTCATAGCAGAAAACCATATTCAAATCTCCTTAAAAACAAGGTAAATATAATTGCAGCTAGATTCACACTAGACCAAAAAGGGGTAGTTAGAGGCTACCCCCTCACCTATGATTTTAATTTGTCTCAAGACGGCAGAATCAGAACAAGTCCTGCACGTGGTGTTTTCCCCTCTGTCCCTGGAAGAGATGTTACTCTGGAAAGAGAGGACTTGTGTTTGGTCAGGGAGGATGAAGTGCTGTGAGTGGGCTGGCACCTCTTCTCTGTCTCTATGAATTCTGCCAGAATTTGACTGTCACCACAGCCGGTTCCTTACAGGGTCCCCCACACTGCTCTGTGCAGGGGAGGTTTGGGGAAGAAAAGCTGTTCTTTATCTCCAGTTAATAATTTAGCACTGGAAATAGCTGGAAAATGAACATATTAGGACAACAACGTGCCTTGCTATCCACATGCAACTGCCTCCTCATTGCCCCGTGCACGTCTTGGAGGTGCAGGAGACCCACCACGGAGGCTGCTCGCACAATCATCGCAACAGGATAGCATGGGGGTGAACAGGAGGTGAAGATTTTGTCCAAGGACAGTTCTGGTTATGCAAAGAACCTGCCACGTGGAGCAGGCACCAGTTTTCAGGACCGTGGCAGGTACACCACCAATGCTTCTCCCAAACTATGAGGAATGCAGGCATAAGTACAATGTGATGGGGTTTTGAACCTTTGGTGTCAGAAATCTCAACCTGTCCTATGTGAGGAGGTTTGAACACTGTTATGTGATCAGATAAAGACATTAATGTGTGGAGAGGCTGGGAGAGTCCACAGTTATGTAAGAGATTTATATATTATATATGGAGATATGACAAATGCACAGGAACAAAAGTTGCTCTCTGTTAGTAACAGTGGAAGTCCTTGTGAATGCTCTGGAAGTCAGGGAATCTTCTTGCAGATTTGTGCAGGCCTGTCTCACTATGTTAATGTATTAAATTAAATATTATTCTACTTTGACTAACACGTTGTGCGGGAAAAGTATAATAAAAGCTAGCCAAAAAGTTTTAGAAATGTATTTGCTAGACACAGAATAAGAGCAAATTGACATTTCATTTTGTGGGAAATGCGTTAAATGAAAAGATTTTGGCCAATATATTTTCTCCAGAGAATATAGTGTTCTGCTGAAATGAAAAAAATATTTGCCAGGAAATATTGAATCTCATTATGTTTAAATGGTATTTTTGCTGAGCAAATTTGAGACAATATGTCTTGTTTTGAACTAAAGGTTGGAATTGAAACATTTTAAATTGATGTCACACAAAAGGTGGTTTTGATATAAATTTGAGATACGATATTTTTATTTAGGAAATATATCAGTCTTGTGTCCACTTTCTCAGTGGACAAAATGGTCAAGAACTTAAATTGCTCATCATTTTTCATACCATTATATATTTCATCTGTTGTTTTTAGTCCAGGAGCAAAGAATGAGATACAGGTTGTCCAGAGAAGTGGTGGAGGCCCCATCCCTGGAGACATTCAAGGTCAGGCTTGATGGGGCTCTGAGCAACCTGATGTAGATAAAGATGTCCCTGCTCTCTACAGGGAAGTTGGACTAGATGACCCTTGGAAGTCATTCTATGATTCTATGATTCTATGATGATTCTAAGATGCTATCATAGAGCTCTCTGATATCAATCAGAGAAATATATTGCAGTTCACACACAGATAAAATTACTAACAAAGCTGTAAGGAAAAAACCAATAAAAATAGGTATTTACTCCTGGAGAGACATGCTGATGATATTTGTGCTTTACAGAATCAAGATTGTGGGAAATCCTCATAGTCTGGCCACAGTGTGCTCAGGCACAGAGAGAGCTGCATGCGTACTACAGGAAAAGTATATTATTAAAGTACAATTTATGTTACTTGTTTCTATAAGTCATTGAGCATATGTCACAGAGCATTTATCTCTGTAGCTCTGGATTTCCTCCCACAAGAAATGGTACGGAGTATGTTTGATTCCAAAAAACCCTCTGTGCCTATTGCTTTTTTCTCTCAATATTTTTAGGTGAAAATAACATCCATGACACTTTTTTAAATTTTTTTTTGCATTTCACTAATGCCACCTATTTTTTATGTAAAACCACATCAGTCGTACTGAGGGAAAATAACACCCCCACCAATTTAACTATAGTCAAATCAAAACCATTTTCACAAATGACTGGCAGATTTTTGCATTTGGTTTACATGGTTGTGTATGTTTGTTTTTATTACTCTGTTGTTTTCAATGAGTAAATTTGTTTAAGCTATGGAGAACTTAAAATAATTGTAAATATTTTGTGTCTGGTTATTAAAAGAAGACCTCAAATGCTTTTTAAAATGTACTGACATAAAAGAAGCTTAGCATTCTTTTTTTTTTTTTTTTTCCTATAGGCTTCAACATATAAGAATATCATATGTTTTTCCTAAATCCAGCCTCCAGGGCTTTTCTGCAGAAGCCCCAGATGAAGGCAAAGGGATGTAGCTGAAAAAACTGGAAGCAACTCTAATCCATTCTAGCTTCCAGCTCAGCCTGAACACAGGCACTCGGAGGTTATTTCAAAATATTCCCGGGACTACAAAGTTTCACAAGGGTTTTCCAGCTGTTGTAAAGATGAAATTGTCTTGGCTTAGTCCTGGTTTCACATCTTGCAATGAATGCAGCTTCATAAGACTGAATCTAATTTATTTGCCACAATAAAATTATCACACACACAAAATCTGTCAGACCCAAGTTTTGAAACCCCCGTTCAGATGTAATTAGGCAAAGGCCTGGCTTTAATTAGAAAAATATCACATACTCCCAATTCACCTACAGTTCTTCATACAGAACACAATTACATTCTTCAGTGGAAACAAATTTTAGTCTTCTACCACAAATAAGAAAACCCACCATGTGAAAGGTGATCTGTTGAAATGAAGAGCTCTTCAAATTATTTGAGTTCTAAACTAACACAAATACTCTTAATATTAGATTTTATGTAAGAAGTAAAATTTCTAGACTGTTTAACTGAGAGCATATGCCTGAGAATTCTTGTGGTTATACACCATATTTTTAATGCTTGTCCTATACATCAGGTTTCCCATTAATTTCACTGGAACCAGGGTTTCGCTGGTAGTACCCTTTGTGGTACTTAACGGTTTCACTAGGTTCACTTCCCAGTTTTGCAGCTAAGTCATATCCATTCATAAAAAATCTAACAAAAATCTCGTCTCATTTTTTTGCTAATATTTATCAACCGTGTCCATAAAAATGATCTCATTGAAATTAATTGAACTGCTCAAAGGAGCAAAAATTTTGCCTCCTGATTTGTACCAGATGTGCAGAAGATGGTCTCAACATTTCATCACTCTTCTAATTTAATAAAAATTTCTGTATGCTGAAGAGGAAAGGCTGAATGCAAGAGATCCTTCTGCCAGACTGGTGAAAGCTTGGAGCAAGTGTGCGGATTTAGACTGAAGAAAAACACGGGCGCTTGTGCCATGCTTCAGTTCATCTGGTATGTGCAAGGAACCATAATTACACACACAGGAATGTCTGCCGTGTACTTGCCCACATAGCGCTGCTGTATCTCTGCCAGAGCAGGCAGTAAATATATCACTGTAGAGCTACAGTAGAGATAATATGAAAACAAATATTGCGGGTAATTTCAGGCCCTTCTGCAGGACAGCCGTGTTTACTGGCTCATACAAAGTCATTTGCCTCAAATTCAAACCGATTTGGACACAATGGGTTTGAGAATTTAACTTAAACTCTAACATAACTCCATTTTTCATTTGCTGAGGAGTGATTAAATGATGGGAGGAACAAAAAAGAACAGAGAATATTACATAAATAAAATACATAATATAAATTAGGCCTTAAGCTTCATTTGACTGGAAAGTGTGTTTTTAATAGAGCTAAGCTATATCACAAGAAAAATGAGCTGGAGAATTGTTGCATTATTAAACAGCTACTGCAGAAATAAAGCTCACCAATTTGAGTGATCTCACCTGTGTTTCTGTCTGAAGACTAGAAGAATATGATTCTATTACGAAACCATGGTATACAGTTCCTCTTAGTTAGAAATCCATCTTTTTCGCTGGAAGTGAATTTCCATGAATAATGAACAGCACAAGATGTTGGCAAATCTGGAGTTGGTGAGAAGATGAACGATTTGTAAAACTTTCTAGCTTCTTGAAATTATGAAGAAATATATAAAAATTCTCCAACATAAAACTCCAAGACACTTGACTTACCTTAATATTCAACTTTCACACATGCATAAATTAATATTTAGAATATTTACTAATGCAAAACGAAATGAGAAAACTAATGCGTTATTGCAGATGTCCCTCAAAATATATGAACATATTCATATGCAGAATTTTATATTACCACCGCTACAGTATCTAAGTTCAAAAAGATCATCCAGAAATGGCAGAGGGGGAGAAGCCTTTCTCTTTTCACAAAATTATTAGGTACTAATTTGCAGTTTATTATATCCTCGGTACAGACACTGGTTTCTGTAGTATGTGAGATATCAAAAAAATGATTGAAAAATATGCACGTATGTGATCTGTACAGGTGTTGCAGGTAGTGAACTGTCTGTAGGAAACCATATAGGGCTATGTACCGCTGCAGCCAAACTCTGATGTGATTAGAAAACACAAAAAATTTTATGCAGAAGCGTGAACCTTTTTGTGCCTTGTACTGAAAATGTAACATGGTGAACGCATCTCTGAAATCATCCTGCAGTCAATTCTTTTCCAAATTCATAAAACTGAGATTTAAGGTTTGTTGCACTTGTCAGTTTGGTGGCTCTTTCTCAGCTTCTCTACATAGTTACTGAACAGAGCACTATCTACCCAAATTATTTAAATGCAATTTTTTTGAGGTATTACAGATAAGAAGCCAGATATAAGCAGGTCTGCAAAAATGAGTCAAATGCTACTGTAGGGCTTTCTGTGAAGCTGCCAATGCTGTGCAACAGGCTCTGGTGGTGGCAGGGCAGGGATGCGGTAGGGTGGGGTCTGCTGGAGGATCTCCAGTTATGCAGCATCACCTGCTCGGGGGCAGTGGGGGACATGCAGCCCCCCTTGGGCTCTGGCAGCCCCACAGCAGCTGCAGCAGAGCAATGTGGGGACGGAGGGGAGTCACTTCCCCAGGGAGGAAGACCCCAGCCACACCAGCCGCCCACTCAGCTGGTGCTGCCAAAGAGCTGAAACATGGCATGAAATCAATCTTGTTTCCAATATTGTTATTTAGTTTTCCATTCAAAGCATATTGCTGAGCAGATGGAAGAATACACACTGAGATCCAGATTTTCAAATAGTTCAGGATCTGCTGTTGAGCCCAGATTTTTCTGAAGCTCATGTTTAGACACTCAAATTTTCATAAAAGCTCAAAACAGCATAGAACTCTGCCATGCCACTTTTGCAGCTGGGCTGTCACAGGAACTCGGCCTACAACACAACATCCTCCAGGGGAGACAAGAATGGAAACCGCTTAATTGAAAATTGTCTCACTGTGGATGGGGGGGTGAGAAGGAGGAAGACGTGCTGTATTCAAGAACTGTCCATGAACCTATACATGTGCATGGCCTGTGAAGTGCTGCCTGCAGGAGCGATACCGTTTTAAATAAGCATCAGACCTTCAGTATGTTTACTATACACATAGCATGTGCACATGTGCAGTAGGTCTAATGTGACATAGAAGTATTGGATTTACTCTGCACATGCTGCAAAGCTCATCTCTCCACACGGAGTGGAAATATTTGGCATTTGGGGAGCAGAACTTGGACATACAAGAACTGAGGCTCGAAAGCAAGAAGTCTGGAAGGAAAGCAAAGGCAAAACTGGGGGCGCACAGCCCTCGTGTGATAAATCTTTCCGTGACCCAAGCAGCAAAATATATCCACTGGAAAACTGAATACTAGATGGTAAGTACTCTGCCTGCTCCTAACTATCAACTGTGTAACACCAGGTCAGTCATTCTAAAACAAGAAATTGTTAGAAGCTTTTAGAAGGAAATATAACACCTTTATAGCACCTCCCATACTGAAGGATATATCACTACTGCAATGATTAAACACTCCCAGGGTTGACAGTGACAGTTGACAACTCTGTTGAAACTAACCCCAATTGTCTTTATGGCACAGACATGTCTGTTCGCACTGGAAATGGCTTTTCCTTTTCCTTCTTCTCTATTTGGCAAAACCCATTTTTTTAGCATACTTTTCAAGTTTGGGATAATTAGAACATTGATCCTGAAATCTGAGCCGTCGTGGGGCGGATACAGGGCTGTGGTTTGTGCAGAGCCTTGTTGGGTTTCAGGCTCCATACCCCCATATCTGATTGGAGATTTGGAACCTTTTGTTATATGTTCACACAGAAATAGTCTGCTGGGGAAAATCATAACAAGCACTAGCAAATACTCGTATGTCTTATAAGGAGGGGAAGACTCCCATTTTTATCAGTTGCATTTCTGGATTGTAATGCTCTGCCTGATATACAGCATGCCAGAGAAATCTAAAAGTTTGGCTTCCAGGAGAATTATTGTACCCTCTATAGCTGCATTTTGAACTGAGAATCATTTGTGGTGTGCTCCAAGATATTGTAATTAAAGAAAGAAAGAGAACCCAGGAGACCACACAGAGAAATCATCCAGTTTACAAGTCATGCTTGCTTCCCAAAGTCTATTTGCTTTCCTTTATAAATTCATGTTAAACTAATATGTAATCTATGTAAAACAATGCACCACATGTTTGCCTATGGTTCCATTTTTTTTCAGAGGGTGGTCTTTCTACAGATTGTTGTTTTATTCATAAGCATATGGTCTCATAAATTCTGTGTAATTTTTTGTCCGCTGTCTTTAAAAATCTGACACCTTTGTCAAAACAATTCAACAGCGTCTGGTGCATCAAGGGTTAACTGATTCCTATGGCTCACATGACTAACCTGGGTTAAGAAGAGGAAAACTGATGCAAAAGGGGCTGTGCAGGGTGCAGGGTGTGAGCTGAAAAGGCCAAGCAAGTCTGAGTACATTTATTTTGGGTTTGGTTCCACAGACTAATAAAGTGAGTTCAGAGGTGAAGGTCAAGGTCAGGAAACATCCTGACCAGTTTGTCCTTTGGGTGATGAGTTTGCAACGGAGATACAATCCTGCTCACTCAAATCAGATCCATCCTTAGGAATTCAGAATAAATTGTGACTGTAAGCTCATAAAATGTCTACCCCAAAATAAATGTGATTCGGTTTTCAGCTGGTGAATCTCAGGGGAAAAAACAATGCACAAACTGAAACATAAGAGTAAATTCTGCCTTCATGACAGAGTTGTTTTTCAGCTGGAAATTTAACAGAATATGAGGGGCTATGTAAAACAAAAGCTTCTACAAGTAGTCTTGCTCAGAGCTATTATTTTTGTGCCTGTGGCATCCCCGCCAAATGGAAATTTTCCATTAATTAAGTAGCTGTTGGAGTCAACTCTTTTTTTTAAGATGATCTTTATACAATTTCTATTCATCTGACACTCTACATGCAAACTATTCACGGAAAACTTTGTCTTAAGTACTATGGAAGTACCTAGGAAAGTAGAACTGGGAAATCTAGGATAAATTTCGGGGTTTGTTTGAAAATGGAAAACCTCTGCTGGAGGCTGCGCTGTGGTGACATGGGGAGAGTCTCTGTGGGTGGTTGGTCAGCAGCCCAGGCTCTGGGCTGATTAAGTAGTTTTGAATACCCCAAAATTTAGAGAAATTGTACTTCTCTTTTTAATTGAAAACTGTATGTCCTATAAGGCAGGCATATTTTTCAAAAATATGTTTCTTTTTGCATGGGAGAATGTTGATATTAAAAAAGCTTCAGTCAGTTAGCAAGGGCATAACAAGAGTGATTCAGGGCTTGCAACATCTCATCAGTTGAGTTGCTTCAAAACCAGAAGCTGAGCCAGCTTGTCACAAGATACCAAGTCTCTGCATCCTGCTGCTCAGATTCCAAACAGGTTGTAAAATATTTTGGGTTTGGTAAGGCTGCCGCTAGTGTTTCCAATACAAAGCTTGTTATCCATGCAGTTCTGATGCCCCTGAAGTCCCCTGATTTATTTCACTAAGTAGCAGCTATCCCAGGATGTAGCATTAAGTCAGGAGAGAGAACTGAAACGGGGGCACTCCCTAAATGCAACTTTGTGGGTCTCACTGGTCTAAGGTGAGCAGCAAAACATCAGGCTACGATGGGTGGGATTTGCTGGAGGTGCTGGTGCCCTTCTGAGAAGAGCAAGAGCTATTTTGTGTGCCCAGCGTGAGTCACCACCACGAAGGCTTCCAATCCTCCCAGCCCTGCCTCAGAAACCAGAGCTGTCCTGAAGCCACGCTTGCCCCACCAGGGATTGTTATTAACCCTCTGGTGACAGAAGCCGCAGATGAAGTGCCCTGGCTCCAAGTCCTGGTTGCCACAAAGGCATCCAGTTTTTAGGACGAGGTGCATTAGTGAGGCTTGGGATATGAGGCATACTCCCACAGTCATTTTATTTCATGTTTCCACACCTTTGTGACTGTCTTTGTACTTTTGCAAATCCCCTCTGAAAATGTGTCCTTCTCCTCTGAGTCTTTAAATGTTCTTTTTTTCCGGTGTATCCTCTGCTAGGTCCGCTCATCAACAACTTGGTTCTTACTCACAGTTATTTCTAGATTTCTGTGCCCTCTATCCACCTTGCCTGGCCCTTAGCTGGAAGTGTGGTGCAAACAAAATACAGTGAAGGTGTTCAAGAAGTGTCCATTACCCTTGACACTCAATTTCCTTCAAAACTCAACTCATATTCTTTCCTTTTGTTCACAAACCTAATTCAGAATAGCTGTTCAAAAAGGTCAAAAGTGAAACAAACAACTGGCCCACAAAATCCAACAGCTTAAATGAACTTTCCACCTTTCCACAATAAAGCATTCATAAGCACGGTAGCTAGATACTCCTGTTATTAATGATTCACTAGCTGTGTATTCATTAGTAATAAGCACTGGTGTCATGTCAATAGTGCATCTAAATTGAGCTAATTACATTACTTGATGCTTCATATTTTATGCTCATAATTTATTCCTCCTGGGATAAACCCTTGGCTTTTCTCCAAAGTCAGCCAAACAGGGCTGGTAGTTTGCTCTCCACTGGAACGGAGCAAAGCCCCTTCTATCCAGTCCCGCTCAGCACCCTCAGGTCTGCCCTGTGGCCCGTAGTTTGTAGCAACTGTGACATTTCACGTTTATTCTTGTGCACAGGGCTGTGAATGGTGCTTCCACCTCACATTAGCTCTGCGCCCTGACTCCTTAGCCTGAACCTCCGTGGCAACTGGAAGCCACAACATCTCACCCTCTGTGGGAGAGGGGCCACCAGTGACCACACACAGACATGCCATTTACCACAAACACCTCTGAGAAGGGGCTGGTATTGTTCTTGCTCAGTATTTCTGTGTTGTTTTAATATTACCCTAACTCTCTGTGAGTTGATGTGCCCTTAGAAAATTTCCAAATATTCAAGAAAATACAAAAACTTCTAAGGTATCATTCTGCCTTAGGTTAATTCCAAGCCATATTCATGTCCTGAGTAAGTAAAATTAGATACAATTTCCAGAAGCAATGCCCTTTTCTAGGAAGTGTGAAGAAATTGTTCCCAGCAGGTGAAGTCTCCAAAACATTTTCAAAATATTTTTTATTAAAAATAGGGACATGGCACTTTGTGACTGTGGAAACCTGCCCTTGGCTGTTCTTTGCATCACTGAAGTTGATGTGTGTACCACAAAACATGCTACTAAGGAAGGAGTTTCTTGGACCCTCATAAGATATCCAGGTGTCTGCAGCACACAATACATGTTGGAGCCTTCAGGGTTCATTCCTCTGAGTATAGCTGAATTTCCAAGTGTCTAAGACTTACTCCATTGCTTTGGTGAGCAATTTGTCCCTCACAGAATTTCTGGTAATTTAATATTAAATTAATTAGCGAGTGGCATGTCCCTTTGCCTTACTTTTTTCACTCTGTCCAGGTGTGGTTGCTTATGTTTTTGCATCCTCAGCTGCTCACTGCTCAACTTTAGTACCATTACTAAGATAAAAGATGGGCAATAGAGACAGTCAGTATACTAAGTTCAGGAACCTGTCTTTAGTGAATAATTTATCCCAGACAATTACCCTGGACTTTTTCTGAAGTCAGTGGAAAAAGATACTTCCAGGCATGTATTCAAATCACTTAAATTAAGTTCCTAAGGTGGCACATCAGAGGTGACCTACTTATTTGCATTTGGGGTGGTGGTTTGCTTTCAAAGGAAAATTCAGAAAGCTTGCCTACCCAAATACTTTTGGACATAGTTTATCTGCTCTCTTTTTACAGCCCCTTGATAAATATGTCTTAAGTACAGTACCCTTTGCCTAATCTATTAAAAAAGAGTGTATTAATCATATCAAAAATAATGAAATAATTGACTTGCATTTCTGAAAACATGGTACACCACATCCCTCAGACAGAAATGCATACCCCAGAAAGGGTAGTATGACACAGCAGTGAGGATTTCAGGGCTAACCATGTAGCTGGGACATAACCTAGAGCTTCTGCATCCTCTGCTAGCACAACTTTTGAAAAGAGCTCCTGTAAAACAGTCCACCTAGACAGAGGACTATATTTGTCCAAAGGCTCCATTCTCCCCACCTATCTCCTCGGATCTCCTCTTAATTACACGGCAAAGATATCTCTGCTATTAAGCAGTTGCTCTGACTTACTACATTTGCATTGAACTTTCACTAGTGAAATTCTCCTGGGGCTCTGAGTGGGACTTCATGCTCTCCAGAATTAGCAGAAATTCTGTGAGGGATAAAGTGCTCACCAAGGCAGTGGAATGAGTCTTAGACACTTGGCAATTCAGCTATACACAGAGGAGTGAACCCTGGAAGCTCCAACATGTATTGTGTGCTGCAGACACGTGGTTATCTTACGAGGGTTCAAGAAACCCCTTCCTTAGTAGCATGTTTTGTGGTACACACATCCATTTCAGTGGTGCAAAGAACACCAAAGGACAGGTTTCCACAGTTCCTGCCATCTGCTAACTGTGTGATGCTGAGGGTCACATTCTGGACCCCCAAAACCCAAGGGGATTTCAGTATTGTCTGCAGCGGGGCTGGGATTTTTCTGTGAGTGTCCTATCCTCTTGAGTTCTGCTTATCCAAGTGCTGGAAACAAAGAAACAAAGTCACTAACAACACGGAAGATGTGCAGGACAGGTTAAGAAGAAAAAACATTCAGCAGGGAGTCTATGGAAAAATCTGAAGGAAGCCTTGACATAAAACAAATCCAGTCCCCACCCCTGCAGAGTCTTGTATTACAGTTGTACTGACTGACATATAGCTGGCGAAGAGTAATGATACTGTAAAAAACCTGTGATGTTAGTCTGACCATTTAAGTACTCATGAAAATAATGTTAAAAAAATTTCAATGTAAATTTGACTACAAACACAATATAATTAAATTAGCACTTGTTTTTACTTTAAAATACTAGCACCATGATAGAAGTGAATAAATTATTGGTTTGCTTTATTGAAAATAATGGGAAAATATAGTAACCCAGGGAGTAAAAGCATATTGTTCTAGAGAAACATTTTTTCAATATAATTTTATTGTGTCTGTTTTGCTGTCAACTTTGTAACTTTTGAGACTTCATAATAAAAATATTTTGTTTGATTTATCCATTCTATCCATTAGATCATGAGTTTTGAGTTAATGCTGCAAGGTCAAGGAAGTTTAGGAATTCAGTGGTCTCAAATGAATGTCAGTTAGCTAAAAGATGCTTGAGGAGAGTCTATTAATAATGAAAGCTCCAGACAAATGTATAATGCAAGCCTTCATCTTCAGATCACATCACAAAGTTCACATCCTCATGAGAGTCGTCCGAGGAAGAGATGTTTTATTATAATGGAGAGAATACAATATACAGTAACAGAAAGGAAAATCTAGGTTGTGCACCCTGTAAGTGTAATTTTATGTGAGAACATAGCTAGTGCTATGTAAGTAATAGCAAGAGACTTATGAAAAATGAGATAAGGCTTTGAAAGAAAGACCATTTTCTAACACACATATTTTAATATTTAAAAATTATAAAGTGTATAAAAAGTCCAGGTAAACACTGTTGTATGTCTGGTGATAATCTAAATATAGAAAATAAAGTTTCATTATGACATAATACTTTTCTGAGTAAGCAACAAAACTGACTTCTAAATCTAAGTGCTCAATCACCAGTCTGTAATATGTTCAAATCAATTTGTAAGCATTAGAAAATACTCCTTGTCATTTTACTATTTAGGAGAATGAAAATTGCATTTTCTGTATTTTATGTATGGGTTGTATCAGAGTCACAAAGCAAACTAATAGGACAGTAGGATTAAAGTATAAGATTTATTTGTTCCTAAGTCAACACTCATACAGTTAGAAAGTTATTTTTCTTTAGGATAAATAACAAGAGACATAGATAGACAGAAGTTATGATCATGTTTTTTAATGGCACGGACTTCCACGCTGTTCTCAAGAGATGTATAGGCAAACCCTGTTTTCTAAGACCACGGATGGGTCATCTAACTGCTTGACAGAGTGAGTCAGCTCTGGTCACAGGTACAGAACAAGTTCAACCGAGTTCTGCTGTGTACAGAGCCAGCTCCATGGTCCAAGGATGTGGCAACTATGATTTTGCCTTCCCTCCCCACGAGCTGCTCGTGTTTCACGTGCAGGGTGGATGCCACGGGTGTGCAGTGTAGTCAGCACCCAGAGGCTCGCCCAGGCTGCCAGGACATCTGAGCTCAGGGGCAATCAACACTAATGGAAACAGCTTCGGCTGTCGTCGTCGGGATGGATTTACTGAGGGATTTACATAGTGTGGATTAATAGGGGTGGGACCTTGGCACACAAGTCAGCTCACACGTTTTATGCATCCAGCTCAACATCTGGCGCTTATTTCCACCATGTGGGTTTCAGGAGCAGGCTGAGGTGCTTGCCTGGTGGCCCAGGAAAATGCACATCTTTTTAGCCATGGCCCAGCACCTGAGTTGGGTGGGAGGGACCATGTGCCTGTTTCTTGTGACCCAACGTGGCAGGGATAATTGCATGTGTGCTGTGTGAGAAAACTGAAGCTGTCCTGCCATATAGGGCAGCCATCCCACTTCTGCCTCCTCCCATCACCTCCCCAGGTCACTTTGCACTGTAGATCATGTCAGGTCTACATCGTTTTGCCAGTGACAAACTGAGCCAACATGATTTTTTTTCTAGGTCCCCACTGACAGTTTGGTTGGATTTGTGGTATCAAGGGGGGGTATAAAGATCACTTTTGAAAACTCCTCTTTGGGCTCAGCCCTTCATTTTCATTTTTGTTTCTCTATACCAACTTTCAAGAAGGCAGAGGAGAACTTTAGGTGAAGATCTGAGTGTGTTCAAACACCGAGAACATATTGGGTCCATCCATTTGGGTATTTTTTTCAGAAAGACTATGTTCATCGAAGAGAGTAATCTTAAGTTAGTCAGAATTATTTAAGTCTCACTGCAATTCTTGTCCTGGGTTTCTGAACTGACATAGCATTTTCTTGGGCAACTGTTAGAATTTTCTTTTGGGTTAGTTACACCACTCTCCTATTATATCAGCTTAGTATTTTTAAGACAGAGAAAGCCACAGATGTATCTTTCAAGATAGTTGACTATCCTGAGAGGTTTTAGCCCTGTACAGGAAAGGATGCTGGGAGGCTGTATTTGCCAAAATGCATGAAATGTCACCTTCTCAAGTCCCATGTGGTTTGTCTACTGGCTGCTCTTTAAAGGAAGGCTTCTTTCCTGATTTTGGGAAATGGAGTTTCTCTCCTGGGATTGAGTATGAGGCTCATGATGTGTTTATGTCATAACCATAAGAACAAAGCAAAGAACAAATGTTTTTAGCCAGGATCAGATGCCTGGGGAACGTCCAGACTAGTGAGATATCCAACACTGCTTAGAAAGTTATATCTTTCCCTTTACCAGCTTGTGGAAGAAGGCCAAGCATTTGTCATCTAGCTTTGTGCGAGATTTTAAGATTTTTATGCTGTTAGTTATTAGAGCTCATCTTAATGTGGACTTGTGAAATGGAACTTCCTCTAGGCATGCCAGTAGGGGAATGTACCTGTCATCTTATATCCGCTGTTACAGAAACCATGGTTTCTATAAAAGCATAAATACAGTATAACCATAACCCAAAGGCCTAGGTAGGTGCACAAAATCTAACATAGACTGACTACATGAACAAGAGGTTCATGTAAATATACAGAATGATGAAGTTTTTCACAGCACATGGTAATATATTTACTTCATTAAGAGTAAGGAACATGTCAGCCATACCCGTGCTCCTCATAAGTCCTGAGAGTCAAGTGGGTACATACAGCTGTCAAAATACTGATAGTGCTTATAAAGAACTGACTTGCTTGTAGCACTTCATGTTGTGATGTTATAAGGAAACAGATTAAATTGGCATCTCGTAACATTTGGGAATCTATTTTACTCCTTCCCTACTTCATTTCAAAATTCTCGAGGATGTCACTTACTAATCCCTTGTGTACACTTTGCATCTAAAGTCATGCAGAAAGTACTAAAGGTTAAGTCATTTGTCAGTAGGGCTGTGGAGAGACAGTTCTTTGTTCCAAATGCAAAATGTTTATTGTGTTTAATGTTCCTACTTGCAGACACTAAAGATTTTAAATGTTATGCTTCAACTATGACCGCTTGGGGGGACCCCAGGAGTGCTTCCATGGTCTAAATGTTTTGAGCTACACATTGTAAATCCATTTCAGGAGAAGGGCTGAGCAGATATCAGCCTTCTTCCCAAGCCCTACTTCTCACAGGTGCTCAACCCAGAAGGGACCTCCATCAGCTGCCAACATGTGCTCTGCTGTGAGGGCAGCCATCAGTGGGGCCCAGATTAAGGAACATGCCGCAGAGTGCCTCTTCCTCGTAGACTAGATCAGCCTTTAAAACATCCTGAAACACAGGATTATAAAGACAACTGACTTTTTCCCCCCGAGGCAGAGATAAGACAATTCCAAACTCACTGAAGCATGCTGACAGGATGTTTACAAAGAAAAATGCATTGTGGGGAAACAATCTTTCGCATACCACCATGGACATGTCATTTAAATTGTATAAGGAAGTTCTTCATCACTTTTAATGGAGAAAAAAAAGCAATTTGCTCACTTTTTTCCCCTTTGCTTACTTTTTCCCCCCACTCATATCTTGACCCCCAGTTCAGAGAGAGAGAGAGATTGGATCTAGGAACTTAAAGGCCTTGTTTACAAATAGCACTATAAAACCCACATAGACATTGGTACCAGATATGGTTTTGTTGTCCATATTCCTCTAGCTGGTCTAAAAAAAATCAAGCCATTAATGACTAAATGATTAACATCAAGCTAAAGAAAATCCCAAATGTAAAAACTTTGCTAAAGACGCTTACTGAAGCTCCCTTGCTGCAATTGCCTTTGGCTATATTGCAACCATTGCTTGTTTTGCAGAGCTTGAATGTCTGTAGTCTGAAAAATGGTGCTGACAGGAAAACTTAAATTCAGCAAATATCGTATAAAAAAGGGCTAGCTCTGTAATGGCCATTGTCTTGTTTCTACTGTGACTTGAAATGAGAAATGAGAAGGAGCTTTAGGCTGGGGTTTAGTGAGAGATTTTTCACTTAAAAACATAATTAGGATATTGAAAAGTCTAACAAAAGATGAAGATTCAAACAGCATGGAGTTGAACAGCAGAGAGTGGAGAGCACTTTGGGGCATGGCTAATGAATAGCAGTCCAAAGAAAAAGGATGGATTAGAAAGACCGATAGTTCTCTTCATACTAATTTCCCAAATTTCTTTATACTCTTTGGAACAGGGATTATTATTAATTAGGTTCTTGCAGCTACTTTTTGAACTCTTATGTCATTATCTTGGCTAAGAAACACCTTGATTAAACACAATATGAGAAATGTGGTATTATTGAGATTACTTTTTAGTCTACGGCTGCACATGTATACCTATGCTGAAGTCCTTAAGAAATGTTAAAAACCCAAAGTAATTGAACATTAGTGTTTCCCTTAAATCATTAGCACTCTGCTTAAGCTCCTCTCATCCTGACAGCAATGAGTAAGACACGTAGCTGATGCTGTGGACCAAATGCTCTCAAACTGAAGTTTTATGGGTAAGAGCACAGCAGATACTTAGGTGTAGTAAGATGCAGATATTTAGCAGATATTTAGGTGCAGCAGAATGGTGCCACAAGTCAGTAGGTCTCAGTCCATATTAATCTGCTAGGAAGTGACTGTTCAGTGCCTCTGGCCTCTGGTAAGTGGCCATGGTCTTCACTTCTCCTTCCTCCTTTCCTAAAAAAAACCACAAGCAAACAACAATAATTGAAAGAGAGAGCAAAATTTGTATGGAAAAGAGCCAAACTCACAAAAATTTTTGGACTCTGGTCACATTTGTCTGCAGCCTGATTTGCATCAGCTTTCTTAGGCCTCTGTTCCTATACCATGACCAGTCCCTAAGGGACTGCTATAACCTTGTTTTGGAGTATGTCTGCGTTGGCAGTAATCTGATTCAGACCATCATGGGGGTTTCTTCAAACAGGATCTAATGCTTAACTGAAGATACAGTCCCATTTTAACCTCAAACACCAGTATTGAAATTTTAAAACCCCAGTGGAATTATTTTAAAAGTTCTTTATTACATTGGTGTAAAGGAAACAATGATCAGACTAGAATATAAATCATTGAGAATTGACTGATTCTTTTCTTTGCTGCTGTAACCGATGCAAGGGGTAGAATAAATCCTTTCCAGTACTGAAATGCAGCAGTTTAAATGTTACTTGGTTGATACATTTATTTCTATACAAGATTAGTGGTTCACTTGCAGAAGTTTGTAGACACCATAAATGTTTAAATTTTGCAGTTAAAACCATTTTATAAGTGAATGTCTAAATGCAACCTCTAACATTTCAGTTGCAGATATTCAAAGTCATTGAATAACTACTTTTATTTAGAAGCCAAAATGCAGATGTAGGAGCCAAAATTCATTCACTCAGTTTTTAGTATCTGTATTTGAGACTCCAATTCCTATCTAAGCTTTATTTAGAAGAGAAAAAGTATCTTAAAACCTGAGCCAAATCTGATTCATTTGGAATTTTCTTGCACCTAGCGCTATTAAAACATGGATGATAATTGGAATGGGAAACCGAAGTGGAGGTTGAGAAAATGACTCAGAGAGGAACGTGAGAAATTAAGTATGAAGAAGAGAGTGAAAAGATGAAGAAAAAGGAAACAAGATTAAGTAGGATAACGTCTAGAAAAATCCTTTCTGGCCAGACCTATGGAAACTGGTGGCATAGTGATTATCATTTTGTTTGTAGATTGTCTCTGAACCACCGCCAACCTCAGATAATTTATCCATGGACGGAGTTTAGGAATGACTTACCTTTTTCCTTTGTGGAAGGAAAATCACTTTGCAATACATTTTGTACAGCCTTTCATTGGATTCAAACTGTAGCTAAAGGTGACACCTGATAACAGCAGAAATGAGTTCTTGCGTTCTGGCCACAGCACAAAGAAATCGAAAGAATTAGCAGAAAGATATACATCTTCAGAAAGTCCCATTTTCAACACATACTCATGTAAACATAAAGGTACAACTCATGTAACCAGGATTCATGTGTGAGAGCGTACATGTAGTTTTTGAAGGATACCAGAAAGATTTGAGCAGGCAGAAGCAAGCATAATGAGCAAAACAAGGAAATGGAAAACTTTGTTTTGCAAAATGAATAAGAATGCAGGACTATTTTGACAGCCCCTTTGGCAAGAAATGCTGGGCCACTGTAAACTGAAGAGTAAAACATGAGTTGCTTAAGTAGTAAGTGTAGGGGGTGTTAGATTTGTTGTGTTAGGAGTCCTTGTCTTCCATTAGAAATTGAAAATCTTGCTCTGTCTGAGAGTGAGAAAAATATCATGCCTCGAGGAACGGATGAGAGCCGATAGAGATAACTTTATTTCAGGCATTTTATGACAACTTGGCAATGGGGTGCAAGTAAAAGGAATCACAAACCTCACAAGCTTAGCTGTAAGGAATCACAGAGTAGGAAAATCTCTCTTGGGTCATGTGGAATTTGGGATAGGGATCTTGGAGAACACAGGTAGAAGCATGCTCAGTGAGATGAGAACTAAAACTAGGCAAGTATGTTTTGAGGCACTATTTTCCTGCAGCTTTAGGGGAGCTTCTGTGCCTCACTGTGAGAAGCTTCTCTTTCTTTAGACATGAAGCCCCAGAGGCCTTTGACTCACTTGCAGCTTGGTTAATGACTTCCTTCTAAAATAGTAATGAACTTTAAATGGCAGGTGACCTTTTTTTTTAATGACAATGCAATTTGTTCCAATTTGACTTGTGCTGTAGTACTTCTCCCTGTGCCTGGTCTTTTATGTCCAAACTGAGCATGATGTATCAGTATAGGGAAGCTGAAGTAGACAGTGCAAGCAAAAAAAATGTGAAACTACTATTGCTTCAAAAATACCACTAAAACTGTCTTGGAGAACAGCCCAGACTGTTCCAGCTCTACCTCTTCAGTCAGTGGAACTAGAGGCCAACAAAGAAAAAAAGCAACTAAAATCGGTCTGTGCTCCCGGGCTTTTCATGACCACCATCCCTCCATCACCCTGTACCCTCTTCACTCACAACTAATATCAGATGAACAGTTCTCTGAGACTGTCACCTACCTTGACCTTTGTCTTCAGCTCCCTCTGAACACAATATTACAGCAGCCTGGCACAAAGTACTTTTTATAGATGCAGCAGTTTCACAGATGTATACGGTACATCAATTTTCTAAAAATAACTGAGGACAGGAAACACTGATCTTAACTTCTTTCGCTCTCGATAGCACAACTTCAGTTGCATAAGTGAAAAGGAGAGTCTTAAAACAATATCTTTGATACAGATGCTCAGGGGAGTGGGTTAGTAATACATACCACATTTTTTATTTGGTAGAGAAGTCCAGATTTCTTAATGTCCTGTTACATATCTGAAGTGCTATGTGCACATGTCTGAACAACTTGTTTAAGTCTATACATCATGCTGTTTCATCACTTACTTAAACTCAGTGAAGTATTTCCCAGCCAGATTTTATATTCAGATGTACCCAACCATCCATGTGAGGGGCAAAACAAAGGAAACATGTCTCTTCCCCTTCCTCCTTTCTGCTACAAAAAAAAAAAAATAGTTTCATAACTTTGAAACCAAAATACCTTTGTTCTTGGTTCTGTTGCCATGAAATATATTCCTGTGAAGTTTCTTTAACTTAAAGTTGAAGTCTCAAGATGATTCTCATCTCCTAAATATGTGACCCAGAAAACTGAGGAAATAAAGATCTATCACAGCCAACTGAAGAAATAACTTTAGGCTTGTTAAAAGTAATTGGACAGGGATGCTAGACTGGCTTTGCAGAATTAGTTTTTATAGGGAGACATTTTATAACATTTGTGGACAATATCAATGGCCCCGGCACTCAGTGGCAGCCAGCTTGGCTAACAAACTGCAACAGAGGGAAATCCCAGTGTGCCATACAGATGCTTTGCCCCGCTTCAGTGCTCCCAAGGCTAGTGTCACCAGCTAACCAGGGGTTTTTAAGTATTACTACACCTAGATAAGGACTTTTTCAGTGTGTTTGAGTCTGTAAGTGGTAGGTGCATGGCTGGAAAACAGGCATGATCCCTGGATTTCTTAATACCTTTTTGAAATTTTTACTGCTTGACCATTTTTTTCCAGCACAAGAAGGTTAAAAACATGTGGTAGAGCCTTTACCAAGCATATAGAAGTCAATAAAAGTCAGGAGGTCAAAAAAACTCCCAACAGGCAGAGAAAGTCATGAAGCAGTGCAAAAATTTGAGGAGAGGTTTGAGTGTTGTTCGAACAAAGTAGATTGAGGTTTTGGGGAGGAACCAAGATGCTGATGGGAACTCTTTGTATTGTGCAAGCAAATGGTAGAGCATAGCACATATGCAGAAGGGCTAACCTAAATCAGGAGGTAACTTGTTATATCTTTATTTTGATAACAGTTACAAAAGTCACATCAACAGATGATATAAATAATAAAAATAACAGGTTTTCTCCTCTACCTATATAACACTGATCAGCCTTTCATGTCTTCATTTTACAGCTACTTTTTTTCCAGTTTACCTTCCTGACAATCAAAACAGAAAGAGCACTTTGTAACATCTGTACGCAATTTTTGTAGACACTAGTGATTCATAAACTTAATTTCAAAGACATATCCTACAAGTCTTCTTGCTCCACAGGACCACATGAGTTTCCCCACAGAAATTCTTGATTTGTTTCCAGAATTTATCTCACAATTTCTGTTGTCTCGCGAATGAAGTGGTTTTGTTACAGCTCAATCATTGTGAGCTATTAATTCAGCAAGCTCAAACAAATTCCTGAGACAGAAAATGGTCCTTTAACCATTTTTGTTCAGATTTTGTTGTTGCTTTTTCTAAATACTTCTGGAATGGAAAAAAAATTTAAAAAAAAAAAAACCAAAAACAAAGAGAGAGAACAAATTTATTCATAATTCTAATAATGTATTCTGAAGCTTGTCCATATTGTTTCCGTGGTGGATTCAGATAGATAAAAGATATACTAAGCTGAGGTGGGAAAAAATGAAGAAAGAAAGTTTAAGTATGTTGAGATAAATTGGAACAAAGTTTTTCCTAACTGTAACTGGAATAGATAAATATGCAAATAACAAATTACAGAATCACAGAATCATTGCTGATCTTGGCAATACTGTTACAAAACCGTATATTAAAATTCAGTCAGGGTTGAGGCATATTCATAATGTAAAGCTGAAATGAATTACAAACTCTTTTAAACATCACCCATGGAATTTTGCGATGTCTATTGCTAAAAGCATTAGGTGAACCCCAAAACCACGTGGCTTGATTGAAACAGACACTTTGTTGAAGTTGAACTATGGACAAGAGTTTGTCTGATCTACGCTGAAAGCAGTTGTCCTTACCAAGGCATCAGAGTACCAGCTCGGAAGTAAATAAATGTGGAGGGAATTTTTAACAGCTAGCACTTCTGTGGGCTTGTAGTAGGATATAGTTCATGCTCACTGAGTAAATATTTCCTTAAAACCAACAACAGATAAAGAATGGGTCCATGGTAGCAACATGTGTAATTCCAGTAATTGTTGGCTCCAGGAAAACGTTACAGGATAAGGAGAGATTGTGGACTCCGAGTTTTTTTTGGAGCAGTTTCAGGCATTGCTGTGCATTTAAATGGAGTGCAATAAAAATATTTGAAAGCATGAGGAAAAGGAAACTGTTCTCCAAACACAACAGAGATGTAAGTTTTATTTGGTAAAGTAAGGAAAGATCAGGTACAAACATATAGACATCTTTACGGTTACTGTTTCGAAGAAGATTTTCATGGTATTAAACAAGTGTAACTATTCTTTCAACTAGGTGTGGGGTCTCACTCACAGTTCCAGTTATTTGAAGAAAAAAAAAAAAAAAAAAACAAATGAAGACCAGAACTGTTTGGCTTTTAAACAGTTCAGTATATCTTAAAGATTCTACCTTTTGTCATCTGAGTGAGGCTGAGAGACAGCAGCTTCATCTACATTTTTTCAAACATGTTCTTTAAGATTCCTTTCAGCAGGTGAAAGTCATAGAATCATAGAATGTTAGGGGTTGGAAGGGACCTTGAAAGATATCTAGTCCAGCCCCCCTGCCGAAGCAGGGTCAAAAAGATGGTAACAGGAGTGTTTTCAGGGTGAGAATTCTGGGTTTATCTTGTGTGATTCTCCTAGGACCTCTATGAGATTACTGGAAAAGTTATTTCTTGACGTGTCTCCCACTTACATGTGTCTCGCTGGGAATTTGGTCCTCACTGACCATTTCCAGTATGAACTGATGAACTCATAGATAGTTGCAATAAGATTAAGCGTGTCAATTTGAAACAGGATCCAAAGAAATGTGAGCTCTTTCAGAAAGAGGTCACCTACTTCAGATGCGTGTTCAACGCAGAGGGAATTTCCACTGACAAGAGAAAATGTCAGAGCTATAGATCTGGTTAACTCCTCAGTCATGCTCAGACTTTGAGTTTTACAGGTTGCACTAGTAGTACAGAAGGTCTATTTCCATGTTACAAAAACTATTACATGGCTTGAGATAGAAAAGGAAAACAGAACTTTTCTCCCTAACTTTGTGGGGAACCTGTAGAAGTAAAAATAACTCTCAAAAAGCCCTATGGTCACTCAAGCTGCATTTGAAACTCAATTCATATTTGATGCAGAAGTGTAGAGATGCTGGAAATAAGAATACTGAAGAGTTAGATCAGCCAGTCTCTGATACACAAAAAAATATTGAACTACCTGAAATAATAGTCTTATGCAGCTACCTGTAGGTTTACTTTTAATTTAGCTGTATTGGACAAAATTCTAGTCAAAATGAAACATACCTTTTTGTAAGGAGTCTTCGTAATAAGAAATTCCTTGTTTGTGGCTGGGATACACCTATGCAGGCAGACATGTAGGCTTGGAGACACACATGTATTCGGTACAGGTGTCCTTGTGGGAGTGACATCAGCTAACATTGTCCCCTCATAGAACAATGAACTGGCTACTCAGAGGGACTTGGCCCCCAGGGGTTTTGCATGTTCACAGTTACTATTTCTGCTGCTAGCACAATGGAGAAGGGTGTTGCTGGAATATAGCCCAGAGCAAAGAGATTGCTCAAACAGGGGATCTTGATGTTAAAATTGTGTGTCTCTGGAATTTCAGTTGGCACTTGCCAACATCTTGGAACAGTTTAATCTTCAACTTAATATTGAAATGATTTTCAGGGAGAACATCTGGAATACTAAGATGTTATGTTGTTTAAGTGAAGAGAAATCCCGTAGAATTATGGGGAAAAGTATCACCTTATTATACGATGTGACAGGGTGGTCTCCTGAAGGAATATTATGATGGGTGGGGGTGAATGAATGGGATATGCATAATGTGAAACTTTATTACTTGCCTTGTTATGCCTTATCCTTTTTTTGCTATTGTGTCTGTATGTGGCTGCAACCTTTCTGCTCCCCAAACACTACATAGGCTATGTAAGAAAGAGCCAAATGCGTTGTGTGGGTTAGCCTTGAAAACAAAGGACAGTTGCTTAAATATCCTTAGAATCTGACCTGAGGAAGCTAGAGCCATTTCCCAATTTCTATGTTTGTGACAGAACCTTCTGAGAGAATGGACTGGTACTTAAGAACAGAGAAATATGTGTGTTCGTGGGGTGTCATTTTTCTTCTTTGGTACAAGGGTATTTCTAAACTGTGGTAGAATAGTTGTTTTAATAAGTCAGAAACATTTCTCCATTCAGCCTGATGACATACCACGTATGGTTGGAACACAGAATTAAGATCATGTTATTATTTTAAGTCTTGGACATCTCAGGTTGTGAAAGCTTCCGATGCACAGAACTGGTACAGGAAATAAATGTATCTTTGTTACAGGGATCTTGGCTTCTTTGGCCATTATTTACAATGAGAAAGACAAATTGTCTAATTGTTTGCTTAAATTGCATAATTAGCTTTTCTAGCGCTGCAGGATGGCTGGAGTACAGGATTGTTTTGCTCATGAGTATTTGAAGGCATTTGATGTAGTATGTGAAAGAGCTCCATGTGGTCAAAATGTACAGGTTTGAGTCAAAGGCTTTCCCGCATAGAGCATTTATCCAGGGACAGGCAAGAGATAGATGGGAAGTGTGAAGAGAGCAAAAAAGAAGTACTTGGAAGGTCAGAGGAAAAGGGAATGCCTTCCTGAAAAAAAAAAAATTAAATTGTTATAGCTAGGATTTCTTCTGGTAAAGGCATGCAGTTTCTGATGAGTTGTGCCACATCGTATAGAATGGGTCTGTATCCATTTGACAAGTCAATATGATCCCAGAAAATGACTCACTTTTTCTGCTACGCAACAAGGTTTATGCTGCAAACTGGTGCTTCCTCTTCCATAGGACAATGGCAAACCATAAGGAAGAGCTAAACACGGACAGGAAAAAAAAATGTCCCGTTTCAGGTCTTTTCTCACTGCAATCTGGGTGAAGAAATGCCAGGTGATGTCATGCCCCGCAGGTTCACAGAAGGAAAATTAAAGTAGTCGTACAGTGCTCCCATTTCTGTCCAAGATTTTATAATCACTGTGGTGAAGCAAGCCAGCTTTCAAGTTCCCAAGAGGAGCTCAGGGGAGAGTGTGATATTTAAGCCTAGATGCCTTTTCTCATCTGGGTTTCCTGTCACAATGCCAGTGTCTGTGTGTGCAAAGTTCTGGCAGCCTGAAAGACTTTGATATATTTTTTCCCAGGCTTCAAAAGAAAAGGTAAACAATGGGCTTGTGACTCCAGGGCGAGCAGTAATAGCCAAGAGTTTACAAGGTAGCTCATCTTCTTTATGTTTCTGGCATCACTTTAAATATTTTGCTGTGTAGAAGGGATCTGTGAAAGAAAAAGAAACTCATTTAGTGGTTTTTGAGGCTGCAGGTTTGATGCCTAGGGGTGATTTCTGGTCCACACAGGTTTTTTTCCTCTTGCTACAGGTAAAACAGAGGGCAACTCTGCATCAAAGACTTAAAACATCTATTTAAAACTAAAAAGTAAAGTCTAGTTCTCAGAAGATCCTTGAAAGATATTTGTATTTCTTTGACAATTCAAACAATAACTAAGTAAAAAATTTAGCACAGGAAGGTGATCTGCTTAATACTGCCTTGGGTGTTTATTTTAAATGTTTTAGATGCACTAACAGGTCAGCCATGAGTTCAATATGCATATACTCTGTTTGCTTATTTTGTATTATAAGACTGTTATATATTCTAGCAAACATAATCTTGGAGCTAGTGAGATCTGCACATGAAAAGAGATTATAAAAAGTCATTCTTTACTGTTTACCTTGGACAACCAATTATGAAGTCTGTAATTTTTCATCAACACTTCCTACAAGCAATCCAATAATCTGGGGACGTGAGGGTGACAGTCAACAATGAAGGCTGAAAAAGGAATAAAAATGAAGAGCAGCAAGATGTTCTTAAGTACTTTTTCCAACATAAATTATTCTCTGTTCCTATGAAAAAAATTGCAGTTCAGAGCAAAGCAAGAAATGGAACCCAGAGAAAAATGTGAAGAAGCAAACCCAGGAAATACTGTAACAAAATACCAGGGAGAATTACTGATAGGCAAGGGTATACACGACAATTTCCAATTAGGAGCTCAACAGCTGGTTTACTGAAAATTGGCAGGAGCAGTCTGTTCTGTTCAAATCGGTCCATTGCACTTGTCACCATAGGAGCCTAGCGAGCCATTAAAACTGCTGTAAGCACAAGTGTTGGTCTATAACATTTATTGTTATGTATTTCTTATTTTCATTTTTGTTACGCTGAGTGTGAAATTGATTTTATTTAAGTATAAATATAATAGAAATCCAATGCACTCTGACAAAATAGACTGGATGGCCGTATAGCAATTTGAACTTTCTGTTTTACGTCTCTGCCTCTGCTTAGGGAGTAGAAATCAGGTTTGTAATACAGCTGTGAGAGAGATAGATTTGTACTAAGATGACTTTTGGAGATGGGATAGCAGCCATAACAAATAATCAGAGCGTTCATCAAAGCCACAGATCAAGATAGTAGAAAAAACTCTTTTAATAGAAGATCTTTCACCTTTCCCTTCCCTTTTTTGTTTTTCCTTCCCCTTTCTCTTTCCTTTTCCCTTTCCCTTTTCTCCAAGTGCGTAGTTTCCACAAGAACATATTGTCCCTCTAGAAAATGTTCTTCAGATTTAGAATTGCAGTCAAAGAGATATACTAGTGGCTTCAGTATGTCGTGCCTGAATACCAGCAAAGTTTCAGTCTGTTTCTACTGGAAACATTTTAGCCCGTGGCACAGCTGATGTCATGTGCTCCAAAGCACAGTCCTCCCTTGGTTGCCTCAGTTATGTTATGAAATTCATGTGTCTTTTTGCCTCCTGTTCTTAGAAGGGTGATAAGCTTGATCTGGGTATTTATAATTATTGTAGAGATTGAAATTTTGTTGCATTATATTTTCACACTCCTCCTACATCCTTTTTAAGGTGCAACATAGTGGCCAGAAAATCATCTCTGGCATCAAGAGTCTGAAGCCTCCCTGGCTGGATTAAACCCTTCTTTGCTCCAGGCTACTAACTTCTGTAATTCCTTGACTTATATAGCCAGGGAACTCTTGTATTTCACTTGAGATGACTGCATAATACATTCCGTTAAAATCATATTTCCATGTTAGTTTTATCTAGTGCCATGCAAAGAAGAATGCTGGCATGCAGTTAACTGATGATTTCATTTGTTTTCTTGAGTATTTAAGTAGAACCCTCACCTCACGACAGACATTCGGGCAAGACAGTGGTGGACTGAAGCTAATGCCAAGGCTCTCAGTCCTATTATTAACTCTGCATTTGTTAGCATGTTTACGTGAGCAAACATAAAGTCCCAATGCAGTCAAAAAGTGTAAGACTGACTGCATCAGCTTTGAAAATCCGTGAGGAATTTGTCAGGGAGTAAAGGAAATTATACACTTACCAGAAAAGTGCTGCTGCATCTGATTTGTTATACAAGGTTTGGGGATGCAGTAGGTAAGAGCCTTCCTTAATAATCACCTGGTGGGGCCACTAGGATGTGTGCTGCAGTTTTATTTTGTGTGCAGCCCGCTGAAGAAAATGGATCACTTTTGCTCAAAATCTCATACTCACAAAATTTCACATGTCAGTTTTAAGTGCAAAATGAGTCTCCTGAGATTCTGAGTTTTGAAATATTTGCGGAGATGTATAGGCACTTTCACACAGCTTTATCTCAACACTATAAAATTCCCATGGTTTCTCCTAAATATTCTGTGACTGTGTAAAACCCTGAAACAGTTGAGAGGGATACAGATCAGCCTACTGTTGTAATTGGGGAAGCTCAGGCTGCATCTGTTCTAAAAAAAAAGTGAATAAATACACAAATGTTGTGGGTCTGTTAGCCATTTTCCTCAGCTAAATATAGCATAGTGAGCCTGTCAGTCATTAACGTGAGGTTTCCTCAGCCTTTTTGGAAGACTCTCTTTCCTTCAAAGGATTTTTTAGTGTGTCTTAAGTAACAATCTCTCAGGCTTTTTTTTTACTGTCTAGTCCCGCTATTACCAAAAAAGAGTTTAATTGGCAGCTAAGTCTCTTCTGCTTCTCTCTCCTTGAGTTTTATGCATCAAAGAGCACCCTGCACCAGGGGTAAAGGTCACTTTCACAGATACATTTCCCCATATATCTCCAACTCTTACTACTCTTTCAGAGAGCTGTGGGTTCCCTCATACTCACTCCACTTTCATGACTAAGTTCAAAAAAAGTAAATAGCGGTAGTTCAAAAGAGAAGCTCCCTCCATTTGGCTCTTTTGCAAGTTTTTATAGACACATGATTGTATTGCTTTTTGTCCAGCTTCTGCGTACTTGAAATGCGGTGTGTGCTACTCTAAGGGCTGCCACATCAAGACCTCAATGATGCAGACACTGAACAAACCTTAATGTTGTTTTTGTAGTTGAGGTTTTACCTTCTCTGGACACCAAGACAAGGAGAAGAGAGAAGAGAGTGAGGCCACCTGGGAGCACCTGGCTAACCTCTGCCATTTCAGTGGGACATCCCTTCACTCTTTTCCGATACAGTCTGACATTTACCTATATTTCTAAGAGGTATGTCCTTGAAATGGCCACTTGGTACAGAACAGAAGAGTTTTTAACTCACTAAAATTCGCTAACCATACCTCTCTATGTCCTGTCTACCAAAATTTACCATTTTTCCACTGCATACTCCAGAAGGTCTTGATAAGAGTTTCATTTATTTAATTATTTAAAAAAAAAAAAAAAAGTTCCAGTAGTCTCTTAGTAAAACAGATTTTTATTCTCTCTTTAGTCACAAAAAGAAAAATAAGACAATGAAAGCAAACAGCAATCTGCCAGCCCTTCAATAACCAGCAAGACTTCTGACTAAAATGTTATTCACTGCAAGTTGTAAGTCCATCTTCAAATATTAAACTTATTTTTGGGTTTTTTTCAACCCAAGTTTTTTTCAGACATCTCTAGTTTTCATTAAATGAGCAAAAAGCAGAAGCCAAAACAAATCTGGCATGATTTTTTTTTCCCCATTTCAATTATCTCCTTAGAGAGCATTCTGGTTTTCATTTTCAATTTGTATGTCAGCTCGACAGCCTGCAGATATACATATATAATTGCAGATATACATATATGATATATATCCCCTCTATTTTAAAGACATGGTATCATTTTCCCCTCCTTTTATTGACAGACTTGTCATTGATTCTGATGTTCATAAAAGCAATGATGACAGATAGATGTCCATAACTGAACAACCCACAGTGGAGTTCCCTTGTTCTAGTAGGTGTTTCTTTTTTTGCTTTTTCTCTACTTACTTTGTTTCCCTTTCTCCAGAGCAAGTGTATTTTAGGGATTTATGGATTATTTTCACTGACCAGATGTCAGAAGACAAACACAGAATTTTGCTGGGCAGTAGCATTTCCTATCAGCATTTTCCTCCCTTTTGCATAGGTTCACATTTATTTGGCTTTGCTGAAATTAAATAGTTTGATTCTAACTGATCCTAAATTTTGTCTATTTAATATTATTCTGGTTTGCAAAGGAGGATACAGCTTACTGACATCCTCGTAAGAGAGCTCATAACCATCTCTGTCTCCAGCCCATGTAATATGCTCACGGTTCCACCATAACTAGTTCTCTATTTATTTTCTCTGGATCTCCTTCATGATTCTGAAATAATCTTTTATTTCCAATTCTTAAATTAAGTTTCATGAAACACAAACTTGTAAAAGGTACCAGTGAGGGCAGGCTGGTTGTAGGAAGAGGAACAGCAATCGCTTTACTGGAGTGGGGAGGCTCTTGGTGAAAAGACTAGAGCTTTCTAAAACAAAACACGAGTTGGCATCTTGTATTCAGAAGAACTGAGGTTTGAAGCAGAACTTGGAGAGAAGTTCATGTGCTTTTCCAGGGATTTGAGTCAAATATGCCACCTGGAGTGATTTCACCTGTCAGCACAGGCAGTTCAGGGAAATACTGAGTGCTCTCTCTTCATCCCTGTTTTTCAACGCAGAGCAAACCCAATTTACCAGCGCAGAATTTGCTGTTCCCTCCACCCCTCGCCCCTTTCCTTTCCCCTGTTTTATTTGTCTAGCAGTTGCCAGCAGGGATCAAACAGTAGGAACAGTGCAGTCAGCACCTTTTTCTGGAGCACAAGGAGTGGACCAGAATTTATTGGCTTCATTCGCCGCAGGGAAGATCACTACGTCCAAAAAGAGCCTCTCCTGCAGGCTAGCGATGGTTTGCCACCAGCCCAGTCAGTTGGCTCCAACTGCACTTTTAAGCTTTGTTTCATGCCCCTCGGGCTGAGAAAAGCCTGCCTCTCCTGGAATGCTAACCATCCTTTCGGGGCCGGATGCCTCTGTTTCATCGGACAATAAATTAGAGAGCTCGCGCCGCACTGGAAGTGACCGTTTCACCCAGCTCGAGGTGGGGATAAAAAGACGTGGCTGAGCGCACGGTTTAGCAGAACAGCCAAGAGTCATATTTATCAAGCGGATCTCTATCCATCTTCTGGGTGGAAAACAGTAGCCGAAGCACTTCCCCTGCCGACGCGCAGTTTATAAAGCTGGGGGAGCGGGGAGGGGGCTGGGGAGGGAGGTTGGTGAGAACGGGAGGCGTGGGGGCTGCTTTTGTGGGGCAGCCTGCAGTGACACGGCAACCCAGACATATGGTGTCATTACTCAGCCGACACAAATTTGACACTTGGTGAATTTATTATATTTTGGTTTGCTCCTGGTGCCTGAAAGGCTTTGCAACTGTCTCTTCATAGGGCCTGTCACAGATGTTGATGTATTTTCCTCCTCCACAGCCAGGTTTTACTGTGGAAACTGATACAACTTCACGATAGAATTTCTGGATGAATTATTCACGCATTGCATGCTTTCTGCACGTAGGGGGTTGGAAGAAATCCATCCTATTCAATAAATGGTCTCTTTAATCCCCTTTAACAGAGAATTTTCCCTGAGTTTAAACCATTTGTATTATCACCTTTGTGATCCTAGTGTTTTGGATAACATATTTGAAGTTAATAGCTTTGTTAAATTTTTCACTATATTTCACCTTAACATGCAATTAAATTGTCCAGACGCAGTGATGAAACTGATACATCGAAGAGACAATAAACCATATGGGCCAGATTCTCATCATTTTAACTTCTGGTAGCCTTTTTTTTTTTTTCTTTTTTTTCTTTTTTTTTTTTTTTAATCCTGCAGATCATTCCATTCCCAGTGATTTATAGGGTAATTCCTGAAATATCTCAATATTTGTTGTTGTAGACAGAATAGGCTGCTGCTAATGCCAGTACCATCTGTGGAGATGATTTTTTAATTGAAAAGAATTTTCAGTCTTGAGAGTAGAGTTGGATGAACTCATCACTGCACCCTGAGAGAAGATTAATGAAATGAAAACATATCATACCCCCTTAATACCTGGAGAAGCAATAAGGTTGCATCAAGTGACAATATAGAGCATGGTGCGTGGGTGTAAATTGCTTTAACATAACATGAAAGTCTATCCAAGAATTAAAAATTGCATTTGCAGTTTTAAAAACTACTGAGGCATTAGTACAAACTCCTGATTCCATTTTATTCCTGAATTCTAACTCCAGAAGCAAAGTTCAGATTCAGATTCCCTTGCTCCTGTTCCCACATACAATAATCCGTATTCCAAAAATAATCATGTTTAATTTAATATTAATTAGTTATATACCTACAGCAAAGTTTTGAAATCAAGTGGCTGCATGGATATTAATCTTATCCTGAACCAGTGCAAGTGATATTACTTTTGAAAGACACAACCAAGTGGAAGCAAATTGATACTCATTATCTCAAATGCAAGAGTGCTATTTTTCTTTTAGTCTAAAGTACATTACCTTGACAAGAATTGGTAACTTAAAGCCTAATATATATTTTCCTCCGATCACTATGTTTTGCATATTTTTAATACAGTCTGTGTAACTCAGTAGTCAATTGTTAAAATAGAATTTATATTCATGTTTTGGAAAATTGTCTTTCTCCATAAAGTTCTGTATATTAAGAGCTCATGCTTCTGCCCTCATGGCATTATTCAAATATGGAGAATATTGAAACTATCTGGCTTCCACCCTAGCATTGTCTAGAAGGATTATTAATAACTGTTTAAGGGATTATTAATAAGCATTTCCCAAAGTGTTTCAATTCACACTGTAACTTTAAATGAAATACAGGAACTAAATTATGTTTCACGGTTTTAGTATAAAACTTAAAAGTTTTCTTAATTTTTACCCCAAACAATTGAATATTATTCATAAAATTACCATATTTAAGAAAAATACATTAAATGACAAAATCATGTCTTTACTACATCATGCTTCCATGAAATGAGAAACAGTAGAGCAAATTATCTTTTGATAATTTGAAAAACAACCTTTTTTTTTTTCCAACAGCTTGGAGCTTTCTCACTTTAAGTAGAGCAGGAGAATTTTTTCTGAAAACAGATCAAACTGAGCTGGATGGACACCATCTGAACTGCAAGCTCTAGTTTCTTCTCATCAGGACAGTAAGTCTAATCAAGTTAGCAAAGGAAAAGAGAGCACAACGTTCCAAAAAGTAAGTACTGTCTGAGATTAGAAATGTCTCATCAATGGACTAAAAAAGTGGATCAAATACAGAATTTAAGTGTTTAACTTCAGTGGGGTTTTTTATACTGGTTAACTGCCAATGATTTGGGTGTAATCTTTGGAGATTCATTTCTGGAACATGGAAATGAGAGTGTAGGATATTAATTTCACCTTGTCTCAAACATGTAGTGTTCTTACTATATTGCTTCTTCTAATGCAACAGTTATACTTTCTGTGTGATGTTTTTCTGCTCTTCCCATCTTTGAATGTGATCGTAAGTTGCACCAAATGTTGAGGAAAGAAAGGAGGTGGTAGTTATTTAAAGGAAATGATGGTGGCAAAGACAGCAGTAGAAGTCTTAGTTCCTTCATTCAGACTGGTGACAGCAATGAAGATGTATGACACAATTATAACTTTTACAAAAAAAGTTGTGCTTAGATACTTGGATATTAGGAAGAATTTCTTTACTGAAAGGGTTGTCAGGCATTGGAACAGCCTGCCCAGGGAGGTGGTTGAGTCACCATCCCTGGAGGTGTTTAAGAGAAAGCTAGATGTTAGAATCATAAAATTGTCAGGGTTGGAAGGGACCTTAAAGATCATCTAGTTCCAACCCCCCTTGCCCTGACCTGCTGGCCACACTTCTTTTGATGCGGTCTAGGATGTGGGCACTCTGGGCTGTGAGCATTTATTGCCATCCTGTGTTCAGATTTTCATTCACCAACACCCCCAAGTCCTCCTCCTCAGGGCTGCCCTCAATCCACTCATTACCCAGACTGTATTTGTGCTTGGGATTGCCCAGAGTCAGTTGATCCATTATGAATAATGATTGCTCTTATCCCAAACAGACAGTAATTACTCAGCCAGCAAGAATTATATAAATTTGGGGGTGTTTGCTCTTTTTTTCCCTTCTGAAAGCACCGGCCCAGTTGAGATTGCAATAGTAAAGCTGAGATAAGCTGCTGAATTTGCAGCACCTTGCAATGATTGGCAGTCCCAAAGATTGTCTTTCCTAGGGTGGGCAATTTTCTCATTTAACCTGGTGCCATTTATTTTGCCCTTACATACCGCTCTGTCGATACATGCATATCTGAAGGTTAGCCCTGCTGAGTCATGGCTCATATTCAGGAGATGGCACCAAGGAGTCAAGGCTGTGATCAGCTTGAGCGCAGCACTGGTGGGACAGTAACCAGGAGCTGATGTTAAAAAGACAACGGCAGAGATTTGCTGACATACATCTTTGCTTCATCTGACAAAAGAACTCTCCATCTCCCTTCTCCAGGCTGTGTGTATATGTGTCTCAGGTACGAAGAGCAATGAACCAGAGGGCCAGTGCCAGACCTTATGCCTGGGAAGTCTCTTTGAGCTTGTAACCTTTCCCCTCCTTCAAGTCCCTCCTGAAAACCCATCTCTCACTAACACGTGTATTGAATTACAGGCGGATAATAGCCCGGCAGGTTGAGAGCCGTCTAGGAATGGCGCGCATCAGGGCTGCTGAGCCGGCAAGTCACAGCACACCCCTAACACGTGTGAAGGCTTTCAGGGCTCTGAGCTGAGCCTCTGCGATGAAGTCGTGCTGCCAGATAAGAGCATGACCAGCCCTTGGGAGCTGGAGAGCCCTGCACTCTGGTCTTAGTGTAAAAACCCATTCTCTCCCATGCTTTCCCTGCTCTGGCTCATCCTTGCATCCTGGTACTCTCCACTTTCCAACCTAAAATCTTGCCAGACACAGCCAATGAGCAACAGTTCCCTGCAGCTTCTAGCTCAGTAGCGTCAAACCTCTGGGAAAGAACTGCATCAGTACAGAATAACAACTAGATGAGTATCTATTAGAGAGACACTTACAAGCTCCCAGAAAGGATTCCCAGCATTTAATCTCTTCCAACACTTTTGGTGAATTACCTGCAGTCCACGGCTGCTGCATGGGGTTCAGCTTCCAGTGTCGTTACTGGGCTAACACGTAAAGAGCTGAACAAGGATGAAACAAATAGTAGAAACAATCTGTAAAAATAATGCTTTTGTCCACCATAAATGTTAAGTAATACTTTAAATTATCAAACCAAAATACTTTAGCAGATATGAACTTTTGCTGCTAATAAATATTTCAGCATTCAGCCCTCTCTGCACACCACCTTTAAAAGCCTATGAGTTTAATGCTCTGCAATTGGATTCTACCATGATTTTTCAGGCTTCAAATGGCAACTATTGCAACTACTGCAGTAAATATAATTCTGTGAACCTAAAAAAAGAAATGCAGGTGACAGGTCTTTAAAACCCGATATTCATTGCTAACCATACTGCTGGAAATCATGGTTCTATGTTTATTTAATTTTTCTGTTTTCTAAAGGAGAACAGCGAGGGGGAAGGAAGAGGGAAGGAACTAAAAGTCTTTCCAGGTAATTACTCAATTTTACTGAGTTGTTGTGTGCTTTACTTAACAAGCCAACTCAAAACTTACAGGTGGCCTAGAAATGGATGATGTGATACAATGGGAAATTGTTCAAATTCAACACAGCTGAAGGATACTTTGTTACTTGGCAGGTATTCTGGTGCTTACAAATACTTTTCCCCTTCCTTTTTCTTATTCAATGTTTAATCTCATTCTAACTTTTATTCCCACTTCATTCTGCTTGTCATTGTCACCTTGCCAGTTGTGTTTTTGGAGACTGCATTTCAAGTAGGATTTTTGTATTTAGAACTTTGAAAGAAAATATTTTTAAAATGTGTATGAGGGCAAACAGGTTTTTCATTCGCCTTATAGGATTTACTTGATTTTTATGGCTAGTTTATATGTGCAAAAGCAGATGGACAGAATAACAAATATATCAGGTGATAAATATTGCCAGACTTGCTATTCAGAATAGTGGACAATATAAATTTCTTGACATGTTTGTTTTATATGATAATATTAAAGATTTTGGAAGTCAGTCCCATAGAGTGCTTTCGTTTTATGAAGAAAAGGAGGAAAAACGAAGCTTGCAGGAAGGGTACTCACTGATTTTTCCATATAAGTAAGAGCAATCTCAAATAAGTTTTTTGTGAACATAAACTAACCTGGCTTTGTCAACATTCAGTGCACATTTTATGTCCCCCATTACCCAAAGACACGTGTGTGGTTTAATAAGCTTCAGCTATGCAAGGAGAAAATTTGAACCTAAAATCTGGCCAGGAACTTACCTCACTCTGTTATTCCACAAGCTTCTTTTAGGTTTGGAGTTTTTTGGAGGGAGGGGAAAGAAATGATTAAGTCTTTCACCATCTCTATTTTGAAATCCATGCCTCTGTCATGCTCAGCCAATTGTCTCTACACTAGGCTCTAGTCAAACCCTTTGGGTTTTGGTTGGTTTCTTTAAAATTTTAAAGGTTGCCTAAGCCAGCTCCTTGGATCTCTTACTAACTTCCAACCTCAGAGGAAATGAGCTGAAACAAATAGGATTATTAATATAGATTTTGATGGTTTTTCTTAAGTCCATACCACCCACTTGACCAAAGCTGTCTGTGTTTGCCCACCGGAAATTGAGCTCTGTGGGATGGAGAGAGCAGCATCTGTGGGGAGAGAGTAGAGGAATGGGTGTTCAGTTTTACTGGTTGTAGGTTTTATGTGTGGCTAGTGAATTCTGGCTAGCCAACTCACAGCATTTTTTAATAACTCAGAGATTTCTAAGGTTTTCAGCTATATATGAAAGTCAAACCCACTTTTAAAGTGTTTAGATATCAGCACACGGAGTTGGTGACTCTTGGAGTAGTCTCTTATTTTGGTACTTAATCTTGTGATCAGCAATGAAGAAGCCAAAGAGTGATGTTTTGAGCAAATCTGCTAGAGAGGCTGATAATAACCTGTGTGTTAGCAGAGTCTGAGGTGATTCAGGAAGCAGCTAGAGGTCACTGAAAAGCTTTGGCAGAGGTTTTAATGAGTTTTCTTTGAGAATTCAGCAGTCTCTGTGAAGGCCAGGGTTGTTTAAAAATAACTGCTTACCGTAAGGGTTCTCAAAACGTGAGCCAGGCTTTTTGGTCTTTGACTCTGAGCTTGCATACATACAGCAACATTTTTCCTTTTAAAAGGAAAAATCTGCAAACACAGAGTAAGTACATCTATTTCTGATTGCGTGATGCACTTCAAAGTGACCTGGGATGTATTTTAAGAGGAGGTGGCTATTTTGAAGCAGTCACAGTGCCCAGTGAGCTCTTTCCAGTAGCACTGAACAGACAACAGTGGGTATGACAGAATATAAAGAAAGAGGGGATTGATTTTATGTAGGAAATTATAACTTTTTACTGTCAGAGTAACCTTATATACAAAAGTTCTTTCTATAAAGAAAGTAATTTTGTCTTTTATATATCCTGTGTGGTGTTTCTCTTCTTATTCAATTGCAATCTTTTACATCTCACAGGTAAAAAAAAAAAATGTGGCAAATGTTGCTTTTAAATCACAGAAACTTTTTTTTTATGGATAAAAAAAGTAGAAAGAATTTTTTCAAAAAAAAAAAAAAGCTTTTGGGGATAAATACCACTGTACACCTTAGAAGTGGGCACAAAGTCAAATCCCTAGATCTGAGTGCTCTCACATTTAGAAAGCTTGGATCTGAGCAGGGATTTTTTTGGTGCTCTGAATATGTTTACTCAACTATAACCAGAATGAAAAGTGTTTGCTCCCAAAGAAAATTAATAAAAGAAGACTTTATGCAAACTGAGTAACCACAGCATGAAGTAGGAAATAAATTGAAAAACAACCTTTTGAGTTCTGAGGAGCTATCTGCTCTGTTCCAGCATCTGTAACAATGAAAACATAGATCTCACATGCATGAAAGATATCACACCAACTGAGTTTAAGTTATTATTTTTAAAAGACATTGTTAATCAGATGCAAGAATCTACACAGAAACTTTTATTTTGGCTTTATCCAACTTCATTTTATGTAACTTGGTCACACAAGATAGATAACAAGCCTTTTGTAGAAGATTATTTTAAGAGTAGTGCAGTGATTAGGTTGCCTGTGCACTTTGAATTTTTGCTGGCTGTTTGATTAGGAGTATGAGCTGATCTGAGGATATCTTCCCCAGATAGCAAAGATTTATAGCCATATACTTGCATTTATCCCCATATAACCATGTTCTGCATTTGTATATGATACCAATATGGGTATCAGCTAGACATTCCTAGCATGTACAAAACCTAAGATGTTGCAAGCAGCTTCGTTTGCCACCATCCTCTCTTCTGTCCAAGCCCCTTAGTCCTGCAGAAGCCCACTGGTACAAATGGTGTCTTCTGGTCGTTGTTCAGAGAAGGGGTTGCTTTGCTGATAGGGTGTATGCAGGTGCTCAGCCATTTCCCCACAGTTGCCTCTGACTGTCCCTGGCAAGCCACTCTTAACAAATCAAGTTTACTGTAAATTCTGACACATCCACAAACTCTGCAAATAAATGTTTAGAAGGACAAGCAAAAAGGAAGAGTGTTTGACACCCCCATGGACATCCAGGTGAGACAAATTTTTGAAACTTCAAGCAGAGATCATATTCCTGCTTTGTGGTAAGTTGTGGTCCACAGAGTCATGATGTAAATCAGCAGAAGTGCAGTCCTGGGACCTCAGAGAGGTTGTGGTGTCTCTGTCTCTGGAGACTTTCAAAACCCATCTGGAGGTGTTCCTGTGTGATCTGCTCTAGGTGATCCTGATCTGGCAGAGGTGTTGGACTAGATGATCCTCAGAGGTTTCTTCCAACCCCTGACATTCTGTGATCCTGTGACCTCTCCATACTGCAGGTACAGAGTAACAGCACCATTTGCCAAATGCTGGTTTAGCACATCATGAAGACTGCTCTTTAAGATGCACTCTGCCCTTCAGACTTCAGATTAAGAGGAGCTGAGAAGTAAGCTTGTAACAACTCAGTTACTGAGCATTTTCCACCTAAATCCTGGGTTGGAGCGTATTATCACACATTTTAAAACATTCAAAAAGAAGCAGTGTAGTTCTTCTGATATGCCATGAATAAGATAAGTGATCAAGGAGGAGTGATCAAGCGATCAGTGAAAGAGATGGTCATCTACAGAAATGCAATAAACAGAGGAAATGTTATCACATTGTTCCCTTAAACAGTGTTTTAATACTTAATTGAAATACAAAAAGTCAGCAGCAACGAATGATTTTTTCTTTGCCGTTTTTGAGGACATGTAACTGAAATTACTTATTTGGCAGAAAATTAAAAATACATGATACAAGTTTTTAACATATGTTTCAGTGTGTAACAAAAGAAGAAAGACCTCCCAAACAGAAAAATTAGCAATCACAGGCTTTATGTTTTGGAAGAAACATTGCATCACATCCATTGTAATTTCCACCACCTACCAACAGCATAAAGGGAATTAGCTTCCAGATACCTGTTCTGCTGGCTACACAGTGGTAGATGATCTGCTGTGGTGGGACAGTTGGGTCCCATGCCATGTCAGAAGTGTAACAGCTTACTGCAGGCAAGCACAGCCTCTTTTATCAAGAAATAGTGTATTATTTTAACAGATGTGTTAGGTACTCCACTACTGTTTTCACCTGGCCATGACTTGAAAGCCAGAAACAGAACAGTTCAGACCTGGCATAATTATCTGTGGTCATGATGCAGGTTTTTGCCAAAGAACAATAATCTGCTGTAATTTAAAAATACAAATGTTCATATGCTGGAGGAAATTTCAAAGTGATATTGCACTGCTTCACTTTCTTGCCTCTTTAATTCAGATCCCAAAATGACTATAGATAACTGTATACTTTGTAAGGGGAAGAGCATCTTTGTTTTCAGAGTTGCTTCACAATTGCTCATACAGGAACAATATCTTCTGATTTGCACAGTAACACCCTGTCCTGAATGTTCTGTTATTCAAGGCTGTCATGTTGACCCCACTATGTCAGTGAAGCTGGGATCTTCTCCCCTGCACTAAGCATCTTTTCTTGCCGCATTCCCACACCATAGCCAACGTCAATTTTTTTCCATTCTTATCTTCCACTTCCCTCCCACTACAACCACCCCAGCAGTGCTGGAGCAGAGCCCATACTAATAAACATAGCAAAGCATATTAGCTTGGGCTCAGTGCCATGCCTCGTCTCTAACGTCATTATACTTCTCCAGTAAAAACACCTTGCTAGATGGAATTTGGTGGCAGGAAAAGAGGAGGGAATGTGAGATGAATCTGAAATAAAACACAAGATGCTAAGAACCTCTGAACAGTGTTCAGATCTATTGGCAGGAGGGTCATTACAAAAGTCATAGTGGAAATATATGTCTTCTAGTAAATACATGACAATGAATGTACGTATCATCCCTTAAACACTTCTTAACATACAATATTAAATAGCGTGTACTAGTAGTCCTATTTCTTCATGGGACAATTTTATAGGTTCTTAAATGTTAGGAGAATATGAATTAAAATGGCTGCTGTCTTTAAGAATTTTAATTCCTCTTGAAAATCCATGTCACGTAAATTTTTAGAAGAATCACATCAGATAAAGACCAATTCCTTCAGGAGACTGAAGTTATTAATGCTCTAGTGTCATCAATGAAGTTTCATCCATTTCCTTTAACAGACAATTTGACCTTAAATCCACATTCAGTATACTCTGTCACCAGTTAGTTCAAAATTATCACTAGCAGACTAATGATGTGGAAAAATTGCCTTCTCTTCTCTTCTCTTCTCTTCTCTTCTCTTCTCTTCTCTTCTCTTCTCTTCTCTTCTCTTCTCTTCTCTTCTCTTCTCTTCTCTTCTCTTCTCTTCTCTTCTCTTCTCTTCTCTTCTCTTCTCTTCTCTTCTCTTCTCTTCTCTTCTCTTCTCTTCTCTCCTCTCCTCTCCTCTCCTCTCCTCTCCTCTCCTCTCCTCTCCTCTCCTCTCCTCTCCTCTCCTCTCCTCTCCTCTCCTCTCCTCTCCTCTCCTCTCCTCTCCTCTCCTCTCCTCTCCTCTCCTCTCCTCTCCTCTCCTCTCCTCTCCTCTCCTCTCCTCTCCTCTCCTCTCCTCTCCTCTCCTCTCCTCTCCTCTCCTCTCCTCTCCTCTCTTCTCTTCTCTTCTCTTCTCTTCTCTTCTCTTCTCTTCTCAGGATCTACCAGCAGAGTAAAAGTATCAGAGCTGATGTAAAAATTTCTTGTCCTCTGTGACAAGTGAGTTTTACATCTACTGCTGCAAAAAAAAAGAAGCAAATATAACCATATTGTTTTCCTCTGAGCAGCACCCAGAGAGAGAAATTCTAATCTTCCTGAAAAATTACGCTATTGCTATGCTGCATCGTGTACACAGTTTTGCAGTAAAAGGGTTTGCTGTATATGTAAGCTCCTCTGTCTGCCTTATTAAAGGAAAAGTCTTCTAGTAAAAACAGAGTTAACTGTATATTTAATACGGTAAACAGATGGTAGTGTCTCATGGCAAAGGGGTTTTTTTCAGTAGATGTCAAATATGACTTTCGCAGAAAATTCCTATCTACAAAGGTTTGGGGTTTGTATTTTTGTAGATGAAATGGTTACCCTAAAAGCCACGGGTTCCTGTTAGAAACTTACTGCTTTGAAAATGGATTGTTGCCATTTCAATGTAACAATGGAGTATGTGTTAGTATCTTTTATCTTAAATTCTTCTGAAGAACAAAAATGGCAGAATTGGGCTTTAGAGGAAGATTTTTCTTTCTTTTTTTTTTTTTTTAATGTACTTTAAAATGCCTTTGCAAATTCCTGGACTGTGTATGATATTTTCCTACTTTCCAATCTTCCTCTTGTGTAAATAAGTATATACTTCTTTCTTTCTTCTACCCAGACTAGAAAACACTACTTACAGTAATATACAACTGTCCAATCTACTTTGTGAAACTGGCAGCAAGATTTCTTGACCCAACAGAGAGAGGAATTATTTTCTATTCCTGTAGACTGATTGTTTTTTTACGTCTCGAGTTTTGCCTGCAATTTAGATGTTAAAAAAAAAATAATAATCTAAGGATTAACAACTGTAATGAAGACCTATTGCCTCATTCATGTATTAAATATGTGACTAGGCAGACTCACTCTGTGATTCCAGTGCTAAGAGAGCTAGTCCAGTGGTGTCTACACTTCGAGTCAACAGCCGTGTAGCTCTGTACTTCAGAGACTTGCCAGAACACAAGACCTGTTCCTGCAAGATGAGCAATTCTTCTGGAAAAAGGAGGATGGGAAATTTCGCATGTCATCTGAAATTAATACCACAACTCATCCTTGTGAATAAGCTTCAAATGAGAATGTAGATTGCATCATTTTCTGGGCCTGTGGGAGGGACTGGTAAGTCCTGTTGTGTGACTCGAGGGAGGTGACAGGCTGCTAACAAGCTCCTTGGTGTACACAGATGGAAAAACTTGACAAATGGATTGGGTTTTGTGAGTAACAGCCGTTGGCTTCTCTGCTAGCCTCCTGTCTCCACCTTCCACCATGTTGTCCAAAATGTTTTGTACCTAAGGCAGGACTAGTAAAGGGTTGCTCACGTGAATAAAAGAGCAATGAAAAACTATTAAAAGCTGTTTGGAGGAAGTAAAAGCCATTTATTGAAACTTCTTCTCCAGATCTTTTTGCCAGCAGCTAACTGAGATTTCCTTCTTGAATTTTGTTCTCCAGTAAAGTGTTCGCCAATATTGGAGGACACAGCCAACTATAGAAATTGCTTGACAAATAAAAAGAATGAAAAATGACTTTGGAGGTGGTTTTCAAAATCAACAAGGCTGACTGACCAACCAATTTAAAACCAAAAAGAATGAGTACTTAATTTCTCTTTGTTTTAATAAAAAATAATTTTATAACGTAAAGTAACTGACCTCAATATCATTAACACTGCGGTTCTATTTGACTAACTTGGGAACATTTTATATTTTCATTCCTTTCCTTTTTGATTAAATATTAGTGCTGTTAGTCATGGTACACAGTCACTGTTTTAGTCAAGAACTGTGCGTTTTAAATATTTGTGTTCATTGTAGCCAAGAAGTCTGCGGAGTCAGTGTTTTGGCCAATTAAGCTTTAATCAGGACAGAATGTTTCAATAGTAAAATACACAAATCGCATCTGATCCACTGGTATATGCTACCTTTCTTGTTACGGCACTCAGTCTTTCTGCTTAATCTAAATAGCTTAGCTACAGCCTTTCATTTCTAAGTAACAACACAAGCCTCCCATTGCCAACAGAGCCATTACAAGACCAGACTGAATGCTGTTTTTACAGCACATCAGCTGTGCAACAGCACATCTAGTGGGCAGTATCACGATTCTTTATCTACTTACATGTCATCACTTTTCTTTACCCTGTATTTGAAATTTTCTGTCCCTTATGTTCTGTAATGGAAGACACATGGGTATTGTTTTGATACCCCAGGGAGAGGCTGGGTTGTTGTAGCTTGAGGCACATTGAAAGGACACAGGAATTATTGGATGTCTTATTTGAGAAGGCTTAATTCTCAAAAACCGGTCAGTCAGCTTCATCATCTGAAAGTTAAATTCACTGTACCTCTCCTGCCTCTTTACCAATGAAAGGGAGTTTTGGTAAAGATCAGAGCTAATCATGGCAAGCACACAGCCCTCGTACAGGATGATAATCACAAACACCATTTGTTTCTCAAGCTGTGAAACCTTGATAATCTTCCCATTTGTGCAAATTTCTAAACGTGGCCTGAGCACAATCAGTGTCATGACCTCAACTTGTGCAGGCTTCAGCAGATATAGAGCCACCTTCTTTTATTTCAGTTCTGTTCCTGCTACCTAGGTTTCTGCTGTTAGTTGTGGTTTTCAAATTCCTCTCTCCTCTGCTTTCATAGTATAAATATTCCCAAGTAAGACCCTATTTTACCCTTCTGGGTCAGGTTGCTTATTTCTCTAGGCTTAGAGAAATTCTGCTTATCTTACCCATATTTGTAAATAGTCTCTGTTTGGCCCTGGAATTTCCTTTAAATCAAGCCTTGCTTTTATTTCTTGGTCATTATGGTACTGTACTGTATCTGAACTTCAGATTATCCCATTAGAGAATTTCCCCTTACCTGATATTTGGCCATTTAGGGTGATCCTTAATTTACAGTGTCCTGTAAACAGTCTTCAGTCCACTTGACAATTTTCCTTTTCAAAGCAATTTGGGTTAATTTCGACCTATATTATGCAACTCACAAAAACAGTCCCTTTGAAACTAGCAGAACACTTCACATGAGCAAGCACTTATCAGAGTGAGTAAAATTACTACAGTCTGTCCCTCAGAGGCTGCTCTTTTTTGGCATCTCATTCATTGAATAAACAATATATATCCTTGCCAAAAATTCTAACTAATCCACTTCTAGGACTTTAAAAAAAAAGAAATTGAGATTATATTTTTTTCTACTACTTTTCCCTGCCCTTCTGGCACCGATCCACAACTAGAAAGAAAGTGCCAAAATAGCACAAGGGTGACTATTATCTGACCCTTAAGTTTCAGAATGGTTTGAATAAGCTTTTCTGGGGACACACCAAAATTTTTCATAGGATTCAACCAGCATTCGTGTGTGGGCAGGTTAGAAACCTCTATTCCCCTGGGTTAACCCTGAGAACCCATTTCTGAGTAGACAACTCAGTCGTCTGTTGTTGCTCTTAAGGAGGGAGAAACATAATTTATTGGTTTCACTGAAAAACTGAGATGCAATTCATAACATTCTAGCCTAAGAAAGAAAGTACAACACACCCTCTTATAAATCATATTTTGAGCATTTAAAGTTGTTGTGGTGAGATGGAGCAGAGGGAAACACGGGACAAAGCTTTGATCGCTTTGATCAAGCACAGACCACCTATCAGGCTCCTGGGTGCCACTGTGTGTCATGCACATTTTCAAATTTTTGTCATAATAGCTACCAGTCATTGTAGCTGAGATAAAAAAGGGGATGGTGATTAAACATGGGATTGAATCCAGACTTTTTAATCATACCCCTTCTATCTATTTTTGCAAAGCAGGCTGCCTGTTTTCCCAGAAGTCCACATGAATAGCCCAAGGATGACAATTTGCATGCTAACTGAATTCATGTACCACGCTGATTGTATGGAACATCTGTTGCTGATTGTTTTGGTCCCCTGCTTTTCAAACTAATATATGAAAATGCAGAAGGTAAAAGGCAAATTATCGTGCCAAGGGCAGAGAGCAGATTGTGCCTTTTCTTTTTGTTGGAACTCTGTGTTGTAGCTATTGATAAATGTCACTACACTCCTACTATCCCCCTGGACTTACACTAAAATACAGTGCTTCAAATTGCTGCAATTTTCCAGATGCTTTTTTCCTTCTCAATTTAATTTTGGCGTAGCTGGCTTAGATGTGGTTAGAAAAAAACCTTCCCCCATCATCTTTCCCAGCCTACGTGCCCACTGCTGCACATCCAGAACCGACATTTCTGTTTTGCTCTAGGTAGATGTAAAGGAAGAAGACTACCCAGCCACTCCTCTTGTCCCTGAAGTCTCACTTTGCTCAAAAAGGCAACAATTAATCATTTCAGGGATGATAAATCTCAGGTGATAAATTGAGACAGTTCCTAACATTGCTTAAGGAAGCTACTGCAACATGAAGCAGATTGCTGCCAGGATAACCTTAAAATAACAGCAAGTCTCCATATGAAGAAATAAAGTTGTACTTTTAGATCCTTGATATGTCAGGTTTCAAAACAGTAAATTCAATAGTAAGTGAGTGGGAAAATTACTGAGGAACTACATACCCTTCAAAGGTAGATTTGCTTTCACACTACAAGCATTTATGTTACTATCTGGAGGGAGGCTATGAAACTGCCAGCATGGTTATCTAGCTTTTCCCAGTGGTTTCGCCTAATATATAGGATATAGGGTGCTTATTTCACCCTAGCAGGAAGAGAAAACATGTCTGTGTGTGAAGGAGTTCAGTAGATGGGCTATCTGAATGTTTTAGTTTTCAGTCTGGGCAGAAAGAAGAGAAATGGCTTGAAATAGCTGTTGAGAACATATTCCATTAATCCATCACCAGCTGTTGACTCACAGTGCAACTAGCTACAAACATTTGTTGCATATTCAATATTGCCATAGGAACAGCTCTGGATTACACCAACTCTCCTAAAGTCTGGTTGCTCTGGATTTCACCTTCTCTTCTCTGCATATGAGTATCACGTTTCCCTTTTCAAATGTCCAATATCTAGGTTGATTCTGTGAAATACGTCTGTGTCTAATTCCCCCAGTGATTCATTCTCATGATTATTGTACGACATCTTGCTTTTAATTTTTCTTTTTGTGCTCATTTGTCCTTCAGCAGAGTTCATTGTGAAAGAGAAATTATTATTGTCGCACACATGAATGTTCATGGTCTTTGTGGGAAGACAAGGTCAGACCTCTGTAGGATCTTTCACACTGAGTCTCTAGGCACCAGCCCACACAATGAAGAGGAAAAAAAATAACAAGCAAGAAAAAGATTTATTGAAAAACTGCATCTGGGCTGAAGGTAATTCAAGCAACAATGACCTACACTATCTCAGCCAGCCCTTTGATTGCCAGAATCAGTCGATAGTGATCTTAATACTAACAAGAAATTTAGGCAAAAGTTCTACTGCTCCAGAGATTGTTGTGCTATATTTACTTGACTAACTTTGATGTGAACTGAAAAGTAATTTTTCATGGACTTTAGAGTGAACTAGGGTAGTTACAAAAGTGAACATGAAGAGTGAACGAAAAAAGACATTCACCTACCATGAATCAACACTCATTTCTAATTCACTGAAATGTACTTATTACTATTTTAGCATTTCTTTTCAGTACTGAACTGAAGTAGTAAGGATTATTTTTTTAAAATTTTGTTCTTGCGAGCATTTATTTTTGTTTTCTTTAAGTCAAGTTGTTAATTCAAAGCTCAGAATTTAATTTTTATCTTAATAAAAATATCCTCTGGTTCCAGTTAATCTCATTATCTAAGTCTCTTTAAAGGTGTCAGAATGATTGTTAGATTTTTTGCAGACTTCAGGAAAAATAGGACTGGATCTAAACAACTGATGTAAAATACAATGGAGGAAAAAGTATTCCTGACAAAATCTTCAGTCCTCCTTTGCCTATCAAAAAGAAGGCAAATAGAAACCATTCTCTGTCTACCTATAGGTCATATTTAATTTCAGAAGTCTATTATAGTTTTGATAAGTGCTTTTATTTTAAAACTGATAAAATCAATGGATATAAATGGGAGAGAAATGAGAGTACTATAAAACATATGCTCAGAAAGGAGAAAAAAATACTCTCTAGAACACAAGAGATGCAGTCTCCTAGCTCAGAACCCAATCTAAAATTCAAAATACAACATGGCAGAAGCCAAGATAGACTGCCAAGCAAGCTGTTTCCTCATGTTTTCTCTTGCTTTGGGTTTTTTTCATTTGAGATATATGACAGAGAAGAAGAGCCAGATTTAGATGTTGGAGTGCTGTAATCTCAGTTTTTCATTCTTTTCCTGAACTAACTCTGAAATAATATGCACAGTGGTAGATCCCACAATCTTCACTCTTTGTCAGGATTGTCCCACAAATCATGGTCTCTGCTTTCCAGACGGCACCACAAGATGTAGGATTTCTGCAACTTAAACGTCTGCTCTCTGTAATAGGAAGTGACTAGTGGTTGTTTACCGTGGTTTGCACCAAGTTGTTCATACGGTAGAGGCAGAGCCACAGTAAGAGCTGGAATCCCTGTTAATTTTCCATTAAGTTAGTTTGACAAGTCAAATGCTTTGATACCATAAATGACATTAAACTAACTATGCAAACAAAAGAACTTGATTCATATACTCTTGTGGTTGTTGGATAATTTAGTAAGAATGGCAACCTCCAAAAATAACCCTTCCCCTATAGCCACAAACTGTGCCTCGGTAACCAGATTTCCAAAGCTTTTTTTGTCTCAAGTCTGCATCAAAAGTATGCCCCCCAGCAACATCCCATCCTTTAATTCTGATGTAACGATGAACCAAGTGGTGGAATGTCAGTGTCAGACATCCCAGTAATTCTGAGAACACTTGTTAACCAGTGGTGCTTCAGAGCTCTCAACAGAATATTGCATCCAGAAAAGCGAACTTGACGTGACAGGTGAGCTAAGTTTTTGCTCTCTGCAAAAGCTATACAAAGCTCAGGAATTTTGACCTATATATGTAACACTACCCTTTGTTAAACCAGTACCGTTCCAGAATCACCATTCATGATACTCAAGATGATTGTGTTCAGTGCCTGAAAATAGTATCTTCCCATATTTCTGCTTTCTCTGTTCTTAAGAAAAAAAAAAATTTAAGAAGCACCAGATATTGCTAGGAGTTTTAAGCTACCTAAAATTAAGCATCTAAAGTATTATGTTGCCCATAAGGTGAATAGAGGGTAGACACTGGAAATCTTTCCCCAGTGGTTATATAGCAAGGGTTAGGCAAACAGTATCCTAATTCAGATTTACCAACCAGGTGCTTCAGAGGCAGAGGTAAAATGCTCCTGGACATAAATGAGGATTACCACTTTGTCCACACAGACTACTTTTGAACTACCTTTTCTTGCATTGGGCTTTCCTACTGGTGTGTAAAATGTTACCTCTGCACAACTCGATCAGGCTTGTAAAGATGCTGTGGTGAAAGCGCATTCAGAAAGGATGCTTTCTAATGGGTTTCTAGCATTTCTAGGATACTAGAAATGGAGTCTTCTTGTGAAAGTTTCTGCAATTACACAGATGACAGAGTAGGTTCTAGTCATGTGTCCAATGTTCCTAGGCAAAGACGACATACAAGGTTTGCTGATAAATTTTATCAGCTATTTGGATGATTGATCAGGAAGCTTTAAGAGTCAGTGTACCTGAATTCACCAAACCAGTCAGATTCATGTTTGATTATAATGTGCTGAAGCCCATGGGGTGATGTACATTGACCCCAGGGGGCAACTCGGTTGCATCCAACCACTTGTTCATCCTCCCTCCATGGGACAGGAGAGAGAATTGAAAGGGTAAAAGTGCAAAAACTCATGGGTTGAGATAAAGACAGTTTAAGAGGTGAAGCAAAAGCTGCACATGCAAGCAAAACAAAATAAGGAATTAATTCCCTAATTCCGATCAACAGGCAGGTATTTAATCATTTCCATGAAGGCAGGACTCCGCGACCTACAATGGTTACTTGTGAAGATCTTAACTCTGAACTTCCCGTCTTCCTCATCTTTCCCCAACTTTTATTGCTGAGCCCAACATCATACCGTCTGGAATATCTCTTTGGTCAGCTGGACTTAGCTGTCCCAGATGTAGCTTCTCCCAGCTTCTTGCCTTGCCCCAGCCTACTCACTGGTGGTGCAGTGGGAGGGGCAGAAAAGGCCTTAACGCTGTGCACGAACTTCTCAGCAGTAGCTAAAATGTCTCTATGTGATCATCACTATCTTCAGCACAAATCCCAAACATAGAACCGTACAAAATTACTATGAAAAAAATCAGCTCTTTCTCTAACCAAAACCAGTACATGGGGTGACGATCAGCACAGACTGGGGGCAGCATCCCGGGAGTCTCTGGTAGCTACCTCCATGAAATTTCTATTTGAGGCTTGTCCTTCTGGCAAGACACCTCCCACATAGGTTTGCATGAATTCCTGCAAAATTTGAGCTCTTATACTAAATCTGAAACATTAGGCATCATTAGTATTGTAGCAAGTGTGTAGCAAGAGCCCTTCCCATATCTTCGTTCGCGAAGCCCAGCCATGATGATGATGACTGTCTGGTCATCCTTGCTAAGGAGGACAGATATATCCTGTCTTTCTTTTTAGCGGATCAAGTACTGAAGCTAATACAGAATAAGTTCTTACAATACAGTGAAGGTAGACATGACCTAATGTTGATTCAAGTTACACGACTATCAGACTCTCCTAATAGTTCTCACATCTTCATACAGTTTCCTAGATCACCATGATAGCATGGCCCTGTGGGTTCAGTCACATGCACAGCAAACTTATTTTTGGCCTGTTTTGTGGATATTTGCTTTCCACCTACCCTCCCTGTGCAATGGAACCTGGAATATCCCAAAGAAAGATCCGTTTCTCCGGAGACCGTGGAGCTTTTCCTGGTCAGAATTAATTCCAGATCTAAATAAGAAGGAGCACTTTAAGGCTGGATGCTGGGAAAACAAAACTGCTAATGTCAAATCTGTCAGATATCATCACTACAGCTGAAACAGGAAAAAGCCAAGGAAACCATGCCCTAACTGATGACCTCAATCTATACCCTTAACCATTCTCCCTTCACTCATGTGAACTCCCAAATGAGTGATCTCCCCTTCCTTTGTGCTGTAGCTGCATTTCTGATATGTGTCCTTTTTATCCCTGATTCCTCCTATTTTTTTGCTTGTTTGTGAGCAAGTAATGGACTAGTCTAGTCTTGTGATAATTAATGACTGAACACTTGAATTGAAATGGCTTGCATGCACTGTGCTGAGTCAGGACTCTTAGATCATGTCAAACTTCACTCTTCTGTCTCTTAGGCAGTAATAAATAATGGTATACAAAATTCAAAAATGGAATAAAAAATAGCAGAAAAAGATTATATTATTTTGCCAAAGAAAATTATTATTATTGCCAAAAAGGACTCTCGTGTAATCTCCTACTCTGACATACAGGTTCCATCTTTTTTTCCAAAACAAGGAAAAATATTAATGAAAGTTTCTTTCTGTTTCAGTGATGTTATGTGGCTAAAGTTCTAGCTATTTTTCAACTGCTCACTGTAGGAAGAGAGTCCTAATGAGTAACAGAGGCTAGGGAACACTAGTCCTTTGACTTAAAATACTCACTATTTATTGGCTTCCAAGGAAATGTGCAGTTTTACACACACTAGTAAAACAAGCCCTGCCTAGAAACAAAAGAATACGTTTTGGACTAGGACTTGAGTTTTGGTGGGATGGTGCTGGGAGAGTAATCGTACGATAGCATGGCTTGTATGATAGGCAGAAGGGAGACACACTAGATTCTGAACATTCTCTAGAGGACATGCATTGAAGCAGCTCCAGTGTAGTTTATCATCTGGTCCCAGGGCTTAGAGCTAAGGACATCTGTGCTTTGCTTTCTCTTTTAAGTCCTTTTCCACAGAAGCAGCACATAGTGCTCCAGGTGAACAAAGCAATGCCAGCTGATTAACATCTGTTGGTTTGATGAAAGTCATATAGATGGCAAAATTTCAGGTTCCAGGAAGACTGGCTTGAGCTTATAACAAAGACAGACATTGTGTAACAAGCTGCCTTTGCTGTAGCTGCTCATATGCTTTAGAATCACGTTTCACACCTGAAAGGGGGGACCTAAGCTGCCTGAACTGGTTGTGTAAATTTCCTTTCGTGTTCAGCCACTAAAAGATATTAGTAAGCATGCCAGCTACTGTCCTTACTACACAATAATGCAATAGAAATTTTAAACTTCAGTTTGTATTGGGTGAGCAAGATTTAGCCAATGAGTACTTCGGGATTTCCTTGCTGGTATTTAAGCCACTCTTAACGTGGATGTAATTGTGCTGGTAACTGCATCACAGGTGACCACAGTCATGTTAGAGCAAATTTTCTATCAAGGGAGGTGTTAGACTGGAGATGCCAGAGAGCACAGGTGTATATATGTATATCTTCTGCACATTTCTCATGTGTTCATGGATTGGTCTAGAAGTTTGTTCTGAGGAACAAAACAATGTTCTTGTCAATAAGCCTGTGCCTGTTGTATGTGCTTCCTCCAGTAACAGTTAGGTACTGATTAAGTTAGGTTTCTCACTGGTTACCTTCTACTACCATAGTTCAGGTTTTGAAGGCTCGTAGAACAATGAGTGTTCAGACAAGGCCAGCTGTTTTATCTGCACAGCATCTGGATCTCCAAAAGCACGGTGCGTGAGTGGAAGGATCACAATGTATTCCATGAAACATTTTCGACATTTGAGGAAACTTCAACTCTTTTCTGGAAGGAAATAGTCTGTGAGTAAAAAAAAAGTAGGTTGGCTGATATGTCTGTCCTTAGAAATTTTACCACATAGCAATATAGAGGTCTACAGAATGCAGTGGGCTTACTGAGGGCCATCTTAACACAGTGCCATAATCAGCTGTATGTAGTACCTAATAGGAGAGTCTGATGGTCACATAACTTTTGAATCAGTGTTAGATCACACCTGCCTTCAGTACAATGTAAGGACATATGTTGTATTGGTTTCAGTGTTTTCACTGTAGCCCCAGTGCTACAGCCGGACTCTGAAACATCTGTGCACACTCAGGCCCTGCTGTGCACTACACGGCAATTAAAGTAAACGGGACCATAGTAGCACTTGGGGCTCTGGTGGGGCTCCAGGTCTTAGGAACAATTAGCCCATGAAAAAGAATGCCTTCCACTTGCAATATGGAGAAACAGTCCTCCGTGGCAAGTAAAACTTTCAAGACCTACTGTTTCCTACCCAAGTGAGAAAGAAATGCTAAGGTTAAAGTGAATATACTAAATCCCTGAAACAGTATCAAAGTCAGAGTTTTACTGGCCCTTCTGTTTGTGCCAGAAAAATACTCAGCTTGAACACAGACATGTCTGGCTGAGCAGAGCCTTGTGATGCAGAACGATTGACTGATGTTTTTCATCCAAAAAGTAATATTCATAGGAAAATTAATTTTCCTTCAAAACAGTGCAGGGAGGAACTGACACCTGGTCAGTGTGTGACAAGATGCCATTTGCATTGGGAAGATTTGAGTGTATCTGTAGCTCTTTCCACTAGTTGCTGAAAATACCCCTGCTAAATTTGTGCCATGGGTTAGAGCAGAATGTCACGTAGCCATTGGCTATGCTAAGTGATCAGGAGGACTCTACATGTAGGCATCATAGACCAAAATAAAAACATGGCTCAAACCAAACTTTCTGATGCATCGGTCTTGTGTTTTGCCTTTGATAATTATCAGGGTAGCTGAGGTTAATTTATCTCTGCAGGTCCATTTTGCTGAAATCACTGTGTGATGGTGGCAAGAGATAACATTAGCTGATAAATGTGTTTCTCAGATACTTGAAATCTTTCAAAAAAGCCACCACTTTTTGTGAAGCACATTATCATCACCAGGCTAATTATACCCAAAGCTGATATTCTAAAAAAGTTCAGGGATTTCCTTTTATACAAAAAAGTGAGATGATTAAATGCCCTTGCAGTGTCTGTTTCTTTCAACAAGTGGATTTTTGCTGAACAGTTCCAGTCTGAAATGTCCCAGATGGTGCTTTCCAGTTGCACTGGAGCATGTATTTTCTGGTAATTGCACAGCTTACCTAATTCCCTTGATCCTGAAGTCTATTCTCTTGTAACAATTTTTTTTTTAAGGGGAAGCATCTGTTTTATGCAAAAACACGCTTACCATTTTGAAGGGGTTGGGATGTGGAGGACATTAAAAGCATGATTTTGAAGACTTGGAGTGAATGTAGGGACCCATCTGGAAATTATAAGTAAATGGTACAACTTGATAAACTGTGAGTAAAAGGTAAATCTTGAAAGACACTGAAAGACAAGATTAGCCTAGGATATACAAAGATGATTTGTAAATCAGGCCTCTGCACACTGTGACATCTTATCTGCTCTCCCCCAAATCACTTATTATTTTGTTCACAAACCTTTATCTTTTTTATCACAATAAAGTGTAATGTGCCATACAAATCCGTTTAACATTTCATTAGGGACTCTGCCTAGCGCACTAATGGAAGCAATTATTGCATATGGTTAAGTGCTCAATCAGGTATGTGGAAGCGAAAAAAAAGACTTCAAGATACAATTGTGCTAGTATTATGTTGACAAAATTAGTCATTAATAGCAGAGGCACTACTTGCTACCTGCACACCAAGTCTTTGGGAAACAGACCAAGTTAGGCCCTGTGACTAAATTTTAAAGACTTTTTGCCCAAATAAGATTGGCAGTGACTACTGAGGATTATGCAGGGAAAAGGGAGTTTGTATTTCCCTGGGAACAGGGGCAGCTCTGAGGAATTATCCTAGGAAATGATCTTCACAGATAACTTCATTGAGCAAATTCCTTTCCAGTAAGAACAGCTTGGTGCATTGACAAAACTCTCAGTGACTCCTGATCTCTTTCAAGAGTGCGTGGTAGGTTTTAAAGCTTTTAAAGCTTTGGGATTTTTTTAGTACCAGAGGCTTTGCATTTGCTGTCGAGTATGGAGGGTCTGTGTGTGGGAGTGGAGGGGGTTGTGCCAGAGACATGTAGAGAGAGGGATAAGAGTGAGCCAGATAAACCTGAACTGAACAGCTATTTCTGGTTGCTCGAGGCAAGGACACCTGGGGGGGAAAAAAAAAAAAGGCAAAAAAGAAAAAAGAAAAACAGCAAAAAAGAAAAAAAAAGAAAAAAGAAAAAGGAAAAAGAAAAAAGAAAAAAGAAAAAAGAAAACAGAAAAAAGAAAAAAAAAACGAAAAAAGGAAAAGAAAAAGAGAAAAAGAGAAAGAGAAAAAAAGAGAAAGAGAAAAAAGAGAAAGAGAAAAAAGAGAAAAAGAAAGAGAAAAAGAGAAAGAAAAAGAAAAAGAAAAAGAAAAAGAAAAAGAAAAAGAAAAAGAAAAAGAAAAAGAAAAAGAAAAAGAAAAAGAAAAAGAAAAAGAAAAAGAAAAAGAAGGAATAGAGTTGAACAGACAGAAACCCTTTAAGATACTGCAAAAGACCTGATCTGTGCTGTTTGTACTCTTCGGTGCCATAGGAACACAAGATTACACTGGTAGCTGGCATGAGGCTATAAGTTAATGAAGTGATATTGCAATTTTCATTTCTGAATCAACATGAGTTGAGTGATAAATGGCCACCACAATCAAACTTTTTGTCCATACATTTTATTACTTTACACTCTGAATATGGTAGAGGGGAGGCAGAATATTCTGCTTGAAAATGAATGTGCATTCTCTGGCAATTGATTTTTCAGTTAATACTTTGACCTGAATACTGATTTAACAAATACTGGTATTTTCGTCATTAGTGAAATGACTAAATTCATTGAAAAATACATATAGCATATAATTAAAATAAAATGCCACCTGCTTATCTTTTTGGTTGTTGCTGTTGTGGTTTTAATTTATTTATTTTTTTTTAAGAAGAAGGTCTCAAACTAAAATTAGAAATCAAAGCCTAGTTTTATTGCAGCCACACAAATGCTATATTGTGTATTTCCTTTGTCAGAACCAAGCTGGACAAGGCTGCTTTTGTCAATCCATCAAGATATGCGGTGACAACAGACATAAGGATCAGTTTAAGAATCAGGTCACAGTTCTGTGTTTCTTTTGTGCTATTTACCCTGTGTTCTCCACCATCACAAATGAGATATTAAAGAGTTCCATGGTCTTCATCACATAACCCATAATTCAGAAAAGTTTCTCCCAAGACTGCCCTGAGGACTCCAAGTCAAATGTCAGGCCCAAAACCCAACAAATACCTTCCTTCGTCCTCCAAAAAAAAGTCAGGTTCATTGTACTAGAATATGTATGCACGAGCACAGAGAAACAGCAAGCCAGTGACATGCTGGAAATGCTGTGGTTTGCCCACTTCTGCGAATCCTACCCACTCACCTCATTTACACTTCTGACCTAACTCACCTGATGTGGCCCAGGACTTGTCCACCTGTCCCAGCCCAGAGATGAGTCTTGCAAAAACTTGGCCTACCACTAGACTCTCTGTACATCAGGCTGTTCACCTAGAATCATAGAATCACAGAATGTCCTAGGCTGGAAGGGACCTTAGAGATCATTTTAATCCAACCTCCATGTCATGGGCAGGGACGTCTCTCAACTAGATCAGGCAACACATGGGGACGGAACAGGGATCGAACCCACAACCCTTGGCGTTTCAGCACCACGCTCAACCAAATGAGCTAAACCAGCCCTGGAATGATGTTCTTGTGTCCTGAAAGTGCGCCAAAACCTGCAGCAATGTGAGCAAGGTAACACCTTTGGCACGTAATGGACTGATACATAGCTAAGAAGCCCTAGCTTATGGCTTTGGCTTGTTAGGGAAGATCTGGCTGCTTTTACGGTACGCAGACGTGTCAAAATTCCCTTAGCACCACTGAGGCCCTTTTTCTGATTTCATCTGGTTTTGAATACCTCAAGTGCAAAGACATTGCTCCTTGTGTAAACATCCATTAACTCTAATGCATGCCTGAACCTGCCCCAGCTTCCTGAATCACCAGCTCAGAAAGCATAAAGAAGAAAAACATGACAAATGCTGCTTTAAATTGAACTGAGTCCACCTCCATAAGTGCATAACACAGACATGTAGAAGCCTCAAAATTTTCTTGAGGCCAACCTCCACTCTAAGGCAAGTTTATTTCAAGTTTATATCTAGGCCACCCATTCAAGTTTACATCTAACTATAGATATAAACTTTATATCCACTTATTCAAGTTTGTATCTAGGCCGCTCATGGCAGGTGACACATGGACTTCCATAGGTGGTGTTCCTCTTTTTATACCTCCCACATGAATCTTTGCTAATTAACTTAATGTCTCCTGTGATTATGTATTACAAAGCTCCTTCGCTGTTGCTGTTTTGGACTGTCTCTAATTGATCTGCACCTTTTTTGAAAGGGGCTAGGCTGATATTGAAACATTGGTCTGGATAAAGACTAATAAAAGGCTAGTAAAAATTTTTTTCTTGAGTTCTACCTACAAAGGTTTTGACACTAAAACCAAGAACCACATTTCCCTTTGTTTACCTGTTTATTACTACGTCAACCAATAATTCTGCACATTGAAGAGGTCTTATTTTGTCATTACATTTTTGTCCATGGAATTCAATTAATCCAATTAACTGGTTTCTTACTTTCTCAACTTTTCACAGGCATTTTAAGTGCTGATCCTTTCTTCTAGTTTGCTAGTAACGCTTCACAGACTTTTATTTGCGTATTTTGTAAATATCTTCCCCAATCTACCAGCCAAGTCTATACTAAAAGTGTTGAATGACACTGGCTGAAAATGTTTTTCCAAAATCCTGCTTATAGGCATAATAGAAAATCAGAAATAGCTACTGTTTGGATACAGGTTTTCAAGAAATTCTGCATCTACTGATCGTGACCTAGCTTTCACCTAGAAAAGTCAAAATACTATTTTTCCATTCTTCATGGAGATTGTATTTTTAAAAAATTTCCTAGAGGCAAAATATGTCACTATTATTGTTTCCTGCATATCCATCACACTACTTATTCAGCAAGGAAGAAAATTAGATTTGGAGCTAGCTTTGGCTCAATCTGCTTTTGGTAATCTGTTCTGTGTCTCATAATTTTACTATTTATTTTTTTTATTAACCTTTCTCATTATTTTATTGCTTACAATTTTATTTTGTGTAAGAGAGTGTTTCTGTATCTTCCTGAGGCCCTAAGGTTAAGCTTAACTGATTCATAACTCTCAAGAACGTCACACATAAAGCATCCATTTGGTCCAGTGAAATCTTTCTGAATGAACAACAGTTACAGGCACAACCAAAGACATTACTTTGGTGATTTATGTTACGTTAGTGAGTTATGCTAAAAGCAGTCCAATACATGATGGTAATCCATGCTTATGCTTCGAGCAGGTATATTTTTCAGGCCACAGAAAAGAACGAGGATTTCTACCCCAAGATTTATAACCTCTTTCATATTGAGCCTACTGAATTCCATACTCTAGCTATAATAGGTTTTCTGAAGCCTGTTAGCTACAGAAGATAAACTTGCTCAGATATGCAAAATATCCTTTTACCTTCCTTGCTGCAGTCATGCCTTTTTCTTTGAAACTTCTGTAATAATTGCACACATAGCTAGCTGTGACTAGCTTCTGCTGTTCAGTTCCCAAGATCCAAACTACTTTTTGAGTAATTATGCAAAGCTTCTACAAACTAAAAAGGAAAACTTTACACAAAAAAACTAGCAATCAAAATTTTAAATCACACCTCCTGAAATATCCTAGCATTTAACCTTAGCCATCCTCTCCTTCTGCCTTTCCAAGGAAATCTATGGAAACAGATAATCTTGAGGAAACTGTATAGCAATATCTAAATTATGAGGAAACCAATGGAAAAAGCGTCTTTCAGATGACTTATTCCTTCTTCTGGTTAGTCCTCTCAAGGCAATCACTTGCAGGAAGGATTTCATAGTATATCAGAAAGCACAGTTCTGCCAGAGGTTTCTCACTCACAACAGTAATAAATCTGCCACCTACACTGCCAGAAAAGCTGTGTGTACTCCAGCACATCACGAGTTAAAGGAGGAATGAAGAAAAGACCAGCTCAATCTCCAGGGTATTTTAGGGTAAGGAAAAGGAGGAACATGTGAAGAAATCATTGCATGACAACCTCAAGCTAATAAATAAAATGCAAGCAAGCATTTACCTTTTTCCAACAAGGCATACAGGACACTGGGAATCTACTTGCATCAGTGAACTGCACACCTGAAGTGGGTCACAGACTTCCCTGTCAAGCAAACTTTTCCATAATAGTTATACGGTAAGAACAAAATTCTGATTCCTCAATTTTTCTGAATGTGCAAATAATTTCTCCTACAACTATTAACCTCAAAGAATTAGAAACTGTGGCAGAAGGAGCGAATGTCACTCAGAGACAAACCAGGTATCATCCATGTCATACCTTTGAGCTAATAAGAATCCTGAGAGGCAAGAGAGAAATCAAAAATCATTAAAATCACATTTAGAGGTGGAGACTCATGTTCACAGCAATAGGAAAGTGATTATTTATTTTCTCTTTGGGAGTCTGCTGAACTTGTTAATATAAAAACATTCGTATGAGGTAGAAACCTGTTTAGAGTGAGGAAATTGCTGAAGGGGATGTAAGGATACAACCAGGAGGAGGAGCACACTGAAAAGGCAAACTGTGGGAGTGAGAAAGGTGAGGAGGTTATGCAAGGAAATGTGGGGCTGGGTCAAATAAAGAGCAGGTGAGAGCAGGAGACCAGAATCATAGCAAGGAAGGATGTGAAGAGAAGCAGAGGAAGATAGAAGCAAATCGATAGGTTATGAGAGCAGCATATCCCATCCCATAGTCTTAGGGCAGGAAGATGAAGTCTGCAGCGAGCAGCCAAATGGGAAGCACATGTTTTGATACATGCACTGAAGTCTGAATTTTTCACACTTAGAAAAACAAAATCAAGGATAAGACCACATAGAAAAGCTCAAAACCAGAAAAACATCTGAATGTTTTTAATGCTTTTCGTATAATTGGTCGGGGTATAAGATACTTGATTTTTTTAACAGTTGAACCAATGACATAAACTGTAGCACATTATAAGCCATAGTGCATTATTAACCAGAAATAACTAGTATTGTAGTGTTTTTAATGACCTGGCCCAAGAAGAGGTCAGGTTGAAAATGTAAACTTTTAATCAGGAAATCAGTCTATAGGGATACAGGGAATTAGCCATGTCCCGTTCTTGATTACTACATTCTGGCAAACGGCCTTCAGTAGAAGGAGTCTGAATGAACAGGACAAGAAGATTAATTACAACGTATGACTTCCAGACACATTATTATTTAATCTTTGCACTTCTCAGTTGGCTTTCATTATCAGTCAACAAAAAGTTCTTCATTATCATCTGTTTCCTATTTACAAATCTAACTCAGTTATCATCTCAGAATCCAGAAATCCAGGTCTCCCTGTGCTCCTTCCTTTTCTGCCAACAGTCTTTATGGAACATAGGGGGAAAAAAAAATGAAAACTACCTTCTCTTTCCACACCCAGCTGAAAACTCCATGCTATGCATACCGAGACCTGCTTAATGACATCATCGGGTTGATGACTGTGTTTAAGCGTTGTTTCAGTGTAATATTTGTTGCACTGGTGTCTCCAGAATCACTGTGGAAGAGAGGCATTTTGTCTGCAGGAAAACTACTGAAGATGGATTAGAAAAATACATTATCAAATCTACCATTTATTCTAAGGAAAACAAAATTGTATTTGTGTCTGGAATGGATTCATAGTCTTTCTCTGGACAGAGACTGCAGGAGACAGTAGAACTTACTTTATTGTCTCAGGCAACACAAAAGAAGAATAATGCAGGAATCGGCCCTCCTTTTTCCTCTTTCCTTTGTATGGGGTTCCTTAGAAATATTACCTTGATGTCATTTCAGTGCCTGTGATGAGACCACCTCTTTCACAGAGGGTAGGAAAAGTATGTAAAGCACAAGCAGGAATTATAGGGTGATGGACTTCATCAAAATAGGTGAAATTCCCTGAAGCAGTAGATGCACAGACCTCTTGATTTCTTTGTGTATCACATTCAAACACTGAAGATCATGAGTGTAGAAGAAGGCAATGCAGACCTACAAGGTTAATTTAGTCCATGGTCTATTCATTTGATTTTAGTCCATATGTTTTTATTCTGGGTTTTCTAATGAGCTTACCTTAATAGGGACAAACCACAGTGATTTCTATAGAGCAGATTTTTGTCTTTAATCATTGGAAGAAGTTACTGCAGTGGCCTGGTGAAGCATGGTGATTTTTGCTACTATCTTACTGTGCAAATAAAAGCGTTCCAATGTGTACAACCTTTCTTTCAGTGACTTCATATAATCTATTTGTCCCAATTTCTAATTACCTGTATAAAGCAGAAAACATAAATTTCCATTCATGTTTTCTGTACACAAAGGACACTTTGTATCTTATTGAGAAAAATGAATTATTATTTACTCCATGAACTGAAAATCAATGAAAAGTAAACCAAAGTTGTGGCTTTATCATCTTATCTTAGCATAGTTCATTTTTGGTGAACAGGACATTTAAAGGAGAAGCCTTTAACCGTACTTACACTTCTTCTGTCACTGAAAAGCTTTCCAGGAAATGTTTGGTGTTTACCTCCTACTGTTTTCATTACATTTTCAGCACCTCACAGAGTATGCTTAACATGTCAGAAAACTGTACTCAAAATACCAGTAATAGAACTACTTAAAATGAAATTATGTTGACTATGAAACACATTGTTTTAAGAGATATAAAGAGAAAAGTGTAAGAGAGGAAATTGTGGGATTTTTTCCTTCTCAGTTTGGGCACCTATAACCCATGACTGAGAGCCCCAGGGGGGATTTTAAGCTCATCACATGTAGATTTCTGTGCATATGTTCAGATAGGGTACATGTTTCTATGAAGTGATCCATAGGCTTTTTCCCAGATTCATCCTGTTCTTCCATGTGAGGAATGCTCTTAGCACACTCGCACTGCTTGGAAATGCACTCTGCTACACAGATCATAAAGTGTTCTCTGTGCTTTTCTTACAAGTTGAACCTAGGGAGGAAAGAGAAGAAATAGTGAAAGACAAAGCTCAATGAAACTAAAACAGTGCAGGAAAAAAAAATTTAAAAGTAGCCTAATGGCCTTATCCAAGAGTAATGACAAAAAAGGAAGTTTTGTGAGCTCACTGTTGAAAAGTCTGTCAGGAGCAGATGAAGCTGAGTAGGTCAAGTACAGGTCAGAAACAGTTCAGCTTGCACTGCTTTTAAGTTTTATAGAAGGCAGCCTTCGTTTGTCAGAAAGTCAATGGTACAAAAATATCCTATCTAAGTAGCTTAAAGTCACTCAGTCTTCTTCCAGTATGCACACAGTCTCATCAAGGAAAAAAACAAAAGCACAAAATTCTTGATTGTTGTGAAAAAGGATGATGCGACTATAGCACCGGAGGCACAGAATGAAAGCGCCCTGCTATGTGATCTGTAAAACCAGTTATTTTTGTCTTGTACCTAATGCACCCATATGACCAAAAGTTCCCAAGTTCATCTAAAAACCTCAGGTGCAAGCAGGCCAATTTCTTCAAGGCAACTCAGCCAAGACATACAAGAAATGCCTCACTCTCCTCACTGAAACACAGCCTGCCTCGCCTCTGACCCGGAGGAATTCCAGTTTCTGTTAAAAGTCTTCTGTCTGAGCTTGCAGAGCAAGTTGCAGAAGTTACCTAATGCTTAAACACCAGTACACTTTGAACAAGGGCGTAAAACAAATCTTAAAATTATACCTCGCAGCTCAAGTTGAGCCCTATGACAAAACATTTCTGTAAATCCCTCGGAGGGAAAGCCTTTGTGGGAAAGTGAGTGAAGAAGCAAAATCTAAAGGGAAAGCGTGAATGAAAACAATAGCATGCAAATCTTTAGACAAAGTGGGTTCAGTCATTTTGTGTAAGCACAAGACATGACCAGCAACACTTACAGATACAGAGATTCAGGGTGTCTTTATGCCAATAACATACACAGATGCAGACCTAAATATTATTCTAAGGCAACAGGCTTCTCTCGTTCAGGCTAACTTCGACATAAAGAGGAATATGTGCAACTGATGATCGAGTGTCATTGGCAGCTCTGGAGGGACTGCCCAGAAGGATACTGAGGCTGTGAACATCATAGCTGGGATCTCTGGAAGCTGTGAGCAGTGGGACTGTGGTGTAAATCGTTCTGAACTCTTTCTCTACCATGTGTGCCTTCCTCCTGAGTGATTTTAGAGTTTTGACCCAATTCATTGGTGCCATTGTACTTTCTTCCTCCTTGTGGTCTTCCTGCTCCTTTTCATTTAGGATGCACGAAGAAGCGTGTGTGTGCTCCCCAATTTCTGTGCTCTCACACAAGCAAGTCAGAAAATATTCTCAGGTTCCCAGGGCCACATGTGGAGTGAGCTGCTATGTTTCTCGCAGCCCGGACAAGACCACTACTGTCCAGAGAGGTACCATTACACAGTATGGCACTAAAGCATATACCAGTGCGATGTACAGAAGTGAGACACCAAGGGATATTTTGTGTAGAAGCTGTGCCATGCCAAAAAATGTTGGCAAGCCTGCTGGCTGGTGCAGCAATAGCAAGGCAGCTGCAGGTCCATCGGAATCTACGGAATTACAAGCACATTGTTAATTTTAATGAGATTACTCTAAGAATGAGAAACTTAAAAGGCTTTGGTGACCTTTGCTGAGAGTATTGCTTAAGCCAGTAGGCCTACAGCATGCAAACAACATTTAAATATGGGTGCTGCACAGTTAGACATGCCTACCTTAAGTCCTCCAAGTATTTACAGAGCACTTACTTTATAAACACAATGTTCTTACAGGCACTTGAGGCTGTGAAGTGTCAACAAATATTTATACTGCTGTGGAAAGAGCTCCTTCACACAAGTGTGGGGGGAAGCTTCAGAGTGCAAAGTAAATTAAAAACCCGCTGTGTGTGTGTTGTGTTGCTTCTGTGCTCTACACTCTTTGCTTTGGCTGAAATCCAGCCTGAAATCCCAGCACTCTCCATGAAGGTGGGAAAAAGCTGCCTATGGGACTTAGTCTTTTATCTCCTAGACTAGAGCTGAGTAGAAAATGGTATATTTTTTTTCCATTTTTCAGTGAAAAACTATTTTGCAAACAAAATCATATTAATAAAATCTCAGTTTGGTGCTTGGAGAAAAGAATTGTAAAAAATGGCTCCTTGTCACACAGTTTAGCTGCAGTAACTCACCAGATATGGCAAAAATGGTGATTTCACACTCTGCTTGTTATTGATCCATAATTATCTGCTAAAATACAAGACAAAGGAGAGTTCCTGTCAGTGTGGAACGCAAAGAACCAGTAAGAAAGGAACTCATGATCCAAGAAAGCTCAAATGACACTGAGCAGGCGTACCTACGAGGGAATCTGCTAAAATAGAAACAAAAAAGCCCACAAACCAGCACTCTCACCTCAAGAAAATTAAAATCAAGAAAAGTGGAGATTGGTGGTTTCTGAAACACTGTCACAGTGCTCTCTACGCCGAACTGCGTGTGTAAAGCATGAACACAGCATGCTGTCTAGACAGGCTCTCTGAATCTGCGCTGTGATCTCCATGAGATGGTGAACCATGACAATATCATATCATGATTCATTGGGGAGCTGCACTTTTCCCTGCAGTGCTCAGCCCACTAAGACAAATAAAACAACAGAAATGTAATCCCCATGAGCCTCTGAGGCAAGATAGGTAAATAAATAAGTCTTGTTTTTCAGAAATTACATTTTTAAACCCCAAGAAATAAAAATTTCCACAGAAAGCAGAAGCTTTTTAATGAAAAATCATGTTCCATCCACAACCCAACTTTTCATCAACATAGTTTATACAAAAAATCTGACTGGCTGATGAATTTCAGGCTAACTTTCTTGAGAGGCCAGATCCACTAATGGTGTAAATCATCACAGTCCTATTGAGCTCGTCACTGACTTTACACCAACTCAAGCCCTACACTCAATTATAACTGAGTACCTATTAGTTTTAATTGTCTGTGGTACAAGAGAGGTCCCTGCTGCTAAAGTGCAGCTATTTAGCAATAGTTCATTTCACACTTTAAAAGTTCATTTCACAGTTTAAAAGATGCAGACTTGGGTTTTCTCTGTGTCAACAGACACAAAATAATAGTAACTATCTCCCTTGCAAGAGCTATGAAAAAAGAATAAAAGGACTAAAAATCTGGGCTCAAGTGGAGTGTTTCTTAATTTTAACAACAAACTTCTGAAATCTTAAAGTGTTTCTTCTTCAGGTGCTTTCAAGGGAGAAGGAAAAGAAAGAGCAAATGAAAGGGAAAGAATAAAACAACCTCAGAGACTGCACCCTGAGGCTGTAAACCTGCTTTCAAGTGGAGACATTAAAAAGAAACCTCAGAAAAGCCTTCAAATATCAGGTGAAAGAGTATAAAAGTTGTGCATGCCAGTTTTGATGTAGTGCCCTGCCGTGGATCTTGGAATCAGTTTTATCAGCTGTAATTGAGTTGAGATGAAGGAGACTATTCACGCACCCTCCCCACCTCAGGCTGGAGAGCGTCAACGCGATGCAGGATGCAATGAGGAGTCAATCCTCTATTAACAGGGGGGAAGCCTGACGAAGAGCCCCCAGTTTGTGCAGTTTTGCCGCTCTCGTAGGGTGCCCATAAACATATGTATCTTTGGAAAACTATCATGTGTTTTCAACTTCCTGAAGAATTCTTGTAAAATATAACTGAACCACATTACCCTTTGTCCTGTGCTTTTATTCCACTAATGGACAAATTGGGAGGAGGCTGAGAACAAATGTGCTATTAATTACCCAGATGGCTTTTTAATAGAACCTTGGATGATTGCGCAGCCACTAAACATTGTCCAGAAATTTCTTAATAAAACCAGTGAACGAAACATTCCTGGGGAGAGAATAAAGATACCATTGACCGGGAGGCTAAGTTATGTCAGGTTAGTTTAAGAGATAGCAGACAAAGGGTGTGTATTGTATGGAAGGAATGACAGGCCATATCCTAGCTCTCCGGCTCCTCCAGCAATGACAGATTTTCTAATTCGCTGCAGATTCTCATAAAAGTGGGTGGTCAGTTCTGGGCAACCAAACAGTGGATCTATTGATAGTGGGTGGGAGAGATCTAATTTGGAATTAACCTAGGTTGATTTAATACAGCAGAGAGTCTTAGTAACAGCATAAAATTAGGATTAATACATTAAATGTTAGGTCAGAATGTTAAATCCCATTGCTGAAAGACCTACATGCAGTCAGTCAAGGCTCAATATGAGTATTTCAGTCAATCAGGGCTACTGACTGAAGTTTGCCACGCTTCCATGGCAGGAAAGATGCCTGCAGAAATTAAAACTGAAGACACTTTCATGTTTTCTCTTCAAACAGTAACTTTAAATATTTACATTTTTATTGTATTTGTGTTCAAGCTAATCTTCCTTTCACCTGACATCAAAATAGATAAGATAGTAGCTGACTCAGGTTTGTCACAGCTTTCTTGGGATGATCTCATGTAAAGAGCTGTTCCTCCCGTTTTCTGTGTGTACTGCAGTTCACTTCTGCATTCACTTTCACGGAAGATTTTTGACACATCCAAAGCTGTATGGAATCGTTATAGCATCATTATAGTTCTTCAGGCAATAGGATTTTAACTCAGGAGGAAGAGAATTGATTTGGCTTAGAGTTTTTCCTGTCAGTAAGAGATACTCTTAAAAAAATATACATAAACAGTTGTGAAAATTATAACTGCAGTGAGGAACAGGTAGCAATAAACAAATCAGATTTGATGCTGCCAAACAAAATACAATGAGTTATCAGGAGTTGAGAATAAAACAGAAGGCAACAAAATCACATAAAAAGAAGAGCATTATGTGAGAATAGATTACCTGTGAGTTTCCTCAGTCCTGAAAACCGGGATATTCACCTAAACATTTAGTAAAGTTTGCCTTTTTGCTTCAAAATTTAGAATTAATGTGAACTCAGTCCATGCATATTTTAGAAGACATGGCATGAAGTTAGAGAAGTAGGAATTTCTTTCGGCGGCACTCCCAATCTTTTGGAAGAGCTGGCACTCCATGAACTCACAGACCAGCAGGATACGCTTAGAGACCAACAGCTGTGAATCCAGCATGCTGAGGTCAATATACAATAATGTGTATGCAATAATGATGTGTAAGGGTGTGTTCTCTAAGCTAGCCAAGGTCTCATACACCTCAGTGTTTGACTGCACAGGTTGCTTCTGCCTTGGCCATGTGTGTCCGCCTTACTGTGCTGGCACTTGCGGGCAATGACTGCGTGATCTCATTCTAAGGAAAAAAAGGTTCCTATTCATATAATTTCATTCTTGAAAACTGGCAGTGGAAAAATTACTAATCCAGCTAGGAACAATGGCAGATTTTTGTAACACCATACTATATAGAAATTATTAGCAGGCAAGATGACTGGTCTATAACAAGGGTCAACATGGTGGTTTAATTTTCACGTATTTCATCATTTGTGAGGGCTTTTTTCTCCCTTTTTTTTTCTTTTTAATTTCACTGTCATTTATCCTTTTTATTTTCTTTAACTCTATGACTTTCAGCAGTGTACCATAGTCCCTCTGGCTAACACAGTTGTTCTGCTCTAGTCTCGTTTAGTAGTGTAAATTAAGGCGTCACTTATAGAAGCAGATTTATGTTTCTTTCTGTCCCTTCCTTTCTTGGATTTAAGAAGCCGATGTATCCCCACATGCCTGCTATATTTTCAAAGATACATACCCCTCAGATCTTAGTGGTGCAACTGCAGGGCAATGGGCTGAAACAAAAAAACACCCACTGAAACTACTAACATTGCTTGTTCCTCTACAGCTTGTTAAGTTCAGGTCATGTTTTTAGTTAGGGATCTCTAGTTGAGTAAAAATGAATAATGTACTGCTTTTGTTCACCATGGTTTGCTATGCTGATCATAACACACCTTTAGTCTCTCCTGAGTAACAGCCCTTTTGCATCTGGTCCACTCACTACTAAAGCTGCTTTGATGTCAAAATAGGCTGTACCGTACTGGGTCCTGTGTGAACAGCATATTCCTATACATTTACAATAGACTACATTACACCCATCTGCAGGCATGAAATAACACCTTCTTCAAAGGAGACATTTTACAGCACAGCTCGCTTAAGAATCTCAGACTCCATGAAACATGGGTGCCCAAGGAATGTGCTTATCTGTGTTCCCAGCTGAGCTCTCAGAATCGGTAAATCCCAATTTACTGGCTTTACTGGGAAAGGGATGAAATCCAGCAATTTTACATAGATTAGCCATCTATGACAAAATAACCATAGTGCTGAGGATCTAGACAGGGAAATCAAGAGCATCATGGCTAAACCCAGTCAAATCCCAAATTTTTAGGCACATTGTAGAATTGCCTTCGGAAGTAGGTCCAGTGTAACTACAAGCTGACCTTCCAGTAAGGATTTTACAGGAGTTTCCATGGTCCACCAGTTCCAAGAAAGCAAGATGCCAAATATTTCACCTGATGGTCACAGAGATGATCCCACGGGCATATGCGCTGCCCTTTCCAAGATGGTAGGTCAAGGTCAGAATATGATAAAGGCCCTCCATCCACTCTGCTGGCTTTTATACATTTAATTCTGATCCTTCACATTCTTTTGTCATTGAGATTTCTGTTTAATTGCAACATACCAGTGGGATAAATAGAGAGGTTGCAATCAGTCCACACTGCGGTGCTGGTGCTGTTTTTAGAGAAACAGGAGGCTCTCTCTCAGAGGCTGTCACAGAAAGCCTGTCAAATGATGAATGTTCACTTCGGTATTTAGAGTATTAGAGACTACTTAAGATTTAGGCAATCTTAAAGTTTTTGCCTTAACTCTCTTTGTGAACCCAAAGCAAATTTCATTTAGTTATTATGAAAAATCCCTGCACACGCATAAGAAGAAAAAGTAGGAAGGAAAACTAGAATTGATTATCATGAAATAGCTTCTGAAAATGTCTGTTTTGCTCTCAGTCCTTAACTTGGTTTTGAGCAGAGAGCTACCTCTCAAAACCAGGTACTAGTGTACAAGTGGGAATTTAAGCACAGTGAAGCATCAAGGAAAATACCTGTAGAATGTCAGTTTTTCTTGCAAGGACAACATTGCTACTAATGTTCAAAACAAAATATGATACATGGGGTCAAGACACAAGTTGCCTTAGCTCTAAATATGCTGGCAACATAACAAGCTAAGCTTGCTGTCTGCCAAGAAATACCTGGCCAATACAGTCTAATATCCTTTCTTGTTTTCTTTTGGACATATTTTTGTAATTGCTTGTCCTCAGGTACAAAGATGCTTACGGGAAGTCATTAATCTTTCATGAGAGTATTCTGCCATTTCTTAATTCAGAACAATAAAAGCTTGGAAAGGCATGCATTCTCATGTCACTGTCTACTTCAAGGGAAAGGAAGTTTTAATGGAAGATAAATCTGATCAAATGATAGCAAGAGATAATGAAATAACTGTGTTAAAGAGAGTAGTGTAACAGAGCAAAAGAAAAAGCCCTTGAACTTCACTCTCTTTTTTCTCTGCTACAAGACCAGATGGGCTCTGCAAACATCATGAAACATTACAGCTGAAAGAGGTGTGATTGGTCCAGGATTTTTCGTCCTCCTCTTCCTCCCCCTCACCTCATCTCATCTCACATAGCCCCCCCCTTTTCCTCCAGATACGGAAGATAAAAACACTTCTTGTTTGCTATCTGAGGCAGGTGTGGTTGAACTAAACGTAGAGAAGATGTCCAGCTGGAGGGACCCATCAGCCAGCTGCCCAGTGCAGGCTGCTTAGATAAATACCACCTGTTGCTAAAGAGCAGGGAGAAAAAAGGGAAGAAAAACAAACCAAACCAAGCCTAATGGTCACAGAGCTGAGACCTGCTGATCCTCTGGTTATTGTGTAGATGCATTTATAGCTGGTTAGTCCTCAAATTCAACATGAGTCTCACAGAAATGAGCGTATGCAGTATGTTTAATTTCATTCTGCACTACAAGGAAACGCTTTCAGACAGTGAGGGGAAATAATTCAACTGATGCCCACAGCACACATGTGGAGAATGATAAACATCATCCAGGAGGAAGGGGGGAGGATCCACAAAAGACACAAACAGCTTTACAGGTGCTTTCTAAATCAAAGACCATGTTGAAGGAAGGGTTATCTAATATGATTACAATAACGAGAGCACTGAGATGATTTATAGTCCTCTTGTGCTTAAAATATGGATTCCGCCTCACTGTACACCGGTAATATAGCACAAAGTTGCTGTTCCTATAAATAACAGCCTGCTCTTCTAAATCAGCCTGTACAAAATGTCCTGTACTTTTATTTAGAGCATCTTACAGATGTGGTAATCTCTTGAACATTATTTGATCTGAAAGCAATTATTAAGCTGTGATTACAACACATCTGTACTTCTTATGACCACATATAAGTGATTCATTTGCCTAAGACCATTTCCTAACACTGTGAGACATGCCTCTTTCAGCTCAAACAGCCCCAAGGTAAACAACGTTTTTTTTCTTCAGAAGCAGTGAAGCACTGTGAACGTTCACAATCATGAGATTGTGCTCATGAACCTAGTTTGAATAGGACTGGGGGGAAATAATCACTCTTTTGAAATGTCTTTGTCCCCTTTGTTACTGATATTGTGGATGAAATTAGCCTTAACTTGGGGAAACAACATAGTCCCGTGCTTAGCGTTAACCTGAGCCTGAAAATGTGAACCTTCTTCCACGCCTGCTGCTCTGCATGGCCTCTGTGACCTTCTCTCCTCTCTTGAGCTAAGCAGAACCAATTCTGTTCAGTGATTTTACTGTTCAGCTCAGTCTCTTAGAAGAGGCTGCACTTTCTGAAGCTAGCAGCACATTTTTGCAGATTGTGCCCGCTACTGGAAGTGATAATGCCTGATGTTTAATAGTTACTACCAAGGATGGTTGTGCAGAAAGCCTCTTTCTCATACTTGTTCCTATAGTGAACAAGGTCACCACTAAATCTTGTGTAACGTGTTGGGAGTGCCAGAAAGAAAAAGGGTCACAGGGAAGTAAAAAATCACACCTCCAGGGAGGAATGGACAGGACAGGTGACCCAAACCTGACCAGCAAAATTATTCCATTCCATATATGCCACGTTCAGTGTAAACGTGAGGGAACACGGGCAGGAGTAAAACCCCAATCTTCCAACTGGTAATCAGAGGCATCACCACTGTGCCAGTGGCCCTGACAGTTACAATTTGTTAGAGTTTAATGTTCAGACAGCTTCAGATCTGACTAAATAATGTGAGAGAATACTAAACTTCAGAAGATGTAATTCAGTTACTGTCAGTGCCCTGGAATTGTTGAGATTTTTTGATCCTTCAAACACAAAACTATTTTTGCAGAGTTCACGGTAGGGGATTACAGAGAAAGTCTGTATAGTATATACTTTTCAAATTCATAGCTTTCCATGAAGTATTAAATGAAAAGGTGGCAAACGCACATCAACAAACCAGTATGAGCTTGATTTTATTTCTTTAGCTAAAATATCTGGGGAGGGAGAGGTTAGAGAGCATCTGTCATTTGTTTAGTGGCCAGCCCAGCCCTAACCCTTGACACTCCCAGTAATTCATTTGCTCTTTTTCTGCCTCAGTACTCCGTGTATGAAATAGATATCCAGTTGCAGCAAGGGAAACCTCATTCATGTAGTCTGGATCTCATTTTAGAAAACTTACAGAAAATTACTGGAAATAAATGCGAAGTCCAAGGATTTGGGGGTTCAAAAGGAAAGCATACATTTTGCCATGCTTTCAGCTACACTTCCACAACTACCTGTAACACAGAGGTTTTATAGACCTGGTTGACACTTTTTTTATATATATTCTTTAGATAGTGTACATATATAAAGAAATGTTCGTGATCGTAAAAACTAAGTTGATTGTAAAGCTAAATTGATGTAAACTAAATGTCTTTATAAAATAAATTTGGCAACAGCCACTTTTGGAAAATTATGCTTCTTATATTTCTTTCAAGTTTTACCTTCTGTGGAGGGTGAAACCTCATCTTAAGCTCTGCCTGTCTAAGATGCAAATATTCTGTATCTATGCCAAGATTCTTAGGGGTACATTCCTGGGAGGTATCACCTACCACTTTCCATGCTCAGTCAGCATCAGAAAATCCTGAATGAGAGGTACCAGGGAAGAGTGAGCATGGCTTTTGTAAAGTGAGGTCATGGCTCAGAAAACTGTTATGCTGCTTCAGATGAGTAAGCAAATTTTCACATGAGCAAGAATAACAGAAGCAGAAGTTAGGACTAATAAGACATCTTCCAAGCAAAGAAGGTCACCAGGGGATTTCCCAGGGCTCTGTACTGAGACAAGTGTCACTTGGTGTACTCATAGATGAGGGACAGTGAGGTCTGCTCACCTCACCGTCACATTGTTGCATGGAGAGCCTGCCCACGTCTTCAGTGTTGTGCAGCTCAGATCCCCCTCCTCACAAAGGATGTGGAAAAGGATTCAGAAAAAAAGCAACAGGGATAGTCAAAGGAACAGGAAAGCACTAGTGGGAAATGGCAAGGGCTTATCAGCCTGGAAAAGACATCTAAGGGTGGCTGTGGCACAGGTCTGCAAAATGAGGAGTGGCACAACAGATACAGATCAACCGCTCATTTTCTCTTCTTAAGGACAATCCAAGAGGCATCAAATTAAATTCATAGGTGGCAGGTTTAAAGCAGACAAAAGGTATAAGGATGTACATGCACAACAAGTATCTAAACTTTGGAATGCCCTCCTGCTGCACATCATGAATGTAAGAGCTTGCTCAGGATTTAAGTGAGGCCCTTGAACCCCAGAGCCTCTTGCACAGTTCTCACAAAATATTTGTGACAATTTCTTTTCCCTTTCTGCTAGGCTTTATGTAACTACCTTAGATTGCACGTTAGCGATTAGCTGCATTCCTGAGCCACACCTGCTTGCTAGCATGGTGTGCTACCTTCTGTTTCACCTCAAACTACTAAGGAAGGTCTTGATTCTGTTAATTATTAATAATAGTGATAATGAATGACTTGTAATTTCTGCATATAAAGGACCAATAAATATGATATGCATTGCAAATACTTTGATGTGCTAAACTGTTCACATAAGCTCTTTAAAAATACTTTGTTCTTCTGAGATCTGCACTATTCCCTTCCCCTATCACTGTAAGAAACTGTTCCATAGGACACATTTGTAATGGACACTATTAATGTTTTCCTTTCTCTGGTGCTGTACAATGCATTTCCCTGTGAGTTCGTCCATTTTCCATTATCTGTTTTTAATATATATATATGCAATTAAAAACCCCATAGCTTTTACTTTCTTAAACTTCTTTAAAGTCATTGATTTTAACACTTATTTTGCCTGTGTGAAAGCCAGTGGCCCAGATTCTAGTCTAATATTTAACATACAAATAAATGTACTTCAACTGGGACAGTGAATTTTTCTTTCTGTTTTACCTGCGGCCTGGCATAAAGGGAATTCTTTATACACTAATAGTGGGTTCATCTTTCTAAATTGTAAAAAAATATTTCCTAGAACTATGGTCCAATAGTCTAAGGCCTTCTTACATGTCACTTTATCTGTGTAATCTGACCATGTACTTCAGTTAATGTCTGTCCCATTTCTATGACCCATTTTACTAATGTTTGTAAAATAATGACTTTAGGTAACGAGCAGCAGCAGTTGCATATAAATGACTTTTTTTTTTTTTTTCAAAGAAGAAAACCCTATAGAAGTTTTCGATTGGCTTATTTTATTCCTAAGGGTCAAGGGCTAAATGTTGTGATACCATATATGCTAAAGGAATTTGTTTTGGATTTGAGAGGTCTTTAGACGACATCTTTTTTAATGTCCTTTAAAATACAGCCTTTGTTTTAGTACACACAAAAACGAATAGATCAGAAAAAATGCACTAGAATATTGTTTTATTTGATTAGAAAATACAGAAATGGAAGGAAAAAAAAAGCTACTACACTGCTTCACTGCTTTCTAATTACTGTTATTCTGATACTTTTATTGAAGAGAACGTTCTTCAGTTTCCCGTGTGACATCCTTCGTTCCTCTAAACCATGTGTGCATGCAGCAAAGAGCCCAAAACTCTGAGCACATGGTTGACTTTCCTGGTCATCTCCACTGCAGTCCAGTTGTCTGACTTTCAGAGAACCCTGGCTCTGGCCAGTATCTTATGGGTTAAACAGAAATAAAAACAGTAGTCGTGGGCAATGCTGAATACTTAATGTTTGTTAGTATTTAAAAGGCATGCAAATCACTTGCTTTAAAGGGAAAATAAGCTAAACTAGCCTGTTTCGTGATTTTTACACGTGACAAAGAATCTTATGAAATTCTCCTTGCTCACTCAGACGCAGTAGCTGATTTCATAAGACAGCATATACAGGCAATTGAAGTCTACATACGACATCAAAATTAAGCCTTTCCAATCCAGAAACAGCTTACAACACAAATAAAATGGGTGTTTCTTGCTCCTTAAGGTATCTCTTTCTAATTAATGGTGATTTTTAATCTAAAAAAAAAGACTAAAATTTTAATAAAATAAAGTCAGAGACATGTTAGATTATAAACATAACCTACAAGATATGCTTTGAGGTTAATTAGCTATTGCTCTACCCCCCAGAAATTTCAATGCTCTACTAATTACAGAGAGTTACCTTAAAGACCGTTACGTTTGAGGAATCATTTTTGAGAAATATTGTGTCAAGCATGTCTGAATAGGGAATGATGTAGACCAAACAAACTGCTTTTTTTTTTTTTTTTGCTAATTTGTTTAAATGTTTAATATAGAGAGCAGAAAAGAACTCTTGATTTCATTTTGAAAAAGATCTTATTTCTGACTGAGAATATGTATTAATTTACATGGAAAATGAAGACAAAACATTGAAAACAAAATTGAACAGAAATGTATGTTAAGCACAGTAAACTAAATGATAAAACAAACCATACATGCTCTAAGGTTGGAATTTTATTTTATTTCATTCAGGTAAATCACATCTCCTAAAATGGAGCAATAACCAATTATACATATGTACAAGTCTGTGGCAGGTGGCAACACCATGCAGCAGAAAAAACAGAGTAAATCATTAGAAATCCCATTAAGGTATTTGCTTTGGTTCTGCACAAGAAAATAATGTGATACTTATGACCCATTCATTGTGAGATGCTTTGGGCTTGGTTTATGCCTTTTCATTGCTGACTTCAAGCAAAAGCTCTATTACTAACTGGCATATGTCGGCCCCTGCATTTGTACTTCGCACACAGCTGGACTATTTGTTCTGAATGTTCTTTATAAATGTAGCCTGTTTTCATAGAAAACTGTTTCTGAATTTACACTGGTTTTCTCTAAAGATGTCTTCCTGTTTTCTGAGTGGTTTTAACGATCATTTAGACCACTGAAACCAGCCCTCTTCCAACAATGTACTTTAGATTAGAACTTCTGGACAAATCAGCCGTAATTCCTAGATGATAATTCCACACTATAGTTCCTGAAAAAAACATCTGTGCACACTTCTAGCTGCTTGATCCCAGAAATTTGCCTGATATGAAATCTCTGCATGCATTACAAAAAGGGGCAGATGGCAGTGTGGTTAGATGTACCCATGGCAGCTTAGGTTTAACTAGTCTGGGTAACCCTGGAAGCCAAGCCTAGGGAAACTGTGCTGTTGTCACATTTCCAGGGCTCTGGGCTCCCCTTGAGAAGATCTGAACTGTTGTACTTTTACTTCTGTTGCTACCAGAGTTAGTCTATTCAAAAGGGATAAATCAGAAGCTCCTCTGTGTCACACACCTAGCCACACAGCATTCAGAGTTCCCTTACAAATACTATGGTAGGAAGAAGAGGTAATTTTCATGCATGGGAGACCGAGTCCAGGTCTGTTTCTGGATTTAAGTGATCAGGATGGTGTTTGACTCTATGACTTTCAGTCAGTACCTGAATTCTGCAGAGGAAAAGCAATAAGCTCTTGTTTAAGCTATTGAGTTCTTGTTAAATCACCTTAGCAATTGAAATCTTTCACCAAAGAGAAAACAGGCAACAAATTGTCTCATTCTTTTTCCTGGACCTTACGGTGAAGTGAGTTGCATGATCTTTAGCAGAGATGTTGCTGGAGTACATCATGGTGTGGAAAGGTGGAATGTGTCTAGCACAAGGCAGGGTAATCCATTCCAGACTCGTGTAATGCGGGGGAAACAGGTGCAAACAATTGAGCTCGCTGTCAGTAACCTACGGTGATCGCTTTTGATATCTTAATCGTTCGTTGATCCATGTGCAACATTGGCAACATCACTGTCATAGCTGACTGCCTCCTGCACATCTGCAAACCTTTTCTGGGAGCTTCCTGATGTGTGTGTGAGTCAGTGAAGTCCTGACATCATGAGAAACTAAATTGGGCATGATTGCTGCCATTTCCGTTTTCCTGCTAGAAAACCAGAGAGTTGACAAATGTCAATAACTGCTAATAGCTCACTACTGTTCGTCAGATGCCACACAGGGCAGGTGTGAAGAGAAAGCAGCAGCATGCTCCTCTGAGCACCACTCAGCAACTAAACAAATTGTGGGACTGCTATCTAATTTCTTTGCACACAACAAGATGCTGTTGCTTCACTTCATGACACCCTGGTAAGAGTTTATCAGTAAACAGATTCCCCCTGTGTCTACTGAGCTCCAGCAAAGTCTGCTGCAGATTTCCTTACAGGTAGCAACAACAGTTTGAAAATAATATTTAGGCCATAGCATAGCTTTATGTATAATGCTACCGGTTAACAAATTAGTCATCTCTTCTCTCTTTTCCTGCAGAAAACATTAACAAAATTATATATACCTGTGGATACCCTACATTTTAGTTAGCTGTGCTGGCAGCACTGCGTTGCAGAGTTAAGACTTTCGTCCTTGAGCTCTTTCCTAAACAAGTGCATAACTCTTGCTTCCTAATTATGAAAAGAGACCCTGACCAGCCAAGTACAGCTCGTGTTGAGAGCTTGCCCGTGAGAATGAACAGATAAGGTGCTTCTTGTACACCAGATGCGCATGGGAGTGAACGGGAGAGTATGATCAAAACAGACCTGGGAAAATCTGTTTTCCCTGTGTGATAACAGAGTGATTGAAGGAGTACATGAGCTAATAACAACCCTGGCTGTATAGTCTGATCTCTTGTTTGTAACCCAAAAATAATGCTTCGTGCTAGTAGGTATAAATATGTGTGCCTGCTTGCAATAAAGTGAATTCCGTTTTCCATCATCTCGGAGTTCGTGCGTGCTTCTCAACAAATGGCAGCCCGAATCGGGACTTCATCATATCCAAGAGAAGTACCCCCCAGTGAGCCGAACGGGGTGATGAATTAACTGACGCGTCCATCCTCGCCCTTCAGGAAACAGGTACGAGGACCGCGGCCGGGGGACAAAAATGGGGCAAAAAGCGACACGATCGCAACAACTTCATCATGATGTACTGATGTGTATTGCAAAGGAGCGCGGTTATAAGATTAGCTCACAGAAAGTGACTCTGTTACTTTTATGCATCGGTTGTAATTGCCCCTGGTATCCTGAAACAGGATCTTATGAAATTAAGGACTGGAAACCTGTAGGCGAAGAGCTAACTAAAGCACAACATGCTGGTCATGACAGTTCACCTGATAATATAGAGACATGGAAAGCGCTGTTTGCGGCGTTGCGCTCACTGAAACCACGCGCTGCTGATGCTAGTTCTGAGAGCAGCGTGGCGAGCACTGCGGGCTCTGTTGCTACAGACCTCACTAATGATTTAATTGACTTAGCACCTACGCAGCAGACAGAGACTGCAAGTCAAACGAGTTGTGTAAACCTTTTGTCCTCTCAAACTGAAACGGCAGTACAGACTAGCCAGATTAATCTCACAAGTTTGCAAGAAGGATTGATGAGTGGCTATGAGGGAATTGCACTGAGAGCTGGGGATCCGGAGGAGGACGACAGTTCCTTTGATGTTGGTCCTGACGACCCCGAGGCAGAACCCAACCTTTATCCTCCGCTCACGCCGAATAGAGCCATGGTGGCATCTGCACCTACTGCTCAGGACGTTTTTTCGGGACTTTCGAAAAAAGGAAAGGGGTTGTCAAAATCTGGCTCACAGCCGTGTCAAAATAAGGGTCAGATGAACTCTCTTGTTCCACTCAATTATCAACCCCCACCCTATGCACCCCCTCCCTTATCTTCTCCACAGGTTTGTCCAGCACCGTCTTCTATTACTAGGGTTCAGATTTCCCTGACGGATATTTTAACCGATCGTGATGAGCATGGTTCCCTTAACACTGACTTTTTTCCTGAGGTAGTTAAAGCTATGCCAGTAGTTATGCATACGCGGCCGGACGGGACTCAGGCACCAGAACATCAACAGATTTCTTATAGCATGTTGAAAGAGTTGCGGCGTACGGTTGCTGAATCGGGTATTCAATCATCCTATACTGAAAATTTAATAGAGACAATGAAAGAGGCTTTTCTTATGGTTCCTCATGATTGGAAGGTGGTATTTAAGTTGATTTTAACACCCAGCCAATATACAATTTGGTATGTAGAATACAGGGAGTTATGTATATCCTATGCTACAGTAGCTCAAAATAATAATGCTCCAATTAACCTGGATCAGCTGTTGGGGGAGGGTCAGTTTGCGAATCCACAGCTTCAAGCTCATCTTACTACAGAACTTTTACAGCTCGCTGCACAATTAGCAACAAAAGCTTTTAAAAAGATTCCTGACATGAAAAAATCAAGCAAACGTTTTGGCACTATCAGACAAGCTAACCATGAACCCTACCTTCAATTTATTGATCAATTACAAGGAGCTATCGAAAGACAGGTAGATGTACCAGCGGCAGCAGATGCATTATTACTGCAGCTTGCTGTGGGGAATGCTAACGCGGACTGTAAAAGAATTCCGGAGATGCTGAGATCCACTAACAAAACAGCTACTGTTCTGTAAATATTGTTGCTGATTCGCATTACGTATATGGCCTTTTGTGCAGAATTGAGTTTGCCTTTTTAAAACATGTTTCTAATCGTGTTCTTTTTATGTTGTTTCAGAAATTATGCTTACTTTGTAGTAATCGGATACACCAATACTTTGTGACACATATTCGTTCTCATTCTAATCTGCCTGGCCCATTAGTCGAAGGTAATGCTCGGGCTGATTCTTTGGCTGCTATGGCTGCTGTTCCTGATGTATTAGGACAGGCTAGACTTTCGCATACTTTTTATCATCAAAATAGTAAGGTTTTATCCAAAGAGTTTAACATAACATCTCGACAAGCTCAAGATGTTATTTTGTCATGTCCAGATTGTCAAGCGATCATGCCACTGAACTCTAATATAACAGCAGTCCCTCGTGGTCTTGCTCCCAATGACGTATGGCAAATGGATGTTACACATATAGTTGAATTTGGTAAACTGAAATATGTGCATGTTACTGTAGATACCTTCTGATCTTTTATTGTTGCCACAGCGCACAGTGGTGAAAAGTTTAGAGATGTTCGACTGCATTTGCTACGTGCTATTGCCACATTAAGAGTGCCATCACAGATAAAAACGGATAATGGTCCAGCTTATGTTTCTAATAATTTTAAAGTATTTTTGCAGAAATGGGGAATATCCCATGTGACGGGGATACCTTATTCACCGACGGGACAGAGCATTGTGGAAAGAGCACATCTCACGCTGAAAAGAATGTTACAGAAACAGAAAAGCACTGTCGTTGGAATGTCTCTACACGAGAAGTTGTCTAAAGCAACGTATGTGTTAAATTTTCTGAATATATCCAGTTTTGATATGTTAACTCCTCATCTGAGATCTCAGAAGGAAAACCAGAAAGACTTGCCAAAGCCTAATGTACTGTATAAGGACATTCATACTAATGAATGGAAAGGTCCGGTACCTCTGTTGACGTGGGGAAGAGGTTATGGCTGTGTTTCTTTATCCACAGGACCTTATTGGCTGCCAGTGAAAGGAATTAAGCCATTTAATGACCATGATTTTGTTCCTACCCCACATGATGTGGCTATGCAGCATCCTGTTACTTCAGTAGCGTAGCAGCAACACGACCGTGCACTGGGCCTGCCTGTTGAATCCCTTTGTTTTTCCCAGTGACATGATGGGACTCTGAGGTACCGATTACCAACGATGACATGGATTGGACTGGGAGAAGATGGTTACGGCTGATGGCAGAGCAATTATGGGAAGATGTAACTGTTTTCAATGTTACCCGTTGTTCTGATATGTATTCTCCTTGTGTGACTAACAATGAAGTTTATATTGGTTGTATAAGACTGTCTAATCAAAGCCACATAATAGGTGTTAAGGTTTATGGTACTAACCAGCAGAGTGATCTTTCTTTAGCTAAAAGCAAGATGGGGAAACCAGCTGCCTTTTGCTTCGTTAGAAGTGTGTGATTAAGGATCAAATTGATAGGGAGACTCCCTTGCATTCTTCCTTCAGCCCTGGCCAAGCGGTGAGAAGAATTCAACGGAGCAAATAACACCAGATGTTCCCGCACTCAATGTTATGTAAGGTTGTTTATTTAATAGTATAAATGCTGGACCCTCTTGCAGCGACTTCAGAAACCTCACCTACGAGTGGACGCACTGTGTAGGATTTCCCAATTGTCGGGAGGGTTCTCCAGAAACGTCGCTGCAACAGGGGCTCCCCAGCGACTGCGGGTCTGGATGATTTAGGGATTTGTGTTTAATAGAATTTGTTGTTGTGGGAAGTGTTTTGTTTTGTTCTTTTTCATTATAGTCAACGATCTCACCTGAAGTGCTGCCCAAGGGGTCCGAAGAACTGAAAAATACATCTTATGACTTTGATGGTGATCCAAAAAACAAAAAAGGGGGAATTGTGGATACCCTACATTTTAGTTAGCTGTGCTGGCAGCACTGCGTTGCAGAGTTAAGACTTTCGTCCTTGAGCTCTTTCCTAAACAAGTGCATAACTCTTGCTTCCTAATTATGAAAAGAGACCCTGACCAGCCAAGTACAGCTCGTGTTGAGAGCTTGCCCGTGAGAATGAACAGATAAGGTGCTTCTTGTACACCAGATGCGCATGGGAGTGAACGGGAGAGTATGATCAAAACAGACCTGGGAAAATCTGTTTTCCCTGTGTGATAACAGAGTGATTGAAGGAGTACATGAGCTAATAACAACCCTGGCTGTATAGTCTGATCTCTTGTTTGTAACCCAAAAATAATGCTTCGTGCTAGTAGGTATAAATATGTGTGCCTGCTTGCAATAAAGTGAATTCCGTTTTCCATCATCTCGGAGTTCGTGCGTGCTTCTCAACATATACCTAATTTACGACCTCCCCACAAAACATGATACCGAAACTGATGACACAGGCTGTTGTGGCGGCTACTTCTGTTTCCACCTCCACCAGGTTGAGGACAGCAGGTTGCTACATTGTTTGATAAGATCAGTATATTCTGTTTATTTTAAATTTACATTTATTTTTTCAACAATAAAATGGAGTTTGTATCTCTATAGTAAGTTTCTGTTCACAGCAGGATTTCAAGTGAAAATTGTGTCTTCTCAGAGGGGCGTTTGTTCATGCAGAATTGTAGCAAATGCTCTATATGTTTCACTAATTTCTTCAAGAATTGCTTTGGATCCCTATCTATTTTACATTATGATAGCGAATATTTTGACTAACTATGAGATACATTTCACTATTTGACTACTAGAATCAAGTAGTTCTTAACTGATTTTGAAGAATTTCTTGAGAATAATATCACTACTGATATTATCCTGACAAGTAAGTGGCCAAACTTTTATTTCATACTTTTGTAAGTATGCGACTGCAATGTGTTCAGCTGACGATTTTCTCCATTCACTGCTTATTTCTTCTAACACATTTATTAATTACCATAAGAAACCAGACTGAAGAAGTTAATCAAGGCATTTGTTTTTCACTGTTGTTTGACCCATTGCATCTCACTGATTTAGTTTAGGTACGTAATCTCAGGCACCTATCTTCTAAACAGCCACACAATGAAGGATTCCATTAAGATCTCAAATATTCTGCCAAGGACTCTGTTTTGAAGGCTTGACTTTCAGAAAATGCCTACAGAATTTCTGTATCCTGGCTAGTATAATGAAGTTATGGGGAGTATTTTTGTAGGTTAGATCAGACTCAAAAAAAAAATATCTCCCTCTCTAACTATTCATCAGTGAAAGAAGCAGATGGGTAGATAAATTCTACAATGGTTTTCCAATGTCATCAAAAGTGTTCAGAAAATATAGAGAAACACTCTGCTCTGGTTCCTTATTAAAACTGGCAAAATCAAATCAGGATTCATTTCAGGTTTAGCCTTTCCTCATCTGACTACCCAATCATCCTCACTGCAAAGGTGGGAGGAGAGTTGGTTCTGTTCATGATGACTTAGAATTCTTCAGGACCAATGATAAGAAGTCTGTGTGCTTCACATATTAAGGGATAATAAAACAAATATTAACTCTAATTACATTGAAGGTGAGAAAGAGCCAACCTGTGTTGGTGTCTCACCTTCTCTATCAGTGTAATACCATAGCAAAGAAGGACAGAAATTCCTACAGCCACACAGAACGTACAGAGTTGGATGTGACTGAGTCTTTATTGTTTGCCCCCATCCTGCCACTCAAAGGAGGATCGCCTAAACAAGCCCTGAGACTTGTTTTCTAGTTAGTTCTAAAACTTTCCCTTAAGGAAGATGTCTCCCATTTCTTTTCCTTCCAGAATCTGTTTAGAAAGAGATTTACTTATGTCAGGACTCAAAGATTAAAACAGAGGATTAACTATAGCCCCTCTGTTAGAGTCTGTCATTTCCTAACTTGTAAAACCAGATGGGATAACTTTGATTTTTAGAATTGATAACCCTTAGAATTTAGGATTGGGAGTGTGGATGTGTAAGTTTCTGTGTATTTTATTATTTTGTATTTTGTATTTGTATTATTGTTCATTTTTAATATCTGTACTATTATTATAGTTTATACATTTTACAATATATTTATTCTTATACATACATATATGTAGACCTAATACATATATTCATTTAATGTGTTTATATTTACAGATATGTATAAACAAATTTATTTAGATGTACTCATGAGTAGTCTCCAATGCCTTTCTAATGTCACTATCCCTGTAAACACCTACAGTTAGTACTCCTGTTTCCCCCACCTTACCTTGAGTAGATAAGTCTTTAGGACTGAGGATATATGTAGTGTTTATGTGACTAGCCCTTTTGCACACCCTGAAAAATAGCAAATTATACCTCTCTGATTAGAAATGACAGTACTTTCTGCATTCAGATTTTACACCAAGTGTTGTAGGACAGCCTAGCTGCACCCACGTTCACACTCACAGTGATCAGCTGATCTCCCTAATGAATTAAATTTTACCATTGTCGTTCAAAAATATGCTCTTACACTTTTTTTTTTCCTGCTTTCTTTTTGGGAAGATTCCAGAGATCCTCTGTCTCAACTAGGAAACTGCAAAGTGACCTCTCTGGTCCCAGGAAGTTCACAATTTATAGTTTGTAAGAAAAACACTAATTCTGGTTTTGTTTGACATGTCTTCAAAGTCAAAAGGTTCTACCTATTCTCACTTTTTGGAAGTTACGTGTTTTTACACACTACTATTTTTCCCCACTGGAAAGATTTAACTTCTAGTCGTAACCCTTTGGAGCACCTGGCTCTGGAGAGTAAAAGAAATGAAAGCTTGATTTATAGAGGATGCCAATCACTTACTTTCTTCTGGCTGTGAAACTTAGCTCCAACCATCTGATGCCTTTTAAAGCACAACCATGTGTGAAAAATAATGAATCTTTATAACTTCCTTTACCATTTAAAGCAAAAAGGTAATGTATTTATTTTTAAAGCTGTTTGTTTTTTTTAGACTTATATTTAATTTCAGAATATATTGCTTTATACAATACAAATCATTTAAGGACGGATGTTGATAGGTAATCCAGTAGTATGCCCTTCATGGTTCTATAATATCATAATAAAGCATTAAAGCATTAGGAAAACATATCTAGACAATGTGATTGACCTTTGAAATAAAAGCTTCATAATACCAGAAAGAATTCGTGTAATTACATTCAAAATTATGGTGATGTAGCAGGTCAAGCCCAGCTGTACTCGGTGACATAATGTCATGTGTATATTCCCCCATCCGGTCACGTCCGTCCTCTACGAACTGTGTTGCAGTTTGCACCTAACCTCATCTGCGCTTCAGATTACCCCCATCCCTCCAACTCTGTGTCTGTGAGCAAGCCCACAGGCTCTCACCAGTGTGGAAATGATTCACGAGGAACTACAGTGGCAGAACAGCCCCGGCCTGGTGCTGAATGGGGAGTTTTCTCCACAGAAAGTGGTCAGGGAGTCCTGCCAGGGCAGAAGAGGCGTCAGTAATGGCTAGAAGGATTTGCATGTTGCAGACGGGCAGGTGCAGTGTTATGCTTGGCTCCCATTTTGCTGAAAATGTGTGGTGGAATGTACGACAAGAGGTAAATGAGCAAGCAGGAGAGTGCCAGTGCGAAGTGTACGACCATTAAGAGCCTGCTGCTGAGTGAATCAACCTGGGCTGCATCACAGTACTCTGCTGCTGGGGAGAGGCTTGGGGATCCACAGGCAGATCCAGAAATCTGACAAATAAGGCTCTGATTTGGCAGCCAGCTTTATCAGTCCAAATAACTCAAACTCATAAAGAGCAATAATGTCTTTTTGGCACTTTTGGCTACATGCAAATGTCTATACTAGAATTTGAGATGGAAAAGACATATAAAGCTTATCAGATCTCTTCAGCATAGACTAAAACAATACTTAGTCTAAAGAAGAGGCAATCAAGTCAATAAAGAAGGCAATCTAAAATCTTGTGTGGTATGAAGTTGGATGGGGAGTAACTACTGTCGCACAGTATACCAAAAGTAGGTAGCATCAGGTAAATTTATCTGGAATTATGTTCAAAATTAATAGAAAAAGCTTAACTCTATCCCTAATAAAACCCTAGAATATAATGGATGCTGAGAGGTTACATGGCTTTAAGGACTGACTATGTATAATCTCACAGCTATAGGGCTATCAGAAAACCAGGTAGTATGTTTAAGTGGGGAAGGCCATGAGCTGCAAACAGACACTGGAAGAATTTACTGGACTTATCACTATCTGTTCTTCTCTTTTACATTTCTGTAAGCATCTCTCATTGGACACTAGTGATTGCAGAATACTGGAGTCTCCTTCTCTGGAGACATTCAAAACTTGTCTGGACACGTTCCTTTGTGACTTACTGTAGGTGATCCTGCTCTGGCAGGGCTGTTGGACTAGATGACCTTTTGAGGTCCCTTCCAACCCCTAAGATTCTGTGATTCTGTGATTCTGTGACTAGATTAATTTCTAATCTGCCACTGTACAGGGAAAAGTAGAGTGGTTTAGAGCCGTTAGTTGGCATTTCCACCTTTCTATGATGAGATCTGGCATCTATTCAGAACAACAAAAAATTATCCAACTTAACCAAATGTGCAGGAAATAATTTCCAATACTCTTCCAGTCAAACCTAATCCTCCAGCCAATTTCTTAATCACAGCCTTAGCATTTGGTCTATTTAGAATCATAGAATCATATCAGTTGGAAGAGACTTAGAAGATCATTGAGTCCAGCCTTTGTCCCAGCCCTATCAACCTACTAAACAATATCCCCCAACGCAACATCCACCCGTCTCTTAAATACCTCCAGGGACGGTGACTCAACCACCTCGCTGGGCAGCCTGTTCCAATGGCTGACAATGCTTTCAGTAAAGAAATTCTTCCTAATATCTAACCTGAACCTCCTGTGGCGCAACTTAAATCCATTTCCCTTCATCTTATCACTCTCCACTAGGGAGAATAGACCAACCCTCGCCTCTCTACAACTTCCCTTCAGGTAGTTGTAGAGAGCAATGAGGTCTCCCCTCAATCTCCTCTTCTCTAGGCTAAACAGCTCCAGATCCCTCAGCCTTTCCTCATAAGACTATGTTCTAAGTCCTTTACGAGCTTGGTAGCCTGCCTCTGTAACCCCCCCAGCACCTCAATGTCCCTCTTGTAGTGAGGAGCCCAAAACTGGACGCAGTACTCAAGGTGCGGCCTCACCAAAGCTGAGTACAGGGGCATGATCACCTCCCTGCTCCTGCTGACAACACCAGGCAAGGAGTTTCCTCTCTGCTTTATCAGCTTGCTCAACCAGGATCACCACAAGCCTTCAGGAACTCCTGTACAGGAAGAAAATGCCCAACACTTGAACATGAAGAAGGCTCCACTGTCAAACTGATAGAAAGAGTAGAGAAGACTCTTGAAATTCATCCACTGGCCAGCTTACCATAGCCAGCTAGGCTTGTGCCAACATATAAGAAACGAGAAATGACCCAAAACCTGCAAAAATGTTGTCCTTAACAGTTGTAGCCAGGCTAGCCTTTACATCTGTTAACTCGCACCAGAGAGACTCTGGAAAGAATTAATTGTTCTGGAAGAAGCTGGATAAATCATGTTTTAAATTATTTTTGTGGGAAGGGAGTCTTTTAGTCTATTAACAAATGGCTTGCAAACTGACCCTGTATTCTATTTATGTATTAGCTGAATAGTTTAATGCATTTCAGCTTTTTGTGAGTTGTTCCAAAACAGTCTGTCAATGGTTACATGAGTCATATAGGTCATTACTTCTGAGAGCTGATTGGATGACTGCAGTTTTTAATAAGGAGACACAATGTGAAAAATAGCACCCGGAGAATAAAGCACTTGAAAAGGTCTGTGCCAAAAGATTAATCAATTATGGTGAAATGATTTAGTTTGGAGAGTTACAGCCTTTTACGCTGTCTGAGCACTCTAACCACATGGGTGACATGACCTGCAAATAACAGTTAGTTGGATTCACCACTTTAGCTTGGACTGTTTCATACTCTACAAGCCATATCTGTTTTATGTGACTTGGGTCAAAACCTAAAGCATGTTTCCTACAAAACAAATTTTTCATTTACTCTAAGCTGTTAATGGCAGATAGTAAATGCATGGCCTCGACTGTGGTTAATCTGAGCTGATTTTCCTTGCTTCTCATCCAGAGAAGTGAGGCTGTATGAGCAGTCTATATTTAAGAAACACAGAAGTCCTGTGCAAAACTGCACTCTTCTAACTGGTGGTGTTCAAGTGTTGTTGGTACGTCACCCCTGCCACAGGCAGCCTTTGCTGCTGTGCCTTGGATTTCCCTCTGACGAGCCTCAGAAGTACTCATACAACACAAAACAGGTAACTTTAGTTTTTAAACTAAAAGACTGTTGATTTAGATGAGATAAAACAAAGACATTTTTTACAATCAGGGTGGTGAAACATTGGAACATGTTGCTCAGAGAGGTGATAGAAGCCCCATCCCTGGAAACATTCAAGGTCAAGTTGGACAGGGCTCTAAGCAACCTGGTTTAGCTAAAGATGTCTCTGCTCACTTCAGGGGGGTTGGAGTAGATGACCTATAGAGGTTCCTTTCAACACAAAACATTCAATGATTCTAGGATCCTTGCTAGCTTTGGTTCTTCCTGCCTTTGACTCAGATGCTGTGGCTCTGCAATGTTTCAAGGGCCTGTTCTCCAGAGCAGTTTTGCTCTCAGTGCAGGCAGTGAGCAAGCCCTGCCACAGGCTGCCCTTGGGATCACAACCACCCCAAACACACCCACTTAGCATCGATGATGACCACTGTTTCCCCCAGGATGTCCCCCATGAACCATGTGCCCACCTTGGAAGTTTGTAGCCACACTGTCCAAGCCATTCTTCCTGACAGCCCTCTTATCCCTACTCCTTGAGTGTCCTACCTCAACTGCTTTCTGTCCTTGTGCCAAGGATCCATCTTGCAGGTACATGGTTGCTATGAGCCCTTTCCTCTTGTACCCCATGAGGATATTTTCCAACAGCTCTTCCCACCTTGCAGTAGGCTGCTGTTGCTGAGGTTGACTACTACAGTGCGAGCATCTATGTTAGACACAGACATCTATCAAATCACCAAAGTCAGATGAGATGAAGCCCTTCTCAGTCTCTCGAGTAAAACTGTGTTTCCTGAAGGTCGAAGCAAGCGCAGAGGATACTCAGTCTGAGGGCCTGGGGCTTTGCTCAGCATCATCAAAGCAATCGTTCATAAATCATTATCTTAAAACCAGCAATGGGTTTTAAATCCTCATTCGAATGCTAAATATTCAGTTCTTTGGCTTCTAAACCATTTAAAAGCCTCTCTTTTAACAGTCCTTTCACAATTTTTGAGAACCTATAAACTTGTTGGGCTTTAGTTTAAATTCAAAGTAACTGGATTCTCATGGAACTCTCCCTGGGACTTTTAAGAAAAACACCGAACATCGCAATAGCAATCAGTCTTGAGAAGCAGTTATTCTGCCTTTCAGTGGCATTTAACTCTCACATAAATCACGGCATTTGAACTGGTTTCTTGACTCACTATTAGTGATTCCAGAACAAAAACCAGAAATATAGTTAAAATTTAGGCCAAATCCACCACAGACTGAAGGAAATGGTTGTGAGATCACTTGCACCGCAGTGAGGATCCCTGGGGCAGGAGGTGGAAGGAGGCTTGTAAGTGCAGTTAGACACAAAGTCAGTTATACAGACTGTTGAATTTAGCACTTTATTTACAACCAGATCTAGACTAAACAGATTCTTTTTTTAAGTGGCTAGTTGATTTTTATTACCTGTATTGTTGGGAGCTGAACTCAAAACATGGGAAAAGAATTCAGCATTTCCTGAAATAATGATATTTTTATAAAAGAGGAGGAAAAAGTCATTATCCATTCAGAACATTCATCTTGAACAAATTCTGGGGTCTCACATGATTTCTGCCAGTTGTACGTCATACCTTTGGGACAAACTTCCCATTTTGATGTGAAAAAAAAAACCCACATTGAGAAAGACTCTCCTACAAACTCTTCCCATGCCATTTCACACTGGAAAACTTCAAGTTGTTTTACACTTCCTGGGATGTGCGTGAGAGACAAAGCTCTGTGTAATTTTTTGTGCTCACTGCTTTCAAAAAATCCTACAGTTCTATGAAACATGTACACCAAAATTATTTTAACTTTTAAAGGGCTTTTTATTTAGGAGCATTAAGACACTTGGCACCTGAATGAAGGAGCAGGCCACTGGGTCCCTCAGACAGCTGATACGTAATTAGACAGTTGTTGTCCACGTATGTTAGATGGAGGGACAATTTGAATCTCTATTTGCCCTGAAGGCATTTACTGGGAGCAGGGGCTGACCTGACTTTCTGCTCTGCAGATCACAAGTTACAAGTGGGACAAATAGACAAAACTTCAGAACAACTTATTTGAAGGAATCTGTAACTGCTTCTTTACAACAGTTTGCCAGATGTTTTGCATTGGCGCAGGAAGACAGGGCAGCTACAGCTAACACCAGTACACACACAGTACCCTGGTTAGCACTGGGAGTTGTTCATCAATGGTTTGTTTCTGGGAACAGATGAGAGGACAAAGTGGCGGATGAGCCAGCTAAATGGAGGGTGTGTGGCTGAACACTGCATCTAGCAAAGCTCTGGATAGTAGAAATTAAGTCAACCATCCAAACTACTTCTTTTTACATAGACTTGCACCTATTCTTCTTTGAGCTCTTTGGGCTCTCTTCCTAGGTTGTACTACCACAGCCAAAGACTTATGGTGCTAGGTACAGTAGGCATGTCTAAGAAGAATGTCACAGTTAAGTTACACTACCTGGAGGACTTCTAGGTCTAATATACAACAAAGTACTGCTCATCGGGATTGATGGGGCACAGACAAAAAGAGTCAACGATCCTTAAAATGGAGCATTTTCCCCCAGAAATCCTCCAAGGCTATGCTGAAACCTGCTTTGGGCCACCAGAATAGCTTTACAAGGACTCAGGGTCATACCACTGTCTACTTCACCTTTTGCTTTATTGTCTGAGTAGGAGAAATGTGTGGCTTAGTTAAGCCACTTTTGTAGGAATGCTTGGAAATTTCCATGTTTTCTCCTTAAAATAGATTCTCCTATTGTACCTTTGCACTCATTTTTATTGGGATTTTTGTTTTATTTTTGAGTCAAGAGATCATATCCCTAGAGGTAGACTGCATGATTGTGAAATCGTAGAGACCAGAGAAACAATCCCATAAGCACTCCCCAGGGTATAACCAACATTGAAGCAAGCTGAAAAAAATTTGTTCTCCCAAGGCTGGTGCCTCCCAGACAGTTATAGCCTTCAATGTTCTGTCAGCTTCTGTCTTGTACATAAACCATAAGACGCATGGCCTCTTTGCATCATTATTTTGCAGCTGCTTTTATTGCTCCATCATTGACACTAGAACTTAAAATGCAGACTGGAAATAAAAACATTCACAGTTGCTGAAAAAAATCCTGGTTGTCCTGCCTTTCTCAGGTTCATAATTTTTTCTTTATTCTATAACTGGTCTTCAACATGTTCAGAATTACCAAGAAGTAAAAACTTATCTGCCATGACCCAGGGAGAGCAGGAACATCTTGAGCAGTGCCAAGGAGTTGGGTAATCTTTTGTTTTCAGAGGGATTTCGTCTTATCTTTAGTGTGGTCCAGTCCAATATATGCATAAAAAAAGGAGAGTCCCATCTTTTACCTACCTAAAAAGATGACTACAGTCTTTAATCTGACAGTTTCCATATACATAACAGAAAGCAGCTGGACAGCTCTGCCCAGACTTCTTTGTTCTGAGTCTATTGGTGGTGAATACTTAGGAGGAAGTGAGAAGGCTCAGGTGGTGCAGGTCAGGTCAGGTGAGCCACTAGAAATAAGTGTACAGGTGAGAAGAGGCTCTCCTGGCCCTGCACCCTGCATGATAAACACAGGCTTAGGCCTTGATTGCCTTCTTCACTGCAGTGTCCTGCTGCTTTGTCTTGTGCTGGAGAGGGATCTGAGGGCTGATCAATGCAATGGGTGGCAGGAGGTGCATCTTGAGCATTACTCTGGCTGCTGTGCAAAAATCCCTGAGAGACACTTTTCTCCCTACAGCAGAGCACCTTTAAAAAAATAAATAAATAAAGCAAGCTGTTTGCATCCTTTTTGACAGGCTAATTTTTTTTTTGATAATTTGACATAGCATGATTTACTTATTTTACTCCAGCTTCAGACTGGAATTATGCTTTTAGTTCATGTTTCTCCATGCTTCAAGTGGCCTTTGGCCATGTACTCCACAGCCAATATTGTAATGATGGCTATAAATACTTTTACTAATGGAGGATAATTTGGCTTCACATCCCAGAAGTCAGAGCCTGCCCCTGAGGTACCTTTGCTAAGGTAAAAAACCTCTCTCCCTTCCCACCCTGGGCTGATCGATTTCAAAACCTTCTCAAACGTGAGGAGGGGGATCTCTTTGATACATCCCATCTATTTGCCATAGCGATCCATCTTGTGACAAAGTAAACACAAGAAGATGTCAAGATGTCCTGCTTTCTCTGGTTAGCATTATTCACAGTAGATACGGTGTTTTCACGAGGGGGCAAAAAGACTTTAAAGCAAAAGGTAAGGTCTAACTGAGGAATATATATCAGTTTAAAGCTTTTGATATAACATTGTGATGTCAGCTTGGGTTAAACCTTTAAGACTGAGACTGGATATATTAGAGATAGTCCATCACAAGGAATGGGGTTTCCAGGGATCTGTAAGGTTAATCTAAATTATCCTGGAGATTAGCCCTGAGACAGTGAATGGTTCCACAAACATCACCACTGCTGTCCCAAGCAGCCATGTGATACCTTCAAACCCTGGCTAGCATTTTCAAGGAGACTAATCCTGAACTCGGCAGTGAGGAGAGGACATAATTTTATAGGTGAAGCTGTCACTCTCTCTCAGGGTGAGTTATGGGGCTGGGCTGGCAGTGGAACAGGAGGAGACAAGTTACAGGTCAAGCTCTTCAAAGACTGTCAGCTCAGGCAAATCCACTCTGCAAATTTAAAGCTCTTCACCTTGAAGCGTCAAGAAATTTATTCTGTTTTAGAAAAGAAATAAGCTGTGACCCTGTTTCTTATATTTCTAGCTACTATCTTTGACTTATTGTAGTCATCATTCAACCACTTTGTGAGAGATATGTAGCGTGGGTAACATGGAAAAGCTCCAAGAAACCTTTTCAGTACTTACTCTGCAAGTCAAAAAGAAAGACGCTAAACTACCCGCTCTTTGTCGGGAAGTGCAGTTTGCTGTCTGCAGAGATTTGCTACACAGATATAATTCAGGGAGGCTTTTTAATTAACTTTATATGATGGTACTGAACATGTGTACCTGAAAAATGACTGAGTATCATGACTACAAGTAACATCTGTCTATGTCATTGCTCCCACTGCATGCACCTATAGTCGTGTACACTCCTCCGATACACACAGTTTTCTTAGTATAATACAGACATCAAGTTCTCAGTTTTTGTCCCTAACTTATATCATAAATTACATAAGGAAAACCTGCATATACTTCAAGTTTCAGTTGTTCAAATATTTGCTTTGGTGCAATTTTAAGGGAATGCAGTGTCTTCCCATTGCTAGAAAGCAGATTTAAATCGAACTGTGAACACAAATAGGCTTGTAATAAACTAGAACAACTCAAAGCATGCATGTGAAATGACAAGACAACATGAAATCACATAGTGAATACAGCTAGATTTTAATTAAACATTCAAATAATACCAGATCACCAGTTACTTTCAAAATCACGTTTTGTTTGTTATGAACACTATCTCAGTAAGAAAATTAACAAAGACTAAGAATTCAAATTAAAAAAGAGTAAGAATTCAGATAAAAATAGTGGATAGTTGTGGAAAGACTCTGAAGCCAAGAACCAGTGCAGATGCTCTGATTTCTTTTACTTAACTGCATTTTTAAAGTGGCAGAAAATGAGTAAACAGTGCACTAAAATTCAGATATTAAATAAAATAAAAACTCTGAAGCCAGCAGATTTTTATTTTAGGTGCCTAGAACTACAAAAAAAAAGCAGCACACATAACAGAAGGTAGTTTTCTGTCTCATTGTCTCATCTAACTTCTGTTCAAAGCAGAAATGATGTTTGAATCAAGGAGCATGAAAGTCTGTTTCTTACTGAAGAATCTTAACATTGCCCCTTTTAAAATAATTTTTCATATAAAAACATCTCACATGCTCTGAGTGTAAGATAGGAGGAGGAGACACCCTTAACCATCCAGGCACTCTCGCATCCGCGTCTCTTTACCTTTGTTACCACCCAACAGTAATTGTCAGCTGAAGTGCCAGAAGTTTTATTTGAAACAAGCAGGTTTCATTTATGGGTTCTATTGAGAACTGATATTGTCAAATACCACCAAAGAAAAGGCAGTCGGTCACATTTTCATCTCAGTTTTCCAAATTCGAAAAATGTGGACAGGTTGGACAAGCTTCAAGTAAACACCCAAACAGTTCAAAGCAGAGCAGTACATCCAAACCAAACCAAGAGCCTGGATCTGAAAGTTCCCACATTTCATAGACACTTGGATCCAGATCCAAAAATCTTTGTGCGCCCCACATGTACAAAGGGATGCTTCAAAACCGTGTCCAAATCACCTTTCTTTTCTTCTTCTTTCGTGAGGTCTGAAGATGTTTGAATCTGAAACCAAGTCTGAAAATTGCTTCTCACATCGTTCTCCAGTTGGGTGGTTGTTCACGCTTGAGCCCAAGCACAGATCTTTTGAGGCTTGGCCAGCGAAAAATAAAAGTTTGAAAAAATACTGTTGACCTGGCTATGATCTTGTGAGACAGGATAACTGTGTATGCTTAGAAGGCCAAAACATTTCGGATGGCAATATAAGCTGCTTTATTTGTATTGGTGAATGCAGTGGCAGTAGGCTTAGTTTTTCAAAAGTAACTAGAGATTTGAGCTTCTCAGTTTGAAACACCATGTGCTTAATTTTCAGAAAACACCGAATATCTTAATTCTGAAAATTGGAATACGTTAGAATCATCGGTCTTTTGAGCTTTAAAATGTTAGGTAACAATTTCCAGAAATATGAAAATGTCACCACACTAGATGTTATTTCTGTAAAAAATAGACACAGTCTGTTGCTATTTTCTCACTTCTATATAGTGGGAATTTTCATAAATTATGTCTACGCATTCCTTAAAAAAAAAAAAAAAAACCCATATCTTTGTTGCATCAGTTTTTTTAGAGTCGGACTGATGTGTGAGCAGCTGTATTAGCTGCTACAGTATTATTTAAAAAGAAAATAATAAAAAAAAATCAGTCTAAACGCCTAGCTCAGGACTCAGGCGAGGTGGAAACAGGCTGTAATAAACCCTCGAAGAGAAAACAGAGGCCGAAGCCCCAGCATCGAGAGTAGTCGGGAGGGTCCCTGCGCCGCGCAAACCCCGCGCAGACCCCGCCGGGTTCCGTGGGGGGGCAGCGCCACCTGCCGGCGCAATCCTCCACCTCCCCCCCCCACCCCAAGCAGAGGAGGTGAAACCCCGACCCCAAACCAGCACCTTGATTCAAAACCTACCGAAACGAGACCGTAAAAGGATAAAAAGGGCTTTTATAAAATTCCGTGTGTCGCCGCGGGGGAGGGGGTGGCATCGCTGGCTCCGCTCTCAACGCCGGATAAACGACCCGGTTGATCCGATACCCAAAAAGATTGGGCAGTTCGGGGGGAGGATGGTCTCTGTCCATTTTGTGCTGCTCCGTGTAGCTGCGTGCTGGCTCGGAGCGTAAATAAACGGGATGTTTGGGGTAACCTGAAGGGTGGAGGGGGAGGCATTTGGCCTCCGAGAATGAAATATGTAAGGAGCAAATCGGCTGGATCAGCAGAGAAATTAAGACTGTGCTGGTTTATGCGCTGAGGCTCTGACTGACTAACAGGGTGGAATTCACAGAGTGGAATCTGAGAGTAAGGCAAATACCTGGTTTTACATGCTTTTGTCATTTCTAATTTCTGTGTAAAGTACCGAGGAGACATCTTTAACTCCAACGTTGGTCAATTTACAGTTTTCAACTTTGTTCTTTTATTCCCCCTTGTTAAACTGTCTTTTCAGTACTCCAAGCAGTTACACAGTCCTTGCGCAATGACCAAAAAGAAAAAAACTCAGAAACTAAAAACTTCATATATTTCTTCTGTCATTCTCCTCCTGCTAAAAGAATGCTGCGAGAAAGACTTTCCTGTGCTTGGACTGGTGACCAGCTAACTTGGATTTCAACAAACAAGAGATCAGGAGATATTTAGAACATACAGGCATATTTAGAGCTAATGATCACAGTAGATTCCTCATGAAACGATGTTGGGGCTCGACCATGTATTTATTCTCAGTGGAGTCCTGTTGCTGTATTAGAGTGTTGGCTCCTTTACCAGCAATGAAACATAACTTTTTTCAGAAGGTATTAATTTCAAGTGTGGGAACAAACTGAATACAGGGATGGACTCAGTCTTTGATGTTACATATAAAGACATTGCAGATCTCATCAACTGTAAACAGCTTAGAATGTATCAGGCATTTTTTGACAGTAAATTATTGCAACCTTCCCTGGGAATGCTTGTCTGGAAGTAAAGCCCTTCAGAAGAAAAAAAAAAAAGTGAATCTAGACATGATTTTTAAATTATTTTTACATTTCCTTTTTACTTTCTCTCCCTGCATATTCTCAACCATAATTATTTGTGCTGGTTATAAATATATATGACTGTTTATCCATAGATGAACCCAACTGGGGTAACACTTTCACAGGTTCCTCACAGCACTGGAATACTGTAGTATCGTACCTGAATTAAACCATGAGAGAAAGCTTGTGGGGTTTTTTTTGAAAAAAAAAAAACAGTTAACTGAGGCTTTATCGGGATTTGGCGTGAAAAGTAAAATCGTCGTGTCTGTGTTGTCTCCAGTTATTTCAATTATGTATTTGGTTTCATGGATTTTCCAGAGGAAAAACAGCCATTGTTGTCTGCTGTGCTAACAGAAAGATCAGTAAAATGGTTACACACTTATTTGTAATTTTTGTTTGAGAGAATGTAATACATCATTTATCTTTTTTGGCACTTTAGGTGTTGCTGATGTTGGACTGTTGGTCTACATAAGTGAGGCATGATTGAAAGAGAAGTCGGTATCCTCACAATTAGACTGGTTGATTGAATTGGCAAATTAAACAACAAAACTGCAGGTATTTAAGCTATACTTCAGATTTGAAAAAGAATTTGTGGATCTCATTTCTCCTCTTTATAACTTGAAGAGGTATACCAAATTATTGCCTCTACACACCTGGCCTCACTTACATCCTTAGTGTATCATGCCATTATGGATCAAGCATATTCCAGTCCCACCACCTGCTCAGTGCCTGGAGGGTGCTCTGTGACACTGGTGGGTGACTGGACTTCTCTTTTGTTCCTTTGCTGAAGAATAGCTTTGGGATATTGATACCAGAGAAATTTAACAGAAAAATAGAGGAACAGGGCAATAAACTGATATATGGCAAGAGAGAGATTTTCCAGAAGTCCTTCCTCCTTCCTTCTTTGCAGCACTGCTTCTCTTCCCCAGTAAATTTCCCTGCTCCCTTGGACTCCTTCCAGCCACCTTGAGCCACCACCACTATGACAGCCCTTTTCTGCATGGCAGCACTACCAGTGACAGCAGATGAAGTGTCTGGGATATACTTATTCGTATTTGTCATGTTCCTCTTATCTCCCCCTCACTGACTCTGGGAGATAACCTCAGATGCTGGTGTAAGGCAGTAAACAGAATTGTCCTCAATCTATTGGTGGCCACAAAAATGATCAGAGGGATGGAACACCACTCCTATGCAGAAAGACTGAGAGAGTTGGGGCTCTGGGGAGACGTTATAGCAGCCTTCCAGTAGTTAAAGGGGGCCTGTAAGAAAGACAAGGACAATCTTTTTAGTAGGGCCTGTTGTGATAGGACAAGGGGTAATGGTTTTAAATGAAAAAGCATAGAACTATACTAGATACAAGGAAGAAATTTATTTTGATGAGGGTGGTGAAACACTGAAATGGGTTGCCCAGAGAGGTGGTAGATGTCCCATTCCTGGAAACATTCAAGGCCAGGTTGGATGGGGCTCTGAGCAACCTGATCTCGTGAAAGATGTCCCTGGTCACTGCAGGATGGTTGGACTAGATGGCCTTTAAAGGTACATTCCAACCCAAAACATTCTATTCACCGATTCTATTCACTTCCAGTTTCTCTCCCGAAACTGACTCATCTTGCCAGGGAACAGCAACACTGAACCAGAGGTCACTCCCTCCACTGCTCCAAGCCACAGTCGTGAAGCCAGGGTCATGCCAGAGGGAACGCCACGTGCTTCACGGGTAAAGTTAGGAAGATGCATAATATTTTGGATTACAGAAACCTAGGAAGGAATTTAGAAGAAAAGAACGTGGGCAAAGTATCAGGAATTGTAACCAAGATATGTTACAATCCGAAAGCAAAGAAGCCTAAACAATAACCAGTGACATGATGAACACAGATTTTAAATGTAAGTGCCTACTACTAATACCATCCTTCCACATCTGCTGTCCTCTCCCACCACACACATGTGCACATCCACATGCCTACATGTAGAATCTCATCTGATTTACAGCTATGACCCCAGTTGAAAACGATCCTGTCCCACAAAAAAATCAACCTCTAATGCTCTGTATTTTTTTGAAAAATCATAAGCTCCAAAATACCGTGTTACAAGAACAAGTCACTTCACCCTAGAATAAAGCTATGAACTTGATACCCCATACAGAAACGAGACTGCAGTGAAATGAGGTGATGTGTTGTTTATGTGAAAGAATATTTGTACTAGATAGTTAATTTTATTTTTTTTTTATAATCGGTCCTAATAGATCATTATCAAACCAAAGTAAACCTCTTAAATGCTCAATTTGTGCGCGTGTAAATGAAGCTATGCAGAAAGGCCTCAGGATAGAATGAAATTTATGAGATCGTAAGTGGGCTCTATTTATAAAACTGCTTGGAAATGAAACAAAGTCGTTCACAGCTCACTCTATGCACACCATCACCCTTAACGAGCAGCCTGGGACAGCATACATTTGGGATTTTCTAGTTCAGAAGGATGCAAATATAGACTTCCTGTGTTTCAATACAGACAGGGCTTCTTCTAGCAGATAGTCTGATTTTAAGAAGTGGCCGAATGGATTCTACTGAAAGTGTGAAAGAATAGCAGATCAAGTTCGGTTTGTGTCAGGAAGTAAAATGTTGGTGAGAAAATTCATATTGTGTTTTAACAGGCCCTATTTGTGCCCCGTGTTTTTAGGACACAAAGTTTCATGGATACCTGAAATTACTGGGACTATTTTGCAGTCTCCTTCAGATTTCCGGACTTGATTTCACTGTAGTTACTTACACTAAAATATTATATATTTATAATTCCATGTCCTTATGCATGTGTATAATTTATGTCATCAATTAACTATCTGAAGATAAAAGATTCAATTTAGTATCTGAATAGTGTGTGATATCGTCATTGTTTCTTTGGGATTTTATGCAGAGTGGATCATATGATATTTAAAAGAAAGCATTTGCAGTAGATTTTCTTCTGTAGTCTTGAGGAGCAGAGTGCAAATCCTTCCAGGTACTAACGTGCCTTTTTATGACCCATTCTCTCAGCCCTAGGAAATTACTTTTACCTTACTTCATATGCATAAGCTGAGATTTTCTACAGTGCCTCTATTATGGCAAGCTCTGATGAAGAAAATTATCAAAATAAACCATTCTCTTTACACAATTATTTTTGTATTTAGAGTTTGTACCTGTCAAACTGTTGGCAAAAATTCATTTAAGATTCAAACTAGAAAACAGTGTATGTGACAAATGCAGGTTGTTGGGGTTATGACCAGGGGATTGGAACGAAGATGATTGGTATTTAGAAAGTTTACCCCAGCCTAGATAAAATATCCTTTAGCCTTCTATTTAGTTTTCACAGATCTATCTTTATTAGTAGGCACGCTCTTTGAAAAAGAAATTGTAAGTTCAGGACCTTTATTCAAAGAAATGCAGATTTAACAGCAAGTGTTCAGCAAAATTGGTTGAAGAGGGTTGTCCCACAGCCAGTTTAAAGCCTTGCTGGTGAACACCAGCAGCGCTCAGGGCTTCCCCCGCTCCCCTTTCCAGCCTGCCAGGATTTCTCTCACACATGCTTAATGGGTGTCTGGGTCCAGGAGCAAATTTGGGAGAGATCTTGCAGACATGGGCACAATTTGAAGCTGGCTTTCCAAAGAGAGAGGGCAGCAGCACGGCTGTGAGCGATGGGGTCTGGGGCTGCCCTTGCCGAGTGCCCTTTAGTCCCCTGACATGTGTGGGTCCCCCAAGCCCCCTCAGCATCACCATGGCTCCTCCATGGCTCTGTATAAGGAGCTGGACACATCCTTGCTTCCCAATGGGAATTTCTGTATCACATCATGGTGGTTTGAATCTTCCTCGGGCACCAAAAAGTGCAGAGGGAGCAGAAGGAGCAGAGAGAGGTCTGGGATCCAGTCCCCTGCAACTATGAATGCTCTGGTGTGGAGGGAAAAGCAGGAGTGACATCGTGACAGCCTCTTCCATATACAGTCTAAAATGTTTCCTTCTATACAAAAATGCAGACAAACTGGACAGGAAGTAAGAGACATTGCAGGACAAATGAAGCTTTATATACATTCTAGTTTCTCACTTTGGCAAACGATATGAAAGCCCTTCACTACAAGCTGAATTAATTCACCTTTAAAAAATTACAGCCTTTTCAACTGGGGCGATAAATTGCAGCTCATGTCTGAAAAATGCACTTTCTGGCTAAGGAAAATGTTTTTTTTTCTCTCACACTAGCTGGCAGGTTCCATCATGCAAACAGCTTGAGCTAATCTTTAATTAGGTGAATAGAACATTAGTGTTAGAGGAAGAGGGACTGGTCAAGCATTCCTGACTCAAGACAACCTCTTAGACATGCTGACCAGAAAGGAAATACCGTTACATGTGGGCGAATGTAAAATGAGACATTTTATATGCAATAGTATTTATTGTTCTATTTGAAGTTTGGATAACAATTGTAAACTGTGTGCGTGCTTACATGCGCATGCACTTAAAACAAATAGTTAACAAAATCTGGATACAAATACCACTGCTGATCTCCTTCTATATATATAGTGGAGCTAGTCAAAACACTGTCCTCAGGTTTTCCAGATGGATCAGGATCCAAATGTCGTGGTTCATGCCCACCCCTATTTCTTTTCAAGGAACTCATTCATCAGTGGTGTGGACATTTCCCTGGACTTTATTTTAGCCGCCAGAGATTTTCTGGCATTTTATAATAAGACTAATTGCACTGCATGTGAGCTCCAAGGAATGAAGATGCTTCTCTGCTTTAAAATTAGTAGCTGTGACTGCCAAAGTGACATGCAGAAATATTCTGGAGGGCAGACAGAAGCTCAATGAGAGTTTCCAAGGCCACACAACAGAGTGCTGACTTTCAACTTAGCAAATATGATTTTCCAAAATACTTGTCTTCCTATGGGGCACTAAGGAGTAGGGTGAGGAATTCTTGGACTTAACCAATTGATTTCCTCTCTGATGAGCTCTCATCTCTCTCTTACTACACAGCACAGGTCTTTTCTTGACTGTTTTGAATATTGACTCCTTGGCTAATAAAATTTTACAAGTGATTTTGAAAACAAACAATACTATATTATCCCTTTTTTTAAACTCATGAAATAAATATTCCATCAAAGAGACTTTTATGTTTCACAGTGGCAGTTCTCAAATGACCAGCGTGGTATCATGTTCAAAACAGGGCACGGTCCATTTTTACAGTAGATTTACTCAATCACAGTTACTAATCGGATTAGTACTGCTTTTATGTCCGACAAATTTTTAAGAGTTGGGGGTCATTAAACCACTTGCACATAGAGAGCCTGTGGTGCTGTGCTGTTCCAGTTAACCATTTATGCTTTGAAACAGATCAGATAAATTTTTTTAATGTGTGTAGAAACTCACTCTTCTATGTTGCAGTGCCACCAAGCATTTAAATTCATTGCTCAACTTAACAAAACACATGCTTATGTACAGAGTTAAGAAAGAACATCAATTTAAAATGTAGGAGAGGCTGAGTGCTAGTGAGTGACTTATATGTACTGCTACTCATATATGCTACATATGCCCTGCTCTTCCCTCTCAACCATATGCAAGAACTAGCTCTTACCACCTGACTCACAGCTTTTGATATTACTCTTTCACAATTGCTGTCTAAAATTCTAGCAAAAAATATTAGGGCTGAAATTAACTGTCATGAGTTTGCAAGAAGTTGAGAAGAAACTATATGTATCTCCAAAGGGAGAATTGGGCCACCAAAAGGCTAAACTGCACTTTGGATGCTAGGTGTGTATCACCTGCTTCAGCTGTTCTCACGAATCACACAGGAAAGCAATCAGAAACCTTTTACTCATAAAACTATAGGAAGGCCCAATAATCCTCTTTCAGACAGCTGGCTTAAAGCTCAAGCAGAATTAGTCCTGTGTCAAAAAGGAAGCAGACAAAGCAGATAAAAAAAAAAAAAAAAGTAGAAAATGAAGTCCGATCCTTCATTTCTACTGGAAATTCCTTCCTGGAACTGGAGGAGGGAGCAGAGGGCATGTCATAACCATTTCAACACCTATTGCAGCATTAAAATGGCAGGAACAGGCAGAATTGGGATGTAAAATTGGTAAAAAACATACAAAACATTCCAGGCATCATGCAAAATCAAAAGCAACTAACAGTATCTGTCTTTTCTTGCAAATCAAATCTGTTCTAGTTTTAAAAGACCATTACCAAAAGACTGTCTTGCTAAAGTTACCACAGATGCCAATATCTGCAAATGGTTCCACTGTTGCCTCCCCAAAATGCATGCAAACAAGTAGCTTTCATACAGCCATTGAAATGCCTTTATTTAGTCTAGTTTAGAAAGTCTGGAGGGTATAAGCAAAGATTAGGTTTCTTAATGGACAAAGAAAAGTAAGAGATTTAAACTTCTTTTAACATGAATGAATGATGCCAAAAGGATTTCAGTAGAAACAGATGCACTAGAATACAAAATAACTAAAATAAAAAATGAATGAAATATAGTCTGTGTTTGTACATGCTTTCTATAAACATCAACTTTATGAGAAAGTGAATGGGTTAGCATCAGCCAAGCACAAGTCAGGAAATCATCAAATTAAATTTACGCGCCGAAGCTTATAGTCAGTTCCCTGGCTACATGCATTGCTGTTAGATTTTTGATATTGATATCATGTGCCATTTTCCAAAAAAAATAAAGTGCAGTAGCATACATTTTTTTAAAACTTAATTCACAAACGCAAATATGTATACAATGGAGTTTTGCTGCCTGTGTGTCAATTCTGTTCTTTGGAAGGAAAAAAACAAGTAAAGATAAAACCTAAAAGCTGCGGTCTTCTCTGCAAGGCCACAAAGCTCTGTTAATCTGTAGAATAACAATAGTATACGAATATAAATCTAGCTTGCCAATTGTTAACAGAGCTATTAGCTAGTCTGAGGAGGAGATCATTAATGCAATTCTGTCTCCTTTTCATGGTCAGGGAGCAGTTTCGTGTCTTCTCAGTGGAAAATAGGAGAGGAGTCTTTCCTTTGTACCAGCCAAAATCATTAATTCCTGAAGAGTCTCAGAGCTGGACACCAGCTGGCACCTACAGAGACTGTGCAACTACCACTAATTCCTCAGCACTTCACAAATTAGCACAACTAAAATATACAGAGCAACACACTGATAGAATTGAACAACTTTGGAGGAATAATAATGTTTATTAACATAAGGCTGTTACTGTGAAGACACTGCAAAATACTGCTTATGATACGAATAATATTATGTTAGATATTGTAATATAATAATAGTATATCATAGTAGAAAGTCCTTCTAGCAAAATTAAAGCTTAGTGAACTTTTGGCATTTATAAGCAAAAGTAATTATTGAATTAACAAATAATCCCACTTAGAAAAAAATATTTTCTTCTGTGGCACAGCAGGTCTTCCACAGGCTACTACTGAGCAAGTTGCCAAACACATGAACAAAACCTCTTGGATCAGTAGATTTGTTTTAAAGAAAAACTCACAAGATATGAAATCAGTATCTAACGTGTTTTGTCAATGCAAATTTCTCCGCATCTTATATATTTGTTAAGGCCCCATATGAGAACACCAACACCATTACAACCTGTGATTAGAAGGGCAAACTGACCCAAGTAAGTAGTCCATAAACCAGGGCATGTTGTGAAATACTCGTTGTGATCACTGTGATTCAGGAGCTCTTAATTAGGGGAACAAGGAGTAGGTTTCAGACAGAAAGTCACCAGATTTAAGTGTCTAGTGTGAGCCAAGGTCACCTTAAACTGCCAGAGTAGTCAATGGAGACCTAGTCAATGCAGTCAATGAAGCCAAGAGATAAATTCATTTATCATAAGATAAATAAAGAGAAGAGGCATTTGCTTTCCTGAAGAGAGATGTCTAGAGTTGTTTGAGATGCTCTAGGATACTCTGGATAGAACCAGGGGAAGCTGAGCATAAGACCTACAGAAAAACTTTGCCCTTCAAGAGCAACAAATGGTCAGAAGGTCAAATATCCTGGGGCATCAAAAATGGCTCTAGACATACATGATTGTGCTACTGACTCCCATCTGTACTAGACAGTCAGCTGAAGAGCTCCCTAAGGAGCTCTAAGTTTATGGACTAGACAGCTAGTGCACATATAAATTCACTGCTAAATTTAGGTAGACGCCTAAATCCCACATGTTGTGCCAGTTCCATAGTTCCTAGCTACAGGAGGGATGGTCACGTACTTCTGACTGCCTGAGTACATGAGACACTCAGAGCAGAGCACAGGATAATCTTAGGAATAGTTATTTTCTGAACACCAAACAATGATGACCCTCAGAGAAGAAAAACATTGAAAGCACTAACTTACTCATTTCGTGTGTTTAAACTCTTGGCATGTTACTAGTCACACTGTTCCAGTTTATTTATTCTTCTCAAGCAAAAATAAACAACCACAAATCCGCAGGTCTACGACAAAAAGACACTAATAATATTCATCCACTTCCAGAAACAGATCAGGTAAAAGTATTGGCAGTAAAAGTTCATGATAAAGATGGTCAAATAATTTGGAGATAAAGAATTACCAGAGGAAGGACCCCACTCTTGGCTGATTTTTAGGCTGTCTTTAACTCAGGCCAGCAAGCCCTACAGTAGCACAATATTTTTGCATCAGCAGGTCAGGAGGAAAAGCATATTTCATGCTCATGTCACTGACCCAGACCTCTGGCCGAAAGGGAGCGATATTGATGAGCTCTGGAGCGGGTTTATCTTAGTCTTAATCAGAAAGCCATTAGCCTGACACAAGGGTCAGAGTAAGGAGTATAAATGCACTGATATAAGAGGGATCCATGTGATTTCCAGAAGAGGCTTGGGAAAAAAAAAAAAAAAGAGTCTGTGGCACTTCCTCTAATTATTTTTATTACCATGTTGGACTTCAAAACAGCAGCTCAGGAAAAGAAACAGCGAGGTAAAGCCTTGACCCCACTGAAATCAAGGGGAATTTTATTGCTGACCTCAGTAGGACAAACCTTGACTTTTTCCTAAGTTTAAAAGAGGGCCTTCTTCTTGTTTTGAGCATGTAAATATTGCACGATAGGCAGGGATTTCAGTAAGGTTGAGAAATCTCCTGATTTCCTGTGCAAACCAGAGTCTGTGGAATCAAAAGCCCTGACATAGCTCGCTCCTGCTGGGTCCCCTTCTCTCGCCTCTGTCAGGACTCTGCCTGCACAGATTGGCATTGGCTGCCCTGACTTGCCTCACCTTGGACCCCCACCACACCTCCTGCCTGTGGGCTCAGGAACCCCAGTTTGGGGCTGGGTAGTTTGCTGGTTAAAACATGCTATTACCTGTGTTGTAAATTTTTGTAGATAAAAAGTTCTACTGCTTGACTGGCCTTGTCAACCTCCCGTCTTTGCAAGCCAAGGGGAGAAAAAAGCCTTGACAGTCAGAGAGGGAGTAGGGAGGAGAATGGAGTAACACAAAACGTTGCTAAAAAATTTAATCTCTGAAATTATTTTTGTTTCTGTATTATATTTCTTTCTTTAGTAGTCACTTAGGCAATTAAATCTCCAAAATGAAGAATGCTTTCTTCACAAACTGGTCTTGTGATGTTATTACCATGCAAGGTAATCATCATACCATGCCCTGATATCTATTTGAAAGATTGCAAAGTCTTTTTAGTAATTCTGCTGAGAATGTGTTTGTTATAGAAACTGTTTTCCAATTGAAAATAGTGTCTAGATAAAGACGACCAACTGCACAATGAATGCTAGAACTGCTGTTTAGTAGTTTATGCACGGAGTGTGTTAGCTGGCAGGTAACAGACCAAGGATGTCAAGGAAGGATTAGGAAAATGAAAACCAGCCCCCACACTTATGGTTGCTTACGCAGTAAACAATACTGCTCCTCCCAGCACAGCAACAACTCTTTGTTTTTGTTATACACATGAACATTTTGGTGTGTGTCTTACAATTTTTGTTAGTATCATGTTTGCTCTGTTTGTTACACCAGAAGATGTCATTGTCAGAGATGCTTTTTTTGCAGTTAGCTATATTGCCTAGTGTATTACTCTAGGTAAAATACTTAAGATGAAACAAATGCATTATATATATATGTTTAAATATATATTATATATATATAGTATATATATAACACCAGGCTATAGGAGCATACAGTTAAGTTAAGTTAAGTTAAGTTAAGTTAAGTTAAGTTAAGTTAAGTTAAGTTAAGTTAAGTTAAGTTAAGTTAAGTTAAGTTAAGAAGAAAAAATATCAGAAACTCTGGAGTCACTGATCCAAACCAGTCCACCCGTGTGGGTCAGTGAAGCACTGTGGGGATGTTTTAATGAAGCCTTACTCACATTTACTCAGCACCATACCCACACTCACAGACTCTCTGGGCCCAAGGTGCTCGCTGAGCAGCTCTCTGCAGTACACTTCTTAATGCCTCCCTTCAAGAGGTTTAGAACTGGTTCCTCTGCCCCTGACTTTGCAGTGTGGTCAGTCTGCAGCTCGTGTGGACACCCACAATGAAGATGTGACTATTCAACCTCACTCTATAGGAAGATAGGGGAATAGTAATCTTAGGAATGGTACTGGAACACTATGTAGGCTGAGATTTTTCACAAACCATGTAAATGAGAAAGACTACAACAAGTTTTTCTGTTAATATTTAGGTGTTGAAATCATTGAAAAAGCTACAGCTCTTTCTGACAATTGGGTCCATGTCATGTTCCCCAATTTTGTCTACAAATGCCGAGTACTGTGGCCTGCTCATATGTTGCAATGCTATTTCAAGATCTGTGACTTTTCACAGTGTGCTTCTTTTTCAGGTCCTCCCAGACCAAAAATCCAAATTATAATTGTATTTATCATATGACAACCTCTGGTAATAATGAAATATAGACAGGAATTGCATTTCTTACCTCATTTTCACTGATTATTTATTATCATTAAGAAATGGGTTTTTTATAAAGATTTTTGATTGAAATTCTCCGAATGCAGTCCTGTTACACCCGCAACATGCAGCAGCGTTCCTGTCTTGGACACCACATTGCTCTCAGAAAAAAAATTATTCTTCACTTATTACCACTACCTTTTCAATATTATTGCTGTCAAAGATAGGGGTTTTTAAATGTTCCTATTTCTGTTTTGTTTGCTGACCTGCAGATGCCTTGACACCTGTTCTGTCTGTCTAGATGTAGCATACTACATCAGAATAACTTCTGAATAGCACAGACAACTGTTCCCTGAAGTTCAGATGACAGAGGATGGATATGAAAGATGGTGGAAGGGCAAATGAAGACCTTTGTGTCTATCCAATTCAAACATATTTGCAATGAATTGTAGATCAAAGAATGGTCAGCATGTTCAGCAGTTAAATAGCATGTTTCAACATAGTATGTCTTATCCCATCTTACTAATACCTCAGCTGGCTCCAGGTGGCATTACTTGAGTAGGAGGTTTGGACCAGATGACTTCCAGAGGTCCCTTCCAGTCTCAGCTGTTCGGTGACTGTGGCACATCTGGACAGAAAGAGAAGTCATAAAAGTGATTAGCAAAATTGTGTCAGGGCCAGAAGTACAGCAATGGCATTGGTATAGGCATTGGAGGATTTAGAAAGCACATAAGACATGAAGGAGCAGGACAAGACCTGGGAAAATGAGGATGAGTGCACTGAAGCAGTAAAACAGCTGAGACAGGAGATTGACAGACTGCGTTAGATAGGAAGGATGGGGGAAAAGACACTGGAAAACAGTTTCTGACAAAGGTGCTACAGAGCCTCCGGTATGGAAGGAGGTGGACTATACAACATTCCTCATCTGAAAGAAGAGTGGGGTCAGCTGCACAGTGCTATAATGTGTTGGTGGGGCACTGACATACAAACGAAAGATGTGGAGAATTAGTCCACATAAGTACAGTAATCAAACTTGCAGAAACAAGGGAATCATTCTACACGCAAGTTGTCTTTAGATTAGCAGCAGGGATGAGGTGCAGCACAAGACCCTCACTTCAGGGCACTTCTCTGTCTGAACAGCCAGACTCTGCCCCTCTTCTCCTACACAGGAGCTGGACTCCTGCCCTCTCCAGAGGCATGAGTGGGGGACTAGTGGAGACTGAGCTGAAAAAAGGTCCATGTGCTGGGACAGAACAGGGACTAACCTGCCTCTTCCTCCTCTCTCGCTTACACCTTGGTCCTACTTAGGTTGTACCCAAAATCCTGTTGCCTTTTGGCATCCCCATGTGTAGACTTCCTGGGTGTCAGGCAAAGATACTTGTCAATGAGCAGCAGCAGAGCTAACTCCCGAAGAAACATCAGGTAAGCTTTAACAGAAAATGAAGGAGTGAGAGGGACACTGCTTATTTTTTAAAAGGCTGTTGATTACGATAACTGTTTGCCAAAGCTCAAGCTCATTAGCCTATGCAAATTCTGATAGAGTCATTAAAGAAGACTTCTTCCATGTTATGTGACTTTAGTCTGTTTTCCGTTTTGTTTATCAAACTGTGCCATTCAGCTTTGCAGACTATAGTCACAGTTAAGATCATGTAGCTGATCTTATAGTAGAGAATCCAGGCAGCCCTCACCCAGAATGAGTTCCTTCCACTTCTCTTCTCAAGTGAGAAAGTGTAACAGGGTTATATCAGCAATTTGCACCTAAGAGAAACCTAATACAAGTTGATATGCATTTAACTTTAAAGTACTTGAGGTAGCTGCTTACTGCACTGACAACATTAACACTAAGATTCAGAAGAAGGTTACTTATTTCAGCATGCTGTTCAGAAATGGTCCAAAGACCTTAATAAGGCCATGTGAAATGTTAAATGTAAGGCTTTATGCAGAAGTAGCAAATGAGATTCAAAGGATTTCAGCATCTCAGAGAAGTCCATGGCCATAGGAGAAAGAACATGCATTCCCACCATTCAGTTTTTAGCTTTTCAGTGATTGAAATGGCCAACTAATATCCCTATGCTCCCTATAAAGACAACATGAAGAAAGATTCTAAGGGATAACTTACTGGGGTTCTCTACATGTGATATAATTATTATGCAAAGGATCACTTATATCGTCTAATCTTACCTACCTAAACTGCATCCTGTCAACATTCCTTCTGTAATCAATGGGAAAGGGCACATCTAAAGGTAGATTCATCACATACTAAATGGGCAGCAGGACAGACAAGATGACAGTCCTCTGGGGATGATTTTTTTTCCTGTTGATTGTAGAGAAGACTATACAACTTAATATCCAATATGAATTACTGGTGTAAGGCAGAAAACTGAGATAAATATCAACCTACAAGTAAGGATATCAATACCACTGAAATGACGCTGCCACACACTAGCGAACATGGTAAAGCAGCACAGAGCTGTATGAGGCACTGTTCTGTTGCTTTGGAGTGCTGACAAAAGCAACAGATATGTGAGCAAGACTTATTCTTTTAAATCTAAGATAGGAATAACTATAGTTCAGCAAAACACAGCCCAAAACAGCTTGGAAAAGATCTGTAATGTGTAACCTTTCTGCATCGTACCTATTGTATGGCACCATTCTCCAAAGACCAGATTACAAAAATTTCTTCACACTTTGCCTTTTTATCTGATTCAAATAGTATAACAAAAAACTGGTAAGTTTACAAAACCATCAACAGCACACAGTCTTGATCATAATGGTGGCATGTATCCCGGCATAACTTCAACCAGGCAAATGCATTTCTTCTCTCAGTTGAATAATGCAATGTTCACTAAAGATGCGCATGATCATGTAGGACATAATTTGGTAAAACCCCAAATATAAGCATAGCAGAATTATTAAAAGCCAATATTTTCCGTTTATGTTCAACAGGCAGCCAAATTCTGTTTGCTAAACATTTGCCATTGAAGAGAAGAAGCTGTTTTGTAGATCATGGGCTGATTATTCACAGAAACATGTCTCTGGAAAAAGACAAGAACTAAAGAAAGCAGGAGCTGAACCTTATCCTACGGTGAAAACTAAACACCTAAAGGGGGAAGAACAGATAAGACCATGCTTCTGAAAAAAAATATTCGTGCTGCAGTGTCTTGAACATGAGTCACTGAAAGTCATGATGTTGTAAAAAAGACCAAAAAAATGTAATTATGGGATATAATAGAACTATAGCCTGTGGACAAAAAAAAAGCAATCTATCTGATACATTCATCAGTAGCTGGAGTAATGCACAAAGATATCACTCTTCCATTTCAAGGAGGACATGATCAACTGGTAGAGGAAGCAGCAGGAAGGATCGTCAGTTTAGAAGACAACATACATGACTAAGTGGTTGCATATGTTTGGCACTCAGGGAAATCTGAGAACATGATAATGGTCTTCAAATACATAAAATACTGCTTCACAGAAGAAGCCATCTGCTCTGCAAGGTAGGGAAGACAACAGTAGGGAAGACTGCAATAAAGAGACTGGACATAAAAGGCTTCTGACTGACAGGACAGTGTAGATCTGGGGGATCTTATGTGGGACATGGTTTCTCAGAACCAGGTAGAAAACTTCTGCCAGGAATCGCATAAGCACAGTGGTCCTGTTGTAGGACAAACTACAAAACTATGTTTGAGGTCCCTTTCTGCTCTGCTACGGCACAACACACTCCAAATTTGACCGAGTATGTGGAGTGTGGCTGAAAAACACCAGCTTCCAGTGTCTCTGTTTGCTCTGCCTTCCTCTCCATACCTTCACCTTTGCAAGCAACCTTCAGACAACTGGCTTTGTCATTTTCTGTCTCACAGCAGCTGGAAACCATCTAGGGACATTTAGCCCTTTCTTTTCAGCAGTTGACCTACTCCTCACAGAACAAAACGACTAACCATCTCGTTTTCAATATGTTTGTAGGTCGCCATTAAAAAACACCTGTGCTCGATCAGAGAGACTTAAAATCACTAATATGTGCTGAGCAGACAAAGCACTACAGAATTTTACTACAGCTGTTTGTTGCGTTCTGTCTGCAACAGATGTATTCTTCTAAGTATTGTCATCCTAGATACCTGGACAAGATGCCACTAGTAGCGACAATAATGATGATGATTGGCAAAATCACCCTAGAGCTTCTGCGATATGAATGTGTACTTGAAACCTTTCCCATCCTTTTCCATTCTGCTCTGTTATTTACAGCTGTGTTCACTGTCAGAAATAAAAATGGTATGCTAAAAATAAGTATATATGGAAACCCACATACGATCATAGGAGGGCCAGTGTAGTTTGTAGTTTCAACAGGTGTTAGCAGTCTAAGGTAAGTCTGAAGCATCACTCCCTGTCACACTAAGGTCTACGTTTTACTAAGCTAACAAATATAAGAATTACATAGTGGGAATCTTCAGTGCGACTTGTATTTGTTATATGTTAGCTAATTGGAGGTAAAAGAAGAAAAATGTTGATGAAGGTGGCTTTTGAGGGGTTATCTACCCTCCCTTTAAATATTGATTGTGCAGACCATCCACTTTGCTATTATTCTATTAAAAATCTGTGCAATGAAGCTGAAGCGCTAGGAAGTAAAGAAGAGTGCAGAGGTGGAAATTCTTCAGAGGAAAAGTCTTCATCTGGAATGAATAACAAGTACACGTATTGCCTCAGGTTCAGACAAGGTAAGTTTTTTAACCTCTCAAAGATGATCTTTCGAAGAGTATCCACATAGTGAAAACTGTGAGCAGAATGTAGGTAAGCCTAAAAACAGCTACTTTTGAGCTGTGTGCATGCTTCTACATTGTATAAAAAAAATGTGAGATATCAGTTTTGAAACTGTCTTTGGGATGTAAGACTCTATGGCAGAAAAAAAAAAGATCTGGTATTTTAATGTCTAAATGTATAAAGGTTAGTGTTTGGCTTTGGGGCTCTTAGAAAGAAATATTATAATACCAATAAGAAGCAAGAGGTGGAACTCAGCACTCCGAAGGGTTAAAGTGAACTTAGTTTTCCACCAATCACCCTCTGGTACTGTGTCTTCATAAATTTCCCCCATTTATGGAGTGTTTTTGATGGCAGGCAATTCTTTGTTGAAAGTTAAGTGCTCTTTTATATGAATAAATAAAGAAGGCTTTGGTTTGAATGAATACATTATTTTGACAAATGTTTATTGGAAACCCAATTATGGCTTCATAAATCAGTGCTATCTGTGGTACATCAGGTGAGCTCACCCATGCCATCAAATGGCACATTGAATATTAGTAGGATAATTAAAACAATTCTGTTGAATGTTGTCCCTCTTACCCAGGTCTGACAGTAGTCAAAACAGGAAGAAATTGTTTATTATTTTTATTTAACTTATTAAAATACTTCTTGTAAGATGTAATGGACATACTTAACAAAAAGAAAAAAAAAAGAAAAAAGAACATTTGTTTTCAATTTGCAGTTAGATTAAAATGACAAGGTCAGGCACAATGCATGAACTGAGTGGCAGCTGAATTTTAGGAGTAGTCAGGGAACAGAAAGGATATGCATGAAGGCTATTGTTTGAACTTTACACCTCAGTGAAGTATGGCTTTTCTTGTTTTGTCTCAAGTGGTCACTGATAATATGAAATGTGTCTAGAGTGAATTCATGTACTTCCTTGTTCTCCCTGCTACAATGATTTTGAGTTAGAATGACCAAATTAATGAGAGGCCACTTTCATACCTGTGAAAATGAAGGGAATCACATGAAAATCTCAAGGTCAAGAAGAAAGGGAGGAGGATAAAGTTTAAAGTAAATAGATAAAAGTCTCCTGGGGACAAGTTAATTCTCATCTCTTGAGGCTCCCTGACTGATGACAGCAAGATGGAGACATTTACAGTTTCTGTAGCAGGACACCAAAGTTCTATTTAAGCTTTCCAGAATATGAATATGGCTAAATTTATAACCCCTAGGACTTACAAGGACAAAATAGGGACTGAAATTAAGTAATTGTGCTTGGCGTGTATTTGAGTTAAGGTGATATGAATCTGAATAGCCACCTAGTTGCATTTCTTACCAGCTTAACTTCAGCATAACATTCTCGGTGGCACAGAAGAGGGAAAAAGGAAACATAAGGAGAACAAGGGAAGGCAGTGCAACATTCATCTTTTCTCCCATGAAAGAAAATGAGTTGGCCAGAAAGATGACAACATAGGACTTTTATTTAGAATTTGTTATTTCACTGAGAGGAAACAAAAAACCCAAACACCAAGCCATTTGTTTTTGTTGTTTCACCAGAAACTAACCTTTCTCCAGAAAAATTCAGGCTCCAGATTTCTGGCATCTGGCAGCAGAAAGACAAGCTGGAGGCCCCAGAGCTGAGGCTCCCACACTAGGACTTGTCAAAAGATCATGTTTCCTCAGAGACCTGCTTCTCAGATAATATACAAAGTTTGAGGTCTTCTTCCAAATGATGGTTAGAAAAAATTTTGTAATTTGCCGTAAGATGAGATAATATTCTTCCTTTTCCATTCTGCCTTACTTCAGTCCCTTCTCAGGATTTCAGATGAACAAAGAATAAAAATGTGAGAACCAATATAGGGATAGTCTACACTATTTAGGAACCTATTTTTTCATAGCAGAATAAGAGTACACTCAGCCTAGAACCAGACATTTTACTGCCAAGGGCACCATCACCAGTAATAAAGACTCTGTAGATAAAGGAGAAGGAACTTGGGGCAATCACTGTGCATGAAGCAGGATGGAGCCTTGGGCTTTTTCTCTTAACCTAAGCAGCCATTCCAGGGCAAACAAATCTGGAAATCTCTTTCCCAGAGTAGAAAAAAAATTGAAGGTACTCTTTTATATATTTATCTTAGGAAAAGTATTGCTTAAGTCTCATGGATTGAGCTTTCTGTATGAATTAACTTCAGGATCCATGTTCTAGTTACTCCAAGATGGAAACGAGAGATTTTAGAAATTAAACCCTGTTACTATGCTGCTTTTTCACGTGTATTCCCCGAAATCCAGACCATTCAGTACAAGCTATGCACCTAGAAATTAATTTCCTTTCATAGGATTAAGGACATGTAAATGGTTGGCCTGTGAAAAGAACTATGGAAATGGAACAGGAAAGAAATAGTTTTAGTAATTTTCCTGAGAAGAGCGACAAGAAAAAGGCAGTCTGCAATCCATGGACTCAACATAAAGGACACAAGACATAGCTCTTCAGCACCCTATCAACCAAAGCATCAGCCCTTCCCCCAAAGTTTTAGGGAGGTTTGCTGTCAGTCAATAATGCTAAAGATTTGGTTCCTGGCAGAGATTATCAGTTTTTCTTGTCTCTACTCTCTTTTTCTCAAACACCGTTTCCTCCCTTTGCCTGTGGCTGCTCTAACTGCAAATGTGAGCTAACGAAGAGCGAAAGGAGGGGAGAGAAAACGACCCAGTTTGCAAAATTCAGATTTAAAACACAGGAGCTCTGAAAGTCTTCCCCTCAGTTTCTGAAGAAGCTGTAGCTATTAACCTTATTTCCTTTGTTGTTGATTTAGCATTTGAACACGAGTCTGAAAAGCTGTCTAATTTCACTCCGCTCTCTTCAAAAAAGTCTTGATCAACAAACTGGTTAATCCATCATTTCCCATCCCCTGTGAGCGTAATGCATCAGAACAATTGCTTCTCTGTCTTCCAGTGACAAAAGCAAAAGAAGATGTACTACTGCATACCTTGCATAACCTTCTATTTCAGTGGAAACCAGCTTTTAAAGAGTTACATCATAGAGCTTGAAGGAGAGGAAAACATCAATGAAGATAGTTTTTCCTTTATATGCAAGACTTTTGTTGCCATCCATAAATCGTTCAGGCTGCTGTTATAATCCTGGACAAGTTGGCATCTCCCCTAAGTACAGCAGGTTGTGTGAAAGATTAGCAGAACAAAAACAATAGAGGAGTCATTAAAACACCTAGAATATAAAATGCATGGAAATATCTCCCCAGACTTCATTGTGGCAAGACAGTAATTGAACCATATATCAAAGCTATTCTTCTTCAGGCCATTTTTAGGGAGAAGGCAGTACAGTTTGTAACTGATCATCCAAAGAACTGCAGCTCTTATGCTAATGGGAAGAAGTAGATAACTGATCATTGCCCTCAAATACTTCAGATGCACTCCTCTTTCCTTCCAGCAAGAAAAGAATTTTAACAGAATCAACATAAAAGAAGAAAATATGCCAGATTTTATTTAGCTGTAAGCTTTTCCTGTGTTTTAATTGCATTGCCAAAAACTAAAGCAGTGGATTGTGTTGAATGGATAGACTAAACTGCTTCTTTTTCAAAAGTAGCTTTGACCAGCACATAGAGAAATATTCGTGTTATAAAGGCTTTGTGGAGTATCACAGAAAACAATAGTTATTCAGAGCCAATAACTCCAGTCCATTATGAACTGCTCAGTGTTGATACATGTGAGACAATGACAGAGAAACAGACTCTCCAGCAAGTATTTGCTTTGATATCCATACAGAAGAAAATCTGTACTGTTCACTGCATTATGAAATTTTGAAATCTATCAGTTTTCACTCTATCGTTTTGTCCTGCCTCTCCGTCAACTTCATCTGAATATGCTTGTGGTCTGCAATAAGCAGTGGGATGAAAGCACATATAATAAACAGCAAGAACAATAATACCTAACGCTAGACTAAAAATAGTTAGGATGCTCAAAATTGTATAATGTATTTCCTTGATAATGGGAGGTTTCCAGACCATATATGCAAACGAAATACCTAGAGTTACAACAGTCTGAGTAGCATAATAAATAGAAGTGCAAACTTTTGTTTTTCTCCCCTTTATGTTAAAAAAGCTAAAAACTAGAATGATTCCAACAACAATTCTGTACAGATACTCCATCTTCTTAGATTTGCAAAATGTTGTATGTTGTGTCAAAGTCCAGGCGAAGCCACAGATCCAAAGAAACATCAGCAGAATTACAGAACTTCTAACACTTAGTAGAGTGATCAGTGAAATAATGAGTATCCAAGAAGTGATGGTAAGCAGTTTATAGAAGAGATACACTAACTTGGGAAGCCCATGAAGTTCATCTTTATCAGGCAGAGATTTTCGTAATGATATCTGATAATCTACCACCGAAAAGGAGATACCACAAAAAGAAACAAAAATGGCAGCATCTAAACAAAACATAAGGAAAAATATTAGGCTAAAGAAAAAGGTAGTTATTTTATATTATAATTTCTGTATGAACTTTTGGAAAAATTTCATGCTTTCTAAACACTTCCTTTATAGCAATTTTATATTTATTCTGTGCTCCTTAACAAGTCACCTTAATTTTAAGATTCAGTTTAGTTACCTAAATCTAGGCATCTAATGCTTTTTGGTATGTTGTGTTACCCTTCCCAGCCTCTGGATGTTAACGATCTCACATAAGTTGTGAGTCATGTTTGCCAACTCCATATACAGATGACTTACAAATTCCAAAGTATTGTAAATAGCCCATAAAAACTTAAGTTTCAGCAACTGATATAGACTCAGGGGTGTCCATAACATAGAAATCTTTAGCTATGACTTGGTCATTCACGTGGTCATATTTAAGAGAAGATTCATCCGTCCATTTTGTCTAACTATTGACTCCATGGACTATGAGGGAACACTAGGCAGCAGTGCAGGTCTCATATCTGGTTAAATAAATTCCAACCCCGAGTAAGTAAATGTTTTGCTAATAATTGTACTGGGTTTAGATCTGGAAATGGTACAGCTGCTGCCTTACTTCTGAGAATTGAATATCTCCTCATCACACTGCACTCTGCAATGCTGATGTATCCTTAGGTTTTTTTATGATTGTCCCTCATCTGTAATATGGATGATAGTAGTGAAAGCTCACAGGGCTGCTCTAAATATGTTACTGATTTCAAGATGTCCAGTTAGCAGTTTTAAAAGAAGACTTAAGCAAAAGCACACAAAAGAAACAGCTCTGCAAATTATACAATAATTGCATTCAAGAGCTTATTTTCAAATGATGTATCGTTATGTTTCTATTAGATATTACGACTTGTTATGGTGACATTTTCCTTCTCATGGATTTAGCAGAACGGACCATCTACTAGACAGACATTCTAGTTAGAATTTAGTTAAATGCAGAGGAATTATATAGCTGAGTGTATGTTTTACAAGGTATGTTTAAAATACTATCCAATCACATGAGTTATCTTTTTAGGTAAGATACTCAACTTGCAAATTGAAGAGAAAGACAGACTCACATTGACAAAAATTATTTTTGCCGTGTTGCATGAGGATGTAAATCTGGACTAAAAGCTGTGGTGTGGTCTCAAGCAAACTCTTGAATACTCTGAGCATGTTGATATCAGTCACTACATCAATGCCTTGTTTCTGAATGAAGTTAGGAAGGTCTGGTTTTGATGCATCTCTGCTGATTTTCTGTTTAAATGCAGCTTGACAGCCATACTTCAGAGCAAAATAATACCTGTGAGAATCACAGAATCACACAGAATCACAGAATGTTAGGGATTGGAAGGGACCTTGAAAGATCATCAAGGAAACTTGATTAGACAGCATTTTTTAGAAGCGCAACTCAATAAAATGATACAGCCTAACAAGGTTTTTTCCCCATTTCATTCTTCCTTCACATTTTATCTTTGAATGTAATCCAGCAGCTTTTACTAAGATAAAATTTTGTCTGATATCTGTTTGATGTCAGTGATATCAGATAATCGTTTAAGCCCAGTGATACAGAAGCTATGTGAGAACTGCCAGAATTTGATGAGACTTGCCTGAATAAAGATTACAAGCTTTATTTTGTTAGGTTCTTATTTCTTATAAAGTACCGCATTTCTGACAATTCCCTTAGAATCTCTCCTTAGTCTCTCTTCAAGGTATTCATTCAATTTCTTTGTATCCTTTTAAGGGTACTAGTGAATACTCACCTGTGAATATCCACACCTATATAAGTATAATATATACCCATAAGGATCAAGGATTATACCTGATGCATTGTAAACATACAACACACTTTAAAAAAGAAAAATCACTACAACATTATTTTCTAAATACTCAGAAAGATTTTCATTTCAGAAAATGATTTTTCAAGACATATGGATTCATGAGTTGACAGATTCTATTAATAATCTGGGTGGGTTTACACGAAGAAGCCACTTGCCTTGGCAAATGAGTGCACCTGAATGACTTGTAGAACAGTTCTGCTTCATTTTCAGTTAAGCCTAAATGAACACTTCCTCTAAAAGAGCAGTAAATGCAAAGATACGTGGTATTAGTTAGTCATGACTGGTGTACATTCTGTGTGCTAAAGAAACTTTCTGTTCAGGAGTTCTTTAATTCTTTGCTTAGAGATAAATAACAATTAAAAAACTTTAGCTCTTATTCCCATTTTCAAGACCTGGTGATGGACATAGCACCTCAGAGGTGAGAGAATGCATAAGTTTTAATCAAAAACCATTTTGATAATTAAAGGAGGAATCAGCTGTTGTCCATGGTAATAATTACAGCTCTGTTTAGGAAAACAGGACAGTGGTTACAATCTGATGCAGGACTAGAGCTGCAGATGCTGGAAATTACAGCATCCACTGTCCCTAATGAACTGGCGTGCACATACACAGTCCTGGTGAGTGATTTGACTCATTAGTGTAGTTCTTTGGAAGCCAAGTGAGGTAGGTAATGCTATAGCAGATGAAATGGGGCAATTCCAGAAGAAGCAGTTTTCACCTCTTTCCAGTTGAAGTGTTCAGCAACAAAGAAAGAATCTTTTGCAAGTAGTTAACAAATGAAAGCAGGGAGAATTATCCTTGTAAATCCTATCTTGAAGCAAAACAATGCTTGGGCCCTTCTTCTGCCCACTTCACTTCAGGCAGTCAGTGCAGATTTTAGACTAAGCCTTGTAAATCTGCAGCACCATAGTAGGTGCTGTCACTGCTTGTGACATGGCATAAACTTTGCAAGGCCTCTGGACTGAGGTTTGTCAGGCTTGTTCTGTTTGAAGTTTTCATGACTTGTGACTTTGTTTTACTTGGTTCAGCTTGGATTTTCTGCAGAAAAAAAAAAAAATGGTGATTTCTTCCAGTTATCTAGGCTGCTAATTTAGTTTACTTTTGTTTATTTTTGTGTGGCACAGCTGTAGATTTATATAGTTCACAGTTACAGGCAGATACTCTATATCGAATAAGATGTTTGTGATGGTCACTTTGACATACAATAGAGAAATACAGCCACTGAGGTGTGGAGACAACAAATTGAGGGGTAACAAGGAGAAAAAAGAAATAGTACCTAACACAAATAAGAGGCATCAAATTTGGATGTAACATGAATCTGCAGAGAAATTAAGAGAAAGCAAACTCTAAAAGTATGTTCACAAACACACAAAAAAGACCCAAAGTGAATCCCAAGGGTGAAGAAGAAACCATCATCATGAAGATCATGTTCCTCCCAGCAAGACTACAGACACTGGTAACACCCGTAACCCCTCCATGCACCAGAATAAAACTACTGACCTTAAGACCCAGAGTAGAAGAACAAAACACAAGGAAACAGAGTAGAACTATGTGTGTAACAATTTTAACTATATTATTATTACTGAAACTTTTTATGCATAGAAGTATTCTTTCATTTCCTGTAATAAATAGATCTAGACTAATAATGATTCTTGGACTCAACAGTTAAAATTTCATTTATACTAAGTTCTTGGCTTTATAAGTATATAAATCCTGTGTCTTTGCTCATAAACAGGATTTCGAGCATAACAGCCTTCAGACATCACTTTCAAGCCTATTTCTGCCTATCCCAGATGTCTTGAGCTTCCAATATTCTCCAGTGAACCCATTTTGACTGTAACTGTCAGGCAAGGGCAGCAAAAGCAGTCCTTTTTCAAGAAAACCCATTGTTATTCAGTCATTTTTTTCTAGCATTATAAATATTGCTAAAAGTTTTTCCCCTCAACAGAAGAATTTAGTCACCTGGGTTATGAAAATTACATCGTTCATTCAGTTCTATTTGCTAGAGAAATCAAGCAGAACACCACAGACCATCACTTGGTTATCTGACACAGTTGTACAAGCCTACTAACATGCAGGCTGAGAAGGGCAAGGTCCTATGCCTTAGCTTTACTCCTACTTCCATTCCCTAAGGGCACATCTGAGACAATTTCAAGATTCATGCTGAAGTACTGCAGGTTGTTGATCCCCTGATCATTCATAGGACCATTCACCCCACAGACCCCGTGAAACACATGGGGTTGCATTTTCTTTACATAAAATCCTAGAATGTAATCACAGAATCATAGAATCACAGAATTATAGATTCATAGAACCATAGAATGGCTAAGGTTGGAAGGGACATTGAAGATCATCTAGTTCCAGCCCCCCTGCTGTGGGCAGGGACACCTCTCTGCCACTAGACCAGGTTGCTCAAAGCCCCATCCAGCCTGGCCTGGAACACTTCCATGAATGGGGCATTGACAACCTCCTTGGGCAACCTGTTCCAGTGCTTCACCACTTTCATGGTGAAGAATTTTTTCCTTATATCTAACCTAAATCTACCCTCACGCAGTTTCAGGCCATTGCCTCTTGTCCTATCACTACAGGCGCCTGTAAAAAGCCTTTTTCCAGCTTTCCTGTAGGCCCCCTTCGTATATTGGAAGGCTGCTACTAGGCCACCCTGGAGCCAGCCTTCTCTTCTCCAAGCTGAATAACCCCAGCTCCCTCAGCCTGTCCTCATAGCAGAGGTTCTCCAGCCCTGCAATCATCTTCGTGGCCCTCCTCTGGACCCACTCCAGCAGATCCATGTCCTTCTTGCACTGTGGGCTCCAGAACTGGACACGGTACTCCAGGCGGGGCCTCACCAGAGAAGAGTAGAGGGGGAGAATCACCTCCCTCGACCTGCTGGTCACACTCCTTTTGATGCAGCCCAGGACACGGTTCACTTTTTGGGCTGCAAGTGCACACTGCTGGCTCATGTTGGGCCTCCTGTCAACTAACACACCCAAGTCCTTCTCCTCAGGGCTGCTCCAAATCTGATCTCTGCCCAGTCTATATTTGTTGTTTGGGATAGAAAATGAGGGGCAGCATATTACCATGGGATAGAAAACGAGGGGCAGCATATTACCAGTCACCCAGATCTCACAGATTCATTTGGTCCCAATATGACATTGGAGCACTTCTCCCTTTCTGCTTACAAAAGGAGCTAGGAAGAATTCCTGGCTCCTCCAGCAGTTAAAGGTTTAACATTTTTAAAGACTAAATCCTTTCACCACAGAGGAGACAGCATCAGGGGTTCTTCCCTAGCTGCAAGTGAGACAGCCCAGATTTGCAAGTCCTGGGTTAAGTGCATGGTAAAGGAATCATTCCCTGGTATGTTAAAACATGCCGACCATACACGTGAGGATTGCAACCTGGAAGAAGCAATAGTAGGTGTGAGGCAGCTGTGTTACTCTGAGGAGCCTTAAGGGACAATCCATTGCTCTTCTCCTCAAGAAGATTCATTGGCTGCAACCCTGCCATTCAGGACATACATTGATTCTGTGAGATGGCTCTAGGTCCATTATTTAATCCCAAAGGAAAACATTTCTTACTTTTATGTTTCTGTGTATTTATCTTACTGTCCTCTGACTAATCACTCATAAGCAAAGAACTGAACTGTTTGGCAAGGCATCTATAGCTTTTTCAGTTTATAACGCAACTAGTATTCCAAAACATCTGGTTCTTTCATCCAAGATATAAACATCTGGAGAGTTTGTAGTGTTTTCAAGAAAAAGCAATTGGGTAGACCAATCTGTTAGTTGTCCATGTACTCCTTCACCAGAGCTTGTGTTTCTCCAAGCAGCAAGAAATGGAAGCCAGATGTACAAATTCTGAGCTGCAGAGGTGACAGCTGAGGAGGCAGATGACACATAAGGCAAGGACCAGTCATGTTGTAAAAGGAATATTTTATCTGGATTCACACCTAAAATTACTTTTCTGAAGCATATTCCTTCCGAGTATGGTATACTAGTTTTATATTGTCATAAAATGGTATGCTATAGTATTTTCACTATCTGTAGCAATTTCAGTTGGTCCACTTCTGACTTTGAATACTATATAAAAGGCATTGTGTTTTTTTCTAGAAAAGTCCAAATCTTTCCATCCTAGAAAAGTCCAAATCCTTCTTTGACTACATATAAGTGAGTATAAGAGTATTTTGAGCTTCCACTCTCATCTGCCCATTTGGCATGCAATATGTGGATATCTTAGGAAGGGCCTGTAGACAACTTTTAGGCATAACATTGGACAACCACATTCACAGCCAAGGGCCAAGTTCAGTCTGTACTAAGGGATAGATCAGACTTATTTTTTCTCTTTTATCATCCTCATGGCTCAACTAAACACTGTGCCTGCCATGAACCTATCAGCATTATATTCCTGTATTAATACATCTAACGCCATAACAGCTCCAGGCTTCAGTCTTCATAAACTGAAAAAAAGACTCTTCAAAAGTTACTTCAACTTCAACTGGAATGAAAATATGTTAATTAAAAGTATTGGATGGGTTATGTATTTTAAGTAGATATACATCTTAAACTGAACATGAAATGGATATGGGTAATATGTCACGGATACAGACAAGTGAAGGGTTGCAGTTTACTTTTACTCCCATTAAACTTATTAAAAAGGATTATTTTTTTCATTAATCCAAGGTATATAAGCTACTTGGAAGCCAACAGAGTATAAAATCACAATTTCTTTACAACTGGATTGTCATTGTCAACAGTGGAGAATTATCATATTCACTTTGTTAGGAAAAACAGGCTTCTGTCTTTGTCTTGTTGCTTTATGGAGATCATGATAGGACTCCTTTTTACATGCAGTCATTGAAACACAGCTCTGCTGTAGCTCTGTTCTTGAGATGCTCCTACATTTTCATCATTTTTTTCATACAGGTTGAAGTTTTCTCCTGGTCTTCTGCCCCAGACATGACTGGGAATTCACAGAGGTGACAGTTACTTGTTTTTGCTGCTTCACAGCATTCACATGTCACAGGCAAGCTGCCTTGCCAGTGCTTCTATGCCACCTGCTTCTCCTCAGATTTCCACTGAGGACTTTCAACTGCAATCTCGGTATTACACTTCATGTCCCAACACATCAAAATACACTGATAAAGATTTGGGTACCATTTAGAAATTCATACAGGGAGGGTGTGAGAGAGACCTGGCAGCAGTGATTGTCCCTTCCAAATTCTAGTCACACAGTCACAGTTTGTAGCATCATATAAATCTTTACTCAAAAGAAAACTATTCTCTGCTGCATGTTAAATTTAACCTTCAAAATATCAAAAAGCTTGAATTAAGTCCATGAAACTGGTGCTACTAAGACAATACTTAGGATAGCAGATTCATATTGAGAAAATGTGATCAAGCGCATATTATTATGTAACCTCTAACTCACTTAAAGTAGCATTATGAACTTTCCACTTTTAACTGACTCTCTGTACCTCAGATTTGGTATCTTACATACCTTTCTATTTATTTTGTCCTGTTGAACTTCTTGCTATGCCCATAAACTGCTAGTGGCATGTTATCAGCTTCAGTCCTCATTTTTGATCCATTCTTGACTCAGATGTGACTTAACAGGTACTGAATCTGTACCAGTATAAACTGAACTTCACTTATCTTGACTGAATTTTTCTCATCATCTTTTAAAAACCTGTGATGAAATAACCCTTTGTTTGGTAAAGCACTTGCATTTACTCTGATGTCTCACAGATTTAGAATTCATTTTTGCAAGAAAAAATTTTTTCATCTGCTCCTGCTCAAAGATGCAGGGCATCTAGAGCCTACCTTTAAGCATCAAGAGACATAATAGCAGCTGCCAACATTACAATGGCTGATGCCTGTACGGTCTTCTATTCCGACAGCGAAGGTTATTAATTGTTGACATTTAGTGTTCCTCAGGTGTCCTTGACTGATTTTGCAAACCGCTACGTGTCAGCGGACTCCTGAACTCATATGGTGCTCCAGGGAATTGTCCTCTTTTTCCACATTGACTGACTTTGTTATTGCCTTAATGTTGACTGTTATGCTGCCGTCTGTTCCCAATTCTACCAACATCTGTGTGACCCATTTAAATGGGCCAGGCTGAAAATAATTTTAGTCAGCATAGCTAATATACATTTTATCAACTTTATTTTGTTCCTTGCAGAGAATAACATTTCATGTGAAATATAATTACACGTCCACCTTCTTTCTATTAAAATGAACTAAAGCCTTATTAGATATTAAATAATTTTCATTTTTCTCTATTTTTAATATATATGTGTACATAAGTGTGTACACACATACTCTTTCCATATTTGTGACTTAGCATTGGTGGTGCGATAACATAATCAGACTGATTCCCATTGTGCTGTGCACTGTACAAATATAACAAAGTTGCTTGTTTCAAAGATCAAGCAAGAAGTGTAAAACATATGAGTGAAGGAGGAAGGGAAGAAAGAAAGGAAGAAATTCGTATGGTGTGTTGACAGCTTATAATTTCAGGCATCCCAAGTTCACTGGCCAAGTCATGTTTACTGGCTAGGCCCCTATTTTCCTCTGTGGTGAATGGAGAATATAGGTTCCTGCCCCACATGACCTTCTGAAGAAGCTCACCTTAACGAGCGTGACACGACTCCTGACAAAATCTATTTTTATCCATTGACTATAGAAATAAGCCTGAGAGACTCATAGTCTAAACTATGAGATGACTGAGAAGGGCAACAGAAGGGAGTTGTATGTGGATACACCTAAGAAAACACATGTAGTAGGACGTATATAATAACTGATCACAACGGTACAAGCACAGATATCAGCTTGTTATTATCAGTTTACACTTTACAGTATGCAATATTACACTGCTGAATTTTGAGGAGTGGCTGAAAGAACTTTGCAATTTATGTATATCAACTCAGAAACTTCTTCCAAGTGAAAGTGGCAGCGTAGTAGAGAATATCATTTGTGCAATAGAGAACAGGTGGCCAAGTGGACAACACTCTCAGTGCAAAGGGCAAAAGTATGTTTACTAGGTAACAAGCCACTCAGAGAAGACAGGGCTAATTCTGGGAAAGAAGCTTCAAAGATTACAGAAACTCATTGTAAGAGGTATTTATTTGAAAGGGTATGAGTTCAGGTAAATCCAAGAATTTCATGGATTACCTTAGAGTTAAAGTAATGCATGAAGATTTCCCCATAAAAGCAGCATTTTTAATAGACACAAGCACTGAGTCAGGACTAGAGACCCTAGAGTTGTAGACGATCAGAGCTAGGATTTGAATTCTGAAAGTCTGTGAAAGGTGATGTCTTAGCGATATGCACTAACCAGCAGGAAATTTTAGGGCACCCTGGGACTGTAAAACCAAGCCAAATGTGAAACCAGAATTCCACTCCGGAACAGATGTTTTGCTAATTGGCCCGGGGAGGGGGAGGTCCCACAGAAAAGGACACAGGCACCAACAGAAGGGTTGGCTTATTCTACTGTCTCTTTCAAAAGATTACACAAATAAAGCAATGCAAGCTTATTATATTCTAGTTTTCAGCAGCAAAGAGAACAAGCAGGGTAATGCACCTAATCATTACTATACAGGCTTTGTGATAGTTATTAAGAAAGATTCATCACCAATCACCCTAATATCATCATCCAGATCCACGGTCACTGGGGAGCCCCTGTTGCAGTGAGGATTCTGGAGAACCGTCCCAGCAAGTCCTACACAGTGCGTCCACTCCTAGGTGAGGTCTCCAAAGTCACTGCAAGAGGGTCCAGCTTTCATACTATCAGATAAACAACCTTACATAGCATCGAATGGGGGAACAGCTGGTGTTTGCTCCATTGGATTCCTCCCACAGCTTGGCCAGGGCTAAAGGAAGAATGCAAGGGAGTCTCCCTATCTATTTCAGTCCTTAATCACATATTTCTCACCCAAGTCTGGCCTCTGGTCTCACAGTCCCATGTGAGAGAGACATGCTCTCTAACAAAGCAAGAGGCAGCTAGTTTCTCAGCCTTGCACCTGGCCTTTAGCTAACGAAAGATCACCCTGCTGGTTCCCACTGCACATTTGGTCTCAGAGCAAAGCTTTTTCAGATTGACATTGGAATATATATATATATATGTATGCTAAAATAGATTATCAATACATTACTTATGTGAGTAATACTATATAGTGTGGGGTTGTGAGGTTCATCTATAGGTCAATTTCAGGGCAGGGTCTATGATTCAGGCCCTAGCACTACAACAGATTACAGAGAACGAGGTCATGGAAGAGAAAGAGGAAGAAGGGAGATTTTTGGCCAGACATTGAAAGAGTGGATTCTGCATTATACATCACAGTTACTGGCTTAACAATTCACCCTCCGTTATCAGACAGGTCATGGCTTTCATTTCCTTTGGAAGAAACAAACTCGGAGGGGTTGGTTTTTAAGTCATAAGGACAAGAGAGGCACACCCAGCCCTACTTTAAAAGCCTTGAAGACAGACAAAAGGACAGTGCCACAGCGGTCCCTGAGACATTCCCTCTAAAAGGCAGAGTCCCTGTGGCCAGGTCTTGGTGTATCTCACAGGAACCAACCCATGTCCATGGATCTCCTTAGTGAATGAGGAACTATACAGAAAAATTGAAGGAGGATTTTACCTTTTTTTTTTTTTTTAAAAAAAAAAAGTAGTATTCCTAAGGTTTTCTAATACCTGATATCAGAAAAGTCAAACCTGTCAGTAAATACTCCTCTGTGAATTCTAAATCTTCACGACTACAAGAGGAGGAGGAGGAGCAGGAAAGTAAAGCTGAGAGACAAAAAGAAAAAGAATATTGAGAGGCAAAAGATAATTGTGGCATGTAAAAGCTCCAAAATTTTCCTTAATCCATGGTAACATCAAGTGAATAAAATGTGTGAGGGGAATTTTTATATTGCCACAGACATATCTTTCATCACTCTCCATAGATTAGTAATAGGAAGTTAAAAGAAGAATTTTAAATAAGTATTTTATTAAGTGTCTCTGATAAGCCTGTATTCAGTCATGTTCCTTGGATACTGCATATGCAAAATAATTGAAATTTTGGACTTTTTGGCAATATCTTTCACCTCTGTTTTAAAATGGAAGTAAAATCTTGGCATAAATGATAACGATAACAATAATTTTATAGCAAAGCCACTGCAGAATGTTAAGCATATGGTATTTTAAACTATTCCTGGGCATGTGCCTTCGAGCAAACAAAGGTTCCTGTTATCATTAACTCAGTCTCTGCAAGAAGCACTGCTGCAAGTATTCCTGCTAATTATTCAACTATTCATGTCTCTCCCTAATCTTGATGGTTCTCCATATGATTAGACTCTCAGGTTCAAAAATTACTCTTACTTCAGCTGTCTTACCTTCTTAGAGTAATCAAATGAATTCCCTTCTTAACATCACTTTAAAAACGTACATTTATCAGTTACAAGAATATTACACTGTAAAGCAAGCATTTTTATTTAACATGCCCTATCAAAAGGCTGATGAATCAAATAGAGTTAGGCTGTGAATGATAAAAATTTTATTTACAGACAAAATGAAAAAATAGCTACATTTCCATTAAAACCTGTCATAATTTACTCCTAGACTAAACAGACAAAAATTCATTTTTTTACATAGAGCAATACTTGCTAAGGCTAGAAGTGGTTTTGTCCTTGAATCCATATTAAGCATTTCTTGAAGCAATATGAATTCTCATTTTAAAATGAATATTGAAGTGTGCTTACCTTATAAAAATTCCACACTGAAAGAGATGAACTAGAAAAATACACTTCAGGTTCTCAGTGTCAGTACCTTCCCAGTCATTTTTAAACCACTCATAACTGAATACCTGAGTTATTAATGATGAAACACCTCTAAAACACAGTACCAATATACCCCAACAATATTGTCCTTGAGAGAAATATTTACAGGCTACCCAGAAGTCCGCTCCAATATCAACTACAGAAGTTATAATTCCACCAACTAAAAAAATAAAATTCTGCTTCGTAAACTTCATCATGCATTAGACTGTCACTGTTGTCATTTTCCCATCACTTCATGTAAAGGAAAGTCAGAACTAATCTAAATGCTCCCATACAACGAAGTGTTTTTCTTTATGATACCAACTGCTCATAATGCTTTATACAAAAGAAAGTTGGGCTATGCATTTCTATTAAGGCAAAGGGTCTTGCAATTTTCTGGATTCTTGATTTAAGTATTGAATTAACTATACTGACACATGTCTATTCTGGAAAAGATAAAAGTAAGTTGTCTTTCTAATTGATGGGAGTCATTCTTCATTACTGGTTCCTAAAAAGAAGAAAAAAGGAAGATCAGCAGTAAAAAAAAAAAGAAATATTTTGACGTATCACACAGCAATTCATACAACCATTTAAACGAGTAAGCATAAAATGCAGAATGTACTGAAATATCTGTGAACAATCATCCCAACAGAAGCTGCACCTCCAAACCTGCTGAGGCGACCCACTATGACTCTCCACTTAGCAAGCAGCTGTTAATTCCTAATACTTGCAAAATACTAAGAAAAAGTCTTACCTCTGCTAATTTTGAAAACCCATTTGTGGAAAAAAAATTTATTCCTTCCCAGAACTTCAGCTTCTGAGCTATTCTCCCTTACTGTGCATAGCATGAAACACTGAGAAGACTCCTGTGTGGAGTACACACCACTGTATCAGAGCACACACCACTATGTCACTTTCAGCTGTGTTACTGCATTTCTGGGCATACATCTAGTGGTTTTATCATTTCTGCTTGTTTTCCCACATGCAGCAAGAAAGTGCTGAGTAGGATTGCAGCTCTTCTGTTAAAGAAACTTGTAAGGAGCCTGACCTGCTGTATTGGTTTGGCCTGGCCGGATTTTGGCAGCAGAGGGGGAGCTGCAGGGTGGCTTCTGCAAGAAGCTGCTAGAAGCTCCCCGAGTTTGATAGAGCCAATGCCAGCCGGCTACAAAGAGGGACCCGCTGCTGGCCAAGGCTGAGCCTATCAGTAAGGTGATAGCAGAGGAACACCTCTGTGAAAAACATATTTAAGAACGGGAAAAAAACCTGCACCACAACAGCTGGCACAGAGATGGAGGAGTGAGAACATGGGAAGAGTGAAGTGTCCTCCTCCGGAGTGAAGAAACGGTGGAACCAACGTTGATGAACTGACCGTAACTCTCATTCCCTGTCCCCCTGCGCCGCTCGGAGGGAGGAGGTGGAGAAACCGGGATTGATGTTAAGCCCCGGAAGAAGGGAGGGATGGGGGGAAGGTGTTCTGTTTTTAAGATCTGTTTGCTCTTTCTCATTTCTCACTACTCCTCTCTGATTAGTTCTTTTAATAAATGTACCTAATTTCCCCAAAATCGAGTCTGTTTTGCCCGGGACGGTAAATGAGAGTGATCTCCCTGTCCTTATCTCAAACCCTGAGCCCTTGGAAATATTTTCTCTCCCTGTCTAGCAGTGAAAGGGGAGTGAGAGAGTGGCTGTGTGAGTACCTGGCAGCCGGCCAGGGTCAAACCACGACACCTGCAGCAGTCTATGTTTCTTTGGAAAACATCTCCCAAGTTGTGCGAGTCGTAGCTACACACAGATGACCTACCCATGTTGTCTACCACAAAGAGAATTAGTTCGCAGTCCAAACTACATTTACATTGTAGGGGAAAGGCACCTGGGCGTTCTGGTGGACAGCAGGATGACCATGAGCCAGAAATGTGCCCTGGTGGCCAAGAAGGTCAATGGCATCCTGGGATGTATTAGAAGGGGAGTAGCAAGTAGGTCAAGAAAGGCCCTCCTGCCCCTCTGCTCTGCCCTGGTGAGGCCACATCTGGAATATTGTGTCCAGTTCTGGGCCCCTCAGCTCAAGAGAGACAGGGAACTGCTGGAGAGAGTCCAGCACAGAGCCACAAAAATGATGGAGTGGAACATCTCCCTTCTGAGGAAAGGCTGAAGGAGCTGGGTCTCTTTAGCTTGGAGAAGAGGAGGCTGAGGGGTGACCTCATTAATGTTTGTAAATAGGTCAAGGAGGAGTGTCAGGAGGACTTAGCCAGGCTCTTTTCAATGATGTCCAATGACAGGACAAGGGGCAATGGGTACAAGCTGGAACATGGGAGGTTCCACAAAAATATTAGAAAAAACTTTTTCACTGTGAGGGTGACAAAGCACTGGCACAGGCTGCCCAGGGAGGTTGTGGAGTCTCCTTCTCTGGAGACATTCAAAACCTGCCTGGATGCGTTCCTGTGTGACCTACTGTAGGTGATCCTGTTCTGGCAGGGGGGTTGGACTAGATGATCTTTTGAGGTCCCTTCCAACTCCTAACAATCTGTGATTCTGTAACGCAATGGCTCTTGTGACCTCTTTAGGTAGTCCTTACAGATCTTTCATCTGCAGATCTGTGGTACTTGCCAGGTGGAACAGAAAAGCTGTAAGGCAGTACATTCCTTCTCTTGTTCTTTCCCAGCTCTACAAATCTATGAACTTGAAAAAGTCCTTTATTTCATTTGCACATCTTAGGAGAAGCTGTTGTCAGCAATGATGGATGGGATGCAGCATGTGCCAAAACACTGGGTTTGGGCTGGTGCCACTGCCAGCAGACAGGACATGAAGAACAGTTGCACAAGGGAACTCAGGGCAGAGGAAGGGCATGTGGAGGCAGGTCTCCTTTGGATTTTTGTAAATTTAGGCATGCTGACACAGAGGAACAAATTAGACAATTAGTTAACATCCCACAAACAAAGCTTTTGAAAGGTAATGACTACTCTTGACTTGTGTTGACTGGGCTAGTCTACGCCATGATCAGGTAGGAATCCAAAAAAGAGAATTTAAGATCTTAATTTCCTAATGAAGTGGAAACACAACAGCCTGAAAAGATTTTGGGTGTCTAAACATTTTTTTAATTTATTTAGGCCTTAGTTACTTCTAGCCTCTTGTTTTATCTCCTGCTTAGGTTTCATGTCCTGGCCCAGAAGAGATCACAAAGATTAGGCGATTTTACAACAGAGAGAGCTGGAATCCTTTCACTGTTCCTTCCTATCCTCTCCAATAAAATATGCCTAATCTCTCAATTTATATCCAATTCACAGTCACATTTGGGGAAGTGGGCTTTGGTACAAAGTCCAGCACAAACTGAACGTTATGGCTACAAATGTTTCATATCTGAAAACTTCTGTATGAATCAATTTAAGAGTTTATTACTAGGATTCATTCAAAAAAATTCCAAAGGAAACTGTATTTACTCTATATAAGAACATCATGTCATTCTGCAATTTGATGTACCCTTTTTTGTGATAAGAACATTATGCACAGTTTTTAGAACAGATTAAAAAACAAAGCAAAAGAAAGAACAAAAACAACCAACATGAACAGGTTCACTATTTGGCTGTTGCAGGAAACACAACAGTACAAGTTATATCAATAACAGGATGCAGACAGAAAGTTCTTCAGATAGGCAATTTATGGTTCAAGTAGGCAGTTTACCAAGGTTCACATTCAATGAGTAATACTGTTCTAGACACGTGAGTGGCAAGGAGTGGCCTCTGATTTTGTACCTAAAATGAACAAACAGGGTAACTGGATTCCTCCCTCTATCCTCCCTATCCTTTTGTATCTGAGCATTTCCAAAGAGGAATTTCATCACTATCACATTATCCCTAATAAAAAAAGAAATTTTACAGGCTGTGTCCAGACTCCTGTGAAACAACAGCATGAAGAGTAGATGTGAGCCAGGTGATTTCTACTTCCAACACACATCCTCTCCAAATTGCTGCCATGCTGGCAGTCTGCAGAGCTGTCTGGACATCTTGGTGGTATATAAAATCCACTAGGTATGCCGAGATAAATGAGAAGCCACACATGATCAAGCATGTCAGCTTGCTCACAGTCTCACAATTATCTTGAATAAGGAATCTAGTCTTGAAAGAGCCTTGGAATGGCTGCTAAGAGATAGGTTTTACATTTTGTTTGTGGTAACCTAAAAAAAAAAATCTATCACAGACTCACAATGTCCAGTGCCTTAATTCCAAGCCCAAGCACAAACGCTTGCTCACAGGTGCACATGAAATCTCTGTTGAAGATCTCAGCCCTTAATACCACCTATAAGTTATGCATGAGAGCACTCCAAAGGGCACCATCATCTCATGTACCAGGTGGGGTACAATTAAGCGCCACAGAGGAGAGTGTCTTGTGTCACTCAGAATTATATTGTTCCCCATCTTACTAAACATACAGGATCTAACATGACAAGAGCAAGAAGAATAAAGTGTCTGTCAGCCAATGCAAATATAAGCCTCCTCTAAAAACTAACATACTTTTACAGAATCATTTTATGTTAAAGCAGAAACAATGAAATGTGCTTAGCAAGGCCTTATCAAAGTCCATTTAAAATGCTATTACAAAATGCAGACTTACCTTAATACTGACCATTGGTAGAGATTTTTCACTTTAAAAAATTGTAGATTAGCAAATTTGCAGGTTTCCCACCTGTACCTTTACAATACTGGAAATCAAAGAGAAGAGAAATGGCCTACTGATATAATACAAACTGAAACTAAAATCATATGGTAACCATGTGACACAGTTAATCATTTGCTAACTGTCAAGAACTGTCATTCTTATCAAAGTATCATTTTCCCTCTGTATGTTCCTGTATCTGTGTATACATAATTATTTTTTTCTTACTCCTTAGCTGTCTTGCCTGGGGTCTGACCCCAACTATGTCCCTCCGCCACCCATCTCCAAGGTGGTTCTTTCAGCTCAGTGCTCCACATTAGGAGGCCCCAGAGCTTCTGGGATATGATGTGCTGTGGTGGTACCTCTCCCTGCTAGTCCGACAAATTCCCTGTCCCCTGAGGAAGGTCACTGGGAGACACTGGGCAACCTTACTTACAACTGTGACTAGAGGGGAAAAATACACAACAAACATTTTCTATCTGAATGGAAAGTCAGAACTTGTTTACAAGACCTGAAATACAGTTGCAGACAGGAAAAAAAAATTTTGGTTTTCAAGTCAACCAGAATATACACATGAAAAATTTGCCCCTCTTGTTGGTTTCCTGGCCCTGACTTCTGATATCAGTTGAAACCTGAGGAAGAAGAATCGAGGGAGATGGGCATACCTTGCTCACCTGGATACTGTTCCCTCCCTGTTCAAAGGGCTTCCCAGGTTGTCTCGTGATGCTGAGAGTCATTCCTGTACTTACAAATCCAATGCCATAAGAACCATTCATTACACAGGCACATATGGGTTCTGTCTGCCTGTACTTCTGAGGTACACAGCTCACAAATGTGAGAAAAGGAGAACTGGGCATGATGTACTGGAGAGCAGCCCCACAGAGAGGGACTTGGGGGTGTTGGTGGACAAAAAGCTGGACATGAGCTAACAATGCGTGTTCACAGTCCAGAAGGCCAATCCCATCCTGGGCTGCATCCAGCACAGGCCAACTAGGATGATGAAGGGAGTGGAGCATCTCCCTTATGAGGAAAGGCTGAGGGAGCTGGGGCTCTTTAGTTTGGAGAAGAGGAGGCTGAGGGGTGACCTTATTAATTTTTACAAATATATAAAGGGTGAGTGTCAAATATATAAAGGGTGACAACCAATGATAGGACAAGGGGTAACGGGCTGAAACTGGAACATAAGAGGTTCCGCTTAAACTCGAGAAGAAACTTCTTCTCAGTGAGGGTGACGGAACACTGGAACGGGCTGCCCAGAGAGGTTGTGGAGTCTCCTTCTCTGGAGACATTCAAGACCCACCTGGACATGTTCCTATGTAGCATTATCTAGGCGTTCCTGCTCTGGCAGGGGGATTGGACTTGATGATCTTTCGAGGTCCCTTCCAATCCCTAACATTCTGTGATTCTGTGATTCTGTGAAAAGAAGCGTGGCCAGCAGGTCAAGAGAGGGGATTCTGCCCCTCTGCTCTGCTCTGGTGAGACGTCACCTGGAGTGCTGCGTCCAGCTGTGGAGTCCTCAAAACAAGAAGAATGTGGACTTGTTGGAGCGGGTCCAGAGGAGGCCACAAAAATGATCAAAGGGCTGAAGCACCTCTCCTCCGAGGACAGGCTGAAAGAGTTGGGTTTGTTCAGCCTGGAGAAGAGAAGGCTCCGGGGAGACCTTATAGCAGCCTTCCAGTACCTGAAGGGGCTACAGGAGAGATGGGGAGGGACTGCTCACAAGGACATGTAGCGACAAGACAAGGGGCAATGGTTTTAATCTAGAGCAGGGTAGATTTAGATTAGATGTTAGAAAAATGTTCTTTACAATGAGGGTAGTGAGGCACTGGAACAGGTTGCCCAGAGACATGGTGGACACTCCATCCTTGGAGGCATTCAAGGTTGGGCTTGATGGGGCTCTAAGCAACCTGATCTAGTTAAAGATGTCCCTGCTCACTGCAGGAGGGTTGGACTAGATGGCTTTTAAAGGTCCCTTCCAGCCCAATGCAGTCAATGATTCTGTGATTCTATAATTCTATGTTCAAAGTTAGACTTCATTTTGTTAGACTCATTGAACAAAAGCCAACAAATATTTATGGAAACATTTATGTGTGTTTATCTGTGTATGTATATGTATTCATTTATTTGTCTATATACACATTTATATATTTCAAAGATACAATCTTCCTGGCTACTGTTGAAAACTGTTCCAAGATCTTCTCAGGCACAGATGTGAGGCTGACAGGTCAGTAGTTCCTTGGCAGCTCCTTTCCACCCTTTTTGAAAATAGGAATAATGTTTCCATTCTTCCAGTCACCGGGGACTTCCCCTGACTGCCATGACTTTTCAGACATCATGGAGTGTGGCTTGGCAACTACCTCAGCCAATTCCCTCAGGACTTTGGGATGCATCTCCTCAGGTGCAATAGAATTGTGTATGTTCAGGTTCCTCAGGTGTTCACAAACTTTAACGTCACAAACTCATCGTTGCTATTATTTTTAAATGGCAAAAACTCTGTAGCACAGAGGGAGAGACAAAGTTTGTGTATCTGATTCTTGGAGTGTAAATCAAGCAGCTCATGAGCTAAATTACTGGTTGGACTGTTTGTTTTCTAGTTAGACCTGACATCAAAGAAAACACATCTCTAAATTGTGACAAAACTCCTATGGTATTCAGCACACATCTTGTTATTTGCTTCCAAATGGAGTAGGAAGGACCTTTTATCTCTGCTTTGATTGGTGTTAACAGGACAATGGATATTTTATCTTTGGAACAGTCGACTTATTCCAGACGTGGGAAGCTAAGGTCCTCATTAGGACTAGCATAGAAGTAACAGGATGAAACATCAATCTGAAAAACCTCAGAATTTCTGAAATTTCATTGTGTAAGTATCTTTACAGCTTTGCAGACAATGTTTTTGCCATTGGTGTTAATGGAAATTACAGAAGAAAATGCATGGCTTGAAAGAATATATAGGCCAATGAATTCACCTCAGTGCAATAGATTTCCCTGCTTCTTCATGAATTACTCCAATGTAAAGGCTATGCTTGGCACACTGCTACAGTAAAAACCCTGGTCACCTGTCCAGGGCATTTATTCTCTGAGCAATATTAATATACAGATTTTTTAGGAGAATTTCACAAAGTCACAAAACAGTTGAGGTTGGAAGGGACTGCTGCAGACATCTGATTCAACCTCCCTGGTCAAGCAGGGCCACCTAGATCAAACTTCCCAGGACCATGTACAGATGGCTTTTGAATATCTCCAAGAAGGAAGAGTCCACAATCTCCCTGGGCAGCCTGTGCCAGTGCTTGATCACCCTCACACTGAAAAAGTGCTTCCTGACGTTCAGAGGGAACCTTTTATGTTTCAGTTCATGCCCATTGCCTCTGGTCCCCTCTCTTCAGATGTTTATATACATTGATGGGATCCTCCTGAGCCTTCTCTTCTTCAGGCTGGAGAGTCTCAGCTCTCTCAGCCTTTCCTCATGGGAGAGATGCCCCAGTTACTTCATAATCCCCCCTAATCATCTCCTACAAGCCAAATGATCTGGTTTTCTACATTTTCTACACAGTGCTGCCTCTTAATGTATGAATCTTGTGGCCTTCATTCCATCTGCAAAATCTGCTTCACTTCCTCTGGTTTAAGTCTCTATACTTATCTCTGTACCAGGTAACAAGCATAAAAACAGAATGAAACTGAAACAGAAGTTCTGCACGCACCAAGAAATATATGTATATATTACTTAAAATACATTTTATAAATAGCAACTAGAATTGTATTAAAATAACACAAAAGTCTATCAGTAAAAATCCTCTCAACAAGACTTTCATGCACCAATCTCTATGAAGATAATTATCTCCAGATATTGTCTATATAATATTCAGTTGATTCTAATTACCACAGAATTACATGCTTGTGCTTAGATCTATTAAGCATGATACAGCCACAGTGGAGAGGAATTTATCCTCAGCATTTATGCTTAAAATGCAGAAGAAAGCCAAGTTCCAGTACTCAAGGTTTCTTGAGTGCTAAAAATGCAAACAGTGACCTTGTGTCAAACAGCATTTCATGTATCTCGTTTTGGACAATTTATGCTCCATCAAATATCACATTGTATATCACCAGCAATCTCACTTTAGGTTTATTGAAATTCACCTGTTTGTTTTCGGTGTGGGTTTGGTGTTTTTTTTTTTTTTTACTGGTGGACTAATATTCCCTGCTTCAGGATATTTCTCCCCTTGAAAATTTTTTCTTAACATAAAACAGTCAGTGAACCAAAACAACTTGAGGTTATACACCCATATTTGCTTGTACCCCATTAGAAAGTATAGCAGCAAGACTTTCACTACGTACCTCTTAACCCCTATATGACAAGAGAAACAACAGACTTTTAAAAGCGACGGGTTTGTGCAGAAAATTAAGACGGTAGAAGAACCTGTAATTTGTTCTCCAAAGGCACCCACTGCTGCCACCTACAGACGAAACAGATTCACAGCTCCTACCTAATATTAGAAAATGTATTCTATTTTTCTACAGACAGTAACAGTAGTAATAAGTATTCCACGGGGAACATGTCTACAGTTCCTCACACAATTCTTAATTTAGAGAAAAAAAAAGAACTTGTGATGTTAAAAATAATTTGCACCTTGCTATTTCTGAGTTATCAATGACCATGTGAAAACTTCAGGTAAATAAATTCAGAAATCTTCTCTAAACTTCCAGAATTAGGAAACCACTGAAATACACAACTCTCCTTGCTTAGGTAGTACCTTCTTCTAGTGACACAGCAACTAAACTTTATTTAAGGACTGAAAATGGGTCGAAGGTACCACCAAATAAATATACACATGTGCTACAAAATCAGCATAATAAGGTACCTCATGCTTAGATAAGATTGGGTCTAGCCACAGTTTCTTACAAAACAGTATACAGGAAAATTATATGGGAAGAGACTGGAATATTCTGTATAGGGGTGTCTTGCTTACTTCAGCAGCGTACCTGCACACAAAAAGTCCCCTTTCCTTTGACATGAAACGTAGTTTCTGTTGTCTGTAGTTCATGCTCTGGTTAGCCTGGAAAAAAAAAATGTCATGGATTTATATCTCAGATAAGTCAACTTTTGATTTATCAGACAAATCAAAGAGATTTGCTTGAATGCCAAAATACAGGGATGACCAATGTCTGCACTGTGGCACAGTTGTGGTCTGTGGCTTTTGTGATTCCTGGCAAGTAACAGCTGCAATTGAAGTCCATGCCCAGGAGCAGATTTTTTTTAATCGCTGCATAATACAGGCCTGCACAACATACTGCCCACGAGCCTCTTGTGCACCACCAAGCAAACTGTCTGGCTGTGTGGGTGACTGCAAGGTGACGTATACTGTTCATGTAGCCGAAGGGTTAGCTAGCACTTTAAGTGTACCAACTGTAGCTAAATTAGTGCTGAGGACACAGCCTAGAGGCAAACATGCTGTTGGTCAACAGGCAGTGGAGATGCAGAGCTGCTGTCTGACCAGCCAGCTGAAAGGCACTATTTTCTCCCTGGTCTTGGCGACCTTTGTTGGTGTTTTGAAGTCTTCAATAGCTCATCTCCTGGCATGTATTGCATTACTTGCCCCATCGGCATGTAAACAAACCAAAATATTTAAACACTGCAGTTTCATGAAGTTACAATCATAGAATCATAGAATCATAGAATGGCCTAGGCTGGAATGGACCTCAGAGATCATTTAATCCAACCTCAATGTTCAACAGGGCAAGTTTAGGCTGGACATTAGGAAGAAATTCTTTCCAGAAAGAGTGGTCAGACACTGGAACAGACTGCCTAGGGAGGGGGTTGAGTCGCCATCCCTGGATGTGTTTAAGTGTCGCTTAGATGTGGTGTTGGGTGAGATGGTTTAGGGGTGAACTTGTAGTGTAGGGTCAATGGTTGGACTCGATGATCCCAAGGGTCTTTTCCAGCCTGAACTGTTCTATGATTCTATGATTCTGCTGAAGCCAGGAAGTTTTGTTTTTCAGTTCCATGCTATACTCTTAGTTGTCTGTACTAACAAGTCTTTTCCAACTTTGCCTCTCAAGACTATGTTTGGGGATTTGTGCCCCTTTAGAAGACAGTGGGAAACTTTTCTGTTTACCCATGAAAATCCTAGAGATGGCCCCAGATCACATATAAGGGTTGGAAGTCTATGTTCATATAATGAAAAAACGTTTTAAAATATGCTACCACCAAGCACCTTTTGTGCTTTATATTGCTAAGATCACCTTATAAATTTGTTTGGTACAGGTAATATATAGGGTCTACAGGTATGAAATAATCAGATAATATTTGAAATTTTAACACTGGTAAAATTGTCCACAGTAATATTACCTACTTTAGTTTCAGGTTGAATTATCTTTGTTCTTCATTTACAAATACTTTAAGGAGGGAGCAAGTCTGACCTAATTTCTCTAACAACGCCAGCTGAAAGGCAATTAATCGAGGTTTCAGAGGAGATGCTGCAAAGCCAAACAGGTGGTTTTCAGCACCTTGCAAGCTCTGGAATCAATGTTGTTTGCAAACACAGTATTACTACTTGGATGACAGTGACAACATTTCAGAGAATCAGTGGATGGTTGAGGTTGGAAGGGACCGCTGGAGGTCAGATGAATTGGAGGTTACCTCCTCTGCTCAAGCAAGGCCCCCTAGAGCTGGTTGCCCAGGACCGTGTCCAGATGGCTTCTGAGTATCTCCAGGGAGGGAGACTTCACAACCTCCCAAGGCAACCTGTGCCAGTGCTCGGTCACCCTCACACTGAAAAAGAATTTCCAAATGTTCAGAGGGAACCTCCCATGTTTCAGTTTGTGCCCAATGCCTCTGGTCCTGCCACACTGGGCACCACTGAAAAGAGCCCGGCTCTTTTTGCCTTCCCTTCAGGTATTTATGTACATGAGCTCCCTCTGAGCCTTCTCTTCTCCAGGCTGGACAGTCCCAGGTCTCTCAGCCCCTCCCTGTATTTCTAGTCCCTTCATCATTTTCGTCAGACACTCTCCAGTAGCTCTCTAATTTTCTTTAAAATGCTGAATCCTAGACAGCTCCTATATGCCTACAAGAAAGCTGGTGAGGGACTTTTTAGGATGTCGGGTGGTGATAGGACCAAAGGTAGAGATGGGTCAGTTCAGATTGGACGTTAGGAAGTTCTTCACCATGAGGGTGGTGAGACACTGGAACAGGCTGCCCAGAGAGGTGGTGGAAACCCCATCCCTGGAAGTTTTTAAGGCCAGGCTGGATGGAGCTCTGGGCAGCCTGATCTAGTGGGGGATGTCCCCGCCCATGGCAGGGGGGTTGGAACTAGAGGATCTTTAAGGTTCCTTCCAACTCTGACAATTCTATGATTCTGTGCCATATAGGAACATACACAGCTCCTGTATAGACTGTAAGTGAGCATGTTCTCAGAACAGTGTAGGGGAAAGGGACCTGGGAGTCTTGGTGGACAGCAGGATGACCATGAGCCAGCAATGTGCCCTTGTGGCCAGGAAGGCCAATGGCATCCTGGGGTGTATTAGAAGGGGGGTGGTTAGTAGGTCGAGAGAGGTTCTCCTTCCCCTCTACTCTGCCCTGGTGAGACCCCATCTGGAATATTGTGTCCAGTTCTGGGCCCCTCAGTTCAAGAAATACAGGGAACTGCTGGAGAGAGTCCAGCACAGGGCAACTAGGATGATTAAGGGAGTGGAGCATCTCCCTTATGAGGAAAGGCTGAGGGAGCTGGGGCTCTTTAGTTTGGAGAAGAGGAGACTGAGGGGTGACCTCATTAATGTTTACAAATATATCAAGGGTGAGTGTCACGAGGATGGAGACAGGCTCTTCTCAGTGACAACCACTGATAGGACAAGGGGTAGTGGGCTGAAACTGGAACATAAGAGGTTCCGCTTAAACTCGAGAAGAAACTTCTTCTCAGTGAGGGTGACGGAACACTGGAACAGGCTGCCCAGGGAGGTTGTGGAGTCTCCTTCTCTGGAGACATTCAAGACCCGCCTGTGGACACGTTCCTGTGTAGCATAATCTAGGCGTTCCTGCTCTGGCAGGGGGATTGGACTTGATGATCTTTCGAGGTCCCTTCCAATCCCTAACATTCTGTGATTCTGTGATAGAGAAGATGCAGTCGCGGCTACCAGGCAGCAACCTGTCAGAGGAGAATATCGCCTTTATTCCGCTGAATTACCGCGGGTTTCGCTCCTACAGGCAGAACTTTAAGCGAAAACCTGCTCGCCGGCAGGAGCCGCCCCACTGAGGGCAGCAGCGGAGCCGCTTCACAGCCGCTTGGCCTCACGGCCGGGCGGAAGCGCCTGCGGCGGCCATCGGGAGGCGGAGCAGGGGGGAACAGCCCCTTCCGCCCTCGGCGGCAGAGTGAGGGGAGCGGAGGAGGTAGCCGGGACGGGGTTTGCGTTTTGGAGCCGCGGAGATGGTGTCGCTGCTGCCGCGCATCGAGTGTCTCTCGTCGCGGGTGGTGCGGGTGCTGGGCTGCAACCCGGGGCCCATGACCCTGCAGGGCACCAACACCTACCTGGTGGGCACTGGGCCCAGGTAACGACCCTGCTCGGGGGCAGGGGAAGGTTCGAAGGGCGGCTGCCGGGATATGCCGAAATCCCTTAATTAGGGTTAAAAATAAGGAAAAAAGAAAAAAAAAAGAGGCAAAACCTCCCCCACACGTTATTAAGTTTCCGGGACGGGCACTCGGAGGCGGCTCCCCCGGGCGACCGTTGGGCTGAGGCGGGCGTTGGGTGAGGGCAGCGGAGCGCTCCTCAGTGCTTTCTTTCTTCCTCCCCTCTCTTTTTTTATCCGTGTGTAGAAGAGTCCTTATCGACACTGGGGAACCGGCCAATGCGGAATATATTGGCTGTTTAAAGCAGGCACTGTCAGAGTTCAACATCTCAATTCAAGAAATCCTAGTGACGCACTGGCACTTCGATCATACTGGTGGAATATCTGATATATGCAAAAACATCCCGAACGGTAGGCTGGGAATTTCAGATCTTGTTGAAAATGTTAGATCCGTGGCAAGAAAAAAACTTTTACCGAGTGCTTCTGTGCAAATAATCTGAGTTGTTCTTCTGAAATCTTCGTTTAAACTGCGTGTAATTTCTGATGCTGTTACAGTGTGTAGAATGAGAGCAAAGAATAATCTGAATATAGTCGTCGTAGTAGTACAGTTTCTCTTCAATACCTGTGCATACCTTCATAGTGAATTTTTCTTGTGTGTGAATAATGAGGACCTGAATTAGCATCAGTAGTTTAGAAGATATTAAGATATGTGAGAAAAACTTGATACTCATTCCTTTCTACACTGACAGTAATGAAAAATTAACCATTATTTTTGCATGTATGAAAACAGTAAATAATTTAATCTCTGAAAGAGAAACATGCATAACCTGGAGATTCTTTACAGCAGACCATTAGTAATTGGTGACAAATATGTAGGCTTCAGATCGTGAGGGGAAAGAGGTGGTCCTGCTCTGGCAGGGGGGGTTGGACTAGGTGATCTTTGAGGTCCCTTCCAACCTCTAACATTCTGTGATTCTGTGAAAGAGGATAGAGCAGTCAGCAGGTAAATTCTGAACAAAAAATATGTATTTCGTATTGATAAGCAGAGATGTTTCTGCTTTAGTATCTGGGAAGAGAATAAGCAATATGAATAGTGCAGTTGTTCTTAGCACTGCTGGAATTCATCACAACCTTTGCCACAGACTGTATTGGATTTTGTGAGGTTGCCAGGTGCTTATCTGCAAAGAAGCCTGGGCACTACTGAAAACAGCAGTGGTGTCTTTGTGAAGCAAATGTTGAATGGTTCTGTGAATCATAATGTAGGATGTGAGTGCAGAAATCTTACTGTTGTTGTAGAAATGTGCTTTTTGGCTCTTGGTCAGTCAAGAAGGAACATTTGTAAGATATAATAGTTACTGACGCATCTTTATTAGTTTCACTTTAGATTTTTTCATCTTCAGAATTGCTGCTAGCATGGAGTACAGTATTCATATTCAGTGCCTTTCACTGTTCGGTGTTTGTGGCTCTGCAATAAGGTGGTTTTATAAACAAGAAGTTACTGTACAGAATTTCTTGTTTCTAGATTTGTATACATATCATATACTATATGTACTTAATAGTACTTGTTCAAGAAGTAATATATAATAATTAATCATATAATATTGTATAATAATTAATAGTACTTGTTGAAGAAGTAACCATTCTGTGAAATTAGCTTTGTTAATGACAAATTCAAAATATCATTTTCCTTGCTTTCTTTAAATAGACTCTGAATATCGCATCTCTAAGCTTCCTCGTGTCCCTCACTGTGAAGAAAAAATAGAAGGAGGACATCAATATTTTTATCTTAAAGAGGGAGATGTGATACAGACAGAGGGAGCCACACTCAGGTAAACACCAGTTTCTGCAAGTTCACTGGATCACTTTTTTCTTCAGAATTCTGCCATATATATGTGTCCTAACTTCTAATGGTTGGCAATCCAACTTTTTAAACGCTTAAACATGCAGACTCTCTTTCATGATCCAGCAGGGTACGTTTATATGAAGAAACTGTTCTTATGAATGAGGATTATCAGGAGCTAGCCTTTGGGTTTTGGCCTCAGCAGCTAACCTGTGGTTTTTGGCTTCAGCAGAGAAATTAAGAACATTTCCCTTGAAAAAATATTTTGTCCAGGGAGATCAAATAGGATTTTGAATACTCTCTCATCACTCTTAGTTAGTTACTACTAAAATTGATACTTTTAGGGAAGTTTATGCTAATCTGGATGGGTTATTTAACACGCCTTTCTTTTTACTTTAAAAATATTCCCCAAGGAGACACGAAAACATTTAGTATTTAAAATGTTCAATTTTAAACCTTTAACCTGTCACATTCTTGTAGGGTAACAGTTTGGGCGGGCGTCTTCCCAGAGAGCATATTGCCTGTCTTGTTAGCTTGAATAAGTCTGAAACAGAAACCCACTCTGCCTCACACAAACGTGCTTAAGAAGATCTGACCATTCTGCTTCCAGAATTCTTTCGTTAACAAGACATTTCTAAAGGACAAATTTTGCTTGTTTTCCTCAGTTTAGATGTGAATTGTATCTCACTTGTAGAATGTGCCAACTGACTATTTGGAAGAAAAAGGATATATCTGACCAAAAGCATTTTATTTTGCTGGTGTAAAAAAAAATATGTGGAGTGTATTATATTGAATATTGAAGACCTATGACTCCCCTAAGTGGCCCATGTTTGGAAAAATCAATTTAGAGGTGGAAAACATGTTAAATTTTAATCCCAGTAAGACAGGAGTGGCATGTTTTGAAGTTTGGGGTAATGCAGCCAAACTTCATGCTTGGTTAAAAGCAGATGTTCTCACATGGTTAATTCAGTAGATCCACCACTGGTTCCAAAATAGTAGTATCTACATGTTAGGCTGTAGTTAGCAACCTTAAAGTTTTCCAGGTGTGCCAGGCCACGTTGAGTTCTTTTTTCATTTGTTTTTCCATGTTAGTGGTCAAGCTTTCTGGTAAAATTTCATCAAAAACTGGAGGATACCACTTTCTACAAAAGCAAGATACAACCTGTCAAGTTGATTTTTACGTTGCCTTCTCCACAGGACACTGGCTCACCTACTTTCTTCTGAACTCGGTGTTCAGTAAGAGCTGGAAGTCATTGCATCGGGTGGTGCTGGGCTTCTGCACAGACCTGCCTGGGAGCTGTTTGTCTTTGGGCTGCACACAGTGCTTGGCACCAGCTCTGTCAGCTCCTGATCACTGCTCTGAAACATCGGCCCTTAATGAGAAGGTTCTGATGAGTTTCGGCAGTGATGCTGGTCTGAGCTGTGGTACTTGCAGTTTGAATGAGCCTCAGCATGAGGCTTTCTGCCTTTCAGAAATCATAGTGAAAGGACACTGTAGTGTGGCTCCTTAGCAGCTTGGCTTACTGTGTACCCAACAACTGCCTGTTCGCTCTTTGCTGCCTTCGCTCTTTGCTGCAGCACTTATATAAGCTACAGATCACTAAATCCTTGCTGTTCAGGTGTTTAATGACCTGCACATAGAACAGCCGAAAGATCGTGATCCCTTGCGTTTGACAGCACTGCTCCGCTGTGTCATGGGGCTCTTAGGGAAAAATAAATTTCAGGAAACAGAACCTTATCTGAGTTTTGCGGGTTAGAGCTGGGCCGGCCACTAAACACAGACAGACGCTCCCTAACCCCCTCTTCCCCTCCAAACGGGAAGGAAAAGGGAGTGAGGCAGAAAGTCTTACAGGTTAGGAAAGAAAAACTAGAACAGCTTTAGTGAAACAACAATGAAAATAATAGTGAAATGATAAAAATACAGAACTATATACAACCATATATAAGCCCGATATCAAACCTGACTCCCCCCAAGTAGCAATCCCCACTGATGCTGCAGAACAGGCAGCACTGGGACTCGGCGGCGACGGGAGCTGGATACAGGGAGCTGGATTCGGGAACTCAGGATCCGGATCAAAATCAGGAGATCAGACAGAGTCATCCCTGGACACTGGCCATTGCAGAAAAGGGCAGAAACTCTCATGATCACTCAATTTGTACTAAATATGATATATATGGAATGGAATTGAATACTCTTGTTGGTCACCTGTCCTGTCTGTTACCCCCTGGAGGTGCAACCTTTTACTTCCTTGTGACCCCTCTTACTACCCGGCACCCCCAGCGTGGCACACAAGAGCCAGCAGTGGCCTTGGTCACTACAGGAATAAGTATAAGCAAGAGCCTTTCTGCATCCCAGTCCCAGGCAGTGACTGTAAACATCAGGTGTTATCACTGCCAGTAGCACACACTGTCTGCAAAAACATGCTGCTGACTTCAGAAAGTGCAGCCTGTTAGAAGACACTAAACTGGAAAGTAAAATCACTAAACAGAATTGAGGATTTTTTAGCTAAAAATAGGACACTGAGTTAGGTCCAGAAGTTTGTAGTTAATTTCTAAAAGAATTGGCAACATCTTCCTTACCTTTTTTCCACTAAGTGCAAGGTGGTTGTCAAGAGTGTTGCACATTTCAGTCTGGAAATAACATGTTATTCTTTTTTTACATCTTCAGAGTAAAGCCCTCTACATCATGAATTCTACATTACTAGCCAGTTCCCTTAATGCACTTTTATTATGATAGGTCATTTAAGTAAAAGAATGTTAGAGATTATGATGATCTGTGTTTTCTGCATGGTATATGAAAATAGACTGGGATACTCTATTTACATTGACATTTCAGCCTTTTTTGGTCTATTTTTCTCTGCTTGTTGTTGTGGGTTACTTTGTAATTTTATCATTACTTGTTTGTAGCTTCTGAAAATGAAGCATATATGCTGTATGGAAAAAACTTAGGCTTCTTTGTTACTGTTCTTTAAACAGAGTTTTATATACACCTGGACACACTGATGATCATATGGTTTTACATCTAGAGGAAGAAAATGCTGTGTTTTCTGGTGACTGCATTTTAGGGGAAGGAACAACAGTAATTGAAGACCTGCATGATTACATGATTACTTTGAAAAGGTTGTTACAGATGAAACTGGCTTTAATATATCCAGGTAAGTGGTTCTACTTTCAACTGCTCTGTTTTACTATGTAGTTCATAAATACCTCCTCTGAGAATTTGAGAACTCTTATTGCAATCAAACAGCATTACTAATGCAACAATTCAAGTTCATTACTTAATAATATGTCTAGCACAAGCTAAGATGACTTTATGGTGTGGTGATTTGCAACACTTGAAAAAATCCTTCAGTGATATATATCTTTCCTTCTCCACTAGAGGGTGAATCTTGTGCGCCTGTGCCCAAAGCCTACAGAGGCCAGAACCTTTTGCTGTTGGAATCATGCAGCAAGTTTGGTTTCCTTATGTTACTCTATCCATGGACTTTAACGTTACCCTGGAAACAAAAATTGTAGTTGTTCTTTTGGTTCTTTGCATCCCCACATACGCTGCTAATATGAGTAACCTGGTAATGTTTTTTGAGAGAAATGCCTGTCCTCTGCAGCACAGATTAATTACCAATTCATCTTGGGAAGCTGGAACTGTCAAATAGTTGTCTTAGTTAATGAGTTGGCTTAAATTTGAACAAGAGCCAAGAGGCCAAACATCATGTTCTAAAAATAAGTTACCGATTCATTCAGTCCATGGCTTTGCTTTATTTTTTTTTCCTCTATCTCCCCCAAACCTTGGGAATGCATTTTCATACAAACCAGGTGTCTATTTGACAAGACTGGATTTTAAGAATTCATTATGTAACTAAGGCTTAAGCTCCTCATTTGCTTTTTCAGAGCTACCTTTCAGGATTTTTAATGACTTTTTCTGTTTCATCTTCTGCAACTTGTCATTCTGAGTGACTGTGTCTACATTCTCAATTCTGTCTTCCTCCATTAACCATCTATGTTTAGCCTACATAACCAAATCTCTCTTGTGTTCAGTCTTAAAATACTCCTCTTTTGAAGTAGGTGTTCTGTAAGTGCTTTAAGATCTAAGTGTAAAAATTCTGTTTAAGAAAGATGTCCTTATAGATATTCCATGGATGTGGGGGCTGACATAGACAGAGGCAGTGACTGCTCAATAGTTATTGACTTAACTACTGGTAAAACTAAGAATATTTTAAACTCGAGAATCTCAATCAATTGATCAATCAAATGTTTTACTTTCTTAAATACCTACAAAACACAGTCTGTTCCTCTAATTGAATTTCTGCCTCCCAAAAGCCCATTCTATTCCAAATTCTATTTGGTTTATCAGTTTCATCTGTTGTGTTTCACTCTCTCCTTAATCATTATTTATCTAGATTACACATTCACCAAGGTTGAATATTTGTCCCATTTATCTGTAACTGTTTTCTGCACTGCTCTATGTTCATGCTGTACTTGTAAATATGAAGCCAGTTGGATATTATGCATTTTTCATTATGAGCAGCTAAGTATTGAGGTGATTTGGAACTAGCTTTTGAGGTTTTATCCATGTGCCACAAAATGTGTGTGCAGTTGTGCAAGAGGTAACTATCGCCCGACAAGAACAATTTTTTATACTTTTGCTATGTACTCCATAAAATTATAACTATAGCAGAGGGTTGATTGTTTACCAATACATTCTATATAAGCTCAATACTTTGACTTTATTGCAGTTTTAGGTCTTCAGAATTCTTGAACTATTTCTCTGTTCCCCATCTGTGCTTTAGTGCTCTTGTTGCAGCCTCAGAATTAGATGTAGGGAAGTGTGAATTTTTTTAGCAAGCTGACTCCTGTCTACGTGTGAGCAGCTGAATTTTGCTAATCCTTCCCCTGCCATGTTTTATTATTTAATTTAATGTGCAAATGACATCAGGCAGAATGCTCCTGACAGTCTATTTAGAGACAGCAGTTGATGAAAGTCCTTGGAACCAGAAAACAGCGTTTTAGTCAGCAGAGGGCTCCCCATCCTGCAATAATTAGCTATGTTCCTTGATAATACAGTAAAAAAGTGGTACTGGAATTTCGAATCTATGCAAGATTTCATGAGTCAGTTATTTTCTTCAATTTCATCCTTTGTGATTTAATTTACTGTAAAGTAAGAGAATCTTCACAGGGTGGTATGAGATATGATAAATGCCTTAAACTTTTCAAAATGTGGATTCTGTTCCAGGAACAGACATTGCTCTTTAGTCTAAGTCAGTTAAATCACTTTGAAGAGTAGGGACTATTTTCTGTCTTTAAACTGCCTTGTGATTCCATGTGCAGGCCTTAATTTTGAATACTTTAATGTGACATAGGCTCAGTATATCTTAATAAGGTTTTATTCTAAATTTAAACTTTCATTTTTAGAAATGGTAGTATATTTACTAGATTAATTTGTAATTTGTTTTATAAGGAACAATAGGTTCAGATTAACTAAGCTTTAAATCATAAATATATGTGCATATGATAGTAAAGTTTTGTATTTATATATTACATATCTTTTATTTATAATATCTTTATACAAGGTAAGCTTCAATGTATCTTCAGTAATTTCAGATCTGCTGAAATGAGTGTATAAGTTCAGATAAGCATAATTATTTTAACTTGCTGAAGGATAGATTCCTTTGACACTTTTTTATTTCACAGACATTCAAAACATGAAAAATTAGTTGCTCTTTTTTTTCTGTAAGCTGCCAGTCCTCCAGCAAAATAAATTCTAATTGAACAAGCCTTAAAACTAAAAATCCATTTAGTCAATTAACTCATAAGTACAAGTAAAGAATATTATGTGGGGTTTTTAAATACAATTTTATTTTGAGAGAACCTCAAAAGGAATCACAGGATCGCAGAATTCTGTTTGACTTGGACGATACACAATAGTTTCTAAAAGAAAGCTATCATTTTTACAGTAATTTCTGTTCTACTCAGTTTATAAATTACTTGCCAGGGCTGGACATTGCTGCTGCTACTTCAGGTGGGGTATACAGGCAAAGAAATAGGAAGGCTTGCTGTAAACCGCTTGTGACATATTCATGCAAGTAAACTTCTCTATAGGTAAAACATTAAGTTTCATTTCTGTGCATATAACTCTTCTGTCTGAAAAATATTTTCCTTTCATCTGTCATTTTAGTATATCATGAGGTAGTATAACAGTCTGAATCCCTTCTTTAAAATCTGTTCAGCAGTGAACTGTCTTTTTTTTTGTTAGTCTAAAGTAGTATTCTTTTGCTTCTTTATTCCATCCAAAGTATTGCCTTTCCCCATTCAGACTTTTCAGATCCTAATTCTTCCTTTCCACCTTAACACTTTTTGATTGCAGACTGTGATGCAGATATTCAAACTTAATTTGGGCCCGTTTGTATAGAAAAAAAAAAATACAAACATACCCAAAAAAGAAACCCAACATGCAAAGAGCATCTTACAGTTTAACATCAGGGATACTCTGACAGGGTGATACATACAGGTGCGGCTTCCCACTTAGGACTTTTACATCTACCAGAGTTTACATTAAAATGATTCAATTATTCAGGAGCATATTTAATTCCAAATTTAAGTAATAGTTCTCTGGTACGTGTGTTTTGATTTAGGTCATGGCCCTGTAGTACGTGATGCAAATGCCAGAATCCAAGGCTACATATCTCACCGAACTGCACGTGAACAGCAAATTCTAAATGTTTTCCAGAAGAATGCTGGAAAATCATATACATCTTCGGAGCTTGTAAAGATGGTATACAAGGTAATTGTTGGTTAAAAGTTTTAGATCAAACTAGAGAAAATTGTTATGTTCATAGAATTGTATGTAACAGTTGAAGTATTTGAGTGAAGAACATAGTGGCTTTTTTAAAGAAAAAAAAGAGATTTGTTGTTCAGAATTCACGTATGACTGTTCATTGAAATTGTATTGTTCAAGCATTCTTTGGAGTGGGGCCCAGCTGACTCTTACAAACTTTGTATTTCACTATCTAGGTGGTCCTAAGCACAATTTCATAGGACCATGCAAAAATTAAGTTGTAGTGCTTGGTTCTAAGTGAAAAGGATGAGCTGACTGGTAGTTGTTGATTTGCCAAAGTGTGTTTGGAGCCTTCTGAAAGATTGGCTGAAATTTCTACTTCCTGACTGATCGCTCTGCAGGAGGTTTCAAGTGAAGTGTGAATCTACAGAGATGGGTATTGCACTCAGAAGCCGGGCGTCCGCAGCTGGAGATGGTTCAGTGTTAGGGTGGTGTAGGGCTGTAGGTTGGACTTGATGATCTTAAGGTCCTTTCCAGCCTTGATGTTTCTGTGTTTCCATCTCGTGTGTGTCATTAGCTGGGCTTAAGAGTACTGTTTCACTGTTTCATCATTCTTCATGTAACCTCGGTAATTTGTACACATGGTGTGGGAGTTACCCCTCCTCGCAAGTAGAGGTGAAAGGTAGCAGCATTTGCTTCAGAAGGAGGTGTCAAAGTTGCCAATGGCTGTGGTTTGTGAACAGGTCTGGAACAGCTTAAGAACTCATTTTTCATGGTTCTGTCAATTCCCCAGTTTCCAAAAGAATGACTGTGTTGCACTGAAATTTTGCAGTGCTGACGTACTGTTGTTACCTGCGGCTGTTTAGTTCCTGCAGTTTACTTGCCTGAACAACTACAGTTTTTAAGGATACAGCCAGTCACTTGTCCTGTCACCATGTGATAAGATTTTTCTCAGTACTACTAAAGCTTAAGTAAAGGAAGTGTAATCTTTCAAAGCTTTTCAAAGGTGCACAATTTGTTGAGATAGTTTTCTAGTGAATTTTCCTGACAGACTTTTATTTGGAAAAGAGCTTTTCCATTTTCAAAAAGAAGGCTTTACTTTTAGGATGACTGAGCTGGAAAGGGGGATTTTGAGAAATGTTACTGTTTTTTACCTAATGAGCATTGGAAAATTTTGAAAGCTGTTTTCTCCTCCTTAATCTGCTCTATTTTTAAATTGTTTACTCAATGTACAGATATTGATCGTTAAAGGATATAATTAAACCTGTGGAAGTATTGTCATGGAGTAGAAGTGATAGGTGTCTGTGGAGAAATGCATCTTTAAATTTGTCTTTAAAAATGCTCTGCTACACTGATGACCCAGTGCAGACCAAGCTCAGAAGGGCACTGCCTTCTTAGTGTTGGCCAAAGCTTGCATAATACAAATGGATTATGCAAAAAAATGAGCAAAGTAACCAAAAAAAAAGTGTTATTAGGCTACTAGTTGAACTGGTGTAAAATTGATATACTGATTTTGGTTTTTTGTCATTATATGACTAACTGAATGTTCACCATAGCAATTCAGAAGAAGAAAATTTATGTTAATAAATCATGAATTCTGTATATTGCAAAAATAATTGGGAAATATTTAAACAAATACAAAATACATTTTTGTGTTCCCCTTAGGAGATCCCTGACAATTTGCTTCGAGCAGCAGAAAATAACCTCCTAGTCCACTTGAAGAAGTTGGAAAAAGAAGGAAAAGTTTGTAAGTTGTGGGAGGAGGGGTGGAAGGAATGTAATTATCATTTTTATTTTCTGTGTACTGTTTTTCATGATGTTTTAGTGTATTATTTTCATGCAGGAGGTGGGAAAACCTGCAATTCATTGTGATAGCTGTCCTTCAGACAATTGGAAGCAGAATTGTGTACAAAAAGCCTATGGTTATACAGTATTGCCAAACTTCTAGACAATATTTTATAATGTATTTGTGACATGCCTGGACCACAGATTACTGTAATGCATATACCTTTAAATTTTTATTTAGAACATGCCATGGAGTACATTCCTGTTGCTAGCATTTTCACCATAGTGTGTTTTCTGAAATTCATACCTAAATACGCATGTACATAGCATTTTATGGGATTAAATTAAATGAATTACATGAGCATTTACAAATGTTTCAAATTTTCAGCATTTACCAACCTGAAACAACATGAAATTAGTGTATTTTTTCCAACTTAGACCTTCTGAGTATTTTAATAATCAGCTACTGGGTACTGATTGATTGAACAATTGCCAAAATTTTTGTAATAATAATGACCTGTTTTTTATTCAAAGAAAATACACTAGAGTCACACGAACATGGACGGTTGTTACCGAAGTTCAGAAAACGGTGTCTTTATACATAATTTTTGCAGAATGCCGTGGAAGCTCAGCAGCATGATTGTTACTGCACCAGCTTTTAAATGTGATCTCAATTCTTGGTTATTAACATACATTATTGACTACACATTTCTGCAGTTTGGCTCCACAGGATTCCTCTGTGGTATCAGGTGCTATTGACTGTCCTTTCCTTTCACTGCCGAAGTAGCTCAAGCAACAACATTTTCTATTTAGATAAAGTAGTGGATAAATTAATTTCCTCTTTAAAGGTAGACTTGCGGTCCTCCAAAGGCTGTATATATGCATCTTAAATGTCCAGGAATTAGTTTGTTTGAGTAAGGTAGTGACTTTCATCTCTTAAGCCAGGTGTGGGGGTTTTTTTTGTTTAGAATGGTTGTTATTGTTTCGGAGTGTGGAGTTTTTTTGTTTGTTTTATTTTGTTTTCTGAAACACCCTTTTCATGCTTACAGGACAAAAATAGCTCAGTTTTCCTGAAATCACCTTTCTATTTTAAAGAGACAGCAGATACAGAGCTTCAGTCAGGTATCTTATTCACAAAGTGGCAACTGACTGCAGTTATCAGGAAGTTTAAATAGCTGGAGAAGATACACATGAGAAGAATTGTGATTCTTCTACTGGAGTTGAAGGGCCTTGATTCAGCTCTGTGCTGCTGCTTTTCACTAAGCACAAGAAGTGCCCTTTAAAATATTATGGTTTTCACTCTATAATTTCTGCTCCCAGTGAAGGAGAGTAACCTCATAAGAACACTTCAGGCGTTTCTGTGTTGATCTCTGCAATGTGGCAACAACTGCAAAATTTTTAAATACAGGCTCAGCACCAGATCCCTGATAAACACTTAACATCACATGACCTTCACTAGTATTTCAGTCCAAATTAAGGACAGCTGTTAAGGAAAATTGATTCTGTTGGTTCTGAACATGCAGCACACAAATGTTTGTGTGCTCACGACACTTACTCATTTGGGTTTGAGACAATGTCCTTTCCACATAGTCTCAGCTGCAGCATTTCCAGTTCTGTTCCCATTATGGAAGACTTGAGTTGCAGTTGTAACATTCTCTGCTTAATTTTCACAACATATTTTTCTAAAGGAACATGTTGTCGGTAACGAATGTGACAGGCATATTACAACCTTAAAAGAGAGTTACTCAATGCAAATTATGGCCATATGCGGTCTGCTGCAGTCATTACTCCGCCACTTTATTCTGGGAGTTGCAGTTGATGTTGGTGCATAAGATTTATAACTTGAGTTAGGAGTTATACTGCCTTTACAGATTTGCTTTCTTACTTAACACAGGAAAATAATGCCTTGTATACAGCAGCATGGCACAATATGCGCGTTTAAGCTTTTTCCCATGTTGGGATATAAATATCTTGGCATCGTTTCACATTTTTAAGACATGTCTGATGAAGAGATAAAATAATTTGACTGTTCTTAGTTTAGCAGGACAACTTGTGTTTTTCTCTGAAGTTCATGAATTTCAGAAAATGCAACAAGTGCTCTGCTACCTCAAATTTGTTAACATCTAGAAATTTTAATGTTCTGAACTTTAAGTGTAAGATTACTAAACCCTTTTTATTAATTGTTCCTTATATTGCTAGGTTACATGGCGAAATAGTTAATGTTTATCACCTCCTATTAAAACTCAGCACTGGCCTGAAGTACTCCAGTAGTTTTAATTAAAAAATGGGATGTATCGACATGCTTATGCATGTACAGGTTGATTTTGAGATAGTCGAATGTTTATATATAACAACTCAGTGTTAGTTTGGGACTAATTTGGTCTTTTTTTTTCTGAACAGTACATGAGTCGTCTCCCAGCTTCAGGTGGAAAAACAATTTATAAGTTACACAGATTCTTCAAGAATATTTTTCACCTGCACAGCTGCTGCATGAACAAATACGAGCTCAGACGATATGTAAAATAAAAACTGGTTCTTCCGTCTTTTTTTTTTTTGAAAGTGGTAACACAATTTTAAAGCCATGTTTATTAATGTTTTTCATATTCTTCTATGTGGGAATTTTAAAAATAACTTGGTAGGTACTGATTTAATAAGATGCACTGAATCTGAAGAACTGAATGTTATTTCTGTTATAAAATACCCAGCTTTATTGTCGGTAGCAGAAAGCAAATAGCAAGATCGTACAAACTTAATATTACAATATTGTAAAACAATATTAGAAATTTAATAGATCAGATATATAAAAAATCTCTAGTAAAAATAATAGAATAGATGTTATTCTAAACCTGTTTTCATTTGCCAGAAGTAATTTGCTAGTAAGTTAGCTGCACATTCTAAAAAACTAAGCTATTTTTAATAGGTGTAAATATTGGGGTTTATGTTCCTTTTGTAATCCAGCTGCCTGTGCACATCTTTGCTGGTTGCACACTGCAATCGGTTTTAAAAAAACACTGAAAGTAATTCCAGACTTGTCTGTTTTCTGGGGCAAACAGCTTTCCTAGGGAATTCATTCAAAGAATTCATTAATTTTAACGAGTCTATGTCAAAAAATGCAGAGTTGGAGCAGACTCTTCTTTATTTTATAAGATTCTGCAAGAATGTGGTTAAAAAGCTATATAAATTGTGTATGACACATCATACAGAGCTTCTCTATCACTTTATAACTAACAAATGTCAAGTTTTGCTGTTAAATCCATTTAAACTGCAAATACTTTTAAATAAAGGCTGTATTTGGTTGTAAAATACTGTATAATATATTAAAACACAATGTTCAAAGATTTATTTAAACTGCGAGGTCAGTTCTCCGTGTAGCTTAAACTTTCGGAATAGTGTATAAATATTTGCATTACTTTGTGTATTTGAAATGTGTGAAGTTTTTATGATATCTACACCTCTTTTAATGCTGGCTCAACCTTAACAGAAAATCAGATAGGAGATGTTTGAAGGTGCCCAAGACTTACGTCCTTGAAAAGACACGTCCTTGAAAACCTTTTACCATTCAGTCCTGTACCTTTGTTTGTAAACGTGTGTATATTTGGTTATTTGAGACATGCCTTTGTAATTGTCATTATTTTATGAAGCTGATGGCATTTGTTCTGATCAGCTGAGCCAAATCCAGTACAAAAATTCTGGCAGGAACAACAATCGAAAACTGAAATTATATTCTGAAGCAATAGCCAGACCCCAGAGAGGGGAAATAGTAACTTTCTCCTCTGAAGTCTTACAGACTTCATTGGTCTGGTTTTTGGCCACATTATGATTCTTGCTCACTTTTCTGTGCAGTGCCATTTTGTGGATGTTTTTCTTCCAGGTCTCCTAGTTTTTCTCCCTTTTATAGTTTCTGTTTACTTGCATTTTTTCCACTTCAGACACTTTTTTTCCCCCTCCTCCCACAAACCTTATTTTTTTCACTTTGTTTTTGATTATTTCTCTCTTTGTAATTACTCAGAATGCTTTTATGTGGACTTCTTGTCATTAATAATAATTGGTTTCCTGTAGTTATTTTGTGAATTTATAGTTACCTTTTTTCTTTGTTAGGAATAGAAAGGGAATTACCACTTTTTTAAAAAATGAATTGTCATTTTGCTTCAGGAAAACAGAAAGAGCAGTGAAATGGCACAATTTTATATCCTAAGGTCTGAAAACTTAAGCCAGCAGAAAATTGATATCAAGAGGTGGTATCTCATTACCTTTCTGAGCAGAAGGAGAAACCTACTGGCAGGCAAAATGTCACTGAACCATTTTCTTGTGTTTTACTATATTTTTAAATACACAGAAATGGCATTCGAATTCAGTTAAAGTATTGTTGGAATTTGCAAGCAGCAAAGAAAGCAAGGATACAAATTGGAAAATTCCGTGTTCCGTGCTGCTGCAGCAAATGCCTGACATTCTCAAAAAATGAGGGGAACTGCACTTTAACCAGACTTGTCATTAATGATTGTGTATGGTGTCTCTTAAATATTAAAAGCAGAGATTGCACTAAGATGTATATGAAATAAACGATACTTGCATCAGCTATGACATTTAAAAGTCTTAAGACTCCTCATTGACTACAGATTATAAATCAGAAGTTTTTGCTTATTTAAAAATAGAGCAGTAATGTAAGCTATGTGCTACATATGTATAAAAACAGGGATTAGCCTATTTATATTGATCTGTGCAGAATGTATTAGAAGTTAGGAATAAGATCAGGAGAAGGCAATTTCTGTTTCCTCAAGCTAGAAGCGCCAATGTCATCCAGTGTGTGAACTTCCTAAACACCTGAGGTCAAACTGCATTTCCAGCCTTCCTGCAGGCTAATTTGAACATCCTGTGCTGAGAGGCAGCATCATTTATTAGGTTCAAGACCTAAGAAAGAAGTTTGATGGTAGTTACAACCTTTTTTGGGTCTTCTGTTTCTTGCCAGCTTGCTTATTTATATTTCGTTTTAAATGTCATTCTTGGTTATATCTTTTAAGGACATCCAGTGAGTGAATTCAGGAAAGGTTCCCAAATAGGGAGGGTAGTGTTCTGTTTGTAACTGGAGGTGCAGTAATACACTTCATACCAAATCCTCCACAGTCGTGCCACCTGAATTGGTGCGTTGGGTTTGCATGGTCGGGTTTTGGTATGGAGGGGGCGGGGGGACACAAGGGTGGCTGCTGTGAGAAGATGCCAGAAGCTTCCCCCGTTTCAGGCAGTCAGGAACTTTTTTTCCTAAGTGTTGCAATCATTTTGAAGCCTAGCGTTTCAAAACGTGGACATCTGCAATGAAACCTGGCAAACCCTAACCAGGAAGCCATCAAGAAGCAGACTGAGGGCTGACAGCCTCAGGTGTTTCAGATCATCCACTTTGCCCTCAAGAGCCAAAAGAAACATCATGTGCCAGCAGAGGGACCTCAGGTAAAAGGTACAGAAACTTCATATGAGGCAACAGGTCACCTTGTTTTCCACTTCGAAATAGCACTTTGCACTGTATCATTAGGACAAACACAAAAACAAGCTGAAACTGAGGAGCTTTGTGCCGGTAAGAGAGGACTTCCAGCCAGATGCTTGAGGCACTTGCTGATTATAGCTTGAGGAAAGGATGTCTTGTCCCAGTTAAGTCCTGTTTGTTATGTTCTGTGCAGATGAGATGACCTGATTTCTTTTAAGGCTAAGGTGGGAAATAGATACAAGACTACATTGCAAAAAGGATTCTGATTTTTATCACAACCCAATGTACTTCATGGGTACAGTATGTTGCATCCATGACTACAGGGTATGCAATCAGACATATACTTTCACATTGTTATTGTTGAAACAGTGTTCTAGTTGCTTTAGAGTCGCAAAACACTTCTGTGGCCAGGGGATAAAGAGATTTCTGAGATATAAAGCATCCTGTGACTGAAATATGAATGCTTGTTCTGTTTAAACTTCTATATTAAAAAAAAAAACAAAACAAACAACCCCAAACTTCAGCTGTGAAGGGAAAAATTACTGTACCATTGTCTGTATTTTAAGTTCCCCAGATCATCTTGACATACCAACTATCCCTGTCTCCTTATTTCCTGATTTAACAAACTCACACAAATCCTCTGAGCATCTTTGCTGAAGGTATTTCATAGTTGAAAAGCCTGGTCATACGCTAATAAGTTTGTGCCATGAGTCACTCCCTGCTCCATAGAGTAGGAAGAAACCAACCTACTAAAGACAGTTCATGCAATGTATTTGGTGCACACTCTCAATCTGAGCAAGGCAAAACAATACTGAACAGTTCCATCTTAATCTCTCGTCCTGCATTCATTCGCTGTGGGCAGCAAAACCCGCTCGGACAGCGCTTCAGCTCCAGCCATCCACGTCTTGATCTTTCTTCGCCATATATCCACTGGGATGAACCTTTGATGAATAAAAGGAGCACGAATTTGGGGAGGAGTTTAAGGGCAGCTCGATTCGGCCTGGATGTTTTCTGCATCTTTCTCGGGCCTCCTTTGTAACCTGGTAACACCCTTCTGTGACTGGGTTGGATTTTTAAGTCACGTCTAGCCTCCCTTTTAATGTCTTGTCTATACCGACCGATTAGCTTTTCCTCCCTTCTGTTTCCATGCTGTTAGGATTCCTTGTTACTGTCACTCGGACAAGGTTCTGTTGTTTCTGGCTATACGGTATCATGTAAGCAGGTGGAACGGGAGGTGAACCTGGATGGCGGGGGGAGCAGGCCCCGCTTGCGTCCTGCAGAACCTACAGCGATTTTCCGCCGCCCGCTGCCCCGGTGGGCGAAGGAAGCCGAGCCAGTGCCCAGCTCGGGCTCCGGGACGCCGCCAGCAGGCCGGGGGCCGACGCTGCCCGAGGCAGTCCCTGCCAACAGGCCTCGGCGCGCACCGCCGCCCGGGCCGGCCCCGCGGGGCTTGGGAAGCATCCTGCGCGCCGCCGTTGGTCGGTTTGAACTGCCGGGCGCTGCCCCCCACCGCCCCCGGGGGCGGGCGAGAGGAGCGCCGCCGGCCGGCAGGGGCGCTGCTGCTGGCGGCGGCGGCTGCTCCCTGCGGCCGGGGCGGGGTGAAGCGAAGCGGCGGCTGCCATTCCTCGGCTGCGCGGCCGCCTCCTCCCCCTCCGCCTCTTCCTGGCCGTGGCGAGAGGAGCTGTGCTGGCAGCGGGGAGGCGGCGGCTGCGGCGCCCAGCTCCCTGCCCGCCATGGCGATCCGCAAAAAGAGCAACAAGAACCCGCCGGTGCTGAGCCACGAGTTCATCGTGCAGAACCATGCGGACATCGTGTCCTGCATGGCCATGATCTTCCTGCTGGGACTTATGTTCGAGGTGAGGCGGCGCCAGGACCCCCGCCCGGGGAAGGTGGGGGGGGGGGGGGGAGCTTCGTCCGCTTCTCCATCTCCGCCGAGCGTCCTTCTCGGTGCAGCGCAGAGAGGGCGCGGGGGGTCCCGGGGCCGGGTGGGCGGTGGGTCGCTGCGGCTGCCCCTCAGCCAGGGCGAGTGCCTCCCGGCGCACCTGCCCGCCAGCCCACGCCCTCCCCGGGATGCACAGCCCCCTCGGCCCTGCCGTCCCCACGGTGCGCGGGGAGGGGAGCCGAGCCCCGCCGCACGGCTGGAGGAGCCGCGGCGGGCCCGGCCCCTCGGGGAACGCCCTCTGCCCCGTCTCGGCTGGGAGAGGCGCAGCTCGTGGCTGCTGCCGGTGGCGTCTCCGCTCACCGCCTGTGAGGGGGAGGCCGTGCCCCGCGGCCCCCTCCTCCCCCGCAGCGCCGTGCCGTGCCGTCGGGAGGGGACGGGGAGCGGGGCGGCGCGTTTCCTCCCGCGGCGGCGAGTTCCTGCTGGCGGCGGGGTTACGTGGCATTCGGAGCGCGGCGGCCGGGAGGGAGGAGGAGGAGTGTGCGACCGCGCTCGCACCGCGGCGGGGGGGTGGCGTGGGGGGAGAGGCCCAGCAGTCAGAGCCGATTCCCCGCTCTTTGTGTGCGCGGCCCAGCCGGGCCCCGCCGGCACTACGGCTCCCGTCAGGCGCCGCGGCGGGGCAGGGAAAGGAGCAGTGACGTGTCGCTACCGAGGGAGGGGGAGCGGAGCACGGCGGGTTCCCCTTGCCATCCCTCCCCCGCCCGCGGATCCCGGGGCCGCACGTCCGCTGCCGGGAGTCGAAGCGATTTGAGGAGCCGTTGACCTGCGGTGGGGGAGCGATGCGGGTGTCTCGGCCGGCGCCGAAGTTACCTTCGCCTCCTTCCCCTCCCTGCCCGCGATGGGGGCAGCCGCGGAGGGGAGCGCTCCCTTGCGGCCTCCCGGGCCTGGCCCCCCCAGCCCTCCCGCTCGGGCGCGCTTGCAGGCCGGGCGCTTTCCTTGAGTCCCCATGCTGGGCGCAGGTGGTGTGAAATGGGCCTTTTCGGCTCGTCTCGGTAATCTTCCGGGAGAATTTGAAAGGTGATTTACTGGCGTGGCTCCCAAAGCGTTATCAGTGGTGTCCCGTCAAAGCAAGACACTTCCATATTTGTTGGGTAGATATTTCTGGCTTTGCGATGTTTTGGCCATTTGTTTAGTGTTGTGGGCCTTTTTGTTATACGGAGGGGTTTCACCTAAACATGAGGAAGAACTTCGTTACTGTGAGGGTGACAGAGCACTGGGACAGGCTGCCCAGGGAGGTTGTGGAGTCTCGGTCTTTGGAGACTTTTAAAACCCACCTGGACGTGTATCTGTGAGATGTGCTCTAGGCAATGCTGCTTTAGCGGGGGGGGGGGGGGGGTTGGATTAGATGATCTCTAGATGTCCCTTCCAGCTCCGATGATTCTGTGATTCACAATAACTGTATCGAGCTGCTCAGCAGTAAAGGCCAGTGGAATTAGGAAAAAAAAATAAATATGTGGTGGGAAAAAAAAGACAGACCAAGAGAAAGCTGTTATGTTTGGTTTACTGCCAAAAATAACCCAAGACAGTTCTTGTATCATGGTTTTCTGGGGTTAGAGAGGTTAAAGAGAGAGATTTCAACCGTTACCTTTTATGTCTCCTTTTGGCTTACTGTATTTACACTGTTATTGGTAGGGTTTGAAGTTTTGAGGAGATTGGGTGTGCTGAAGTCTTTTGTTTCGTGGTTGTTTTTTTTTTTTAATCCAGGGTGTTTCCCCCCCCCAGCGTAGAAGGGCCATATGCCTTTGTTGGTACAGATGTGGTGTGGCTGAGAAGATCGTTGCAATTTTTTAAATGCTTTGATATAGGTCTTGGAAATCACCCGCTGTGGTTAGTGTTGGTATGGTAAGGTGTTTTGCTGCCTGACTTGAGCAACTGAGTTAGGGCTGTGAGTAGCTGACAGAGCCTCCAAAGTGCAGTTCAGAATTGACTGACGTTTTGAATTGCCCTCTGAAGGCTCCCTCGGTGAATAGGGAGCCCCTAGGCAGCTTCCCTCAAGTTACATGGAGTGAACAGCTCACTGGGTATTCAGGGATTCCTAGAAAATGCAAGGGCTTGTTTACAACGTGCTAGTTTTAAAAATAAATCTTATTCCATGCGAAAGATAATAATTGCAGGTAATGACCTAATAATTATCATCAGGTGCTCAAAGTATCCTTCCAAGATTCATAAGAGTTTCTTTTTCTGATTTTTTTTTTTGGTTGGTTGGTTTTTATTTGTGATGGGTTTTTATTGCTTTTTGTCAATCCTGTAAACACAGCAAGGATGCTCGGTATTTACAGCAATGAGAAACAATCAGATCATGAATATTGTAAAGCATGATTATTTTTCTCTCTCTGTTAAGACTTGTGGACTCATGTTGGGATTGAACAAAGATGTGTTAAAATGAAAATTAACTTATGCTTAGTGACAGATAAGAACTTGTACTCCTGCCTATTTATTGTGATATTTATAATATTACCCCCACAAAAAAAAAAAAAGGCACAAAAACCAACAGCCAACTTTAGAGCAAAATCCTCTTTCCTATCATTCATTCTTCTTTTTCTTGCCATCCATCATAAAGGTATAGTACCACTACTGCTAAGTTTCGTTTCTTTTGTTTTACACTTCTTGCCAAAGGATCCCTGTGATCCAAAAAAATGCAAGTTGTATTGAGTTGGTATGCAGTGGGCCTGAAGTGGTTCTCTTCATACCTTTTCTTCTTTCCTGTCTGCATTTTCCAAATCACCCACAGATTTATGAATGGATATTGACCTTCAAATTTTGTCAGATTAAAAAGTAGTTCCAAATGAAGTTTGTTCTTGGCCATCGCTGCATGCAGCGTGATCTAGGGATTGCATGATATTATTGTACGTTCTGTTAATGTAATAGCACAGTGTGGACTGGAGAAGGAATTGCAGCATGTGTTTTCGTTTCAGTGTTGTAGAAAAGGCTATTTGTAAGTAGCATTTTCAAGGATATTTAGTTCAGGAGATTGGATTTTCTCTAAACAAACCTGTAGAGATCACTCATGTGTTCTGCCTTTGAAAGTCAGGTGAAGTGGTGTGATAATGTGAATTATCAGTTTCATGGGAGGGGGCAAACATGCTGGGGAAGAGTGCTGAAACTGTGGGTAAATGTTACCAGTTTAATATAGTTTATTTCAGTGAGAATATAGAGCACTTTTGGTTTTTTCTCTTCCAGATTACAGCGAAAGCAGCTGTCATTTTTGTTACGCTTCAGTATAATGTTACCATTCCTGTCACAGGTATGTATCTTGCAGGAGGTTAATTACGAGACAGTGTATTGAGCCACTGTTAGTATGCTGTAGTTTCTAGAGTGAGGGTAAGGGAATTTGGCAGTTTGGATAGACAATAAGCAATTTTCAAGGATTTCACCGTATTTTTAGTAAAACTCTGTTTTAATTAATTGGGTTAGGGATGATATTTCTCTTCTGCTGGTTTCATCATTAGGGCTAAAACCACCATCGGGCTGGTAGCTAAGTTCACATCATCAGTTCTTACCCTGGCTTTGCAAGGGACAATCTGCACTAGTCAAAACGGGACGATAGTTTAACATAATTTTATTGTCCCCTATCAATGCATTTAGGTAAGCTTCGAAGTGCACTTAAGTTTTCATTTTAATAGTACGTCTTTACAAAATCAAGCTTAGTTTGTGATGTGGTGGAGAAGATGGCTGTAAGCAATCTAGTGACCTAGCTCATGGTGGCAGGTTAATTTGACTTCTGTTTGTTCAGCCGATTGCAAACTACTGTTTGAAAGATTTCAGTTTAAGAAACAGATTTACTAGCCATTAGACTGTACAGTTAATTCTTGTTGGTTTTTTTAGATGAACAATCTGCAGAAACAATCTCTCTGTATCACTATGGCATCAAAGACTTGGCTACGATTTTCTTTTACATGCTCGTAGCAATAATCATACATGCTATAATTCAGGAGTACGTACTGGATGTAAGTACCAAATATTAATTTCTTTCATCAAGATAATTGTCAGGTTTTAATTAGACTTCAAGACTACTTAAAAGTAAACTTGCATTAAAGCTTTTGACTGTTAAAACATGCATTGACACTTTCAGATGTTCTAATGCAGTTAAGAAGTGAATGTCGAGTACTACAGCATATAAATAACAATGGACTTTCGTTTCAGAAAATTAACAGGAAAATGCACTTTTCAAAAACAAAGCATAGCAAGTTCAATGAGTCTGGGCAACTTAGTGCATTCTACCTTTTCTCCTGTGTTTGGGGAACAAGTATTCTTGTCTCTGTAAGTATGCTTTCTCTTCTGTTTGTATTATGAGATTTCAAAAAGTTACGGTGGGAATATTTTGGCTTATTTTTCTGATTTTAACTGGTTTTAATATTAAGTAGGGACAAGTTTAGGCATTCTGTGTAGGTTGGAGTCATAACTATAAAGTCTAATAGCGTTGCTGTTACTCAGTCTGATTTATTGTCAACTGAATAAGGGCAAACTTTTTGACTTTGCATTCTTTGTGGTTTTTTGTGTTGGCTTATTAGCATGAAATAAGTATTTTTAAAAAAATAGCATTATATAAAGCTTACAGAATGGGTGTATGGACATGTAGATGTGGTGCTTAGAGACATGATTTAGTGGCGGTCCTGGCAACTACTCAGTTGACAGTTGGACGGAACGATCTTAAAGATCTTTTCCAACCTAAACGATTCTGTGACAGACTGCAGTATGCTCAGGTGAGTGCGTGCTTTCAGGGGACATGCTCTTTGGTAGTGGCTCTATGTGTATGAGCTTAATTTCAAAAAAGGGAAAGGGTGTCATTCTTTTAATTTTTTTTTTTCCTTAACATAATGACTCCTGGAAAAGCTTGCCTTCTCTTAGTTAAGCTGAAAGCTTTCATCAGCAGTTTGTAAGGGAAGACTTATGGCTCCAGTGATGCTGAAATAACCTCGGTACCATAAGGGCACTGTATCCTGAATGGATGCTTCGTTTGATTGCTTTTTATTTGTCTAAGCCAATGCAGCTGTGTTTTAGTTTTGGTGGGGATTTGTTTTGCTTTGGTGTTGTTTTCTGTTTGTTTTTTATTTTGTAAAAGGAAATACACTGATTTGCAGCTTTTACTTGTGTGTGTAGATGTGTGTGTGTTTGTATGTACACACGTGCATATACATAAATACATACATGTATAAATGCTCATTATTTCTGACTAGGAAGTAGCATCTTTGAGGGTTTATTGGGTTATTTTGTTTATTTTTTTAGGAGAACTATATATCAGATCCAACCTCTCTGTGGAGGGACTATCCGCACACTCTGATTCCGTAAGGCCTCTTCCTTAGAGGATTGTTGGGGAGAGGAGGGAGTGTTTTAAACTTAGGGTGTCACATGCAATCTGTGTAGAATAAGTAGTATGTAAAACTATATTAGTCACTATTGTGTTTTGCTCATATTTATGGAGGAGGTTGATTCTCTGTCATTTTGTAGCATAAAGTTCTATTTCTGAAGATTATTATTTAAGGAACCAAATTTTTTCAAGCCTTATTTATCTTCATGATTTTATTTATAAAACTTACTTTTGAGTTGGCTGGCAGGAAGGATTTCTGTTTTTTGTTTTTTGTTTTTTTCTTTAGAGACAGTGATTGAATGTGCTCACTAGAAAGCTGCTGAAATATTTTAAGTTCATTAATAATAAGTAATATTCTTCAATTCTTGCTGTATTGTGCAGGTTTCAAATGAAGTTTTTCTACATCTTACAGTTGGCATACTGGTTTCATGCTTTTCCGGAATTGTATTTCCAGAAAACTAAAAAAGTAAGTTGGTAATGTAAATGGAAAGAACTCCAAAGCAAGCAACTCGAACAGTAGAATAGTTAATTTCTTTTTGGACTTCCAGAGTAATGTGTTATCCTAGATTTCCTACCCTATTTTTGTGTTACCCCTTTTTCTGATGGAAATTTGAGCACTCAAATGTCCACCTGAGAAGGTAGGATTTTTTTCTTTTTAGTTAAATCTTCTATTTCTAATTACAGTAAAATTGCTATATATCTGCGTAAATAAAAGTTACCAATGTTTTTCTTGTACTAAAAGATTTTTTTCCTTGGGCAAATAAATATGAGATTTTATTTTCAGTCTTTTTTGTTTCTTATAATTAGTAGTCTGAATAGTCTCATTGAAATCTCGGTTGCTTCATGAATCATAATACACCTGTAGAATACAAGCAGTTAATAATTTCATAAATCCAAGGAATATTCTGGAATTGATGTAACTAATATTTTTGTCAGCAGAAGTTTTGGGTAGTTATGTCTTGAGATTTTTTTTCCAACGTTCAATTTTAACAGCATGCTTTTCCACCTAAGGGTTTTCTCTGCTGGGATTCTCAAAACACCAAGCTTACCTTAGATTTGTAACACACTTTCTGCCTTCCTGGATCAATTCAAGGAGTCTCTTTGCATGGTTTTGCTCAGGCTCATTTTGCATGTGCAGTTTCCTTCTTAAACTTTTCTATTTTAAACTGTAACGTGGCTTCACCAATGGCAAGTCATTCTTGAAATTCATGGCCTTCTACCACAGAGTGACTGTATCAGTGGATGAGGGAAGAGCTACTGATGTAATTTACCTGAACTTTGTTAAGGCTTTTGATATGGTCCCCTATAGCATTCTTACCTCTAAATTGGAGAGAGATGGATGTGATGGATGGACTGTTAAATGAATAAAGAACTGACTGGACGGCTGCTGCCAGAGAGTTACAATCAGTGGCTGAACATCCAGGTGGAAACCAGTGACGAGTAGCGTTCTTCAGGGGTCTGTACTGGGACCAGTGCTATCAATGACATACAGTGGGGATTGAGTGCACCCTCAGCAAGTGAGTGGTGCAGTTAATTTTATTGAGGAGAGTGGTGCAATCTAGAGAGAACTTGACAGGCTTGAGGTGTGAGCCATGTAAATGTCAAAGTTCTACAAGATCCTGCACCAGCATCATGGGAATCCCCAAAATTAAAACAGGCTGAGGAGGAATGGATGGAGAGCAGCCCTGCAGAGAAGGACATGGGGTTACTTGGGGCTGACAAATGGAATATGAGCTGGCAGTGTGTGCTTGTAGCCCAGAATCATAGGATGACCTAGGCTGGAAGGGACCTTAGAGATCATGTAATCCAACCTCCCTGTCACGGGCGGGGACGCCTCTCTACTGGATCAGGCTACTCAAGGCTCTGTCCAGCTTGGCCTTGAACGCCTCAAGGGAGGGGGCAGCCACAACATCTCTGGATAATTTATTCCAATGTCTTGCCACCCTTGTATTGAAGAATTTCTTCCTAAGATCTAATCTAAATCTATTCTCCTTCAACTTAAGTCCATTTCCCCTTGTCCTATCAGTGGACGCTTTTGTAAAAAGTCCCTCCCCAGCCTTCCTGTAGGATCCCTTCAGGTATTGGAAGGCAGCTATTAGGTCCCCCTGAAGTCTTCTCTTTTCAAGACTGAACAGTCTCAGCTCCCACAGCCTGTCCTCGTAGCAGAGGTGCTCCAGCCCCTGGATCATCTTTGTGGCCTCCTCTGAACACGCTTCAATAGATCTATGTCGCTCTTATGGTGGGAGCACCAGAACTGGACGCAGTATTCGAGGTGGGGTCTCACAAGAGCAGAGTAAAGGGGGAGAATCACCTCCCTTGACCTGCTGGCTACACTTCTTCTGATACATCCCAGGATGGGGTTGGCCTTCTGGGCTGCATGAGCACACTGCCAGCTCATGTTGAGCTTCTCATCTATCAACACCCCCAAATCCTTCTCTTCAGGGCTACTCTCAACCCACTCTGTGCCCAGTTTGTATTTGTGCCTGGGATTGGCCCGACCCAGGTGAAGGACCTTGCACTTAGACTTGTTGAAGCTCATGCAGTTTGCACTGGCCCATTTCTCAAGCCTATCAAGGTCCCTCTGGATGGCATCACTTCCCTCAAGTGAGTCCACGGCACCACACATCTTGGTGTCGTCGGCAAACTTGCTGAGGGTGCACTCAGTGCCGTTGTCCATGTCACTGACAAAGATGTTGAACAGCACTGGACCCAAAACAGACCCCTGAGGAACACCACTCGTCACTGGTCTCCACGTGGACATTGAGCCATTGACCACAACTCTTTGAGTGTGACCGTCCAGCCAGTTCTTTATCCACGGAGTGGTCCAAAGGCTAAATGTATTATGGGATGCATAAAGAGTGGCCAGCAAGTTGAGAGAGGTGATTTTACCCCTCTACTCTGCTCTGGTGTGACCCCACCTGCAGTACTGCATTCAGCTCTGAGGTCCCGAGCTCAAGAAGAACATGGGTGGGTTGGAGCAGGTCCAGAGGAGGGCTGCAAAAGTGATCAGAGGGATGGAACATCTCTCCTGTGAAGAAAGGATCAAAGAGTTGGGGTAGTTCAGCCTGGAGAAAAGAAGGCTCTGGGGAAACCTTGTTGTGACCTCTCAGTATTCAAAGGGGGATCGTAAGAAAGATGGAGAAAGACTTTTTATCAGGGCCAGTAGTGACAGGACAAGGGGTGATGATGATTTTAATCTGAAAGAGGGTAGATAGAGGTTAGATATTAGGAAGAAGTTCTTTACTGTGAGGGTGGTGAGACACTGAGAGAAGTTGAGGAAGACCTCTCCCTGGAAGTGTTCCAGGCTAGGTTGGATGGAGCTTTGAGCAACCTGCTCTAATGAAAGACGTCCTTGCCAGTCACAGGGTTTGGACTAGATGATCTGTGAAGGTCCATTCGAATGCAAACTGTGCTGTGACTCTGTTGTTGCTCTGTGACTAGACTGCATCTCTGATGTCAGAATTCTGCCTTATACAAGAAAATGAAACCTACGTTTTGCACAACTGTTGGTCTTTGTTCAAGAGCCAAAAAGAGGCTTGGGGAAGTAATAATGAGATGCTTTGTTTTCATGCTGATCAAATGGAATACGAACACTGCGCTTACACTGCAGCTGATCTCCCCATATTGCTAGTGATACCTCTCAAATTTGACTTCATAGCCAAGGGTCAAGGTGTTTTTTTAACAAAACTTCAAGAAGTTGTGTGACCTACTCTTAAGTGATCCTGCTTTGGCAGGGGGATTGGACTAGATGATCTTTCGAGGTCTCTTCCAATCCCTGACATCCTGTGAAAGCTGTGACAAGTGGTTGAAGTGCCATATATTGAATAGTAGTGTTTTACTGGGTGACTGGAATTTTGGCCTTTGACTTTGTTGTTTTAGCAAATTCGTAGCTGATATTTTCACTGGTTTAACCTCTACTGTCTTGGCTTCACTGCCTTATTCCTTCCCTTGAAGGACCTGGCTTTGTTTACTCAGGTCTGCTTGTCTGTTCTGCTAATGCAGACAAGAAAAGCAAAGTTCTTAACTCGGCTTTCTGTATAGTGATGTGTGCCACCACCTGCTTTATTCTGGTGGGCCTTCAGTCTCTTGGGAGTTTGTCTAAGCAGAAAGCGTGGGCTGTTTTAAGTGTTACCTCAGTTCTGAAGATAAAATGCAACAGGCTTTTCCTGATGGTACTCGGAGAAACTGAGCATTTGTACTGGCTATTCTCTCATTTGTCTGAAAGAATGATTTCATTTATTTTCTTTCAGGTCATTTAGGTTAGATCCTTCTATATCTGTTTTCTTGCTCTTTGTGTATGTGTGTGGTGCTTGCTGTTGTCACAAGTGTTTGGTTCTGTGCTTCTGTTGGTTTTCAGATAGAGCAGTGCATAACATGGCATAGGTCTTACAAAATTGAATTTTTAGGTTTTTTTTTTTTTTTTTAAATTGCATGAATACAAGATAGCATTGAACCCCCTTGCTTAAAGTTTAGAGGTTCTATCCAAAAGCAGGCGTGTCTTAAGCACAACTGAAAAGTACTCTGCATACCACTTCAAGACAGACTTTTGTTGTGATCTAGCACGCTTTAGTGATTCTTTGGTTTTCATATGACCTCTGCTTTCTGTGTGCTGTGCATCTATAACTCTTAAATTCATGTCCTTTCTTCTTTATTATTTTTGTCTCCATGAAGTGTTCAGTTTAGCGAGGCTGGCTAAAACCTAACTTGAAGTGTGACCATGTGGTTAATAACATTTTCTGCATTTGCCAGCAGCAGTGTGCTGGAATCTTGAATGATCTTGAGTTTTAAAATAAATGTCAACACTTGGAAACCTTTTGTGTTTGGTTCATACACTGTTATTTCTGTAGCAATTTGACAGAATCTGGCTACTGTCTGGCGGAACAGTAGGGAGTTACCTGATACATTGTACAGTAGTACATACCAAATAAGTATTGTAATAGCCAGTACAAATGCACAGTAGTCATAGCAAATAAAAATGGGCCCTTTTAAAAAGCATATCTTTTTGATGTTTGATGCATTTTCTCACTGTAGATTATGTGTAAAATACCAAATGCTATTGGTAAGTAAGCAATGAGTTATACGTGGAGGTAGATAATCTAGGCTGAGTAATTCCGTGCCAGAACAGGACACATTAAGGTAGCTGATAAACCAGTAAGAATTTCCAAGACTAGGAAATAATTTGGAATAATATATAACATTATACAATAATGTGTGTAATACTGTGTGTAACACATAATTACTTTTTTTCTTCCTGATAGGAAGATATCTTTCGCCAGATTGTCTACATTGGACTTTATCTCTTTCATATTGCTGGAGCCTATCTCTTGAAGTAAGTCACTTGTAAACTTTTGCTGGCTTCATTCTCTCTCCAGCATCTGACAAAATATCTGAATGTTTGTTTTATTTGTTATGATAGGCTGACCCATCTTGGACTTGTTCTTCTGGTATTGCATTACTTTGTTGAATTTCTTTTCCACATATCACGTCTTTTCTACTTCAGCGATGAAAGATATCAGAAAGGGTAAGTAGTCTTTATGTTTTAAATTCATGTAATTTCTGTCTCAAAGCCTGGTGCATTTAACTAACCAGAAACCAAATTTAGAAGGAAATTCAAACAGTGTTTCCTTAGAGGCCTCAGGTCTACAGACTACTTTCACATTTATATCTCCGAAACAACTATTTTATTACTTTATTTTTCTGTTTAAGTAAGTGTTAATGGTGGTATAAAATTAAATACAATCTCACACTATGTATTAATGTTTTCTTAAAAAAAGTTTTGTAGAAAAAGAAATAGCGTAGGCTGCTAATACAGCCAATTCTATAGGAACTAATAACTTATGTTTTAATAGTGATGGAAAGCACTTTCTGTTGAGTTTATTTTTCAGAACATACTTTTGATTTGTAAAAAATATTGTGAGATGAGGCTTTTCTTGCATTTTGTTTTCTACGAGTACTAGAAATACAAGACTGTTTAGGTGAAAAATAATGAGTTTAGGTAAGTTCTTAAATTTCAGATGAATTGATGTGATGAAAAGTAAAGATTTACGTTGTTAGTACTTGTGTTGTGAACGGAGAATTCATTTAGTGTTTGTGGTGGTTTTCTTTGTAGATTTTCACTGTGGGCAGTTCTTTTTGTTTTGGGAAGGCTTCTCACCTTGATTCTCTCGGTCCTCACTTTTGGTTTTGGACTGGCAAGAGCGGAAGATCAGCAGCTGAATTTCAGTACTGGAAACTTTAATATCCTGGCTGTTAGGTATAGTAAACTTGGAATGATTCTTAAGCATGAGCTGTAAACCTGTGTTAAATGCACAATATAAATGGTGTGGTATTAATGCTACTGATTCTGAGTGGTTAGGTGTTGTCATGCAACTGCTGGGATCAATAGGAAAAGCTTATGTAACAAACTTGTAAAGCACAGTGAAACAAATTGAAGAATTTACAGTTTATCTGTAAAGGTAAAGTCTTTTTGCCCAGAGCATCTTTGGTCTTGATTGAAGATTCCCACCTATTCATCTTTACTACTGCTGCTATTACTGCTACGTGATGCAGTCAGCCACTTGGCCTTTTTATGAATTAAATCCAGGAAAAAAAGTTAAACATCAGCGTTACCCTGCAGAATTGATACTCAGAGCTGCAACACTCTCTTAAATCATATTCAGCTGTTACTCCCTGGTACCTTGAGAATAATACTGGGAAAGGAGAAAGCAGGAAATAAATCTGATGCTTCCTAGATTTGATGGAGAAGCCAAGACTTGACTCTCACTGTATATCTAGTTTTGTTAGCTGTGCTAAGCCCAGTTGCCCTGCGTGAGCTGACTCTTGCATGGTTTAGAAAACAGATATTACTAGGAGGAGGCGGGAGGAAGTCACAAAAAAAACCACAAACCCTTGAACTTTTTACAAATCCACATTATCTAGAAGGAATCACTCTAATGTGTTTGAGAAACCTGAGTAAAAAGACAGTTTATGACTTGTGAAAAACTGAGGTGGTGTTCTGCTTTTCCTTTCCTCTGAATAACAAGAGAAACTTACAGGTAAACCTTTACCTGGATTTTGTTTCTAGAATCAGTGTGCTGGCCTCCATCTGCATGACTCAGGCGTTTATGATGTGGAAGTTCATTAATTTCCAGCTTCGGAGGTGGAGAGAGCATTCGTCTTCTCAGCCTCAGTCGGTGAAAAAGAAGTTCGTAACAGCTAAAGGAAAGACCTCCAGAAGAGAAAGAGGTCTGTATTTTCGATTTTCTTGTTACCTTGACTTCTCAAAAACAACCTTAGGTAACAGATAGCCTTTTTTAATTTTAATATAATTGCTAAGGAAACATTTTGTTCCACTTGCAAGTGAGACAAGTCAATTACAGAAACAGTATTGGTGAATATTGTCATGGGGAGGTTATTATTTTAAAATTACCTTTTTTTTTTTAGTTAATGCAACATTAAATTTCTATTATGTCTAATTTTATTACTTGAGCAAAAGGTCTCATGCTTATCTTTTGTTCCTTCATAGAAAAGGAACAGACACATTTTTAGATCTTGTAGTTATTACTTCTGTATTTTTCTTGCAATTAGTTTCAAGTTTGATTTTCATTGCTACTAAACTCTAAGATGTTAGGGCAAGGAGATGGTTTGATGATCCAGTAAATAAGTTTATACTGAAGTGTTTTTACTAAAAACTGAATTTTGATACTTTTTAAGGGGAAGTAATAAAAGCATTTGAAAATGAACTAATCCCTCCAGGTTTCACTTCTTGATTGTGTCACGCTCTTTTTATGGAAAGGGCATGAAAGATTAGCTTAATGCTTTTTGCTCCATAGAAGATTATGTGCTTCACTTAAAAAAAAAAATAAAGTACACACACTTCTTTATTTCTGTTGTATCAGCAGTTACATTCTGTGTGTTTAATTGCCAGCTTGAATAACTTCTGCACTTTCTTGAAACTGCTGGAGTCATTTCAAAAACTAATTTCATCTCAGTTCTTTGCTACCAATCATGTATTGCCCACCTGTTCTGCTTACTGAGATCCTGAATTTAATGTGTGAAGACCATTTGCACTGAGAACTGAGATTTGTGTCCAAAGATGAAATTAGTGGGGTTTTTTTAAAGATTTTTTTTTATGCAAATCATTTGCTTTAGAGTTTTTCTATACTCCCTTCTCATGATTTGTCATTATCACAACTTGGCTTTTGTGCATTGTTGGGGTGTTTGGTTTTTTCATCAGAAAATCCAGTTGGACTTTTGTGGGGGTTTTTTTGTGTTTCTTAGTGTGTTTTTTTAACTGAGTGAAAGTAGTTTCATATGTAAGTGTCCTACTTAATGAGAGCTTTGTGCTCATTGTGTCTTACTATGACAAATATTTTTAAATGACAAATATTTTTAAAGCATGAACTTCAATGACTCTTGTGGTAGCTTTTTTAAAATCTCTTTTAAACTGTTTCATTTACGTAATTTGGTGAATTTACTGGTTTTCACCCAACTTCAGTGGAGACTTGCAAGTGGTAAACGAATAGTGAAAAAGGCAGTCAGCTGGAATTGTGGTTATATTCACAAAGTAATTGAGCTGTGCAAAGACTGGGGAATTTTACAGCTTATTTTAAATGGAAATAAAATAACTGTAAAATCTGAAAGGTTAGAGTTGTTTCAGTTTCTTTTCTTTTGAAGGTTCCTGTAATGTTACCTCTTCAGAACACTTGCACAGGATGCAGCAAGACTGTGTTTTTGAATGAGTAATATATGCAATTAAACTATTTAAGACAGTCTCTCTTCTTTTTTTTGTCTTTTTCATTTTTTTTTTCTTTATTTTCTTTTTTTGTGGTCAAATGGATTTTGAGGAGCCAGAGCACAATAAAATGTGTTACTTTTAAACTATGCCAAAAGCAAGAAATGACAGTAGAAAAATCCTACTGGTGATGTAGGTGGGGTACCCAGGCACATGCTGCTTCTTGTTCTTTGTTTTACTTACACTTGTTTTGACATAACTGTTTAAGAAAATATGGTTTCAATTAGCTGGCATGGATCTAGCTCATTGTTCCTAAGATTCTTAATTTAAAAATAACGTGAACTTTTTTTTTAAAGTATCCAAAGACCATATTGTGTAGGCATAAAATGGTGGTGTTGCCTGCAACCAAATATGTATGGATAGACTTTTACTGTTACTATGTGACTAGTTGGGACTTTGTCTAGTCTCGGTCTCACGTGTGTTTCTGATTTTTATTATTTCCTTTTTGTTGCTGCTTTGCACGAATGGGAGCGTTTGAGAGACCGACAGGTTTTTCTGTGGATTGGCCATACTCCGTGGTGCTTTGCAACACGTCTGCAGATGGAAAACATTAATTTAACTAGTTATTTGTATAAAAAAATTGCGATGTTTGCTTGAAGTCTTAATGATACTGTTGGGTCAGAGCAGCGAAATTAAGCAGCAAGCATTATAGCTTCACTCTGTCAGGCAGCACCTCTGCCTCCTTGAGTTGTGGTGACACTGAATAAAGGGGTTACTTTTTAATTCACAGTGGTGTCGTGTTGCTCCATTTTACTCTTAATTTGCCTGTACTGTAAATCTGTTAATTGTGGGTCATTGTTTTAGGGTAAACTTTTGCTGTCAAATAGTTGCTATGACACCTGTACAGATTAGAATTCCTGCGACCTTTAAGTCTGCCCAGTAGTGAGATAGAAGTAGAGAGTTGTAGCCGGTAACATGTTCTTGCTTTGTATTCTTAGATGGGTGCCTGGTCTTGCACTTGAACTCTTTCCATGTACACATACTCACCTCAGATCTAACTGGTGCTTTATTTCTGTCCATCTTACGTGTGTATTATCTTCATCAGAGCGTAAGCTGATTTGGTGTCTTAAAGTATTTGCTTAAAAAATTATGTGTATCTAAAGGTTTCCTCTTATCCATGAAAAAGCTTGTAAAGGTAAGTGAAGGAGTTTTAATTTTAGCAAGAATTAAAATATTAAATAACAGGGATCAGCAAGAGAGACCTGTACCAAGGAACTGTGTATATACTGTGTGTGTCCAGAATTTTGCAGAACAGTCTTCTCCCCAGGCTATTTTCAGATAACATCATCTAAAATATTATAACTGGCCTTGATTTTTCAGTCTAAATGTGTATAATGCACACGTTTGTTTCAGTCTGACCATGTCAGGAAACCAGGCTTTAATCAATGTAAACTTTTATTTTTGCATTTTGTAAAAAACTTGTGTACTGTTGCATTATGAATGATAATGGTGAGGTTTAGCAAAGAAGATACATTAGAAAAGAAGTTAGGAAGTTGTGTAGGGCCTACAAAATTGTAGTAAACCTTAAAATGTCTCATTGTATTTGAAAATTGTTTTCTTATTTTTTTCTAGAAAATGGAATAAATGGAACAGTGACCTCAAATGGAGCAGACTCGCCTCGTAGCAGGAAGGATAAATCCTCGTAAAACTGGGTTTTATTAAGTTAATTGACTAATTGTCCCCAAAGAATCTGCTTTTTACATGGATGGCTCTTCAGCACTAGAGATGTTATGGATTAAAGAAAATACAATTCATGTTTTTTGATTATTGCTGTTGTTTTGAGAAACTTTTTTTAAAAGCCATTTTGACTAAGGAAAAAGGTTTATCTGTCTTCAAATACTTGGGGGGAGGGAGTACAACACTTTTTAAATAACATTGACACTTTTTTAAACATTTATTGTGATGAAGTCACTTAATGAGGATCACTACTGCAATGTATTATTTCCTTCCAGTTTTTGTAATCTTGGTAATATATACTGTTTTACCAACCTCACTTTTTCCAGGTTCTTCAAGAAGTATTGCAAAATTGAAGTAAAAACTTAGTATGCATTTTCAGAATCTCTGGCTTTTCAGTTAATTACCTTAATTCAAATTTACAGTTCAAATTGAGATTCCAAGACCACACCCTTAAACCTCTTTATTTTGTAGTTACCAGCTACACAATGCCTGCGCTAAGAATTGCCCCATATCATTAAAACAAAGCTGAACTAATTGGAAATGTTGCAGAGTCTTGTTGTTTTGTGGGTTAGAAATCTCTTAGAGGGAATAAAAGCCTTTTTGAGGTATAGCTTTAGCACTTGAATGTTAGAAGGGAGTGTGTATGGTCATAGAGGTGATTTGAATAGCACTGTTAACTCCTGTCTGTACTTTTAAAATGTACATATCTTGGAGAATTAGTGTGCGTTGGACCCTCTTGGAAAACTTGTCTGTCTGATTTTAGAGGGTGGAGATTCTTAGAATGTGTCGTCGTGGTTTTTTTAGGAGACATTTAATGCTCCTTGAAGAGGAATTTTGTTAAATAAATGGATCAAATTACGAGAAACATTCCTTTACTCTAACTGCTTTGCTTTGTTTCACCCCTGTTAGGAAATAGTTTGATTTCTCCTACATATATTTTTATGAAAAAATATTTAAAAGCTACAACTTCTTAAAATTGATCTGTTGTGCCCTTTGCTACAACTGGAAGAATCTTTATTTAAGATTTTTTTCCATTCTCTATTTTTCGTAATTATATTAAGTGTGAAGCTTTGTCCAGTTAATTTTCCAATTTATTATGCAGTTGATGTTTCCTCTGTACCCTTTCGAATGGGCATGATTCAGCCCATTTCACTTGAGAGAATGAGTTAGAGAGATTTGATTCAGTCTTAAGTTGTGAAATTAGTGTTTCAGGTTCACTCGAGTATTCAACTGCTTGTGGTTGAGAGGAATAATTATGAGCAATCAAGCTGCTAAATAAGGTAGCTTTGATTAAAAACTGTTACTATAGTTGAGTTTATACCCAACAAAATAATAAATCTGCGTTCTGTATCTTCTATAGCTCGGTTACTTACTACACAGAATAAATGTTTGTAGTACAAAATCTTGATAGCAAGTAACTATCCATTCTTCAGTCACTTAGTGCTCTTTAGAGTTACTGCATTATAATTTATTATATGTTTCTGACAGTTTTGGTCACAGTTCCCAAGTACTTGCTTCACAGCTCCTGAAGTGGACTTGACAGACTTGGATCTGCTTAACTCGAGTGTGATGGGGCAGCATTTCCTGTAACGTGCCCAGTCTGCTCCAGTGGAAGTAGTTGTACCGTATCCTGATTGGAAGAAATAAAATTCAAGCAGTGAAACTGTGAACCTGTGTGATCTGGCCACGAAACTGGAAAAATTGGGACTCAAATTGTGAGGGAATTGCATACATTAAATAACTCGCTGCCCAATATCATGTTTCATGTTTGTTGTTTCTAAGAAGACCTTCATAGATTCTGTGTGCCTTGCTCTGAAGTTGTACCAAAAGGGGCAAATTTTTCTAGTCTGGTGCTTTGACTCTATATCAGTTTGCTTGTGATATCTGGTTGTCCTGGAGCTGTGAGAATCATCGAGGGTGGAGGAACAAATTCTGAAGGGAGCACGTGAGGTACTTCTTGAGATCTTTAAGACTTACTGGAGTCTGAGGGTTGTAATAGCTGTTTCGCTAAGGCAAACTGGTACTTGTAAACCTCTCTCTTTGGCACAGTAGTCTTGAAATGTCAGCTTCAGGTTCACTTCCATAAACTTCAAAAGAGCATATTCTTGCCTGTTAACTCTGATGTTGCTTTTTGGCCTTACAGATGTTCTTGGCCTTTGGACTTGGACAAAAGCACTTTTGACTCCACGATGGCTTAATCTTCATCCTTGCCTTATAGGAGTTGTTGCTTTCTGCAAAGTAACAAAACAATTTCGGTTGATCTAGAACTTGGATAGAGTTTTGAAAGGCAGTTTCTTTTCTCTCTTGTGTCATAACTAAAAACAGTTATCACTTTGAGGCAGAAGCAATAATGTTTCATTTTCTACCTTGGGGTGGAAACCCCCACGAATTTAAAAGATTTTGAGACTTCTATTTCCAGTTTGATATTACTACTTTTGGCATATGATTATTGTTTGCTTGGATAAATTCGTTTGAATAGCTTAAACTGGATTTTCAAATGTTATTGTATTTTGGCTTTTTGTTTGTAATCTGGGTTTTGGTAAACTGGAAGAAGATTAGTTGTCTAATCATGTTTTCCTAATTGTGAAGTCGGGACAACTAGAAATGGAAATGACTGTGGAGCTCATTATTATATTCCTATGCCTAATAAAAGAATTTTTGCTTGGGCTGTAGTAATTTAACCAGTTACCAGGTCACGTAAAGAGAAGGCTCTGTCCATGTAGATGAATTTTGAATCAAGTAATTCATACAGGCTGCTGGTAGAGTTTGGGGTTTGTTGTGTTTGGTTTTTTTTTTTCTTAAACCTCCTCTACCTCATCTTGTCAGAACTTTGTAAGACTTAGAACAAATTATTTCAAGCCTTTCCCCCCTCCCCCAAACATACGTTTGGTTTATGGGCCAGAATCCACTCTTGAAGCCAGCATTTTATTTTTAGTAAAAGTAAATATGTGTAACTTCAAAGTACAAACAAGGAACGGAGAACAGCTGAAATTGCTTTTCACGGGTTTTGCTTTCATCTTGACACTTTCTCCTCTTGACTAGTTGCAAAGGTTGATTTCTCATGTGCTCATCATTCATGAACGTGGCTTTTTGGAAATGCTGCATTTTGGGTGAATGCCACGCCCAGACTTTAGAATGGTCAAGGGATTTGCCTTTCAGAGAAAATGCGTAGGCTATTTCTGCTCACATTAGAATATATATGTAAATATTTCTATGTAAGCAAGAAGAAAAGGTGAAGGAAAAAGGTGAGTCAAGCTCTTAAGGCCGCTGCCCCCCTTCCAGCTTGTGTATTTGGTTAAAAATTGTACTGGATTACAGTATCATATCAGTTCAAGATCTCATTGAAAGGCTTCCAGCCACCAATACCAGAAGGGGACTGGTCTCCAGTAGCCTCTACATGCCAAACTTTTCAAGTTTCGATGGATTTTTGTCAGATTCTCTGAGGGAAGAAGAAATATTCATTATGCTGTAGTGTACGGAGGTATGTCATAGCTTGGAGGTTTCCAAGCAGTGTGAGGTGATAACTAGTGGTGTAGAACTAGGAATTCTGAAAATGTAGTTTCTCTTGGATTAAAAAATAATAATAATAAAAAAAAACTTAACAGCCAGGAAGCTACAGCTTCTTTTTTTTTTTTTTTGAAGGGGGGGGGGATTTTTTTTCTCCGCATTTACTCATGTATTGCAGTAGGTCTTCCAGGGAGCTTTACAAGAATTACGGTCTGTGCCTGTCTACATGGAGAGGAGGGTTTTGTGTCTTGTCTGTCTTTGTTTTGATGAAACTCACCAGCTGATTCCTAGGTCATACTTGGGTTTGGTTCCATTTGTGACTCAACCCTTTGGGCCAGTGTTGCGAAACACGGAGACCGACAGCTTCAATGGGTTCCCTGTGCAGTGCTGGTCATTGATGTCCTAATTCTTCTCTGTGAAAGATGTCAGTATTGAAGGGACTCGAACATGAAGCAGAGGTGGTCGTGATATCTGTAACGTTTAGAGTCTGGCGAGAGCCTGTGTACAGGGATGCCGCATCCTGGGGGACTGTGGTTCGATGCCTGGAGGCTGTAGTAGTAGTAGTCTTGACATACAAGTACTTGAGTTAGTTCTTGTGCAGAGTATAAGAATGTCTTACAAAGTTAAAGCTTGGGGGGAATTTAGGACGCGCTTTGAAACACGTAAGACTGGTGTCAGTTACCTGTTACATTATATTTGGATTAGCCCATGCTTGGTTGTTGGTTTGTTGGGTTTTTTCCTGTAAAGTTGTTGTGGTGGGTGTCTGGTGAGTATCCCCTCCCCTGAAGTACTCAGTTCAGGGCCTGATAAGCCTGATTCCATATGCGTTAAGGATTTTGGCATGCTCTTTGGGACTAACATAGAAGCGGTGCCAGAATATTTCAGGATCGGGCATGCAAGAAATAAACGCATCGGTGTGCCTGTCGGGTGTCATCAGAACCCACTTAATGGGAACCGCAGCTCTTAAGCATGACTGTGTTACGTACGATACAACTTGAATTGCAGCGTAAGGTTTGGGTGGAGCTCACGTCTAGGTGCAGAGTGCCTCTTGTGGGTGCAGCAGGACTGCTGTTGGCATCTACAGCTGTCAGTTCCCCTTCTGCCAACAGTGGGTGAGGAGCACTGAGCTGCGGCTGCTTGTAGGCTTCCTTCTGCCTTTTAGAGAAGGTCTTTTGATGTTGTTGCTCTTGATCTCTTTCTATGTGTCCTGTCACTTTTATTTTAGGTTCCCGCAAATATTTTTATCCAGCTCAAGGATGGCAGATCTGTTATGTTTGTGCCAGAAATGACAACTCCTTCTTCTTTTTTGCATTTGAAACTTTTTGCAGAATCAGAGCAGGTGAAGTGTAGCTTTTATAATTCGGTAGCTTTTCAACATTCATTCTTTGTCTTTATTGTGGTTTAACATTACAGGTCAGGCATTGTCATGCAGCACAACACAGTTGTTACTTTGTTCCACAGGCAAGAGTATTACACAATTGGATACAATGAAGCAAAAAAATATATTATTAAGTCTTGACCGGTTTAGCAGAAATTGGTATTCGTGGATGGTTTTGCTATTTTTGCCTTTCTTATTTAGGAAACTGGGCACTTAAGATCTCTGAATCTCTAGACTGTAGTTTTGCTGTGTATCACTTGACAAATTATGGTCTAGAACTTGAGCTTTGTGTTTCCTTATATCGATTTTAAATGTTGAAGAATGTATCTTGCATTGTAATTAACAGCTTAAAATTCACCGCATGGTGATAAGAATACTGTAACAGGGTAGGAATTTCAACTCTTGAACTCCAGACTAGAAGCCAAGCCAAGACTATCCTGTGTTCTCACACAGGTGATTCCTCCTCTTTGTTTCTTGATTAATCATTATCTTTGTTTTGTTTATTTAGATTGTAAATTCTTTGTGGCGAGGTTCGTCTTTGTGTGTGTGCGTGTGTGCGCGCGCGCGTGTGTGTACCCAGGGCAATTAGGCCTGGAACCCTGGTCTGTGGAAGCTGTAATAAGCAATCACCTTGTTATTGTTTTCCTGGATATCATAATAAAAAGTATTGAATTAAAACTGTGCTCGAATAGTCTGTTACAAAAATGGAGGCGTGTAGATTTGCATCCCGCCTCGCTTACAGTCCGGCAGCATCAGTAGCAGAGAGATGCTTGTCGAAGACAAGTACGATGTTCTGTTTGGGAGTGTTTGTTTGAATCAGTGAATACGGAGCCAGGAGATCTTCTTAGGCTGAAGAGAAATGACATGTAACTGATGCCAGAGCTGGACCTTGCACAAAAATGCCAGGAATTCAAGGCTGAGTCTCTCACCTTCTGTCAACTTGAGAAACTACATTTGAGCCCCTCTTGGGAAGGTGGGGCTTGTTTTCTGTAATGCTCGTGCAGTATTTTGTATGCTTTGAGTAGCACTTTCAAGTCTGAGCGGATAACCACAGCCTTGGGAGAATACCAGAAACTTCGCTGGGCAGTGTCTGGTGTGGCCTGGGAGACAACTGTTCAAGTGTCTCCACTCCCTTCAGCTGAGCAGCTTGTAAAGCCTTTGTAGACTTCACGTTCACTGGTGTGGAAGGGTAAAATTTCATCCAATCTGAAATTGAACCTCTACACTGATCCATTGGTGTTCTAGGCAGGATGGTAGGGAACTGAGGACTGTTTACCTGAGTTGGAAAGATTAGACTGTTTCTGGGAAACTTTTGCCATGAGTGTTGCCTTCCTGTGGGTTGGGTTTACTTCATGGTGGAGATCTTGACTACGGATGCTAGGATCTCTATATTCGGTTCACCTCTAAAGTACATCAGATTTATGAAGAACTGTTAAAATGCTTAATCGTTCTTAAAACCTGCATTCATAACTTGTAAGTCATCAAAGTAACTGACAGAAAATGATAAGTGAGGATTAGTCTTCCATAAAGATGCGTCTGGTTCTCAGGTTCAGCATTAGATGATGTAGCTTGAACCGTCGCTTAAAAATAGTGTTAGAAAATAATGGAAAACACAGATTTTAAGAAACTGTTACTTCTTTACCAATGGGTAGACCTCTGTTAGGTCATTAACCCTTGTTAGTGAGGACAGGCAGATAGTGATACGTAAATGCCACGTAGCACGATTGTAACAAATCCTGCCTTATCTTTTCCCCTGCTTCACCTCCTAAAAAACCCCAACATCTCACCTTGCTGCCTCTTTCAGAATGATCTAGCAAATACTGCTGGCAAGTGGAGCAGGTGCAGTCGAATGAGCAAAATCACGTGATGAGTTTGGGATGCGAGAAAAACGGCCACTAGAGGCCACCGCAGGCTGTGCCAGCCGTGCTTGAATTTGGGTGTCTGGTAGCCAGCACAAGAAATACCCAGAGGCCCGTGGTTTTGTTGCAGTTTCAGCCAAAGTTACAGGGCATTGAATTAAGTTAGACAAAATTCATCGTAGTTTTGGAGCTTGGTGGTGACATAGTAATAAAACCCATCTTAAATTGTGCGGAGTTTGGAAGATGTCCTTATTTGGCCAGAAGGTACTTCCTCGCTTCTGGCCGAGAGAACAGGATGTAGACCTCCAGTGTTAAAGCTTTATCTTAACCCAAAAGTGCAACATTTTAGACTAAAAACAGCACTGAGAATGCCAAATAAGCTTCAGATGGCATCTGCTGGCTGTGTTCAGTTTTGTAGGCAGGGTACGCCGCAGTGCTGTGGCAGATGCTGGTTGCTTAATCCTTGAGGCAGGGGAAGGTACAGAAAACCTGGTCTCTGAAGTTCCACCGGTTTTTGATGCTTTCAAACCAAGGTTATAGTTAAAAGAGTTTATGAAATTGTTTCCCTTACTAAAAAGATATGTCGGCTTTATCTGCCAAAAGGAGACCCTTATTTTGTGGGAGAGTTGCTTGTGGACATGTCCATTTAGATGCTGCAGGAGCCATATGAAGATTTTATCTGCAGCAGTTAAAGCAACATCTTGGACAATAAAATTTGTAGCTTATATATTTTTGTCTTCAGTAATAAGGAAATGTATCATTCTTTTAGCGTATGCCCCCTTTTATGCAGAACAAAGAGTTTGGGGGTGACATTGGAAACCAGGCTGCGATACATTAGTTTTTATTGTTAACTGGGCTAATTTTACCCTGGTCTGACCAGAAAAAAGAAACTGTCATGCACTGGCTTCAGCTGTTCCAGGTCTCAGTAGGATTGCTCTTGCTGCTGGAAAACATTGCAGTGCAGGGTAATCCAGCTCTGGAAGAATAATATGGCTCTCCTTCAGGAATGTCTTGGGACTTTGGTGGAGTCTGGGCAAAATTTTCCAGAACATCTGGATTTGGGTAGTCCTGGTAAGAGGTGGCAAACGAGCTGAATCGCATTACGAGCTGTGAATGTGCTTTGATTTGTAATTCATTAGATTGCCAGTGACAGGTTGAGCGTGTGACTGGCCTGATCACCAGCTCAGTATCGCTGTGCTGACCTCTGAGACAGCTGCAATTTGTGTGATTCTGCATCTATGGAAATTCATTTGGAAACGGGTCGCAAGACTTGCAGTGCTTCCACTGAGAGAGTGCGATGCCGAGCTCTCTCCTCTTGCTCTGTCGCCTTTGAGACGAATGGCTGCACTGAGACCTGCAGGAATGTAGCAGGAGCCAGGAGCTGTGGTTGTGCTGGGAGCAACTGATTCCCTCAGGGCATGAATATGTACCCCTGTTTCCACCAAGCCTGCCCTGCTTCAAAAACCTGAGAGATGTGAAATGGAAACCTTTTAATTTATAGTGATAAACACAGCTCAGCAGCATGGGGATATTAGGAGCCTCTAACTGAACAGAGGATAGAGTATGCCCCACCCTGGAGAGAATGATGTAAATCACTCTAATTCTTGGCACTGGTAGTTAAATTTTGTTCATAGCATGCCATAAAAACAAAAAAAAAAACTTTCAGACATTGTAAACTGTCTGTGCTGTCAAGAAAACTTTCAGAAGCTTTCTGGAGGAAAGTTTTTTAGAAGGTGAAGGAAATGTTGGTGTAGTTTCTAGAAGGGACATGAGTGGTGCCATAGTTATTTTGACTCTCTCTGCTCATGCTTTCTCGCTTTCCCCTCTCCCCCTTCTCTGCCCCATGAGTCAGTGAAGTCATGAGAATGCGCTTCAGTGAAGGCCGAGAGAAACTATGGTTAAACCTGGAGGTTCCTCTTAGAGGGGACCCCAGACAGACTTCTTGTCTCCAGAGCTGTAGGACTCCTTTGCAAAGAGCTGCTGTCAACAAACCCAGAAGACACGTGCTCCAGTGTCTTGCCTTCCCGGGCCTTTGGGGAAGGGACGAGAGACAGAAGTGTCATCCTGTTTCATCCGCCCATTTTCTGGCAGTCATCAGCTTAGTGACTTCTGAAGCATCTGGTTACATCGAAACTTTTGGGTTAGTGTTTTGCTGCTTTTTTTTTTTGTATAGCCACCAATGGAAGTATTCTACATGCATTTGTATAATCCCTCTTGAAGCTATTTAAATATTTGGCATCTACAACACTCAATAAGTTACACAATTTAACTATGCCTTGTTTGGAAAAAGTATTTCCTTTGGCTTGTGTTTTAAACCTGATTATTTCCTTGTGTGAGTCTCAAGTAGCGAATAATCATTCTTTCTTCATCTCTCTCATACTACACATGATTTTATAGACATCTCTTCTTCAAGCCTGAGGGTTCCCAGTGTATTTAGTAGTTTCTTGTACAGAAACTGTTCTGTACCACTGTTTATCTGTGTTTATCTTTTATATATATTTTCCAGTTCACCTAAATGCTTCATCCTAGGGCTTATTTTAAGTTTATTGGGAAGTAGCTCCTAACGGTTCATTTTCTTCTACATCTAATTTTTTTTATTTCTTTTTTTTTTAAACAACATTTTTCTGATACTCACTTCACATCGTCTTAGCTGTTTTGTTGCATGTGTTTCCATGGTTAGCTGAGTTGCATAACTATATTCCTAGAACAGTGAGATACTGGTATATTCACTTTGCGACAATTATCAGCAATACAATAGTTTCTTACAAGGAGAAAAGAACAGTCCCTTGCCAACATGGAAGTGAAAGGCTTGGTCTTGAACACAACCTGGTCTTCTTTGGCCATGCTCACTCTGTAGCAGCCTGCTGGTTTTGTTGGTAGTGTAGTGTCCATGCGGTGGTTGTCCTCTGCTGCTGATCTTTGCTGGTGCTATTAAAACATTTTTCAAATATTCAGCAAAATGCTTTTCAACAGTAGCACTTGTATGCAAGTGCATGGCCCAAACTGGCCATGATAGCTTAGTTCTGCGATATTTCAACAGCAGACACTGGGTGTTTCAAACAGATTGTGAGGTCTTAAAAAAAGGCAGCATGACAAATTAACCCCTTTAGGCAGGAGTGTTGCTTGAATGCCCCTCATTGCTGGGAATAGCCTGGATTTCTTCCACTGGAGATCAGCTAGATCTTAAAGGGTCACAACTGATCACATAATTTTAGGCACAACTATCTTCAAGACAGAGCTACCTTATTAGTTTTTTCTTTTGTCCATTCCCCGTTTTATTAGTTACTTATCTTTGTCCATGGTAATCTCATAAAAGGCGAAGTTGTTCTCTTCCAGTGAGGAACTGTATTCTGGAATTCAGAGAAGTATGGTTTGATCACCCAGACATCAGCCTGCTGATACTTCCAAGGGCAGACTTAGACCTGGTATCAAATTGAGTTGCTCCATAGTATGAAAACCATGACAAGTTGTGCTTCTGAATCTGTCTTTTTATGAACCTTAGACTAGTTTTAAACTTTTTACCTGTTTCTCTTCAAATAGATTATGTAGATACTAGGGCACTAACTTAAAAATTTGTGACCTACAAATACATTTCATCTGCTGTGCCTTGCAGTTGCTGCTTTAAAGAGAAATGGTAACCCATTGGGTTCTGCATGGCCAGGTGACTGAGCTTTGTGGGGAATGTTTTCAAAAATCACCAATAACTTCAAAAGTGTATTCTCCCACTCAAGACACATTGGGATGAAAGCAAGATGTGCTGTAGCACTTTGAATTTTCCGTACTTTCAGCTCAGAGTCCCTTGACCTGGATATCTGAATGACACTACGAGTTAAAATAGCACAACTGCTCTAGAAAAGCTACCGGCCCCAGGACTTGCATATAAATGCAATAGAAGATGATCTGTGTATCAGACGAGGAGAACTGGAGAAGCAATAAGTTCTCATCTTGCAGCAGAACAACTGGAGCTGATGGTCCAAAGGCTTCTGTGGTACCGTGGGGAACTGAGTCTCAACTTCAGCTCAGCATCTGCATGTGTGCATTGAAAACGGTGCCTTAGATGCATTGTTAAAATTCATGTGAAGCCAGAAGAAATGCTGATATTTCCTTTTTTTTTTTTTTTTTTTTTTTAAATGAACTAAAAAGAAGAACTGAAGAAGGCCTGGGGTTTGAGAGGCCTCCTGATAACCCAGCCCTAGAGACTGTGGAGTGCAAATGTTTAGATGAGCTTGCAAACGCCTGTAACAAAAAGAAGAACTTTGTTCTGGAAGTCACGTGCCTACGAGGGAGCTGCTGACTTCAACGCTAAAGCTCTGAGGTACAGTATAACTATTTATACTGCTCCAGAGGCATCCCCAAAGGACCAGAAACTTTTTTCAGGGCTTTTTATTCTCCCCCCACCCCTGCTCTGGCATACGGTCCCTTTTCCATGCCTGCAGCTATGAGCATCGTTTGTATCTGGGCCTGTAATTTGGTGCAGTTTGGGACTTCCAATTTCGACAGTGCCCCCACGGTTTTTGGCAGCAGCAGAGTTGCTGAGCGGCTGAACCTTTTGATCTCCGTTCAGGCTGCAAATGAACATTTTACCTAACACCTCCATACCTGTGTTCCCCAGAACAATCAGACTCTTGATTGCCTCCTCCCTCCCTCCCTGCCTCCTGCCCGAACTGGAGTACAGCAGGAGTAGCTCCACAATGGATGACTGTACTTCCAGCAGCGTCTGGAGGACTATAAATAGCCTTAAATAAATGCACGTAAGGATCCAGCGTATTGTCTGAATGATCTAAAATTAGATTGCTCTAATGTTTGCGCATTAGTCTTCCTTTGCTGCAGGACGATGAATTTCTTACCAAAGTATTTAAGCTTGAATTATGGTTCTTTAATGATGGGGGAGGATGGGGAGGCTGTTCAAGAGGAAACTCCTGGAGGGACGGGTCTAGTTTTCTTAAAAGAATGAGATCAGCTGCAGCCGCTACTCAGGGAAGAAAGCAGCTGCAAGTTCCTGGAAAGCGCGCGCAATACGTAGTTGTAATTTGCTCCAAAATATCACATTTGCACTCTCTTTATTTTTCTCTTTCAAGGGCTTTTGCACCTTGAATGCAAGAAATGGTTTGAAAGAGATTTACAGAAGGTGGGGTGGAAAAATCCCAGAATGCACATTTGCTTTTTTGTTTGGGGTTGAATGACATTGTATGTCCTATGTTCAAGGTATTTTAATTCTTGGTCTCCAACCATTCTTTACAACAAATAACAGTAGCTATGTATTTTAGATAAATTTGAACGTTTCCTGATACCAGCTGGAAATACCCGAGTTAGCTGTTACTCCTGTGAATAAGCATATTACTCATACTATTCAATTAAATAATGCTTTCTTGTTGAAATTACTTGCTGTCAAGTTAAAAGAGAACACAAAATTGAGTAATCCCATAGTCTCCTATTCCCATATTCACACTGCAGTGTTTTCAGGGAGGAATTTATTGTATACTGGTATTTCATATAACAATTCTGATATACTTGGCTTTTTTTATATAAATTGTGATTTGTTAGCAAGGAAAGCGTGGAAAATAGTTCATTGTTCTGTTGATTTAAATTGCAGCTTGTCTGGAAGTAGGTCTGTTTATTTGCTGTCTTTAGGGACTTGTTTACGCAAGTTTATTATGCAAATCTGCATAAAGAAGTGTCCGCCACATTGAGGCAAAATGAACCGCATCCTCTGTTTGGCTATCAAGTTGTAAACGAGGGTGAGGGAGGAGGATTCAAGCCATTAAAGTACATTGGTACAGCTCTGTTAAACAGCATTAATAACACATCTTGTGTATGCTATTAAACATGGTAAGGGACCGTGACATCAACATTGTATGTCAGACTTAGTGGCCATTCGGGTGAATTAAAAAATAAATTGTTGAGGTCTCTGAAGCCGCCAGTCTTGAAATGCTCAGAGAAAGTCTTGTATAGGGTTCTGTACACCCTGGGAAGAGATATAAGGGTGTGTGTTAATCCAGTGAAGGAATCTAGTAGTTTCACATCTTTAATTTCCAAGCTGGTCTGTGAGTTTAACTCTTCGTTATCTAGGGGCAACAGTTCAGTCAGTGTTTGTACACGAAAAACTCAATCACTTACAGCCTCCTTTGTATGGAGTTGTAGATTTCTGCCTATCAGATCTCTGATAGGTTTTTTGGTTTTGTCAGCTTTTTGAGGGAGGAATTTTTATGGGTCTTTTTGGTAGCTTTTTAACACAGAAATACTAGGTGAAACTGTGTATCCAATATAAACTCCGTGCATGGTGTTTTGTTATGTTTTTACATGTGTGAACACGTATGTGACTGCTCGTTGAGATGCAAATTTAGGCGAATAATCCTTTCCTTCGATGAATTTTCCTGAAAAGATTTGAGTACTGCTAAATTAGCAATAGTTAGCTTTTGCCACAAGAGGGAGCAATGTTTGTCTTCACTGGGAGCAGTGCTGTCGCTAGAAAAGCTTAGCACTTATTTGGAAGGTTATTACGAAAAAAAAACCCAAGTCTTTGTTTTCCGTTCTTATCACTGCTGTGTCTTAGCTTTTCTATGTCTCTTGGCGAAGTGCGTAAAAAAAGAGAATGTTAAGTAAAAAGCACAGGATGCAACGTGTTTGATTGCAGACCTCCAACTGCGTCAACTTTCACCTGAAAATTGCAACATGGTTTTGAACAGAACGTGTCCGCTGTACCCTGGTTAGTTAATTCCGAACCTACAGCCTGGGTGAGATATTGCTGATGTCAGAGGATTGCTCTGGCAGAGCTGAAAACTGCAGCCGCATCTCCCCCTTCTCCGGAGCTACGCTTTTCTCTCCAATTCCCTTCTGCTCCTTTGGAGGCAGCAATGGGAAATAGAGTTTTATTTCATAATTTACTCAACAGCAAATGAGTTCAGAAAGCAAATGACTTGTCTTTTTGCTGCTGCAGGCTGCTAGTGCATTTTTTTCTATGTGTTTTTGTTTTGTTTTTTACCACTAAAATATTCTGGTTAATCTATTAAAAAAAAGTAAGTCTTGGACACTGGCCACCTTATTAGGTGATTCCTGAGCTGGGATAAAAATACCTGCAGAGGCGAAGGGGCTAAGAAGGGGGTCTGGTTACCTCCACTAGCTACAGGCTAATGAGCAGTCACCCAGTTGTGCAATAGCAGTCACAAAACAAAGCATAATGGGAGCAGCAGGTGGAAAGCGACTAGTCGCTATGGGGAGATGTTGGAGATATAAAGCTTGAAAGAGAAAAAGCAAGAGCTGTGTGGAAAGGAGGGGTGAGGAGCAATGAAGTTTGGCCACTCACTGGTCAGGGAAGTGTGAAGAGGTAGGAAGGAGAAGTCTTCTGGTGCTCAGCTCAAGGCCCTGTGGTAGGAACCTGGCAGGGAGGGCTGGAGTCCCAGGCTGCTCCTGGGAAGGAAGTGGCTCTCCGCAGGAGTAGAGCTGTGAGGGCTGGTCAACCTGAGACGGGGTAGTAGCCTCCAGCCAGTCCTAAAAATCCTCAGATCTTGTAGGTGTGGTTAGAAGGCTGCTAGATGTATCCACTGTGTGGATACAGGCCTGGGTTAGATGACCATCTGCTGCCTCCTTATCTAGCCCCTTAATAAAAAAATCTTGGTGAGCTGGCAGCAGATATGGTGATATGGTTTAACAGAAGCCTCTTGTGGTCATTATGCGGTCATCCCAGCTGCACCTAGAGTTTGTGTGTGCTTTCTTGACTTACGAAATGAAGGAGGCTTAAGCAAAGTTTAAAGGCGATTTTACAAATGAAAAAAAAGCCACTGCCATTCTGATGCTTCATTTTTTGTTTACGTGCCATTTTGCATTTTGTTTTCATGCAATGGCTCTCACTTGGTTGATGTTTGTTGGTTGGTTTTTAACATATCTTCCTGTTGATCGCGGGCTACAGGGCTGGTCTGTAATACTTAAATATTGCTCTCTTAATAGCAGCCTTGTCACTGCTCATGGGTTCTCTTCTCTGGCAAAAATGAGACATGACATGTATTTGCAGCAGCATAGCTGCTGCAGCAGCCTCTGCCAGCCTGGTGCAGCCTCTGGACACTCAGCAGTGTCCTCTTCCTCTGGAGGTGTTACCCCTCATTTTTGAGGGGTAAAGGGAAGGGCCATGGGCAGTTGGGTCTAGGGGAATTTGATTTCTGGGTTCTTACAAGTGCACTTAGTAGTGCTCCACACTTTTTCCAAAACTTCACGGGGGCCGTCTAACAAAACCGTGATGGTATGTTAATTTAAACCCCAGACAATAACAACATATCTGAATTTGTTGCCTGTTAGATTGTGATGTTAAGGCTTTTTTTTTTTTTTTTCCTTTTCTCGACAACTCAGCTTTACACTTTGGCCATGCCTAGAATATGAAGGAGGAACAAATGCACCTTTGGCAATGATCTTTGGTTAAGTAAAACTGTAGATGCTCAATTAGGCTAGGAGATTCAGTAGAAGTTTAAGCATTTGCATACAATAGAATTGGCAGCTGTTAGAGGGTTTTATTACAGGGTTTGTTCTAAGCTACAATGAGAGTCTGAGCCTGGGAACAGAAAATGGTCCTCCCTGTGAACAAAGCTCTATATGCATATGTGACAACCAACATGGCCAAAAATGTTGGAACTTACTGATGGGTGTAATCCTGAAGAAGGCTTTTTTTGTGACACAACCAGAAATATGCTTTAGCTCAGAAAGACTGAGCAGTCTGATCTGCTTTTCTTTACATGGATAGAGCAGGGAAACCTGGCCGTAATCAGAAAATCCTTTGTACAAAAGTTAGTTTTTAAATCTATTTCTGTTCTGCAGATTAATTATTTATCCCTGTTTCATTTCTCATGGAGGTTTGGTTGCTAACAGATATGTGTTTACTTCAGTAACGGATACATAGTTAGTTCAGTTGTCATTCTCTCTTTTACAATCCATTTGTAAGAAACTGAATTATCATGCCGCTTTATATGCCTCAGAGGTTTTTCTGAAAACACAGATCACTCCCAGCACCACTGGACCAGGGGAGCTGCGACCTTGATCACTTTGATATTGTTGCAGCATCATAGTGTGGATTTCATTCTCATAGTGAAGGCAGCAGTGACAAGGAGAAAAAGAGAATCAGAGCCCTTGTCCTGTTATAGTCATGTTTGTTGTATGAATATGCTAGTTTCTAAAAAGACAGAGATAACATAGACCTTTACTGTTTGTTTCTCTCTATAAAATACTAGTTTTGTTTTGCAAACATGCTACTGGAGAGATCCTGACAGCATCATTTGGAGAGTATGGAAATTAGTAATGCTTGTCTAGAAATGTCTTGGCAATTTAGGAAATGTTATGGAGGGGAGAATCTTTCTAGTGAAATAGGCAAGAAGGACAGCCAGAAGAAATCAGTGCTGAGGTACAGGTGCTGGTGACCAGAAGTTTGAATTTGGTTTGGAATATGAAACATTATAGGTGCAACATTTTGATCGGGCTGGAAAACCAGCAATTTTTAGGAAGCAAAACCAAAACAGCCACAATAACCTCACCCCAAAAGAAAAAAAACAAAACAAACAAAAAACCACAAACAAAAAAATGAAACCCAAAACCGTAAAATGGTGGGTGACAGGCACAAGGGAGTTAGCTTCAGTACTCGAAGGACATCCCAGTTCACTTTTAGGGATGCTGAAGAAATGTTAACATGATGAGAGTAGTGCTTCCATGGTAGGAGGTGGGATCTTTTTTAAGGTCAGCTCTGCCAGTTCCATGACTTTAAGTGCTTCTGTTATGCTCGGGCATTCTTTTTTCTCTTGTTTCAGTGAGATGACATGGTGAAGGAATAAAAGCATATTTCATAATATTGCTCGTGCTACTAAAATGCATCTGTGAAGTGCACAACCTTATTCCTGTTTGTAGTGAAAGATTTTCAAGTGTGTGGTCAGTCGTTACTAATGAGACATCGCAAACATAAAGATAATAACAAACCAATATGCACCGATAAGCTTAGCAAAACAAATCCTTTTGTAATTATAATTGCACTTTTAATTTCAGTGGAGCTCAGGGAGGTTTAGTATCAGGAGGGTTATTTCACCAATGACTGAATTGCAGCCACTTCTGCTTGAAAGAGCTGCATCAGTTTGACAACTCAGAGCTTTATTGCTCAACAGCTTCGAGCAGGAAGAGGAGCCGATAGTCATCTCGGAGGAGGGTGAGGACAGCTTCCAAAGCTGGAGCCTGGCCAAGAGTCTGGGCTAGGCTGTCTTGCTGAGACGCCTGTGCCAAAGCCTTTCCCTTCACCCAAAGTCATCCAGCACTTCACGTTTTGGTCTTGTTCTGTAAATTCTGACGGGTTTTTCAAAAAACACTCTTCTTGAAAACCTTTTAAAATACCAGCAGTCTAAAAATAGGACTTGTAATGCAAAAGCAGGGAATTTTTTTTTTTACCCAGCCACTAGGTACTTCTGGATACACTCACTTTAGACATGTTGTTTGAGTGTGAGCTGGATGTTTTGCCCACTTCTTTATTTATCTGCCTTAATACTGTGACTATCCTAGATTACCTGCAGTTGCTGTTCAAAAGCACACTGAACAGTTACCCTCTGCTCTAGTCCTTTAAGCTTATACAAGTTGTATGAATGTTAGATAGTTCTGCTTGTTTTCTTCTTGTTCCAATCTTCCATGTTCCCAAGTATATAATCTTGGTTTGTATGTTTGTACTAATGGAACAAATGGCTGGTGTTAAGCTTCCTAATGTCCCCATTGACTTGGAGATTAAACCTCTTCCGTATGAGAGTAAGCTGTAGTGCCTCAAAATACAACTTGCACAGAGTAGATCTGGGAATTTAACAAAAAACTATGTTTTATGGCTAACATCAAACCTCCTTCTTTCCCTTATTTGTCCTTTACCTTTCTTTGCTTCTCTGTTCGTTCCCAATTTCTGTCCCTGTAAAAGATCCTAAATTTGATGTGATGTGTTACCTAGGATTCCAAGTGAATTAACATAACTATACTGTTTCAGATGCTTTGCTTTAGTCTTTTAGTTTGTTTGGTTTTCAGTTGTCTATGGTTTCCCAGGTCTTCTAGTGCTCTAAGTGATGAAGAGTTTGTTCTGTACAGGGTAAAAAAGCTACAAAAAAACCCCCACAAAACCCACATAGCAATTAAATGCCCTTACTGTGAAGCTAAAAAAAACAAGTCTCCAAATTCTTATACCTGTTCTAATGTTGCTGTATTATCTCTGAGAACCTGATCTGGCTTTTTAAATCTCCACCTCTTTCCTGCATCCTTCATGTCTTCGGAGACACCCTACTTAGGTAATTTTCCACTTATAGCAAAACAGCCCAGATTCCTGTGCAGTGCATCAGCCTCACTCAAGAGGTGATGTTAATGAAATATTGTTATGATGATAAAGCAGTATTCTCCATCACTTTTATTTTAGAATCCTTTTCATTTGTGTTGATCGATTTATATTCCAGATTGTGTTAAGAATATCCATAGATGTAGACTGATACGACCATTCAAACTGTAGTAAACTGGGGAGGGAAAAGGTTTGGTTTTGTCACGGCAAGAAAATTCCGTATTAAGGGGTGTTTCCACTTTTGGTAGTGTGCTTTGCCTCTGTTGAGGATCTAGATGTCAGCAAGGTGATGGAAAGGCATCTCTCCTCTGTACTAAAACTGGCTCAAAGAATGACCTAAGGATAAAATTATTTAACTCCACTTTCATACACCTGGCAAAGCAGTGATTGGCATCAGTGATGCCTATTGCTCCCAGCTGCAGTCGGATGCTCTCTCAAGCAGAATGATGACATTTTATGTCTTAAAGATGCAGGAAATGGAATGCACAGGCAGTGAATTTCCGAAACTTGATAAGAACTTTTGAATGCCTTTTATTTTGGTCACTCGTCTTGTTACCAGCTGCCTTTGAGATGCCCATTTGTTGCTGCCAGGCCAACTTCTTAAATACTCTTTTCAGGATTTCAGCTTGGGATCGCAGAAAAATGCCCTCAAAAAGAGTAATGATTTTTTGAAATGTCTGAATCTTTGTGAAGCATGTGGAGCTCATCAGCAGAAAAGCATTACAAGCAACTGTGAAAGTATTAGGAAGCAGTATCATGTAACACACAAAATATTTGGTTAAGACAGAGGTTCTAGCTGTGCCATTTGCTTGGTATATGCTATCAGCCACCTTCAAGGCATAAGAACTGTATTTTATTTTGTATTTAAGACCAGTAACAGGGCTGTTCAAAGAGCTTTAGAGACCCTGGACCAACAAATTCTTGACTGTAGTCCAGGGGCATTTAAGACCCCAGATGGTTTAATGTCACACGCTCCATGAGCGGATCAGGTTGTCTTCATCACACAGAAGATGAAGGTTCACATTGTTCACAAGGAGTCCAGTGTTAGTTTTGTTGCACATGGACAGATCCATTTAGTAATGCAATTCTCTTATATGCATTCAGCCCCATCCTCAGAAAAACAACTTGTCCCCGACGCAAAACCTCTGTCCCTTGTATTTTTTTGTGTGCCGTTGGAGTTTTTGGTCATATACTATGAAATCACATAGTATTTGCTCTGTCTGGTAAATTGCAGGTATCTGCATATTGCAGATCACTAGGGCTTGAGGTTTTAAATGGCTAAATATATATGAAACTTGATTTGTGTCTACAGAGATAAATGTGTAAATATACATCTATGTGTATACATGTACACACAGAGTTTTCTGGATGCTTTCTTGATACATCCCAGTCACAACTGATGTATTCTGTGTGTTTATGTGTTTGGCTTCTTTGTAGTGCCTTAGTATCATACATGAATAGCACTGTTTGAAATAGAAAGCTGCTATGAATCAGAAGAGAATTAGTTCAGAATGATGCTGAGAATTTCTTGGAAATCTGTCTCAATTTTTTGTGAGGCAGTTAGGTTTGGCTACTTTGTGAAAATGACCTGTCAGCACAAAAAGAGCGTTTTTATGTCGGGATTGCTTATGTCACAGTTCGTGTGCTGGAGATTTACTGTCCTTCTCCTAGTTGAAATTTTTTCGTAAGCAACAACTGCCTATCTATCTATCTAGATAGATATAAGTATAGATTTAGGTAAAATACATTTCAATTTTGTTTTATTTTAAAAAAATAGTTCCGTATTTCTTGAGGCTAGGAATCGCATTTGCTAAGGGACTGGTTTTTGCCACTTGTAAAAGTCATTACCACATTGGCTTCAGTCAAGATGGCCAAGTGCAACATACGGAATTGCTGTTCTGTGGAAATGTGTTTATTTTTCCAAGAGGTGATTGTGGCTCCCAGAATAGCTGCTGTATGACTGTGTAGTAAATTTTAGATTTGCCAGTCTTGGCACTATCCTTTCGAACAATTTATTTCCTCCTCCATATTACTTCAATGGTGTCTTTAATGAGTATATGTTTCGAGCAGTCACAAGGGCAATTTGAGCCCGTCTCATTTCCTGGTAAACACCCAGTCTTCAGTGAAATAAGCTCTTCTGCATTCTAAGTTGTGTGCAAACTTTCACTTGCATTTATTATCACTTCCTTGGATTAGTCAGTGGATATTATAGTAGCAAATGAAAAAGATGACATTTATTCTCTTCAGATCGTGGGGGAGGAGGCTAACAGGAAATAAAAGCATAACAGGTACTTTTACTTCTTTTTCAGTATTAATATTGCTAAAGCAAGTAGTGCAAATCAAGCTTAATGGCTTTTATTCTAATAAGACCATTGAATGTTTGTTACGGTTTAAACCCTGTCAGCAACTAAGCCCCACCCAGGCACTCACTTCCCTTGGTTGGGATGGGGGAGGAAAAGGGAAGAGTAAAAGTGAGAAAACTCATGATTTGAGATAAAGACAGTTTAATAGGTAAAGAAAGGCCACACATTAAAGCAAAGCAAAATGAGGAATTCATTCACCACTTCCCATGGGCCCGCAGATGTTCAGCCATCTCCAAGAGAGCAGGGCTTCGTCACTTGTAACAGTGACTTGGGAAGACAAATGCCATTATTCCCCCCCTTCCTTCTTCTTCCCCAAGCTTTATATGCCAAGCATTATAGTCTATGGTCTAGAATGTCCCTTTGGTCAGTTGGGGTCAGCTGTCCCAGCTGTGTCCCCCTCCCAACTCCTTGTGCATCCCCAGCCTGCTCGCTGGTTGGGTGGACTGAGGAGCAGAAAAGGCCTTGGAGCTATGTAAGCACTGTTCAAACAAAAACATGGTGTATTATCAACCGTGTTGCATCACAGATCCAAAACAGCCCCACAGAAGCTTCTACAAAGAAGCCACAACTAGCACAATGTGTCAGCCAAAAAGACACTGACAGGTATAGAAAATTGATAGGAGTTTTGTCTGAAAACCAGGCAGAAATCTCAAAGCGCTCATTAGTAATTGGGATGAAAAATATATTCAATGGTTGTTGCATTGTGAGCGAAGCATCAGAAATGCAAAGAAGGCAGAAGAAAGGCTAATGAAACACAGGAAGGTCTACCCGAGTCAAGACAGCAATCGGAGGGCTGCTCCTCCTTGCACTTTGATTAAGGTTGTGAATTCTAAGTGATGCTTTATATTAAAGAGGCATTGCATGGTACTGTCCCTCCCTGTGGAGTGGTTTCCTCCGTGGGACTCTCACTTGGGCTCTCCTGTGTTAAGATGCTAATCTTCCACAAGTTACCGCATCCTTTGTGCCTCACAGGACAGAAGCCAAGGTGCCCTGTGAAGAGAATGTATCCCTTGGCCTGTCAGGGGATGGAAAGAGACAGTGAAAAACAGATTGAAGGAAGCAGTAACTGTCTTTGACAAGGGTGGCTGGTGGCCTGGGACCCACAGAGAGCAATGGGAGGTGACAAACATTTGGAGGGTGGATGTTTCTCAATGTGGTCCCAGCCAGAGCCCTCCTATTTATCAGGGCTTTGCCAAGGGCAAGTGTTTAAAGCTGGAGAGAAAAGGGCTGCAGGGCAGGTGGAATTTTCTGCTTGTGAGCTCTCATTGCTTTTTCAGGTCTGTAGGAGAGATCTGAACTGCTCAGATATAATTGCTGGGGATGGGGCAAGTGTGATGCCGGGTGGTGTCTTCTGCAAGGCCTCCTTTTAGAAACTAACTTTATCTCACAGTCTGCTTAACCTACCGTTCTTCTCAGAAATAAAGTAACAGCTCTGCTGTTATTTTCCTGAAATGACTTCTGGTCCCAAAGGATTATTTTCTTCGGTTTGGGAAAGAGATTTATAATTGAAATACCACAAAAATTGAGTTGCTGCTTTACAGATAAGGTGATGTTTACATTTATTTGTGGACTGCCTCCATGACACCAGTTAAAGATAGATAGCAAAGTCTTCTAGTCTACATAAACCCACATGCTTTCCATCTTGCTTTCTTGCTTGCTTTAATGCCATGTTGTCCTATATAGTGAGTGAGTTATGGTAATTAGTAATATAAAAATCCTTTAAAAAAATACTGAAGGCCTGGCTTATTTTTATATCAATAAAGCTTCTGTAATTTCTTGGCTCTGTTGTACCTTCAGAGAAAATTCAGAGTACCAGCGGAGTAAGCGTGGTGTGGGAGGGGTTCAGCTGAAACATAAATTAACTGTATTTCATTTCCCCTTAATAAAGAATTTCAGTTTTTCCACAGCTAGCTGTATAATCAATTTGCTCCCCTGCTGGCTTGCTAACTTGCTGTTGGCTTTGCTTCAATAATATCAAGCCTGTAAATGAGGGAAATGGGAGGCTCTAATCACACAGAGGAGAAATAAGCAGCTGCGATTGAACGTGTAGTTTAGCTGTGCAGAATTTTGCTGCGGCTTTTATCACTGACGAGCTCAAATACATTTCCCCCCATGCCCGCTTTGCTTTGGAGACTAAAAAGCAGTGTACTCCTCCAGACTCATTAATCATATTTCACTGATTGGGTGACACTAAATACTTAAATCCTATTCAGTTTTCGTCAGCCTTGAGCTTACTCCTTCTTCTCTGTGAAGTTTTATATTTAAGCTGTACTTGCATAGCCAGGGTGCATCGCAGCTCTGCTTCTCTGTATTAGTAACGTGACACAATTTTGTTTCATTCTGCTGTGAAATTTTTAGTCAAAGTATACTTTAATTGTAACATTATTGTACCACAGGGCTGGGAGAGATTATAAAGAAAAGAAAAAAAAACGGTATAATTACTACTGAGTTTGTTTTTCTTGCCTTCACCATGCCTAGAAATTATACCCTGTGTTATGGGTTTGTTCAGTTACTCACTTGTAATTCCACATTTTTTTCCAACACTTTGGATAGACAAGACACAAGTTAAACATACAAGATAAACAAAGATTATCTTTAGTCACAGTATCGCCAGACAAAAGGCTCTTCTGAGCTAGCAGTCCCCACCCCTACATTTCTATTTCTGCTCTTCATTCTAAATGCTCTACTTCTAGTTGCAGATAATCTGCCTGGCAGAACTCTGCAAAAGGAAAAGTCTTTGTGTCAAATTAAACGTACTATTTTTTTTTTCCAGTTTTTGTTTGTCTTACAGCATTTGTGAGGGAATGACTTCTGTTTCATATGTGGGTTTTTTTTTCTTTTTTCTTTTTTTTTTCCCCTGCTAGTGCAGAAAGGGGAATAACTGGGGGGAGGAGGTGGGGTTAAAGTTCAATTTTAGTTTTCTGCGTCATTTGGTCTCATTTTGACTTGTGGCCATGTGATCAGGCAGCATTCAGTGCAAGAAGAAGCAGAGTGGGGGAGGCTGAGCCAGTGTCAGAAAACCTTAGTAGAAAAGTAAAGATTTTTAATTTAAAATGCCTTTTTTTTTTTTTTTTTTACTTTTCTGCCCTTTTTTTCTGATTATGAATATACAGTTATAGTTCATAGACAAATTTCTTGTTCCTTGCTGTGGTATTCTGGTATCTCCCATGTTCAGAGTCCTGATACACAAATGTTTTTTTTTAATTTCACACCAGCAATAAAAGTCAATATTGCTACAAAGGTATCTGCCTATTTTCTGTGTTGTCAGAAACAGCTTGATGTCATTCCAGAGTATGTGCCCTGTTTATGATGAAAATTTAAAAACCAAAGTGATGTAAGTGCAATTAGGAAAACAACCTTGTTTTGGTTTGTTAGCAGGATGAAGCTTATTACTGATTCTATTGTAGCACATATGACAGTGCACAGAGTGGTCCTTTTTTTTGAAAGGAAAGCGATCAGAACGAACAACACCCATCTGTCACCTATTTTTGAATGGCTGTCATACTGCGGATGAGTGCGTGCAGGTGTGTGAACACACGGGTGCCTGCTCAGGTATCGGGAAGTTGACTGAAGGTGGGATGGCTCCTTGCCTTCACGCTCTTTCAGACTCAGAAGACCACGCCACTGCCCACGGTGCCAGAGGTCTGGTTTTTTTTTCTTCTGTATTTGGGCTGTACTCATTAGATACAGCCCAAAAACAGCATGGAAGAAATCCTGTGGGCTACAACCTGGCAAGGTGGAGTCCTGGATGTGCTGCTCAGCACTGAGCAGAAGCTGGAGGTGTCATTCAGGAGACAGTCTGGTTGCAAGGCAGGGATGAGCCAAGTCGATGCGCTTATTCAAATATCATGGGTAAATGTCAGCGGGAGAGGCTTTAAGGAGTCAGGGAATCTGGATATGTGATGGTGAACCTTCTCTGATACTGTTTCGTGTGCTGGTTGGATGAGCACGCCCAGTCCCACTTTTGCTTTGTTCTCTAGTCGGTTCCCAAGATTTACAGAGCATTCAAGGCTTTCTGTCTTGGCTCAAAAGACAGTTTTGCATTACTTTTTAATTCCTGTGGCTGAGTGCATCAAATTAAGGATGAGAAGCATGTTGGTTTGGGTTTAGCACTTCAGAAAGAGAAAAAAAAACAGTTATTAATGAAGTTTTGTATTTCTCCCTCTGTGTAAAGCAGAGTGGTTCATATTACAACATGACTATTCCAGAGTTTCAGAGAATAACAGCAACAGTGAGGGAAAAGTGTGCACAGACCCTACCAGGGCTATAGTAGCCGTCGCTATATTTATTAGAAACTAGGCCAGAAATTGTCCATCATCAAGGCAGCTGTCAGTAGCAGCCATTACCTTAAGCACTATTTGAGAGAGAAGAGCTGGAAAACCTTGAAATAGAGACAGGGACAATACAATTTAAAGGAAGCTTTGGTGAGATGAGGAAGTACTGAACTGTAATGGTAGCGGTGCTTTCTGCTAAACAGTGACTTTTGTGGCTTTTCACTTCAGATGATTCAATGTGACTTGACTGTCAGCTTTCAGACTGACACATTTTTAAAATGTTGGTCAGAATTCTTGTGAAAAATGCAGATAATGAGCACCCGGTCCTCGTGATGAATACTGTTCATGATATAATTTGAGAATTATTGAGAGCACGCACTTCTGAAAGGATGCTGCCTGTCTCCTTTCAGACCTTGACTCTTTTGTTGTGACTGATGGAGATACCATTTGGCAGGAGGCCTTTGCAAAAGGAAGCCCTTCTCACTAGGACTAGCAGAAAGAAACACCACTCATTTCTAATTTGCCACCATTCTTCTGCAAGAGACTTTGAATGGTTTCTGGCCAGAACGAATTGACTCAGTCAAGAAATACACCCATTGCCAACCCCTCCTTAATTTTTCTCCACCGTGTTTTATTTAATGCTTCCAAACCTTTGTTCTTGTAACATTTGTGAAGAGGAAAGTTAAAAACCTCTTAACAGTTTAATGTTTTCCTCACAACCTTTAAGACTTATTCTCTCTTCGTTTCACTTCATTCCAATCTATGCCAGTGTGCTGCATGTCTTGTGGGAATGAAAACCAAACCAGATTTAGCTAACAAAAGTGGCTTTTTTTCTGCTCTATTAGAAGAGAAACACCACAGTTGCAGCCTGAATTTTACATTCTTTTTATGCTGCCACATCAGGTTGTGAAACCTCCCCCAGGTTTCTGCCTGGTGTCATCAGCAGGGCTGCTCCAGCATGCCTGCTCTCACCAGCTCAGCCTTCCCTTCACCAGCTTTGCCTGTGCTCTCCCTGTAACAATTTCCAAAGCTCGTTATTGTATTTTCTTACAGTGTTGTCATCCTCTCTGGTTTTGTTTATTTTTTTTGTATTATCTCTGTTCTTGCTAATGCCACCAGAGCCTCTTATTTTAGTGTTACGTGATGTGATTAGCATGTTGTTTACCACACACTCTGCCATTTTGTTAATGAAGAAGCTAAATGAGATGAAACCAGTTTATAAACCTCCTTAAGCTCATAGAGAGCTAAATAAACTCAAATACTCACTGCTTACCTTTCTGGTTTTTAAAGATGGCTTTGAATGGCTTTCAAGCCATATAAGCCAGCTTGAAATCACTCTTTATGGAAGATTAACAGGACACATCAGTGACACTCGCACAAACCTGTGAAGCAGGCCCTGCTATTCCACGGGGACAGTGTGACTGGGGACTACAGCTGTTAATACCATTTTTAAAGCATTTTAAATAAGATTGTGTCATCAATTTTGTTTATGCAAGTGATATTTCTTTCAGGTGTAGTCTTTGCTGCATCTTATTTGGAACAAGCATTTTCTGACCTGTCGCAATAAAAATCAGAGCACTCAAGCATTTTCTTTGTGAGATTCTTTGTGATGAGAAAAGGTGTGCTGAGGGGTAAATGCTCTCCAGGATATTCTTCAGTAATTCCTGACTTTTAATTTAGAAAGTTGTGACCTACTCTAGGTGATCCTGCTCTGGCAGAGGGGCTGGACTAGACGATCTTTTGAGGTCCCTTCCAACCCCTGACATTCTGTGATTCTGTGAAATAGGCACCTGTGTGACTACAGGTCCAGACCACGGGCTGTAAAATCCGCTTGATTCAAGGATGAAGCAGAAGGAAGATTTTAAGTAGACTCAAATATATGGCCTTACATATTATTTTTTTTTATCTTAACTTTCTCCAGTATATATTCAAATATCTTTGAACAATTATATCTTTTGTTTTCTGGACAACAGTCTTGAAACGTGTATTTTTTGTTGTATCATCGTGCCTGAGCTATTTTCTTGTTGTGGATATCCTATACACTCAGGTGTGTTAAAACCTTCTCGAAGACTTACCTACAGTTTTCTGGGTGAAAAATAAAGAGTGCTGTAACAGTAGTAATAAAAATATAACAATTGAAAAAAGTATAACAAGTAAAAAAATTTAACAAGTAGCACTTCATAGTTTTATGTTGTTCTACAGAAATTAAAGTGCCCTATACTAATCGTATTAATTGCATCACCTTACTGTGGTAATGTGATTTCCTCAGCATCACACAGCGGTGTGGTTTCAGTTTGGTACATCCCCAAAACATTTAATTTTCTCTGGAGCCAGTCAGAATATTCATCAAACTTTGTGAGGTTATTTATTTCCTGAAGGTACTTTCAGGCCACAGTTTTAACAAATTGCTCGTTATTCTGTGTGCCCCAGTTTTTGTGGAAATATCAGAGGGGACCTGATTTTCAGAAAAAATTGAGGACAGGAGAACAGACTACATTAAAGTTTCGAGTACCCTGAAATTACCAACTGTTAAATCTTGGCCATTACTGCATTCATTTCCCCAGATTGTACTCTGTACTTTGCATGTCATCGAGCATACAAATAACAGGCATTTTCTCTTGCTAGGTATTTGCTGTAGAAAGTGTTTAATTTATGGAGTTTCAGCAGATGCATAATTCTCGTGCCTTACTGGATTTATAATAATGATTTCAAATAATATGTAAATACCAATTTTAAATCCCTCCCTCAAATGATTTTTATCTTGCCTACTTATAATGTAATTGAGTATTTTTCTCTTTGTTTTTTATAGTTTGCTTGGTATTCAGGTGGGGAAACTAGAGTTATGATGTCGCCCTTATATTAACTTGTTCCTATCAGGCTTTTGGTTTTTTTTTTCCTTAGGAAATCAGAGTACTTCCACCAATCTCCAAAAGATACGTTGTTCTCCAGTACTATTTTCTGCTTTCTGCACAGTGACTTTTTTGGGGGGTTGTGTTTTGTTTTGTTTTGAAATTTAATGCAAGCATAATTCTTTCTTTGAATCTTATACTCAGAGATATGGTTTCTTGTTTAAATCTAATGAAATTGAACATACATGTCACAAAACTTGCACTCAGTGAAAAACAAAGATCTGTTCTGTGTTTCAAATTGTATTATTTCAGTGAATGCTTAGAGAGCTGTTCTTCATTTCTTAATGGGACTGTAAGCAAGCCCATGTTTCCCAGTTCTGTTTTTTTTTTTTTTTTCTGTCTTATTTCATTCATTTTGAAAGATGGTATCTTAGTTTTCCTTGTGAAGTTTCTATGATCATTCTCCAGTTAACCTAAATACATTGTTTACTTTGAAAGATTTCAAAGTCTGGGCAAGCTAAGATAGGGAGACACAAATCCGTTTGCATGACAATATTATACTACAGGCCTTTTCTTCATCAGAAATGGGATTATAGCACGAGTATTCAGGATTTCTTATCCATATAATTTGATGGCAGGAAATATTAAAATAAACTATAAACTCAATTTGCAGCTTGTCTTAGGGAGGAAATTGGGATATGACTGAGTAAAATACAGGTTGCAGACTAGCAGCTAAAAAACCGTGGATTTGCAGAAATAGAACAATTACATAAGGTTCTCTGTCATTTTCTTTCAGTAACATTGAATATAATTACCTTATAATTTATCCTAGTAAAAGTTAGGTTCCCAAGCAGAGCTACATAGACACAAACTTTTGCATCCCTTAAAAATACTGAAGAGACAACTATATTTTAGGTGAAGCTTCTATGCCTTAATTCATGCAATCACATTAACTAGGGAGTTGAAATCCAGAGAAAACAGTTATTACTTTATAGGAAATTCACTTCTACAAAGAGAATTAGTATTTTGATCATTTTTCAGAACAATGAAGGCCTAGTTTTTAAAGGTGCTAAACCTCTTCTAATTAGTTAGTAAGTGAATTAATTGCTTACAGAAACGACTCTATTGAGATACAAGGAAATTACAAACTGGGCTCCATCCCTGTGCCTCAGGCCCGTCGGCAGCAGCCCCGTTCTTGGGCTCGTTTCTCGCCTCTTCTCTTTTTGCAGGAAAAGTCAGAGCGGGGGCCTCTTGGTGCTGACTCCTGAGGCTGCTCTTCCCGGGCAGGCTGCCTGGTACCCAAAGCCATGCGGCTTCTGATGAGATGCACTGCCTATGCTAAGCAGAGGGAGTTATCTTTTTGTTACCATCATGTAGGAATTTTATTTTTTATTTTATTATTTTTACCATAGCTCCCTGATGTCCAGGCTTCAAAAAGTTCTACAGAAAATCATCTTTCTTTTTTTTTTTAATGCCAGAAGGACACAAACCTCAGGATTTTTATTATTTTTATACTGTTTCTTCATCCGACTGCTGCTTTGAATTGCCAGTATTGCAATGATTAATTTTTTTTTTTTTTTCTGATGCCTGTGAGGGACTGTCAAGGTTGATCTCTGCCTTTGGAGGATTGGGGGACCATGTTGCACTTGCCAGCACCCAGCGAGGTGGGAGCTCCTGGCCCAGCAGCACATCCTCCCCGTCAACACTTTCCTTCCAGCCACACTTGCTAAAGACAGCAGAGAAAGCAACTTCTCTGTGGACAGGGAAGCCTGGGAATTTTTTTAAGACTCTCAGTTAAAGAGGAAGTCAAGACCAGGAGAAGATATGACAGAGTCAAGGATTGTTTTAAAGGAGGGCAACTGAGCTGAAAGGAGCACACTGGTGGAAACTCTATAGGTACAAGCTCCAGAGGTGGAAATTTGTGCCTTAGTCCTGGCTTAGACCCCTTGGCCCAAGCAGTAAGTAATATCTCATTATTCTGGCTTGGCTGAGAAATCCAAAGTAGTTGATGTGTTTCCAAAAAGTCAAATGCTTGCATTGCTTTTCTTTGCCGTTAAAATCAAACTAGCAATCGCAGCATATGTCAGCTTGTAGAGTTTGGTTTCCACAGTTATTTTGTTCCGAAGTTTTACAAGTATCTTCTCCAGTGTGTAAAGATTTGCCTGACTTACAATGCCTGAGCACCTTCTGCATATGGAGCTCCCAGAATAGACAGAGGTTTGGATGTGAGGGTAGGGCTCAGATTCTGATATATAAAACACCCTATGCAATCAGCTGTGGAATAGTCCAGGTGTTCTGTGCTTTTTAATAGAGTTAAAACCAGTATGTTTAAGGAATTTTAAGCCTTCATTTTGGAGCTGATACACTGCAAGCTGTTGGGCTTCTGTTGTCATGCTCATAGGAGCATTTTCTCCAGAACATTATTTCTACTTAAAGCAGGCAGTAAGAGGCAATATCGATAGGAAGACCTTGCAATGCAGAGAGAGGATGGGTCCTGACTGGAAAAAAGCACAGGGTGTAGCTGGAGAGAGGTTGTCAGTTGTCTGGGTTTCATGCTGTAAAACTTACTTTGTTTTACGTAAGTGATGTCAGTGCTGCAGTTCCACTCCAATGCATGGGGCAAGGTAAGGGTAACACAAGCCATTAATAAAAAAAAAAGAGCTGACGTGGGGTTTTGATGCAGATTTCTACCTACCTGTGTGTGAACCAGTTACACAAGAAATACAAAGTGCTTTTTTTTTTTTTTTTTTTAAGTAAGTGGTAGTTGTGGACACTGTGATTTGAGGTAGGGCGAGGTTCCTTTCTGCTTGTATTTAGAATAATACCTGCATTTACAAAACACAGTATAGGGTTGAATCTTCACAGCAGCTTTTTGGTAGATTTTTTTCAATGAGATCATGCTATATTTCAATATAGATTCTATCCTTATTGCAATCTGTACAGTATTTTCTCATATTTTTCATTTCTGGATTGTAGGTAGATGAATCTTAAAGGAACAGATGAAGTTTGAGATTGCTGTCAGTATAAACAAAGAGACATTTCCATATTTTGACTATTCAGGAACATTTCTTTTTTTTTTTTCCCAATAAACTTTTTCACTTGCTCTGAAGAAGAAATTCAGTCATGATTTGGTTATAGATTATGGGATATTTAATATGTATGTACATTTCCTTGTTTAAGAAACAAGTTGATTTTCAGTTTCACCTTGATTTGCATTTAATTTCCAGAATTTCTTACTCCAGTCACCAAAACAGCATTTTGCATGTAAAGAGGAGAAATTACCTCTTGAAAAGTATTTTTATTTATTAGAATTTTATCTCCCAAGAAATACCTGTGGTTTTATCTTTTCCTCTTTTAGCTTCTATTACTCTCTTTGCTTTGACTTCAGCATGTTTCGTTACAATGAGTATGAATAATTACAGCTGGTGATTTTATAGATGGCATTTTATGCCTATAATGTGTGTATAGGCACACTCTGAGATATAATCCATTATATTACAACACATAAATATAGGTTTTCAAAGCAACATATTCTGAATGATGGCATTCAGATGAAATTCCAAACGTTTAAATACTCTGCTTCTACAAAATAAACAGCATTAATTAGGAATTAGTCTTGCATTACTTCTTCATTCCATTGTTTGGGGTTTGCCAGCTCACTTGATTTTCTTGTTTGAGTCATATGAATTAGGAAGACTTGCTTGATGTACACAAATCTGCTACTACTTGCTCATGCTCTCTCTGGTATCCACACTTATGATTTATTTTTCCTAGTTTTTGATAGACTAGTGAGAAAGTTCTTGGTAAATAAGCTCACACAGCGAGTAAATGGCATTTTATTACCACATAGTTACACAGACCATCTGATGGTTAAATAAAAATACAATACATGACTTCTCTAACCAACATATTTTCTTACTCCACCAAAATTTACAAGTATTCACAGTGTGTCAGTAAAGAGGATGCTAAGAAACAGGCACTGAGGAATTTAACACACTTTAAAGTAATGAATCAAATAGAATTCTTGAATAATACCATGGGCAGCTCCTCCAGAGAAAATAACCATAGAATCATAGAATGGCCTGGGCTGGAAGGGACCTTAGAGATCATTTTAATCCAACCTCCCTGTTGTGGGCAGGGACGCCACCTCAAAATAGATATAATCCATCTAATATGAATATGTAATATTTTACTCAGTTTTTACTAAAATGCATTTTGTCATAAAATTGTGAATAAGACAGTTGCTGTGGAAAACCAAGCCGTGTTCGGTCCCCATGTGTTGCCTGATCTAGTTGAGAGGCGTCCCTGCCCATGACAGGGAGGTTGGATTAAAACGATCTCTAAGGTCCCTTCCAGCCTAGGCCATTCTATGATTACTTCTATGATTCTATGTGCTTCGTTATACAAAAACCCCAAAATGTGTTATATTTATGAATATTGAGACACATTAAAAAAATATACATTGCTTTCCTTGAATAGTACTCATCCTACATGTCACAATTCAGTGTTCCTTCTTTACCACTGTTATTAAAAGAAAATGAAAGATTTTATCAAAGCAGTAGATGAGATTTAAGCAATTTCTAAAAAAGCTTTTGTTTTGTTTTGTTTGTGTGCAGAAATGATTTGCCTCAAAATTCTATTTTATGAATCCTGAAGTGCTGGATTGATTAACTTTTTTTTTTCATTGATTTCTTTCAAGAAAAGGAATCCAAATACGTATAGTGAGTATGAAAACAAATATTTTTAAAAATATAAATTGAGCAAAAAAAATTCAACTAAAGGCATGTTTGGAAGACAGATTGTACTATGCATGATTTTGTCTTGCAAGAACTAGCTAAAACCAGGCCCATGAGCTTCAGGCAAACAAACAAGTTTCAATTTCTAACTCCAAATAACTTAAATAGCCTCCTGATTAGCAAGTTACTTAGGCATGTAAGTAGTCTCCATGAGTGTCCCCAACAAAGCTAAATATATTTGCCAAATCACTTACCTAAGGGTGTCTCCTGAATTTTTTGAATTGTTGCATTGTTTACCCTGCTCTAGTTTCTACCAAGAGTGACTCAACAACAGTTAAGCAGCTGCTTAAGGGTAGGACACCTCTGTCATACCAACCCCTGTACCTGTCCAATTTGTCATTGTTCCTTTAACTCCAGACTCTTGGGTGCAGGGTGGGGATAGGGGTTATAGGTTGGGATTTTTAATTCTTATTTTATTTTTATTGCAATTCACACGTTTCTTATCTGTAATGTTTGGCCAGGGAAAATCTTGCACAGTCCTTAGCAAAATGGGGCCCCATTCAACAGCTGATCACTGCAACAGCAGAAATGTGGTTCCCTGTTTGAAACTGTAGTTAGGTGACCTCTTTGGGGGGGAAAAAAAAAAAAAAAAAAAAGGTATGAATAGAATACCTGAGCAAATGTGACCATCTCACTTTCATAGATATAAATACAACCTTTGTCCATCCTTGGAGGCTTCTTTCTACAAATCAGACTGTCTTAAGTCTATAATGAGATGTTACTAAGACTCTTCTGCTATTGAAAGAGTGGTTCTCTGATATTGTTGATTTGTAGAAAGATGACCAGTACAGAAAATAACGTGCGTGCCACTGTCTTTGCAAAATTCAGGCAGATCTACACACAAGTAGTAGCAGTGTTCTTTCGTCTGTTAGGCTTTGGTTTAGAGCTTGGATTTTGCCAAAAAGGTACAAACATTAGTGATCTAAATACCTCTGTTAGATTTTATTATTTTTTTAAAATAGTGATTAGGCAAGGTCTTCAGTTGAAGCAGTGGATGTCTTTACATCAATATGATGTCTGTAGTAATATATTGAACTGCACTTTAGGATGATCTCTGAACAGGGTGAGGAATTCCATGTTGTTGGAGGGCTAGGAGAGGAATTGAGTGCTTTTTGGGATATGGAAAGTAATGCTTCCAGCATCACTAAGACCTCAAACTAAGCAGTATGCTAGGTATCAAAAATTAATCCTTTTCTCTGCACCAGCTGGAGAAAGTCAATAGCAGCTTGAGTGAATGGGCACCAGCGTAATGTGTCCTAAAAGGAAAAGTGGAAGGAACCAGAATTGCTCAGGCTACAAAAAGACAGAGGACAAAAACTGCAGCAGACCTGCACAGGGGTGGAAACTGGTAAAGAGAGAGAGGAGCAAATAAAAAAGATCTCTGTATCTATGGTAGATTTGGGGAGAAGATAAAGGCCTAAAATGCAGCAAAAGGAACCATGTTTAAGCATTAGAAAAACAAATAGGGAGGAGCATAGAGCAATGCAGTAACCTGGGAGGCTGAGATGTCTTCAGAACAGGTCATTAAGAACAGGTTAGACCAATGCATTAGGAGTGAGACAGGTGTTGATCATCCTGCCTCAAAGGAAGGGGGGTTGACACAGATGGCCTCTTGACCTCTTTCAGCCTCATGATCTCGTTGTTTCTCTTTTTCTGGATTTAAGGTATATATTTAACCAACCCTGTATTTAAATTAAGAAGGAATGTGATAGTTTTCTGTAGAGAAACTAACTCCTCTTCATACCTGGGCACACTCTGATGTAAAAAGTAGACACCTTTGTCTCAACTCAGTCTGTCCTTTATAGGATTTTTTTTTTTTTTTGGTAACTACAAGGCTGAGACTGTGGATAGAGGCCACATGGGTTTTGGAAGCCTGCATTCCAGCAACTGCAGCATCTGTAACAATCTCATCAAATATACTTCGTCTAATGCCGTTTCTTTGTTAATTATAAGAGTCATAATGGGGGGAAGGGGAGGGGAAGGGGAAAGTTTAGGGTGCGTCTTGTCTTCTAAGAGGGACAGCAGAGAAATGACTGCAAAGCTGGGGAGGGGAGGGATCGCTTTACCCCACTCCTCTTCCCAATGTTAGGGCTACAGCAGCTCTCGCAAAACACTTGTTGATTTAAACAGTGCAGGCAGAACTATTGACAGAGCTCATTACCTTAGCTGTCAGGCTGGAGTCACAATGGTAAGGTTAAGTTATGTGTAAGTACACACATGGTTACAAATTTTGCTTTTCCAAACCATTCAGTGCATCTGCATCACTTTTCAAGCATGTATTATGTTTCTGCAAATACAAGTCCTAAGTTAGTAGCCATTTCTCTCTTAGTTCCTTTTATCTTGTTATTTTTTGGTTTTATGAAACAGCTTTTCTGTTTAATATCTGGTTTTGCAATCATTGTGATAATTATTACAAATATATTTGAGAACTTAAAACTGGAATGACTGGAGCAGGATGGTAAAAGAAAAGGTACCAAAATGTGACACAATTGTAGCCTTTTCCCCCTTCAGCCTTTGCTGATGTTATTATTTCCTGATGAGCGATATATGAGGGATATAAACAGGCATATGCAGTAAAAACAGAAGCAAATTCTCTGTTTAATAAAAATCAGAGATGTGAGAACATACTATGGTAGTATCACAGCTTCAGAAATGTGAACTGTCTTTTCCTGATAGAGAGCTATCTACTTGAGTATGCAAGGAGGCTGAAGCAGAGACTCATTTTGGTGTGGTGCTAGTTCTGATGCTCAGTGATTACTTAAAAGTCAACACCATTACCTTTCCTTCATGATACAAGAAAGAAGAAAGAAAACCATGGAATTGCTTGCTATATCATAAGCAATGTGTCATCTTCATCGTACATTATGATACTAGTAGATGCTACTAAAGCCCAAAAGTGAGGGAAGCCAGTTCAAGGCGATCATCAGAGTCTGCACATCCAGGGAGCTGCTTGGAGAAGGAAAGGACAGATGTCCACAACCAATCATGGAAATCTTCAACTCTTCTGGTTGCTCTGCACTCTCTGTCTCAGTCTTTAAGAATGACTGCTCAGTCATTCAGTCAGCTGAAGCTGATGCTGAGGGGCTTTTAGGGTGAATTTAGGGTGCTGTTAGGGTGAAACACGGGTACTCTCATGGAACAGAAAACCATTCCATACCAAAATTTGGTTTTTCAGAGTTTAGGGTTGGAAGTTGAACCAAAACCATGAGCTTAAGAAGCTTTAACGAAAACATAAGTGTTTTAATAATAAAAGTAAATTAACATAATATTTTTAAAAGCCAGAAAGCAAATGAATATCTGAATTTACATAACCTGAACTAAAAACTCCTAACACTAGCCTGAAGTGAAGCCAGTCTGCTTGTATTTCCTGCTTCATACTTTCTAGACTTTATTTACTTCAGTTAAAGGTTTGTAAGATCCAGCTTCTGTGCTATCTGTAAATCAGAAAGCTATCTATGGCCTCAAGTTTGGAAAGCTATTTAACTGGTTCTGTGACTAAATCACTGTCATCCTTCCATCTTGATTTCATCTCTTTCATAATAGCATTAAGAACTGCAACAGAGAGAGAGGCAGATCTTTAGTCTGCTGCATGAAATGTGTTACTTGTACAGACACGCTGAGTTTTTGCCATTTAAAAACATGGTTCACCACCACTCTGATTTTATATAGATATATGTGTACCCATATATATTCTGCGCTCCAGTTACATGATCTAGTAAATTTACATGTGGACATAACTCTAGATTTACAGAGTAAATGGTCAATGGAGAACACAGATTGATTATCCTCAAGGTATAATCAGGTTAATAATGAATTTAGAAAGTACATTCCACATAAAAGATGTAGGGCCACTTAGGCTGAGGGTTGCCCAGTCATTATGATTTAGGAGGAAAACATTCTCGTGTACATGGTCAGTGAGGAGAAGTAATTGTTAAATATGAAATAATAAAGCTGCCTTAGAATATTTTTTTTCAGAGACATCCCAAAGAGAGCAGCACAAAGAGTGTGTCTAGGGGGCCTTGTTGAAGTCTACATCTCCACTTGCTAATGGTGGGATGGCTTTTAACTTTCCCCTTCCTCAGCAGTGTTTTTTACTGTCAAATCGTTGTGAAAGTACAAAAATTTGTGTATTCAAGTGCAGCTAATGAAAGGAAGAAGGCAATGTTACCCATTTCTAAACAAAAGGTAAGTTAACATATTCAACAGTGTAATTACAAGCGGAAGAAAACATTGCTCTTTAAACAGCAAAGCCATAATGAAACAATTCTAGCTCTATTTCTTATATGTATCTCAGTTATACCCCTTAATGTGCACGCTTGAGGGCTATTTACATTTTCAGTTAAAGTCGGGAGTATAGGGGTGAGCTGGGCTCTTTTCATCCTTAGCAGGAGGAACGGCAATGTCTTTCGGAATAGACCTGTTTTGGCCAAACCAAAACAAGACCGCATGAATATACAGAAGATGTTATGTTGTAACTATTGTTGAGCATATGTTGCAGGATGAGAATATGGGAGAGACTGAGAAGAACAGACTAGCAAAAATAAATGGGAAAACAATGGAAAAGATGTATAGTTAAAGAGAAGAATGATTGGAGAAGTTGGGAGAACAGTGTGAAATAAAGCAGAGTAGGAGAAAGAATTTAGTTTTCCACAAAAAGTATCACAGAATCACAGAATTCCTGACATTGGAAGGAACCTCTGGAGATCATCTGGTCCAACCACCTGCTTAAGGAGTGTCATCTCCAGCACACTGCCTAGTAGGACCATGCCTAGCAGGACTTACCCCTTTTCTGATTGTTGGAATTTGGGGTCACCTGCTCACCAGTTCCATTGCAGTATAAGAGAAGAACTTCAGAGGCAGATTTTGGTTATCTGATCCAGCACTTCATGTTTTCACAATTGCTATGTGTATCTGAAGGGAAGTGGCAGAAGCAAGTGGGCAGGGTAATAGGAGATGCAGGTCCAGCATGGTAAAAATGCGAGTTTTTTGATGTGATATTACAATACAAGAAAAATGTATACACTTCTGTTACTAGCCTAGCAGTTATGCTTTAGCTTTACAGGTGTATTTTGCTCAGTTAAACATTATTTTGGCATAGCTTGAACTTCTACCATAGCATGAGTTAAACAATTTTTTTTCTAGTATAAAAATATTTGCACAAAGATTGACTAAAAGTCTAATTCTTACTATATAGATATATCATATTCTTCAAAATATTTTATAAGATGAAGGCCAACTGCATCCTGGGATGTATCAAGAGAAGCATGGCCAGCAAGTCAAGAGAGGTGATTCTCCCCCTTTACTCTGCTCTTGTGAGACCCCGCCTCAAATACTGCGTCCAGTTCTGGTGCTCCCATCATAAGAGGGACATAGATCTGTTGGAGCGTGTTCAGAGGAGGCCACAAAGATGATCCAGGGGCTGGAGCAGCTCTGCTACGAGGACAGGCTGAGGAAGCTCGGATTGTTCAGTCTTGAAAAGAGAAGACTTCAGGGGGACCTAATAGCTGCCTTCTAATACCTGAAGGGATCCTACAGGAAGGCTGGGGAGGGACTTTTTACAAGAGCGTCCACTGATAGGACAAGGGGAAATGGGTTTAAGTTGAAGAATAGATTTAGATTAGATCTTAGGAAGAAATTCTTCAGTACAAGGGTGGCAAGACTTTGGAATAAATTGCCCAGAGATGTTGAGGCTGCCCCCTCCCTTGAGGCGTTCAAGGCCAAGTTGGACAGAGCCTTGAGTAGCCTGATCCAGTAGAGAGGCATCCCTGCCCGTGACAGGGAGGTTGGATTAGGTGATCTCTAAGGTCCCTTCCAGCCTAGACCATTCTATGATTCTTGATCAATGTCCTGTATTAAAAGCATATGCAGCTTTTCAATACTATCAGATTCTTAAAAAATTAATGTGATGCAAATAATTGAATTAATAAGACATCATTATACAATAAGATGTCTGAATAGCCATTTTTCATTTATAAGTTTATTATTGGAGGTGAAAAAATTGGGTTTTTTTCTGTCTGAATTTTTTCTAGGACCAAAAAAAAAAATCTTTGTTTCAGCACATAAGCTATACACCTAGGATATGCTCTTCACTGCAAGCTCTTAATGAGTCAGGTGTATCACTATCAAATGACAATAAAGCCAAAGTGCCATTGAAGAAGTTGAGCCAAATCCTAGATGGTTTAAAGGAACATAGTGCTATGTAAATCAATGTGTTATTTTGAGAGGGCAAAATGTAGCAAGGGGCTAATGGAAGAAGGATAATCAGCAATAGCTTGGATATGAGATGGTAGGGGCACAGTACTTGTAGTAACAATAGGTATGTGCAATGTGACAGGTGTGTGTGTGTACAGCATAAAAGTGGTAGTGACAGGGGGAAGTGCGTGGTGGCTGGAAGAAGACAAATGCTGTGTCCATCTTCAAGGAGGGAGATCCAGGGAACTATAGGCCAGTCAGCCTGACCTCAGTCTGTGGGAGGATTAAGTAGTAAATCCTCCTGGATACCATGTCCAGGTATTTGAAAGACAAGAAGGTAAGGGGGTACAGGCAACAAGGGTTTACAAAGGGCAAATTCTGCCTGACCAACGTGACTGCTCTTAATAACGAGATAGCTGGGTCTGAGGAGAAGGTGAGAGCAGCAGATGTCATTTACCTTGACTTTAGCAAAGCTTTTGACATGATCACCTGCAGACCTCCTTTAACCACACTGGAAAGGTATGAGCTGGGTTAAGTAGAAAATAGGTGGAAAATTCACACAGAATGTTAAAGGTTGGAAGGGACCTTAAAGATCATCTAGTCCAAATTGGCTGAACCATTGAGCTCAAGTGCTGTGATCAGCAGTAGCAGGTCCAGCTGGTGGCCAGTATTCTTTGAGGGTGGATACTGGGCCTGATACTGCATAACAATTTTGTCAGTGACCTCAGGGATGAGACGAAGTGCAGACGACAGCAAATTGGGAAGGAGTGGTCAGTGCATTGGAGGGACCTCAGCAGGCTGGAGAAATGGGCTGTCAGGAGCCTCAGCAAGTTCAGTGAATGGTGATGCAGCATCCTACACCTGGGACAGAATTGCCATGCACTTTATGAGCTGGGGGCCAAAATACACAAATGTGGTCAAACACTGGAATCATCCAGAAAGGCTGTGGACTCTTCATCTTTGGAACAACTTCAAAATTGTCTCTGCTTGGAGCTGAGGGTTCAACTAGAAGACCTCAACAGTTCCCCCTTATTCCAAAAAGAATGAAGATGATATAGTACATTTAAATAGTTTCAAATCTCATTTTGTTTTCTTTGTGGGTTTGAGTTAGGTATATACTGTGTCAACAAAAATCTTATTGGTTTCATAAAGACCATATTTAAATCCACTGGGAGAGGTTAATGAGTAAGTGGGAACTCAATTCACTGTAAAGGTGGACATGGTGATTCTACAGTGTAAATGCAGCTGCTAATGAAAAAGGCTCTGTGCACCAACAGCTGCATTACATATAGCCTGGGTGTCAGCAGGTGCACATAAACCCTTCTTCCTTATGCACTAAAGCTGCAGATAGAGCTTTATGAAACACTAGCCATACCTGAGAGGCCTACCAAGTTCATAAGTGTTCAACAATTTGTTCCTGACCTTTCACCTCATGGAGGAATAACTTTAACTTATTTGAAAACCAGTTAGAAACACACCTGCAAATGCTAGTTTTACTCACAGTACTCTGTGTACCATTTTCAAAATTAATACATAGAAAAAGTAAGAAAAAAAGAATATTGATGACCTATGGCTATACTCATCAGGAAAACAGATCTGCATTCAAATTCTGGTTATTTTTTTTCATGTTGATTTAGGGGAAAAAAAATGCTATGAGAGGAAATTTAACCAAACTTATCTGAAATTTCAAAATAGTTAAGAACTTCTCTATTAAGTTTCCCACCAGGAAAGGTTTGCAGACTGCAGTGAATCATGAAGTGAATGCACAAAGTGGTGCTGTGAACAAAATAGCCAGCAGAAGTATGAATGAGAGGAGTATGAGAGGATGACAGCAAAGCTTACATTACGCTCATTTAGAATGGATGAAGATTCTGTCGAAAATCTAAGCCCATCTCTAGTCAGCACAATGCAGCAACAGTGACACTGGAGAAGGTTCAGAGAAGAGCTGTAGCGCTGAATGAAATCTGGCACTTAAGTTCATTTATCAAACCCGTTTCCCATCTGGAAGGTGGTGCTTGCCCTTTAAAGAGTAGCAGTTAGGAATAACTTAATTATTGGTCTTTGCACACAGTGATACTTGCAACCAGGGTTTTGAGGTTTGGCCTTAGATGACAAAATGTATTAGCTCTTGAGTTAGAAGCTTGTAACAAATTTCAGTGCATCTGAGAATATGCATATAGTTAAATCCCCTCTCTCACCCTCCTTGACAAGGACACTCAGCCACATCAGGCGTGAGATTTTTGTCAATGTTGACACCATAAACTTTTGTGTTACGTGGGTTATCTTTTGTGTTTGTACTGCAACAAGTTAAAAGGTCTTCCTTGGTTTTCCAGGTGGATTTAGGTACTAGTGTAATACTTTCGGTTATGTTAAAGGAAGTGTGAAGTTGGCAAAAAAAATCAAGCTTTCATAAATAAGAAATGCTGGATTAAAATTACCTGTGCAATTCTAAATTGAACTGCTTGTGGTCATAAAATTGAAAATAAACTTTTTTTTTCTTTCCAGCCGACCACTGTTTCACTTAGCATGGAAGAACAAATGAATCATGACTGTGAGGTAAATGAGATTATTGCCTGTATAACTGTTAGCTTATTTGCTACACATATTTGCACAGATGTAACAAATGAGGCCAGAGGAAAAGCTCTGTCTCTCTAGAACTCTTTGCCCCGTTTTTTTTTTTTTTCCACATACAAGCTACTCTCATTTGCCATGTTATTTCAAGGTAATATTCTAATTTCTCTGCTCTCCAGACAGAATTAACCTTCAATCTCTTTGCTGCCTGGCTTTGTATGCGCAGAGTGGAAGATCTTCCTGAAGACAGAGTAATCTCTCTCTGGACATGACTGGTAGGGAGGGACACTGAGAAAGGTTGTCCTCTCCAGCAGCTGCAGCCCAACGCTGGAGCATGTCCACTTGTGCAGCTGATGCCAAAAATTTTCTCCCTAAATCAGTGGCATTTAATGTAGATAGGGTCTCTGGTTAATTTAGCAGCAAAGCTCTAACTGAGCACGTACAAACTACAATCCCTCCACTGCCATTTTCTAATGGGACTGAATTCAAATAGACTTCCAATGGTTATCCCTCCCATACCTGAGTTCTCTCTCTCAAAAAAAGAAAATATTAGGAGTTTTCAGCAACTTGGTGGCAAAAACTTTTTTAACATGGGGGAGAATAGCGGGAAAGACTGTTTAGAGAAACAATTGAACTGGTTTTACCCAATGAAAGAAAACAGCTTTGAAAAATTGAGCCAGACACAAGTACTGGAAATTGTATGCAGCACAGTAGGGCAAAATATAACCGTCTGAAAAAAAAAAAAAGAAGAGTTACGATCAGAAAAGTCTTGCATGAGCCTAAATGCAGTTAACCATACCACCAGCAGCAATGTATAATCTGTGGGCAGCTGCAGAAAAACTTGGGGCTGCACACCCATTTGAGAAAATGTCAAAAATAACAGTTGTTACAGTGCATAGAGTATAGCTCGCCATTATCAACACGTGAAAAGGTAAAGATCTTCTTGCAAGAGAGGATTTCTGCATAGTGGATTGCTTCTTGAACTAAAGGGCAATGTTTAACAATCACTCCCCCAGGCCCTTAATAATTTTTAACTCGTGTATTCACTTCTGCAAACCTCAGAAAAGCCTGCATCTTCTTCCCTTCATTCCCGTGAGCGTGATACAGTTGATGCTGTGTATTTGTGACACGATTTTCAGCATGTGTGCATTTGCTTTCTTTTTTTTTTTTTTTTTTTTTTTTTCCCCTCCCCACCCCGCTTCTCCCCGCTTTTGTGAATACGGGCCACTGAAAGCCCTACCGCGGGCTGGCCACTCCGGTCCCGCTTGCGAGCGAGGGCGGATCGCAAAGGGCCACAGTTAAAGTCTCGTCCTCCGAGGGCGAAGGACTTTTTTTTTTTTTTTTTTTTTTCCCCTCTTTCTCCGCCGTTCGGGTGCCGAGGAGGAGGAGGAGGAGGAGGAGGAGGCTCCCGGCAGCGCCGCGATCGAGCGATCGGGGCGGCTGCCATTGTCCCCGCGGGCGGGGCGCGAGCGGGGCTGCCCCGCGCTCCAGCGGCGGCACCGGCTGTGGCGGGGCGGGGGCGGGGGGGGGGGGGGGGGGGGAGAGCAGCGGCTCGGACCCCGCCGCGGTGCTGCCCCGGCCCGGCCTCCCTCCGCCCGGGGCCCGTCCGCTACAGCCGTGCCCGGGGGCAGGGGGGTGTGACTTGTGCCTCCCCCCCGCCTCCTCCCCGTCCAGCCCTCCTCTGGGTAGAAGGGGGGGAGGAGGAGGAGGAGGAGGAGGAGGGCGAGTGGTGGGAGGGTCTCCATTGAAATAAACAAGCAGGCAGTTATTAAAACGGGAACATGGCGGCCGCAGCCCCAGCTTCAGCTTCATCTTACAAAGCGAAGGTCAGCGCCGGCGGCAGCCGCGGGAGACGGCACTGACCCCGGTAACGGCTTCCGCACGCCCCCTCGGCCCCGGCGCGACGGGGGGGTGTGCCCGAGCCCCCCGCGCCTCCCCGGCCGCCTTGTGTAACGCCGGGGGGACGCCCGGGGCCGCGCCGGTGCGCGGAGGGGCGGTGTTGGCGGGCGGCACCGCGGCCGCGGCGAGGCGGCTTCCCCCGCGCCGGCGGCTGGCGGGGGGAGCGGGGTGGGGGCCGCGGCCCCCTCCTCGGGGAAGCGGAGGGAAACCGGGGGCAGGAGAGCGCGGGGCCGCCCCTCGCCGGACCGTCGATCCCGCACCTCGGGGACGGAAGGGAGGGGGCGGCGGCGCGGGTTTACTTCTCCGGGACGTCCCCCGTTTGGGGGGAGGGGGTACGGCACCCCACCCTGCCGGGCTGGAGGGGCTGGTTTCCTGCCTCCAGGCCAGGCGGAGGTCGGGCGCCGCGTCTCCGTGCCCCTGGCTGGGGTAGAAAAGTGCGAGGAGCCCGGGAGGCGAGGGGTGCCGGGGCTGATCCGGGGGGCAGGGGGCTCTGCTGGTCCTGCTGGGGGAGGATGGGGCAGCTGGGGCATGGAGGACAATTTTCAAGGGATTGTTTAGGACATTTCGCCGCCTCCCCCGTCGCCCCCAAGCACGCACCGTCAGGGAAACTTGAGGAGGGAGGGTCTGTCCCCGGTGACAAAAGGGGTACAAAAGGGGTGATTTGGGGAGCGGGGTGGCGTTAACCCCGCTTCCCCGGCTGACAACGACTTGGTGCGCAAGGGTGCGCGTTTTTCGCTCCGCTCGCCCGGCCGATCCGGGCGCCCTGTACCCTCTCCCCGTCCCCCGGGGCCAGGTCGCTCCGCCGCCTCTCCGCGCCCGCAGGGAAGGAAAGGGGCAAAGCGGGCAACTTCTCTTAACTTTCTTGCGCGGGGCTTGCGCCTGCGTGTGCGCGCTGCGCAGCGCAGCGCCGAGTCCCTGCCGTGCCGTCGCCGTGCCGCGGAGCGCCGCAGCCGCGCAGCCAGGCCGCGGCGGCACAGCTGCGTGCGAGCGCAGCCCGGGGCGCCCGGCCGCCGCCGCCGCCGCCTCCCCGCGGCCCGGGGAGGGGTGGGGGCCCGGCCGCCGCAGTGCCGTGTGCCTGCGTGTGTGTGCGCGGGGCGGGGAGCAGGAGGAGGAGGAGGGGGGGGAGGATGGCAGCCGGCTGGGCGCGGGGCCGGGGTCCCTGGGCGGGTGCCGCTGGCGGGGCGGGCGGCGCCGCTCGCTCCCGTTTCCCCGCCGCGGCGCTGCGCGCAAAGGCGGCGGCTGCGGGCGGGGAGCTCCGCGGCCGCCTCCTCCGGGAGCGGGCCCCCACACGCGTGGGGAAGCGGGGGAGGGGTGTGCGGGAGGCGGGGGGGGGGGGAGACGTCCGCCGCCTCCGCGGAGGGCGGGTGCTCTGCCCCTCCCCGCCGCCGCGGGGGGCGGTTTGTGCGCCGCCGCCGCCTCGTCCGCGGGGACCGCGCTGTCGCCGCGCTCGCCAGGGGCTCCGGGGCGAGGAGGTGTAACCGGAGCCTTGTCCCCTCTCTCTCGCTTCTTCGCCTCCGCTTGGGCCTGAGCGATCCCCCCCAGCCACCCCCCCCCCCCCCCCCCACCCCAAGCCCGGGGATCACATGCTTCTCCTTCCAGAGTGGGGCGTTCAGGCCGTGTAGTTTGTCTGCAGGAGACCTGCCCGAGAGCCTGGCAAAAAAAAAAAAAAAAAGAGGGGGGGTGGAAGGAAAAAAAACCTGCCAACAAGGGAGGGAGGTTGCTGGTAGCCGCCGGGAAATAATGATATCTGAATCTCAGCTTGTGTTAGTCTGCACGCTTCGGTCTGAAGTGTGTGTGTGCGGGAGCCTGCTCTCTAAATACACGTGTAATGTAGCCGGGAGAGAGTCTCCTTGTGAAAGGAGAAACAGCCTGCTTGTTCAGTAATACCAATTGTTTTTGTATTTCTCTTCCCCCCCCCCCCCCCCCCCCCTTTCAGAGTAGCGGGAAGCAGATGAATAAGCTTTAGGACTGAACCGATAGTATTTATATGGTATTTAAGTAGTTTGAGCTAATATATAGAATTTGGTAATGACACTTACAGCAGAGATCTGTTGCCACTGTAAATAAGTAAGCAGTTTAAGACTGCCAGTCTTTCTACTTTAAGCTTTTTTTTTTTTTTTTTTTTTTTACTTAGTTTGCTGCCATTGTGGCTGAAGGCAGTCGTTTTGTGTTTTTTATCCCTTTTGGGTTTTTACGTACTGAGCTATAAAATCAACTCTAGCCAGTTAATTTCCTGGCTCTTAACAGCCCAGTCGTGGCGCTGGGTCACCTGGTGGGCTCCTCTCAATGAGGAAATCCTCTGGGACTGCCTAAAGGGAAGGAGCTGCTGGTCTGCTTTGGTGGATGCTCTCAGAGAAATGACAATGTTGCACACTGTTGCTAATGTCATACTGAAACTATCCTTCCCAAAGCAGGGCTCTGGTTTCGTTACACGCAGCTTAAGACTGCTGTGGATGGAAAAAGGTCATTTTATCACAGTTGGTGTAGGTACCGCGCCTCCTATGTATTTTTTCAGACGTGTTTGTTTATGTCAGCAGTGGTGTCACAAATAGGATATACTAGGCTTGTGCGTATTTACTGTACAGATGTATACAGGCATGTATGGACATTCATGAATTTGTAGCCCTTATTTTGGCATTTGTGACACAGCTACTTGGGGACTGGAATGTAGAAGTCAGCTCTGCTGTGTCACACGAGATAAAGAAGAATGTAAATTGCTCCTGGGTGGTTAATCCCCGAGTATATGAGAAGTGCTGTGATAAGCTTAATGGCCGTAGCCTGTCTTGGTCATCTACAGTCTTGAAGAAAATACTTTGTCATAGACTCAACCTTCAGAAATATTGCGAACAGCTTTAAGAAAGGTCGATCTTTTTTAACGTCATGCGAATACTTGAAGCAGCATGTAATTTTTAGAAAGCACATATCTTATCATGATGAGCGTTATGCAGTATATGCCTGACGAAGGTGGTGTAGTCATCTCATTATTTTTCAGCCACCTCTTTTATTTCACGTAAAAACTGAAGATTTCTCAACTTCGCATTTTCTCAAGCTTGTAGCCTTTACTAGGAAGAGGATCGACGTGCTACATCAGTATCTCTGCAGTGTCCGAAGATGAGGTGAGGTTTGCAAGGTGTAAACCTCCTCGTATTGCTTGTTCCTATTGGCATTAGTGCTAAATATGGAACTCGGGACATTTGAGGAGGGAATACTTTATTGCTATCACGCATGATACTTTTGGAGTAAGACAGTTCAGCTTAAGTTTTTAAACTGTGACTACGTTATTCGAGAGAAAATACAGACTATTTCTGGTGGACAAAATAGGAACTACTGAGGATTTACTCACATATAGTGTATTGCATTAAACTGAAGCTCTAAAATAAAAATTATTTAAGAGTAATGTTTATGCTTCTATAATAATTTAGCGTGAAACTTGCCTACTATAAGACTGAAAGCCTCTGTTGAAAGAGACGTGCAAGCAGTCTGTAGTGCTGACATTCCCAACTTTTCCTGCCGTGGTCAAAAAAATGGTGAGAGCTAGCCCATCCGCAGGGAGCCCAGGTTTTGCAGCAGGAAGAACAAAGTCAGGGAGTGAGCCAGCTGCTGCTACAATGCTCACTGTCTTCTGCTCCTTGCCTTTGTTGCTGTTGTCACTGTCTCGTTGGCAAAATCGGGGCTTCTGTGCTCAGCTGGGGTTTCTCTCGCACCTGACACCAGAATTGCAGAGGCTTATGAGGTCTAAGCCTTGAGGATGCTGTCAGTTCATTTAAAAGAAGCAGCTGAACTAAAGGCTGGTCCCAAATTCAAGTATAAACGTAACTCTCTTTGTCTGCTGAGCGCTAATAGATTATGCATTGGAGAATGGGAACACTCAACTAAAACTGTTCTTGCCACGTTCATTTTTTTGCACATTTGTTCTGTTTGGCCTCTCTGAACAATGCAGTTTGTATGCAAGTAGGTATAATGTGTGTAACAAATTCCACACGTTTCTTCAGTATTCTTACAGGCATTAAAATGCTCAGTACTTGTTTATTTCTATGTTTGGCTTTGGAGGTCAGAGGTTAGATGCGTTGTTACTGTTCTTTGTGACACAGCATTGTAAGAACTGGGTAAGATTGGTATTTATTTTATAGAAGGTATAATACAGCATCCATTCATCCAGCCATTTTCGGTTATTAGTTAATTCAGTTACAGATGGCTACTCTAGTAGGATCCCTTCTTTTTATTTTTAAATGAGGTGAAGTAGTTCACTGCACTACTTTATTTTTGTTAGTTGTTAAAAACATTCTCATACTCCTGCCAGCAGATAATGATAAATCCTTCAGTGTAATGCTGGGGGCAAAGGAGGCAGAGAGGGAGAAACCGGGAGGGAGAGGGGGGTGGGAAAACCCTCCTGAGCATATGGAGACATCCAGAAAAAGATGTGCATCGTCAGCTGTGATTCCATTGTGTGCTTGCAGAAGGGATCTGAGCTCTTCTTCTCTTGGGAATTTAAACCTTACAAAAGTATTCTTTGGCTTTCACCCATGAGGGTAATTGAGCTTAGCTAACATGTATTTGAGATATTTATTATAAATAATATTTTGTTAATATTCTAAGATTTCAGGGAATAAATACCGTTGCCAGGACTCGTGTTCTGTGTTGGAATAACGTTTTGAACAGACGTACATATTGGTGAAATGACGACTTTGGGTAGTAAGAATAATCTGTAATATTACATCAGTGGTTACGTATTACTAAGGCATCTTACCAGTTCTACACTTAGTAGCTTGTCAGGAGTATTTACATTCTGCAAACACTTCCTATTTTTAATAATTTGGTAGCTTAGTCATCTTAAAACGTACCAAGTAGAAATGTGACATGAAAAATGACAGCTTATAGTTTAATCAATTTTGGGTGCAAAATTTAAATAAAAACATAAATCAGGGAATTTTTTTTTTAAGCAAAGCTATTTTGTCGGTTTTGTAAGTATTCAAAAGTGGTATTTACATGATGAAAAAAAAGAGTAGAAAAAAATATTTTTTCTTAAGTTCTGCATTTACCCATGTTATCTAGAACAGCTTTTTCTATCTTGAACATTTGGAATATTTCTGCTGGTTTTATACAATTATTTTGAGTTGATGAATAGTTTGAAAAATAGGTCTTGAATATGGTGGATTTACTGCATTGCATTTCGTTACTGTTTATGATTTTTCAATCTTGTTCTATGGAGATTGCACATTATTCAAGTTAAAGACTAATGGAAATTTTACTTAAGAGTTTTATGGAAATAAAATAGGCACAGTTCCTATGGAAAGTGTATGGTCACTGGGGTGCTTAGCATTTTGAAGTTTGAAATTGGTTCATTAATTTAAATGTCTGAAGATATACAACAACCTATTAACAATACAGACATTTTTTTTTTCCTTCTGCAGCTGCATCATTATGCCATTCCAAGTCTTGCATTTCCTTAAATGGCTTCCATAACAATCTCCCATTAATACAGTTACTGGCAGATATTATTCTTGCTTTGCTTTCATTTTTGCAGTTATAACTGATAGTAAATGGCACTCTTTCTCTAAGTGTGCTCCCATTACTTAGATCTTTAGAAGCCTCTTTGTAATGTGCATTTGCTTTTTGCAACTAAGATGCAGTGCCCTCTGTAAAGCCTAATCACAGTTTTCTGTTTGTTTTTAAACTTCAGTAAGTTACATGCTGTTTGGAAAGGATTTGTGTGTTGCTAAAATAGTCCACGCTACATGGAAGCCATTAATGTATTAATAAAAGGACAGAGATTGTAGGTGACTAATTAAAATGCCTACTCAATGTCTTGATTTGTCCTTAAATCTTAGGTAGTATGAATTGCAGGAGCTTCAGGGCGGGGGAGATCCTGGGACATAGTGAGAACATATATCTGATATAGTGATGACAGAGAGTTGCTATTTTGATGCTTTTTTAGTGAGCTATGTAAGACATATTGTTGCTCTTGGGTAGGATTTATAGTGGGCATATCACAATTGGCTGCTTTATTGGCTGTCTCGGTGGAAAAGTCTGGGATTGAAGAATGGGCATGGAAAGTGAAATAACATTTTACTTGTTAGGTCAGAATTATTATGGAATTTTACTCTTACTCTGCCCATGCTGTAATTCATCTGTGTGTGAACAGGTTTAGTTTTTCATTGCTGTCAGTATTGATCTGTAATGAGCCTTGCCTGTGGATTTTGAAGAAAATCACTCCAATTAAAAACAATGCAGTATGTCACCTGTTTGTACCTCACAGATTATGTAGGAGGTGCTAAATTGCATTTAAAAAGAAAACTGTGGGAATGGAGAAAAGTTTGCCTATAATACATTTGATAACATATACCGACACTTATTGCAAGTATTTTTACGAACCTACAAATTCATCATATGCCTTTCTGATGGAATCGGATTTTAAAAAAACAACCAAACAACCCAAACCCCAAGGTGATATATTTTAATATTTGTGAAGGTTAGAGTTTAGATCTCACCTAGTCTACAGTGGGGATTATTTTTCTTCATATTTCTTCCACCATGCTTTGAGTTCACAAGGTAGCTCTTCAGTCCTTATTGTTTGCTATTTCCAAATCAGTGTTGGGAGGTGCTGATCAACCAGTTATGTTATTCCCTTAAATAAATGCAATTATTGTCATCTCATTTCACATGTTACCCTTACACAAATTTGTACATTGGTCTCCAGAGATATGAGCCATGTTGTCCTCTTGTTCTATCAGTTTCCTAAAATGGATTCTTTGTGGAGGAAAAAGCTGGCTTTATGCAAGAGTGGTTTCTCTTAAGTTTTGAGGGGCATCTCAAGAACCTCCTGATTCTTGTGGGAATTTGCATGGACATGGGTACCATGGGTACTAGTGTTGCCTGGTGCTGCAGAGTTGGCTTTATTTCAAGTTTCAGGAAGGGTTTGAGAAGGGAAGGCAAAGGACTAATAGGTAATTTCATAGTCTACTTTTTTTTCACTGCCAGTCTAGTTCAGGTAGAGGAATAAACCTGGAGTATACTAGATTATACATCAGTTCAGGTACTTAAGATAGGCATTAGTTGCTGTAGAATTCAAGAGTTTTATTTGGAAAGAAAGGTCTCAGTAACAGTATTTTGAAGGTAGTGCAGCTACTACAAAGTAGTCTTCTTTTTCAGACAGTATTATTATTAAATGTTTTATGAATAGAACAAATGAAAAAAGCAAAACTCGGAATTTCTCTTGTCACCACCTGGCACTCCATGGGCCACAGCATAATTGTCAGAAAACATGTTACTTGTATGCAGATTTTTTGAGCTGCAGTACTGGAGGCCACTTAGGTCAGGCGGTGGGACCCAAAACCAGTTCAGCAGTAGGAAAGTATCAGTGAGCAGCCATGCTAGTTGTGAAGAAATGAAGTGGTAGTCATCATTCTCATTCACTGGCATGCAGCAGCTCAAATACAGGAGTCGAGTGGGAAATGCTTCTGTCTGCAGAGGCACCCTCATCATTATTGCTTCTGGATGGGAGAGGTCTCCTGACCATGGGCTGAGGCTGCAGCCTGCATCTGCTGGTGAGACAGCATCTTCCCTTTGGTATGTTTCTCTGAACTGCAGGTGTGTAACAGACACTGTAAATCTCACTAAATCAACAAAAGACCTGATAGTGCTGTACTTAAATTTTATTCTAAGACAAGATGATGTTTTCTGTCAGTGAGGACCCACTTGAAGCCCGATGTTTGTGATCTGTAGAGCTTGTGTGCTCTTCGGGCATTTCTGAGAAAATAATGTAGTCATATCTTCTGTGTATATATTTTATATAAGAATACTTCTTTGTTAGTGGCGCCCCTGAATAGCCTGTTACTGTAGTGGAGTCCTACCTGTGACTGAAAGCACTTAAGCAGAGTTTGAAGAAGGTTCTAGTGAGATGACAGAAATGACAGAAAGAATGAAGTTGTTTCTAAATTCCGTTTCTCTTGAGGCATAATTAGTGTGTGTGGTTTTATTGTGTTTTTTTCTTTTTTTCCTGTTGATGACTCTTGTAGTGTATTTCTCATTTTCTTTATGCTATGCCTTTTTGTTTGTCAGGACAAGAAGGTAGAAAACTATTCCTTGGTAGCTTGCTTGGCTACATTTGACGTAAAGTACTGTTTGACCTACAAACAGAAATGCAGGTATAATACTTATGTGGGTAGTGGCATGTTACTCCTGAAGAAATGTGTTTTGCTGTGCAACGTGTGTCCTCTGCTCTACTGGAATCTTAAGCTCTGTATTAATGAAGAGCTTTCTGTTTATTTGTCCACTGATACTCCTCACTTGGGTCAGGAGTATTCTAAATGGAGATTCAGAGAAGAAACATACTCTGTATAGACAACTTTTAATAATGGCTGAAAGGCATTTTATAAGAATACCAGTTTCTTCTTTTTAGAGTTTTGAAACTAATGTGTTATAAAGTCAGCCAGCCAAGCAGTCAGCCAAAAAAGGAACCAACCGCTTTCAGAGAGAGTTCCCACAGATGCTTTTTGTGAAAATAAAGGCTGTGTACTGTGTAAGTTAATGTAAACATCTTAGCTGCTATCACTGCGAATTTGCAGTAGGCAGCAGGTAGAGAGGAAGCAGTGTGCCTGGAGTGATTGTGCAACTGGAAGGGGGTTGTAGTTATGTCTGGAAAAGCAGATAATGCGCTGCAAAGTTTGTGTTTCCCTTGTTGTGTTATGCTTAAAATTGCAACGTGTTAAGCATCATATTTTTATTTTCCTATGTATCCAAAAAAAAAAAAAGCTAATGTTTTTCTTTCAATTTTGTTCCTAGCATGCTTGATATATATTTGAGTAGCGAGGCTCCTCACACGCACAGACCCTAGAAATCGTTACCTGCCTCGCTGAGTCTTGGTGAGTTGTCTATATCCTGTTGCATTTAATTGGATTGTGTTACCGTTTTATCTTCTTCACTGGGGAATTTGATGTGAGATGTCTTAAATTGATTGTGTGGATACAGGAAAACAAGCCTTGGCTTTAAGTAATGTATGATAGTTGAAATACAAGCATTTTGGAAACTTTAAAAAATAACACCCAGACTGGTTATGGAAACAAGGACTTTGATTTTTAGTGCGAGGATCAGGAATGGGAGGGTCTGCTGAGAAAGGCCAAAGGGATCAACACGTGATGTTCTTTCACATTAAGTTTGTTTAATATTTTGTACTCTAACTTAGAAATTAGCTTTTTTCAAATGTGCTGGTTATGGTCTGTCTGATAGCAAAGGTTGTGTATGAAATAATACAAGCATTTCTATCCAACTATCCGTGCTAATAAATTACTTAAATTGAGGGTTGAAACCTGTATAATGACACTGATGACTTAAACTGCTTGTTGCTCAAGAATTACTGTCTGATGACTCCATCAGGCAGTGCTGTGCCTGTTTAACTCTGCTCACAAGAAGGGGTAATACCACTGAGAACTAGAAAAAGGGACCCCTGTGGATTGTTTAAATGCAGGCTAATAATAGTTTGGTAGTGCAGTGAAAGAAAGTAGAATATAAATGCTGTGTTTTTATTTTTAGGCATGTTTAATATATCAATATACTCACTTGGTATAAATCTTTTTCAAATATGCATTTTAGAATTTATGTGAGAACCTTTTCAGAGTACTCATGAATAAATGTTGTCTTTTAACATGTAGAGTGACTTATTAAGGTCAGAAATATGTATTTTTGAGGCTTGCACACTAAATATAGAGGTGGGAAATGAGCCTGCTGCCAAAGTTGTTTTTTTTTTTTTGGCGGGGGGGATAACTGTTTATAAAATGTCATCTACTTCTGGGCAAAATTATGTATGTCCACATCAAGTATCATTTCCTCTTTTGTTAATTATGTTGAAAAGTTTTTGCAAACTAACAATCCTTTTCTTTAAACTTAGTGAATTTTTTAGCATCAGTGAATGAAAACAGTTCAAGAAGTTTTCCGGTGCTTCTCTTTGTTTTTATTGTTTGTTTTTTTTTCCTTTTTTTTAGCTGTTCTGATAAAACACTTTGTAGCTCATTGCATTCGATGAAGTTTATAATACTGGTTAATAGTTTGTTTGTATATTATATTAACTTGAAAATGCTCAGCCACATAGATGTTATTACTTATTTACACTTACTACTTACACTATATTATTTATTTACACTACATGTCTGGGCTGCATAATGATCGTAATAATGTGCATGTCTTCTCAATAATAAGCTGCTCTTGTGATCATTTAAGCAAATTGTTTTTAAAAAAGGAGATAGAATCTAAAATATTTTTTCTAGTAAATAGGACTCTTAATGCAATGAGATGTGTGTAATAGAGAAAAATGTCACTGCCAGAGTTGTCCAAAGATAGCATGAAATTTTGTTGTTAAGCTGACAGTATGTTTGTTTTCAGTTCTGTTGTAGTTTTTCATTTAAAAAGGAATGCACCAGATAAAACCTGAAAAAGGTAAATATTCAATCAAAAAGCAATTTGCATGTAATTGCTTTTTTCCTAAGTAATATATGCAGGCAACCTTCCCCCCGTCTTTTGTTTAAGGTTGCTACATTCTGCACCAAAATCATAAATTTAGTTGTAACAATGCCAGAAAGTCATCTGGTATCTTTACAGATACTAAAACATAGTTGCTGTGTCTAATTAGTTCAAAACCTTTAATAAGAGTAAGCAGGAGTTAAACATTTGTGTATGAATTCTATGGTGGTGACAGTAGGGAAGAAACCACTGTAAAAATGGATGTGATAAAAGAATGTAGAGGGCAAAGATGAGGAAGAGGTGGTTTTCCACTCAAGATGCCCTTTTTCTCTAAAGCAGGTAGTTTTCTATGTGTTCATGTGATAGTTCAGCAAAAGTAGGTTGCGTAAGACAAGGAATAGTTTCAAATTTTGGTTCCTTTGAATCCTTGGAAATTCTTCCGTTGCTTTCTGAATGTCCAGGATTTCAGTCCTGTTGTTCAACGTACTCAGATGTTTACCTTCTCCATCGTACGATCAGAGAGCTGTAGCTGTTCATTTTAACCAGTACACCCATCTGAAATGATACTGGTGTCTGAAGGATGTATCAGTTGGAGTTTCATTCACGAAATCCTGGCCTGGGCTTTTGACTGGAGTTGGTTGTTGGATGGGTGTTGGGTTTGACTGTGTGTCGTGGAGCTGTACCAGCACTGTGACTGAAATCGTGTGTGTTCAGCCTGTCTACCACACTATTAAATATTTTAAAAATGAAACTACTGCTTAATACTTATCGGAGCTATTTTTATATGGTATAACGGGCAAGAGTGAATCTTGGACTGGTTAAATAGCTTTAGAAATATGTTTGTATGAGCTGATACAACAGAATTTGTAGTGGCTCCCTTGAAAAGCTCGTAGTTGGGGTAGCAGGAAATAGCTGTTGCATGCTACCAAAAAGCTGTGCAATGAAAGATGATGAGAAGTTTAGATTTTAGTTTTTAAAAAAACCCAAACCAAACAGGTAAAAATGCTAACTTTGGTTCCTAGTCTAAAAATTTTCAATTGGAAAACATTTAATTGGGTTTTTTTTTTTCTTTCTTTCTACTTTTTGCATGAAATGGTTTGCTCTGCAAGGAACAATTCTCAGGAAAAAAAACAACACAATAAACAAAACCAGTAACAAAACCCCAAACAAAAAAAAAATCCCACCATAGGTTAATCTTTTTTCTGTCACTCTTGATCTGGAGGGTCTGTTTCAATCTAACTTTCTAGTGATTTCATTGGTGTCATTAGTGTCAAGTGTGACAGAAAATATTTGTGTGTCTGTTTGTTCTGAGTTATAGTATTCTTTATTGTTCTTTACAGCAGTAGTACATAAGAAAATTCAGATAGATACCTCATTTTTGACTGTGTCCTAATATGTGTGTGCGTAAAGGGAACACTGTCAGAAAATAAAGTGCAATACTGAGTGCCTCATACTGAAATGAGTTTTAAGAGTATTAGTTTAAGGATGCAAGTGAGGAACCTACGGTAGGTTCCAAGTATCAAATCTGAACAAGAGAGGGCTCGTTTCTATCAGTAGGCAAAGATGGGCTGGGCTGGTGCCTTCCTGCAGCTTTGGAGTCAGCTCAGAGCACCTGCGTTCCCACCGGCGCTGTGTTCCTGAAGTACCTGAAGTAAAATACAGGTATCGATCACAGGTATGGGTAATCTTTGCTGAATCAGGTCTTCTCATCCACAGAGGGTGAGGGATATTTAATCTGCAGTGAACTGGTTTATGACAGGTAATGGGAATGTGTTTCTGTTCTGAGGCCTTGAAATTGGGAAGTTTTGTTTTGCATGAAATACGATCCGATTTTTCTGTTTTCAGTGACTCCGATAGCGACCTTAGGTAACATAAATTGCCTATAAAGATGCCTGTAAAAATGGATGCTTGATTATAGTGAATTTAATGCAATCAGCATTAAAATGATACTCCTGAGAGCGAAGTTCTGTGTGGGTGGTACAGTGAGAACAGTAGTATTGAGAAATGAGCATCTATTAAGATTTATGCAATTGCACCCTACAGATTTTTTTTTTTTTTTTCCCCCTAAAATGGGAAATGGGGCTTATAAAAATCTTTGGAGTTTATTTTGTGAAAAAGCTGAAATTTACACAAATGTAGTATACTGCTTTTCCTTTAAAATTGATGAAAATTGAGAATATTGTAGAGAGAAATCTCATCAGGCTTGCAACTAGCAGAACTGTATTTGTTAATAATAAAAGCAGTTTTAAAGTACTTCCGTAGTTTTGAGGCCACAATGTTCAAATTAATTCTAAATTCCAGACTGAACCATTCTTAAATATGTAAAATTCATTAATTACTGTGAATGGATTTAAATGGAGTGCTCTGTCTGAATTTCTGACTGAGTTGATGAAACCAAACTTTATGTATATCCAGGACTTTTGAAAACACTGTCATTCAGTTGATCGAAGCCTGCCTTCTGTATGTAGCTATAGCCTGGAAGATTGTTTTTAACATTTCAGTTTCAGTGAGATAAATAAAAAATATTTAGGAAACGAGATTGCTAACTTGATTTTATTCACTTCTTAAATATTCGTTTTGACTTAGTAATGGGCTTTGTTCATTTTTTTTCATTTCTTACCTTGATAGGAACCTTTTTTGTATGGGCAAAGATATAGAATATGCGTTTGCAGAAGAAATAGCTGTCATTATCATTTGTGGGAAATCAATATATATTTTAAATATAGATTGATGACATTGTACCGCCAGTATTGGAGCCTGGGAATTCTAGAGGGGTCAGGAACAGGACAACGGAGCACTTACATCTTCAAAGAAGATGAGATGCATTTACTTGGGCAGATTTTCCTCTGGGCCTGCCTTTAGTCCCTGAATTTGGAAGAGTGAAATATTTACCCAGCTTGGCTCTTGACAGTAAATAGTATTAATTAAATACAGGGCTTGAAAATGACACTGGTATTTCAGATTAAGGCCAGTAGATTTTGCCTTGGCTTTCTGGAAATTGAATTCCGACAGTCTGTTTATTTAACAGCATTATAGTACAACAATTTGAGGTTCATGGATATTTCTGTACTTTAAAGTGGGTGAATTTTTATATTGTCACAATGCTGGGCTGTTAGGCTTAGAAGACATGTGACTAGAATAGTAAGCAAGTTTGCAGCTGATGAACATAAAGTGTGTCACGGTGTGTTTCCATCTGATTAATTTACCTGTATATTAACTGCACTGGCAAGCAATTACAGGTTTTTGTTTTAAAACAAACTTTTTATGTTAAAAATCAAATGAAAGGTCTTAGGTAAGTTATGGATGTTAAGAAGTTAAGAATGATTTAGAAATATTGGTGAGTTTTACAGTATCGTTGAGAAGGGTTTTAGCTATTCAGGATGTTTTACAAAATCCTCCTCTAGTCATCTCACTCCAAGCAAAAGTGGGTACTGGCACTCCTACTTACACAATATCTGGCACTGTGTAAATGCGTTGGTACAACTATTTACAACTGTGGCCACGATGAAAGAAGAATAAGCTCTGTTCTCTTGTTCTGACATCTGTTCTTACAGTCCAGATTCTTCCCTTTTTTCGTTGTCAGTACTTCTGTTCCTTCAGTAATCCCATTTCAATAAACCACAATGTTCTGTGTACATCAAACGCTGTGTCTTTCAAAATGACAGCAACAGGCAATCTAGGAATATTTAAAATTAGAATCAAGAAAAGAATTAGTTTTATAGTTGGTATTGCAAATCAGTTAATCCTTGAGGGGAACTGTAGTAGTGTCAGAGGGAGTTAAAATGTTTCCATTCATGTTTTTTCAGCCTCTTTTTCTTTTACTTTTATTTGCTTAAGCTTTGAATCATCATCCCTACAAGTAACACATGGAATTGAAGGTTCCTTATTTTGCTGACTTCCTTCAATGTCTTTGTACCTGTTTTACTGGTATAAAAAAGTGAGGTGTCTCATACATTTCTTCATTCAGGTTGTGAGCTTGAGACTGCTCTGTGGCTCTGTGACTGCATCTTAAAATGGGATAAAGCCATCTACATTTCTTTAAAAGTAGGTGGCCAACACATATGAAATTTCATTTGAGTTAATTTTTATGGCCTTTCAGTTTTCAGTTGTGGTTTTTTGCTTGACTTCTCTTCACGAATCCTGGTTAACTGGTGTTTTTATTGCTGAGTTCTGCTGAACAGACTAATGTAAAACTTCTTCTGTCTGGAGGTACAGCATGTAACTTCCAGAATGTGTCCTGCAGTGGCATAGGGTTTATGGGCAGCTGATGGTATGTGAAGCTTGATGTGTGACTGCTCATGTTTAAAATACTCCTCATCCCTGACTGTGATTTTTAGTCTTTCCTTCCTCGTGAGCTCACTCATTTGTCATTATCCAAGTTCCAGGCCCACGATCAACACTGAAATATGTGAGGAATCAATATATGTGAATTTATTGTGTAGCACTATGGTTGCCATGCTTAAAACATAGTTGACACAAATCCACAGAAATGAAAAAAAAAAACAAACCCCAAACATCCAAAATTAGACTGTTTTATATGAAATATCACATGCTATACTGCTGCTGTCACACCCCGAGGGGCACGCTGCCACTGCTACTGTATACCAGAGACTATGTGCCACAACTTAAAGAGTTAAATTAATTTATTAATTTTCTGCTTTTGTTTGTTAGTGTCAAATATATCATGTGTATAGAACATCTGATTTGTAAGTATTTATTTTTGAATATCAGCATGGAACCGTGCATTTGTGCTCTGGTCCTGTTTTATGCACTTCTAAGAAGGAAAAAAAAAAAGTGACAGCCTGCTGCTGCTGAACTGGATTCCAGTAACAGTAGTTATCAGAGTTGCCTCCCACATAGCCTTCCTCTTATTTACTTCATCACTCCATTTCTGAGCTATTTCCTTCCGCCCCCGGCTTCCAGGAGAAGTGTTTCGTGTGTTGTGGTCTTCTGATACAATCTGTAAAAGGTTTGGGATAGTCAATTCTCCTCCACCTTTGCCATCAGTCAAAGCCCCCAGGCGACAATGTGTAGGAGGAATGATGTTTTGGGTCAAGACAGCTTGATCCCTGGTTGTGAGATTCTCTAGAAAGAGTTGGATGTATTTGTGTGTGTGTGTGTGTGTATTTTGAGGGGGAATTGCTTACTGAAAGTGTATTTTTGGCTGGCTTGAACCTCTTAATTGGCTTGAATTTCATAAATAGCTTCTTTGAGGAAGGGGAGGGGAAATTCCCTACTAATCGGAAAGGCTGTAGTGGCTTGCTTAGGAAATTTTAAAATGAAAAGTTCTGGATTTTGAGGCTAGATTCACAGAAAGGCTTAACGGCCAATAAGCCACGAGGAAGTGGCGTGGCTGCGGGCTATGTCTTTGAGCGGGGAGCAGCTGTGGGTGTGCGATGGGAGGGCTCTCCCGGGGCTATGGTTTCAGTGGAAGCCACCGCCTGTGCCCTGGGCAGAAGGGGAGCTCGCCACCTCACTCCCCGCGAGCTGCAGGTCACCCCACTGCGCCCCTGCTGCTCCCCAGGCCAGGGCGACCCTGCCTCTCCCTGTTGCACCAGGCTGGGGACGGGCGTGTCGCTGGCATTCAGTGTCACCTGCTTCACCTGGGATGACTGCAAGGCCCGAGGAGCCTTTTCTTGTCCCAGCACAGAAATGGGGGTACCCCTGTGTCCGGCTGCCGAAGCAGGGAGCCGCAGGAGGGCAGATTGCCACCTCTTTCTGACCAGGGGGATGTGGGCATGTGACAAGGTGAGAGGAGGGAATCCTGACAGTCCTGAGTCAGGGCAGAGGTTTGCGTGTGGGTCTCCTGCTGCTGAGTGTTTCTGAGTGGAGCACTGCTGCCCCGGAAACAACTCTGCTTTTATTTTGCTGCCTAAATACTTTGTTGGAGAACTGAATTTTGTACGTCGGTGGTGAGCACCCTATCTGTTGTGTGTGCCCTACAATAAAGGACAGGAGTTTCTTCACTTGCCCACTTTCATAGATTTAATTTATCTGCTACACATAAGGTTGTCATTTCAGACAAGGTACTGCAGAAGAAGTGAAGGTACATTCACAGATATATTTAGCAATTAAATCCCCCTGTGGATGCTCTTAATGCTTTGAGATAGCTTACCCTACTTTGACATGAAGTAAGCTATCTAAAACAAGGGCATTTTTCCTGGTGAACCGAGTATTTGTGGAACTTAAAATGGTTTTAAAATACCTATTTTTTTTATTTTTTTTTTCCTGTTCAGTGGCTGAAATGGAAAATCCATTATAGTCACAGCTCTGTTCCTCATACCAGAAGCCTCATTGTCCATAATTAAATGGATACATCTGACTACAAAGCTATAATACAAATTAAAGTTTTACATAGTTGCCACTGCATATGCCACCTTTTTTCCAAATGCTTTAATAAGGTCAGTGTGAAATATTTTACATTGTAAAACTGGTGAATTCTCAAGAACCTTAAAAGATCAAAATGAGACATATTTAGATCCCTTGGAGCGAAGGGGAAGTAAGAATGTGAGCAGTATATAATGTGCCTGGCAAAGGTAGAGATAAATCCTTAAAATTTAAAAACACTAGCAGTATAATGTGTGTGATGGGGGGAAGGCCCATATGACATAACTTTTCTTGTTGGTGGCATGATTTGGGGACTGTTCTTACTGTTCTGATTTTGTGGGAAATATCATTGTGTAATCATAGTGGTAACTTTTTCATAATGAGCTGGACTCTCCTCTGTTACAGTTGTGTAAATGATTTTACTTGAGTTACGCGCAGAAGATGAGAAAGGAAGATGGTGAACCTGCCCTTAGAATTTCCTTGGGGGAGGAGGGACTTTTTAGAGAGACAAGATTCTGAGAAGGGAAGTAAGAGGATTTCTTGGTGAAAGGTTGAGCTAACTAGCAATACAGGAAAGGTGAAAATGTAAAATCCAATATTTGGTCAAACCTGCTGCTAACTGAAAATATTTTTCACTTGCATTAGCTGAAGGTAAAGACAACGCTATTTTACTGTTTTTTAACTGGTTTTGCCTACTGCTGGCAGGGAAGGAAGTCAGTTAAAAGAGACGTGGTATTTTCTTACACTGACAGTGTCTTGAACAGAATAAATTAATGCACCATCGTTTTCTATGAGGGTGCGTACCTGCAACAACATGAGAATTTTTTACTTAGTATTTTAATAATTGAAAATGTAGGAGGTTTTTTTTTTTGTGTAGGTTTGTTTCTGTGTTGTAATTTGTACCGATTGTATTGTCAGTTTTCAGTTCTGTCCTGTTGTTTTCTTCAGGGTTCCAGGTAATATCAGCCACTCCCACAGCATGCTGGTGATGGGCTCTGTGCCTCTTACTGTGCCAAACTTCTGCTCTTCTTGTGTTGTGTCGAACAGGCAGTTCAGACGGTTTATTCAGGCTGGCTGAGGGTCAACTACAAAAATTGAACATATTGTCACCTTGGACAACTTTGTTTGTTTGTTTAATCAACAAATAATTTAGATGAGGTGGCAGGAGCCGTTTGTGGAATTTGGGGACTTACAAAGTTTGTCCCTGCCGATGATGGAAATCTCCCTATAATTATACCCTTGGGATTGATATTATGTGGGTAATGACAAGGATGGGGCTAGTCGTTCTGCTGGAGAGCCAGGAGCTTACTTTCCAGTGTCAGGTTTGCCAAAGATCTACTAAACAAGTCACCCGAGCTGTAACTCTCTCACTTCACTTGTAAAAATGGGGTCAACCCTCATTATTTTCTCCCTATGCAGAATTCAGATTCATTGGCATTTGTGGAATGTGTAGGGAAAATAAATTTATGTATTTAATTTCCTAAATCTTCTGTCTACCTATGTGTGAATTAGTACTAAAATTATGGAAAATGCTAGAGAGAAGTCACCCGTAAAAACGTTAAAGCGTTGAACTTCTGATATTTTGTTCTAAGAATCAACCTAAATTGTTTTGAGTTAGCAGTATTTTTGACTGCATATGTTATGAGATAAAACGTTGATTATTGACTTTACTTCACATTTCACAGAGAAAGAATTAAGAATTATCTCTGTGAAGGGTGACTATGGAGTTACTCTTTGAAATTCGAATTTAACACTTCAGTAATGGGTCAAGCCTGCTCTGAATCCTCTGTGGGATTATTTGATTTGCTGTCTGGTTAACCTGAAGGAAAGTGGAATGTCTTTAAATTACTAGAGGTGCTAGCTATCACCTTACAATGGAGCCACACAGGAAAATTTGTTGGTTTAAATTAGGATTGTTTTTCTGGTAGCTAAGGGATTATATGAATGGGTCTTATTTTTAAGATCTAATTTGAGGTTCAAAGTTGCTTCTTTTTTTATATATATTTTTTTTTTCCTTCATTTACTTACCATCAGCTGTAGAATTGAAGACTGGTATAATTGAGGGTTAAGGGAAAAATATCTTATTTACCTGAGAGGGGGAGAGTTCGGTTAGGATTTTAGTATTTAGTTTGTCTTCTATGTTATTTATGCATGGAAAAGATGTTGTTTTGTGTTTCTTTATTTGCATAAATGCTTTGTGCCCCAACAAGAAGAATCTTTATCGTTGTCATAAGAAAATTGATTATTGAATAACATTCACGTGACTGTGGAACTGAAGGGAGAAGTTCTGCTTTTTTTAAGTAGACGAAGGAGCAGCTTGAATTTTGCAAGTTTATGCAAGTACCATTTGTCCTGCCAAAACCTTTAAAATGAATTTGCAAAATATTGAAATGCAAGTGCTCAGGTGTTTTATGCTGTGTCATACATAAAAGGAGTATTTGGCAGTTAGTAACTTGGATTTGGGGAGGGGGAGAGGCAGGATTTTGGCTAATAATGAATTCACTTCAACATTTTACTTTTGACTCTGTGTGGGATATTGTGTGTATTGCTGTTACAATTTTTTCGGCTGCAGTTCACCTTTAAAAGCCATATAACATACCTAGGTCGTATTTTAGCAGGTTACATGCTTCTCTGTCGTACAAATTAAATTACATTTTTAAACATCCACAGTTTGTGATGTCATAGGGTATAAATTAATACAATGAAAGCTCAGCGTAATACATCATTTTAATGGCACTTAGTGTCTCTTCAGGAGTATTGAATGGAGACGAGCTGTGCAGTGTGCATTGCATATATTGACAAATTTCACGAGACTTTTTGACATCAGTTTTGAAATGAGTTGGAAGCTCAGCTCCAGCGCTGTTCTGAGCGTAGCCTGTCCTGCAGAACTTTCCGTTGCTAGTCTGTCACGCACCACGTGCCTGTATTTCACCTGAGAGTTCTGATTTAACTGTGGCTGTACGTTGGTTGAATTCCATAATTAACAGAATTTACTTACTGTTGCGTCTGAGAATTTTGTTTTGTTCTTTTTTTTTTTAAGAACACAAGTATCTTTGTTCATGTGCAGTTCCATGTATATCAATCTGTAATAAAGTTTTGGTTTGTATATCAACATGTTGTGGCATGTTGCTGACATGTTGGCATGTTGAAGGTGGTAATAGCTGTGGAAATATGAGTGTTGACCAGGTCTGAGGAGCTGAGATTTTTGGAGGAAATACTAGGTGAAACAACATAACATAGTCATCAGTTTTGTACTTGTGTAGGGGAGGAAAATTTTTTAGGATATGAAAGTTTTCCTGTGCTTTCTAAGAGTTGACAGAGTCGTAAATAACAGTGCAATAAGGATTATCAGGACAGAAAATATGCAGACTTATGTTATAATATTTCCATCAAAGGTTTGTTTACAAAGAGGGAGGGCTTTTTTTTTTTTTTCCCCCCCTGCTACTGCATCAAAGTGCACAAAACCAAGTGCGCGCGTGGCTGAAGCGAGCAGGGCTGGGCTTGCAGCCTGTATCTGAAGAATTGCTAGCATGCGCGAGTTGAGCTGCTTTGCCACTTCAAGCTGGATAGCTTTCTGGTGATAGGAGAGGTCCTACAGCTACCCGTTTGTAGGTTACTAAAAATAGTGGTGCTGACTACAGCCCCACAGCCCCAGAAAACCTCCCCAGCCCTTCAAACCTGAAGGTTTTTAGCAAGTACATCCTTAAAGAAAACACCCCGTCTCCCCATGGTAGGTAGGGTTACAGGCTAGCTCATCTCCCGAGTCTGACCGAGTGGTTAACTTCTCCTGCATTCCCTGAAGGTCATTTGTTTAAAATGTTTGGAAAAAGGGTGAGTTCAAGATGCAGAGGTAGAAAAGCTTTTGTAGGGAATACTTGATTTGCCTTTTTTTTTTCCTTGCTTTCTCCCCGCCCCCCCCAAGGGAAATATAAACTGAAGCGTCTTTTCTGACTCCAGCTGGATAGGGGACTATGGGAGATCACACAGATAACTTCCAGACAGAAACCTTAAATACAAATTATTGTTGTGAAATAGAAGTCTTCAGATTGGGGCTGCTATCGAGTGTGAAGAAGAGTGATTTTATTATTGGTAGGTGAAGTGCATCTTGATTTGTCTTTTGCTTAACCCTGAAGTGACCTTTCAGAAGGTGAAGGGTGGCTTAAACTCTTGTTAGCTGAGATCTAGAGATTTATTGAATATAAACTTACATGTTTTGTCAAATGACATGGCCACAAATTATCAGGTTTTCTCTAGAATTTCAACTTGACCCGAAGCTGGGCTTCAAATAAGAAAAAAGAATAGCACTTAATAACATAATTTATGCAGACTGTTTCATGTGACAACATTTTGTTTTTACTAGTTTCTCTTTTCTCTCTATTTTTTTAATAGTAATGATTTAGACCATCTTTCAGATTCTTCTCTTCTGTATTTGTGTACAAAATACCACTAAGAATAAAGGAAGGCATACAGATTTTTTCAAGCTTGCTTATAGCATGCATAAATAAGTGATAAATATGTTCAAAGTGCTAATGGAAAACTTCATCAACATTGTAAGAAATTTTTTCTGAGCCCTGGTTTAGAAGAATCATTTGCCGTGAAAGAAATAGTCACTCGGAAAACTTTTTGCTAGCAGTTTGGATTGTATTTTGGTGTATAATTCATAAGACATGATCACGTCATTTTCCCCAATGGCAATAACAACTGCCTTCATGGGAAAGCAATAGTAAGAACATGAATCGATGTATTTTTAGTTTTAATGCAGTTAAACATCTGGAAGTAAGCAGAGCCATCATGGAACCAGTCAGCTTTCTACAGAATCTCAGGAAATACTCTTGACCGGTTTTTGCGAATGGCTGCTACAGTTATCTGGTATCTATTTTTTCTTCAAGATACTCAGTTTAGTGGCCTGTACACAGTCTCAGGGTTGGTTTGACATCTGGCCAATATTCTTTCCTGCTTAGTATGAAGTACTTATTACTGTGCTTGTTGATCTGCATGAAATTTGTATATATTAAGCTCCATGATGGTCTTGTGAGGTAAGTCAGTGGCAGAAGTTAGGGTAAGAACCTAAACTGTGTGTCTTCTAGATGTTAACGAGAAAACGAGTAGGGTGGTGGCTAGCTGTAAATAAGGCAGTATAATTTGTAAGCATTGGTAATAGCTCGGTCAACTGCGTTTCATGTGTGGAAGCAGAGTGAGACACTGGTAACTGGGTAGTATCTGTGCAAACAAGCTCTGTCCTAGTGAACTTTTTGCCTTCAGACCCATGCTCTATTTGTATTAGCCTGATCTTTAAATACAGAATAAATCAACAAGAGAAATAACTCTCTGGCAACAAGTAAGAGGAACGCTTCATAAGGTGTTTAAGAAAAACAATTTTGATTTCCCTCTCTCCCCCCCTACTTCTCTGCCTTCACAGTCTCTGCTTTCTGCTCATGTCCAGCTAAGATAATATAGTAAATATCTGAACTCTCACAAGTAAGGCTGTCACATTGATGTTTAACTGACTTTGAAGCAGTGCAGCTGTAAAGGGGAAATGAATTCTGTTCTCTGTCAAAGCCTGTAAAAGAGTGTTTGTTTTAGCAGCTACTGAAGATGGAATTGTTTATTCCATGACTGCGTTGGTTGTCAAAGCTGGCCGTATTTCCCTGTATTAATAATATTTGAAATTTTTCATTAGTTATTTCCTGTTGATTCTTGAAAGGAGTATTGAGCTGCTGATCGCTGTCCCAGTCTTTTCAGCTCTTCTCTCTGCATAGAAATGGAAATCTTGGAATTCCATTGCGGGAGGGTTATGTATGTGCACGCATGTGTAATTATGTATTATATAAAACTTTAAAAGCAATTGCAAATGTCTAATACTTTTTGATCCAAAAAGGCAATAGGTTTTTGGACAAGAGACAGAGGGGTAGCTCTTTCAGTTTGTCAGGTGGTGGAAGACTGTGCCTAATAATGCATGAAATGCAACCGATTAGTTATCTTTTTATTTTTTCATGTGACTTTTGTCAAAGACTTTTGCTCCTGATATGTCAAATTCACTCTTGATATGAAAAGACTGGTCAGCATCTGGATTACTGTTATTGAAATGTATGTTATTCTGTGTAATTTATTTCAAAATTTATTTCAAAAGCTTATCACATGCACTTACCAAATCTTTGCCATTCAACACAAACACAATCCTCCTGAAGTGTTTCCGACGCGTTGTTGCTATAGCAAGGGGAAGAAAAGGTGATGTAATGGGGTTGGAGTATTTTTGGTTTGTTTGGCTGCTTAAGATAGATCATCTAGAGCTGAAACTTAATTAAGGATAAGGGTTTGAAATTGGAAACAATAACGATGCTAAGTAGGCCTGTCACGATCTTGGCATCGGTAGAAGAGAGCGGTGAAGGAAGCTGGATTTGTGCTGGTGTTGCTTACAATGGTGCGTAACTTACTAATTACCTTTGCTGCAAAATGGTTGGTAAAAAGCCAAAATACTGCTTCACTAGTTCGCTCAGATGCCTGTTTTGAGGATTATACTTCCTGGTGTTTTTACAAGAATTACATGGATGCCAAAATGTTTTCCAAGCTTTGCTTTGATGGTAGGTACAATGTAAGAGGGAAGGCTGACCAAAAATGTCTGAGAAAGTGAGTAAGAGAGAGATGGAAAGGTGTGAGAATAAATGAATCTGATAGCTGCCTGCTTACACATCTTCCCTATCCTTCTCATTTTTAGTCTGGTTTCTAAAGGAAATGAAACTCATGTGATCATGACTGAGACAAAACATGTTTATGTGCATTTGTAGGGTAGTGTGTGTGTGTTTGCCATTTCCTTCCTCTGCCCCAAAGAAACTGCACTTCTGCGGGTTGCAAGAAAATATGTACGTGGTCAGGTAGATGACTGCCATCCTGTTAGTGAAAGGATTTTACCTGTTGATAACCCTGATTTGGCATCAGAAAATCGTTATGGGAGAGCAAAATTATGGACGGCTGAGGGCACAAAGTCGGTCAAGTGCAGAGGTGTTGGCGTGTTTGTCAAACTAAATTTCTACGTGCCTTACTCTTTCTGCCTCTCACCTTTTGATGCAGAGGAATTGTGAGCTGTAAGACTTTTATATTAAAAATCAGAAGATGTATTCTATCAAGACACTGTCTTATGTACTTCAAAATCTATTGAGAGAAGACATGTACAGTATTAATATAATCTTCTGAGATATGCGTGAGTAATCAAAATGTATAACTTCCTTTCTTTAAAGAAAAGTTTGAAAAACTATGTACGGTGAGAAACTTGGGTTGAGTATGCAGATTACAGATCATTTCATTGTACTAAAGTGAAGTTATTGCTAATAGTTATAGTCTTTTTTTTTTGTCTGTGGGCTAGCCATAATGCCTTATCTTAATAACAGGTTTTTTATAAGTCTCCGTTGATTTTCAAGATAGAGGAAGAATATATACAGTGTTCTCTGGCAGTGGGGCAGTGTAGGCCTTCATTTGTCCTTCCCCATGTCTAACATAGTGATTTTGGCCGTCAAGTGCTGCAGGTTGTTTGTTTCAGCCTCAGATAATCAATCTGATTAAGTGTCTTGGCAGTATTTGATATTATACAGAAAGCATTTGAAATGGCAGTGATACTTCACTGAGCTACTGCTCACATGGAACGCTTCATTTGGATAGTGTTGGTGATAACAAAAACTTACTGAGAAGAGTGAGGTGGATATATATATATATGCATATATTTTTTTAGCATGAGTGATTGGAGACATAAACCTCAATGAGGTATTTTTCCTACGTGCTTAGTTCCTGTCTAGATGAGTGAAAACAGTGAGATTTATGTAGTCACTCACTATTTTAAGCGTTAATAAAAAAGTTGATGAAAAAATTCTCTGAATGGTGCCATGATATAGACAAGTACCATAAACTCAGGCTGTTAGTGGACAGCTTTGTGCTCATCAGAGATTTCTGTGAGGTAGGAGATGCCCTTGGTCTGATGTGATGCCCCTGGTGAGGCCAGCTGTACGTCAGAAAAACTAAAAAATAAAGTGTCTTCCCATTTGCCCCCAAACAAGGTTCTTCAGCATGATTGCTTTAACTTAAACTTCATTAACTCGTAAATTCAGTGATTGGATTGCTTTGCTTCTGGTTATCTCGCAAAATGACACCTAATAAAGTTTTTGGACTGAGGTTTCCACGGGAAGGCCCGTCACTTGCTGGCTCCCACTGGGGCTCACCAAGTCCCGGCCCTGCTGCAGTGTCTCTACTGTCCAGGAGTCTCGGTTTGGTCCCTTTTAGTCTCACCCGTCTTCCTTCCCTTTCTTACTGCAGAGTCAGCGTCAAAAAGGCTCAAACTTTTCTACTTCCTAACATCAAGGCAGAAATTGACTTTACAAAAGGAAAAAAAACCCCAAACCAATCATGCTGTAAATGAACTTACTTCCCGATGAAAGTAAGTTTCTTTCTTCATTTACCTGCCTCAGCATTAAAAGTAAAATGGAACCAGTGTGCCTGGTATGGAATAAATGCTATCCCAATTTAGCTTCCTGACTACAGCAGAAAAAAATTCAGGCATGCTTTTTAAAGAATGGTTATTTCAAAATAATGTGTTTTTGTTGCAGCATGATTATATATTTAACAGGAAACTAGGTTGCAGTCTTTATGACTAACTCTTATTACTACTGCTCCCGTGGTTTCCAGGAGATGATGACTATAAAGCTATATAAAATCTTCAGGTATGTAGCATCATCGCAGACAATTTTTTGTTTTGTCCTGTGGTATTACTGGTCAATCGTCATTTTTTGAAGAAATGTGTTAAATAGAAAACCCGTATATCCATGTCATGTTTTCATTTTTCTTCTAAATCCTTGTTGTTGGTCTGGGTGGACCATAGGAGAACGATAATGAGGCCACATCCTGAGGTTTTCTTGGTTTTAGTGCTTCATGTACACAAGTACAAAGTGCATCTGGAACTTGTGCTTTATGTGGAGGAAAACCATTGGATTTTTAAGTTAGTAAAATATAAAAAAAATCACTTTTTGAGATGAAATCAGGCAGGGAATTATTGGAAAGAGTTTTTTCTTCTTCCTCTTACACACATTTTTAAAAGACTTTTTTTGTTGACAAAGGTAAGCATACAATGAATAGTATTTCTTAACCCTACATCATTTACTGTCTAGAAACAGTATTTACTACATTAACTCTTATAGGAATTGCGTGTGTAATTGCTCAGAACTCCAGGTAATTTTTGCAAAAATAGGCTTGTGTGAGAATGAAATAATTTACGACCTGTCCTGCACAGACTTCCATTTGAGAGTCAGAAGCATTAAGCATGAATGTTTTTCTGAAGACCACCAGCCTTGTTCAGTTACTTTGATAGCAATGCAGATATTTTCTTACAGCTGCGTGTATTCTATGGTTGTTCTTTAAGATACCAGAAATGTTGCTGTCAGTGTGTCTTTTACCATTGTATATTCCCATGATTTGACAGCTGACAAAACAAGCATGTGAAGGCTGAAATTTGTGCCAGATGTCTTTCATTATATATTTTTATAGGCTTAATTTTTCATGTGTGCACTTTATATTGGCAGCTCTAATATTTTTTTGCAGATGAAGCTTAATTGTCTTTTTTATGTACATGTATATTTTAGTAGATTAAAATTTTACCACAAGATGTACTTCTAATTTAAATTGCTGTGTAGAAAGTAAAAGCTTACCAAAAAGACAACCTGAAAAGTTCCAACCGTTCCTTAGGCTTCAGAAAACAGGAGTTGAAAGCATCTTATTCTGATAGAGAAGCACTGTCTTGGGAGCTTAACACTGTATTTTTCCTTTCATCTCCTTACGGTAGCCCTTGAGAAATTCTTGTGATGCTGCTTTAAGGAACAGAGAGAGTGCTCTTATCCAGAATCAGGTGTATAATTTAAATTTTTGCACTGATTTTGTTAGATTCTTATGATATATGTTATTTTATGTCATTGACAAGCGAAGTACCCCTGAAGCTTGAATTGTCTCTTGAGTTTGGCCCTTCTGCAACTTGGTCTCCTAATGCATCTGGGAAGCGTCTCCCAAGGAGGAAACTAAATATAATGGAGTCCTTCAGTGGTCCCATAGCTCCTGCTATACATTCACACCAGCTGTCACCCCCTTTTTGTGAAAGCATCTTAGGAAATGAGGTTGAAGGGTAAGGAACATGGTTGAAGGTTTTAAAAGTGTCAGAAACTAAGCAGGGTAGGGCTATGCCAGATTTTTATTTTCTTTTTCTCAAAAATAGTGAGATCTGCTACATATACTTGTTATATATGAGGGTGAGACTGGTTTCAGAAATTTTTCAGACTGTGTGGGTAGAAAAAGATTCTGAAGTAGTGAATAGCCAATGCTATGGTGTTTTTCTGTGGTGGCAGTGACTCGAATAGTAGAATTGCAAACTTGTCCGATTCAAGTCAAGGTTTTAAACATCTGTAGTAAGCACCAGGACTGTTCAGTGAGAGGTTGTTTTGGGCTGATACTCTCATCCTCACTTGAAGGTTCATCCTGACCCTTACTCTGACAGGACACTCTTAAAACTGGACTGTTCTTGCAAAGGAACAGGTTTCGGTAAGCTGCTGTTTTTTGGTGAAGGCTGCGTTTTAGAAAACGTACGTGCTGCTGGTCTGAAGTTGAGCAGAGTGCAGTTGCAGCAGTGCCCCCTCCTCCTGCTCCCTTGCAGTTGGAAGGTGGGTGGAAAGAGACCGTGGGTGCCATCACTTTTGCCCGAGCAAGTTTATGCTCTTCCAAACGAGATTTGATTCTGGAGAAAAGGAAATGGTGAGAAAAAGACCCATGGTTACAGCAATGAGATGGTGAGGGAATCCGCTGAAGTCTACTGAACGTGATGGAACAAAATTTCATGGGTATTTTTAAAACAATAAATATAATTGTTGACTCATTTATGTATTTCCTTTTACATAATGTCCCACCCACCCACGCCTGCTTATTTTGCTCCACTATACTTTACCAGACTCTCTGTGTGTGTAATATCGTTGCTGTAATCCTGTCTTTGCCTCTCTCAACTTCTCCCCTAGGAACTTCCAAATAATGGTTTGAACTGTTAACAGCTCTTTTTCAGAAATATTTTTCCTCAGCTTTCAAATGAGCACCACTTGGAGTTGTACTTCTGATACTTTTAATTTTTCTGCATTTAATGGGGCACTCTCATTCTTTGTTTCCTTTCGGTAACAGAAACTATAAGAATGAATAAGACCTAATTTGTGCCAGCATTGCAAAACTGATAACATTATCTGCATACATTTGAACACCATTTAGAATTCTGACTTTATGAAAAATCTTCTCTCATCTCATCATTTATGTGCGTTTTAATATAACATAGTTATGGAGATAAATGAAGAGAAGCATGTGGAAGGGCAATAAACAGAGAAATTTGAATTATAGAAGGCTTTAAGAACTTAAGATACTTGTTTATTCTACTCAAGTGACAAATGGTTTTGGCAAAGAAACTGTTATGTCATGTTAGTTCAGTTGTAAATGTATTAATTTGTATATTTGACTGCAAATACTGTGGTGGATATTTTTATAACCATCCTTTAAGAACACATTTTATTTTATTACAATCTCAAAGTACATAAATTTCTGTTGCACTGTTTGCATCAGTAATAGCCAGGAAATTCTAAATCAAGACATGTTCTTATATTTCATGCTCAAGTATATTCTAAGGTTTTTGTTTCCAAATCTCTATATGGAGAGCTAAAGCGGTGATTTGAATAGCAATGCGTTTCTGTGGTTTGATATGGACAACATGTATGGTGTTGTTTCAGTATAATTATGTGAATTTAAGTGTTTGTCTGCTTTCTATGTATCTCAGGATTTGGTCAATAGAAAAAAGTTAAGTCCAGCCTCTTATGATTCCCATAACCACGTAAATAAATAAATTGTCGTAACTCTGGCAGAAGCAGAAAGATTGGGCTATTGTGTCTAGTGCTGTTCTACAAATTAAATGAGTATTTAGCTGTCTCCCAAGTGTAATACACAAATGGATGTTACTAAAATATTCACTGTTATTACCAGGAGTTAGGAGACAAGACCTTTGGAGTAACAATTTTGCTTTTCACATAAATGCATCTTATTCCTCTCTTCTACACATTGTTTTCCTGTCCTTTTTCTGTCTACTGGTGTTACATCACTTGCACACTTGGTTTTTAAAGGCTCTTGTGAAAGTATCACTCTATTACTTCCAGCTGAGTAAGTACTCAGTTGCACCTCATAAGCTTTCCAAGTCACGTCTTGCAACAGTGACAACCCTGTAAGGAAAACAACTGAGTTTTTAAAGCCCGGTTCTTGTTCTCATGCGCCACGTTAGCGATGCTTGGAGCTGATTGCAGGCCTATCGATGAATGATGGTGCAGTAATGTCAATTATTCCATTCAATGGTGATGTAGATGTTGATCGGTTTTCAGATACTATTCCTGTTCCTTAGTATAGTAGTTGGCCGCATGTGTGAGCTTGTCCCATTAAGGAATGGCCTTAGGGGAAAATGAGTCCTGAAACGTTTGGGCCTGGAGTTTATACATTTCCTAGGAACTGGAGATTAAAGAAGGAATGGGTGGATGATTTCAAAAGCAGTGACAAAGTACCACTGACCTATGCCAATGAAAAGCAAATAAATCATCAGCCTTTTGTAAGGCAGAGTATTAGACAGACTTATTTCCATGATCACGTTTTATGAAATTTGTCCTTAAACTTTTAAACAAAGTTCTTGGGCCATTCAAGTGCTGTCAGCACTTGAAAAAATGTTGGAAGGATCTGCGAAACGGTTTTTTATTCTAGCTCCAGTTCTACAATTCAGCCTTAATGTCAACAACTTTTGTCACCAGGAATGTGATATAACCAATAGCAGAGTAAAATCTCAGCCCAGCTGTCTGAGGATGATTCCTCTGCTGTTGTAAATTAGTGGGAATTCTTGTGAAAGAAGCTTTCCACGTCGGGAGTGCTTTGGAGAGTATCAGCGCAGGCTTCAGCTGCCTTTCATTTGCCTGCCTTAACTCTATGTGATGTTCATCTTTGCTCCTAGGAATTGTGTGTAAATAATGACCTGTCACCCTACAAGTAACGCAACAGAGCTGTGATTGCGAAGCCAGCTTTGAATGGGCTGTACACAAAAGGACAAATAGTTTTTCTGTGCGTTTGGTTTTATTGGAAATCAGTTTTTTGCTAAAATTCCTCATTGTGCGGTTGTTCTCCGGATCTGTAATTTCAGAAGACTACCACGCATAAAGTTCAAATCCTTGTTATAAACTATTAGGACTCTTAAGTCCATTTATTTTCTAACATTTTAATGTTTTCTGCTGAATTATGGATACTTAGTTCTGTTATCTTGCTTTAGCCAAACATTTTTGTCTGATACTGCCAATTTCATGATCTGTAGGGAAGGTGTGTTTGATATAAGATCCAAGGACACTTGTGGAGGACTTGTGTGTGTTCAGAGACCGAATTAAGAATAATTCCTCTTTTTTTTTGTTCTTTTTGACCTTTTTAAAACAAAAATGTGTTATAAAGCATTTCCTCAACACTGTGGTGCATGGAAGCTCTGTTCGATTTTTGCCCTACCTTGTTTTTAACCAGCTTTTCATTGTGTCTTTCTTTTAGTTTGGCTCCTATGAAATATGAGAGTCAGATTTCTAACGTACAGCGTGTTGGAACAGGTTTTACTGCATCTCTTTCCATTTGTGTGTTTGGCTACATGCATGTTTGAGAATTATCTACCTTTGCTTGCTGATTAGAGCATTTAATTTCTTTGCAGGGTTAAAAAGAAGACCTACTTCTCTAAATCGATACGAATTCACCTGCCTTCAGCTTAAGCTTTAGTTGTTACATATTTTTGTACTTTTGGTAGATACGACCTGCTTATTTCAATTAACTCTTGGGCAGAAGTCAACAATACTGACAGGGGAAGATCTCAGTCGAACCAGGTGTATATCCCAACTGATGGGCTGGCTAACATTTTCCACCTACTGTCAGAAGTACTTTAGAACTGTATTACCTTGTTTTCACCTTAAAACTAGGTTCAAGGCTACATACTCTTTAAAAAAAATTTTCTTTCCCCCTCTTTTTTAAACAAATATGTATTTCTTTAATCTTCTTGTAGAAAACCGTGATGGGTGAGATTCTAGAGTTGAGAGGTCAGGGTAGTCCTCAACTTTGCAGTAGAACTATGTATTTTAACAGTTTTATGTAAACTAGATATGAAGAGTATTTTCTTTAATTATAAATTGTGGTTTTGGCAGTGTTAGTGTTTTGAGCGGATCTACTGACATACGGGTATGCTTGAGAGTTTTTTAAAACACTTGAAATTTTTGTGACCCTAAAATGTTGTACTGTGGCTAGCAAACAAAAAACAAAACTTGTAAACCAATCAAGATTTTTTTAATCCTGTTGAAATTAATGAAGATGTTAGAAGAAATTGCAAATTGTAAAGGCACCTTTAATAGGTATACAAAACTTTGTTAGGCTTTATTTAGTAAAGTATTCTGCAATTTCTTTGTGTTCTGAGGGGCTGGAAGGAGAAATGTTCTTAAATTTGTTTGTATAGTTCTTCTCTAATGATGTTTGTACGTGGTGTTTCGTAGAACCTCTCATTAGGTGTTTGAAGGTAAGCCAGAGCAAAAAAACCTGATAGTGGTCTGTAACTTTGGGGTCAACTGTTTAAAGGACTCAAGCATATGTTTTGTATTGTTCTTTCACAGAAGCAAAACAAAATCATGCCCTTTTTTAATAAAAATGGTAAGTTTGGTAGTTGGAACGGTTGTTCCAATCTTCCAGGTTTCTGATGCCCATGTCGTGCTATCTGGTTCTGTGTGAGCTTTTTATTTATTTTGGCTTGCCCGTTTATAGTTCAATTTGTTGGTTTTTTTTTTTTCTTTGAAGAATTTCCCTTTGGATATGTGTGGTCTTTGAGCTAACAGAAACACTAGAGAAATGCTTTCTATTTTTTGAGATAATGTCACATTTAAATTTTTATTATTGTTATTATTTACTGCCAAGCTTCCTAAAAACGGGGGCAGTAATTGTTTGTTTCTTGAGAAACTGTTATCCTCTACTGGAACATATATTGGGACTTCTTCTCTTCAGAGAACTTTACAACACTTCTGTAGCTATAACTGTGCATCACGAAGTACGTTTAAGAAAGCAAGAAGATACCTGTTTGTTTCTGCACGAGCATTAAACTGAAGAGTTGTTGGATACCAGTTCCACACTTGGTTGTGCTGCTTGTGCAAAGGTGTTGATCTTTAGGATGTTTGGCAATCTTTGCGAGCTGCATCTGTGTGTGCTGCAGAAGTTGTCAGACGTGGGCTATATTGTCCTGGAAGTTGGCTCGTTTGTCAGGAGGCTTCTTTTTCTGAATGTTACAAAGCACAATTTAAGTTTTGCAGGAGTGCTCAGCTGGTAATCTTGGTCGTCGTAGTTTTAAAATACGTCGTGTTGGCTTTTTAACGTGCAAGACGAGCCTGAATGTTTCCAGCTGTTATTTGAAATCCTAATTCGCAAGGACACTTGTTTCAACAACTGAAATTTATTACATTTGTGTAACAAAGAACAAAAGCAAATATACCAGCAGATATACTTATTTACTAACAGCATAAATTGATGGAAGCACAATGTTTATGTAAAGCAATACTTCTTGGAAGGACATTTTGGGAGAACAATTCTTATATTTTTTTACAAAAATTTATGAATACCAAAACAGAGGAATTGCTGACATGCCTTTTCAAGGTATCACAGAGTAGGGAAACACGATTCTGTGTTGTTGTTTTTTTTAATTATTACATTGTGCACAAATCCCGTGATTTATTTTGACTTCTGGGATTATGTTTTAAATCTCTTTGGTTGCACGGAAAGGACACACCGCCTTGGCACTTGCTGTGGTCATGGGGAACCCGTAAGAAGGTGCTTGGCATGGTAAAGTGGAATCTGCCGTGTGTTCTGTTAACAAATCTTAAAATCTCTGTTTCCAGTGGTGATGGTATGGTGTACGTGTTACCTAGGGAAGTTGTGCTGGTGGTGACAGGGTACACAGAGCAGCATTCCACAGAACTTGTGACTTTGTACTCTGAAAGTGTTTAGCAACCTGCAGAGATTGTAACAGCAAACATTTTAACCAACTTTGAAAAAGTTGCTATTACAGGAAGAAAATAATCGTTTAACCTTAAATAAACATGTTCCGAAACTTGTTAGGGAAAAAAAAAAATAGAGTTTATTCTTACTTTGTGGTTTTGTTTCTCAGTAGACTGTGCACGTGTGCAAAGGTTTTGCCTCCTTTTTAGTATAATAGTTCATCAGGTTGGCCATACAGGGCAGTTGGTAGCAGCAGCATTTAGTGTGTGTTACAACTGTGTAAATGCCAATGAAGTTATTAACAGCAAAATAAGTTAGCTTAAAATACAGTTGAGTGAGGAAGAAAAATCAGATTTTCACAGTACAATGTAAATCTGATTATTTTTGTACAAAACAGTCTGAAATGTACGTACCTACTTATTGCCAGTCTTAAGTGTGTGTCTTGGCAAAGAGCACTGGCTTTTTATCAGGCAGACAAAGTAAAAAGTAAACTTAGGTATCAGGAAGGCTAGAAGCTCGATTCTGGAGCAATATTGCTCCAGATGTAGTTATTATGAGGCAATAGTATAGTTTAATAACAGTTTTGCTATTATTATTGTTAGCAACTTGAAGGCCCTTAAGCCCTCCTGGATGTACAAACAGCATCCTTTTCTCTCCTTACAGCTCTGTGAGTATCCTTGCAACAAACTTGCCTTCTGTGTGACTGAGCTGACTTTGAGCCATTGGTACCTTTTGAATATGAAACACTAGTGGAGCGTGTTGTATTTTGGCTATTTTTGGTTTACCATTTCTGAAGGTGGACCCTTTAACACATTTATCAGCCATGCATAAAATTGTGGTCCAATACGCACACTGGGGTATATATAGATCTATGGCACATTCAAATGAGGTTTTTTGTCCACCTGAAAGGCTGGTTTCCAGTGTTTCACAAAAATACATTTTATGATACAGGTGTAGGTGTTTCCTCAATTTCTGCAGTGGGCAGAAGTTGCCCCTGTGCTTGGGCTTGGCTGAAGCTTGTGGGATAACTCCCCTCTTGGTTCTTGCACTTCTGTGTTGTGTTTGGCTTCAGGTAAATGAAAGTCGGTCCATTTCTAACAAATCTCTTACTCTACATTCTCACTTTGGTGTAGAGTTTAAGGTTTACATAGGGAATAAAATGATGCTTCTCGTGTGTTTGCCACACAACTATAAATTTAAATATTAAATAGAATGCTGTGTCTTAAGCAGTTACTTAAACAAAACATTGTCTGAGTGATGTTCAAAAAACGTCTTTTAATTGGCTTGGAAAGCTAGTTAATGAGAGCCTTCAGGTCTTGAAAAACACTGAGAGTTAATATTTGTTTTTCAGATGTAAAAAAAGGGTTATATAATTGATTAGTATGAGCAACCTCTGCCTTTCAGACTCTAGGTAAGGAACATAGCTTCAAAGACACCAATTTGCCAAAATTGCTTGGATATGTTTGAAAACACTGTTTTTGACTTAGGTGTACTGTTTCTATGGAACCTCTAATGGGCACTAAATAGATACAAAAGGAAAGGTTAACTGACTTTGTAAACACTTTTTTTTTTTTTAACTTAGACTAAGAGTTTTCCAGAGTTTTTTAGCAATGGAACAGCTCCCCTTCAGTATATTCAAGGCCACCCTGCACTTCTAAGGGTCTTAATGGAGAAAATATGCTTAAATAGGACTGTGTACTAACCATGGCCTTTTAGACCACCATTTGGAAACTGCTGCTTTTTAATGTTTATTTATAAGCCTATAGTATAACTCTTTTAGCCACAGCATGAACATGCATGTTAGCAGTTAGTACTGTAAAAATCGTAACACTGACTGACATGATTTTCTTCTTAGATAAATCTTCCACTATTACTGCATTTTTCCAGCATTTTCATGTTTGATTTGCTGTATTGGAAAATGTAAGTTTTTACACTTGAGTAACTGTACATGTGGAATCATTTAAATATAACAGAAAATACATTTCCACATATGGATGTTTCATGGGCCCCAATTTCCAGAAAAGCAATTAAATACATGCTCTTTTTAAAGAAAACATTTACATAACATTTAACTGAGTAACATAGACTTTATTAAATAGAGGTGTCTCCTGAGCTGGAAGTTAAACTTTGCTGATTTTTTTTCCCTTTATTCTATCTTTATGAAATGTGAGCAAGCTCGGCTTTTGCAACTGATTATTATGAACATATTGACTTGGATATTATCAAAGTACAACTGCAGAATTGCAAATAGGAACTGGAAAAATTTAATATGATTAAATTTATTCTCATGTTCAAGCCAAGAAGAAGTTGAATGAAATCTGCTTATGTACTGAAAGCTTTCAGGTTTTGGTTGGTAGTTTCTTACACATATTTCATTGAGAAGACTCTGAATACTTGAAAATAGCAACCATGAATTAAAGAGGGCTTTTTCAGTTTAACTGTTGTGCCGTTCGTGTGACATTAACAGACCTCTTGAATCTACTGGCTTTCTGGTTTTGATTTTTTTAAAGACAGTTACATGTTATGCAATTATTTCATTGTGTTTGTGTGAAGTTGAAACCTGGCACACCAGGTGTGTGCCCAGATTGCCCACGGTAGCTGTACGTGCAGAATGCCAGATGTGTGCAGCTGCCCAGGACTCGTGCATGTGCTTTGCCTTCCAAGGAAGACAGAGCCGATGGAGCAGCATCAGCCATGTCTGTCACAGATAGCCATGCTCTCCTCTTTACCTGAAGGTGATCAGGAGTTACTTTTGCTAGGCAAGTTCTGATTAAGCTCTTTGGTTTTTACCATGATGTAAGGCATATATTGCCAGGCTTTATTTTTCTTTCTTGGTACCAAAGACTGTTTGATGGCAGTCAGTAGGTGCATAGGCTGGGAGAGTGTCCTTATGTATAATTTACCCTGCAGACTCCCCTTTTCCAGCATGTCACTGTCTTGTGAGCTGCCCAGGCTGTATGTCTTGCTGTGCCAAGCAAGTACTAGGCTGCTGAGGTGCTTGAGGTTGTGTGTGTGCTGGAGGGTGCTTTCTCACTGCACTTGCGTTTTATATCTCATTCTCTGCAGAGCGAGCAGGTCCAGGCTTGTCGGTGGCCTTGGGGCAGCCCTAAAGAACCAGGGTAGTTAAAACCAAAGTATTTGGTCTTTGAAATACCTCTTGCTGTATGACAGCTGTTTAAAGAGCCTGTTTTCTAGCATTCCACCCCTCCTCTTTTCTAAACTCTCAATGGATGCTTTGTGGGAAGTCTGTGAAGCTCTGTGAAAAATTTGTGATACCCATCTAAAATGATTCTTAATGGAGAGCGAGTGAAGAGCTGGTGTGACTTTCAGATTCTGTCTTAGTAGCAGACCTGTTCCTTGAAACTGTCTCTGTCACATGTTCTGGCTGCAAGAGCCAGCTCCAGGAGATGGGAGATCTGTTGGCTGAAAGAAACTTCATCATTCTGTGAAGAAATGCTCTGACCCACTTCATCCATCTCTTTGGGATGACGGTTACTTCTCTTCTCTGAAGCAGGAGAGATCAAAGATTCCCATGTATGTCCCAGCATTATTTGCTCTCACAGAGCTGGCTAAACAGGGGGATAAGAGATTTCTTGAGGGTTTTCCTAAGCAGACACATCTCCTGCGTCAAAATTATGTCAGTTCTGTGAGGCTGTTAAGGCTGGAGGATTAGAATAACTTGGAGTCAGTACTGCATCCTTCATCTTAGAGTGAGTCAAAGTATGATTGTTTCTGTGATGCTAATGTTGATATACTGGTACTTTTTAGTAAGTTTTTTTTTCTTCTTTAGGCTGCTTGGTGTCAGATGCAGTTCTGAAATCTTCCACTAAGTCAATTTTATTCTCCGTGTAGCTCAAGTCTCCATAATAATAAGTGCACTGCTTTTTCCTCTTGTGAATTTCTTCCTTCACATAGGTATCCCTTGAAGAAATCTCTTTGCTAAAGATTCCTTACTTTTATTTCCTGCCCTGCTGGAGAGCAGTGCAGGAGGAAGGGACCTGGGGGTTCTGGTGGACAACAGGATGACCATGAGCCAGCAATGTGCCCTCGTGGCCAAGAAGGCCAATGGCATCCTGGGATGTATTAGAAGGGGAGTAGCAAGTAGGTCAAGAAAGGTCCTCCTGCCCCTCTACTCTGCCCTAGTGAGGCCACATCTGGAATGTTGTGTCCAGTTCTGGGCCCCTCAGCTCAAGAGAGACAGGGAACTGCTTGAGAGAGTCCAGCACAGAGCCACAAAGATGATGAAGGGAGTGGAGCATCTCCCTTCTGAGGAAAGGCTGAAGGAGCTGGGTCTCTTTAGCTTGGAGAAGAGGAGGCTGAGGGGTGACCTCATTCATGTTTATAAATATGTCAAGGGGGAGTGTCAGAAGGATGGTGCCAGGCTCTTTTCAGCAACATCCAATGACAGGACAAGGGGCAATGGGTACAAGCTGGAACATAGGAGGTTCCTTAAAATATGAGGAAAAACTTTTTCACTGTGAGGGTGACAGAGCACTGGCACAGGCTGCCCAGGGAGGTTGTGGAGTCTCCTTCTTCGGAGACATTCAGAACCTGCCTGGACGCGTTCCTGTGCGATCTATTGTAGGTGGTCCTGCTCTGGCAGGGAGGCTGGACTAGATGATCTTTTGAGGTCCCTTCCAGCCCCTAACGTTCTGTGATTCTGTGTGATTTCCTCTCTTACTGCATACGAAATGCTGATGGAACACAGGACTGAATTAGTTTGCCTTGCAAGCAGAGTGCTCAGTCTTTCTGTTTGACTTCTTGGTCAGTTCCATCCAAAGTAAAACCAGTCATCTTTGAAAGGTCTAGGAGGATTCCTGCACCTTGTTTACTGAGACTGTATCTCTGCTGTAGCCAGGACTTTCTCAAGCTGTCTGGAAGTTCTTGCTGAGATATCATGGATATCATATGGGAAGATCTCAGTTTTCTTTGATATTCCACAAGTGGGCTACTGAGCTACTCAAGTCTTGTTCAACGGTTCTCGTTAATGGGCATACTGTGAACTGTAGCAGGTCTCTATCTCATACAGCACCACTGAACTCTAGCCTGTGAATTATGTGAATATAAATAGAGTTGGGAAGGAGTTTTGCTTGGAGAGTCTTATGACTGTGCTCAGGAAAGCCCGTTTCTTTCAAGTGGGTTTGAGGCATGTATAATCCCAGAGCTAGATGAACCTTTCATGTTCTGAAGTGCAGCAGGGCAAGAACGCCCAAATACAGTGTTTGGATCAGCTTATCATTAATGAACTACTACACAGACTTTGGTTGTTGTGTTGAGAAGTTTCCCAGAGAGATTGTGGAGTCTCCATCCTTGGAGATACTCAAGACGCACTTCGACATGGTCCCGTGCAGCCTGCTCAAGCTCATCCTGCTTTGGGCGGGGAGTTGGACAGGGTGATCTCCAGAGGTCCCTCCCAACCTCAGCCATTTTGTGGTAGTGTCAAGAAGTTCCAGTGTAAATTTCATAGAATTGTAGAATGGCCTAGGTTGGAAGGGACCTTAGAGATCATCTAATCCAACCTCCCTGTCATGGGCAGGGACGCCTTTCAACTAGACCAGGTTACTCGAGGCCTCACCCAACCTGGCTTTGAACACTTCAAGGGAGGGGGCATCCACAACTTCTCTGGGCAATTTATTCCAGAGTCTTACTATCCTTCTACTGAAGAGTTTTTTCCCCAAGATCCAACCTAAATCTGTTTTCCTTGAACTTACATCCATTTCCCCTTGTCCTATCAGTGGACACTTTTGTAAAAAGTCCCTCCCCAGCTTTCCTGTAGGTTCCCTTCAGATACTGACAGGCAGCTATTAGGTCCCCTCGGAGTCTTCTCTTTTCAAGACTGAACAATCCCAGCTCCCTCAGCCTGTCCTCTGAACTTGTGGCCCTCCTCTGAACTTGTTCTAACAGATCTATGTCCCTCTTACAGTGGGGACACCAGAACTGGACACAGTATTCGAGGCGGGGTCTCACGAGCCAAGTAAAGGGGGAACATCACCTCTCTTGATCTGCTGGCCACACTCCTCTTCGTGCATCCCAGGACACGTCTGGTTTTCTGGGCTGCATGAGCGCACTGCCGACTCATATTGAACTTCTTGTCTATCAACACCCCCAAGTCCTTCTCTTCAAGGCAACTCTCAATTCACTCTGTCTGGAGATGAGAGTGGGATGACAGGGCTAACTCGATGTAATTTGAAGCAAAAGAAGAAAATTTCAGGCAGTATCTCTCTGAGATTATCTCTGGTTTGGTGACATCCACAGCTCTGAGCCTTCCTGAGGGAGGATCCTTTGAAACCTGCAGCTCTGAGTGAGGGCTGTAGCTAATTCCCACCATATACCCACTTTCTCACACAATGTAAGGAGCTGTTCTTTTGGGTCTGAAAATGGACCTTTGCTGTCTGGAGAAGAAGTAGTCATATGTCCTACAGCCACAGAGGATAGGATAGAGGTTGGTAGATCGTAAGAGGCGCAGGGAGATGGACAATTGTAAATTGATTTCCCCATCGCGGTAAGTTTGGGCACTAAGTAAAATTTGCAATTGTTGTCAATTCAAAATGTAGTGAAGCTATATAAATCCTTCCTTGTGAGACGGAGGAACATAGCTTGAATTGTGCTTGGGTTGTACAGTCCTTTGTGAATTCTCTTGTAGCATAAACCTTTGTTCTGTGCTTCCGTGTTCTTAAGCTGGAGGAGAAAAAAAGACAGCAAAAGCAAATTGAGAGTTTAAGGTTCCTTAGACTAAAGCTGTTCTTTTTCATTAATAATGAAAAAGTATTTGGCTTCTTTAAGAAGCATAGCGTATTGCCGGAAGAAATCTGTTTTGATGAGAAGTTCAACGTGAACTGATAATCTGCATTTGTGGCCCACAAAGCCAATCACATCCTGGGTCACACCAAAAGAAAACTTGGCCAGCGGGTCAAAGGAGGTGATTCTTGCATTTTACTCTGCTCTTGTGAGACCCCACTTGCAGTGCTGTGTTCAGCTCTGGAGCCTTCAATGTAAGAAGAACATGGATCTGTTGGGAGTGAGTCTGGAGGAGGGCTCTGAAGATAATTAGAGGGTAGGAGCACCTCTGCTATGAGGACAGGCTGAGGGAGCTGGGGTTGTTCAGTCTGGAGTTGAGAAGGCTCTGAGGAGACCTTACAGAGACCTTCTAGTACCTGAAGGGGGCCTGCAGGAAAGCTGGGGAGGGACTTTTTACCAAAGAGTGTAGTGATAGGACAAAGGCCTTAAGCTGAAAGAGGATAGATGTAAGGACCAGGTTACTTACTATGAGTGAGAGTGGTGAGACAGTGGGACAGGCTGCCCAGGGAAGTTGTGGAAGCCCCCTTCCTGGAAGTTTTGAAAGCCAGGTTGGGTGGGGCTTTGAGCATCCTGGTCTAGTGGAAGGTGTCCCTGCCCATGGCAGGGGAGTTAGAACTAGACGATCTCTGAGGTCTCTTCCAATCCAAACCACACTCTGATGGCCATGAATTGAGAGTATGTAATTCATGTGGAATTTGCTGCAATGGGAGGATCCATATTTAGTTGCTGTACTCATTTGCTTTTTTCAGATGTTTGTATATTGTTTTTTCTTCAAAATAAAGAAGATAATGAAAGAATGGTATTGCATAAGTAAAAACTCAATCATAATGTATTTGCATGCCACCGTAGAATATCCAAAGCAGCACTGATCACTGTCAAGCCATCATTTCTTGCGTTTTAAAGTCTTGAGCGCGTAACCTGAATTCCGTTCTCTAATAATCTGTGCAGGAGCGTTTCTGTTTTTAATTAGTGGGAAACAATAAGGTTGTAATTGTGAACTGCAACACTGATGTCTTACTACAAAAGTGTCTCCCATCAGTCTTTGGTAGGATGGATAGTTCTGTTTAGGTTTTAAATGGTTTGAATGGCCGAGAAGTTCTGGTCATGACAGACCATGCAATCTTTTCCTTTGTCCAAGACTTAAGAAAATGATTCTCTTTGTTACCACCTTGTGAAGTATGGACTGCTGCAGCTGCATGCTGAATCTGTTTTATTTTAAGATCATTCTCATGGTTGGAGGTGAGGAATCTTCTGATCTGCATGGTGCCTTTTGGAAGATAAATTGAGAGGACATAGGAGGAAAGAGATTTCTTCTAACCAGTTAAAGGGATTCTGGCAATTCCATTGCTGATTTGGTGGTGAAGTGAGGCCAGCTTTGTAACTACTGGTTATGACTATGGATATGCTGCCAGAAACTTTGCAGGAATGCAAGAGAGGCGGAAATTTTGGACTTTAACTATCATCCAAAAGTGAAAGGAATTCATGGGACAAAATGAAAACATTTACATAGCCCATGGGGATTTCCTCTGCTGAATATCAAAGGTATACTGTAAACCTTTGAGGTGTAGGCACTTCTGCTTGAAAAGGTTTCAAGGTCCTTTATGATGAAAGGAGTTAGGCAGCTCAAGTGTAAGGGTTACTAACAAGTCTCATTAGAAAGTACATAGCAGAGTGGTTTGAAATCTCCTATTGACCTCAACAGGTCTTTGTAGTTTTTTGTTGTTGTTGCTGTTTGACATTGAGACTATGTTGCAAAGATACCATGATTTGATGTTTTGGGGTATGCCTGGCATTTTCATCTCCTAGGCCTGGCTAACGTTGAGCCAAATTCAGCTTTGCCAAACAGATGTCCTAAAATTGCTAGAAGCTTAATTTTTTTAAAAGAAAATCTTGAAATTGCAGGAGTCTGCATATCATGGTTTCTGAAGTTTTCAGGCAGAAAGCATTTGTTGGTAGCCAGATATATTCATTCTAGTGCGTGTGTCTTATGTACTTAACTGTTGGACAAAGAGCTATTAAGATGTGTACTAGAAGATTATAGTATTTTCCAAATCTACAGGAACTGTAACCAGATCCTCACTCTCCTGCAAACTGCAATCTTGAGAATAAGAGGAAACCCCTGCAGGGTGCCATTAACTTTTCTAGTAAACCTTGCAAGACAGAGGCCGTCGCCTCAGATTTGTGCAGCTCGCAGAAAAGCAAGGCTTTACTTCTAAATAGGATCTTTGAGAACAACCAAAATATTTGCTTAAAAAGAAAAAAAAGAGTAAGTTTGAGGAAGTATCATTTGCCTGCTCCTGATTTTCATTAAACTTCTCAGATATCTGGAATGTTCTTATCCCTTTTTCAGCCTTGATGAACACTGGCCAGTTGAGTAAAAATTTGCAACTGACGGGCATGTTGCAATTTTGAATGTATTGCTTTCCTAAGTGTCCATGCTGAAAATGACCAAAAAAAAAAAAAGGAAATTGTAAAATGCAAATAGGTTTGATAACTCTGTAATGAAAGTTAATTTATTTAGTGTACATAGCTTTAATCAGGATATCACTGGAACATTCTTAATCTCATTTAGCAAGCGCCTTCAGTGACTAATTGTAGCTTGACTTCTGGAACTGCTGTTCAGGATCAGTTAATGAAAAGCAATGTGATGAGTGCTGCTAAAGACTGAGGAGCTTTCTGTTTTTCACTTAAAATATTTAAGAATAAAAATTATCTGGATTTCTGAAAATTATATATGATAAGTGATCTTCAGGTATTTCTTTTTTTTTCATTTGTATTTCTGTGAAGTCAAATAAGCAGAGGTACAAATGTTCGTAGTCAGTCTTCACTTAAACAAAAACCTTTCAGAAGGTAATATTCCTGAAGGCTGCAGATTTTACTGATGCAGCCATTCGTATCAATGACACTGGTAAACAAAATTCAGAAGGAATTGCAGGTAAAGAAAATTGAGTTCTTTGCCAGCAATACCACCTTCATTGCTGTAGCTGAACTGCACACCGGGCTCTGCAGTGACGCAGTGGAATAACAAGTGGTTTTATTCCACCAGCCTGGCCAATATAATCAACGTTTATGTGAACAAATTGCAGATAACTGCAACAGGATTATCTCTAATATTTAACCTGTGATCTCTAGAAGCTTAGTACACACATGTTGTCAAGAAATCGATGGCAGTGCCGCAGCCAGCCCCGGTGGGTAACGAGAAGCGTTAGTTGTCTGAGTGGAGTTGGAAGTAGAGGTTTGTTCCAGGCAAGTTTACTGTGGGGTTTCTGGGAGACATTTCTTGAATCCCTCAACTTATGTTGTATCCAGTTTGGTGAAGCAGGAATGATATTCTTTAGCAGTTGCATGTTTATTTTTTGCTTTATTTCCCCTCCCCCTCACAAATTTTTTTAAATACTGTATGTTTTTTGTGTGGCTTACATGAGAAGCTTAAAGGACTTACAGGACAATGTGTTTCCTACTTAGGTATGTACCTTATCAAAAAGTCAATATAAGGAAAACGAAAGTAAGAAATATAAGCAGTAGTGTTGTTTTAGTAGAACATATTAAAAGGATGTAACAATAAGGAGCATAGTCAGAGGGTCTGTATACAGAGGTCTTGGCTTCCATTACAATGAGACCGGCTGTGGCGTAGCAGAATTACATACAGGAATGTAAGGAATTAAAAGTCATAAGATTACCAGGAGTTACAAGACTCAACTGAGTCAAAGTATAGAAGAACATTTTAATGCCTTATTAAAATCAACAGTTAAAACACAACTTGAGAGAAAGGCAGGACCTAGAAAAGTCATAACCCCAACCCAGCAGCACAGATTTTTTTTTTTTCTTTAGAGCAGCAGCATATAATTAGTAAAATAGATTTTGAATACATGCTCATAATAAGAATTGAGTGGTAGAGTTGTATAGCAAGAAAAACCTCCTTTGAGACTTTGGTTTAGGAACTAAATCATATAAAATTATGTATCACTTGGTATATGAATCAAATGAAAACAAAAGGAAGCAGAGAATTTAGAATAAGGAGACTAAACTGAAGTCAAGAATCGGAATAAGCAGACTAAACTGAACATTTAATACTTGTATTAACTTGAGTTCAGCACAGGTTCTGTATATGCAAGACTGTGCTTACTAGTTGAGCTGTCTTGTTTGAAGCTAATAGCTTAAAAGTTGATTAACTTGTCATACCAGTCTCGCCATACTTTTGTTTTTCTCAAACTAGATGAAAGGTTTCTTTAAGTATGGTTACTGTAGTACTGCATTCCTGATGATGCTGTTAGCTAATGACACTCTTTGTTGTAGAAATCAGGAAATGTGGGTTGAGCCTCTGGGATCTGTGTGGCTGGAGTATAAAAATATTAAGTCCTAAATGGCAAGGTCTTGCTGGAACAACTTGGTATGTAGCATTGCTAATAGTACATGTCTGTAGTTTTTGTTTTTCGGATTAATTTACTCACTTGCTGTCATGCTAATTCACTCACAGCCATGCTAAAATACTACTTCTAAACCTTTTTATAATTAGATTTCTCTATGTTTCTTAGGGTACTTGGTATGGGAATCTGGCTTCTGTTACCAGTACAGTCTGATGGCATTTTTACTCAAAATCTCTTGGACACACAGGTTCTGTCTGGTTAAACAGGCTGACATTTAACATGAATTAATTTTGTTGCACTAATTAAAACAACTCTTGTGGTATGCAGCCTTGTATTTCCATTTGAATTTTTAATTTAAATACAAAGAAATTATTCATAACTGTTTACATAATAGAATATCTGCCATACGGTGCAGTTAATGTATGCCAAGCTCAAATGTTCTTACTGTGAGCAAGGAGAAGCTGTGAGACTTTCTTGCCCTTTTTCTTGTTTTTCTAAGTTTTGAGTCAAGTGTGGGTGGGACAGAATTGGCGTTGCAGACTAGGGAATGATTTCTGGATTTGTGATTAATTTAACTGAAATATTAAGAGTCCTTATGTTTCTCAGAAATTTCATTTTGACAACTGCGTTTGTTGAAAAGCAAGATGATTCTACTGCAGGGATGTTGATATGTCTTCCTAAATCAAACACCTGTGTAGTGTGCTGGATGTTTACGAGAGGCCCTAGGCTTACTCATTCTGTCTCCAAAGGAGAAATTGTCTGTGGGAATACAGCCCCTGCTGAAGTACCTCATGGGACTGCTGCCTGGGTTGAGAGCATAACTTAGTATAGAGACCAGAGGTTAAGATGATGAATAAATATTGCATCCTTTGGGAACTTTTTATTACGTACTGACCTGTTACATCCAGCTGCCCCTCACTACAAGAGGGACATTGAGGTGCTGGAGAGGGTATCAAGGGGGGCTACCAAGCTGGTAAGGAATTGGGAACATGTGTCCTATGAGGAACGCCTGAGGGATCTGGGGCTGTTTAGCTGGGAGAAGAGGAGATTGAGGGGAGACCTTATCGCTCTCTACAACTACTTGAAAGGAGGTTTTAGAAAGTTGGGGTTTGGTCTGTTCTCCCTAGTGGCGAATGATAGGAGGAGGGGAAATGGCCTTAAGTTGTGCCAGGGGAGGTTCAGGTTGAATATTAGGAAGAATTTCTTTACTGAAAGGGCTGTCAGGCATTGGAACAGCCTGCCCAGGGAGGTGGTTGAGTTGCCATTCCTGGAGGTGTTTAAGAGATGTTGCCTTGAAGGACATAGTTTAGTGGTGTTGATGGGGCTAGGAAAAGGTTGGACTCAATGATCTTGAAGGTCTCTTCCAGCCAAAACTATTCTATGATTCTGTAAGGACCAGCTCCTCAGCCACGATCACAGAGTTATGGTAATATGAACGGTTCAGTTCTGTGGAAACTAACTTCATCCAATCAAAGTCACCATAGTTGCTCACATGACAGATGTTGTAGTTTAAATCCTTGACTCTTAAGTAGTTATTGTGCACTTCTGTGCTCTAAACTGTGTCCTTTCGTGCAAAAACATAACCAGAAAGATCAAAACTTGCAGATTTTCAAGCATGTCTGAACAGGTTGTTGTTATGGTGTGTGTACAGTCAATTCCGTGCGTTCCTCATTTCTTCACAAGAAGTGATCCAACCTCAGCAGGATTAACTGACTGAGAAAACACGGTAAATTTAGTTTTCATGAAGACTGAAATATAAACTGAACGTACTAAGGAATAATGATGAGCAGTTGCATCCCCTTGTAATGTGTCTGTCCCCTCTGATTTTCCTTGAGATAGGGAATCATGCTGCAAACAACTGAGAACAGACTGGAGATGTGTACTCGTTTCTACTTTTGGGTTACATGGCAAAATCTTGTAATTTTCTGCAGGGTTACGAGACACTGGTGAGGTTTGAGGACTTGTATAGTGGTCTAAAACAACCTTTCAAATAAACTTTTAATATGAGGAGGAGTCTGGAATTTCTTTAGTATCCTCCCCCCTCCCACCACTGTGATCCTGTAGAATGATGCAGAAATCCTAAGTTTTGTAGTGCTTCCAGTTACATTCACCAGCGGAGGGAGTGAAACCCCCAGTATCCTAACTCAAACTTTTCCTTCTGTAAAATATGTAACATTTTGCATATAAAAGGAGCACATTGAATAGTTAAGTAGACTTATTTTCTGGGAAGGCTACAAATGTTGAAAGGGTGAATCCCTCACAAGTAAGAACTGGAAGAGTGGGTAAGTTAGAATACAACCGATTTTTGGAAGTAGAATGGAAATTAATATTCCTAATTGTTCTATGAAATGGCAAGATGCCTATCCTTCTAGTCTGTCTGTATTTGTTTATTCAGGTTTCAAGTATTTAAGTTGTCTTTGATAAGATCTTTAGAAAGTCCTCGCTAACATGACTGTGATTGCTAGAGTAATACTTTCTTCATTTTATTGCCTTAAAACCAATTTTTTGCCTTCTATGGAATACCATGTTGGTTTCCCATCTGTTTTAAACAATTGACTTTTAAAGGTTACAAGCAAAGTTTGACCGTAAAGATAGAGCCAAATTAAAAATACAGCAGAGTGCTTCTTTTGTTTTCAGTTGACTAGAGGATTTTTAGCTACAACCACAATTTCTGTGTGTTGAAAAGGAGGAGGCTATAAGTGTGGGATGTTTCATCTGTAGGAGGGATAAAAAATGGTTACTGTTGCAGGATCTTGTTTTGAGTTTGTTTTTGTGTTTGGAGGTCTGGTGTGTTGGTTTGTTTTTCATTTTGTAGACAAATATATTAAAAACCAAACCAAAATACCAACACCCCCTTGCCCCAACCCCAAAAGTCTACTAGGCTTTATATTATAATTTAGGGTTACAAATAGCTGCTGCCTGCTGACTGAATGAGATTTGCATATCTACCATCTTTTAGTTTTTCTAGAATGATGTTAAATCTGTGAAGAAATAGCAAAATAGTTAGTAACAGTGCCTTTTAATGGTTTTGTTTTCCACTTTTTTGCATTACTTTTTATCTTGTTTTATTTTTGCTTCATGAATAAGAATCATGAAGTTATAGCCAATGTTAGAAAATCTGGTTATTTTCAAATATTATCAAATAAAATCTAGGCATTCATGAGGTTGGAGCCAAAGTTTCATGACTTGCCAAGGCAAGAAAGATTCAGTCATATGGAAAACTGAGTACATTGTCTTCAGGAAAGCATTCAAGTCTCTGATAAGATTGGAATTCTGCTGTTGGTTACATGACTTGTAAGGAGCTACATACATACAATAGGTATCTTTTATTAACTCACCTAGGAGAAGGTCAGTCTGTAGAAATACATTTTTAAATTATTTTTTCAGCTGCAATACTGCTTTATCTTTTCTGTTTCATGTGTGCAATGCTAAAGCAAGTTTGAAGTAAAGTTATTATATATACTAATTGTTCTAAAATGTAGTTTAGACTTACCAGACATAATTTTGACATAGTCCATTGAAAATTCTCCTATATATCTGTAGTGTATTTGAATTGCTTGCTGTATAAGAAAAAAATCATCTATTAAAGCATGCATTTGTTAATTATTAATTTGTTAAGCTCTGTGTAGTGTGGTTATTGCTTTTAGTCCTGGGTTCAAACTCTGAAAGGCAGTAGTGCTGGTTGAGAGAGACTGAAATTTAGATCTAGCTTTTTTCTTTAAATAATATACATTATTTTGCAAAAGTTAAGGGGAAATAATTGAATAATTGTTCAATAATTTAGTTAGGCTTTTGGCATGACATTTTTAATACATAATCAGGGATATGAGTTGATTCAAACTTGGAAAACTTTGCCCTTATAAGGGAGATGGATAGAAGAGGAGCCTAAAATAGGAGACTTGGCACATGTTTAACATTTTCAGAGGGGTATGAATGTAAGGACTGTTTCCAGCAAGATAGCTCTAGAAAAATCACAGGTTTTTGGTCTACTCAAAGTTTCAGACAGCAGGATTTCTCAGTTGTGTGATAATCTCAAATAAAACTGCTCAATTCCAAAAAGCTAGAGAACTCCTGATGCAGAAAGTGGTCTGGAATTGTTGCATCTAGCTTTTTTTAAAAAAGAAAAATACTAAATTAATAAATCCCTCCTGTGATCTGAAGTACTCTGTATACTGTGGATGCCCTCACATCCTGCTGTTCTGGGAATTTTGCACTGGAGCCTGTAGTAAAGGGAAAATACAGGTTCTTGCCTGCATGGCACCTACTCTTCCCTTCTCCAGAACTGTTCACTAACACGTTGCTAAAATGTCCGAGGAGTAGTGAGCTGCCCTTTCTTCTCAGAATTAGTTTCTAAGTCTTGCTTAGGCTGGAGTAAGGGAATTCAGAGCGGTGCAGTGCGAGCAAGTTGTTGTTTGTCAGTTAAAGCTCAGTTTTCTGTGCATCCTCTTACCCTGTTACATTTATTCCCCTTTGCCGTGCGTTTCTGTGCGTTTCTGTGCGTTTCTGTGCGTTTCTGTGCGTTTCTGTGCGTTTCTGTGCGTTTCTGTGCGTTTCTGTGCGTTTCTGTGCGTTTCTGTGCGTTTCTGTGCGTTTCTGTGCGTTTCTGTGCGTTTCTGTGCGTTTCTGTGCGTTTCTGTGCGTTTCTGTGCGTTTCTGTGCGTTTCTGTGCGTTTCTGTGCGTTTCTGTGCGTTTCTGTGCGTTTCTGTGCGTTTCTGCGCGTTTCTGCGCGTTTCTGCGCGTTTCTGTGCGTTTCTGTGCGTTTCTGTGCGTTATTACTTGTGGTAGCTATACAGCACAGATTATCCCTCGGTAAAAAGCTGGACTAACAATGCATTTGTGGTGCTATGGGTGTGATGCCAGACACCAGGACTAGGTTCCTGCTGGCCGCAGGGACGTTACGTCCTCTACAGGATTGTCATCATGCGTTCAGAATCAAACCTGGTTGCAGACTAGTATCGTGCTGATGTTTTTATCTAGAGATATTGAGGTATACATTTATTGTTTAAGTAACACTGGAAGGTGGTAGCCTGTATCCAATTAAAGGAAAAGTGTCTGTTGAGTTTAACTGGCTTGCGTTTGCTTAGCCCAACTGAAGAGTCACTGCTTTTCTTTGTTACAATAAATTTTTAATCTGTTTATATTATTGCCCCTTATAAGCGTTGGTGCTTACAAGTCTAGTGGGATGTTTGCTAGGCAGTTATGCTAATAAATCTATCCACTCAGTATATATTAGGGTTAGGCCTTGTCTAATTCAGGCTTTAAAGGTGTGATCCTGACTAATTTACCTGGCTCAGTCTAATTAACACCTCTAGTTAATGGAGTCAAAGCCTAGGGGAAAGTTCAAGCATTAACCTGTGAGGTTTAGCACTTTTTGAAGAACAATTTCTTTCTGTTCACTAGAGTTTTAGTAAGGAGTTGTTTAGGTCAAAACAGGTACCAAATCCAACATTGCTTTTAATTTCCAGGCAACGTGGTGCCTTAACTGTGTGCTTCCAGAATTTCAGGATTTCTGTGATTCAGTGCAGTTTCTCTGTTCCCATCAGCTTTTGAGAGTTGTGGGTACTACAACACAACTGCAGTGAAAAGTGCTGTATTTTCCCTGTACACCAAGATACCCTTCTGTTAGAAAGGATTTAATGAGAAACTCAGAAGTTCAATGTTTAAACTTGTTTTGCATTAAAAGCAATGACTGTGATTAGTCTGTCTGCCCATCTTAAGGTTTCATGACTTGTTAGTTTTGAATTCTTAGCCCTTTTCAAAAGGTGTTGGCAAATATCATAAAGGTAGGAGGAATAAATGTCTCGGACATTTATAACCACAGAACATTGAGTGAAGGAGACTTCTTCCTTGGTTCAGGTACTAATAAAAAAAAAAGCATTAGACCCAAAGGAATTGGCATAGGCTAGGGTGATTTTGTAAACATCTCGGGCATGGGAAGAGCTTTACAAAGTCAGTCAACCGCATGATGCAAACCTGTAGGAAAGGAAGCTTTGTTAGTCACCGTGCTTGTTGAATGACTGTGTGTAGCAAGTGCGTAGTATTTTACAAGTAGCTTTGCTTTAAGCAATCTGCATTAAGCAGAGTGGCTATTGGAAGTCAGCAATTCACTGTGTGTGTGTTGAATTAACTGATAAATTAATTTTACTTTAGATTTCAAAGGTGCATTCAGGATACGTTATAGTGTCATTAGTCAAGTCAAAGCTTATTCTGACATGATGGACTAAAGTTGATTCAGAACAAAAGTTAATTTAGAACAGGCTTGCAAATTCATTTATTTCTTAATATTATTTTGTAAACTCTTATTATTTTGTAGCCATTCTGTAGGGTGATTGAAACATCTCTTACCTGTGTGTAATCCTCCATATAAAAGATTTTATTTTTTTTTGCTAGTAAGACTGTTCAAGTAGCTTGTGTCAAGGTGTCAGGTCAGAGAGATCTTCTTTCCATATATATTAGTGGAAAAAAAATTAGGTGCAATCGTAGGGGAAAGATGCTTCAGTTTTCTGGGAAGCATCAGTCTGTCATCGCAGTTAGAGAAGCCAGGCTAATCTAAAGTTTTCATATCCTGGTTGTTTTGAAGAGTGACTTGATATCTTGATTTTCTCGGTCGGGAAACATGTGTAAGACTTTTCTTTGAGTCTTGACACCATTCAGATCATTGATTATATCTTATCACCCATCACTGTGTATGAAAATCAACATGTATATGTCCATACGGGTTACATAGCATACATAATGGCATGAGCAGGCTGGTTGCTTTTCTCGTGTGTGTAGAAATGCTTAGCAAAGGGCATTTTTTAATGAGGAGTTTGTTTTCTTTTTCCCATAAGACTCCAGCTTCATATTTGTAATGTTATCTGTTTGTTTAGATAATCTGGAAGAAGTGGATTTTTCTTTGCCTGCAAATGTGTTGTCTTTTCTGTTAATTCAGAAACACATTTGTTGTGTGATGGGATGAAACTTCTTTGGCAAATCTTGGAACTATTTCTAACATTGTCACTGCCTTGGAGAAGTTTTAATTTAAACATTTCTTATGCCAGTCAGAAATGTAAAAGTGATAAACTGATGTTTATTGCTCTTAGTTATGCTTTTGTTAAAATTGTAATAAAACGCAAAAATATATAAAATGTCTCAACTGGTATAGTAAAACGTGCATTTATAAAATTAGTCTTTTCCTGCTTTGAGAACATAGCTTCATTTTTCTGTGTTTCTTCTCTCTGGTTAATGAATGAAAGGGATCACTATGGCTCCTCTGAGGACTGAGGTTGCTTCCTTGTCCTACTTAGCTGGTTTATTCATGTTATTAATAAGGAAAATCAAGTTGTGTTTTTGGTGTTACGAGAATTGGACAGATTATGGTACTGATTTAATAATGCCCTTTTTATACAGGAGAGATCTTTATGCGCAGGAGGAGTAATGATGGAAATGGACCGGGGTGGGTGAAGATAATGCTGAAGTGGGTGAAGTGAGCAGAGATGCAGGGTCTCAGCCATTCCAAGCCAAAACGCTTTTCCTAACATCAACAAACCAAACCAACCACGTTTTGTGTGGAATTATGACTGCCTTGCACAGAGGATGTCATCAAAGTAAAATTGTTCTGGAGGACTTTAGTGGTGCCAACCTTTGAGTAGTGATGGAAGTTCTCATGCCCTGTGTACTGGGATGCAGGTGGCAGTTCTGTATCTGTGCTCATTTGGGTACAGGAGTGATTTACTTGTGCTGCAGAAAAAAAATGAAGCAGTTCCGGGTTTCACCACTTTGTGCTTCTCAATTGAAGATGAATTTTTTTTTTTTCCTTTGTGTTGTGGTTGGAATCTTACTGTTTCCATTCTGTTCACTTTCCATTTCAATAAAATTAAGATGGCAGTGAAAGAAGTGAACTTTCTTCCCCAAATGGCAGCTAGATGGAAATGAGCCAAGGATCAAGTCAAGGCATCTCTTGGGAAATCATTGTGGACTTTTTAGAATGCTGTTTTCAGTATATGGACATCTGGTCCAGGTTATAAATATATAGCAAAAAAAGAAAAAAGGTTTGTATACAAACACTGATTAAGTCTTTTTTCACTGTTAGAAAAATGACCAGTTTATGTAACACAAAAAAAATCCAAAGATCAAAAGGCATTTGATGAGACTGTTTTGTGGGATTTTTTTTTTCAATTTTTAGTTTTTTGACTGTTGACTGATACTCTTTAAGGTGGGGAAGCTAAAGTAGTTAAAAAAGAATAGAGACCGTTAGAAATTTTATATCATTCTTTTCAGTTCCTTGGGGAAAGAGGGCTTTTAAGGTTCATCTCTTGGTGTAAGGAAATTGGAAGGTAGTGTGCTAAGGGAGAGCAATACGGTACGTTTGTGTGAAAATGTTTGAGCCAAAAGTCTACTCTAACATCTGCTTCCATTAGGAAATCTTTGAAAAACGAACAAAACAAAAACCGTTCCAAAACACCACCACTACCAAAAACCCACCTCACATACAGATTTATGATTGGAAAACTGGAATAGACCAAGTCTACTGAGAACAGCTGACTTTGTCTGAAATGGTGTCAATTATTATCTAAGATTTTTCAGATAGTCCAGAGGGAGATTATTTTAGATATTTATGACAGAGCATAAGATGAAGATCTGCTAAAGTCATGCTACAGATGACAGTGTTTTACTCTCCAAGGTAGGGGGAAGAGGAGGAGAAAGGAGAATATCATGGGAGATTTCAAGCTGAGGAGTACATACTAAGTCTCCCTCTGGTAGTATCGTAATTTTGGGCTTTGTAAATTTGGAGACAACAGCTTGCTTATGGAAGATGTTCTGCACCCTGGAGAAAAATGCAAGCTGTTACATCCCATTGTGTGAAATAAAGACTGAACACACAACTGGAAAAAAAAGGTGCTGCAAGTTTCGAGGCGTGATCAAGTCTGAACTAGGGGAAGTGAGGGAAGGAAGTACAAATCTAGAGCTAGGAGCACATAAATTTCTGTATATACTGTTAGTGTTGATTTTTTTATTATTATTATTTTTTGTTTTCCCTTTTTTAATCTCCCCCCTCACACACTTGTGACATGTGGAATGTTTAGATATACTTGGAAGAAGTTTAATATTGTCTTGGGCAGGCTGAGCTGCTTATTCTAGACCGAACAGCCTGACTCCAATCTTAGATAAAATCTTGAATGACCAAGGACTTGATTAAGCAGGAATTAAAATAGAGCAATGTAATTAATGCTAGCCAAGACAGTTTATTTGACAAGATGGTATCTGATTTTATCTGGAGAAACAATTAGTAGTTTTCATGTAATATGCTAAGATACAACATGTTCCAGAAACAGCTCAGATAAAACTGGGGTGACTAAATGCAGAGGTTGCTGTCCAGCTCCTGCCTCTCCCCAGCAGTAGCTGTTCAAGGACAGCAGAATGTTCCCTTACGCGTTTTTAAAAATATTTTTAATTTTGTTCTTTTAATTCAGAGCCATTGAGAAACAAAACAGAAACAGATCTTGGAACAAAAGGTAGGAATCAAGACCTTATTCTCCTTAAACGAGCTCCCTAACTGTAGTCAAAATAAAAAAAAAAACCCAAATCACATCTACTATCATGTATTGCTCATGTTTCTTTCAGTTGTTTTACACAGTGACATACATATATGGAGAGAGCAAATGATCAGGATTTGCAGGGATTCGAAGTGGAGTTAGAATCATGACTGCCAGTTCATTTTTGGATAAATTTTTGGCTGGACCTCTGGGCCATATAGTTTGAGCTGGTGTTGTGCAGAATTTTAAGAAATTGGAACAAGGCAAACTCAAAGAAATACTAATTAGCCAGTGTTAACGTATCAGGTATGTATGTCCCAAATGGGGAACCATTGAGCAACTAGTTTAGTAGGAAACAGTGACTTATTTGGTCATATACCCTTTAATATTTGTGATGTGAAATAGAACTTTGCGTATGAAAAAAGTCTACAAATAGTACAAAGTGTTTGAATGGATGAACAGTGAAGAGAACAAGCTACTACTGCAGAGCTATATGGATCACTGGACAAGTGGTAACAAGCTAATAAAATGTGCATTTTAATACAGTCAAACGTGGAGTGCTGCATCCAGAAACAAACTAGCAAAGGTGGCTAGTGGAAGGGTGGTAGTGACTAATCAGCTGAAATCACAAGTTCCCAAATAACCCTGGTGAAAAGGACTGATGCAAATGCGATTGTGTAAACAGAAAGCATAGAACAGAGAAGAGATGTGTTACAGATGTTGTATAACTTCTGTATTAAGCAACAGTAATTATTGAGTTTGCTGGCACCCACAAGCTGGGTTCATAAACTGGAACTGCAGATCTTTTGCGTAAAGAGCTGAGAACCTGGGCGTGCTTCCCTTTGAAAAGACGAGGCTAAAGTTGTCAGAGATGACCTTTGCTTGCCTCTGCGTTCCTACACAACAAACAATTCTGCGATAGCAGGCCCATAACTTAAGCAGACAAATCTACAAGGAGATTCAGGGGCAAGAAGGCTAGATAAATTTTTTAATTCAAAACTAAAGATGCAAGTTTTTACAGGAAGGATAACAACAGAAAGTATGTTGCCATATATGGGAGGGGATTTCACAGCAAATTCTCATCAAGAACAGATGTCTTTCTATGAAGAAAAGCATTACTTCAAAGATTAATTAAAAAATTTATTTAATTTTATTGCTTGTAATGAGATTGGACCACAATGGTCATCTTCTGGTGTACTAATCTCTGCTCTGTAATGTGATCAGGTGTTTGCTTACTACATGCATTAATAGTGTGAGTGTCTTTCTAAGTGAACCCGAAAGGAAAGGGGGAAAGCATCATCATATCAAGTCCCCAGTTCCCCAGCATGATAAACATCTGGCGCTTCATATGAGACTTGAATTAGTTTATTAATAATTTTTAGTTCATAGACATCTTGAAATGGGACTCTATTTTGCACATTACATTTGTATTGAAACTTGTGGTAGTAGTCCATAAATGAACAGTTCAGTAACAAATACGATGCAGAAGACCTAGTTTGTTTTGCAGTATATTTTTAATATATTTCACATTTAGTTGAGATTTTCTTCATTAGATATCCATTTTTCCAGAACAGATGCTTTATTCTTTAACACTTAATTTACTTAAATTATAAAAGCTGTCTTCCTTATCTCATCTCTCCAAAGTCTTATTTATTAATATTTAAATAAAATTTTGGGTGTAGTCTTTTGTATATAAAAGCCTACAGTCTTTTTTTCAGTGGTGCCTGGTGACAGCCCAAGAGGTAATGGGCACAAATTTGAGCATAGGAAGTTCCATCTAAGCACTGAGGAGGAACTTCTTTACTGTGGCGGAATGGAGCACTGCCCAGAGAGGTTGCAGAGTCCCCATCTCTGGAGACATTCAAAACCCGCCTGGACATGTTTCTGTGTGACCTACTCTGGCAGGGGAGTTGGACTAGATGATCTTCAGAGGTTCCTTCCGACCCCTGACATTCTGTGCTTTACTTACAAATGTGTAGAAACATGTGCTCATACATATAAAAATAAAACCTGGTGCATAAAAAATTGTGGACTGTAAGGCTGGTAAACTGCATTACAGGGTCAAAGAATTGGAGAAGGTAATACTTTAAGCCAAACTGTTGGTATAAAATCTGTAATTTATGCTGACAAATCTCGTGAATTCTCTCTCTGAATATGAAATCTGATTTTCAGTTACTTTCATCTTTAAGAAGTTTTGTGGTAGGTGTCTGCCTAAGGCTGTATTAAGAGATACTTGTGTTGTATTTTTCAGTGGAAAATTTCTAGGTGTTTTTATGAGTGAGACTGAGACCGGTTAGAACTTTATTGTGTCCTGTTTTTTAACAGTTCTATAACTGTGTGCTTTTGGAGTGAAGATTTTTATTTCGAGAAGAAAGTTTTGTAATGCTTTTTTTTCTTTTTCTGTCCTAGTGAAAAAACAAGCAAACTTGACCAGAGTGTAAGCTTTAAGATAGCTTGATATCAGTAAATGAAACATCAGAAGATGTTGTCCTTAACAAGTATACTGTGCTTTCCTCAACTTCTTTTGAGAAATAAGTGCGTTATCTGCGGGGACTAGCCCTGCCCTCTTTTCTTTACGTTTCATATTGCAGATGGGGATGTAGTGCTTGGCCAGAAGACTGACAGGTGAGGCCAGAGCTGAGAAAGGAGGGGCAACCGCTTTGAGTTGGGCAGCTGGAGAGTCGTTATGCCCCGCAGTCCATACTGGTACTGCATACTGTGCTGAAGAGGAGGCAAGAGGCATAGGGTTGAAGAAAATAGTCTTATTTAGGAATGAAAACAAAGATTAGAGACTTGGTGTCTTTCTGCTCTTCATACCATCTGTGAAATGCACCCACGTGAGAAGGTGGTTGTCTCACTTGCTTTTGTTTGCCCTGTGAGCTTGAGGTGCTGGACATCTGTTCTGGGACCGCAAGGTATTTGCTCATCCTGTCTTCATCATACTTGCAGTCATGATGCTGAGTGATGATTTGCTTTTGCTGCTTTTTCTAAAACACAATAAAAGACATACCAAAAATAGTGAAAGAATACTAATGGTGCAAAAACTATGGCGTGGAACTCAATTGCCAAAATTTGGGTTATTTGAGCAAGTGTAGCTTTGCCACAGTTTTACTACTGGACCTGTGGTTTATTTACCACACATGGTGGGGCCATTCATTGAAGGGGTGCCTGTTGAATTGCAGTCTTACTGGTAGGTGAGAATGGAACAGGGCAAGGATTGCAGTCAGAAGATGACCAAGGAGGCCGAGAAGAGCTGAGTTCTGCCTTGGGCTCTGCCAGTGACGTCCTGTGTGATATTTGCACGTTGCTCAGGTTTTTAGGAGATTGATACTAAATACGCGTCTTGCTTGTTTGTGCTCAGCTTTGGGCTGATTTGCAAAAATGCTGAGCGTTCAGTCTTCTCAAGGAGAAGCTGTACTTTGAGTCAGGAGATGATGTGCTTCGAATATTTAAGTATATGTATTTCCTAAGTACTCTGGAAAATAAGGGCCTGAGTTTCTGTAATAACTACCTACATTTATATATTGCCTGTTGCTCAAGCTGGAAGCAGGCATAGTGCTGATCCTGAATGCAAATGATGCTCTAAGTGAAGCAGGTCAACTTCCTGACGAACTTTATAGAAACTTCTCTTATGAAAACAGTAGTTGATACTGAACACTTCCAAATACTGCAATAAATGGCACCGCAGTAATGCAGTGGGCAATGGAAATAAGACAAAACACTGAATACAGTGAATATTGTAGTGAAGTACACAGGGCAGCACAGATGGAAAAGGTTATGCGTGTGGTTAAATTAATCCATGTGAGGAGACTGATGTCCTCAGGAAAGCTGGGTGTCGTGGGTTGACCCTGACTGGCCGCCAGGTACCCACACAGCCGCTCACTCACTCCCCCCTTCACTACTGAACAGGGGGAGAAAATATCTCCAAGGGCTCAGGGTTTGAGATAAGGACAGGGAGATCACCCTCATTTACCGTCCCGGGCAAAACAGACTCAGTTTTGGGGAAATTAGGTACATTTATTAAAAGAACTAATCAGAGAGGAGTAGTGAGAAGTAAGAAAGAGCAAACAAATCTTAAACAGAACACCTTCCCCCCATCCCTCCCTTCTTCCCGGGCTTAACATCAATCCCGGTTTCTCCACCTCCTCCCCCTGAGCGGCGCAGGGGGACAGGGAATGGGGGCTGCGGTCAGTTCATCCGACGTTGGTTCCACCGCTTCTTCACTCCGGGGGAGGACTCTTCACTCTTCCCCAGGGCCACTGTGGGGTCCCTCTCACGGGAGACAAGCTTCACGCTCTCTTCTCCGCGTGAGTCGTCCCACAAAGGGCAATTCATTACAAACTGCCCAACGCGAGACACCTCACGAGGGGCAGCCCACCCCTCGTGAGTCTGAGGCGCAGTCCTTCGGGGAAACTGCTCCAGCGTGAGCCACCCACAACGTCCCAAAAGTCCCACCGGCCAACCTGCTCCAGCGTGGGCATTCCCTCTTCCACGGGCTACAGGTTCTGGCAGCAACTTGCTCTGACGTGGGCTCCCCACGGGCTACAGTCCCCTTTCAGGCATCCACCCACACGGCGTGGAGTCCTCGGTGGACATCTATGCGGTGATCCTCACGGTGGACTTCTGCACCTCGCCCATGGGCTGCAGGGGGACAACCCGCTTCACCATGGTCTTCACCACGGACCCGGGGAACTCCTTCTGCTCCGGCGCCTGGAGCTCATCCTCCCCCCTCCTCCTTCTTCACTGACCTTGGTGTCTGCACAGACTCTCACTCCTCCATCTCTGTGCCAGCTGTTATGGCGCAGTTCTTTTTCCCGTTCTTAAATATGTTTTTCACAGAGGCGTTCCTCTACTAGCACCTTACTGATAGGCTCAGCCTTGGCCAGCGGCGGGTCCCTCTTTGTAGCCGGCTGGCATTGGCTCTATCAATCTTGGGGAGCTTCTAGCAGCTTCTTACAGAAGCCACCCTGCAGCTCCCCCCCCGCCGCTGAAATCCGGCCAGGCCAAACCAAAACACTGGGGTAGGTCCTACCTCAGGAGCTTGATTTTCTTTTCCTGTGCTCTATTTGTTTGAGGTTTTTTTTTTGGTACATTAACATGGAAACAAAGCAAAACAGTTTATAACCCTTACTCTCACAAATATGTTTTTGACAGTGCTAAGGGATTTTTGCAAGGGTTTTTCTGTCTTTTTTCCTCTTATAGTTTTAAAACTTAACTCGGTTGAACACTGAAAAGTTTTATATGGATGGAAAAGCAGCAGTGTCTATTCAAGATACAAAGGTAATAGTAGAAAGAAGTAGCCTTGGGATCACTTACTGCTGCTTGCTGCCCGCAGATGATTTTAATGTCTTCAGTCTTCTGTAGATACTTAGTTGCACTCATGCCAAATTAACTATTACCTTATAACTGGTTATAAATACTAAGGGATAAAACTGCTCTGAAGAAAGCTAATTTATAGTTAGAACTCAAAATCCTCTCTTGTAAATACTAAATTTCACAGAATGTTTAATTTCATTCCCCTGTTCATCCTAGTTCATTGCCTTCAGCCTTCTGTCAGCATTTTGGGTTGAGGGAGCCCAAAATGCATTGCCTGAGATAAAGGGTTCTGGGGCAGGGGGGTTGGACTAGATGATCTTTTGAGGTCCCTTCCAACCCCTAAGATTCTGTGATTCTGTGACATGACTTAGACCCGTATGGGTATTGCAAATGTTAATAAATACAAAACTTGCTGATACTCAAAAGTGCACAAAATAGAGGGATTTGTCTCTGTAGATGATTAGTGCGCATGTGGGACATGGCATGTGAATGCTCGTGCTCACTTTTGATTTGACTGATTGATTTTTTTTTTTTCTTTTTAAGTTTTGTACTTTGAGAGAATCCTATAAGCTCAGGAAGAAAATTGCTACTTTGGAACTGAAATTAACATTTCAGAATGATCACTGTAGTAGGTTTTTTACAGCATCACAGAGTTTGGTTAAAAGTCGATAAACCTCTTCCTTCCCCCTCTAATATACCAAAAATCCCAAGAACTTCATTAACTGCAGTACTTGTGTGCAGCCAGAAGTGAGTTATCAGATCATCTTAAATATATTGTGTGAAGGAAGGCGTCTGGGACAGATAGAGCAGAATATCTTTTGTGCTCTGCCGTGCAAAAGAAAACTCTGCAGTTCTAGAAATCCATATGTACACATAATAAGTTAGTTCATAGAATCGGAGAATGGCTTGGGTTGGAAGGGACCTTAAGGATCATCTAGTTCCAATCCCCGAGCCATGGGCAGAGCCACCTTACCACTTGAACGCTTTCAGGGAGGGGGCTTCCATAACTTCTCTGGGCAACCTGTTCCAGTGCCTCACCACCCTCACAGTAAAGAGTTTCTTCCTAATATCTAAACTAAATCTGCTCTCTTTCACTTTGAAATAGTTACCTCTTCTCCTATCACTACACTCCCTGATAAACAGTTTCTCCTCACCCATCCTGTAGGCCCCCCCTTCAGGTACTGGAAGGCTGCTGTGAGGTCTCCCTGGAGCCTTCTCCAGGCTGAACAGCCCCAACTCTCTCAGCCTGTCCTTGTAGGAGAGGTGTTCCAGCCCTCTGGCCATTTTTGTGGCCCTCTTCTGGAGTGACTTCAACAGGTCCATGTCTTTTTTTTTTTTTTTTTTAACACTATGGGCCCCAGAGCTGGATGCAGTACTTCAAGTGAGGTCTCACCAGAGCAGAGGGGCAGACTTATCTCTCTCAGTCTGCTGGCCACACTTCTTTTGGTGCAGCCCAGGATGGGATTGGCTTTCTGGGCTGTAAGCATGTATTGTTGGCTCATGGTCATGTTTTCATCCACCAACACACCCAAGTCCTTCTCTGCAGGGCTGCTCTCAATAAAATCTATTGAACATCCAACCATTAAGATGAATAAATCTGTAAGCATTAACCAGTATGACTTGAGGTTGTGTCTTTCTGGTGTTTTTTCTTCTGTTTGTGGGTTTGAGGGCAAGGGGAGTTGGTTTGGGTTTTGGATTGTTTTCTTTTTTAGGGGGTTATTACTTGAAATAAGGCTTAGTATCTCTGTGTTTTCCACTCTCAGATGTGGGGCGAATGTATTTTTTCTTGAAACCAAAAAGTCAGTTTCTTCTAATGATACAGAAGTCCAAAGTCAGAAAGCTAAGAGAAGATGGGAGTAAAGAATTGTAGTAACCATGAAAGATGATGTGCACACTGGAAGAAGTGCCTCCTTTTCAGTGACTAATACTGTTGTATATTGAGATCATATAATGTGGTTTTAATATTTAAATATTGCTGTTCCATTGTTCAATTTTACTGTTCCATTGTCAAAACACTCTGTTAAGAAGACATTTTTGTTTGGCGAATAAACCAGTTTTGCTCAGAACTTTAGCAAATGGGTAATTAACCAGCACTGTGGCAGAGCTATGAAAGTTTTTGCATACGTTATTGACAGTGACAGTCAAAAAAATCCCAAGTAACGAGAAAGGGACAGTTGCATTGGAGTCGTTGATAAACATATACTTCTCTATTAAAAAAAAATGATTCTTGTGAACTGAAAGCATGTTTTCAAGCAGTTACTTGCTTTGTAATTTTAACTAGTATTATAGAATTTGATTCTAAATATATTAGCAGATACTGCTGGAAAAATACAGTTTTTGCATTCCCAGCAGTCAAACTCTATGAGTATTCCCAAAGTGTACAATTAGATATGTTTTGTTTCTGGTTCTAAGCCTTTTCTCTTGATAGTGCTTGATGCTTGTGATCATGTGTTCTCTGAGCATCCCACTGTGTTTTCTAAGACGATTTACGTAGACCTAGATGTCTTTATGTCTATATTTTTAAACAGAAGTAGATAAAGATTTACAAGTGCCTTTTTGGCATATCTGCAAATGCTGCTTGCAGGGAAAATAGTATTGAGAAAACTCAGGGTCAGACTTCCTGACCTTATTTGTTGATGTTGCTGCTGTTAACTGAACTCTGTGCAGCCACACACTCCCTTTGTGAACTTACTCCCATTGCCTTTGCTACTTGAGCTTTCTCTTCTTGCTCAGAGTGATTTTAGCCCATAATTGAATAAGGACTCAAAACCAAATTGCTGCTTTTCTAAGTGAGAGATTTTGAGCAAGTTTGTTTTCCCCCTCCCCTCTTCTGAACTGTTTTAATGAATGGTTTTTGAAACTCCACACTGCTGCATCTCGTTCAAAATAGAACCTTTTTTTGATCCAGGTCCATTGCCAGCTTTAAAATTAAAATGGAAGTGAACATTTCTAGTCAGTTTAAATGTCCTGTGGGTTTTTTTAATGTTATATTTAAACATATATGTAATGACCATTTAGTTTTGCCTCCCCTTTTTTCTTATTCCAAGGAAGCTCGTATGGTCAGGTGTTTAAAAATAACCCTCGGAGAAGAACTCCTAGAGTCATATTTACTCATGCAAAGCCCCAGCTGAAATGGTCTGAAGCTAAGCCGTGGAAGGCATTGGGTTGCCGCTTCCACCTCCTCCAGGCCCGGCCTGAGGTGGTCCCTCGTGGCCCATCCATCCCTCAGCCTCTGGCTCCTCACAACAGCTGAGTTGGCTTTTGGTGACAAGCACGACTTTGCTTTCAGATAACTCATCTTTCTAGTTGGGCAATTGCTCTGCAGCAGCCTTTCCTACAGCCCAGTAGCATCCCCTGTATCCTCGCCTCTTGCCTTCCCCACCAGGTCCCTGCCTCCTCCCTTCCCTAAAAAAATTAACAGAATCCTCATAGGGATTTTAACACCTATGGGCTATATTTCCGGCACATTTAGAATACTTAAGTTAGTGCTTTAATGGTGATACTGGTATCATTGAGTCTTAGGGGGCTGGTTAGCTCACTCAGAGCGTGGTGCTGATAACACCAAGGTCGTGGGTTTGATCCTCGCTGGGTCCCCATGTGTTGCCTGATCTAGTTGAGAGGCGTCCCTGCCCATGACAGGGAGGTTGGATTAAATGATCTCTAAGGTCCCTTCCAGCCTAGGCCATTCTATGATTCTTCTGGGCAGTGGCTGCTAAAGTTGCTGTGAAGCTGGGGTGAGTAGAAGCTGTCACAGGGAGCATTGTAGGGCAGTACGCGGAGGTACTTGACCAGGATTCATTCTTGGGTTTACTCTGATAGGCTTGCGTTTGCATACAGATTTCCTTTGTTTTTCCCTGAATCTGCTCTGACTAATCCTTTGGCCTGTATTTGATTAAAAGTGTTGACTGCGGAGTGGTGGTTTTGGTAACAGATGAAACAAAACTTTTCCTTTTTTTCCTTTGCATGTGCATGTACAAAATGAAAAGTACAGGATGACCTTTTTTATTTGATAATTGAGAATGTGCTTGATTTTGTTAGAAAAGCTGTAGTCTAAGGATACAATTCACTGATCTTTTTATAAATTAATGCCAATATGGTGTATCATTTCTCACTCCCACTTATCCTCTTATTCTCTCCCCTTCCCATCCCCCACAACTCCCTCCCTATTTTTAGAGGCAACACAAAGCTGTTTTGCTTCAAGCGAGGGAGGAAGATTAGGAGAGTTTGAACATTTTGCAGCAGATTTCTAGAAAGTGGGTGAGCCACGTTTATATGTTGTATCCCTAAAGTGGTGCTAAATTGTTTCTACGCCATATTCATGAATGCTGCGTTTACTTCTCAAAAGTTTTACTCCTTACCCCCAGGCTATCGGCAAATTGCGGCTGAAGTTTGAGTTGTGGCGAATCTGTGGGTGAGGAGTACAGATTCGCTCCTTTTCCATATGAGAAATGGGGGTGTCTAACACTCCCTGTGCTCTTGTGCAAATAAAACTAAGTTCAGCGTCTCTGTGATCTGTAGACTGCGTAGCGAGCAGTATTAAAGAGGACTCTTTATCTGGTGGTGATAAAAATCACACATACTTTCAGGAGACCTAAAGACCCTGCAGATTTTATTAAACTTTGAAGAAAATCACGTGCACGTTTGCATGTTTAGCTGTGTTGATAAATACATTTAACTTGCATGGAAGGGTGTTATTATGACTGCTAATGCTCAGATTGTGTCAGAAGCAAGTTTGCAATGTTGCAAACGTACTGAATGAGGACACTAGACTTTTAACTTACGTGAAACCTATGGAATGTTTCACAGGAACTACTTGTTTTAACGGTAAGATAATTATTTACAGTACTTAATAGTGTGGGAAACTTTAGTGACTTAGTTTGCAGTTCTCTATTTTAAAGAACATAATAGAATCCACTGATAAAAAATTGAGACAGTTCAAACAAATGCTGTCAGTATAGACAGATACAGATCAGTCTTAGCATAGCAAGCATATTTCAGTTGAATAAAATGATTAATTAGTTCTTTCAGTTTTCAAGTGAGATTAAAAAAGTGTTGTGTCTGCTGTTATGTCTAAACTTCTGCTGTGGAAAATATAAGATTCTGCTCTAGAAAACGTGAGAATGTGATGTTGGGTGTGTTTACTGAAAATTGATTTAATATTTTTTCCTGAGTGTGACATAGTGTGCACATGATTCGATATGAGAAGTACCTTTTTAATGAGGCAGCAGATTTTAATCAATTCATCAAAGCCATCTAGGAATCTGTCTTTGTTGTAGTTAAAAGCAAGTCAATCACTCTGGTAGTTTTCTTCCTTCCTGAAAGCCTCATCCTTCTAAAGAAAAGTGTATTTTTCTATCTCTGGTTGCCGTCGGCACATTTTCATCTTAAGGCCTTGCCTTGTCTGTCTGCATGAAAAGTTCTGGCTGCCCCGTAGTCACAAATGAGGTGATGGAACTGCCACTTTAAGTAGCACAGGTACAGGCACCGGGGCTTGGAGCAATCAGAGTTATTAGAATGTAAATAGTTATCCAGCTTTCTTATCCACCATTGTAGGAGATCTCGTTTTATATCTTTATGCAAAGCTCATCTAGCAAAATAATACCTAAAAAAACCAAAATCAATGAGATCTTAGATTTTAGTAAGAACTTAATTTGGCACTGCCATTTTTTTTTTTCTGTGTTGAACTGTCAGTTCAGGTTTTTGCTCCCTTTCATGAAGGGTTGCAGTAACAATTGTTGGAAGATACCGAAGGTTTGTCTTTTGTGAAGTTGATACTGATAACAGGTTGTAAAGAAGTATGAAATCTACACGTGGCTGAATGAATCTGGGCTTTTACAAAGCAGGTTTGACACCTGGCCAGTTTTGGTCTCTGTAGACCTAATAAATGAAAGAGATTTTTCCCACTGCCCTGTCACAGAAAGCGAAAAAGCAGCTTACTAAGTTGGTTGTCAGTTTAGGGAAAAAATTGTCATTTTCTTTCTCTGTATAATAAAAGCAGTGCTAATTAGTAGAAAGCACTAAAGCAACCTTATTTTTTTTTGTTTCTATTTATTTATAGTTGTCATGAGAACTTTTAAGTGTTGTTAAACTTCAGCAATCAAAAGGCACATCTTCAAACAGCTCTTAAGCAGACAGGAGTTGTTACAGGAGTCTTTCAGAGTTAAAGTGTTGGTTTGCAAACTCCTTCTGACATCTCCTCTGAAAGCAAAATAGTCCTGTAGCTCTTTTAAAATTCAAAATAAACCTGTAATTGGTTTATAGGGCCTTGCTCTCAAGTTGATGGCTTTTCTGCCCGTCTGGGATGCAGAAGGAAGGAACAGGGGAAAGAGGGAGCCCCTTGCATCTGGTTAGCAGGCCCAGCTCTGTAATTGCCAGGAGATCAAAGAACCGTGTGATGGTGGCCGTTAACACCTCCCACCATAACCCCCCAGCTCCCTCTCTGCCCATCTGCCTAGTGCAGCTCAGAAAGCTGGCACTCGCCCAAACAGAAGGAACATAGGTGGGCATGAGGATTTGGGGTGGGTGGGAAGCAGGGTGAAAAAGGGGGTAGAAGAAATGTGAGGTGGGAAGGCCTGGTGCTACCGAAGGATGATTTACAAAACCTATTGCAGGCTATTGATAAGGGAGGCTGGCTGTCCAGCTGACATGAGAGAGGAGAAACATAGTTAGGCCTGCCAACTGGCCATTTTTTTAAAAAAATCCCCACAAAATGCATCTAAAGGCGAGTGGTTTGTGCGCTGAGGTGCCCTGTGCGGTGGTAACAGCCACGCCAGGGCTACGGCACAGATGTGGTGCAAGAGTCTGCAGGGCCATGGCCAGGCGTGTGCGCCCGCGTTTCCACACATCCCTGGTGGAGTGGCTACTCGGAGAACTGGAAAATTCAGTCATCTTGTTTGCAGTCATTAAGACAGCAGTGAAACTGGCCTGCCTGGTTAGAAACCAGTCAGGTAGCAATCATATAAAAGGTCCTGAGCTTCCCAAAGAGTTAAGGAAGGAGTAGTGCTTGTGTAACTCAAGGAGGATAAGGTGGGTCAGTACCTTGCATGAGAGAATTACTTTGAGTTGATGAAAGCTGTGGACTGCAGTTGCACTGAGCTGGAGATATGGCAGTTCTTCCATTTACTTCCATTTGCACTTCAGAACATTTGAAGCAATTAAATTATTTTCTTTCTTGTGAGGGATGCAACTTATTCTGTTTGTGTTCAGGAGTAACAAAAGCAGTATCCTCATTTTTGGGGATGTCTGCAGGAAGATCCTGGAACCAAAAAAGAAAATGAGTCTTCAAATATGGTCATAAAATTGGAGCTGTTTTGATTTCTAGAACTGAGTAGCATTTTGAGGGCAGTTTTTTTAGCCAGCATTAGAAATTACATAGTTTTCTTTTACATATGCACATGTGTATATCTACATAATTATGTACCCCTAGTATGTGCTACCTGATTTTTTAGTAAATTGAGTAAATTATGTCATTTTAAACTTGTATTTAAGTGCTGTACTTTCTTCTTGACTCAAATTCATGGGATTAAAGTACAATAATTCTTTGTTTCTGTGTTGTAACTGCCACTGGAGGTAAGTATTAAAACCATTTCACATTTGGGGAGATTATATGATAAAAAGCTGTTTCTTCATCTGGGTTCCATAGTGAGTTGCTGGCAAGTTGGCTTAAAGGGAAAAAAAACCCCCACAAAATAGGACACTTGGCAAGAAATCCAAAAATAATAGAAACCAGGCAGCTCAGTTTGAACCAAAATACTGAAGTTAGTGTTGTTTTTTTTTCCTCTTTTGCTGAAAGACTTACAAAAACTTCCATGACTGCTGCACAGTCCAGTTTGAAGTGTATTAAGTGTGTGGTGTTCATGGTGTCCAGCCACACTGGCTGACGATGAGAGAAATATGGCTTGAGACCGCAGGTAAAGAACGGGGCTTGCTCTGGCTGTTCTAGGGGCTTGCTTCAGTTCTTGCACAAGGACCCAGACCAGGCAAGCTTTATCACTAAGTGCTTCCCTAAGCTTTTGAGGGTGTTTCCCTGCCTCCCCTACTTTCTAATTGACTACTGCTGTAACCCTGTGAAATTTAGGTATTTATAATTATGGTGTATGGTGCAGTTGTGCCAGACTAGCTATATGGATTACAGTTTGGAAATTACTGGTTGGGGTATTTGGAGATTCTCCACCCTCCGTAGGAGAGAGAAAGGAGGTGGAGGTAGTCATCGGGCTGCAGAGGTCCACGGTTCAGAGAAGCTGTCTAGCTTAGACAAATGCACTACCCTGACAGCAGACATTCCTGATTTCTAGTCTTTGGGCTGGCAGGTGTTTATCTATGCCAAGTGGAGAAGCATCAGCAGGGGAGTGAGAAGGCTTGATGTGACGGGATAAACTGAGCTAATCTGGTAGGGGCAAAAAAAAATGGTGACTTCTGGAAATGAAAGTCCTTTTGTTCTCCCCATCTTCTTCTCCACAGTCTTGACCAGGTTTTCCCCCCATCTTGCTGGCTGTAATACCTCTCTCAGCTCTTGATGAACTGATCCGGTTTGGTAATCTACAAAAGAAAAGTGAATAATTTTATGGCAGATTAGTGAGCTGAACAAGTTTACTAAAGGATATAAGATGAATGCAAAGAAGGGATGAAAGTACAAGAACTTTTTACTGGTAGTTAGCTGTAAGGTTGGCTCAGCACCCTGGTGTAACAGCACACTTTGAACGTTTCTCTCCAGAATAATGTGGTAGTGGTTTGGGGTATTTCCATGAGAGGAAGGATTTGTGGGTTCAAGTAAGAGATCTCAGAAGGGAGATTATTGAGTTTTACAAATGTAGCCCAGAGTAGCAAGGAGAAATCAGCATATTAGATCAGAGCTGTCAAGCTTTGAGGCACCAAAACCACATTTGCTCACAGAGCATCTGTTAAAAAATATTCTCTGCTCCTTCTCATCATGGGCTTCAAACTCAATACTTAGAATTTCTGGAATTAAGCACACTACTGGAATAGCAAGATGGTGTAAAAAAGGACATTTTATTCAAAGAATTTCATGGATAGGCACAAACAGCATAATAGAGTTTAATGATCATTGTTTTATTAAGGAGCCGGTGGATGACATGCATTTTTTTATGCTTAGGAGCAATAAAATTTCTTGCTTCTCGTGTCTTTTATTCTCTGGTCTGTGGAGAACTTCCTTGTGTCTTTGGCATATGTATGAATTTTTTCACATAGTTTTGAATTTCTGAAAGTAACCTAGGTGAAAACTGAAACATATTTTAAAAATAATCATAAAGCCCTGGCGCAAAAAGGCGGTTTTGCTCACAAAAATATATGGTCGCAGTGTATTCCTGTTCTAAGCCACAATAATAAGAGGAGGGTAACTTTAAAAGATTTGCTCTGGTACAGTACTGCCAAGGACTCATCTTTACTCTGAGATATGTCCTTAGAGCCAGATTAGTGGCCAGAGAGTACTACAGGTGCCTTTGCATTTATTCTAAAGATTTTCTGTTAGCTTTCTATGCAAGATAACCCTCTATATGTGTTGTTACTCAGTTTTGCAACTCTCTGATTTAATATAAAAAAGTAAAATTACACAAAAGCGTATAACTTTGAATTTTCACAAAGCTGAGGCTCAAGTGTATTGTTTTCAAAACTTAGACTATAAGTAGATTAATTTTAATTAATACCATGTGGATAACATACTACTATATACCTTTTACTATTTGCTTTGTAACTATTTTGGGCACTGTCATTTGCAGACTAAGAAAAACAAACTCTCTTGTCAAGTACAAGAAGTGAGGCAAGCTTAAAGATTCATCTGAAATAAGCGCTTCTGACCAGATAAAACCTTTGGTCAGTCAGGAAAGTGCTTGAGGTGCTGGAAATTGCTATAGATCCTAAGAAAGTCAAAGGGGGACGTGAGCTGATGTCCCTAAAATGATGAATGCTGTGCCGTAGAATCATAGAATGGTTTGGGTTGGAAGGGACCCTAAAGATCAACTAGTTCCATATCAGGGACCTTCTAGAAGTCGTAGATCCTGTTATGGTTATTGGTAACTCTGGTTTCTTTCTTCATTTTTTTTTTCCTTTTTGTAGTTTTTTATTGTATGCCCTAAGTCAATAAAATTAATGGAATACAGGTATAATAAGGTTGCTACTTCATTTTAATCTACTCCTCAGTGTGAGGAAAAGCTGTGAGCAGCTGTGGGCAATGTATTGTGGAGCAGTAACCTTAATGTGGGAGTCTGTTTATTTGCCTAAGAACTATAATATTTTATGCTGAGCTCATTGTGTCATGTTATTTGAACAGGTTGAAATAAAAGAGTAAACTACATTATCTGTGTTGATGAATGCACGAAGTAGTTTTTGTGTTGACGCGAGTGTAGCATTAGTTATACAGGATATTACAGTTCTTTGAGATACTTCTTGAAATAAAAAAGGCAGGCATGATTTTGGGATTTATGATTTCTGAAGTACTACTGTTGTAGGAAATTGTTTCTTATGATTTAAATAACATCTTCATTAAACAAACTTAACAGAATTAATTTTACCATGTAGAGAAGAACCACTCATCAAATTATGCCAGTACATTGACCATAGCAAATACGCTATTTGCTACTACTGTGTCTTTTGTGATAACTGTATTAGTAACAAAAAGCTGCTGAAGGTTTTCAGGGCATAACTTGTATTTCAGAAATGCTGGAAACTACTTGGACAAAAAAAAAGAAAGAGAAAAAATAAAGGGAATCTTGGCTTACTGTGAATTAATGGTCTTGGATGAATCTTTTCTGTGCGGTAAGATGTTCAGTACACTTCAGCCAGCTGGCTTAAGTCCTTGTAAGAATACACTTGTCCTAAGGAAGATTAGTCTTTCTGATGATTTGTTCACTGCACTGAGCCTCACCTTTTTCTTGACATATATAACCGAGTGTTTATATATTCACAAATCTCATATAAATACGTGCAGTCCTAGAGCCTTTTCAAGCATTTCCATTATCAATGTTTTATGATTTGTTTTCCATTAAAGCTTTCCTACTTGATTTAGTGGTTTAGCCCATAAATATTGATTTCAATGACAAAATAATTAGGTTAGTCTATTTTAAACAAACAGATAGCTCTTTTTGAAGGTCTGCTGCATTTCAGAGGAGTTTTTCGGAGCGCTATATGCTGGTCTGTAGGAATTAAATCTGTTACAGTTGCTTACAGTTGAGAGACAACTACCAGGGCCTGATAGTTCTAATCAGTTGGGCAATGCGGCATGAATGGAAAAACTTTCTTTTCCTTTTTCTTCATTGAAAAAAGTCCTTTGCTGACAGCAAACATGTTATACTCTGCCAAATGAAATAGTGCATGAAATTCTGCTCTCCTTTTTTAAGGAAGAAGTTTTGTGTAGTTTCCATGACTGTACAATGAAGTACTGAAGTTTCATTCAACCTAATTATATTTTTCATCTTAACTGTAACTAGTGATTAGATCATTATTCTGGCCTTAAAAAAAATACCATCTAAATATTACAGATGCTTGATAGCCAGTTTCATTACTTAAATTGAATTCAACATATAGTAAAATTATTTATTAGTAATTTTTGAAAACTGAAATGTGCTTTTAATGCTTCATTATGTTTTACACACTGATGCTGAAACTTCTCAGTTTATTTTTATAAAAATGAACATGGATATTCTTGGAGTGTGCATGTGGGTCACATACTTTTTGTCATAGTTACTAAGTGCTTTTTGAAAATGAGGTACATCAGATGTCTCTAGACTAAATAAAGTCTCACAGGAACAGTTAGTCATTCCTTGGAAATAATTAATTCTTACTAAAAAATAAATGTCATAGTGCATTTAATCCATACAATAATTTACTCCCATCCGTGAACACATGACACCCTCCTTTTTTCTTGGTCTGCTCTTCTTGGCCATGTCTGCACAAAAGTATTTACAGGAGCCATTGAGAAACGGTTGTCTTGTTTGCTATTAAGAGCTCTCTAAAAAAAAATCTGTAAATTGCATTTTGCTCTGAGAGAATGTGATGTCTGTGTTGAGGGGTTTTCCTCTTTCTGTATATTACTTGATGGTGTGCTGCATATGTTATTTGTGCTGAGATAAAGAACTGCTAAGTAGAGAAAAGGAGAGAAAAAAATTCCCAGTTTCATACAAGAAGATTCTTTCCTCTCCAGACAGGGACAGATGATCACAAGCAATAGTATTGTACAAAGTTACCCTTCATCTTTGTAACTGATGCATGACTCCTAATTCAGTGCAACTGTGAAGTAAAATGGATTTGCTTAAATTATCTCTTAGCTGTGTCTGACCTTCATCAGGTATGAAGCTAACCCATTTTACTTCAGGTTTTCTTGGCCTAGAAGTATTTGGTGAGCAGCTGTAGCTTTTCAGGCAAGCATTGGTACCGCTGGGATGGAAACGGTGGCGTCCGAAGACGTGCTGGCTGGACTGTGTGCTGTCATGTGAGGATTCTGTTTGAACATTGCCTGTTGGCGTCAATAAAACTGGTGGTGAAGACAGAGGCAGGCTGAGTTGCATTCTCTCCGGCACTGTCCACCCACAGCCCCTACTCTTCAGTTTGTCCACTAGTCTCAGGTGTTAATATTTACACAGTTCTTGCTTCAGCGAGCTGAATAACTTAGGCTATTAAGGGCTGAAAGGGGGGTGCCAGGAATTGCAGTAAGGAAGGTTGTATGATGCTCCCCAGTATAGGCTGCTGGTTAGAATTTTTTATGACTTTGCAAAACATTAATCTTTGGGACTATCTGTAAGAATGTGTGGAAAAAGTTATTTCTCATTGTAGATATTTTTTTTTTAAAAAAAAGAACCTTTTTTTTGGAAATCCTCAGTGTCCCTCTCTTTGAAGCAAAGACAAGGAGTTGGATAGTGGTGTGGGAAGCACTGGTGATAGGCACTGGGCAAGAGGAGCAGCTCATGAGTCACGGCTTTGCCTTTGTCAGCACTGTGAAAATCTCAGAGGTAACCAAACTGTAACCTTTTAAAGAAATCACAGTTCTCTGTTGCTGTCTTGAGCATGTGATGGCTGTATGAAGGGAAGCAGGAGGCTAAGCTGGAAGACGAAACTGATGCCTTGTACCCGGGGCCTTCGAGCCACAATCGGTCTCGTGGGGCATGTGGCACACACGGGGCGCTGATGTGGTCCCAGCCCCAAAATACTAGAGACTGAACAGGAGAGACGGACCTGGGATGAGAGTGAGAGTTCAAACAACAGTGTGTTGGGGAGCGAAGGAGAGAGGAAAGAGGGGGAGTCAAGGGCAGAGATGAAAAGCCTTGGGGAGTGGGGCTGAGGAGAGAGTCCCCAAGGTCACTGAAGGGAGGAATGAAGATGGACCAGGGCTGGAATCAACATGGGCTAGAGAATATGGCTTGAGGAAAACAGACAGAGGAGTTTGTTCTTGGAGGTCCTTTGCTATAGAGATCTTTGAATACAAACAAACTACGTGAGACTATGTTTTTAACCATCACCTGTGGCTCGTCCCCATACAGGGCATCGGTTTGCATTTGCAACCCTTTGCCACAAGAGCTGCATTGATATATCTAAAGATTTCAACCCCACTGCTGGTTTTTTGTAGGTGTCAGTGTGACACCGTTGTACAAGGTCTGATGTCTCAAAATCTTTCTTCTAGAAGTGGCAGATGCAAACATCTGCTTGCAAGCATGGCAGTGTCCAAGGCCAGGAATGTCAAAACCAAGCTGATCTTTGCAAAGCTTTCATACGGCTCCTCATGAGGAAACCTTAAAACTTAACAGTAGTTAACCGTGAGCTGACGTGCTTGTTTTTTGTGTTTTTTCTTTTTCTCTTTTTTTCGCACAGGGCCACTGCTTCATTCCGTGCCCAGGATGGACTTGCGCCGGGAATGAATCTGGTTGATGCGGTGGGGAAGGCTGTTCTCTGTAGTACCCCTGCCTCACTTCCAGCAGCAGTCGGGACACGCGCGGCGGGCGAGGCAGGGGATCGCAGGAGGCAGAAGCTGTTCTGGTGCTCTGCCCAGCTGCATGCTGCCCTGGCGAACGGGCCTCTCTTCCTGGCTGTGCTGCAGACTTCCTAGGTGATGCTAGGTAAGTTGCTCAGTCCCGGCTTTTCTCGTGTACGTGTCTTGCTTTCTTGTGTGTGACCTGAGATCTTTGGATCCGATTTGGAAAAAAGTGCTGAGCGCTGCGAATTGCGAGTGAAGCGGTGAAGATGAGGTTTGAGAGTGCTGTGTAAAACACAATGTAAAGCTAAGTCCTGTGAAATAATCAGTTCCGAGTTATGCCAAACTGGAGACAAAGTTGTCTTCAGCGTTGGAGAATCATTTTGGCCATAGAGCTGGCACTGCTTAAGTTAGGAATAACAGTTATTCTAAGTTAGGAGTAACAGAGTAACGGTAGGACTGACCATTAAGTTGATGAAGCATTTTGGCTGCACCGTTGAATTCACAAAGAAATTACTTGTTCCACCTTCCAAAAAAACATAATAATTGAGTAGCATGCGATAAATAAGGTATCAGACCATATGCCAAATACCAAGAGTAAAACAGATTAGTGTTTTGATTAGTGGTAATTCTGTACACCGAATGAAGCAAAGGTGCTGTGGAAATGGCATGAGGTAACTGCAGTGTTAACAGCTGCAGAAGCAAACAAAGGCAAAGTTTAGGGCTCCTGAAACTTAATTCTGACATTTCCTCCTGTGAGGGCTTGCGTCTGCAGATTGTTTTTAGTGTGGATGTTGGTGTCACGTAATATTATTTGGAGTGCAAGAAACACAGCATTTTGGATGCTATCAACTTAGATAATATAGGTACGCAAAAAAACAAAATGAGACATAAATTCATCATTCATTGCAGTTTTGCTGTTTATTTTTGTAAATTTTATAGTCTTTCTACATTTTACCACGTTATTTCATCATAGTGCAAATATAATGGACTTCTAGTTGGATTTGTTTAGCACTACCTCTGAGCTAAAATGCTTTAACTCTTTCCAGTGCTTCGTCTAAGGCTGCAGATCTTTTCTGTTTGTTTTTTTTTTTTTTTCTGGGGGAAGTACTTCTAACTCATTAAGCTGATCCTTTGACAGTGACCTACCTGATTTGTGAAATCAAGGGTATTCAATATTTAAAAACTTAAGTATTTACAAATGTGATTTATATGTAGATTGTGCAATTTGACATTTTTCTGTCAGTATTATGTGCTTAGATTTTGAATAATCTTGGCGTTCTTTAAATTAAAATGCCTCTTGTGCCTGGTTATTGTATCGGATACAAAGTAGACAGTGTTTGTAATGCCCACTATCAGAATGGCTTGAGGTCAGAATTTCATCTGCATTTCTTCAGGCTCAGGATTTGTGTTTTCCCAGTGCGTTGTCTATAGCTAGCTACAGTGCTGTTGCAATCAGTAGATAACAGAGAATTTTTTGGCCAAGGCATGAAGCTAAATATTGTTTTAACTTAGCTAACCTGAATGCAAAATATCTAACATTAGATCGGATTTTATGAATTAACCAAGAGTGTCTTTGGTGCCCAGAAACATAGTGAGTGTGTTTGCCAGATAAGCTGTTACTCTCCATTGCAGGAGAGAGATGGACAGTAAAAACTGGGAAGCTTTGATAATAGCTTCATTTTATATTAAATACAGAGAGTAAGAATGCATAATGCTCCCCTTGCTGCCTGCTCATGGGGCAGTCTGCTACGTACGGCTCTGTGAAAGGCTGCAGTAACGCTTTAGGTGCCGAGCTTTCTAAGAAAACCTGAGATACTTTTGTTCATCTACTGCCTCGCAGTGCAAGTCGTTCTTGGGGCGGGGGGAAGCAATCTCTGTTTGACGAGCAGAAGCTAAAAATGAAGCTGTTTGCTTTACCTAGAGCTTTGAAAATTATGTCGCAATTAGACTGATGCAATAGGACGCGTTACGAAAGGCTCGCCCGGCTCGCAGAGCCCGCTGGAGAAAAGCACGGGACTGGAACAGCAGGGGTGTTGTGGGCCTGCGGGGCAGCGCGCTGGCAGAGCTACGCGGGGAAGATTATCGGCTGATGTGGAGAGAGGAACGCCAAGAAAAATAAAAACTGCATATCTCATAAAACGCCGGGTGGGGGGAGAAGGAGGAGGGCGACTTGTTTTATCAATGCGCCTACTTTATTTCGATGGCACGTCTAATCCGGTGTGGAAAACGTTCTCTGTTCTGTGAAAGAAAGAGAGAATGGAAATGGAAGCTGATTCTGAGCGAATATATTTTAAAGGCTGCTAATAATAGTGGAATTTTATTCAGCGTGTTCTATTTCTACAATAGAAAAGTAAAATTCCTTTGGGTTAACTGAAACATCTGTTGAACAAATTGGTTGTTTCATGAGTCTGTTACTAATTCTGAGAAGTAGATGGTGTTTTATAAAACCGGTAGAATCAGGGGGTTAGTGCTTATATTCTTTCATTTTTTTTTACTATTATCAAAGTAGGTCATTTTGAAGTGTTATGTTTTCATGAATACAATAATGTTGTGGTTAATATTTTTAGTATTTCAAACTTTACCTTTGCTTTAATGAGTTTTCTTCACTGTTTCTAATCAACATTACTAATACTCTTTAAAGTTGTGGGTTTCCAGCTTTTTATCAGGTTCTTAGTAATGAAGTAATTTGGTAATTTGAATACTTATTTTAAAAAATATTATTTTTGATGCATTTCTGCTTATATTTCCTTGTTTCTGCAGTTCTTTCTACTGTGTTTTACTCAGCAAGTTTAAATGTTAACAGTTAATAGGTCCTACTGGTTTTTTGTTTGAACTAATTATTCTTTGTGACTTCAGAGTTGTGGGAAGAATATTGTAGGTGACAGATCAGTTTATGGCTTCACGTGGTGGAAGCTAAGAATGTCATACAAGTCAATGAGCTGATGTCATATGAATTAGTAAAAGCAGAAAAAAGGAGAAGTTGTAAACGTTTTCTAAGGTTCTGTTCCTATGCATCAGGAATGCTCTAATCTCACACATACACACATCTTAAAGCAGTTTAGGTTTCTCAGGTACATCTATCGATAGCGTCACTGAAAGGAAATGACAGGTAAGTATGATGGTAGAATGCAGATCAGACTAAGTTCTGTGTTTTACTGTTAAAAATCTAAAATCAGTGCAGGTTCTTGTGCACTACATGTGACTCGCTATAGTACTTAGACACAATTGAAGAAAAAAAGCTGAATTTTGAATTTGCAGAGTGAATATGTATTTTCTTTGTAATGCACATGCTATGTGGAAAATACAAGACCAGCGTTAAGCATGTGCATTCAGTGTGATTGTAAACTATGGCATTTCCAGCTTTGTGGTCAGGGTGTCAGTTCAGAGTAGCTCGGGGTGTGAGGAATGTGAACAGAAGTTGGTGATACTTTCTAATGTTACTTTAACAGATTATTTCCTTTGCTTCTTGTTATGACTATTTCTGAAGCTTTAATATCTGTTGATTATGTGGTAATTTGGTTGTCTTCTTTAAAGCAGAAGATAATGCAGGTATAAATAAGAGGGACAGCAGCATGTGATATCATTGCTTTTGAGGTATTGCTGGGCTGAGGAGGAACAGAAGTGCACGGTTGAGTTCTGTGAAAGCGCGTGTGAGTATTGGCAGCGCAAGGAGCTGCCCCAGAGTGGATAAGATGTTCCAAACTCCCCTTGTGTCAGTTTTGTCCTTGGGTGCAGCTTGCTGAAGTTTCAGATGACGTGCAAGAAATGCTGTGAGGGGGAAACTTGGTGACTGAAGTACCCTGCCAAGGCTTTTTGAAGTCATATGCGGCAGCTGTGCTGTAGCAAAAGAAAGGCTTTCTTTGCCTCCATCGTAACATCTGCATGATCTTTAACAGCAGAATTGTTCCACTATGATGTATCATTTAGCTAATCCGAGTTGCATTCATTAAGTCTTCTTTTTTTCTGTATTAGAAATGCTCATGTTACTTTTGGAAATAAGTTTGCAAAGATCTGGGCTTGAGTGCTTCAATGTAGTCTTCAGTGAAAAAAAAAAAGTCAAAAGAAGAGTTAAGACTTTGTAGCTTAGTTAAACTCTTACGGTAGTTGGACAGCTTTAGACTGCACCCACTAAATTGAATTTTTCTGTGTCCTCCCTTGTTGGGGGACAGAAGCTGAACATGGGGCTAGTTTTTATGAGGATGTCACAAATGTGGCATCATTGCAGATAGCCTTGGTCTGACAGCTTCCAGATGTGCAGCCTGCACCCTCCCTGCTGAGATATTAACCCCGTCTCCCTTTCGCTGCTGCCACGACTCTGTAATGAGTTGACTCAAGGAACCGAACCAGTGGTCAGCTAACCACATTTTTGGTCACGTTACTTGGCTGGCTCTTGAACCCTTTAAACTTGTCCAGAGTTGGATCAATGTCTGGTCTGAAGATGTCCTGGAAGGGAGACAGAAGGACCAGCCTCTTCTAGTTGCAGATGGGCTTGCCGGCCACTTCAAATCCGTGCCTCGACTTGAGGCAGGAAGAAGGCATAACCAAGAGAAGTGTATTTAAATAAAGTGTGTGAGTTAGGCTGTATGATGTGTTTACTTTGAAAGTGAAGAGAAATCAATAAATTAGGTGTAATTGAATTTGAAAATTTAGCTTTAGTGTTTCTTTTAGTTGGAGATTTTTGCATAAGAGCTTTTAGACTGAATCTTTATTTGATCTTCTTCCATTTGAGACTAAGAGGTCTGTAACTGTTTGCTCCGTTAGCACTGCAAACCTGGCAAGTTTCCACAGTTAGTGTGGGATCTAATGGTCAGAAATATGAGGGTCTGGTCTTGGAGAGTAGAGCAAAGGTAGTAGAAATGCTGACAGCTTCTCAGTGTTAAGGACTTACATTTTTAGGGGGTACTTGACTCTCAAGCAGTATGTCTTAAACAAAATCTGGAGGAATACATTGTAAACGAAATGTGGGTGGGGTTTTTTTTGCAAGTCAGAACTATTGCATTTTCTTGACAGGAATTACTGGATATGCATTTGCTTTTCAGTTGAACAATATGATCAGTCTTCCTGCCGTAATCTCTTAGGAAGATGGCTGTCAATAGAAAAGCAGAGTGCTGATTTATGTAATTGTACTCATTGCAGAAGTTCAGTTTGTGAGATCGAATTAACATAAATAAGCAAAGTAAAAGAAAAGACACAGGAAACATGCTGCTGCTCACGAAGGTTGTTAAATGGTATTTTTGAGTTTATCTTCTAGTCAAATAATGATTTTCTTTGATTTATGCGAGGAGGACTGTGTTCCTCCTCATACTCATTGTCTATAAAATTGAACATACACTTGCCATGATGAGGAATTAGTGCCGTACTGTGCAAAATAACAAAGCTGCTATTAGAAATTACTTGAAATACAGCATATTGAGTGGAAAAAGAGAGATCTGACGGTGTGTGTAGTTCAGAGCACAGCCTGCCTGCTCGGTGGAATGTGATGCGCCTGCCTCCTCGTCCGAGAGTGACCGCGACCACGTCACCAGGGACTGAGCACGCCCCGGGTGACAGCTGGGCGTTTCAGTCTCACACGTGGAAAACGTATGTGTTTCCTAAAGCCAAAGTAGTATGGTTTGGTCCTAGAAATACAGATGCTTGACAGCAGTAGTCCAATATATGTGTTCTATCCACTTGTTTAAAAATAGTAAAATAAGATCTTAGGACCAGTCTTAAAAACCGAGCACATATAATACATTCTGGTTCCAGCAACGTTACTGTGAGGTAAAGTCGAGCAGCCGAGGGCTTGTTTCAAAGACAGGAAGTGCCCGCTTCAAAGACAGGAAGTGCCCACATTTATATAAAATTGCATAGTTTCAGCTGTCATAAATGCGGTTTCAATGCAGTTGCAGGAGTAAAGCCCAAAGTAGTTATAACCAGCTTACTTCCTCTTCCAGTCAAAGTGCAAATGGCCATATAATTAACAATCTGTGGCTCATTTTCTCTAGCTGGGTTAAGTATTCCGTTTCGCCTGTTCAGTCACTGTATAAACAGAGGGAACTTGACTTGCTTAAGAACATTTAAAACACAAATATTCTCGCTCATAACCAGATCTGCAGATTCGCAGAACAGGATCTTCGATTGCCCCTCGAGCTTGGCAGCAGAAACGAGACCTGTGAGTGTGGCTGGCGGGCTGCCAGGCTCCTTGGAGAAGAGCGAGCCTTGCCAAGTTGGCTTCTTGCCATGGTAAACTGCATGGGGCAGCAAAACCTGCTGCAGAGCTGGTAGACAGTTTTTCTCTTTAGGGACTTCCCTTCTTACATTCCATTACAAATTGGCTTTATTCAGAGTCTTTTATCATTAATTTTTTGAGGACTGATTGCTCAGCTTTTTTGGACAGCTTTTTTTTTCTGAGGTAATTCACCCGTCCTGCCTTTGACTCTACTCATGCACTCAATATGGCAGAAAAGTCCGAGTGCAAAAGGATAAGACAGAGCTCCTCTTCTGCTCCTGTACACTCTCGGGTCGGTTCAGATATGTTCTAGGCTGCTTGAGGCCTTTGAGGGGAGCCCTAACTTTTCATCCAGAAAAGGCCTGTCATCGCTTCTCTGTCTCTGTGGATATCAGGCACTTGAGCAGCAAATACCTGCTGAATATTGCCCGCATGCTTTGCTTGCTGTGAAGAGCTGGTGAGGAACCTTTCTGGAGGAAGTGAGGTCTCCCGTGAGGGCTTCTCCAGGGACGCTCTGCCTGGTTACTGAAGCTGCAGCACTTGCTGCCTGTGGTAATCGACAGTGAACCTGTTTTCCTTGTGACAGATTCTTGGAGGGAGGCTTTTCTCCACGTAAGAGGTTGCACTGCATTTTGCAAAGCCCTGTCAGAAACCTTTAGGCAAAGCTCAACAAACATTACTTTGTCCTAAACATAATATGAAGCATTTCCCTTCTCTTTCCTAGTTCTCCTTTTCAACTATCAGATAAATAGTGGAGAATGCTTACTGAAGACTTTATGAAATATACATTCGTAATGCCCATCTTTTGACTTTATGCAAGGAAGTTAATAGACCTTAAAAAGGACTATTTCATCCTGTGCTACCCAGGGTTTTTCCTTCTTCAGGAAAAGCTGATTAATCCCATTTAGTTGTCACTGAAACAACCGGAACAGCTACATTGATGGCCAGAACTTTGACTCATCTTTCCGAATGGAGTTTTAAAAAGCAAAAGCAATCTTAACAGACTGTGTAAAACTAAAGATACATCTGACAGCAGTCGTGAAGGGAACGGAAATCAAGACAGAGTTCTGCTTCGAGCTCCCCAGTGTTTTGACCTGTAATTTAGCAGGGGAGACAAGGAAAAACCAATGGAAGTGAGAACTCCTTTGCGTCCTGTGAAAAAGCATGGCTGTTAGATATGTTGAGATGTTTCCTTCTAAGTAAAATTTGGAAGCTTTTAGGATACAGCAAGGTTTATAACATCTTTGTGTAAGGGATTCCTTCCTGTCTTCCAGTGTTTTAAGAGAACATACAACTGCCACTCTGAAGAGGATGATGGTGCAGCTTCTACTGCTGCTTCTGCTTACTCTGTGTCTGTGTGTAGGTAATAATTTATTATAACATCAATATAACATTACCGTCAGTCATTCAGAGGAGCCTTATCTTAGATGCTTGCCAGAGTTACTCATGTGTTTCTTTGCTTAGCGTGACATGGCCATATTTTCCTTCGTGGCTTAGTTCCTAACCCAAGCACAGGCGATGAAATGTGCTCACACTGTGCTGTGTTTTATCACTGAGTTAAGGGATTGCATGGGGTTGTGTTGTAAAAGAGGACAGTAGGGCCAGTCAGTTCGATGCAATGAATGGATTGCTCTTATTCATAGAGGAGTACGATCCAAACACTGGTCTGTGGGCCAAGACCAGCCTACAGGAAATTTCCATCTGCTCTGCTTTTTACCAAAGGAGATGGAGAGCAGCTTTGCAGCAGCAAATGCTGCCCAGCAGCTGGACTGTATTGGAGGTTTGCCACAATCCAGTTTAGAGGCTGCCTCCAGAGGAGCGTGGAAGAAGGTGGAGCAGAGTGGGGCAGGTAGAAGAGTCCCCCTTCTCTTGTGCTCTGATCTTACTTCCATGATGACACCTTGACGGTAGAACAGCTACTTGTGGCATGTGCAGGTTGGTCAAGCTGATGACTTACTCTGAGGACTAGGAAGTGAGGTCTGTGAGAATTAGCTGGTGGGAGGTTCTGCATCCAACCACCAAGATATAATTGCAAACTCCTTGTAATAAGCGACCTTTTAACAGAAAACCACATCCTTTTAAACAGTTCATTAAAATTGCCCTTATCAATTACAAGCTACCATGCCATGTAAAAAGCATCTTATTTGCATATGAAGCAGGTTCAAACTTCTCATTGCCATTTGAGAAGTTAAATACTAATTTTTGAGGGGATTTTGACATGATTTTATATTGCCTTCTAGGAGAATTTTGAAATTAATTTCAGACCATAACTATTAAACCTGAAATGAACCTGAAATGAACATGAGAAGTTAGAAAGCTCCTGTGTATATATAAACCAAAAATAATTAAAAAAAATTGTACATATGCTCTTCATTGGCATGCAATGATAGTCTATAAAGTTTTTATTATCCCAAGATAATACGCATACCCATTACATGAGAGCACTGAATACCTTTTTAATCTATGCAGATCATCCAAAACAAATGCCTCTAACAATTATCTCTAGACTTGGTTGTGTGCTTTTATCATCATAAGGTTAAACAGAAAATGAAGATATATGTATGACTTATATATTTTCACTTCTGTGTTTTTTTCAGATTCACTGTTTTAAGAATTTTCATACTTAGGAAACCATTAAGCTCTTGTAAAATGAAGATAGTTGAGGTGGAGATGAAAGAATACAAAAATCATGTGCAAATACAAAGAGGGTGATAGTTTTAAGATTTCAACTTACTGTATTTCAGTTCATGTCAGAAAAAGCTTTGTTGCTTTTGCATGTGTGTTTATACAAATAATATGGATTAATTAATTATTTAATTAAAATACAGTCAAATAGAGAAATAGATGAATTATCGTAAAGAGTTACTACAATTAGCCTGGTCTCTGGTATGTATTAGCAGAATTGTTGTTCTTAAATAAAAGTGAATTGAAGTAATTCACCTACGTTGCAGTTCCTTCATGTCATTGCTCTGTGAACCTATATGAAATCCAGGTACTAGTAAATTCATCAGACTCTGTACGTGCACATATTTATTTTACATTTGCATTGTTTATATTTATATTTTTGTATTTATATATAAAATAAACATCTATATTGTATGTAATTTTATATAGCATCTCATAGATAATGTGTGCTATATGATTGTTAGCATTAGTAGTTTTATAATTCATTATTTTATTTTTATGTACAAAATAACATCTACCAACATGTCTTCCAGTTGGGTAAATTTGTTTCATTACTTTAAAATGTTGATTTCTATTTTACTTTACTTGCTTAGGGCAAGCAGAACATGACCAGTAGCTTTTCCTGGTTTATAAAGAGCATGCATTGATTGAGACTGATCAGTTTATGGAAGGAGTATGTAATAGAAGTAGTAAATGACTTGATGGGATACCCTTCTAAAGAGCTGTACCTCATTAAAGAGTATATAACAGCCGGAGTTGAATTCCTCTATATTTTCGTTCTGGTGGAACTCCTACTAGCGATATTCTCATTTAGAAGATTTCTCTCAGGTTGCGCTTTTTACCTTATATAATTAAAAGGTGGTCCCAGGGCTTCTTCTAACTTCTGTTTGTTGTTTGTTCCTTCACATCTGAAAGAACATTTCATTTCCATTTCAGATAGGGTTCCTACATTTTCCGACAGCGAGAAAAATTACAGGGTTCAATAAAGGTGCGACACTTAGAATTCTGCTTGTTTCTGCAGGATTTTAAATTATTCTTCTGTCACCGTTGTTAATAAGGGACACAAAAATGAGAAAATTCAGCATCTTTATGGGCATGTGGAGAGTTATTCAGGTATTAGGTAGGCGAATAGATCAAAGGTCTACTTTGTCTAGAAGTTTGTTATAGCTGTTGGGCACAAATAGCAGCTTGTTGAGAGTGGAACATATTTTTTTCTAACTCTGCCATAACAGAGCCATGCAAGTGTCTCCAGACACCGGTTCAAGAGTGCAGATTTTCTTTACTCTGCTTTTGACAGTACATGTGTGTCCAGACGTGTTCGGGTCTGAAATGAGTGGGTTGTTGGTAACAACGCATAAATGCAATACACTCTGCTGACGGATGGCAGAATATCAGACTTGCTTTAGGAGCTGCTATGGAAAATCCTGTGGTCTTTGTTGTACAGGAGGTGAGATGATGGACTATTTTAACCTGGGAATCTGTATTTTGATTGATTTATTTGGAGTAATTTTTATTCTGCATTTTAGTAAATGGTTGGATTTCATAACTATTTGAATTTTTTATGTGAATGTATTTTATGATCTGCTTAGAAATGACTTAATACTGTTATTCGATTATTCTTTGGTATATATTACTTAACCAGTCTTCTCAATGGCATAGGCTTGCTTTTGTTGTCCGTTACGTTTACGAAGGGTTTAGCATCTAAGAGTCAAATGTGAAATGGAACAATGCAACTATTCATGTGAGTACTGACTTCTGTTTATATCCTTGGAGACAGAACACACTTGCATAAATGCTAATTTTTTTTAAAAAAAAAATCTAGGCAATGCAAATCTATCACAATTCATAGATTATAGTAAAATATATGTCTATGGGAAAGTATCTCTTTGTTTATCTATATCTCCTGTTAGAAGATAAATGGCGTCTGTGAGTCTGTTTTACTTTGACAAGGCTCTAGTGAAATCTGTGAGGTGGATTTAAATATTGTGGTAGTACTTTTAGGTGGTCTGTTAGTATAGCCAGCTGTTTTGTTTGGTCCATCTAAATTAGCTTTCTGTGAAATTATAATAAGGTCAAATACTCTTTATTTTTAGCCTCATTTCCTATGGAGACAAGGCTCCTGCGGTCACACCATGCAGTTGTGTACATGCACACACATCCCTTCATCTCCCCTCAGTAGCTTTGAAATCTCTTGGTCATTTTGATCCCATTTTTTTGGGGCAGTGGAGGTCTCAAATCTCAGTCCCACAAGTTTTGTGAAAATAAATAGGTGGGTATGGGTGGAAGCACCTAAAGATGCCCTGACAGTGGGAAAGGTTACAGCATGAAGTAATCGCTGTAGTCTTATTAGTTGCCTGGGAATCGTAGTGATGGGAAAAGAGAAACTTTAAACAAATGTCCTGGTTGTGGGAAAAGCTTCGTTCAAAGCTTTCACCTTTCTAGACGCCAAAGTCAACCAACCAGGAGGTGTAAATCTGTGGGAGATGAAGTTTAATTAATTCTGTTGTTCATGGGACTATTTGTTCTTCAGATGTTTTAATAATAATAATATCAGTAGCATAGATGTTTACATGCAAAATATCTTTACATATTTAATTTTTACGGTAAATACATAAGGATGTTCTTACGACAGTCCTAGTTTTGGGAGACAATTTTTGTTTTCACTGTGAACATTAATTTCAGTGTTTACAAAGCATCTTCCTTCCCTATTAGAACAAACTGAGCAGTTGCTTCTTCCTAATTTTAGAATGACAGGTACTGTGAACGCTTTCCAGCGGTGTTTTGCATGTGGTTCTGGATTGCAGCTAGGCAGAAACGTTGGAGAATTATGTGGGGAGAATTCATGGCACTACAGTTGTGCTCCAAGGGACTTAACTGGGAAGAACAAGGTCGGTACGGTACGCTTACTGAATATGGAAATAATAATAATAATTATTATTATTATTAAGCTAACCAACAAGAACTGTATTCTTAATAAAATGTGTAGGTTTTTTCAGTGTAATCATATGACTGTGTAATACAAAAATTGCTTTGAGAGTGGGTCAAAGATTACACATAGCAGAGACTTGTGTGATTGGTTATGAACAAGCGAAAATAGGGTAAACTTTTGACCCGGCAGCAGCAAATGGAACTGTGTAAAGCACCTACAGATGGCAGGATTTAACATATAGTTGGTCTCTCGCCCTTTCACAGCAATTACGATCATATTACACCAGGCACAGAGGGGAAGGCGCTCCGTAACTGTAATACAGTGCGTCTTTGAAAGTTCTGAATATGCAGTTGCGTGTTTCGTTTTTGTAGGACCATCAATTAGCTTAGCAAGAAGAATTCCACTTTTGTTGCTTGTGTTTGACTCGACGAGTTCCTGACTAGCGTGCCAAGTCCATTTGGAACAAAAAAATCATTTGTACGGTCTGAATAATTTTGATAATTCAGACTGCAGCGGATTTATTGCTAAGCTTGAAAGACTCAGTGAAAGTTTTATGCTGTTGTGCCGCTGATGAGGAGTTGAAGGGACGAGGAGAAAGTGGATTCAGAGAAAGGTCTGGGAAACAACATTCCCAGCCAGCTACCTTCCATCCTTATGCAGGCGCGCACACATCTTCCTTGTTGCATTTCAAGTTTATAGAACATAAACAGCCAAAAGACCTACTGATAAACTGTGTTTATTTGACAATGCTGTGGCATTTAGACAATTCAGTGGCTTTCAGTTTTGTTTGTAATTACGAAATACTTCACAAATTAGTCCTGTGAATTACAGAAAAATGATTGCTGCTTTCCTGTGAATGTTGTCGGTTAACAAAATGAGAAGCGAAGTTGCACTTTCGGCATGGAGCACTAATTCTGAAGTCGTCCGAGCCTGTTTCATATAATTCATTACCTTTTGGGGAAGTGATTGAAGTGGGGGGGATGCTTGTGTGTCTGTGTGTGCACGCGTGTGGACTTCTCTGGTGTTTGGTCTTATTTATCAAGCTTTGACGTATCGGCATTCGGGGGAAAAAAGTCTGAATTATAGAAGGCGTGCTTCCTTCTAGTTGTGATCCAGCCACTGTCTCCCTTTCCGTCTCTTTTCGCTTTGCCTTCTGGCCTGTAATCTGATGCGTGTGCCAGATGTGGGGAGGTGGAGCAGAAGCAATTCAAGCTTTTAGACCATTTTGTGGAGGGGGTTATTTTATTATATCTGTGGTTCACAAAAATTTTCCTTTGGTTTTCCAGAATGACTTCTATGGAGAGTAGAAATTGCAAGCATATGGCCATAAGCTAAATAAGATACTGAAAAATGCTTTTTGGAGGAAGGGAGAGTTTTCAAATGCTGATAAAATAAAGAGTGGTTGGTTGGCTTTTTTTCATCTTAAATCATGCTGAAGCTTGCAGCGTACATAGATTGCTGGGTTTAATTCCATTTCTTTTTGGAGACAAATTGTATTCGTTTCAGCCATGCCTGTACCTGCAGCAAGGAGCTGCTGCTGAAAGCTTTAAGGCACTTAAAACGGCTCAGTGGCTGCTACCACATGAGTTTGATCTTGTCACACAAGATTTAGGAACTTTCCTGGTTGTTAAAATACAGTGAAATGAAGGCTACTCTTCTCAAATGCCAAACAGCACATACTGTTGTGGACTAATTCCTTCTACTGTTTTCTAACTCCCTTAAAACAAAACAAAAAAAACCCAACCAAAACCACCACCACCAATAAATCATTTGAAAACACCACCCGCACATTCCCCTCTTTTACTGATGAGCAGCCTTCAGGTATCCAGGTTTGAGCTGCGCTTAAAATATGCCTGGACCTGTTGAAGCCCCAGCTCTTCAGAGGAGGCTTGTGAATCTCCTCTGGCAGAGCACTGGCACAGGCTGCCCAGGGAGGTTGTGGAGTCTCCTTCCCTGGAGACATTCAAAACCTGCCTGGATGTGTTCCTGTGTGACCTACTGTAGGTAATCCTGTGCTGGCAGGGGAGTTGGACTAGATGATCTTTTGAGGTCCCTTTTAACCCCTGACATTCTGTGATTCTTTAAGTTCTGGTGCTGCCCCGCGCTCCCTGTCCAGGCTGGACTTGGGGCTTGGTTTAGCAGGCTGGCGGAGTTACCCGACAGACTTGTTTGAAATATAATTGAGTTGTCTTAATCTAAAGGGAGTATTGTAATTCTTCAACGTGAGGTGGTTGCCTAGGTTGTGTTAATGACTTACATGAATTAGGGCTGTTTGCATGGCAGCTACTCCTGAAAACAGGGGCGATTACTGCCAGCTTTCTGCATTTTAAGGACCGACTTCATAGAGGTACGCTGGATTTGTTGTACTTGAGAGATGCAAAAGCAACTTGGTAGAGGAAAAATATCCTTCATATATGGAGTGGAAGGGAAGAATGAATTAAATAGATGGGTTTTGTATTTGAGAAAGTAATTTTACCTATTTATGTTCTTTCGTGTTCTTTTTGAAGTATAAAAAGGTATTCAAATGTTATTACTGAAATTTCATTATTGAAACATTATTGGAGTATTATGGGATTATTCACATAGTTTTTCCCATTCCCACTCATTAAAATAAAAACCTAATTGAAGAACATGTACTTTTCACAGCTATTTTGTAAATAATAGGCTAAATAGTTTTGCATTCCAGTAACTACCTCCAACAGTTACTTCTGCTTAATAAATATGCTTTGTGTTTCTATAAAATGTAACATGTTAAGACAATGACAAAATTGAGGGATAAATTGAGTTTAATGTACTATATACTCTCTATACAGTATTTCATGGTATGATATCATGGAATGGCTTAGGTTGGAAGGGACCTTAGAGATCATCTAATCCAACCTCCCTATCATGGGCAGGGATGCCCTTAACTAGACCAGGTTGCTCAAGGCCTCATCCAACCTGGCCTTGAACACCTCCAGGGAGGGGGCATCCATGCCTTCTCAGGGCAATTTATTCCAGAGTCTTGCCATCCTTGTACTGAGGAATTTATATACTGTATATACATGTACGTGTATATAGTATATAATACATACTACCAGTGACACATGCTTTATAGTTCTTGCATTTTCTTCTTTTAAATTCATTATTTCTTTCCACAGTAGAACAGAGATGCTTGTGTTTGCTAATCATTGCTGGAAATAAAGTAGTTAAAATGTCTCTTCTAGTATCGCTCTTAGTTATGAAGATTTCCATTATGAGTTGCACAAAAAGTTCTTATCTGCATTTTGGTAAGTAGGTGAAATGCCTGTGTATGCTTAGTTTCCCTTCAGTGTTATCTAAATATCTGATTTAGTTTTCCTTTATGTGTGCTCTGAGAGAGTAACTGACAAAAACTATCATTTCTTGGACTGCATCTTTCATATAGATACAAGGAAAGCATGATGGGTTTTTTCTGCTCCCAGAAGACAGCTTTCCAAACCCGGTGGAATCTTTTGTTGTTGTCCTGTATCGAAGCATTGCTGACCGGTGTCAGTACCTATCTACCTGGTCTAACTCAGGTTTGAAATTAGTGTGGCCAGAAAGCAACATCACTGCCATACCAGTAATATTTAGCTTACTACAAGTGAATTATTGTCATGGGAATATTCTGGATATCAAGATGTTTTTAACTCATCGTTAAACCATTGTATAACTACGAATAAATTAATACATAGATTATAGTTTGTAGTGTAACACACAATTATTTGTGTGCTTCTTACCAAGCTAAGTGCTGACTGTGTAACTGGAGAATAAAAATAATAATTTGCCCATACATTAGCTGAAAGAACTGTTTTTCCTGATAAATTTAATTTACTGGTGCAGATTTTGACCTTTTTTTTTTTTTTTTACATTGACATATATATAAACCCATCAAAATTAAGGTGAAATATTTATTACAGTAAAGTGTTGCACTTGGCTTTCTTCATTTGTTAATGAGATGAGAACTCAGAAGATTCCCGCTCCCAAGGTTAGTGATCTTCTGAGAGAGACCTTCTCTTCAAACAACTCCCCGTGCAAGCTGTGGAGATCATTGGCTTTGCACAATGTACGTGACATAACGAATACCTTGGGGGAGGTAAAAAAAAATAGTAACGCAACATACTTGTTTTCTGTACATGTGAGAAATAGGTTGATACTGGACTTTAGCAGAAGGGAGGGAGACAGGACTGTGATTTTTTTGTGCCTCCCCATTGGCTGAGGGGACAGTTTTGACCTCTTGACAGTCAATCCCGAGGCTCAGCGGGAGCACTCGTAGGGTGCAGATTAGTGAAAGCTGATTGGCACCAAGCACCGGCCCTTCCCATGTTTGTAGACGTGACCACTTACAGCTAATAAGCTTATAATAATTTCTACTTAAGCACAGGTGGTGAAAGTAGTAGCGAAAAAAATGGTAAGGAGCTTAAATACGAAGAAGGGACGGGGCGAGTTGTGATGAAACGTGTACTGTGTGTGGTAATACGTAATCGTCCGGCTCCATCCTCACGGGGGCTTGCGTTCATCCTGGTTCTCCCTGCTGATGTTCCTGTTTCCACATCAGCTGTAGGGGAATCAGAGACTGAACTCCACCGAGAAGCGTTCCTTGTCTCTCTGGTACCTTAAAATATTTTGCAGTTGAGCATAAATATCAAGACTTTTGCCAGCTTCTTGTAAATCCTGCACAGGAATTTTTTGATTACATATATGCATTTTTCGTTTTACTGTCTGGAGGACTCCATTTGCACAGAAGAATGTATTTCATTTGGTCTTCTGAATGATTTTGTTTTGAAAGCTTAAAAAAATTCCCTTCTGTAAACCAGATTGCTTTACTGTGAGTGACTTGATTGGAAAATAGCACATGCCTCCCTGCCCAGTTTGCATTTGCTACCTAAATGGAGTAAATTCAGCTTGGAGAGGCTTGGGAAGAAGAGAAGGATTTAAAATGTTTCCCCTGTAATTAATCTCAGGAAAATTCTGACAAATCTGTCTTTTCTTAGTGCATGCTCTATGTCTTTTAACTCCATTTGATTCTGATGGCATAGACAAAAATCAGGGTTGTTTTTCACAGTGATACTTTGGTTTGTCAATGGCCAGGTTTTGGGTTTACCTCATTTTAGCACATGCAGAATAAGGAGTGTGTGTGGTTTGTGATTTTTTTTTTCCTGTCTTTTTTTAAAAGCTCGTTTTCTATGAAGGAAGCATTACAATAGTGGTGTTAGTTAAATCTAGTTTTGACCTTTTTTGGTGGTTTACTACCAATTTTTATAAACTGGTGGTGATTTTTTTTTTCCTTTGTAAACTATAAATCTTTGGTTTGTTTAAACATTATTTTATTTGAAGAGAGTAAGCTCCCTCTGTGGCAAATTATAGTATGTTCTTACTTTTTGGAAAAAAGAAACAAACACAATCAAAACAAAGGAACAACCCAAGGCCTGTTTCTTTGTTGCCTTTCTTGGCTGACACATAAGGACCTTGGGTCCTACTACTGCTGCACTTCAGAGGACAGCTGAACAGATGATTTATGCAGGTTATGTGCTTCTAAGTCCTCAGCAGTCTGAGACAACGTAAGGACTCCATCCTGAAAAGTAAAGAACATTCTGATCTTACTCCAAGAAAGCATTTACACATTATCTTTACAGTTAAGGACATGAATGGAGCCTCGGACTTAACGTTAGGTAAGACAGTTCAGAGAACTGCAAGATTAAGTATTTAATCCAAAGCATTATTGCTATGGAGTTAACTAACAAATAAACTGTGTTCCTATGGTACATCCTCTTATATATTCTCATATTTATGTATCAGTTTGAGGTTGGAGTTTTCCATACAAAAATTTTTGCTTATTTGTATTTAAGTATTTTTTTCAAAAGTTAAAGTGAAATATTAACACCAGGGAAAATACCACTTTTTAGCTCATGTAAATATAAAAGAGTATCTTAGATTGCCTGGAATTTAAATGTGCATCAGTTCAGTTTTACATAACTGTCGTTGTCTAACCTCAGCTGGCAACTAAGCACCACATGGCCACTTGCTCGCTTCCCTCTCAGTGGGATGTGGGAGAGAATCAGAAACAAAGGTAAAACCCACGGGTTGAGATAAAAGACAGTTTAATAGGACAGAAAAGGAGATGGGATTAATGATAATAATAATGGAAACAAGTGATGCACAATGCTGTTATTCACCACCTGCTGACCAATGCTCTGAGCAGCACCCCCAGGCCAAGTCTTCCCATTTTTTTTGTTCAATGTGATGCCCTGTGGTATGCAATATCCCTTTGACCAGTTTGGGTCAGCTCTCCTGGCTATGTCACTTCCCAGCTTCTTGTGCCTCTCCAGCCTCCTCGCCAGCAGGTCCGTGTGAGAAGCTGAAAAGTCCTTGATTTGTGTAAGCACTGCTCAGCAACAACTAAAACATGAGTGTGTTGTCAACATTATTCTCATCGTAAATCCAAGAACACAGCACTATACCAGCTGCTAGGAGGAAAATTAACTCTATCCCAACTGACACCAGGACAATAACTTAAGTTCTAGTAGTGTACCTTCTTCTGGTAGTGTTGGTGTAAGTAGAATTAGTCTTTCCAAAATGATTTTTTTCTGGTTGGACTGTTCACAAGGTGTCATGAGGTCAATATCAAAAAATAATCAGCTGAAGTACCACCCTGTGCAATTCATGTAGTAGCTTACTACAACTACTACTGCTTTCAAGTTCAGTCTGGTATCTGTAATGGTCTCCAAGAAATTCCCACTGTGGAAGAGGACAGGTTTGTTGATTTCTGTTCAGCAGATCCTGACATCTCTGCCTGCAGAGCCAGTGCCCTTTCCTAGAGTTAGTATTTTTTTCTCCTTTTTCCCTGTGAATATGTTTAGACTTCTATATTTGTAAAAGAGCTAACATCCATCATGCTCTCCCCTGAGTATTGTTGGCATTCAAGGCAATACCTGACTGTTTTCATAGTGTCGTTTTAAGTTGCAATCTAAGTAAAAAGGCAGCATGCCTGGTATTACTCACTTAAATACACCTGGCTTACTGAATGACCTTGAATAGGTCATTTTATTTCTCTCTTCATCTCTGAGATCTATAAACTGCAGATAATAAAACATATATCCACCTTTGCAAAAGCTCTTTGAAATCCGTGAGTAAAAGGTATCCCATAAGGTCAAAATATGAATTATTTATTGCTACATGACATGCACAGCATGCAGACTGTAGGGTTATAGAAATCCTGTCTGTTCCTTTTTCCCCTGAGAATAGAAGTCATACCTTCAGAGCTCTACTTAGAGAAGAAGTATTCGTCATACGAAATCTAATATAATCTTTATGAGTATGTGATAATATTGAAACTTTGCTATCTCCAAGGACTTGGTTTCAAGTGTTAATACTAGCTTCCTCTGACAAGTGCAAATGCAGTTTTCAAAATAATAAACATTTTTAAAATAAAGCATGAACATGAGAAGATTGGAAAGAATAGTCAGAGGTGGGGCCCAGGTTGGATGTTGGAAGTAAGGGATTTAGAATTTCATGACATCAAAATTGTGGTAGGTTTACTAGAGGGTGACAGATCAGTTTGACTTACAGGTGATTCCTAATACATGTAGCCATTATCCATTTCCTAATATGTGAGATGCCAGCAGGGTGCTTTGAAAGAAATGGATTTTTCTTTTAGTATATTTCCTAGGGCTTGTAGTAGGCCCTGTTTTCATCAAAGTACTTACTTCTCTACTTACTATTTATATTACTTTCATTATTATTTTAGGCATGTGCTATTCAAGATAAGCTACACATATACATATAGGTGGATATAGATATTAAACTTATGGAAAGCAAGAATAGACATGTTGCAAGCCAGGTAGGACTTTGCACTTCAATGTGAACATCTTTAACTGTACCTGGAAATCAGTAGGCAACTAGGACAGATTTTGAGGAACTGGTATACAAGTTCCTGCCGAGATATGCTGCTTCAGTCATTGGTTTTCTATATCAGTTTTGGCCTCTGAAAGACTTTCAGGAATGGTCTTCAACAGGGCAAGCTTAAAATATCTAGCCTTGAGATCCATGACATTAGCATACACTTAAAGTGCTTGGCCTTTAATCCAAGTCCAAAGATTAGGTCAGAACTGTATCCAGATAAATCCAAAAGAGCCTTTAACTATTTGGGATAGGCCCAGACTTTCTAATACTGACAGTAGAGGCAAGAGGGTTCTTGCACAAACTTTAAAATTCCCCTGGGGATAAGAGATTCTTGGGAACTCTAGTTCCTTTACTGCACTACTGGCTGAAGTGCAGTTTTGTAGCTGAAGTCACATCTCACTGGAAACTTTGGGGAAGTGTTACTTGGAAGAAAAACGTGATGGAGAAAGGAAGCAGTGCTACCATAGAATCATAGAATTGTCAGGGCTGGAAGGGACCTTAAAGATCATCTAGTTCCAACCCCCCTGCCATGGGCAGGGACATCCCCCACTAGACCACGTTGCCTGGATAGCTAAGTAAGAAATTTTTGTTAAAATTGGTCAAAGAAATATTACTTCTGTGTGTCTCAATACAGTTGGTTTAGAAGACTGTACTTTTAGGCCATAATAAATTGTCTGGTTAAAAGGAACCATCTGCTCAGGAATATTTCCCTTCTTGCTGCCTTCCATCTTGGTTCTTTTCCATTTTGCTCTAGGCATCGTTTTGCTTGTTCTTTCTACTTACTTGATACTTCTATCTAGCCCTCTTCACAGCCATAAAGTCTGAGGACTTGACTTGTCTGATGTCTCTTGTTTGCCCACTGCTCTGATTCTAAGAGTGAGTGAGGTACTGCAGGCTGTATATTAATAAAGCTAATTTATCTATATGAATTTACATATAGCATAGATATTAAGTGAGCATGATGTATTAAAGATTGCAGGTATCCTGTGGCATGGAAGCTTCCAAAGTACCTAAAACCTAAGTGGGTACTTTATCACTTCCTCTTCTTTCTCCTTATCCTTCTCAGTAATCTCCATTGCAAATACAAATGTTAATGTCAGTGTTAGGTATGTGTATAGCCAGCTCAATATTCCCTTTGCTGTTTTTTCCCCTTGTATTATAAAATATTTAAACTCGTAAAATAATATTGCCACCACTGTAGTTGTTTGTTTAAAAAAAAAAACAAAAACAAAACACATTGCAGCCAGGAGCTGTAATCTTATATTGCCTGGTTTTCTAAAATTGAGGCATTTTAATTGACCCTGTTACTTAATTCCCAACACGTCACTCATTACTTCCAGTGAGGGGGTCTCTCCTGTTGCTCCTCAAAGTGTTCTCAGGTGTACCTCTCTTCAGTCCAATTCCTATATACTTACATGTAGTATGTACAGCTGGCATGTTCCGAATTGTGTTAAATCCAAAGTCTCCTGACAGCAAGTTATTTAAGAAATTGTATCTCTCTTGGCTACTAGGGACATAGATCTGCCATTCTTTATTGGCTTCTTTTAATTTTCTTTTTTTAAAAAAAATTACTTTAGATATCTTTGCCTGCTGATCTGTAAGGGCTTACATTTCTGGACAGTCATCACTGTATATTTCACCCTCTCCCATGTAAGAATAAAATACTGAGAAACCTTTTTTTCCGAAGGCCTTTCAAGAAGAAACATCCTGCAGCTGCCCCCAGTGCTTTAACTTTCTTTGAGTGGTAGGATAGCAAGCACACGCAGAGTCAAACATACTTGTCAGGATAATTACTCCAGTTTGAGAGCAAAACTGCTTTAAATATTAATTACTGGCTTTGGTTCACTTAAATTATATTGTACCCACCCCTGATAGGCTGTTGTCTGGGAGAACAAGTGACTGTCCCTGAACTTTAGCTCTGCTGGGCTAGATTAGCAGCAGTTCCAAAATCTGAGTGGCCATCGAGTGTGTAGACGTTCCAAAACAACAGCATCCCAAACCTGCAACTCCCATCATATGCAATACAGAGGAAATCAACCTTCCAATGTTCAGGACCCTCCAATCCCTTATTAATTAAAATTAGCACTGCAGTGTCATCTGTAAATCAGTTGATCCAAATGCACATCGTAGATCAAGACTGCAAGGTGGTCTTGAAATGTTGCTCAGCAAGCAGAGCTGGCTGGATCGCCCTTGGGTGACAGTAGTGGCCGTACACTCGGTGTTGAGGGTGGCCCCGTGGAGCATCCTGCTTCTCAGGTGGAGATGAAGTTGGGAAGCACGGAGTGCATCGGTTCTCTCACGGTTGCTTTGGCTGTCTGTTGGCTTGTAGTTGGATTTCTGACTTTTGAAAGCCATAGATGTCTTTACGTCCAGATAATTTCACAGATCGTCTCTGTCTTCTTTTGCCATGCTGCTTTTAAAACTGCCAGCAAAATGTTCTTTTGGAGACCTTTTTGTCTCGATGTGTTGCATGTTCTGCCTATTTCCTCTGTAGTTTCGGGAAAGAAATTGCACAGCAGAAAAGACAGTTAATTTCAGGAACTTGGCTGATCTCTTCTCAGAAGGATACTCTCTTCACTCAGGGTAAATGGCTAATACAATGTTATTTATTATTACGTTATTAACTTAAAGCTTAGAAAATGGTGGTTCTTGAGAACCTGGGACAGGCAATTTGTAAAAATCTAAATAATTCATCTCATATTAAGAGTGTGATTTGCTAAGAGTTTTAAGAAATAGTCCCATGAATTGTGAGGTAGTGCAGTTGGAAGATAAGTCATGACAACCTTGTGTTTGAAAGATAGAGATAGGAGTCTCTTTGCCAAAAGCAAAGCAATGACAGAGCCATGTTTTCTTCCAGACTTGGCTTTTCTCCCCATTCAACTGACCTCATATCATCTTATGCTTCAGTAAAACATGCTCATTGCAGTCTTTAAGACAATGAAATGTGCCATGTTGGTATTTCTGTTAGGTTACAGTAAGGTAATGCTTTTGAGGAAAATTTAAAATATGTAAACATGGTGGGGAACCACTAATTTTACACTGAGGCAAGATCTGTCAGCCCTGCTGTCTGTAGTTGGTAGCAATTGTAATGTGTCTGCCTTCTATTTTCAAAGATTGCTTCTGACTGTAACTTTTCATATTGATGTACGATGTAACATCAGTATGTGTGTGTGAGACTTCTCAGGATGGGACAAGATTTGCCATACACTCTAAATATTTCAAATTAAAATGATTGAACTGTATGCTGTTTTTGAGACCCCTTTAGTCGTACATATGCACCTACATTGAAGTTCATTTTAAGGAAAACCTAGAATAGCCTGAAGTTAAACAATAGATTTCTGGTTTGAAATTCAGTGAGTTGAACATTTTTCTTAAGAATTAGCAATAGACCCAAGTTTTGACATGTTTTGTCTCTTACAGACTTCAATGTTAAGTCCAATGGCAGTTATTTGAGATTGTGTAACATTTATGCTCAGAATTAGATCTCTATTAGAACGCTCCATCTCATTTCTACTGCAAAAAACATTACCTGCATAGCTACATTTTGCTGTTTCTTTGTTTTGATGAAGTACTGTCTTCCATGTTTTAGAGCTGTTATTTGTTATTATTTGCACTAGTAGCAAGCCTGCACTTTTGTCGGATGAGAAGTGTACAAATTCGGTTTCTGTTGCACACATAATTATCATGGTTTTAAATATTCCTTAATACCCTACGTTCAGTGATTGCCATTGTATTAACGCAAGGTTGTTGGGGTTTTTTTGTCTTTTACCCATACCAAGTAAAATTTGAAGTTCTTGAATTGTTACAATGCTTCAGTTAAATCTCAATTTTGTCATATCAACTTCATTATAAAAAGGAGCACAGACCAGTTGTCCTAAAGCTGATTTTTATTTCATCTCGGAGTATTTAATTATTTGATTGTACTTCAAATTAATTCCAACTGCTGCTACTTTTACTTTTAGTTTTGTTTTACTTGGTAGGCTGCAGTCTCTGGCTCTCGGTTTTCTCATCAAGTAGTATTATTTCTGACAGCCCTTGTAGTTTTCAGGAGTGTTTGTGCTTGGGCTCAGTTGAACAGTGGGTTTTTTCCGTGATTCTGTATGATACTGATGGAAACTATCACCATGTCATGGTTTTACCCCAGCTGGCAACTAAGCATCATGCAACTGCTCACTCTCTCCTCCCCCCCAGTAGGATGGGGAGGAGACTCAGGGAAAAAAAGTAAAACTTGTGGGTTGAGGAAAGAACAGTGCAATAACTAAAATAAAATGTGATAATAGTAATGAAAATTAATATAGCAAAAAGTGAGAGAGAAGTAAAACCAAAGAATATCCAAGTGTTGCACAGTGCGATTGCTCATTGCCTGCTGGCCGATGCCCAGCCAGTCCCTGAGCAGCGATCCGCTCCCCTCGCCCCGGAGTCGTGATGTTCTATGGTATGGAATATCCCTTTGACTACTTTGGGTCAGCTGTTGCCTCCCACCTTCCCACTGGCAGAGCATGGGAAACTGAAAAATTCTTACCTTAAGATAAGCACTACTTAGCAACAACTGAAAACGTTAGTGTGTTATCAACTTGTTCTCGTTCTCAATCCAAAACACAGCACTGTACCAGCTACTAGCGTCCCTGCCCGTGGCAGGGCAGTTGGAACTAGATGATCTTTAAGGTCACAAAATCACAGAATATCAGGGGTTGGAAGGGACCTCAAAAGATCATCTAGTCCAGCCCACCCACCAGAGCAGGATCACCTACAGTAGGTCACACAGGAACGCATCCAGGCAGATTTTGAATGTCTCCAGAGAAGGAGACTCCACAACCTCCCTTGGCAGCCTGTGCCAGTGCTCCGTTACCCTTACAGTCAAAAAGTTTTTTCTAATATTTTTATGGAACCTCCTGTGTTCCAGCTTGTACCCATTGCCCCTTGTCCTGTCGTTGGACGTCGCTGAAAAGAGACTGGCTCTGTCCTCCTGACACTCCCCCTTGACATACTTACAAACATTTATGAAGTCCATTCTGTCACTAAAAGCAGTGACTACAAAGAAGGAACTCTGTAAACCAAATGATCATTTAGAAAACTGTCACTAGTTTATTAGCAAAGTTGGCTAAGTTTGGATGCTAGACTTAACTAGCATACCACATTGAAAAGGTGCAACATATTTATTTTGTTACTTCAGTAGTATAAAAATGCCTAATTAGCTATGAATTCTACAATTACTGATTAGTGATAACTATTATATTCATTATTAATTAAGTATATTAAATTAGCTTTGCGTCTCATGTAAGTGAGCGTGCACGTTCCTTTTGGGTGCGAGGGACCCAGTTTTCAGTGCTCTGCATTGAGTTAGTGGTCACAATCTCCAACTGCCACATTTAATTTTGACTCACTTTCAGGCTTCCATAAGCAATTTTTGATGCTTTGGTACTTATTGATCTCTATGGTGAGGATTTTGACTAGCATATCCCCACTTAGGTCCGGTTCCACACACCTCCAAGGACATACAGCTCATTAAAACTTTCTGAACAATGTACACACTAGGTACATGCGATCTTATTATCCTTTCTTCTCACTGGCTGGAAAATTTCTTCATCACCTTTTTCCATGCTTGAAGCAGCATTCTTTGAAAGACTGATTTGCCACTATTACGGCAGTAAAAATTCTTCTGCCATCCCAGCCAAAAGCAGGACACACCAGAACGCTTTAAAACTTTTAGTAAGAAAGCTAACTGCCTTTAATTTCACTTCTGTTCTTCACATAATCCACTGGTATTCTCGATGTTTGATAATACCAGAATTTGGGACATGATTCTGCTTTTACTGTGCACCGAGTTCCTAACAGTTCAGATGAGGTCAGTCCTTAGCATTTGCTGTTCCTGACTGTTTCTTGTTTAGCATTTACATGGACTTAGTGCTATTTGACATGTTTGCAAGATTTGGCTAGAGTAGATGATGCAGCACTAAATTAGCTTGTTATTTGTTCTCAAATTTGTAAGGAGCAACTGTCCGTGTGTTCCAGTTTCTCCCACATGAAGCTAGTGGTAATTGGTAGCATCTCCCTTCTTCAGTGAGGGATGAATTATTTCTCTCTCTCTTTTTGCTATATTAATTTTCATCACTATTACTATTTTATTTTAGCTATTACACTGTTCTTTATTACATTTCTTCTGTTGGAAGGATGTGAAACCCCAGAATTTCAGAGTCTGCAAGATACAGGGTCTGTGCATTTCCTGCCTGATTCTCATGGGAGCTGGCTTCTCAAATGCACGGCAATGCCTGCAAACCACCAGCAGATAGAAGACAACTGCTGAACACAGGCAGACATGAGACTTTTATGACCTACTGGGAAATGTTAACATTCACTTCAGAGAGAGGTCTAAGAGCAGAGACCCACGTATTCATCACTAGGTATGGTAGAGCAATTTGCTGTATCCTGAACTAGAGATAGAGGTCCCACTTGCATTAAACACGACGGCAACTCCCTATTTCAAGGTAGACCACAGGCAATGCATCAAATCGTGCTGAGTTCACACAGCGTTGCTGTTACAGCCAGATGGAGTGTTACACTGTGCTGCCCTGCCTGGTTATCAGAGACCATAAAATTTCACCAAGTGATTTCTACCTGAATCCTTTAGCTTGACTGAGCCATATGATGTCACTTAGAAATATATTTGTTTCTTGCTGAGACTACAAGAAAGAAAACTTACGTTTTCCTTGGATGAATTACTATGATTTTGTTCAATTAATAATAATAAACATTTTCTAGTCTGACTCTTATTTAAACTTTTGTCTAGTTTAAATCTCAGCCATTGAATCTTGCAGCTGTTGGACTGCAGGTTTCAGGAACCTTTTACTATCAGAAGTCTTTTCCCATATAAGTACTTCTGAAATGAGGCAAAATAAAGAGTTTGAGCTGATTTTAAAAATATGTTCACTGAAAAACACATTCTATAGAGCTACAATTCACTTATTAGAAAAAAAATAAATCCCTGACCTCATAGTTTAGCTACATTTTGTTAAAAACAGATGGTAACATTAGGAGTTATTACATTTTTGTAATGTATTGTGTTAATACAACACTTATGTCTATGCTGTAGTATTTCCATTCTGGTTCTGGTTTCCTCTGCTTGCTCAACTTCCTGTGCCGAGTTCCTCTCATGCCGTCACTGCGGATGGAAGCGACCCGATGTCTTGAACTTATCTCTGTGGGTTGAGGCCCATCTCCACCAGAGGTTTGCATAACCCACAAGGAGCACCGACAAGCACCCGAAGGCAGAGACTCAGAGGAGGGTATCTGACCCTTTTTTGGTTTGCAAGAGGAGAAGGAGCTGAGCCAGGATCACAATGAAAGCATCACTTTTTCTTCTCTTATATGCATTCTTAATTTAAAGTAAGGGAGTGAAGCAGTAGACATTAAGGGAAAAAAAAAAATCCCAGCCAACCATTACTCAAAAATTTCAGTTAACTCAGTCATCAAACTTGTATTAAATAAAAAACCCAAGCACAGTTGTCAATGGACATGCCCATACACAACTTAATTGCTATATATAGCACACACTACAATATTGAATTCTCCAGTTAGATATTGCAGAAACTTGCACAGAGAATACTTTGAGTGGGTGTCTGGGTGTATGCTTATAAAATTATGAGAGCCTTGGTAGGCTCATGGGCATTTTCCTACAATAAAGAGAAGTCGGTAGTAATATCTGAGAGGTTAGAGAGGAGGGAGTGTCTTTTCATTGCCCTTGTATGGACAGAAGTCACAAGGTACTTAACACTGTAGGTCTATGTACTGTTAATACAGAGGCTGACTGTGAGAAATGCCAAGTGCTCCAAATTCCAGTGGAAGTACATTTGATACGATTCTTGTGTCCCTCAAGGAGATATGCAAAGGTCAGAAAAAATAGATTTAGCTGCAGTATCCTATATATTTTTCTTTGTCTGGTAAAATGAAACCAAAAAAATTTACTTGGTTGTCAAGCAGGGGTGGATTAGAAATTCCTGAACTGGTAAAATGTTAATGTAGTCATGTACATCAACAGGTTTCCAGTTTCAATGTTGAAAACCTTACTTTTTTTGTTAGAATTTAAGTAGAGGATTTAAAAAAGATGACCTAATACTTGAAAACTGTGTGCTTGCTTCTACATTTCTTGAAATGTAACACATGAAAATCATTTTGCTGTCTCTGTTCTTGACCTGAGCAGTAATATCCTTATTTTGCTTCTTGGCAGGCAGTCCTAGTAGTTTCTGCTCGTCGTCTCTGCTCTGTGCCGTTGCGAGGCCTTGGCCTTCTAGTCCTTCTCACAAGCAGCACTTCATGCTTTCTGGTCAGCTTTCCTAAAAGTCAGTGGCCTCTTGCCTTGGATGAAGTGTAGTGAGTCAGCTTTGTAATCTTTCCAACCCATTTTGAAGTGTTTAGCTATTCTGTGGTGTAGACAAAGGCTGTCACTATAGCTGGCAATTACGGTCCCGCTTTGGGTACTTCCAAGCTGAGAGGATTGGAAGGATTATGGTGGTGGAATTGGATCCTCCTGGATATGGTATAGGGGGTGGGAGAAGGGACTAAAAAGTCATATTTTGGGATTAAAAAGGCTGAAAATATGTTTTGGGATTACTGGTCTTTGCTGCAGGTGCAAGTATGTTAGAAGAGCAAAAGACACCATGTTGCGATACGCCTCTCTATCTGCCCAATTCAGTGTTTTGTGGAGAAAATAAAGAAAAAGAAAACACAAATTCAAGGCAACTATGCAATGCATGCTATGAAAGCTGTTTTCTGTTTATCAATTTCGTTATTTGATCATGTTAAAACATAAACATCTCCCTTACGAGGAAAGGCTGAAGGAGCTGGGTCTCTTTAGCTTGGAGAAGAGGAGGCTGAGGGGTGACCTCATTAATGTTTACAAATATGTAAAGGAGGAGTGTCAGGAGGACGGAGCCAGGCTCTTTTCACTGATGTCCAATGACAGGACAAGGGGCAATGGGTACAAGCTGGAAGATAGGAGGTTCCACAAAAACATTAGAAAAAAACTTTTTGACTGTGGGGTAACAGAGCACTGGAACAGGCTGCCCAGGGAGGTTGTGGAGTCTCCTTCTTTGGAGACATTCAAGACCTGCCTGGACGCGTTCCTGTGTGACCTACTGTAGGTGATCCTGCTCTGGCAGGGGGGCTGAACTAGATGATCTTTTGAGGTCCCTTCCAACCCCTGATATTCTGGGATAAATTTTAAATGTTTTAATGAACGTACAGCTTCCCTGTGTCTACTGGAAAGTCACCTGTGGCTGGGCAAGCAAAAAGAAATGGAATACATTTCTCACAGAAAACTTAGATGAACCTCTTCTGCTGTGTAAAATGCTTGTCTTATCCTAATATAAAAAAATATGTAGTGCCAGAATTAGTTTTAAAGGTCATCTGCTCATCCCCAAACTATGTGTATGATTCCTGTGAAATTCTATTTAAAAGGAAGCAGCAATTCTGGTGTTTCCATTGGAAGCGTGTATTCAATGCCTGATAAAACCAAAGAGCCTTTCCTGCTTTACAATTGCCTGTTTCCTTATTTATATTCAGACTGGTGATTTCTTACAGGAATATTTTTTCACTGATTTCTTCTTTCCCTTTTTGCATATAATCAGTCTGTGCACTGCAGTGGTATGTTCCCTCTTTTTCATTTGCTTTAGCTGTGCTCTGTTCTTCACTAAGCAATCTTTTTAATAACATCTGTATACTTTCACTGCTTTCAATATTTCAGTGCTACAACGACCCTTTTCTGTTACCTCCTTTTTATTTGCACATAATTCCCTTCTCTGTATTAGGATTGTGTTTGTGCTTACAATATTGTGTTCTCTTTGGATTTCTCATCTTATAATTCCTGTAAATATCACCAGTGCAGTTCTAGCTATGATATCTGAGCAATATGCTCCCGTTTTTTATATTTTCCCTAGATTTGTACTTCACAAGTGAAGTATTTTGTGTGTTCTTGTGAAAGCTCATTTTCCTTCTGGTGCTTGTCTATTAATATATTTTCTTGAATATCAGAAATGCTCTCTGTAATCTTCACAGTTTTCCTGACATTTGTATTATTTTCCAATCTAACCAGTATGTTTGATGCACCTTCCTTCAGCAAAGGAATTAATATGGAAAGTGCAAGTGACAATTTGCTTCAATAAAAGAAAGTTAAGATCACAAAGCAGTTCTTTTTCCATTGGGCTATGTACATTATATGTAGCTCTAAATAATGTTCATTTTGCTTACCCTATATCGTGTGGCACTGTGAAATGGAAGGAGATGCTTAAAAAGAACTGGCAAAAAATACTCAATTTAGTTTACATGTTTATACTTTTTTTTTTCGTCTGAATACAGTGTATTATATGGTCTCCTTATGGAGCCAGATTATTTCCTCCTGGACTGAGGATCTTTCTCACATACTCTCTGTAAAGCACGGAAAAGAGTAGAAAGGAGGATTCATTCTGCTGCAGAAGGGGCCCCGTTCCTGTCCTGTTTCCAGCTCATCTGTGGCAGAAAGGATGATCCCAGCCTTGGAGAAGGGATCCCCAGAGCCTTAGGCAGGGCTGCTTCCCTGATTGAGGCTGTCCCTGGGGAGAGAAGGAAACAAAAAAAGTTTTCCTATAAGTACCACCACAATCTGTAACATTAACCTTCTCAACTTCTAGAGAAACCGCACGTTTTAAGATCAATGCCATCTTTAAGGAGAATGATCCGGCGTAATGGGAAAAGGTGGAAGTAGAAGGAGAAAGGAGATGATTCACTTTTCTGATCGGATGGGGAAAGAATAGGTATAAAGTAGTTTTGCAGGCTTGAAGTTACTGTAAGATGCTTTCTTAAGATCCACAGCTGTCTCAAACAATTCACAAACTCCAGCACTGAAATGTCAGGTGAAAGACTGCACCGGTCTGCTCCCTCCTGTGCTGGCCAGCACTGTCAGAGGTGGACAGAGCCTGGGGGAGTAAGTTTAATGTTTTCATGCTGCTTGCTTAGGCAACAGCCAGTGCAGAGGAGGAAAGGTTTGTTCTGCTTTCAGTCTCTGAAATACTTCAGTGAAGGTGGGGCAGAGCAGTATGTTTGTATGTGTTCTTCACATTTTACAAGCAGGAAACCTGCCGAAAGGTGAGGTGCAAACTCACCCAGGGCTTGGCACTTGGGAGGGATGGGAACTCTGAAGCTGAAGCTTAGGTAGGTTTCCCCCCTGGGCAGTGTATTTAAAAAAATGCAAAAATGCTTAAGAAGTTTGTCAGAGTACTGAGTTAAAGCAAGATAAATGACGATACTTAAAAAAAAAAAAAATCGCTTGCACTGGAGATCATAGTGTGAATCATTTGTTATCTGTGCTTTTTGTATTTGCAGAAGGGCTGGGTACTGGGAGGAGCTGAACCATAGGATGTCGTTGAGAGAAGTGTATTTATTGCAGCAGAACTAAAATTACAGGCAAAAATTTGAAGTATTTTAGGGGAAAAAGAGTAATTCAGACATGGCAAATATTCAGTATTAAGCATGCTTAATATTAGGTTTAGTCTCATATGACATGTTTATGACCAGTGAAGGCACTGCCTAAAAACATAATTGTTACTTAGTTTTGGTGCAAGAAGTAGGGAGAGCGCACATATTGCTCATCTCCACTGACGGCACGATTTGCTTTTCAATGGAGGAGGATGCAAAATGATTTCAAGCGTGCCGGGTTTGGGTTTCTCCTGGAGCCTACCCTTAAAATCAGCAGAAGGGAGGGAGGGGAGTTACTCTGTCTATTATCATCAAGCTCCGCTAATGTAGCCCGGGCACCACGTGACTGCAGAAAAGGCTATTATCTCAATGAAAAGGAAACTGCTTTTTAGAGCAGCAACAGAACAGAAGCAGGAGGAATTTTCGAGTACTCCACCATGCTGGATTGTCAAAGGGGGATCTCTCTGATCAGCAGTTAGGGAAGGATTAGCGTGGCCAGTTTGTCAGCTGTCATTAGAAGCAGATGACAGAGATGATAAGCTGCTGTGTGCGCACGTCCTCACTCAGCATGTGCTTTGGTTTACATCAAGACATAACACTGGTTTGGGATAATGGAGAGCTGATATTTTAAGGCTGTGAATTTACTGGTAAATATCTCTGCTTTTTTATATTATTTTTTTCCTTTTTTTTTTTCTTCCTGCTATTTTTAATAAAAAGCCACTGTGATGGATGGGGCATTTATCTGCATCTTAATCTGAAGACACTGAAAAACTAGTGAGATCTGCCTTCAGCTGCAAAGGCTGGAAGACGACAAGGTGTGTTTCTGAAGTGGCGTGACTTCATTGTTAGTGTTCTCTTTTTGCACGTATGTGAGCTCCTGCGTGTGCATCGTAGGTATCTGGATGTTGCGGGGGGGGAGGCAAAGGGGGGGGAGGTGTTGGTTTGGGGGAGCGGGAGGAAGAGCTGATTTCTTTTTGAGAAAGAGAGTTTAAAGATAATGTTTTTAAGTAACAAAGAAATAATGTAAATTTGATTCTCCAGTTTCTGTCATTTCCCTCCTTTTTAATGGTTACAGGTGTACTTGTGGTTGCCTGTGACAGTTTTATGGGTTTATGAGGCTAAATATATCTTTGTAAGTGCACAGGAAATATTTTTGTAAGCAAGTTTTCTGGCATCCAGAATAATACACAAACCCATGTATATTTTCCCACTGTCAAGAGGAGGTGGAGCCTAAGAGTGTCTTTTTTATTGCAGTAATAACTATTCAATTTTCAGCAATTTCTATGCACGTGAAGAAGTACAGAGTAAGTCAGATAGAGACATCTTTGCAATGAAACTTTCTCTTTCTGACCAAGAGCTTAAGTAGACAAAACACACTGAAACATTTGTAGTCATTATATAACTTTCTTTATTCTCTAATTTTAAGTTTTCTTTACAAGTATGTGACCCTGTAAACAGAATGACATTCAGTTAATCTTCAGACCTTGTATTTATCTCGTGGTTATGCATGCTGATGTCATTAAATGTCTTGGCAGTATTTACCTTTCTTTTAACCTTGGGAGGGCAACATTTAATATTGCCAATTAATTGAATAACAATATCCTCTGAAAAACGTTGTAGATAGTTACTTGTATTAGGTGAGGATAGTACACTCTCTCCCCTGCCCGGGACGTTATTGCAGGCTCGTTGACTTTATTTTTGTCGTACACAGCATTAAGCTCAGCATTGCTCTTTACCTCACAGCAATAATACTAATCCTGGACCACAAGAAAAAGATAAAATGAAGTATCTGGGCTTACGTAGCAGTACTGATCGTCACTTTTCCACAGTTTTGCCTCCAGACCTAAGGGCAGGATTGCAAAGATGCGCGTAACCAATCATTACTGCAGCACCCTGACAGTTTGCTAAAAGTGTGTTTTTCCGTATTCATATTGAAATAGTGGCGGCGACTGTCATGCTTAGAATCCATTTAATACAGGAAATACCTTAGTTTATTTTATGTAGGACTTTGAAAAACTCATGCTACTTTGAGATAGGAGGGGGGAAGGAAAATATTGTTGTTTTTCAAATTAATGTAGTATGTGTTTGAAGAGACTTTGTTTCATACTGTGAGGGCAGAGCCAGAAACGTAAACAACTTAGCACTATTTATTTGCTTGTCCTCTTTTGTCTTGCTTTGATTATTTTAATTGCGATATACCTACGTTTTGATACGGAGGCCTGAGGCAGGCAGTGCCATTGAGTAGAGGCTTGAGAGCCTGTCACGGTCACGGCACCAAATGTCGAAGTTGCAAGAACAATGAAACTTCCTCTCTGCTTCTTGTGCTTTCTTCCTTTATTTCATTGCGGAAGATCTAACAAGATAGTGGGGGCCAAGTAGTGCTTACTGAAATGTTGGCACCTATGTTTTGTAGAATAGCAGATTTTTGCTGCTTTTACAGTGATTTTGATTTGCCTGATGTCTTTTACGGTGTATTAAGGGGGAAAGTTTGAGCATTATCAACCTTTTGTGCAGACTGTGTTCTTCAGGTGGCTCTGTGCTCTCACAAAACTCAGCTTGGGGTGTTTTCTTTGATAAGCAATTTCCTACAGAAGTATGGTGTGTAGCATATATAAAACTTCAAGCACTATCTATGACCAGAGTCATATTGTTTGTCCACGTGAGCACAAATTCTGTGTGCTGCTTTAGTCAACAAGGTTACACTGGTAGTGTTCAAAGATGTTGTTCTCTCTTTTTAATTTTTCTTTGTTGACGTCATCTCTATAAGGTAAATTTCTTGTGCAAGGAAGGGGGGAAGACATGACTGCATCGCAAAATGTACCATGTTCTAAGAAAAAAAGCCCTTGGAAAATTTGAGCTAGAGGAGTGCTTTGAAATATTTTATTTCACTCTACAGATTTTAGCACAGTATTTAGTTCTAAATGTCATTAGGAAGTCAACTGTCTGGTTAGATTTTGCAGTACTGTTTTGTTTATTTGCTTAGACTAGTAACAGGGAAAAAATGAGGAAAGGATTGAAAACAACATTGATTCTTGGAATCTGCTTCATTAATCAGTGGAATAAATTCGTTAACATACTACTGTAGAATAGCCCCATAATGGTGATAAGAAAGTTGAGGTAAGGACTGAGGACTGGGTCTGCAAGCCACGCTGTCAGAGCTGAGTAAAGGAGAAGACTCTGTAAGTTGATAATCACCGTACCTGTGAGGAAATCCCAATGGAGTTGTCTTACTGCCTGCATTCCTCCTTAACTTTTCTTACTCGCGTTCAGCTGTGGTAGAAGGATGCCTGAAATGGAATAAAATTTGCTGTTAGCAGGTAAAGCTTTAGTCTCTGAAGGTGAGGGTTAAGATTTGCAAGACTGTGTGGTTCAGAAGCGGCTGCTCTCGCTACCCGGGAGTCTGTGGCTGACCCTGCGGGTGCTTTCGCTGAGACCCGGGGTTGTACGGTGACGGGTGGGAAAGGGCTGGCTGGGGTGGGAGGATATAGAGCATAAGGAAGATTACAGGAATATGATGAAAATCCTAAATGAGGAATGAATCAAGTGAAAAGTTTAGGATAAATGCACTTAATTTGCACTGTGCAGTGTACCTGAATCTCCTCTTTGCTGTTCCCATTTCATTTTCTCCCGTGCACGCTGTCCCCAGACAAACTTCATCAGGATATTGCAGTGCTCTGATTTTCTGTTTCCCATAGCATAGGCTTTTGTGACTGAGCGACCATCTAGCTCGAGATTCTCATGAAGAAACTTCTGTTAAAACTACATGGTAATAAAACTTTTTGGTGCTTTTTCTGAAGTTTTTCCACATGTTCAGTCCGACTAGTTTTAAATGTGTGTTATTTTTTACTTTGGGGCAGTGTATAGCAGGCGTCTTGTCAACTCCTTCTATGAATGTAGTGGGTGTTTGTTCCCCTTTTTAGTACTTATATTTCATTATATTCCAAAATTTAAAATACTTGCATCATAGATTAATTTTTTTCTCAGCTCTTGTGATTCTTCTTTACCATAAATGATTTCATTATTAACACAAATTAATTTCAGTTTATTTTTACAAAGAGAATAAAGTCACTGATAATGAACATTCACCTTTAGTAGTAGAATATCCTTGTTTTCCTTCGGCTGCAGGATACAGGTGTAGTTGTTTCAAGCCCATGGAGTGATTTATGTCCTATAAAAGAGAGAAATAACAGTTTGACATCTTTCTCTAGTAGACTAGGAGGAAAATCCAAGCTTCAGTGAAGTCCTTGATAAAATTCTGATTTATTTCAGTTGATTCATATTGTCTGCTTAGAACTCTTCAATTTTTTTCAGAAAATCACTTCTGCTATTAAGGGAGCTGTGGTAAAGCTTACGCGGTGTTGCCTGTAAGCGTTGTACAGACCAGAAGTATACATGGATTTAAGAAGGCATTAGGCACAACTGAAGATAAGTTCAGAGGGAGGAGGAGAGGCAGCAGCGCCACAGCTAAGCTTGAAGCACTGATGGTCAGAGGCAGAGAAATGAGATATCGGGCAGGAGGATCATTCTGCAGCTTCCTCGTGCTTTTTCTGAGGCACCTCCGATTGGCTTTCATGACAGACCAGTCACTAATTAAACGTCTCTTTCATTTGACTCATTCCTATGTATGTTTTATTTAGTCATAGTCTGTATTCATGTGTATGTGTGTGTATCGAGGGAGGCGGGTGCTTATGAGTACAAAGCTCGTGTCCATGAGGTTTTATTCCTTGGCGGTTGACTAACATTTTGTTTTCCTTTTAAATACTTTGAAATTGCAGCTGACCTTTTATCTTCTTTTGTTATTGCTAGTTGCAGTATGGCACTGAAGTAAATAGAATGAGGACCAACATGAAATTTGAAGTCATTAGTAGTTGTTACTCAAGTTCACAGATCAGGTTTTAAACTCATGGGTGTATTAAGTACGTATTTGATTAGGATGTACAAGCTACTGTAGACATGTAATTTTTATCAAGTGAATTGTACTTCACAAGTGCAAGACACTTGTGTGTGTCTGATGTAATTTATTCTGTTAGCTTTGACTTTTGTGCTTAGTAACAATGTGCATGGTTAGTACTCTCAATGGCTTACCAAGAGTTTAACATACACCTAAGATTCATCTCTATTTATAAAACTGTAATTCTGTATGTTGGGAGATGATACAAGTAAAATCTTCTATGCACATAGCTGTGTTCCCTCAAAAAGCGTGCATTAAATTGCTTGTTCTTCAAACTTTAGTAAGAAAAGAGTAATAAAAAATTTTCTCCTTCCCAGCTCTTAGCCGTGCTGCTCCAGTGTAGATGGATGATACTGGCATGGATACCAGTATTGGCAGGAAGCACCCGATGGGAACTACCTGCTCATGCAAATACGGGATAGGAATAGGGGCCAAACCCTGCCTGTCTCTTGCACAACATCTGGGATGATGTCTTTGTCACCAGGACACCCTCTGGGACCAGGGCTGAGACAAGTCACCTTAGGTGGAGGAGTGAGTTTTCCAGTGGAGATCCTCTAAATGCGTTTCAGAGGCAGAGAGGATGGGTAAGCCAGGCAGTCTACTGAAGAGGATGACTTGGTTAAACAATTTCAAGAAGTGGTGCAGCGTTCTGAACCTCGTGTGGGCACCAGTGGTGTCCCTGATTGACAGAGGATATCAACTTGAAGCTGAATTCACCTCATTGCCAGCTGTTAGCATTGGTATGACCATGGCCATTTGTGGAGCTGAGTACTAGCATTTTTTGTTTAGCTTCAATATAAGTATGTTGGACTTTGGGATGTTGTTAACTTGAAACCTTCTGGAACAAAGATACTTGGATTCTTGATACTAAATTGAAACTTTATTGTTAGACACTGTTAAACTAAATGCATGCTTATGAGAGCATGTCAGTATTTTAGACGGAAGTGTAGAGTATATAAGTGTACCTTGTAGATACGTGTAGAGTGGATAATGTTTAGGTATAATTCAGTGCTTGGCATTGGAAAGAATGGCCTGAAGTTTCACCAGGCTTCCTAGTAGTAAGTCGTTGGGTAGAAGAGACAATAAACCCTCTTAGTGCTGCAGCTATCTGAAAATCAGAAACAAGAACTCAATTTTTGATTAAGCACATAGAGCTGGGCTTTCTGAACTGCAGCAAAAAAAATCAGTAGGATCATGTGTTTTCAATGACGGTAGCTGCTCCAGGACTGAAGGAACATTATTTTGATGGCCAGGTTGGAGCTATGCAACACAAGCATCTCTTAGGGGCTCCAGTGCAGGCTTGGGGTTGCACGTGAGATTGCACCTGAACGTGTAGACATGCCTGGCTGATCCTAGTGACCAGGAGGACCAAGAGCTCTCTAGCTGCCAGAAGTCATTGAAGCAGAGATTGTTAGGTGATAGAACTCAAATTCAAATATGATAGGTTTGATATCTCTAACTATAGGTTCAATAACTATGTTTTACTTTACACAGCTGATGTGAAAAAAGTGATGCTGTTCTCTCTGACTCGCCCTCTGCTTTTTACTTTTTACCTATAAGTGAGCCAGTTTCCTGAGCTTTTTATTAATGGAATATGTTTCTCTAAAGTAAACAGGCTGGTGTTTGACAGGCAGTTAACTGGAATTAAATCCTAACATAGACATGCCCACACCGTAGAGATGCGTAAATGCCTTTGTCTGTTGTGATCCATCATCCCTGCTAAGATGGGCTTCTTGAAAATCACACTGAACTGTGTAAGCTACTGGTATTGTAAGTAATGTGTACATTTCTATCAGTTGTATTTACGAAGTTGGAAAATGTTCCTGGATTTGAGCTCTTCCACAGTGCCTTACACATGCAAGAGCAGTTGTTTTACTCTTCCCCTCTCTCTGGCGTGGTTTTCCCCTTGCTCTTTGGGGGTGTCTGGGGGGGGAAGTTGGCATGGGAATTCCAGTGGACAAAAAAACAGTTTTGAAACTGAGGTTGGCAGAGGATTCAGTAGGAGTTGAAATATCTTAACTCACTGTTCTAGAAATACCATCAACTGGAAATTAGAGCTATTTAAATACCAAGTTTTCTATAATATTATCCTTTTCTATATTGTTAGTTTTGCTTCATTTGTCACCTGTGCTATTCACAAGGTTTTATTTTAAATCACAGTAGATTTGAAATATTACACTTCTAAATGACTCTCATAAGTAAAGTTGATGATAATTGTGAACTCTTAAGAAAAACCCTATGTTAAATAAATGTGGAAATTTGGACTCCTCCTTTTCCAGTGAAAATGCCTACAGCCTTAATATGTTTTGGAGCTGTAGTTTGATATGTATCACATGTAACCTACAAGGTTAAATGGTTTTAGAATTTATTTTTTTTCCTTTTTTAGTGTATTCTTTTTAACTTACCTACCCGCCACAAATAAAGGGATGCAAGAGTGACTGACATATATACAAATAAGGTTCTGGCAATGTATTCTATTTTTTAATCTGGTGTTTTAAGGGAAGCTTTAGTGGTATTAAGCTACATTTCTTTTGTCCTTGAGCATTAAGAATCAAAACCAATTCTTGATAACAAGAGAGAGGGAGAATCCCAAACCTGAAATTATGATACAGAATCTCAAGAAATTTTTTTGCATGGTACCACCTGCCACCTCTTTGACAGCGTTTTGGTGAGAATAGACCTTTTTCCTCTTTAAAATTAGAAATGGGGTAAATCTGATGTTATGTTAAAAAAAATGTATTTCTTCTGATATTTTTTCTCTGTTGCCTTATTAAAGCCTGGACTTGCTATTCCTGGGCATATTAGGGGTGGCTGACGTAGTCTAATCCATAAGCAGCTGAGTGAGTGGCTCTGCTAAGAGCCTAAGCCTATGAGAATACAGAAGGTAGGAGCCATCTTACGGTGCTGGGGTCAGCCTGGAGGGGTTGTTTTTTTTTTTGCAACATCTCAAACAGAACTGGGGTTTTCTCAGACCTGGTTCTGAGTAGCTGAGAAAAACCTCCTGCAACGTTTAGATGGATTTTAAAAGAAAGTCCTGTTAAATGCTGTTCAGTAAGAGTGAACATGAATGTTAGCCCTTTATTTGATTGTTGCAGCATGTGTTAAAAAGCTGCTGCCACCCATTTACAGACTAATGTGTTTATTAGATGGGCTTCCCAGTGGCATCTTGAAGCGTCTTTCAGGTAAAAAATTCATGAGCATTATTGGCTTTCAGGCTGCAAATGGAATATATCTTCTTCCTACTGTCTAATACACCACTCTAAAGCCATTACAGAGGAGCAAGGGAAAAGGTATTGTTGAGGAAGGAGCCTTCAGCTTAAACATTTGTTTATAGTTGGTTACTGCTTTTTGTAGATGGAGCAAAAATGTGAGGTGTTGGAGCTGCTTTTCTGATCTTTTACACACAGGCTTGGTGGCATTTGCTGGTAAATTATTTTCCTCTTCTTAATTCCAGTTTGTGGAGTTCAAGAATAAAGTAGAGTTTAGAAATATTACCATCAAGCTGGTGTTAATGTTACCTGCAGCAGGCACCCTTTCAAATGTTATAGTGTCTTCTAAGTAACAAGTGTTATTTTCAGACAGAAAAGGCTACAGGTGTGCATCAGATTTTAGTACTAGGTTTTTTAAGCTGATGAGTTTATCAACTTGCTGCTACCACCTTTCTTATAGAAACCTTGTTTTCTATTTTCACTTTATACTGTGTGACTCTTGTAGGATAGCAAAGATTTTAGGCAGTTTCATCTATAGTGAAAGTGGCAGTGCTGTTTCAGGAGAAAAGCATACCCCTGAATAAATTAATTTGTATTTTTAATATGAAGTTAACATCACCAACTGCGGTATTAAATATCTTGCTTCTTTTGGCAGACTGGGATTGTTCTGTTTGGGGTGTATCCCAGTTCCAGGTGTTCATTGATGGAGGATGGGTACAGTAAGTTGGTTGTAGAACATATGGCAGATGTATACCAGGGATGCAGGAGGGTGGTTTAGTATAGCTTTACATTTCTTTAGTGGATCTCTTTCTTTAATTTAATTTTACCAGACAATAGTTAGGTTTTTTCTTATTCCTTTTATTTCACTTGATTTTCACCTCTTTTGTTGTTGCTGGTTTTGGTTTTTTCTCCCCCACACATTTCCAGACCCTTACCCATGTCAAAACACCTGTGCAAGAGAAAGTTTGCACGTGAGGGGGCTGAACTTTTCGGGGCACAGGGCGGTGCATGGGGCGGGTGGGCTCAGTTGGCTGCCTGGGATTTCAACAGCTGCCACAGTGAAAAGTGCTGGGAATCCAGGGGGCCCTTTCCTCCTCACCTGCTGTAGCTCACCAGTAAAAGGTTGGCCTTAGGCTCCAGGGGCTCCAGTCTCTGATCTAACATCTTATCCTGCCTCTGACAGCGATTTCCTTTTGAGGCCTGGGAAAGCAGCTACAAGTATTGCCTTCTGCAGAAGGGTCGAGGATTGCAGTATATGTCAATATTACGTATTTTCTGATTGAGAAATGAAGCCAGTGAAAAAAAGAGTTCATAAGTGAGAAAAAAATGTGAAGAATCACAAGTTGCATGTGATTTCCAACTTTCCTCCGGCTTCTACCAGAATTAATGCTACACAGAGTGGACCAGTAATGTTGAAACCAAGACTGAAAGCTTCTAGTCATGGGAACTTCACAAGAAAAAAGTATGAATTATAATGGATGTGTGTTTGAGCTTAAAATTAACCACAGAAATATGAGCTGGTTATGTTTGTAAGTTGGACTGTTAGAGAAAATGTTTGCCAGACTCTTCACTGACTAGTAGTATTTTTGGTCAGTAAGCAGTGTATCTGCTGTTAGTTACTCAATTAAAAAGTGACTTTAGTAAATCACTTTTGTATTTATCAGTTGTATGTGTTGGTGTGCTGGAAGGGTAGCGCAGTACTGCTACCTGATTGTCCGCTATATGGTGCTTTACCTTTTGTTTGCTACTTTTCGGATTGAAATAGCAGCTTTGAAGGTGTAATCCTCATTTATTCTTTAACTGCATTTGCTAGGCTTATAATAAATCTGACAGTTTAACAGGCCTTGTTTGGAAGATGGCCTGCCCTGATAAGAGATAAAATGCACATTATCTTCTTCTGCATTGACTCTGGATGATTAACTGAATTTACTGGTGCTGAGGATCAGTGCTGGAAGGTTTACTCTGCGTGCTGTGTTTCTTTGTGGCAGCCGAGGAGTGAGAAAGATACTAGAAATTCACGTAGCTGATTTGCCATAATTTTTTTCTGTCTCTTCCTTCACGGAGCCACATTTTTTGTGTTGGTTTTGTTTTGTTTTTCTCCCATGTGTTTTATTTTTGGGTTTACATTGTTTTACTGTCTTTTCCATTTGAAAGATGAATGTCTTGTAAAAATATGTTTACTGTTGCTTTATAATTAGGTTAAGTCTCTCTGTGTTCTCTAACTTAGAGCAGTTGCTCTAAGGAGGATGTGAAGGAGGATGTGCTGTCATGACAAGAGCAGAAACTATTGTTTTATTACTGATAACAAGAAAAAAAGAGTTTAAGCCTCTTTCAGGCTCAGTCCTTTCAATCTGCCAACATCTGGTAGAAACTGGTTAGGTCTCAGTGACTGTAATTACTAACATATACTGTCCAAGAGTTTATTAATTTAATTTTTCAGTACTTGCAATTTACATTTAACAGCTGGAAACATTCAACAGTGATTTTGTCTACAAGTATTTTGGATGCTTATGCCTGTGGTAGTGAAACGGAGAGAGCAGGAAAATATGCTTATGGTGTTAAATGTAAATATAAAGAAAATATTTACTTACCTGAGATGTTCTGATGGTACAGGTCATCTGTCAGAGCCTAAAATTAACTCTGTAGGAATTTTTAGTAGTAATAATTCTGCTTCTCTAATTATCTCCTTCCTTATATGAAAATACTGCATTGAGAGTATTTATCTTTCCATTGCTCTGTTGCTCCTCGATGGTGCCCAGCGGGATTGAAGCTTGAGGGGCGTCTGAGTCAGCATTAGAAATTCAGTTTTTAATTATTGTTGTAGAGTTTTTGTAAGACAAATGGAAAAAACTTAATATATATTGAGAAGAAAAATCTGCTACCACCACTGCAGGCAAAATAGTAATCCCAGAGTGAGATATTATGTTTGTGTTTTCGAGTGCAGTACAGCTCCCAGACAACTTACACAATAAAAAAAGGGAGTTCCTGGTTTTGCATGACAGTTCATTCTGCAAGACAGGCATTCAAATCCAGCTTTGTAAAACATTTTCTTTCAAATAAAAATTGATTTAGTTCAGCATCTGACATACCATGATGCTATTTTTTTCATTAAGAAACATATTTCACTGTCTCTCTCTCCTCAGTGCGATGATTACTGCTGGTTTTGTTTCTACTAATTCCCAATTTGGTTAATCCTTTTCCTATTCTGTACTGCACCAAATAAGCCTTACCTACTTTTTCTTCATTTTTCTCTCATAAGACATAGGGTAGAGCTGATACTACACTTCCATTTCTTCTAAATCACTAAATGAGCGTAACTGTTGAATTTATTTATCTTTCTTTTGTTTTCTGGAAATTCTTGCAGAAATGTGTAAAAAGATCAGAGGAGCAAGATGAATGCTACTCTCTAAACTGAAGTAGTTCCCTATGGGGGACGTTAATTGAAGTAAAACTTTGAGTCTCTGACCTGTCATTGTACTTGCAGTGGCTTCAGTTTTGAATTGTCATATTCCCTGGGAAAAAGTCAAGCTTGAAGCTTGGGAGTTTTACTTTCTGGTCTAAGAAGCTGTCCATGGGGCTCAAGAACCTAAGAATACTTAGAACAACTTTAAAAGGTCCTAAATTACCTATTTTTAAAATACCTGTTTATTTAATGTCGTAAATTTTTTGAGTATTATAATAACAAAGAAATTTTGAGACGGATGAGTTAATGTATATTTGAGGGAGTTGGGGCAAACCCTAAAAAGCACTATATGCACTTCAGCTGCTCCTGACTCACGGGTGTTTGTATGGCTACAGTTCCTCTATCAATTCAATCTAAATTCATGAGGTTTTTTCCTTCTCACTTGAAAGTTTCCTAGGTCCCTCCTACTCGTTGGTACTACTTGTGCCCAGAAGTCCTTTCTTCTGAAAAATGTGGTTTTAGTTTCTTGATGATGCTACATTAAATTTGTAGCGGTACCTACACCCTCCAGACGTCTTCATCTAGTAGTGTGCTTAGATCTTGAATGTGAGTAAGCTCATGGAACAAATTTTGAAATAGCTGCTTGCTTTTTAAAAGACAAGAGGAAACTGGACGTGTGCTCATCTCTTTGACTCAACTTGTTAGAGTCATTGTTAAGAAACGGGACATACAGGTTTGCTACGCTCCTCAGCCTAAGGGACTCAAACCTCAATCTCTTGTGTCTTAATACAGTGTTTGAACTACTTACCTGTGAGTTTAGAGGTATGGGTTACACACCTAAAGACTCCTACTGCACTGCAGAGTTAATTAACCATGCCCTCTCTGCTCATAAACATCCAGTTTTGACAAGCAGTCAATACCACCTCGGAGGCTGCCCTTCGTGGTGAAAAATAGATGCTTGAAACCATTCTGCAAAGAAGGAGCTGAATCTCCATTGCCCAGTTTCTGACTGTTTTAGTTGGTACATAGTTTTATGGAAGAGCAGAGTAGCAGGTTCTCGATCCACAGTTTCTGAAAAGGGGATTCCTCACTTGGGAGAGGACTTCAGGTTCTGAGTCCCAAGAGAATAGAACAACTTCACTTATCCCAGTCAACCTCTATATCTCTATGGCAATAGGGCTTGGAGGCACATCATTTTGATTTTAGTACTGTGTACTAGATACTGCTGAGTGGCTTTCATTTTGGCATGAGATTTTTTTAGATTGCCTTAGTGTTGTCTGTCTAGCTCTTCACTTTCCAAGGCATGTAACTCTGGTTTTTGCCTTCTACTCTGGAACATAGGCACCAATGAAACACAAAATGCAGAGCTTATGCAGGTCCTTGAGATACAGAATATGATTTTTAACGAAGACGTAGGGGAGAGCAGAAAGCAAACATGGTAATGGTTCATAGATTTCCAGAAAACGTTTGTGATGAGTAAAAAGAAACAGGTAACTCAATCTAAGAACAAACTGATAATGCTGCTGAGAAAAAGGCATAATGGCCTGTAAGTGCAAACAAAATAGAACAAAATTAGAAAAAATGTATTTTTTTAGAACCATTTACTGTGTTTATTAAGGAGAGAAGAAGGTGCTAGTTTCATAATAAAGATACCACTTTTGTTCTGTTAAAATACAGAAGGATGAAGTACAGATGTTCATGGTTAGAGGTTGGGTTTAATGTGTCCTCTGAAGGCTGATACCATAGACCTAGTGGAATTCTGACAGAACAGCATCAGTGTGAATGCAAGAACAATTGAGCTGTGTGTTGGTGGTGAAACATTGGTGTTTGCAAAAATACACTTCCCTTTGAAGTAAGCCTGACAGAGTAGATGGGAAAACTGTCAATAACCGTTCCTATTTGTGTTCTTCGGAAGGAAGGGGGGAATGGAGGAGAGGGTGTTGTCCCTAAATGCTTACCACTTACTACTCCAAGAGGAGAAGATGACAGAAGTTTTGACAGGTTTTCATGAATATTTTTGCTTCCTTTCTCAAACAGTTAACTGATTTACATTTCTCAGATAATACTTGCAAGTAAGCATAAGAAACAAAGGGACTCCTCAGCCTAATTTTTTTTCTTGAGTTTTAAGTCACCATCTGAGACTGGCTCAGAGATCATCGTACATCAGGAATGTACAGTTTTCATCATGCTGATCATTTTTTCTCATCCTAGTCAGTGAAAAATTTAGTCATTGGAACAGAACCCCAATGACAGTTCCAGCTCTTCATTGGCAGAGACATGGAACTGCTGTCTCCTCACAACATCTCTCTCATTGTTGTGACAGTTTTCCTAATAGTATCTTGTTCCTTCCTTGGAGCTCTATTTGGGATACCTGTGAGATTGCTTATTTTCAAGAAAGTGCTTAGTTCCTAACGAATTAGAGAAATGTATGTTTCTACTTCTGTACCTAGATAAATTAGGATATGAATAACTGTTGGGGCTGGAAATCGGTCAAGATATGCAGTTGTTAAGGGACAGCCAGTGTCACGGGGACACTGGAGGCAGCGGCAGGTGTTTCATGCTCTGCAGTAAGATCAGCATTGGTGTGTGCTGTGAATGCCCTGACTGGGTCGCTGCGAGTTCTCCAGCAGATGCAGAATGATGGAGCTCATGATGGTACATCTTCCCTTTGAGAGCTCAGCTCTGCTCCACTGCAGAACCATGGCCTTCTTGCAGTGGGCTGTTCTCAGAGTGTTAGCTGCACGTGTGTACATGTAGATACACATATGTGGGTGTAATCTCCTTAGAGAAAACAATAATCCATGTCAAAGACCAGCTGGGAGCTGTATGTTCCAGGCATGATCCAGTCTTTTTCGTGGAACTTGACCAGTATCTAGAAAAAGGAAAATTGCTCTGCCTTCTCCTCAGACTGGGTAAAAAATATTTTCTGTACAAAGAAAGCAATTTATTCCTCTTTTTTTTCATTTAGAAAAATGTTAGATGGTGTTCAGTTCTGAATCTGAAATGGCTTCGAGTCTTCATTTTTTTGTTCCATTTTCAATAAGTAACCTTTCTCAGCATCCCTCCGGGAAAGTAAGATTTCCAGTGTGAATGTCCTATAAGCAACATGTACTCTGATAGATTCTTATAAAGTGTCAAAAAGAAGAAGATAAGAAAAAAAAAAACAGACGGGGAAAAAAAATAAAAAAAATGAAAAAGAGAGGAAACTGCAGTTTTAACACAGCAATTCCCTCAAGTTCAGTGCATGGCTGACTGGGCCAGCAGAAGGAACTGATGGGGCAGAAATGAGGGGCTTGAAGGCCCCTTGTTTTGACACCTGATTTCCTTTTTATGCCACCATGAAGTGATCATAGAGCTCCAGCTCTTGATTAAGCATGGTACGAATCACCTCCTAGAGACACTCGCCTCCATCGTGGCCCTTGTGTTTTTCTCCTAACCCCAAACAATACAGGAGCTCCGAAATGTCTGGCAACATCTCTCTACCATCACCCTTACAAAACTGGCAGCAACAAAGCCGGTGGTGAGCTAGAACAACCCTGCCTTGCATGAACCTTTTGGTCATTTACATCATCTTCCTATACCCTTTGTAACAGTGATTACTGCCTCCAGAATATTGATACTTAACCTGGGGCAGGTGATTTTCGTCTACTCCTACAGTACATAGGGCAAGAGGTGGCCAGAAGTTGGGCAGGATTTCCATGGGCTGTTTATTGAACAAATAATAAGCTTGTGGTGTTTTAACACAATAGCTTGATAAGTTATTTTCTTACTGAAGTTGACTATATATACAAAATATTTATCATTTCCTGGTTACAATCAAAGAGGTGATAGCACCTTGGTTGCCCACCACAGATTTTCTTCTGAAGGAGTCATGTAGCATTTTGTAGGGTCATAAAACCAATGTTTTTATGGGTGTCTTTCAGACAAACTCTATTTCGAATGATAGATTTAGCAAGTAAAAACTGAGTTGAGTATGGAAGAAGAAACTTGGAAATACAAACTGTGAACTCGTGACTTTTCCATCGTAACCCATTCTCGCATTTTCTTCCTTTTAGTTGCTGATATGTGTTCAAGATGAGTGGGATGGGAGAAAATACCTCTGACCCATCCAGAGCAGAGTCAAGAAAGCGCAAGGATCCCGATCAGCTTGGACCCAGGTTAGACCATTTATGTTACTCGTACACATATTTTTCAGTTAGAAAATGACAGATTTCCCATTCTTGCAAACAGAAGAACAGAAGTCAGTATCAGACTACTCTGATTCAGTAAATCTGTGTTGTTGTGGCTTTGGGATGGGGGGTGAGGGCTCTTGTCTTTTATTATTATTTGTTTGTTAATTTTAAATCCAATGCAGTGCCAAAAATACCAAAATTTGGTGACAGTATAGGAGATATATAAAAAATGTATTTTCATTGCTCATTGAAGGGAGTCTTCAGTCACTCATTCTGGCAATCTAGGATTTTTTACCAACTCCCTTGTGTATCACAATCAGGGACTTGAAAAATATTTTTGAGTTTTATAGCAGTTGCGTTACCAGCGCAAATAAATTTTAAAGCATAACCACTCATTCACCATTTTTTCTCACAACTGCCTGTCATAATTTCACAAGAAGTTTTTTTAAGCTGTTTTATTTTCTCATACACAGTCACTATATGATAATCTTTGGATTCTCAGTGCCATGTGGAGGGATGCTTGTAAATGTTCAAATTCCACCCCCCAAATTAATCTGCTTTTTTTTTAAATTTCAAATCCCAAACCTCTTTTGAAACAAAAAAAAATATGACTGCTGGGAAAAAATAAGTAAAGTTCCTTTTTAATACTCCTTTCTTTTTTTCCAGAAGAGACCTTTCTGCTTGAGAAACTTATATTTTTGTAGTGCGAAAGGGCAGTTTTCTTTGTTTTTGCTAAACCGCTCTCAAACCATTTGAAATCATCTTTGAGCTGGCCAGAAGGCAAGCAAACTGACATTAAATACGACATTTTTATAAACTCCTTTTTCAGCCCTAAAAGAAGCACTGAAAAACGCAATCGTGAGCAAGAGAATAAATACATAGAAGAACTTGCGGAACTGATCTTTGCAAATTTTAATGATATTGACAACTTTAACTTTAAACCTGACAAATGTGCAATCTTGAAAGAAACTGTGAAGCAAATTCGTCAGATAAAAGAACAAGGTAAGAAGACTAATTAATTGACTTCGAATATTATCTGCATTGATTATTACTTTATTTCTGGCAAACCTGATAGTCTCTTCAACTTTTCTTTAGCAAATTCCCAGGTTTTTCATTAATCAGTGATGAAAAATGCTGTAACGTCAGGTGAGCGGAATGTGTTAAGTATCGTAGTTGGGTTTTTTAAATAAGCTTCACAGAAAAATCAGAAAATGCCAAAAGAGAGGATCAATCAGTCTGATGTGTGCATTTAATGGAACTGAAATCAGTTGGGCTTTTAGAAAAGTTAAGCTAGCAGATGGCTTTTGGGGAAAACTGAAGAAAAAAGACTACTTACGTACTCTTGCGTGGATGCTGAATCCATGCAAAATAGGACTAATCCAGGGGAGTGGGGTGTGAAAGTATTCTGCATCCCCCTTTTGCTTTCTTTGGTTGGTATGAATAGATATTGTGGACTAAATTATCTGCGTCCCTTAAATGATGACATCATATCCTCAACTACAATAGATTTGAAACTATTCTAATCTTTAGATAGGGTCCTGTTATAAATGTAAACCAGAGAACGTGACAGTTTTCTTCCTGTTCTTTGTCTAGAAGATTAGTTTTGTATTTCTTTTCTTTTGATATATTTCCTATTTAAAGAAAAAACCAACGAATCCTTAAGAAACTTTAAATCTTTGGCAGTGGGTTTTTGTGGCACAGGCCTCTCTGGGCAAGTGTGAATAGTGCTGCAGGTGTGTGGGGCAGATGCAGATTCTTAAAGTAGGTGTGTGTCATTTTTCTTTGAATGTAAAAGATTGCAATTTCTTTAGAAACTGTGTCTAGAGCAATTTCTTTGGTTTTCAAACACTTTAATTAACATCTTTCGCTTTCTCCGTAGTCTGTGATTTGTGTGGGAAAATGATGCTTCCTTTTTCATACTCTGGGTGAAGTTATAAAAGTAAAGATTACATGTTGCATAATTTAGATACAGATTTATTTCTAAAACAAGTAGACAAGTAGATCTGCAGTTTCAGACATCAGCCCACTCAAAGCTAATGGAAAAGTGGGAAGTGTCAAATGGTGTCAGCTGCCTCCAAAGTGGCTCTAATTGATTAACCTTCAGGAATGTTCCTGTTTCTTAGCTTGTTCTCTTCTTATTGCTATTAGGTTGCCATAATGTTTAAAATGGATATTCTATTAAGTTGCCATGCCCCGTGTTTTAGAAGTATACCTCTCACCCCTGCAGTGTGTGCATTGTCGTTTTGCACCTTACTGACTTTGGGGAAATTTTTGTTGTTGTTGTTCCTTATTTTCTGTTCTTCTTTTTCTCACTTTCTGTTTTGGAGTTTTGTTTGGCTGTCACCAAGGCACACATTCTTCTTATCCTTAACTGAGAAGGGATTAGGAGGAGAAAATTGGGTTTTTCTGGGAAGTGGGTACACAGAGAAGAATCTGTTAGTCTACTTGGTATGTCTCTCAGCAGCTCTGGAAAATCTGGTCTATAAATCTGGCTCTAACTAATGGCAACTTTGGCAAATTCAGAGTCTTGTTGTTCAGGAGTAGTATCATAAAAACAATATTCATATTGTTATAAAATGTTCACACTCATCAGACCAGGTTGCGTGTAAATTATTGAAGTCACCATAGGCAGAATTGTATCAAAGCTGAACGTGCATTTAATTTTCTGAGCTCATAAAGTTTCATTGCAGAAACAACTGAAAATAAAATTCTAAATACAGGCTAAAATACAATGACGACTGCTTATTTCAACAAGTAGAAGTCGTTTGCAATCCTTGAGCAATAAAGATACTAAATTACTCTTTACGGTGTTGATTTGTTGCACAAGATTTTTCAGCCGAGAACAATTAGATTTTCTGCAAACTGTTTGGGTCTTTGCATAAAACTCAGAGCTCGCACAGACTAGACTTCAGGCCTCTCTGAGGGGTGCTGCAAAATGCCGAGACCTTCAAGGAGGTCATTAATAGCATCTCAGGATCTAGAAACAAAGATTAGATTACTTGAAATTATTTAAACTACTTGCATTGATTTAAACTAATTGAAAGTTTGATGCTGATTTCTACATAGAAGCTACATCTGCTTGTTGTAATAGGGAATTTTAAAGGCTTTTCCTTTTAAGAAAAAAAAAATTGATGACAACATACTCTGAAAGGCAGTGTTGATTCGGAATTTTGTTAACATTTGTCATTTCATCAACAAATAGGTTTCACATACAGTAGACATTCAAACTGCACAAAAAGTACAGTACACCTATACTTGAGTGCCACAAAAAACCCTGACCTAAGCATGGCAGACAGGCTGAAGAGCTAATGGGGCTGTTACTATTGCTGTCTCATGTTTTATTGGTAGGTTATCACCTCACATGGAGAATCCTGTGCATATGTATATCTATGTGTGTGTGTGTGTGTGCGTGTATGTGTGTGTATATATATATATATATACACACACACATTCATCATTTAAATGCATTAGCTTTCAGGTTGTTCCAGATCTTTCTAATTGCTTTTCCACTGCCCAGATGTGTTAGAAGACCTTTACAATGGAGAAACACTTGCATTATTTTAACAGTATCTATTTTTAAAACAAAGTCATGAAAATCATAGAATCATTTAGTAATACTGTATTTGCATAAAGTGCCATGAGACTCAGATTAAAAATCATATTTTCTTACAGTTGTTTCATTGATTTTTTTAATGTTACACTAAATACCTCTAGAAGAAAACTAAATGAAAATCTTGAATTTCCTAAGTGATTCTACACTAACACAGACAAATTAAGAGAGCTCAGTTTTTGCGCAATGGGTCTGCTCTGCAGTTCTTCAAAAAAAGATTAAATTAGTAAAAACTTATTTTATAGTTTTATTATTTAGACGTTTTAGTAAAGAGGTTGACCTTTTGAAATTAATACTCACAATTTCACACGTTAAGGTCTAATTACTTACAGAAGCACAGTCTGGTATAAATACCTTGTAAAGCCACTGAAAGCAACAAGTTTTAGAGCTGCTACTGAGATTTAACAAGGAGACTTTATTCTAAGTTCTAGGCATGAAAATGAGGAAGGAAGAAAGACACATTGATATTCATTTCCCATGTCAATCTTGCTGGGCTGGTAACTGAAAAAAGTAATGTATTTTTTTTGCTGTAGTGAATACTACATAACATAGTATAATGTTATCCTGATCCATTTTATATGCAAATATACATTTGCAATACTGTATCTGTTATCTTTATATCATTTCTCACAGTATATACTTCAAAGATTCTTTAGTTGTGGTATTTTAGAGATTCAGTTTATTACAATTAGAAAGCAAGTTATAAATATATGCGTATAACTGAATTAATTAGAAGAATTAAAGCTATTCGGAAGATGTAACTACTGTGTGTAGTTTTAATCTGGGTTTTGAAATATTTTTTGAACCTGGGAAAACGAAGGCAAGTTCCTTTACAAAAGCTTGGTTTTCTACAGAGGACTTTTACCATATTATCTTATGGTGATTGGGTAGAGATTTGTGAATGTCCAGAGAAGAAGAAAAAATGTGATTTTAGCATGCAGATGAAACATAAGTTATATTTATGGAAATCTTTAAGTGCATATTTCTGCTGGGGATCTGAGACTTGTGTTTCAAGCACTTGAGGGAAACAAAATCCTTCAGTTTTTTATTTATAGTATAAAAATGATATGAAATAGTGGTTTTATTGTTGTGTTACATGGTCATAAAAGCTCTCTTGTTATTTGTAGTAATGTTAAGTTACTTTGAGAGAGTAATACACGTGCTGCAGATAAGTTCAGAATGAATACAAGCACAGTAAGTTGCGATTTGCACGTGCTTTATTTAAAAAAAGATTGGTTTAGGCAAGTGTAAAGACCACTGGGGATAAATGTTCCTTTGCATGCCAGACAGGCAAGAAGCTATAAAGCCATTTGATTGTACTTAAGAAATATACTTAGTAAAATAACACCTGATTGATTTTATGATCCTGCCTGATTTTTAAGAAACAACTTCAGCACTTAAGACAGATTCATTTCAGTTTGATAAGTACTGCTGAAAATGGTTTCTTTTATCTGAAGACAGCAAATAAAAGGATTTTGGATTCTCTTCTTCTTTAGATTACGATCAGTTGAATTGTTTCATGTCAATCTTATTTAATTTCATACCTACAGTAGTCCTTTTCCTTGAATCTTGTCATCTGCTTGACTCCCTTCACTATGTTAGCATTCTTTTTCTCATTATGCCTGTGACAGGGAGGTTGGATTAAATGATCTCTAAGGTCCCTTCCAGCCTAGGCCATTCTGTGATTCTATGATTATTGATTTTGATTGATTTGTCCCCCGTTAGCTGATTTTTTTTGTCTTTCTAGGTATTAAGCAGGATATGAAAATTAAACGTTTGTCCTTAGTTTAAAGCTCTTTACCCATCATGCTAACCTCAGTCTCAGCAGGTAACTAGCTCACATTTTAAAGCAGAGACTATTGGTTACATTCCCCTCTTGAACACGCCCTGAGTCAGACTACGAAACATCTTTTTCTTCATTATCTAGTTGTGCTTTTACCATCTTCTCTGTATGATATCAGCAATGCAGCAGGTACAGAGGATACTGAAGATGACCTTAAGCTTATTCAGCAGTTTTTTAGCTAAGCAGTCCCTGACCCCTTCAATAGGAGTGCTGAAGAGCGTGTCCTGACATCAAGTACGAGATAGGTTTTTTCCTCATTTCCCTTGAGTGCCTTTTATTAAATTCCATCTCTGCATCTCTTCTTTTTCTCTCACTCTCCATGCTTTTCTGTTTTCTGTAGCCTTTTTTTAGGACGGCATCCACCTGTCTGTCTTAGATTCACATACGGTGGGATGTAACCTACTCTGCCAAAGTATTCCCAAATGCAATTTTATGCCTCAGTTCTGTTTTCCTACAGGGGCCAGCTTTTACGTGTCACCAGTTTCTGAAGAGGTTTTGTGTTCTGTAGGTCAGCTTTTCAGTAGCACTGGGAACGGATATCAGGGTGGTGATTATCACTCTAGCTGTTAATGTACAGTTTTGAGTTGCCAGATCTCATTTTCAGAATAACCTTACAAGACAGACCTTGGACAGAATGAATCATCCTGTGAAAGTTAAACAACACTGGGAGAAGAAGTACTTGGTGAACAGAGATATGCAAGAGATATGGAACCTATAGGAATTTCAAAAGAAGGCTTGTTAATCATATTTATCTTCTCTTTCTGGTTTGACATTTGATAGCAAAAGCAGTTTTTGCTTCCCTGTAGCAGAACTACTTTCTAATCACAGGGTCAGTCCAGCAGATAGTCTTGTTGCCTCCAGCACCAGTATGCAAGTAAAATTGCTTGCTAAAGGAAAACAGCATGGTCTTAAAAGCTGTAATGAGGTGTTACTTTGACTGCTACTACTTTGAATTTATCAGATCTGAATTTAGATCCATATTTCGCAAGGTATTTAAGCAACTGCCTAACTTTAAGCAGATGAGTAATCCCTGTTAAATCAGTGGAGCTACTTAGATGTCTGAAGTAATGTGCATAAATATCTTACCAAATCAGTATATATTAAGGTAAGAGAGCGTATGCAGACTTGTTTCTTGGTTTTTGTTTTGCAGATACCATAGTTGGTCAATTTAACTGTAATTTTTTTTTAATGTTAATCATATTTGAGATGGCAGGAGATTTAAAATTGATGCCAGTTTTTGAATCTTTTTAAAGGAGTTCTGCATGGCTATTATTATTTATATGTGCTGTACTTTCAGCCTGATAGGATTTTAAGAATGAATTAAGTGCCAGAGGAATTTATGCTGTGAAGTCAAGCAATTTATGCAGAGCATTTACAAAAAAATCTATTACTGAATTTGCTTTGCTGTCTCCTCTACCTACAGCTGAAAATGATGCACTGAAAATGGCTTTGATCTTCCTCTGTACATTGTAAAGCTTTTTGGCTAAATATCCAGTTATGTTGACTTTACTACTTGTGTGCCTCCAGAGAACTACTGATTCACTGAAGAACTTAAACTGGTTTTAGGGAGTGCAGACCATCAGCTCCTTTTCTGGCTCTGATGAAAAGGAGTCATTACCCAGCACACCTGTTAAGTGGGAAATTTCCTGGGGTTTGCTTATTTTACTGGAGCTGCATATCATGCAGAAGAGTGGCTTAGGCCTTATCTACACATAAGTTATGGCATTTTAGCTATACTAATAGTTTTCTGTGGAAGCAATGTTATAATTTAATTAATATGAATTATGAGAGGAGTAGCTGAAGACACCTTTATGACATGTCGCTGTAGCCACACATGCTGAAACTATTGAGAGAATTGGGATTGTTCAGCCTGGATAGAAGGGAGACCTTATTGTGGCCTTTCTATATATTAAGAGGGCTTATAGGAAAGACAGGGACAAAAGGAGTGACAGTTTTTATGATGAGGATGGTAAGGCACTGGAATGGGCTGCCCAGAGAAGCTGTGGATGACCTGTCATTGGAAGTGTTCAGGACTAGATTGGATGGGGCTTTAAGCAATGTGATTTAGTGAAAGATGTCCCTGTCCCTGGCAGGGTGGATGGGAACTTTAAAGCTCCCTTCCTTCCCAAACCAGTCTGTGATTCTTATGATTCACTTGCTTTAAGAAAACAGTCAAAAATAATCATCAAACTGGTAATCAGAATTGTGAAACTCGTGTAAAAGCTATACGCTTAGTAGGGTTTAATGAATTGCTGTCATTTTTGGCTTTCTAATCATGGTTAGTCCTATCTGCTGTTGTAGTATAAATATAGCCTTGTTCCCAAAGTTGATGAGACTGTTTCCTCATCATCTGATTAGGAGATTTAGGTCAGTTTTGTTATTATTTGTTTTGACCAAGAACAATAATGGAGTGGCCCTAAAGATGTTCACAAGGGCGTGCAGCAACAGGAGGAGGGACAATGGTTTTAAACTACAGCAGGGTAGATTTAGATTATATTTTCCTTACAATGTGGGTGGTGAAACCCTGGAAGACTTTGCCCAGAGAGGTGGTGGAGGCTCCATCAATGGTTGCATTTAAGGTCAGTCTTGATGCACCTCTGGAAAACCTGATCTAGTTAAAGATGTCCCTGCTCGCTCCAGAGGGGTAGGACTAGATGGCCTTTAAAGTTCCCTTCCAGCCCAACACATTCTATGATTCTATGTTGATGTGCAGGCTGCAACCTCACCTGTGAGAAATGAGGCAGCTATTGAAAGCCCTGGTTCCACTATCCCTGACTGCCTTCTGGCCGTAAATTTCATTCCCTCCATTACCCTGACAGTAGCATTTGTGCAGTTATGTGGTGAGCCTGACCAGTATTTTTGATTTGACCAGGAGGAGAGGATCCATCTGCTCATGGTTCTGTGGTGGGGGCCCCTTCAACACGGGTCCAAGCGTGCCAACAGTGACTGAGCCGTGGGCTAACGCCCAACGTCTGTGTTGGTGCTGCTGGGCATTGCAGAGCGTCGGGTGATGACTGTCACTTAGCAAGATAGGTCGTTTCTGTGGGCTTCAACTTTGTTGATGATGGATGACTTCAGCTTTAGAGATAATTTGTTTAAAGTTTTAGACCAGAAGTCTAAGCTTTGACTCCACATTGTGGCTCAAAGTTGAAAAGAAACTAAATGTTCGCTCCTCGCTGTTAAGACAGGAGTCTTTCTCAGGTAGAAATAGTAGTTATTAGCATGTGTCACAGGAAAACTTGCTTGTTTGTTTTGTACCCTACTTGTATTTTGCTTTTCTTTGCTCTTTATTTTGTTTTTTTTTGTAACATCTAAATGACCAAGAGGGAAAATCATTCAAACCAGTGGAGCGTGGTTGTTGTATGTTCCGTAGCTGCAAAGATGGTTGATACCTATGTTGGGGAATACTATAAAGGATTGAGCTTTGTCTCCTATATTCAACATGCATTGGGGGCTATGTCTCAAGTGTTCCCTCTTTGTTCTTTGCAAGAGTATTTTCATTAATGTTTTGGTTTTATTACATTAATATTTAGCAATCGTAGAATGGTCTATGTACTTCTGGGAGTGTAGTAACAATGTCTTGTATAAGAAAGATTAAGACATCTTGAAATTGAGGATTTTGGAGGCTTATCCTTGCAGATAGTGTATTGTTCTCAGGCTGCATTTAAACCATCACCGAGCACTTTAAACTTCAAAATTTTACAGTTTTTCTTCCGCAGTTTGTCATGTAAGCTCCTATAAACTGTAAGCATCGTAAATTCATTTAGCATTTTAAATTTTGGGGGAAAAAAATACAGACATATAGGCTAACATCCAGCCCTCCACAATATGACCTAAGCTCTTGAGTCTAGTGTTTTCTAACCAGCTGCTCTGTCTTCAGAGATATCTGTTCAATAAGAAATACTGTGTTTAGATGCTAAAGAAGGATTGCAGGCTACTTGTTCAAGTCTTCATGTATGTGTTTGTAATGTTTTATTGCTGGAAGTATGCAGTGTAAAAGGTGCTGACTGTAGAACATCAGGGCTTGCTGTGTGCGTTAGATTAGCAAATGCAATGTACTAAACTCAGCAGCATGTAAAGCAAGTAAATGAAGAAGGAGACTTCATGTTACTTTGACTGTCTCTGTGAAGCTTAATTTATGCAATAGCAAATTAATTGACTGAGAGTAGTGATGATACTTCAGTCAAAATAAGATAATCTATTATAAGAAACCTAGCTTTTGTTACACAGCTTTTATCTTTTCTTTTTAAAGGCTGCAGCCTGAAAAGTGATAATATAATATTTACTCACAATAGGGTGCAATGCCTTTCATACTATGTTTGGATCCTGAAAACCTGTGGTTTCACAGCACATTAAAGAGGTATTGATCAAAGGCTCCTCTGTGTTCAAACTAGAACCAAGATAATTGTGTCTGTTCTAAGTTCTGCATTTTGTTATTTCTGTGAAAGATTCTGTGTATGGACAGTTAGGTAGAAATAGGGGTCCTTGAATGTGAAATGACTGAGGGTATGAAAAACAATTACTGCTTCAGCTTTCAGTTTCTTTTATGAAAACTCACAGTGTGCAACTGAGGAAAAAGCCTCTGAAGTTTGAAGGATCATGTGGCAAGTCATCAATTACTTGCTCTGTCATGGGCACCCTTGAGCTCCTAGTGAATGTTCTTAGGCAGATAGTTAGGCAGCAGAGACGTATATGTCTTGTCTTTCCTTTTGTCATTTAAGTGTGTGGCACATTGGTGTGTGGGTACAGACAGTGGGTATCTAGTGTACGCATTACACACTTAAACACATACATTCTCCCTCTTTCCTCTGAAACCAAACCCCTCTTCTTTAGCTTGCACAGGATCAGAGCGAATGTCAGAGGAGGGAGATGGAAAATTATGTAAATTTAAGTACTGCTAAAGTAGAACACTTTCAAAGCAGATACTCCATAGATGGAGATGCTCCAGGTATTGCCATGTTATTTGAAATTGTATCAGCAGTGTGGTACCTCGGTTCACTGAGGCTCTGTTCGTCTTGAAGCAGAAGGGCAAGTCCCTGCAGACCTTGCTTGTCTTACTGACACAAAACGCAATGGAGCTACGCAGCGTGCCTGCCGCAGAGGATTCTAACACGCAGAGGTGGGGTGTGGTCAAAGAGCTGGAATCAGTGGCTAATGGCAGCTCATACGTAAGGTGCAGATTCTTAGTGGGAAGTTAGCTGAAAATTGAAGCAACCTGGAAAAGAAACTGGTAGGTTCCGTCAGCCCTCCTGAACAGATTTGAGTGTTCTTCAAAATATATATTGGAATTCAGTGGAGGTTCTCAGCATGATGCAGGAGTCACTTGGTGAAATGTTCTACTTTTTCTTCTGAGGTACTGGTACTTTTCTTTCTTCTAGTTTCCTAGAAAGACTTGGAACAACCTGTAGTTCCCATAATCCTTCTGAGAGAGATGTCTTCCAGAGACAGGTTATTCTATGTCAAATTAGGTCTGGGCCTATGTTCAACACTGAAGGGGAAGTGTGCTTAAATATAACAATTGATTCACTTGGAAATAAGAAAAAAAAATAATAGGAAGAGCTATCAAGGTTGTAAATTCTAAATAGAGATTGGAAAACTCAGAAGGACCCTCATTTAGATTTTTCTTGGTTTGTTTGTTTTGACGTCGGGTGGAAAAATACCGAGGTATTTTGTGCCAATAACATAAAATTCTTCCTGTCTTCCTTCTTTTGTACAAAACTTTTCACCTCCTTAGATTGGAGGAAATGTTTCAGTGTTTGAGTTTATTTTTTTCTGTCTTTAGTTATTTCATAGTGTGTCTCTTGACTTCTCTGCACACAATGCTCCCTGTCGCCAGCTGTCAAAAATGATAGTGCTATGTAGAATGGATTTTCTTTGCATTTCTTTATTTCTCCCTTTTCTCTTGAAGGGCTTTATTTTTCAGCCTTTGCTGTGTTCTTTTCTCTCCTTTCTAATAACTGTCCTGCATTTTGTTTTACGCTTCTTGCCCAGTTACTCCCTCTTTTGCCTTCAGTGTGGCTTTAGAAAATAATTTTGGGACCAGCATCACAATAGCTTTCACAGTTTTATTCCATTCCCTGTCATCTCTTTGATACTGTTATTTCTCTTAGTGCTGCAATAAGAAATCAGTGACTAGTTTTAGGGAATGTGACAAAACTTACTAATGAATTGAGTGTTACATTGATTGATATCTATGTGATTACTATTAAGCTTGCAAGTTGAGTCTAGCTGCTAGAGGTGCTTATTTTAACTGGACATTGTAACATAGCTTGTCAGGCCATTGTCCTTAATATTCAAAATATAATTACGTGTTTACTGTTGCCAGTCTAAAGTTTAAAGTTGCCTAGTAAGCTTTTTCTTCCTTGGTTTTTTTCATCAGTGTTATAGGCAGAGAAGCCAGTCCATAGAAACTTTATTAAATATAACTGAGGAAGGATATTGGGTTTCTCAGGGTAATTACGAGTTACAGTGCGAGAATGTTCTTCCTTTCCCTGAGCTCTGTGATGGTTTGGGATGTTGTCATTCGTTCTTTCTTTGATGCTCAAACAAGAGGCATATATCCTTTGTTTCAACAGCATAAAGCCTTTCCAAAGGTGGGGTTTGGTTGAGGGGTTTTTTTGATTTGTTGATTGGTTGTTTTGTTTGTTCATTTGTTGGTTTGGGTTTGGGTTTTTTTTGGTTGGTTTGGGTGTTTCTTTAATAAGGACTGTGGCCCAGATCTGGAAATGGCTTAGAATTGAGAAACTTAGCTCAAAAGCCACTATCCTTAAATGTTTAGGCTGAGGTGGACTCATAATCCCGTGGAAATAACAACTATTATTTAAAAGGTCTCACCTCTGGTGCTCTTAAGGGGGAAAATGAAGAGCAGGCACCCATGTTCCTTCTTGCAAGTAAGTAAATTGTGGTCTGGAGGAAAAAGTTCTCGGTTATCACTTCTGGTCCAATGCATGGACTTGGCTGCAAACCCGCTTCGTGCCAAAGAAGGGGACATGACTGGAGTCATACCTTCATCTTCAACATTTCCCAGTTAAAGCCACGTTTGTTCAGTGTCCTCCATGCAACGATCACCACACGGGGACACCTCACTCTCAGCCAGCACCGTGTCAGGAGCTTGGGGCTGGGGAAGAGCAACGAGGCTACTGAGCCGGCTGCCACGACACAGAGCATCCCTTCCAGTGAGCTGCTCGTCACCCATGGTTAAGGGAACTGTCTTTAAGGCAGGTCAAAGTTTCTTCTCAGAGGAGAACTGATAAAGCTCACTGAGAAAATAGAGAAGGCAGTACTGTTTAATTATGTTTCTGTTTATGAGTTATACTGGCTTATTTAAGGGTAGGTGCTTTATAACTCTGAAATAGAGAACAAGGAACGATAACGCCTAATTAATTAAGCTGGAAGTATGGTTCAGTCTATTGAAAGGAGTTCATTTGTACCTATCAGTTCTATTAGCAGGCATTTTAAAATATGACAGAACAAATTAATGTAGTTGAGCTTAAAAGTGACTTTGGATGTAAATCTTAGCAACAAGATAAGCTAAACTTTTCTAGGGTAATGAAAAAAGATCTTTTAATTTTAGAAAATATCTTAAACGATATGTGCTAATAATCCTTACTATCCTTCCAGTGGCCATGCTGCATTCATAATGTACCTGATATAATGTAGCCACTGTGGAAATACATCGAATTAATCTTAACACAGTTTCATAAAGGGTTTGGATTTAAAAAAATCCTGGAAGTAAATAACATGCACAAGTGAACAGTTTCTTTTAGGTAGCTTTGTTTTTCCTTCTGCTTTCCTTGCAGTAGTAGGAGCATTTCTGTTTCTAAATTGACTTAAATATTTGGCTGAGGCCTGTGATGGTGGGTCAGAAGCAAGAAGAGGGACCCCAGTTTCTATTTCTGAACACTGGGCTATTATAGGAAGAAAACTTTACTTGTCCTTAATGATTTAGACCTTTTCGTAAAAGATTTATCTACTAACCCGAACTATTAGAAGCAGTAGGAGCCTTGTTACCCACGTTAGTGTGGACACATTAATTTAAACTTGTTTCTGTTCTTCCCTAGCTGTCTTCGATTATCTGTGCTCCATTTTGGCCTACTCTTTACTATAGAAGCTTTTTTCTTTCATGGGCTCATAGGGAGCCCATAATCCATCATATTTCTTTTTGGTGCACCATATTAGGTCTCTTGAAAACTTTTGCAGTCGTCAGCGGCAATTTATGAAAGTTGAAAGATGTTTGCCTGTTGTTGCGAATGATCTGGTGTGCCACAAAGATTTATCACCAGCATCCTAAAATAAAGAAGATATTTTGTAATCGTGGCAATGTGGCATTCGAGGAAAGGGAGTCATCTGTTTCCTTTTAACAATTGGTTGAGTATGTAAGAGTAAGGCTTCAAGAAATGGAGTCTGGTTAGATTAATATTCCTTTCCAGTGTGTTATTTTGGCCTATGTTTTGGAAACCTATAAGTTTAACTAACTTGGCAATTGCATCTGCAGATTCTAGTCTAATGAGTGTTAACCCTTGTATCTTTATTTTCAAAATCTTGCATGTGTTTTCACGCTTCACAGAACCAACTGGAGAGCTGTTAACTATTCTGAAAGCAATATATTATTTCTGAGACAGTGATGGAGCCCTGTTTTGAACGAACTTCTCAGATCCTGTCATACTTCTTGTTTTTGAATACATCAACTCAGCCAAAATGTTAAAGAACATCAGGCTCCCACCATTTAGACATTCATATTAATATTGTTTTTAGAGATGAATTATCAAAACAAGATGAGGTTACTCATTAAGTAAATATCTAGCAGTTATAGAATTGTAAATGCCAAAAAATACAGTCAGATTTTCTGTCCTAATTCAATACATACCAAAGAAAAATAATTACTTTGTTAAACTGGGTGATGCCAAATATTTGTGCCTAATATTTCAGTGCAGAGGTCAGTTAGCTTGGCTCTTGCTTTTGAAATTTAGCCATATTAATGTAACAGATTTTAAGTCAACACTGATGAATGCATGGTGTTTGTTATCATGTACAGTCGAGTAGTTTACGTGAGATTTTTTTGAAGTCCTCTAAATACCAACAGAAGCAAAACTGTTTCCTGGATATGTAAATGTTTGTGTTTATAACTACAGATACATATATTTGAATCTGCTTATCTGATTCTAGAATAGAATAATAAATGACTGATTAAATTGAGGGCATTTTTATTTAAGCCAGTGTACTCCTTTGTTGTACAAGAACTGTATTTTAGGAACTTATAAACTATTCTGAATTACAACACAACCAGTCCTAGGAAATGTAAATGCAAAAAAAAAAACCCAAACCAAAACCTCAGCATTTTAAAAAGCTTAATCTTAGCAACATCCTCCATTTTGGCCTTTTCATAAGGAAGTCTCCTGGGCAGGCAGTGCTTTGATGATTAATTTATTTATGCTGTTTCTCTAGTCAGTCAGTATACTCTGGAAAGATAGTGTTAGTGGTCTTTTTTGAGTAAAGAGAAAGGATATAGCTTGAAAACATAGAAATATACACATACACATTTGATTTGTCAGTTTGCAAGTTAAGCACACCCTTTCATTTTATATAAAAGCCGTAAGTTGAGTGTATTCAAATGTTTTAATTAGCTAAGACCTGTCTAAAAATTCTGCAGGAGCTAAACTGCACCCAGTTACATTCCTTTCCATTTTTTTTTTTTCGAAAACTTAGTGCAAAAGGCTAATGTTGCAGCATGTCCAGGTGTTCAACAGGTGATGGTTATGATGGAAGCTTAATTCTGCTTTGAAGAGATGAAAAACAGCTCTCTACTCACAGTACAGAAGTTTGATGTGTGCTTACAGTTTAAACTGAGGTATGGAGTGAGAAAGAGTTTCTGGATCCAGGGTTGCTTTTAGTCTTAGTTTAGATTTCACATAAATTGTAGAATAACAGTTGTCCTTCTGTGTCTTTACTGAAAAATAAATAAAATACTAGAAATACCCTCAGCAGGGAAATTATATTACTTGCTGTGTTGTTTTGGTTTTTTATTGCATGCTCGGGATGACTCAAGATGTTGAGGATTTGGGGTGCCAGACAGGATGCTTTATTCTTCAGTTAAGCATCACCAAGAGAGTTTTAATTCTGTCCCCAGTCCTTAATATACCAGAAACTAGTGATCTTCTAAGGTAAGCTCTGGTGTTAGTCATCTCTACCACTGCATGAAGTAGATAAATCTGGGCATGTTTGGTACCTGCTTCTGCAAATAATGCTATTCCTGTAAATAATGTTGTCACTTTTAGTTGCCACTGTCGAATCCAAGAGTTAGCAACCTTCAGAGGAACTATTTAAGTATATTTACAGAGGGTGGGACTCAACCCCAGCGCTCTGAATGGAGCTGTGTGCCGTGGGTGCTGCGGTACCCCAGCTTACGGGGCTTGGAGCCAAGCGGCTCCTGGGGCGAGAGGAGGAAGGAAGGGGCACTTCCATCACTGCTGTGTGTCCTCTTCCTCGTTTCCAAGAAGTAGACCATTGAGTTTTGTAATAATGAGAGAAAAAAGGGATTGTAGATGTGATGACAGAAGAGACAGGCAGAATGAGAATGGGGAAGAGAAGAAACCAAGGAAAAGGTAGCAAAACGCATGTTAAAGTGTTTAGCAAAAAAATTATACAGAGATACTAGGCTTCTTTCTATTGAGCAGTTAAATATTATTCTTGGTGAGTTGAATTTCATTATTTTTGTCCATGTTCCAATTTAACTGAGCTGGGGGCAATTATTTCTTAGGCAGTACTTCTTACAGAAGTTGTATTAGGTGACAAAAATGCTGACTTGCACAAAAAAAAAAGAATGATGGAGAAATGTCAAAATTATTAAGAGAAATGAAACTACTATTAATTTTATGTATTATTGCTTCCGTTTGTTGCTATTCCTAAATCCATCATGGGTTTCTAGTGCTTGTTTTACTTTCGGTGTCCATGAAAATTTTATGCACTGGCTACTGTTACTGAATTTGCTCAGAGCAGACATCACACAGAGCTTGGAAAGCTCCATGAAAGTTTACTTATAGTTGGTGTTTCTGTGAGAATGCAGAGCTCTTCATAGTGTCTTACTGGTGCTTCTTTACAGTGGGAAGGTGGGACAGGTATGGGTGGGACAGGAGAGCAGCCGCGCCCATTAGAAGTCAAAAACACCGCAAAGAGGAAATCGTGGCGCTGTAAGTGCTGTTGCTGCTGAGCGAGTAATTGAGCTTACAGCCTTCCGAGGGCTTTTAGCTTGAACCCTGGGGTCATTTACCACTGAAGTGTGTGCTTCCAGCAGCAGTAGTAAATATGAAGTTAAGCCATGTGGGGGTGATGAGTGGAGGGGACACGGAGAGGTGTGGCGAGTGGACAGGTGGATGCACGGCCCTTTCCTGGCTGTGCTGACAAGAATCATAGAAACATCAAGGTTGGAAAGGACCTTAAGATCATCAAGTCCAACCTACAGCTCTACACCACCGTAACACTAAACCATCTCCTGAAGTGCCACATCCAGCCGTTTTTTAAACACAACCGGGGATGGTGACTCCACCATGTCCCTCGGTAACCCATTCCAGTGCTTCACCACCCTTTCCGTGAAGAATCACAGAGTCACAGAGTGTTAGAGGTTGGAAGGGACCTCAAAGATCATCCAGTCCAACCCCCCTGCCAGAGCAGGAAGAAGTTTTTCCTAATATCCAATCTAAACTTCCTCTGGTGCAACCTGAACCCATTCCCACTACAGCTGCCTTTCAGGTAGTTGTAGAGAGCAATAAGGTCTCCTCTGAGGCTGCATGTCAGGGAGGTGGGCAAAGCCGCGCTCTTTGGTTGCTCGCAGTGAATAACCATGCTGAGAAGAAGTGCAGCTGTGCTTTTTTTAATATGCACCGCAGGAGATTTCAGCAGCCTGATGATATATCGTGCATTAATGTTGAAAAGATAAACACATTTGGAGAGCACAGGAAGGCCTTGTGTTTTTATGTTAGCAGAATGCTTCCTAATGAATAAGAACGTGCTGCTGGCTTCACAGAGCCATATGGCAGCTTTTCTAATTTTAGTTCGGTGCAGATGCATAATTCTCCCTTGTTTTACCTCCCAAAACCTTCCTTAGATGTTGCATAGTTTTTTCCCGTAAGAATTGATCGATGGTTTCTGGGAGAAGAAAATTCAAGAGTCTAGTAGCGTCTTTGCTTTGAACCAAATAGCGCTCTGTGATGAGCGCTATGTGATCTACGGAAACAGTAGCTAACTTTATTCACAGTGATGGGATAAGGTGGTCTTAAAATTGATTGCTGAAAGAGTTGCTGTTTCTTAGGCACCGGTCTTTTGAAAAATTACTTGCTTTCAGGGAGGAAAAAAACTTGTGTCGAGGCGATGGGAACCGGATAAGAAACATGCATGTGGGTATCAAGTTCCATGTGAGCCATTGATCGTAGTGCTTTGAATTACGCAGCTACAAGGCAAAGCTGTTTTCCCTGTGGTTAACCAAGCATCAAAATAACTTACACGTTCTTCACCGCTTTGCTTCATCGTGTGTAGTGATCCAAAACTACTCACGTTACCAAATATGAGTTCTCTTTTTTTGTTGTTTTTTTTTCTCTGTTTTTTATTCAGTGCAGTTGAAGGTACTTTTTGTCTAGCCCTATTCATGTTAAAATCCTCCTGTCTCTCCCTCAACATCAATTACACAATCAATATCACTACTTAGCAATAGTCACACACAGATGTTATTAAATCTAATATTTCAAATATTAAATCTAATACTTAAATTGTAAAGTCAATTAAAATTTAGCAGTTTGCTGAGTATACTTTCTATTGCATATTACCTTTAGTTTTTAATATTGTATCTACTCTTATCTTTGTCCAGATACATACTTTTACTGTTTCTTTGATTATTTGTTAGGATTTTATTTTTACACGCCAATTCAGGAGAGATGAGAAGTACCACACGGGGTAAACTTCATAACAAATACGAATGAGGCAAGACAAAAGTATTGGCTAATGCATAGGAAAAAATGGAGGAGTTGTTCTCAAGACAGTTGCAGTGTCAAGTTTAGTTGCATGTTTAAACTTTATATAGCATTTACAATCAGTTTCAAGTGATGTTACTTTTATAAGGATCTTTCTTGATTTGTGTGGGTTATTTCATGTGCAGAGTTGAGCTTTCTGGTATCCCTTATAATAAATGTCTTTACTTATATTTTTTACCTGTTATATAAATGAGGGTATATGATTTGAGATGGGTATGGCATTTCAATAGCAATTCCAGAAAATTATGAAGAACAGGGATTACATGGGCCATCTGAGAAAACTGATTTTAAACAGTATTGGATAATAAATTTGATTCTGTCTGTTCCAGGTTGTGGGGTTTTTTTTCTCTGGACCTCTTTCCTCAGCAGTTTATAGAGCATAAATTTCACCGGTATCTTTTCTGCTCCTCTTGTTCTATGAAGAACCTCAAGCAATAAACTGAACGTGTGTTGATGCAAATTTTCAGACTATGCTTCAGCGTTCTGCAGTCCCTGCAGAGGCTGTGGATTTTGTTCTTTGAAAATGCATCTTGGTTTTGTAAAGTGCATGAGGGAAGAAATATTTTGGTAGCCAGTTTCATTAAGGAAGTTGGGGTACAGCTTGAATACAAAGAGAGCTTTTTGGGGGGTTTAGGTGGTCCTGCCTGCCCACCTGTGGGAGGGGAAGGTTTGAAACACAGCCAGGAGAAGGTGATGCCCGTCAGCAGCACTTCTGAGTCTGCTGTCAGAAATCCAGAGAGAGCTGACACAGCTTGAGTTGGGAGGGTGGAAAACCAGGAAGGCTTCCTAAGTTAAAATGTAGCAGGAGCCTTCAAACTATTGCTTTTGGCTTCTCTTTCTCTGACTTAAGATTTTCTGTTAAACTAATGTCATTTCACAAAGGTTTGCTTTCAGAATCTGAAATGAGCTTCAAATAAAGCTTGAGCCTTTTCCACTGATAAATTTGTCAGAAAATACTTGTGAAGGGTTTTTTTCTTCCTTCTTCTTCTTCTGTATATTAATGTAGAAAAGTAAATACAGTTTATGATTACTAAGAAGATGCCCAATTGAAAACATGAATATGTATTTTAGTATATCGCTGCTTATACAGTTGTAAACATACCCACAGTTTAAAGTCTGAATTATACCCATCACTAAAATGCTACATAATTGCATGTGTATATTCTTTGTAGTATCTCTCCCAGGAGTACTCCTATTTTATTTAAATTTTTTCTCTCTCTCTAGGCTAAACTCTTAATTGAGCGGAGCTAATAATTATTTCATGCACGTGAAGTTTATTCCGCTGTAATTTAGATAAAATATGCTTGATCCCTGGCAGCTGTATTCATAAGGAATGGGACCGGTTTCTAACTTCACACTCCCTCTCCAGCAGAGAATTCTTTATGTGGAGGTGAAGCCATGGGAAGCCCCTTTCCACCCTGCTCACTTCCTCTGCCGGCACAAGGCTGTGTTTCTCTTTCCATACTAAACCTCTGCTCTGCTCTAGCCACTGTGCCCGTGGGATGCCCGGGAACACGTTCCTGGTATTTCACGTTTGAACAGGAGCATCGCTGTTCTAGGCGAGAGCATGGCTGGAAGGCGCGAGATCAGGGAACTGGCTCCCGCTCTCCGAGTTAGTGGCCACAGTGGAAAAAATCTAGCGGCTCTGGTTAGTCGGAGGGTAATACCAGCAATTCCTGTGGGGCTGGAAAAAAGGCTGCTGAGAGGCTTTGCAAGGTTGGGCCTCTGCAGCTATTTTCCTAACCCCTAACATTCAAAAATCATTAATCTAGTGTAGGAATAATAAACTCTCTGTGCTTTTTCAGTTTTTTTGTAAGGCCCCCAGTGAACCTAAAAGAGATAGGAGAAGTTAAAAAAAGGGAAAAGTAAACTTTACGGTTTTGCACTGCTTTTTAACACCAGAAGCTGAAACTGTTAAGAAAACCAAAAAATACTGACTTGTGCTAAATACATGAGTGTTGTCAGCACTCGAAATTCGTGTATCAGTTGGTTTTTTCCAACTTTCGTGCAACAAATTTTTGTTCTCAATTAGCGCCACGTGCTGTATCTCTGAAGAACAGATTTGCATTTCAAGATGTTCCCGATGCCTGGCTGTTGGGACAACACTGCTGACAAGGCTTGCACTTACTTTTCCTGTATGTGCTGATAGAGTCTTCACGAGGGGCTTTGTAGTTCAGTGAAAAATGGGTAATTTATTGTGTAGCTGAACATTATCAGTAGCCGCACTTTGTAACATTGACATAAGTTACTGCTGGTCCTACTCAGAGGCTGTCTGAGGCCATGGTTTCCTATACAGTGATACTTAAATAAATGTATAGGGACCAGTGACCTGAATGTGTAGCCTCTTCTAAGCTCTCCAGCCACCTTACACAATTAAGTTACAGATCCAATTATGAAGTCCATAATTTTGAAGCACTTGTGTCATGAAGCACAAGTGTCATGAGTAGTGCAGTGTAAGGTGTCATCATCACTGGGAGAGGCAGATGGGCAACGTTTGTGTCTAAATAGCATTTTCTTATTTTCTCCTTTCATTAGACAGGTCTCTTGAGCAAACGCTGTGTTTATTGATCCCACAAAGGTGTTGGGCCCTCTGTGGAAAAGAGTGTCTTAAGGGAAAAGAAAACGGAGAGGTCGAATGGTGGGAGGGACAGCTAATGATGGAATGGAAGCAGTCAGGGATCAAAGGGTCAACATGGAGAAACGGGGAACCAGAGGGGAAAGCAGCTGCTGCCGGGGACTGGATGTGAGGCTGCAGAGATCCTTGGTTTTACTTGATGTTGCAGCTTCTGTGTTGATTGCCATTACAGTAATTAAAAACTTCCTCCCTTTTCTTTATATGAAACCTCACCTGTGTGCGTAAAAGAGAGCAGTTGTTTTTATAGATTTGTTGTTGGTAGTTTTTATTAACTCTATGGTCGTAAGAGAGAAAAAAATCTGCAGCAAATATTGTGTATTATGTGGAAAATAATCAGTCAAAATAGCCTGTAAATCAGTGAAATGAGGAAAGATTGTGTAATGAATATAGCTGCACACCATTGCTGGGCCGTATCTGCAGCCCCTCCATTTCTAGCACGTAGAGAATAATCCCGTGTTCTCCTGTACTCAAGATGGTATTGACGGCTGAAGCAGAGAGGGGATGAAAGCAGGAAGCTGGTATCCGTATCCATTATAATATTTTGCAGTGTGAAACCAGGGATCACTTGATGTTACCAGGAACAGATGGGAAGCAATATCATCACCGGAGTTATTAAAAGCTCAACCCTATTTTTAGAATCTTTTGGAATTATTCTGCAATTTTTAGAACATGTTTTCAGTATTGTATCCTCATCTGGTGCCAACTCTGCTATATTGTAGTATGGGAAGAGTTTATTTTTTGTCTGTTAAACCTAATATCTGCTTTTTGCTGAAAGCGAAGGGAGGAGGGGGAGGAAATCCTAATGCAGTCCTCAATCCAAACCACAAATACTGATTTTGTGTCCTGGTGAGTATAAGTGGCAGAGGAAGGGTTGGTAGTTATTTCTAGTGGTTTTTTTTCTATCAGGTTATGCTAATCAAAGTGGTGTAAAATTATTCCATTAGTTGCAACAGTCCATCTTACGAACAATTTCATCATTATTCACAATGGTGTTTTACTGGATGTGACTGTACCCTAAGAAGACAGTTAAGATTTTCGTGCCGCTTTTCATGAAAGCGAGAAACCGTAGAAATCTAAGATGAGGCAGCCTGAGAGTGACCAAAGCCTCTTTGCCAGCGGGTGAGCGCTGATAGGAGAACACACAGGGATTCTCAGAAGCAGTTCCTTTACTATATGTCTGAGCAGCCTATATTCACACTGACCTTATAACCTCTGCCAAGAGTTTGGAGGAACTTTGACTGCAGCATTGCAGATCTACAGATAGTGGAAAATACTGCACATTTAGATGCATTTCAATTTGTATGACTGATGCTTTAATTTTCACTAAGGGTGATTTTCCAAAGGCCTTTTGCTTCATCTACACGTGGTCCTTTCAGTAATGCCTACAATGAATCTTATTGTGGTTTATTATGGTAGAAGGCATAAATTCATGTTATCATAATTGCAGTGTGCTTTCATGTTTATTAAAATAATTTATTGCATAAAATTAAAAATAAAAAATGTTTAAATATTTTTAATACCCTATACTGCAGTATAGCCCTAGCTTTTACATAGTTGCTTGAAAAATCATAAAAATGGTTTTAGTATGGAACAAAAAATTACTCGTTTCATTAACTTACAATATCGAATGTGTATTTTATATAGTGTTTTTATTACTTTTATTGCTTCCCCCTTAAGCACCAATTTCGTTCTTGGAATAGAAAAAATCATATAGTTCATTACCTGATAGGAAATACAAACCTTCTTGATTTGAAAGTTCCAGTGTATATGAATATCTCTTTCATTTGAAATTGGGTATGATCTGTCATACTGTGTATACCATACTGTAATAAGCTCCAGAAACCTTAAATCATTATTTTCTTCAGTGTAATTTTGAAATACAGCACTTGAAATTGTATGTTGTTTTAATAATGTGTTGGTAAATAAGGCAGTATGAAAATTATGTGATGGTAAAAATGTGGGTGGAGGCATGGGAACAGAAATGAGACTGCTGTTTCTCAGTACTGAAACAGTAGATTGCGGACTTATGTTTTTCCTTCTAAATATAGCGATCGTGGAAAAGTTGTGCAGCTGTGAGCTTTGCATGCTCCTTTAGATCAGTCTTTTACTTAACCTTGATCCTGACTTTTGCTTGCTGCACCTTCATAAGGAGCCCTGGTCTTTGCCCAGTATTACGTTTTATAGCTTAGTAAAATGCCCAGCAAAGAAACAGCAGAAATTATTTCATTTGTGTCATAAAGCTTCAAAACTGAGAAGCAGATATACTGGTTCTGCTTCTGTTGAATCATTGTGGGAGACTTACTTAATCTCATTTTCGGAACTATTGCACTGTAACAGTTTCATAGCTCGTCTCAATACTCTTACTGTGTCGCTTAGAGAGCACGGCTCTGTCGTCTAACACATAGTTTTCTTTATTGCAGAAAAAGCAGCAGCAGCTAATGAAGATGAAGTGCAAAAAGCAGATGTATCATCTACGGGTCAGAGTGTCATCGACAAGGATGCACTTGGACCAATGATGCTTGAGGTGAAGAGCACAAAATGTCTTTATTTAAGCCAGTTCTGCTCCCCGTAGAATGAAGAGCGGTGTAATGAAATGAAAAAGTGCAGTCAGAGGTCACTGTAAAAGAATGGTCAAGAGAGACAAGCCATCCTGGCTACTTAGGATTACGTTGTTTAAGAGCAGGCAGCGTATTTCTGTTGCGTTCAGTGATGAAACTCTAACTTGGGGTGGAGAGAAGCAAAGAAAGTGATAATTCTGCTGCTTTGTAACACAGATGACTTGAGGGGCTTCAGTTTGGTAGCAAGCCTTGAGGGTCTACATGTGCATGTTTTATTTGTTCTAAACCACAACAGATTTGGAAGACCTGTTGCACCTAAACAGTGACTTACATATACAGTGAGATACACATAAATAATACTTCATCTAAAATTGCATGTCATTGCGATACTGTTTTAGTGCTTTATCTTCTCATCGCTCACAGCATGACTCGTCCCTCTAGAAAATTCAAGTAGTCTAGGAGAGCTTTCCAAGCTCTGTATTCCATTTTGTTCAGTTAAGATTTCCTATCTTGATATCCCAAAAGACTATGTGGTTAAAACCTAGCTTCTAAATGTATCAATAGTAATGGTGGGTAAGTGTGTTATCTGGGATCTTAATGTCATATGCTACTGTCCTTTGGCACTACTGCTTTAACTGCTTCAGCTCACTTGCAAACTGTTTATTCCTGTTCTGTGGACTTTATCTGTAAGGGAGAATAAATATTACTTTAGATAAAAAACCCCACAAACTCTGAATCAAGCTAAATGAACCAGCTTTGGCAGAAGCATAATTGTCCTGTCATTTCTCAGTGTTGCAGGAACAAGATGCGAAAGTTTTAAGTATTTAAATTAACTTTCATGATTTGTTAGATGAAAACATAGTTTTCTGTACTATGTATGGAGTAAAGGGTCCAAAATCACAATACTAAACATAAGGAAGATTAGACAGGTTGGAGTGAGAACATCCTTTGAAAAGTGGGAGTAACAAATAAATTGGTTTAATTTAATATTTATTATATGTGCTTACTGAAATGAATGTTGTTGGTTTTGCTATCAAACAAGGTTAAAACATTAATCTCCTACATTCCTATGTTAAAATTGATCTTTAATTTCCTACTAATTTAATTGTAAGGACCTGTTTTAATCACAGGGAAAATAAGAACAAGACAGATTTTTTTTACTGACTTATCTTGCATGATTGGCTGTTGCAGCAAACAGGACATGTAAAGTCACCCGTCTGTTCCGTTATGCCTTTCAATTTAGTTTTTCTTCTCAGTAAAACCATTGCGTATTAACAATGAAAGATTGTGTAACTAAATTAATAAACCATGGTCCCTTTTGCACCAAGAAACTTAAAAGGACTCAAAGTTGTTATACGTTTTCTCTGAAAAGACTGCAGATACTTTCTTTGTGTCTTTATCTCCTTAAAGAAATGCAATTAAGTTATTTCATCTTCACAGAGCCCCTTTATACAACCTCTTCACAAACCTACCCTTTTTCATTGCCAGATAATAATAAAAATGGCAATGCTGATGGATGGTTCATTAGTTGGTTTGGTTTAGAAATATAATTGTCTGTTTTTATTAAAGAAAAAGAATGTAGAATCCTCAAAATAGTGTTTCCAGATGAAGAAAGTGGGTAAAATTCATCACCATGCAGTGGAATATTTTAACTTATTTCTTGGTTTAAGCATAAAACAGATAGAAAGATAGGGTGAAAAAATAGTCAAGAGAGAGCTGACAGCATCTTAGAGTATACAAGTATGTTTTCCATTCCAGTATATCATGTAAAATAATATCTGTTCTCTTCTTTTCACTTCCAGCATGTTGTCCATTATTTGTTTCCCCCATTACCCCAATAGCTCTGAAGAAAAGTTGTTTATTGTGGTGGCATACATCTTGGCGCAGAATTAAGACTTTATTGCAAAAATGAAAGCTTCCAAAAGATTTCAGTAGCTTGGTGCATTAACTTGCCCAGAATGCAGCTGCTGCTTACCCACAAGATTATTTTATTAGCAGGATAGAAAGAAATGGGAGGCTGGCATGTAAAACCCTGTGATACTCTCAGCCCACATGATCACTTCTGTGGTCAACCCAACAAGCAGCTGTGAGGGAACGGCACAGAGCCCTTCCTTGCCAAAGAAGTTGCCGTAGTAGGAGAGAGTAGGGAAAACTGAAGATGATTGTGGCGTGCCAGTAACTCTCATAATCTCTTGCTTGCCATCTCTGCCTTTGAAAGTTTTCTCCTTAGGTCTTCAATAAACATCTGCTTTGGCTTTGGTTTTGCAATCCCTTTCAATTGATGTAAGCGCGGACCATTGCCAAGCAGAATGGTTCAGCGAAATCCACAGCCTTCTGCCAGCACTAAACACCATGTGGTGTCGGGGTGGGCCTGTTCAGGGGACTGATGGGGCTAGGATCTTTTTTGTTTTGTTCTTTTTAACTCCTGCATTAGTTTTCAGCCTCTAGTCCAACTCTTCATCTCCTCAGATAGTACAGGGAGCTGTCACGATGTAGAAAGGACTAAACCAAAGAGGTCATGCTTACATTGCATTTCTCACCACTGCTTGAAGTCACTGTAAGATACTAATCCATAGCAGAGATGCTGATAGAAAATTGTATTAGAGCTTCAATTAATTAAATCTTGTAAATCATTGTTAGTTAAGCCAAATGCTAGTCAGCAGGAAAATGTCATGAATGTTATGAAAGCACATGAAAAGGAGAGAGCTCTCCAAAGAAAGTGAATTAACTGAAGGAAACAGCAATGATCAGAAACCAAAAGAAGTCAAGTATTGGAATTGTGACAGTTAACAGGAGTTAAAAAAAGACCTAGTTTATCTTAATTTAGAGGCAGTCAGGAAAAGTATGTACTTGTACATTTATTTGTGGGGGTTTATTCTTATGTAGGTTAAAAAACAGAGCAAACAAGGTGTTATGCAACCACTGACTCAGCCACTCTGCTTGGGCATTTGTGCTTTCACTATCCCTCCCCTTTAGCAGAATCATTAACTAACTTAGTTTGGGAAGAAACCTCTGGAAGTTGTGTAATCCCACCTCTCCCAGTGTGAGCAGATCCAGCTAGAGCAGGTGGCTCAGATTTGAGTTCGGACAAGGTCTGTGTATCTCTGGGGAAGGAGATTTCACAGCCTCTTTGGGAAGCTTCTTCCCCTAACTGACCACCTTCATGGTGAAGGATTTTTTTCCTTGTACTCCCATTAAGTTTCCTGTCTTGCAGCCTCTGTCTGTCACACCTCACCCCTCCCTTGTGAACCTCTGAATAGAGCCTGGCTCTGTCTTCTCTGTAGCCTTCTGCTAGGTGCCTTAAGACAGAAATAAGATCCCTCCTTAGCCTTCCCTTTTGTACTGTCTGGATTTGCTAACTGCTCCAGAGTGCACAATATCCTTAATACGTATCTGTAGCCTGAGGACTTGAGAACTGCCCACTAAGAACAACACACAAGTTGTACAGTATGTGAGTTTGGTTTTACAAAAAATGCCACCACATGCCTGTGTACACTTGCTGTGGCAGCTCCTCCTTGTTAGAGGAGCTGAGTTCAGGTTAAGTATGGATCCCCTTCCTTTTAATTAACCCATAATGAATCATGGATTGCCTGGTTTTGACGTGTTTCTACCCCTGGAGATGCAATAACTAACAACTGTTGTAATGATTTCTCACCAAACCTTAGAGAGGTGAATAAATTAGGCAAAGCTGAAGAAGTCTGTATGGGTTAATGGGTTAATAGAATGCTTAGAACAAAAGCTTTAGTGCTTTAGATTTAAACTTTGCATGAGAAGTCTTACTCGAATTTTTACTTTATCCTCATCAGGTAGAAGTGATGTTTGGCTTAGGCTTCAGATAACATACAGCAGTTATCTTGGAAAGAATGCCGCAGCTAGGGTGTCACTGTCACAAGAGATAAGGGAGGAAACCAATCAGCAGAAATTACTAATTTAGACACTTCCTCGCCAAAACTTTAAATCCTTTGGAATACCACGGAGCTGAGTTGAAGAGGTGAAAGTCTTGATTCCTGTTCTGTGGATCATGTGTGGACTGAATTAAGCTGGTGTCAAATTTAAAAAAAAGAAAAGAAAAAAAAAGTGGTCCTAGGAGTAGAGACTAAAGCTGCCCCATCCTCGCTGCTCACTGCCTGCTCTCAGCTCCCTTTGCCCTTCTCTGCTTTTAATCCCTCGCTTTCCCAGCTGCACGGGGCCTCACTGCTATAAAGATGCACTGCTGGGGATGTCTTTCTGCCAGTGTTTTCCTTGCCTTGTGCCAGCACATCTTGTGATGTTTTCCTGGGATCAGTCTCCCTGTGCTGCACAGAGGAGTGAGCAGGCTCTAGGTTTAGCAGAACCAGCTCCTCATCCAAGTTCCTTATGTCACAGGCAGGCAACTAGAACTAAATATGTTCCGTTATTTTTGTTTGTTCACTTGGGGAGAAGGATCTGGCTTGTTTTCGTGTATGGGCTTCTTTATTTTGCAAGGTGTGCACCTTTCTGAGCTTTTACACTGGCTTGGTATAAGTAAGATTACCTGCTCAGTCTGAAATGTGTCCTTTGCTATTACAGACAAGAGTGTAAGAACTAGGGATGGATGCAAAGGGATTCAGCTATGTCTTTTGAAGAAAATATTTATGTTCCAGATATTTGGTTGTTAATCTGATTGTTTGGTATTATGTTTCTCTCTTTCTCTCTTTTTCTCTTTCTGCCTTTTTTTTTCCCTTTAGGCCCTAGATGGGTTCTTCTTTGTAGTGAACCCAGAAGGTAATGTTGTGTTTGTTTCTGAGAATGTGACACAGTACCTGAGGTACAACCAAGAAGAGCTGATGAACACAAGCATATATAGCATCCTGCATGTAGGGGACCACAATGAATTTGTCAAAATCCTGCTGCCAAAATCTTTAGGTATATATCTTTTCCTCGTATCATACCGTTACTAATTTGTTTGGTTTCATAAATAAGCATTTCAGTAACTTAAGTTAATGTCCTTCCACTGCTTACAGTTTCGTAATATACACTCTATTTATTTTTAATGTATGTATAGGTTGTATGAATGATTAATATTATTCTCAGAAGCATCCTCTACTCTTCTCAGATTCTTCTTTGTGAAAATTACTCTTAGTAACTCACATTGGCTGATGCTTTTAATGGATCTCCAAAGTGAATCACTGAAAGACAACATTAGCTGTGTGAACTCTCTGACAGTTCTTTATCTAGGTTGGTTATTCTAAGAACGGCCCAAGAAAAAGAGAATATAAAAGAAAAATCAAAAAACTTCTCATGTTTGAATTTTTATTTCAGTATTTTTAGTCTCACAAATATTTACCCTATCTTTAAAAAAATGTTTTTGTTAGTTGCAGCCATTTTTTGATTCCTGTTAATAGTGAGTTTATTGTCACTGGTTTCTGGAGGAGGTAAAAAGAAAGAGGCATCTCATTTTCTCACAGAAATTTAAAAAGTATTACACAGTTCACTTCAGCATTTTACTACTTGACTTATAAACCCCTGAAGAATCAAAAATGTAAATGGCTAAACCCCATAAATCACTGCCTTTATTGCATTTTATGACTGAAGAGGGTGAGTGAAGAGTATTTTAAATATGACCCTGCTGTTTCCTAATGTGGTGTTACATTAATTCAACCTGACTGATGTCCAGTACCTATATTTGTGCATCTCAGAATTTTGTTTCCATTTTTACTTGTCTTAAGCACCTTGTTGTTAGACTTTACTTTTACCCATCATAGCACCCAGGTTGTTCTCATCCTTTAGTCTTTCTTGCTGTAGCAGATAAGATGTGTTTCAGTATATTCCAGATTGTATTGCTTCCTGGTTTTATAAATGCCTGTTAGTTTCTTTTCTTTGTGTTTCTAATCTGGACACAGAATTTTTTACAATGCTGCCATCTCTTCTATTAATCACTTTTAAATTCCCTATACAGATCCTATCTATTGCCTCATTTCTTCCGGGCACATAAATTAACTTGGTCTAACCCGTAGGCTTTTCACTGGACATTATAACTTTATATATTGTATATATATATAATATATATATATTGTATTTAGACTTATATCCTACTTTTCTACTATGTCATTATAAGTCACTTCAGAAAAACATGATAGCTGAAGAAACTAGCAGTGTTTTTAAAATCTGAGAATTTTATAAATTACCCTGCTAGTTTGGGTTCTAATATTAAAAATAGATTGTTGTTGTTAAATGAGCTTGTTTCCCGACCAGTCTGCAAAGCACCTCGATTAGTTTCCTGTGGATAAGGAGCAGAAATGACTGCTACCAGATTTATCTCATTATGTGCTCTTTGCTTTGCTCAGTGAATGGGGGATCTTGGTCTGGTGACACTCCTAGGCGTAACAGCCATACCTTTAATTGTCGGATGCTGGTAAAACCTCATGCTGATTCTGAAGAAGGCCATGATAACCAGGAAGCACATCAGAAATATGAAACTATGCAGTGCTTTGCTGTCTCTCAACCAAATTCCTTCAAGGAGGATGGTGAAGGTAATTACCACTTTTAGTTTGTGTTAGTATTTTCTCTTTCCATGCTGGTGTGGGTCAGCAGTTTTGGTGCAGTTGATCAAGTGAGGTAAAGTTCATAAAGTGGCTTCTAAATCCTGAAAAACATAAAAATACTAGGGTTTGTTTAATGGTAGAAATGTACTTTCATCTTGGATTATGAATGTGTACACTTGCATGCACCTATTTGTTAAACCAATATAATTGAGAGAAAAACCCATTTACTTTAAAGACATATCCTAGTTTTATATCACTGAAATTGTAAGAAGAATGTAGCTGACTGGAAGAGAAGTTTCAACAGGCATTTTTCCGAGTTCTTAGAATTTCAGGACAATCATGGTTCTCCATTTCCTTTACCATTTACTACTTCAGCAGGCAAATTTCCTCAGATTGTATTTTAAGTATTCAGGTAAGTAAAAATGACTTATTATGAAGTTGCTCTCTCAGGGACAGCAAGCATTTGGGGCAAGTTTAAGAAATGTGGCTTAGGAGGTATAAAATTATGAGTGTTGAAGAAATATGCTCTCTGTACATGCAGTATATTCTTTTTTATTACTTCTGAGTGGTTTACCTGCTACAGGTGTATGTATAAATACGTGCCAATAATAATGGACTGTGGTTGATAACCTTTCTTCTTAAAAAAACACCCCAAAGCCTCTCTCTCCTGTGTTGTTTAATGTTGTAGAAAATACTGAAGATGTAAAACCACTGAGTTTTATCTTTATTTCTGTTAGTACAAAATCTGTTCTTTTGGTCCAAAAAAAGATTTAAAGAACTTTTAAAAAAATATTTCTGAATTCTTTGTGGAAACAAAATCTTCCTCTTCTACACAAATTACTGAAGTAACATTTTTCTTTAAGATTTGCAGTCTTGCTTGATTTGTGTTGCAAGAAGAGCTCCAATGAAGGAAAGGCCACTTCTTCCTTCGTCCGAGAGCTTTACTACTCGCCAGGATCTACAAGGTATCGTGAAAGAGGAGTTTTAATTTTTATTTTTTTTTTCACCCATCAAAGGGGAAATTGTTGTAACGAATGTTTTATCTGGTATCAGGCAAAATAACTTCATTGGACACAAGTACCATGAGAGCAGCTATGAAACCTGGCTGGGAAGATTTGGTGAGAAGATGCATTCAGAGGTTTCATTCACAGCATGAGGGAGAAATATCTTTTGCCAAGAGGCATCACCAGGAAGGTTAGGTTTCATATTTTTAGCACTGTCTATTTTTAAACTGCTTGCCATTTATAACTCTTGGTTGTGTTCTCTTTGTTATGTTTACATGGAACGATCTAGGGCTATCAACAGTCCCTTTTTCAAGCGGATTTGCCTGACACACTGATGACTTTCTCTAGAGAGGTTTTGCATCTTTCTCCCTGTTTGTTTTAGCCTGCGTGTTATAACTGTGCCATATTGGAGGGTACTTTAAATCTTGAAATGGTCGCAGTTATTTTAGAAAGAAAGACCCTTGCATGTTGCCCAATAAAACATTCACTGCTCATTATTCTTCAGAACCTCAGCTCACACATGGTAGTTTATTGACCCATGTGCCTTTTCTCTGCAAAATGGACTTTTACTGTTGCGTTTCCTGTGAGAGACACTCAGTGCGAATTATCGAAGGTGCAGCACTTGTACTGTCTGGAAACCTACATTGCTGTGCCGTAACTTAGCTGATAAGTGTTACAGGATACAACACAAGCACATCTACTCAGTCAAGATTATGGTAGGTAAGATGTAGGAGTGTGGTGCTCTGTGAAAGGTTCCCCATGAGGTTTCCGTGGTAGTGACTAGGTGGGGACTTCTTCTCATAAACCCCTGATACTGCTAATTTTGGTAACACAGGTCCAAATTACTAAAAACATCCACAGGAACATCCTTTCAAAACCAATTGGGAATAACTGGAACATTTCCAGTGCAGGAGCATCATTCTTTGGGTTCATATGTGTAGAACAGGGTTTACAGCTGGCCTGTAACAAATAGTTGCGCCACAGTCATTAAACGATTGGCATGCTCTCTTGGAAAGTAAATTGGAACGGGAATCTCAAATTATTGCACCAAATACACCCCCCCCCCACTCCCCCCCCCCAAAAAAAAAAGTGGCTTTAATGATGAGTTGAGTATTCTTTAATATGTTCTGCTTTTGTGAAACCTTCAGGTTTTGTTTTGGGAATATGGGGGCACAGAAATACTGTGATATTTTAGATAACAGCTTTGGGAGTATATACAGTTCTAAAAGTTCACAGCCTTATACTGTGATTTTAGACAGTATTGAGGAAACTAGTATGCAATTAAAGTTACATCAGGGGTTTAGAGAGCAATTTCAGGTACGTACCTGTCTGTGCCAAAGGTGATTTAGGAGTTTCTGTTGTGGCATCCGGACACTTGTTACTTCGGTCCTTCTCAAATTATTCTGGCCCAAATTAACAGCTCCTACATGCAGTGCTGAGAGAGGGTCCTCTCTAAGCTTTCCCTGAAGTGATGAAAATAGGTATGTTTTGAAGTTTACATTGTATCATTTTGCAGAAGAGGCTTAGGATAGTCTTTTAAAGTGTAGAATGAGTCTAAATGAGGGGGCTTTTCTGCTGGAACTGAAGAGAGTGAGTGGTAAGAGGAGGAGGAAGAACCTGTGGAATTGCTTTGGTGCAACAGATCCAGCACTAGGGAGGAATAATGACCAAAATGTTTCCTTCCCCTGCCCTGCAGCTTGGAGAAGAACAAGTCATATCATAGGCAGAAGCATCTTTGCATTTGCATTGTTTAAGTCATTTTCATTTGAGAATAGAAACAAAGAAAGTAACGATCTCCTGCATGTAATTTGGTGTTACGGTGTGAAAAAAAAAATCAGCATTAGCTTGATAAACAGTAAAAGTTACAAAGCTTTCAAATTAACTCTCAGTATAAAGTGCAAAATATATGGTAAGTTTTTATTGGCCACAGTCAGAAAAATAGCATTTCCTCAAGAGGAATACGGAAACATTCTTGTTTGCTTAAAGAATTAGTTTGGAAAATGATTTAAGTAGAGATTTCACTTGTATCCTGTTGGCATTGAGTACTGGAATTTCCTGATGTGGTATATGCTAAAGTTAAGAGCTTTGGACCTTCTGGTGCCCAAAGGTTAAACTGAAACAATGACATACCTAACAGTGAAATTTTGCTTTGTATTGTTTCACAGTTGTAGGTTCTTGTTTTTCTTTACATTTTTACTCTGAAAACCCCCTTCTGGTTGTTTAAATTGTGCTTCCTGTTTTCTCACTGCCTAAATAATACTGTAAAACCTTGCAGAACAATATATAACAGTGGGGGGGGGGGGGGGGGGGGACAGGGAAGGAAAGAAATTATAACCAGTCCTGCAAGGCTCAAAGTCTGGTAGCTCTGCAGAGGAGACTATTTAATAAAGCCACACTCGGAAAACCCTGTCATTTCATTACAACAGGAAATATTAAAAGGCAAGCAATGCAATGAAGATCAGATGATACTATTAATTGTATTCTGGAAAATAAAAAAAAACACCACAGAAAATGTGCATGTATGAACAAAATAGGAAATTAAAAGTGTTTGTACCACTTCATTCTTATTTTTTTCACTAGGCAATTATATGAAAAATCTGAAGTTAAATATTTCCCTTCTGACATATCTATAGTCCTGATGTAATAGCTTTTGGACTAGGAATTGGAAATGATCAGACTTGTTTCATACATGGCAAAGAGGGAACAGTAGAATAAATGTTTGGAGATTTGCTTTTCCACAGTGTGGTTTTCACTTTTAATTGAAGAAATGTCACGGGGGTCTACAAAAGTTAGACAGCTGAATTTGTTGAAGTTCAGATTTATACTGAGCGGGGGTTACCGGACGCAGAGGATGTCCGGTGAAGTAAACCCCAACCGAACCTGAAGTGCAGTCATATCTAACACTGGGAAGGGATAGCACAGCCTCAATTCTGGTTTAAATAATTGTATTTGTAATTATTTTGAGCTGTGTATTTTTGTATTTGTTTCTCAAAAGATAATAATTTCTTGTTCCAGCTCTTTTTATTTCTAATTGTCCCCTTTAAGAGATTTATTTTAAATTAAAGAAGTAGTGAGAGTAATTGTTCCAAGATAATTTAAGCAGGCAATAAGGAGGAAAAGTTACAAGCTAATGGAAACAGATGATGTAGAAACTAAAGGCATTTTATATTAATCATCATGATGTAGATGTTACAGATGAAAAAAATGAGTGAGGAACAAAAGGAGTTAGGCACATATTTGATGAAAAGTGAAATGGAAATTGAAGACTTCTTGGTCCAGTATCTGTCTGGTTATGGCTGTCACTCTTTTTGGGTTTTCTTTTGATCACCCTGCAGTGTGTAGAATCCTTTATATATATCCCATCTATTTATTTTCAAATTTTATTTTTTTTTTTTTAAATTAATGCAGTGTGTGTGGTACCATTGCTGGTGGATTTAGAACATCAGATGTTGAGCAACTAAGTTACTTGTGGTTTCTAATTAATTTAATTCTGTCATTTTTCTCGCTTGCAGTGCTGAGGCAGGGACTAGCGTTTAGTCCTGTTTATCGGTTTTCCCTGTCTGACGGCACTATCGTTTCTGCCCAAACGAAGAGCAAACTCATCCGTTCTCAGACGACTAGTGAACCTCAGCTTGTAATCTCCTTGCATATGCTTCACAGGTAATCCTGGCGGGTTTATTATATACACACTCGTCAGAGAGACAGGGAAAGTACAGAGTTGCCAAAGCAAATAAATTGTTTTAGGCTGATAGACATTCAGTTGACCTGGAACTGATAGTATGAAAACAAAGTAAGTTTTTGAGATCAGTGCTTAGAGCAGGAAAAGACTTACTCAGGACTTTATTTCAGGGCTTACAAATGGTGTGCTGGATTTTCACATCAGGATCTTCCGTTAAACACACAAAATTACCTTCAATCTCATGTTCTTAATTTCGGCATTTTAATTTCCTATAGTTTTCATAGTAGACACAAGAAACCTTCCGAACGTAGTTAAATCTAGGAAACTTTGAAGGGTTAAATTCCTGTAGTTCACAGTCAGTTGTATGTTGGGCCTGGGTCGTCTTTGAGGAATGTGTTATGATAACTAGAACTGTATATTCTAATACTTTGTGTCTCTTCATTCCTTGTCTTTTCTGGTGCATGGAGTAGTGGCTTTCACACATTCAGTCTTTTAGAAAAAGGCACGAGCAATAGTATGGTGGAGTCAATGATAAGTAATCACTGACCTCAGACCTTCAACATAAAAATTTCAATTAAGTCATTGCATGTACTGGTATATTTGCGTCAGATTTTGTTACTGGTTTTATGTGCTGATTGTAATTACAGTGCTGTTTCCCTATATCCACAGTATCATTTTCTCAAGAGGAAGAAAAGAACACTAAATGTAATTAAAACTGAAACCATTTGACAGAGATTGCAGATTTGGAAATTGACCTGTCCAAAACCTGTCTGAAATTTGTTTTCTTTAGATTGGTGAATATACTTAGTGTTTCATGAGGTGCTAAGTTTTAAAGTTTATTTCAATTTGATATAAATTTATTTACTTAAATTTTATACCTAAGGAACAAATAATAAGTAATAAGATTCAGTGCTCTGTGTGCTTCATTGTTTCACGTCTCATGCTTTAGCAAAATGTGAAGTTTTATCTGCGCTTATCCTGTGCAAGCAGGAATGGTTTTCATTTCGTAGAAAATACTTATTAGGAATGTTCCATTAGTATTTGGTTTTGGAAGTCCAGAGTTCATTTGATTTTTCTCAGAAACCTTTTTTTTTTTCTTCTTCTTCTTCATGTACCTGACACTGTCTCTTTTATAGCTTTTAGCATTTGGGAGTATGTCTGATTTTTCTGATTGAAGTTTTAGCACAGAAGTAAAAAGTATATCACATCCTTCCATAAACTAATTAAAATCTATTGAGGACAAATGATCTTCAGGTGCTCTCACAAGAGCTTTTTCTCCATGGGTGCATCTCTTCTGTTTCTTCTGTCTTAACAGCCTGTATCTCTAAAATACGATTTTCAGCTCCTCTGTGTGTGTGTTTCTTTTTTCATTCTTCTTTCTTCCTAAATGCCTGTGCAGGACTGGGTTGCTAACAGACAGTTCCTGTTCTGAAGCAGTATCCAGTAGTTCTCCTGGCTCACATGCTATTTTGGAGCAGTATTGAAATACTCTGGCAGCACAGAAATGTGACTTTTTCAACTTTCTTTTCACTGTGAACTTGGTGGGCAGATAGCCCGCTCCAGCCTTGCGGTGGGGCTAACTCATAGAAATTCCAAACTGGAGCAAACAGCTTTCCACAGCTGTCTTGTAAAACATGTATTTCTTTGGATCGTATGTTTCAGATAAGATTTCTGTCGGTTCTAGAAGTTAGCTCTTGCCAAATTGAGATACACACTAAAGGGAGAGAGCCTGAAATTGTAACTTATCTGCATTTCTAATGACTGTCATTTAAATGAAGTATAATCTTGTTTTTCTTCTCTTTTACTGATTTGTTAATGAGGTACTGGAAAACCATACTGTTAATGTGCAGCCAGGTTGAGAGCTGCGTATCACTTTTGTCAAATTGTCGATTTGTTTTTAATCGTTGGTTTATTGTGTTGTTCTGAAGTGAGGTTTGGGGGTTTTACTTCTTTTTCTGCGATGTGATTGCAAGTTGGCTACTGTCATGTAAGCTAATGGGTTGTTTTTCTTCCCCTTGCTACATAGAGAGCAGAATGTCTGTGGAATGAATCAGGATTTGACTGGACAAGGAATGGGGAAGATATTGAACCCAATTAGCTCCAGCAGCCCTGCCCATCAGGCCATGTGCAGTGGGAACCCAGGTCAGGATATGACCATCAGTAGCAATATAAATTTTGCCATAAATGGCCCAAAGGAACAAATGGGCATGCCAGCAGGCAGGTTTGGCAGTTCAGGGGGAATGAACCATGTGTCAAGCATACAAGCATCCACTCCTCAGGGTAGTAACTATGCACTAAAAATGAACAGCCCCTCACAAAGCAGCCCCGGCATGAACCCAGGGCAGCCAAACTCTATGCTCTCCCCAAGGCATCGTGTGAGCCCTGGAGTGGCAGGAAGCCCTCGTATCCCACCCAGTCAGTTCTCCCCTGCAGGAAGCTTGCATTCGCCCGTGGGAGTCTGCAGCAGCACAGGAAATAGCCATAACTACACCAACAGCTCCCTGAACGCGCTTCAGGCCCTCAGCGAGGGCCACGGCGTTTCTCTCGGATCGTCGTTGGCTTCGCCCGACCTAAAAATGGGAAATTTACAAAATTCCCCTGTGAATATGAATCCCCCCCAGCTAAGCAAGATGGGAAGCCTGGACTCTAAAGACTGCTTTGGACTATACGGGGAGCAACCGGAAGGTACAACTGGACAAGCAGAGAGCAGCTGCCATTCAGGAGAACAGAAGGACAGTAGCGATGGCAACGTGCCACCGGTCGTCAGTGGCGAGAGACCTGATGGACAGAATAAACTGCACGACGGAAAAAGCCAGACAAAGCTCTTACAATTGCTGACCACCAAATCGGATCAGATGGAGCCTTCGCCTTTGTCCAGTACCATGGCAGACGTTAGCAAGGACTCCACGGGAGGGTTGCCTGGGTCTGGTTCGACACATGGAACCTCACTCAAGGAGAAGCATAAAATTTTGCACAGACTATTGCAGGACAGTAGTTCTCCTGTAGATCTGGCCAAGCTCACAGCAGAGGCCACAGGCAAAGAACTGAACCAGGAGTCCAGTAGCACAGCTCCTGGTTCAGAGGTGACTGTTAAACAGGAGCCAGTGAGTCCTAAGAAGAATAATAATGCACTACTTCGCTACTTGCTAGATAAAGATGATACTAAAGATATTGGTTTACCAGACATACCCCCAAAACTGGAGCGGTTGGACAGTAAGACAGACCCTTCCGGTAGCACAAAGTTAATAGCTATGAGGACGGAAAAAGAAGAGATAAGCTTTGAGCCTAACGAACAGGTAAGCAAATCTTTCCATTGAGTGCGAATGGGGTGTTCTAGGCCTGCGTTCCTGCCGTTTCACTTCCTCTAAGAGTAATTTCTTGACACTTCCAGAGGCTGTTGCCTGTCCTTTGAAATCCAGTCTTCGCTCAGTTTTCCAGTTGGCGTTACTAAGTTGTGCTCATTGCTCTCTTTAAAAGAACAGACCCCGCCTGGGAGGAAATGGATAACACAGGGGCTGGACTCTGGGGAGCTTTTCCCAGATGGTCGTCAGATGAAGAGAAAATACTTTTAACAGTTGGTTAATGTTAACTTATTGACAGCTTTTCCCGTAGCCTGTTGTCGAACTGCTGTGGGCTAGATGGGTTCTTGACCCAGCCCAGCTTAGCAACTGCACTTCTCCCATGTAAAGCAGGTTCATGCTCAAGGACAGGAGTTGTGTGAAAGGGCTGATGCCAGCTTTGCGTTAGTGCTCTTTGCGCTATATTTGATCTGCAAATTAAAATCAAGGCAAATAGGCTTCTCTTGTTTCTGTTCCAGTTTAGGGGGGGTGGATGTTGTTTGGTTGTGGGGTTTTTTACTTAAAAATTTTGTGTGTCCAGCCCCAAGCTCTTGTGCAGCCCCATCATTCAGTGCAGAGATCGTGTCTCGCTGTGCAAGGTTATCTGCATTCACTTTGCATTCAGGATTCTTGGTGTTCTGTGCAAGATGGCTTGTTGCCCTGCTGCCCAACATACTAATAATCCATGTGCTGTTAGGACCTGTGCTAAAAAGTGTTACCTCACTGGCTTTCGTGCAGAATTCATTTTCAAAAAGTACCAGGTTCACATCACTAGTTTGGAGAGTTTTGCAAGAAAAAGGAATGCAGTAAAAGCAATTTGCTATTTCAGTATTACTGTTTATTTATAAAGTGGGTAATTACAATATCAATTTTAGTATGAGGCATTTTCTGTGAAGTTTAAAACTAGCTGGAATTAATGATCCTTAGCTTTGTCCTACGCTATCAACTCTCACAGCTGGTCATTAATCCCTAGGCATGAGGCCTTAGTGCATGAAGCCTTAGTTTGTAAATCATGATCAGATCATACGCTGTGCAAGCGTTCATGACTCTCCCACTCACAGGCATATCCTTCACTTTAAAAATAGTGTGTGTTTTTAATGTGAGGAGTGGATTTGAGCTTGTTTGTTTTTGTGACTCTATTGGCAGTTCTTTCAACAGTGGTTATAACCACAGAACATCGAGGCCAAACGTGCCGCTACAGTGTGGACGCAACATTGTTAAAATCACAGTTATCCAGACATCTCCTAAGGTTACTTCACTTCTGTTGCAACAGGATTTGACAGCTATTGCCATTATGTAGAAGCAATTGTGTTTTTTCAATCCTTCCCATGCTTTAAGGAGAAACTGAGCCAAATTACACTAATTTCTACAGGGATTTATCCTCAAGCCTGGATGTTAGTTTAGTTTTGAATACAGCTGCTATTTTGTAGTGCCTGTAGAGGAACAGATTAGATTCTCTATGAGAACTTATGCTTTGTTAGGGTAGGAAAACACTTAAGAAATTCATGGCTAAATTGGCAAGAATAAACTATTTTTTAAATACCTAATAGATTTCAGTTCCTAGTTCAGATCCTACACATTGAAGTCGATATGGGCTTGAAGTCAGAGATCCTTCAGTTTTCAGTATTTGATACTGGACAAGAATGTAAAATTTGGTAACAGGCAAAAAAATTATGTCCATCCAAGTAGACTGAATTCATGGCCTGCAGGCACTTTGCTCCCCGAGAACTAAATTTCTAAAAGAATTGAAATTTCCTCTTTAGTGATCTCTGTGGAGGAGACAAAAAATGGCTTAACTTGTAAACCATTCATAGAGAACAGATTTAGTCCCCCTCTAGAAGTTAGCTGCCTAGTCTGGGGTAGTCCTGTAAATGCCTTTTATCATTAACGGAAAAATAGAAAAAATACTCCCAAGATTTTTTTTTATTGTCATATCCTAAGGTGTGTCTAAAGTGGGGACAGTAAGCTGGTCTCTAGTGATGTTCCCGTTGACTAGTCGCAGCGCAGATTACTGGTTTAAACTAGCTGCCTTTTTTTTTCATTGCTAAAGATAGGCAAGTTGAGTCTCACTCTAAATATAAACACGTAACTATAAGACTAACTTTAAAGAAAGAGACTTCAGTGTCTACAAACATCAGCAGCCTCAAGCATTTGAAAATCAGGTCCCCCCGGTATTATGAACTTTGTAAAGTGAATAGTCCATTCATTTATTATTTTTAGGCTTCGTGTTTCTGAGGTCGGGGGAGGAATTTGAGGGGGTTGGTGTATAGACTATGGATGTATTGCCTTAAAGTTTGAAGACAGAGATTGTCTCCTAGGAAAGAGGGACCCAGAGGTACAGGAAGGTCCCAAAGTTGGGGTTCTTCAGAAAACCATGAAGCGATGCAGGAGTCGTGATGAAGTGGTGAGGGCTGAAGTGCTGGGGCTTCCTCAGCGCGGAGGTAAGGGGATGCCAGTCCTGCAGCTGTGATGGAAGGCTGCTGGATAATGACAGAAGGGCTTTTGTTGCTCCTGTTGGTTGTAAATAAAGTTTTAAAACCTACTTAAAATGCAGTGAAACCTGGAACTGAATAAATAGAAGTCCAGCTTGGAGTAGGAGAGGAAATGGTGGGGAATATAGAATAATGCAAGCGTTTATCTAGCTGAAGGCCCGGCTTTTAAACAAATAACCACTTTACCGCAATTATAAAATCACTGAAAATATTTAGCATCAAAAACTCTTCAGCTTTGGAAGATGGTCTCCCACAGGAAGTACTCATTGCCTAAATTTAGATCAAAGTTGGAACTATTTAGTACAAGACTAGAACACAGATTCTTGTGCTAAATTCTTCCATCCTCCTGCATCCTCGTCCCCTCCCCCCTTCTTCCTCCCGTATGTAAAAATTAGCCATGTGCTTGTGTTACCTATTTTGCAGGTTTATTTAAAACTTCTCCTCCCTGAGGAATGTTGTATTTTTAAGCAATTAGTCACTGGAGTGTGCAGTTTCTCTGGAAACTGCAGCGGAGCGGCAGTGGGATGGCTTCTGCAAGGGGGATCGGGGTGTTGAGCCATTACGTTTTCGCCTTTTACTTTTGGTGTGACTTCTGAGCAGGAAATGCTTTGAAGCACACCACTGTACTAAAAATAGCAGTCTTCTAGGTAGTGTGTTTAAACATACGCTTCTGCAGAGAGCAGCAACTGACAGGAAGCCTTTCTCAAATGGCAGAGAATATTTCCAGTGCCACCATACCTTTTTCCCATCCTTGGCGGGATGCTGGTTATCAAGCTCTATGAGGCTGGTTGCTATTCCAGTTAAGGCAGCTGTGAGGGAGAGAGTGGAAGAGAGGACCCGCTAGAGAGACTCAGCAGAACTTTTCCTACAACACCAACAGTAGTGGGACTGTTGCCATCAAGCACTGTGAGTGCTCGTATCATTCTCCACTAGTAAAAAAAGCAGGCAGTGGAAACAAGAGTCCTAATTTGCTACAGATTTATTTTATAGGACATCCCTCAGCAGTGAGCTTACGTTACCCTGCTGGCCCACCAGCTGCTGTGGAGCTGCCGTGGTGGGACTTCATCTCGCATCCTCCTTCCCTGTGCCCCACTGCTTGTGCTGCCCCTCAAAAATCTCTTTGTGCTTCTGGGTCCAGCCAGCACACGCTGCTGCTGGTTGGGAGCAGCCCGTGTCATGGTCAACAGATAGTCAAACCTGACAAGGACAGGTTAACAGCTTGGGGGAAGGAGAGTGAAAGTGTAGGGTTATGTCAGAGAAACATCACTCCCTGATGATGTCAGGTATTGCTTCATTAAAGAAACATTTTTTTAGCAGTATTGTTTTGCACTGCAAAGCTCTGCTGTAAAATTGGATATGGAATATTATATTCATTTTACAGATGAAGGAGCTAAAATGTAGAAGTAGCTTATTCTCTGAGAATGTGTGGAATAAAATCTTTATCTCCATGAATATACTCTCCTCCTTTTTAACCAGGAGACAATATAGACAGCTATTTGTCTGACAGGGGCTTTGCAATGCCAGTCTCCACCAGTGCTGTTACAGAAATCATCTTAGGCATGTACCTTTTTGTCCTAAAACTCAGACAATATTCTGGTGTTCTGCACATACTTTATTACTCTGCTGTCCGCTTGCTTTATGTGGAAACCACTGTCTTCCCAATACTATAACATTTTCTTTGCACATGCCCCTCATCTTCCAGAAATCTATTTCTTGATGTCAGAACTCATTAAATTAATGAAGGACATTGGTTTCTTCTGGAAATTCTATCAAAACCTTAGAATGGAGATTCCATTTTCTGAATGTCTTTCAATTAAGGATTCTGCTTCCAGTAGTTCTAGCTTAGCCTGGTAATATAATGGGATTTTTAACCAGTTCTATGTTTATTGCAGTTACCAGGGAGAAAAAAGACTATATTGATTCCACTTCTGATTTACTTTTTCATTCTTTTAATAATCCTTAAATTTGTGGCCAGTTTGGATCAAGGATTTGGTTTTGTTTATCTTTTATGGTCAAATGTTTTGCCCATGCTACTGAGGTAGCTTATGAGCTAAATTGGGGTTTATATACAGCGGGTATAGTTTCAAGTTGTGTCCCCACCAAAAGACATCCTATCATGTGTAGTAGTAAAGGAAATGTGTACACGTATGAAGTTTGGAATACGGGGGCTCAGTGCCAGCCATGGGTATTGCCCATGGTGGAAAAGAGATACACAGAGAGTTTAGGATCTTACCCGGTCCTTTACACTCCACGGAGGCTAGATTTTGACATGGCAACATTCGTAAATGAAACTTAGTGTTGAGATGTAACTGCTTTGCAGTAGAGCTGAAAAAAAATTCCATAAGTAATTAACACATTAATCTGCCTTTCTCTCCACAACAGTGATAAGTACTTCGAAAGTAGATACCTATTTGAATGCAAAAATATTTCTGAGCGCAATTTGTCTTACGTTTTCTGGCACTTAGCGTCCAAGTTCTACGGAGATTGTTGTAATTGCATTGCTTGGAGATAGTGAAAATATATGCATGAGAACTTCCTTGTGATGCTTAGCATTTTATCAGGCATATTTTTTTCAAATTCATGACAGATAATTGTTTTACAGGGAGGTTAGGGTGTGCCTTCTATTTACATAAAGTTCAATTTAGACCATTAACAAAATAAATATAGAATATAAATAAAAGAAAAATCCCATGAAACTAACCAAGTAAATATTTTAATGCTGGTTTCTGCACATATGGTGCCATTTGAGGGTGAGTCTGGAAAGACTTAGGCTAGTGTCGTAGCTTGGTGTTAATTCTAAATCTATCTTGGAGGTTTTGCAGCGGTTGAGAGCCCTCATCTCATCAAAAAATAAAGATTAAATATTTTGTATTGGTTATGTTAAGCAAAAAAAAAAGGAAGGTTATGTATTTGTGTTGTTATAATACATCTGCTGTGTTTGGCCTTTCTTTGCCACTTCCTGAGAGGAATTAAAAGCATCTTGGGGAGTGCAGTTTTCTGACACAGTTGGATCAATATGTTCTCCTCTGGCTTCATTTTGCATTTGGTGGTGTGAGTTTTTTACGTCCGATGTTTAAACAAAGAATTGCAGTAGCCAGAACGTTGTGGGTTTTTTTTTTTTTAAAAAAAAAAGGAGAAAAAAAGGAGAAAGAAAGACACAAAGTCCCGCACAAAACCAACCAAATAAAAACCCCTGCAACATATAAAACTTCCCTTTCTTTGATGAAGGCCATATGTCTTAATTCTCCCAAAGAGTACTGAATCTTCCTTCTGTAATTTGTGATAACCTACATCAGTCTCTTTTACTGGCTCTTGCAGTCCTCTTGTACTAGATCTCCCGGTGCTCAAAATGCAGCTCCTATAAACATCACTCATGACCGTCTCTTGGAGCTCCTTTCTGAATCTACTCATCATTCCACACCACCGTTTAGGCTTCTCATAATCACGCTCGATTCCTCTTAGCTCTCCCTTTTCTGTTGGTGTACTGTGCCCACCCAACTGCTGGCAGCGAGACAGCAAGGGGATTTGTTGAGACCAGGTGATGTTGGACCAACCTGTTTTCCTTCCGCAGAAGGGTGTAGTGGGCTTTTTGGGCATCAGAGGAGCAGCATATGCCATGTGCCTTGGTTTGAATAAGGGTCTTTTGCACTCTTACACACAACATTCACATAAGCAGGTTAGAGGTGCATGGTCAAGACAAAACTACTGTGAGCAGTTCGGAAGCTGTTTGGAAATCCTTACACGTGAAGTAGTTATTTAAGCCTTCACTGCCAAAGCGGAGGTGCTGCAGGAGCTCATGCCACATCAAGAGCTGCCCAAAGTTTGGTTGGTAAAGCTGAGTGTGACACTCGAATGTCTGCAGATACACTGAAGGGCAGAATTCAAATTCAACTGCAACAAGATACACGGAGGAAAATATCTTAGGAGAACATTCAGGATGAAGAACTGCTATTTATGGTGATTAGTCAAGAATAATGTAACAGATTTTGGAAAAAAAAAGCAAAAGACAGGACAGCTGACTAGCTAGAACATTTTCAGAGCTGTGTTCTGGGGATCATAGTGAGCACAGGATGAGACTCAATACAATGTCAATGTTTAAAAAATCAAAGGCTTTTCTGGAATATTCCATCAGAGTTTACTCTGTAGAGTAAACTTGCTGCTTTACTCAACAGTTGTGAGGCTTCATTTTACATTCTCTTCTCAACACAGCACTTCAGCAAAAGCATGGATCAACTAAAGACAGTCCATGGAAGCAACAAGAGTACTGAATGTCTAAAGAACAGGTTATGTGCTGAAGAAAACACAGCAAGCTGAGATTGCTTATAAACTTTGGCTTAAAACCCAAAAAGGCACGTTTTCAAATACAGAAAAGGAAAGGGGAACACAATTTGTTCTCCAGATTCAACATACAATAGGAAGGAAGGGCTTAAATTTCAGTGAGGGAGGTTTTGCATTGAGACTGAGGAAAAAAAACTCAAGTAGCAAGGATGGCAGAGTGCTGAAACCAGTTCCCTGGGGAAGCTGTGAATTTTCTGTCACTGGATGTCTTCAGCAAGTGGCCATATGAACTTCTGTAGGGAATGGCATACACTGGTTTTGCCTTGAGGCTTTAAATGTCTTCCAGTCCTCTGATTCTGTGATTTCCTACCATTTTGCCAGCCTCCAGATCACCCACAGATCACCCTTTTAACAAACTCCTTCCTCTTTTGTGCTGTGTATTTCGATCTGTAAAACTAGGAGGCAATGTGGAAGGAATAAGAGTAATACCATGTTTATCTGCAGTCAGTCATCCAAAAAAGGTACGTCGAGATGTAACCTCGAGGCATCTTATCTACCTTTGTTATAAAATAGCCGTGCTTCACAGGAGCAGCTCACCTGTGGCAGCAGAAGTTTGGTCCAGACTAACGTGCGTTGCCTCCTAGCAAGGCTGTGAGATTCTTGGCAGGTAGTTTAAAGCCATTTCAGGCATTTCTGCTGTATCCTGTGATCTGTGGCGTAAGTTTGCTCTCAATAATTAACAGGTTCAGAACATACACACGCACCAAAAAAAAAAAAAAAGAACAGGAAGAATTGTATTTCAGTTGTTTGCATGTTTGTGGTGGTATTTCTCAGTTCCCCATCCTTCATGGCTGGCTGCTTGCTCTCTGCCTCTCTTCCGTCATTGCACATTTCCAAATGAATGTGCTGATTTTGAGTAGTTTTTTGTTATAACTGCTGTCGTGAAATGTGTCCTATTCAACCTGGTGGTAACTGAGACTGGAATGCTGGTTGGTAATTATTACCCAAAAGTGGTTTTTTCCCTATTCCAAGGTTTAGGATTGGAGAATATACTTGTAATGATTTCCAAATGTCAGTCAGAAAAATGTTTTAATTCTGAGGGTTTATAGACAGAGAAGCTGACCAGAAAAAAAAAATATACTGGTGAAAATCAGCATTGTTAAGAAAAACACGCAGATCAGTATTTATGTTAGTATCATGTACTTAGGTTTTTTCCCATCTTTATTTTATAATAATTTTCTGTTCAAATGAATGTAACTCGATTTCTCTGGTTTTTTTTTTCTTACTCTAGAGGTGTTATTTTCAATGATTTGGGAAGTTGTGGGCAAAATAAATTCCTTAAGCTAGTAACTAGTTGACAGGTTTTAATTTATAGAAATTCGTTGAAGTGTCTATTTCTTGCTGGCTGACTTATGCAGAGTTACTCAGTGTTAAGGTTTTGATTGTAACAAAGAAAGTACGTATGGGAATTGTTTCAGCCACGAAGCAACTTTTCCATCGTAAGCTTTTAATCGAGTTATAAAAAGACTAGAAATATGACTGTGCTGAAAGGAATATTGGTTATACCTACATAAAACCCCTTCGACATCGCTGGCGGGTCTCTTCTCCTGCCAAGTTATCCCTGCTGCCTGTCACTGATCACAGAGTGCCTGGGGAGAATCTCCCCTTTTCCTGAGGTACAGATTGTGTGGATTCCTATGTCTTGATGTCGGGGTTTCAAAGGGGTCCCAGTGCCACGGTGGGCACAGCAAGGCGGACGAGCCCTTGGAGAGTCAATCCCCTTTTGACAACTTTGTGAGCTTCTTCCTCCACACCGGGCTGCTTCTCAGGAAGCATCCGAAGCCGGCGCGGGCGCTCAGGGTTGCAGGCTGCCCGGCTCAATGGGAGCAGGATGCCAACAGCAGGCGAGCAGTGACGTGTACTGTGGGTTTGTGGTTGTTTTGTTTTTCTTTATTGCAGCCAGGCAGTGAACTGGATAACTTGGAGGAGATTCTGGATGACCTGCAGAACAGCCAGTTGCCGCAGCTTTTCCCAGATAGCCGCCCAGGCGCGCCGGCGGGCTCGGTCGACAAGCAAGCCATCATCAATGACCTCATGCAGCTCACCAGTGACAGCAGCCCCGGCGCGGCTGTGGCCACCCAGAAACCGGCAATGAGGATTTCACAGAGCAGTGAGTCCACCTTCCGTGCGGGTGTGGGCCAACCTTATGAACCCCAAAAAACTCCCAGAGTGGGTGATGATTGCCAGAGAGCAACACGGGGCAGCTCCTTGTCCTGCTCTGGTCTTGCGTGATGACATAGCGCCATCTGCGGTCGTCCCATTTCGAAACACACGTGGAGGTGATGTCTGATCCATGCCCTCTTAAGGAGTTTTAAGGGCTTCCCTCAAAATAAATGAAATGTCCCCTTCTGTGATTACAGGAGAGGACATGCATTTTGTTGTGATGCCGATCACACCTTTCCAGCCGCCTTTTTGGTAAAAGGGACGAGAGAGGTTTTTCTAAGAGTGAAGGAGAGTCATCTTCTAAAACCACAAGATTAATAGAAAGACGTATGATTAAGAGGAATGCCCAAGTTTAATTTGAAATTGTGGCTTTTAATTGAGACACTTCCAGCTGACAGCGCTCCTTAACTTTATTAATTAACTTACAAATCAGCGTTGAAATGGTGGTCTACCAACATAATGGAAAGCGAGCAAGACAGGAGTCTTATTAGCTACAAATGTTGAAGAACATAGCAAAAAAAAGCCACTGCTTCATTTTTATTCTACTCTTGGATAGGATGACAGTATCTATTTGCTTCCTTAAATGTACACTGCTGCATTTTTTAATAAAACATTGGGCTTACGTAGTACCTTTGACATCCTTACAAGATTTAAAAAACCAGTGACACTTTCAAATTAACTCAAATTATAACTTAAAATGTTTAGATGAATATTAACATTACTATTAATAATAAATATTAATGTTTAAACCACCACAGATCCTTAAATTATCATTTGTTGTCAATGTTGCACAGAGAAGGATGCTTGGATTTAATGTACTTATTTGTAACTATGGGACTAGTAAGTCAGAAGGAAATCTCTGTGCATCTGAAGTCTTGAGTACATTCCTTCTGAAACAAGGTCTGCTGGTTCCTTCTGCTGTAGCATTTTGGCTTTCCAGAGTTAACCTAGTTTTAAATCTGCTTTCAAAGCGACTGACAGTGCAGTAACAGTATGATTGTAAATGCGAGTGTCTTGGTTATTAACAGCAGTTCTGTAAAAACAGCGTCCAGTTTCCCAAACTGGAAACTTTTTCCCCCACCTCAGTCTTGTCTCTGTGCCTGATTCCCTTAGGGAACTTCTGCCTTATTTTCAGTAGAAGAGCGTACAGAAGCCACATGCACAGAAATAGTGAGTGACTTCTCGTATGCTCAGAGAAAAGCAACGTACAATGAATTTCAAATCGTATACAGTTCCAAGAGAGGTTTAGGGTTTTATCTTTTCTTTTTCTGAAGAGGTGACCAGCTTTCATTTACAGTTTTTACATGAAAATACTTAAGATATTTTTTTAAAAAAAAATATCTCGAAAGCTGCTAGATTTGCCAAATTGATAGTTTGTTGTGTGGGGGACAGGTAGCCTCCTTCAGTCCCATCCTGACCAAGAGCAGAATATGTGATCTGAGCACCGTCACATCTCATCAACTGTGTTGTTATTTTGTGCTGCATTTCCAGCTTTCCTTTTTGTAGGATCAGTGGGTGCTGGCAAAGCCACCCATCTAATAACTTAACAATGTGATTTTTTTTTCAGGCTTCCGGGGAAAATTGTTTTGAAACTCCCCGAGGTTTGGTTTTGGTTCAATCCTTAGAATTTATGATGCCCCTAAGTCATTTTTGTCTCATAAGTGAGCTTTGTCTGCTTGTTTGAACAGAGACAAGACAAAATTTTGATCTCATGGTTAGAATTTAGGTGTATGTGATGTGATGTATTTCCTATACAAGCATATGAACAAATTCACCTGGCAGACAACTTGTATTAAAGAACTAAATATATACAACGGGTTCCTGTAGTCTTGTTTTATAAAATAAGAAGAAAAGTCTGAGGCCCTTGTAATAAGATGTTTCTGTAAACCTCATCTAAGTTCTCAAATTCAAAAGCATCACCACTTCGATCTGAAATAGGAAAGAGGTTCTTTAAATTCTTTTTAGTATGGTAAATATAAAAATGCAGAAGTCGCTTTAAGGATGCCATTGTATCAGAGACTCTTCTAGAGGAAGCTACGGGGAAGTATTGCAAATAATAATTTCACCAAAAAAATATTAATTTATTTGTATATATTTTGTTGGTGTGATTGGAAATGGAATCATAGCCCCAAGGTCAGTGTTTGATTCATGTTTGAGAACTAGCTGTGTGCACAGGAGATGCTTTCATTCATTGGAGCATTGCCCAAAGACCAGCTGAGCCAGATGCTTGCCAGTCATGATCTGAAGCTCACTTTTCTGTGACAGTCTGCAGTTTCCTTTGCAGAGGCTGATTTTAAGGATGCAGAACACCTCAGCAGAAGAAAACAATTATATGAAGGTGACAGTAACCATCAAGCATGGTTCTGTTTGCAGAATCGTTATGGTAGCACCGCTGATTTGGTGTCACTGAATCATGGAAGTACTTATTTCTATTAATGATAAAAAATGTAAAGAGGAAAAAAGAGGGAGATGTAGAAATGAGACTACAGGATCTGATGTAGCCGCAGTCTGCCCTTAATTTTGGTAACTTCTTCTGGAGTCTAGCTTGTGCTGGAAAACTTTGAAAACAGATAATTCCCAACAATCTGCCTCAGGATGGCAATCTGCGTGCAGTTACAGTCTGATCAGGCATAGGATTAATTGGCAGTAGTATGCACATCACATAGTGGTATGTTCTGCTGTAGTGGCTCTTCTGTCAGTTGAATTGCACCATTTAAAGTTTTAAAAATATACATCATATCTGGTTTAGTGTCAGAATGTTCCATTTTGAAATTTACATAAAGATGTCAAGAAGGGCTATTTCTCAGACAGATACGGAGTGGGTAAATTATGCAGCATTAAATAGCTCAGCCCAAGAGCTTCGAGTGTGTTTGGGTTCTTTCTTCTTTTTTTTTGTCTTTTTTTTTTTTTTTTAGCAAGTGAAGTTTCCATTCTTGTAACTTTGGTTTTTTTTCTTTGCTCCTCCTGTCTAGCTTTTAATAACCCACGAGCAGGGCAACTGGGCAGGTTATTACCGAACCAGAATTTACCACTTGACATCACACTGCAGAACCCAACAGGTGCAGGAACTTTCCCACCCATAAGAACGAGTAGCCCCTATTCAGTGATACCTCAGCCGGGACTGATGGGCAGGAATGAAGGGATGATAGGAAGTCAAGGAACTTTAGGCAACAGTGGCACAGGTAAGACAATTTTCCTGTTTGTTTTTTTTTTTTTTTAATACCTTGAGTAACAGCCCAAAACATGTGTAACTTCAGGTTGGGATTAATATAAGTACTTTCTGGAAATTCTGGGAAAAATATTTATTTTGAACTCCTGTTTGTGAATATTTTTAGTTCTGCTCTTTATGCACTGCTTTTCACCTACCTAAAATCTTTTAGATGAACACAGCATATTGGCAGTTAGTCTGTTTACATCAGCGTTTCAGACTTAGCTGAGGTTTACATAGGTAATAATCCAATCTTTCTGCCTCAAAAAAGCAAATAAATGAACCACTTCCCTGTAGAGGTACTTCTTTCAAAACAAAATTGTGGACAGTAATGTTGTCCTTATGATGTGTATCTGTGCAGACCTTGGTTTTACGCTCAGTTAGCCTTTATTTATTAGCCTTAGTTCTCATTTTAAATTAAAAAAATGCCAATATTTCCATCATTTTCTGAAACATAAACTTTTTGGGAACCATCAGATGTTGCAATGGTATTACCTTTTGTATTATGGATTATGCCTGATCTATGGTGTATTAATTTCTGCATATTGCCCTAGTATTGTACAAAGATACCATAGATGGTTTCACAAGAAAAGTCTGACTGATTGATTTATTTCAGCTTGTACCTAGTCTGTCCAAGTGTACAGCAACCACTAAGAACTCTTGAGTAGATAAATGGGTGTTGTAAGTCCTTTCAGCTGGCTATATTCACTGTCAAAATTTTATATTTGGTTTGCATCAGTATTATAAAAGACATACTGCCAGACACTGGAATATCCTATTTAAGCAGTTTAGAGGTCAACTTCTAGTCTTTCAAGTGTCCTATTACTTTCGTGTTCTGTATACATACTAGAGGATGTTATTCATCTTACGTATACAAGTTAGAGAGTATTATCTGTGTTGCTGCCATTTGCTCAAGCACACCACATACTTCAGCTGATAGAGTATGTACACAAATAGAACAAACCTGAGGATGTAACACTGAAGCAAATTTTGTACAGCAGCTGTGAAACAATTACTCTCATCAGAGAGTTTTTCTCCTCTGTTATACATGGCCAAGTAATTGAACTGAGGAGTAATACTTATTTGTGTGGCTTTAGTATTCATTTAAAGATGTTGCAAAATGCAACTGAAGAGACTGGTAGTCCAACCTGAAATCAGTGTTTCATCTGCTCGCTTGACTGTATAAAATTGAAATGTGTAAATACTGTGAATGCATGTCTTCTGGTTTGGGGGGTTTTTACATTGGGGTTTGGTTGGGTTTTTTTTGGCTACTGGCACAGTGTGATACTCTATATATTCCAAGTGTAAATAAACTGTATCAGTTGTTTACAGTAGATGTAGGAGGACTTCCCCTAAATAACGGTAATGAACTTCAGCATCTATCGGAAAGTTCCTGTGAGTAATTTCCCTGCACTGTATATTGGCTTGAGATTATCTGTGTGAGCCTCAAAGCTAAGAAGGCTCGAGGTTCTGAGTGAACGGACCCACCAAAAGATGTTTGCAGAATGCGAGTTTAAATACAGTCCTTCTGATTTGTAAGCGTGTGTAAGTGATAACGTGTTGTTACTCAAGTCTTGATTCTCACTTAGCACTTGGAAAGTCAAGCACTGACACACACATCAGCAAACGTGATTCATTTCCTGAGGAAGGAAGTTCGAGCTATCCACACACCCTCGGCACCTGTTGCAGACTACATGTGGGAACACTTACTCTGAACAGCGTTTCGGAAATGATAAAAGGATCTTCCCCCTGTACAATGCATAATAATCCCCAGTCCCTTGACTAAGCAGTGTCAGGCGTTGTTCTGCAGCTTTGCACATCTGGCCGGGCAGTTGTGGTGCGGCGCGCTTTGAGTGAAACTACTGCGCTTTCGTCGCTAAAAATGCAGCTCATCAGGTGGTTGTAATGCTAAAGCTGTTCTGAATCATGTGCCCGCACCTGAGTCTCTTTGGCTTTTGTGCAGGAATGATCGGTGGCAATGCCCCTCGGCCTGCCATGACGTCTGGAGATTGGGGAAGCCAGGCTCCTGCTGTGAGGGTGACCTGTGCGCCCACAGCAGGTGCCATGACCAGACCGGTGCAAGCAGGCATGATCCGCAACCCCACGGCCAGCATCCCCCTGAGACCCAGCAGCCAGCCTGGCCCGAGGCAGATGCTTCCATCTCAGGTCATGAATATGGGTAAGTCAGGGCACCTGTGGAGTTGTGCCTTTTGGATACACTGGATTGTCGAAGACAAAGCAGGGAGGGGGGAAATGTTACCTCAGCTATAGATTTGATGAGAACCACGTTCCACAGTGAAAGTTTCCCATGGAAGTGGGAAGGCAGGTGTGTAAAATACTAACTTCTGATGCGTGGTCACTTTTAAAGGAGATACATTATGATACAGACTCTGTATACTTCCTTTAATGCTTATCTTACTCATTTTTTTTCACTTGTGATGCTGTATCTTCTATTTTATGGTTTTGAACCACTTTCAGAGTTCTCATCTTACTGCCTCAAATTTTAGAAGCATTTTTAAAAAAAAAGAATCGTGATGCTTTGAAGTGTCATGTTGCTGAAGTCTTAATGTTTCTGTTTGCTTTTACTGTAACATAGATAATTCAAGTGAAAGAATGAATGAGAAGTTTGACTCTCTTCACAAAACTTACAGGATTATTTCTTCTTGATTAGGGCCATCCGAATTGGAGATGAACATAGGAGGACCTCAGTATAGCCAACAACAGGCACCTCCAAATCAGACTGCGCCATGGCCAGACAGCATCTTGCCCATAGATCAGGCAACTTTTGGTAATCAAAACAGGTGAGTCTTAGTGTCATATCTAAACATGGAGAGATTTTACAGTATGTCTCATGGAAACAAAATTCTATGTAAAATAGCCACCAGACAGTCACATCAGTTTAATGCCTGTAGTATTTTTTGCTCATGAAATGTGTACGTGCTCCAGTAATACTCTGGCTACAAACACAAATACTCTCTTTGCCATTTAATGCATTAGAAGAGTTGAAAGTTCTGTATCACAGTGAACGCTGCCAGTGCTCTGGTAGTTGCACCATTTTCACCTCTCGAGCATTAATTTGGGCATTATTTGGCTGTTATTATTGTTAACAATTCTACTTAACATTAAATGTGGGAAAATGCCAGAACCTTTGTAGTCATAATGTAGCTGTCTTTTCCTGCAGCAGGATAGCATTTTAAGTAGTGTGGGACATGGTTAACTTATGTTTGGCTTTTTTTAATTGACCTAAATTCTGTAAAAGGTGAGGAAAGAAAAATTAAGTGAAAGGGAGCTGCCTCTTCCCTGAAGTTAGCTTCTTCTCAGGTAACCAGAATTGTTAACTCCTATGTAATGTGTTAACTTTGATCATTATTAATACTTCTAAATAATGTCAAAACTACGAAGAGCAGTTTATGCTTCTTAAAAAGAACCATGTCTTTTCCAAAAAGTTTGCAGCTTACATTAGAGAAATGAGGGAGAGAGTGACTGTATGAGTGTTACAAACTGGACAAGTAAGTGAAAAACGTCAAAATATTTTGAATTGCATAAGTTGGGATATTTTTCATTTGTAAATGGGGGGAGCTCTGAAAAGAATGAGGAGGAAGGAGTTGGGGAAAAAAGTATGTTTGAAAAAAAGGTTCATCTTCTGACTACATTCTCTTAATTTTTGTTATGAAAGGATGTCTGAAAATGCTATCTGTAAATTTAAATGTGGCATTTTTTCTGTTACTTTTCATGCTTTTCAAGATGTTTCCTGGTGCTAATTCTCCCCCAGTTAGGGTGTCCATATGTCAAAAGCACTGTTTACATAACTTAATTATTCACTTAGAAAATGACACTGCAAAATGAAATATAGGGCCATGTTTGGTCACCAAGCTGTTTTATCTTTGCATTTCTCATAATTTCCTTATAGCTGAAGATGGTGAAAAAAATTCCTATTGTGTTGCATCTGAAAGTAACCGTATTTTGATCACTTATATCCAAACAGAGATGATGAATTGCGTGGCACTGCCATTTTTTATTTTATTAATCCCTGGGATTTGTATTTTTATAATCTGATTATTGTCATCAGTATTAAACTTGATAAAAGTTAAATCATGAGTAAAAATAATTCTTTTAGGTGAAAATTAAACATTATTATTGTGGTATACACAAGAAATGGGGAAAACCCAAAATCCTTGTCATTGTTTAACATACAGAATTTTACAAATATATTAAACTTTCTCATATCATATGTATAAGTCATCTTTAAAGTTTGTGAGCAATTTGATTCAAAGGATTATTGCTTTTTTTACTCTTCCATTTTACTGATTTATAATTTCATCTGTGAGAGTTAGAGAAACTTCTCTCTGTGTGAGATGAATACTTTGCACTATTCTCAAGGTACATCATACATATCCTTATTTTTATTTTTTACAGTCTGGGATCCAATTGAAAATAATAAATTTGTGTTAGTTTTCCTGCATGTCATCCTTTGGGTTTTTTTGTGTATAACCTGACGATGCAGCTCTTTCCTTCTGCTTAGCTTTGACATAGAGATTAGACTTCCATGGCAACCATATATCTCATTATGGAAACTAAATACACAAACATGTTTCTTTGTTTTTCCAAACAGGCATGTAAAAAGGGTTCACATATAGTGCTGTTTCCTCTCTCCATGTGTGACAGCTTTTGTTGTCTCTGAGTAATTATCTGGGATGAAGTTCTGCCACGATGTGCATATAGTAGCTGCGCTCGAATGTAGAATGCTTTGCTGTTTATTTTTTCTATTGTAGTCTTGTAGTATTGTGCATGAAGTAGATCTTGTGTGTAAACTGCAAGACAAAAATATGTCATTTAGCTGCAGAGAAGGTGTTATTTCAGATTTAGTTTGTTTCTCGGTAGTTTTGTCCTTCAAGTTTGGAATAAACCTTTATTCTGCCTTTGTAACCATGAGTGTGCTTTGCATACAAATTCAGGGGTGAGGTAAGCAGGATTTATAGAGCCAGCACGCTCTGTCTGACAGTATCCAAATTCTTGCTGACATCCTTCTGAAGCACATAACCAAGTGCATAAACTGGTACCCAAGTGTGCAGTTCTGTAAGATGGGTTGAGCTGATGCAGTGTTTTGCTGCAAACAAAAAGGTGAATGTCCTTTTCTTCCTGCTCCCTCATGCTTCTGGCCAGCTCTTCCATGTGTTAGGTTTGTGTGAGCTCAAACAGTCCTTGGACACCTCTATGACCTCTTTGACTTGCTTACTCCGATGGAAAACCGATTAGGAAGAGTGTCTGTGGAAATCAGTTCTTTTCCTACTTGTGACCGCACACTTAATCTAACGTCTGAAATTCAAACTTATGATTAGTTAAAAAAAATTATTTAGTCTTGTGTGTTCAGTGACTATATCCTGTACTGACTTCTGTGCTTCTCTGCTGACCTCGTAACGTGAACCCGGACGTACCTTTGGTGTGTTTGCTTGCTTGTCAGATACACCGTGCTAGTAGGGTCTTGACAGGCATTAATCACCCTATATAGTTATTTCTTCATGTAACGTAACTTTCATCCAGAATAGTTTCCTAAACAAAACTGGCAATGATGAAAATAATATCTGTCTCCACTTGTTAGTTCAATTTGAGCGCTAATCCTCTGATATTATTTCTTGGTTTTCAGCAGCTGTTTACCAACGCTGTGTTCATGTTTTCGCAGGCAACCATTTGGCAGCTCACCAGATGATCTCTTGTGTAATCATCCTTCATCAGAGTCACCAAGTGATGAGGGTGCTCTCCTGGATCAGCTTTATATGGCATTAAGGAATTTTGATGGTTTAGAAGAAATCGACAGAGCTCTAGGAATACCAGAATTAGTTAGCCAGGTATACTGGACATTGCATTGCATGCGTTAGATATTGCTTTTAAAGGATGTGTTGTCAAAGTGGAGGTAAAACATGTTGAAAAGGGGATTATAAAACATTTCTTGTAAGCTGGGGTGGAGTTACTTATTTTGGTGGGAGTCCATCTAACAGCTCAGGATCACCTGAGAAGTTTCCTTCAGCCCTAGGTTTAGTCTTCCTTTCTCTCTCCTGCCATTCTCATCTAGCTCTCCCACTTCTGACCTGTGCTGAGCCACTTCGCTTTATGTGGCAAACCTGACCAAGTCAAAAAATTATCAGGCTTCTGCTTAATCTGGTGGTCAGAGGAGTGACTCTGTGGGGGAGAAAGGTGTGTATAAGAAAAAAAAACATATTAGAAGAAGACTATAAAGACCTAGGAGGAGACGAGCAAGGTCAAGACCTCTGTGTGAAGCAGGCAATAAGCTTTTGCATGAGCAAACCTCTAGCTGGTAATTTCACCCATAGTTTTTTTTCTTATTTGATGAATGTATGTTAAGGGACAAATTTTACCTGAAGCAGCTGATCTCATTCCAAGCACTTAAAATTGTAATTTTTTTTTTTTATTTGTAATTTTTTTGAAATTATGAACATGCTTCCTAAACTTTGCTGCATGAATTTGCTCTATTCTTTTTCTTCCTTTTTTTTTCTCCACAGTCATTTTTTTATCTTGTCCATTTCAGTCTTAGGTGATACAGAACAAGTGTGGCAAAAAAAAGGTAAAAATGGGTGGACACACAGAGGCAAGTTAGTGCTTCATGTTCCTGGCATCAAAATTCTATTTCCAAAACCAGCTGTACATGTCTCTATAGTGATTTAATATTCTCAGACAAGCCTAGAATACTTATTTCATTTCCCAGCACTCATCAGCATCCTGAGCAGAACTTCTGAACTAGCTCTGCATTTTAGATATGAAATAGGGCCAATGAAATCTTGCTTTGGACATAAGAAAACTATCTTCAAGTGTGACATAGCTTTTGGAATACCACCACCACAAAAATATTACTAATGTTTATTTCAGACTAAGTGGTAAATATCTTTCTATTTAATTAATAACTCTGTGGAAACAGTTGAACAGTTCTGCAGGTAAGAAAACTGGTTTTAAAGTATCCATCAAACATTTTATAGAAGCTTAAAGTCTCTTTGATAAGGGCACTGAAATTTATATTAACTTGATTTCCAGAGTCAGAGTGGAATAAGCTATAAAATTATTCTGGCTAGAGCAAGTATTAGGGAAGTATCTAGAATGAAGTTTAGAATTTTGTTAGCTTTTTTATGCTGATGGATAATCAGTTTGTGCCAAAGTGCCCTGAAAAAAATTAGGCACTCTCTTCACATTAGCTTTTGTAATAGCTTCAGGCGTCTTTATTTGAAGCCATTATTTTGTTTAAAGATACTGATAAAAATCTACCTACTTACTCATTTGTAACGTCTTTGAATTTATCTTGGATTCAGTGGCAAAAATACGCTGCCGCCACTTGATTACAGATTTTCATAGGGCATTTGTCATTTCAGGTTTTTATTTGTTAGTAGAATGATACAATGTTTATGTTAAGAGCATGACAGAGATTCTGGGTCTTTGTTTTTAAAAAAGAGGGAGGAGGAATTTGTCTCCATTGATATGTTTTGATGCTCAAAAATACGGTTCTGTTTGATTTTTATATTTAGGTGAGGAAAACTGATAGAATTTTCTGGTTGAAAACGTTCACATCCTAGAAGGCTCGTTTTTGCAGGGGAGGCCTTATTAGCCTTGTGTAATCCCATGAAAAGCCACATCCCGCCAACTGTTTCCCTTGTCCGTGTGTTTCTGCAGAGCCAAGCTGTCGACCCAGACACCTTCCCCAACCAGGAGTCCAGCATCCTGATGGAGCAGAAGGCTCCAGTCTTCTCCCAGCAGTACGCGGCGGCGGCGGCGGCGCAGGCTCAGATGGCTCAGGGCAGCTACGCCCCGATGCAGGACCCGAACTTCCACCCCATGGGGCAGCGCCCTGGCTACGCAGCCCTCCGCATGCAGCCCCGGCCCGGCCTCCGGCCCGCCGGCATCGTGCAGAACCAGCCGAACCAGCTGCGGCTCCAGCTGCAGCACAGGCTCCAGGCGCAGCAGGTATGGCCCCTCCCGCTCCCGCTTTCCTCTCCCAGGTGGCACGTCCTGACAAATAGATCCAGGTCTGAACTGCGTACCCTGTTTTATTACAGCCTCATTCCACTTATGCACTAAAAATGCTAGCCGTAATCGTAGAATCATAGAATGTTGGGGGTTGGACGGCACCTCTAGAGATCATCCAGTCCAACCCCCTGCCAGAGCAGGATCCCCTAGGGCAGTCACACAGGAACACGTCCAGGCTGGTTTTGAAAGTCTCCAGAGAAAGAGACTCCACAACCTCCCTGGGCAGCCTGTGCCAGTGCTCCGTCACCCTCACAGTTAAAAAGCTTTTCCTCGTATTGAGGTGAAACTACCTGTGTTCTAACTTAAACCCGTTATTTCTTGTTCTAATACTGGAGGTTTTGCTGAGGCAGTACCTTGTACTTGTTTTTTATTTTTAGTCTTTTTTGCATCTTTCCATTGTTCCTTCTATAATATCGTACAAGAATGTGCCTCATATTTAAGCCTAATTCTTCAAGTAAGGCCACACTGATGCTTTCTGTTATACAGGTCGTCTTCTGTTTGTTTTATCTTGACTCTTGCCTACATCTTTTCCTTTTCATGGCCTTGGTCTAATTCTAAGGATCATTTTAAGTTGTTGTTTCTTGTTTCGTTTTTTAAATATAAAGATTTGTAGTACTATAAGATATTAATGCTTTTCTAGTGGAGGAGGAAAGATCACATCTGCCTTCAAACACCAGGATGAGGTCTAATTTAGAGTAAACCTCAACAGTCCAGTCCCAAACTCAAAAAGGGTAGGAGCTGCAAAGGCAGCATGTTTGATAAACTGCTTAGTGCCTGTGTTGTTATTCCTATGGTGTACTATCTCCTTAAGAAACAGTATTCTGTGAATGATAGTAGGACTTAAGCAGGAAAACTAGTCTCTGCTTGAGTATGTAAAACTAGATCCTCAAACCAACTGATTGGGAAGTAGATGTATATACCTCTGTATATAAATTTTCCCTTTTCTTGTTTTCTTTCTAAAAACTTTTGGGTTTTGGTTTTGGGTGTTGGGTTTTTTCCTTTAGAATCGGCAGCCACTGATAAATCAGATCAGCAGTGTCTCCAATATGAATCTGTCTTTGAGACCTGGAGTGCCAACACAGGTGAGACAAATAGTGCTTTCAAAAAAAAAAAAAAAAATCACTTTGTTCTCTTCTTTCTACCCCCAATTAAACACAGTAGTGATGCTATGTGGCAAATACATGCAATAAATTCTAAAGCTTGAATACAAATAATGCAGTCTGTATGATAAGAAGTAGTTTACTGTTTTATTTCTGACAGTCCCATATTTATATGGGGTGGATTGTTGCTTACTAGAGGCATGACATAGCTGCATTTTTAACTATGCTTCTCATTTCCTAGAGATGCATTTTCTTCATAAGCTGTTCTGTTTGCAGTTACAAATCACTGCAACATTGAACACTGACTTGAAGTTTCAATTAGTGATTTTTGCATTGTTGGAAGTCTTTCCCAGCAGAAGTATTAGTAGGATTATTTTCACCTGTTTAACATTATTGTTAGATGGGGGGGTGGTAAGAGCTAGATTCTTCCAGATTGCTCTAGTGGAGATGCCTCCACTGGTGGGATTGCCTTGGAAGGGGGTTATTGATGGGTGGCGATGGTTTTCCCTGCAGGGCCCTATCAACGCACAGATGCTGGCGCAGAGGCAACGGGAGATCCTGAGCCAGCACCTGCGGCAGCGGCAGATGCAGCAGCAGCAACAGCAGCAGCAGCAGCAGGTCCAGCAGCGGACACTGATGATGCGAGGGCAGGGCTTGAGCATGACCCCCAGCATGGTGGCCGCCGGTGGCATACCAGCAACCATGAGCAATCCGCGGATCCCGCAAGCAAATGCACAGCAGTTTCCCTTTCCTCCAAACTACGGTACTGGTTCCACCCTCCCCAGTGCATTTCAGCAGTCCTCACTCCCTCGTATCCCCTCCTATGCTGGGTCCAAGCCCCCTTCCCACAGCTCTGTGCCTGGCTCCCAGGGAACAATTTGAAACGTGGAGGTTTGGGCCCCTTGGGAGTCCTTAAAATACAACAGAGTGCTTTCTGCTTTCCTAACTCTGGTGCCAACTGTTCTCCAAGCACAACTTTTTTTTGAGCAACAGCGGAATTGCAATGTGTGTGTTTATATATATAGCTACATGCAGATACAAGTGTGCATGCACACGTGAGCACATAGGTGTGTGTAGTGGCTTGATGGCCTCTGAATTTTGACTGAACTAAACAATCCAATGTATACAGTAAAAGTGCACATGAAGAGTAAGATGTGAATTGATGTTGGCGTAAAGTGAGCAGAAGCAAAGCTGTACATAATTTTTTAAAATTTTGGTAATGAGATGCTGCTTAAATATCAGGCAGGTTATTCCCCAAGAAAGTTAATTCTTCATGTGCACATTACAGTGTAAAGTTAACAACTAACTGTTGAATTTAAATAAAATAAATTAGTTACAGATAAGGCATTCTCTTCCCTGTCCTTAAACCTGTGTATAATACAATAACTAGTACCATTTTCTTTGTATGTTTTACAAAGCTGCATACTGCTCTGTTCTGGCAGTACGTGGGGCAGTTACCTCCATATGGTTATTGTTATACAGGTGCTTTATCTATGAATATTATCTAAGTTATATTACATTATTATTTTAACTGTATAATTATTATATTGTGTGCAAGTTCTGCTGATATAACAAATTGTGTCCATCCAATTCGGAATTTGCAATCTACTCTTACTGACCTGTTATCCTTTACACTAATTTCTACATCATAATAGTGCATTCCCTCCGCATATTTGAAATTGCTTTATGAAATTGAACAAAAGACAAAAACATAGAGAGGTTAAGTCATACAGACAGTGAACACAAGAATAGATTCCATACCACCAGCTTCTTACCCCAGCATTGAGTGGTTTGTTGCTGTTGAGTATGCTGTTGATGAACTTAAGACCGAAGTGACTTGATTTAAAACAAAGTTTCCGCACACAGTCGGAATTTTACGTGCTTAAATTAGGTTATCTTTGCATCTAGATATTTTTTATTATTTTACAAAATCATTAAATGCTTGCACAAAATGACATTGCCTGGGTTTGCAGGGACTCAGAAAATATAATGTTTTAGGAACTATAGAAAATATTGAAAATTATAGCCTAAATGTTAAAATGTGGTGCCATACAGTGAACAGGTTGTGCATAACATTCGCCAGAAGAGTTTTATAGACAGAAGCAGTATGTTTTATTTGTTCTTTTGCATGCAGTTTCTAGGGGGGGAAAAGATCACTAACCAGTGTTTTTCTTTTGGTCTTTAAAGGGAGAGAGACCATTTATGTGATAGGACACACAGGTGGCCAACGTACTTAATGCAAAATGATTTTTTAAGGTTAAACACATCGTACTAGTTGATGATCTACATCCCACATTAGGACACAAAGTTAAAGCTTCCAGGTGACCTAAGTGCAAGGACATATCTGCATGTATGTGCTCCTGACTTGTTTTAACTTTGAATGTACATTGTCTAAATTTCTCTTTTTCTTGTTTAGGTATTAGTCAGCAGCCAGATCCAGGCTTCACCGGGGCCACAACTCCTCAGAGCCCACTGATGTCCCCAAGACTGGCTCATACTCAGAGCCCCATGATTCAGCAGTCTCAGGCTAATCCTGCCTATCAGTCCTCTACGGAGATGAACGGGTGGGCACAAGGGAATATGGGTGGAAACAGGTAAATCCAGAACAAAACCAAAATGAACGCATAGAGTAATGGGTCATTTATGGTCTACACTTATTTACGGTGTTGTTTTATGTGATGGTTGGCTTGTTTGTTTGTGGTTAACTGTCTATCCTGAAAGATTCCTTTTCAATTTGGCTTGGCGAGTTGGTTTAAATTCTGTCTTCGTGCGAGGCAAAGTGAGTGCATAGCTACGACACCTGCATCCACACAGTGCGTTGCTTTGTCCACGATAACCAATAAAACTCTGTGTGTTCTTAAGGAGCACCTCTGCTGCACAGTGAACTCCAGCCCCTAACGTTTGTGCGGATGCATTTCTTCTGCGTATGATTTTCATGTTGTGCTCCCACACTGCTTTCCACATGGCTGGATCAGCTGAGCCGGAGCCTGTGTGTTCCCTACTGCTCCGGAATTGCGGTGACAGGATATCACCTTCCACTTTAAATGCTGGAGTGCAACCAAGTTCAGTCCATTAGTGCTTGCGCATAACTGGGGGTCAGCATATAACTGTCATTCTCCGAGAGCATTGTAGCATGCCTCATGCATGCAGTCACCTTTTCAGCTGAGGCCCATGCCCCAGTCGGTAAAGCTCTAATAATCAGCCTGTCCACATGGAATGGGTTGGACGTTGAACGCTATCAATAGGCAGCAAAGATCTTCCAGATGGCAATTATCTGTGTGTTTGGGTGGAAGACAGGAGGAGCTATGAGGCTGGTCTACAGCCTGTCTCACTTTACACTGGGGTGCACACAGTTGTCTCTAGCGTAGAGCATTTGTCGTCTTGAACTTCTCAGGCTGCTCTTGCTATCCCAGCCCAGCAACAAGTATTTTACACGCTGGTTGTCAAAGATTTAATAAACCCAAACCACCAGTATTTCAGTGATGAGGCCGATCCAAGTCAAGTTCCCCTTAAAGCAACTGATTTATCTCTTAATCTTTATCCTCGTCCATGCCTCTTCCTCACTGTCTTCCAGAAGCATCTGCAGGAGTCATAGCTACCACTGTCATGGCCTCTGCTGAAATTGCATCAGGGGCAGCTCGATAAGACTAATGGTTGGCTTGCTAAACTGCAGCTCTACAGCGGAGACATGTCAGATGCGTTTACACAAGCCACTGAGTATTCACAATGATCTGTAGTGTGCTGTTTCAGCCATCCAGATAACAACTTAAAAATGGGGTTCGGTGGCCTGAAAAGACATAGCATTGGAAGGAAGAGAATGGTGGGATTTTCCGAGATTGGTCCTGTGCCCAGAATGCCGTTGCGCTCCACCAAGTCTCACAGTGCGCAGCAACAGCCTAATGGAGTACCCAAGTGCGAGGTTGAGCGGTTAACCCTGAAAGATTTCCTCAGCTGTGGGAGCAGTGCCTCACAGGGAAGTAAGAGTCAGATATTGATGCAGAGGTGGTTACTGTGTGCCACCTGACACACCAGAGCACTTCCACAGTGCTTTAGTCTAGCGCAGATCCTGTAGGCAGATACGTTGTCGATAATAATTCCTTCTTTGACGTTGGATTATGCTCAAAGAGTAGAACAGATGGTACGTAAACAGCAAAGTGCATTTTAGAAAATGTAAAAAAGGTCTCTCTTATGAATTCTGACATAATGGGAAGGAAGATGCTATCCAGAAAGCACTTGGCTTTAAATAAAATCTGGGATGAGGTCTTCTGCAGTTACTCCTTAAGCTCTTCTGAAATGACCTTAAAGGAACATAGAGGGTAATTGTCTTAGACTTTACGTTGTTTCTTACAGTGCCACATTTTCAAAACCTTGATGCTAAGATTTAGTAAATAAATTTCTGCACAGTTGCATGTCTATATTTGTGAGCCCACTTGCCATAATTGTATGTGCAAATCTGGTATTGATATGTGCAAATAGCCTCTTTTGCAAAAACTAAGCTTATTAGACCAGATGGAATTTCAGCTCAACAGTCTTGTGCTAACGCTGGTGGGAGAAAAGGTGTTTTCCTTTCCCTCCAAAAATTACTTTGCCAAATATATTTAAAATGCACACGCAGCCCATTTAAGCAGCTAACTGGCTGTTATTGCACACGTGTAACAGATTTGTACTCTGCCATAGTTTCACACGCAAAGGCATGCATTTTTGTGCACAGACATGGGATTTTAAATTCTGAAAATCTGTTCCTTAGACATTAACATAGCTAAAAACTAGTTTTTCCTTTGAAGTTGGAATAAATGATAGTATATACAAATTCTAGCTTAAGATATATTAAAAAGAGAGTAGTTTCTTAGTGGCTTCAGCATTCTAAGTCTGACACATTGCTTTTTCCATTCCTTGCTGTAGCATGTTTTCACAACAGTCCCCACCACATTTTGGGCAGCAAGCAAGCACCAGCATGTACAATAATAACATGAACATCAGTGTATCCATGGCAACCAACACAAGTGGTATGAACAACATGAACCAGATGACAGGGCAGATCAGCATGACCTCAGCGACCTCTGTGCCTACATCAGGGTTGTCCTCCATGGGTCCTGAGCAGGTGAGAATTTAAGGATGTGAGACGACAGCTAGAGGATTTGCTTTGACTTTGAGTAGTTTTTCAGGTGTGCTGCGTTGGGCTGCAACTGCTGTAAGCCATTTTGTTTCTTTTACTAGTTTTCTTGAGAAATGATAATGTTAAAAAGACTTTGCTTTTAGCTCTGCACTCAACCAAGGTGATTGATGAGGTAGAGGGCACTTTTTGCTTCTAAATTTCCCATTTTGACCTGTCACCACTGTAACTAGCACTAGCTCCTGGACTTCTGTGCAAAGTGCATCCTGACATAGCTCCCGTTCTCAGTAGGTAAGTTTCCGTAGCGCAGTCGCAGGTCACCACTGTCCTGGCTAATTTTCTCAGCAGTGGAGGCCAGGGCTGAGTGGCGGGCAGCTGCTTCCTAGAGAGAAAAGTGAAAGGTGCTGGCACGGGCAGTGTTTAGAAGATGTGTCTACTGCCAGTGTATTTGTGGTACCAGACAACAGGCAGTCAGCTTCAAGAACTGTCAATCTGGCACCTTCAAGAGCACAGAATCCACACTTCTTTGTCCTGTGGTGCGTATAAAATAGATTGAGGAATCTATAGGTAAGTAACCTGTTCTTTTCTGCTGAGAGGAGGTTTACACAGTCCATTTTATTTGAGATTGCTACTTAGGGTATCTGAAGTAAGGAAAATAACATTTATGTTTGTCAACCTGCAATTAAATTCACACAATACATTAATAAGTATTTGACAAACAAGTCTTCTTAATTAACAGGTTCATATGTTTGTTTCAGAGCTGAGCTCACATTTGTTCAAAACACAGACTTGAAATTACAGACTTCTCTTAGAAATACTGGCAGGAAAGAAGAGGTAATGTCTTCAGGCAGCATCTCCTGCTATGGTGGACAGTATCGTAAACTTTTTTTTAGAGACCGTAACATTCCAGTTTAAAGCAGGTTATATTATTGCCTTGTTAATGTACACCCTTTTTCCAACCTAAATTTGATAACCGAGTATTTTCCAATACTGTCCTTGAGCTTAATTAGTTCTTCTTCTTGTATTTTAGAAAAAGCTACTTTATGAGCATGATTTTTTTTGTTGTTTTGAGATTGTTGGATTGTTTTGTTTGGGGTTTCTTGGGGTTTTTCTTGTAAGTTAAACAAGCCACAGTGTTTCAGTGTCTTCTTGTGGGCTTTAAATTCCCTTTCCCTTTCTGCACCTGTTCTAGTTTGAATCAGTATTTCCCAAGCGCCAGAGCCATGTGCATAACACTAGTTCTTCCCCATTTCTCTTGGAATACTCTGACAGATATAGCCCCAGATCACATTTGTCTTTTACAGCTGCCACATACTGGTGACCTGAAGTAATTCTGATACTCCCAAATCTGTCACCCTCTCTGATATTCCCAGTTGCTAAGCCCAGTTATAGTAGTTATTAGTTATTATTAGTTATTATTAGTTCCCAAGTGCATACTGTTGCGCACATTTAATGTAGTAAAACAACAGTAAAACTACAAAAAGGAGAAGAGAGGCGATTTGAAGGTGACAGCCCAGTCTGGTTTCTGCTGCTACATGATTTTGCCCAGGAATCTGAATTGAGAAACATGCATTATAGAGAGAGATCTGGTTTTATTTCAGATACTTCTATGCAGACTACTGTTTCCACTGGCACAGTTGTCGCACCGCTTTTCCTTCCTGGTAGAATACAAGATCTTGTTTCAAGATAGCATTTATCTAACTTCCAGTAAGCTGAATAGGCTGAGGTCCTTTATCCATCTCAACATTTGTTTTTCAACCTGTCTGTCTCTTTTGTGATCTACTTCAGACTCCATTGCTGTAACCTCCTTCTAGAAGTATGAGCAGAGTAACCAGTGAGGGTGATTTAACAGCGACTACACTAAAGCTCTGTAGAGTCAAGTTCTGCTTTTAATTTCGCTTCCGATCCATGGGGTTGCCTTGGCTTTCTTGGTGACAACGTTGCACTAAAGAGCACATACTTAAACCCTTATGACGATCCCTGAATCCTCCTCAGCACCTTCTGCATAAATGAAACCTGCGTCCTTTGTTCCCAAATGTATGGCCTTCCTTTTGTCTACATCAAATACACATTTCTTAAATTGAGTCTGTTTAACCAAAGTGCTGTGTGGTTCATTCTGTAACAGTAACCTGTTTTGCTCCTGATTTACCACCCCAGCACTGTCGGCTGCAAATTCTGCAAGCAAATGTTTTATATTTCATCTAGGTCAGAGGTGGCCAGCTGACAGCTGAGGGGCCATTTCTGGGCCACAAGACAGTACTTTTTAGTCCTCAGGAATGTTTCCTGTGCTGCTCCACGTTTTCTTTTCTGAGAGACATGAATAAAAATACATATTTGGATACTAAAATTGATACTTTTTTTTTTGTTTTCAGGGCATAGTGTTTTACAATTTGGCATCTTTATTTAGCAATTGACCTAGGCTGTGCTGAACTTTTTCTTGTAACTGGTGGTTTTCAAAATGACTACATTTTCTTTAATTCTGCTGCCTGTTGCCATTTCATTCATTCTTTTGGGTTTTTTTATAGTCGCCTACACTTTTACTTACTTATTCAGTGCCATTTTTTGTTCCATAATACATAATTTTAACTTCATATGCTCATCTCTTTCGAACCACAGTGAATAACAGTGGTTACCCTACAAATGTGTTTCAGCTTTTGAAAACAACTTAACACTTCACATGTTATTGGATAGTTTGGAAGTCATAAGTATTGCCTGTTAGTAAAAAGCCGTGCCTGGGTTTATTCACCTGGTGAGAAGCAGGTATATTACCTTTAGTACCAAACAGGTTGGTTTGACTCTGTCTTCAGACATACTAGGTTTGCCTTTTATCTGCTCATACTGGTATATCTCAGGCTTCTCTTCTTTACTACCTAAGACTCCCAGCCTCACCAAGTATAAAACTGAAATTGTGGCCAAAATGGGTTTACTGTTTATGATGCTTGGAGACTCTTCAGAGATCAGACCTTGTCTCATTCTCACCTTCTCCCTCATGACCACATTAAGGCTCTTCAGGCTGCTGTTACCAGTGTGCCTTCTGAGAGGCTGCTACCAGGAATGCTCAAGTGCCAACTGTCAGGTCTGTAGGTTCCTTCTGTCCAAAACAGCTTACTCATGCATCAAGAAAAAAGTCTGAACCTTCCCACTGTGGCACCATTCTCACAACTTACTGTGTCCTTGTCCTCTTCTTGTTTGCACAGTGGACAGTTGCAATGGTTTTACCTGTTACTTATTTTGCATCATGGATATGTCTGTAGAATACAGATTAATTCTCGGAAGCCTATGCAAAAAGGGAAGTTTCTCAATATATGAAATAAATTCCTATCTAAATGTTCACTAAGAGCTGATATTGATTAATCTACACAGGGCAGTACTCCCCAGGCCAAAATTATTATGGCATCTACAAAGAGTTGTCTTGAAACAGGATTTTCATTTTGCTAAGCATACTGGGTGAAAGGAGCTCTGGAGTGGTAGAAGACCTTTCATATTAGGCGGCTTATATATAATTCTGCTTTATGAGCAGGAGGCTGTACTAATGTGCTGAATTGCAAAGAAGTTGAAAAACTTTGGTCTTGGTTTAGGCAGATTTCATATGTGATAACACTACTTGACTTGTCTTTAGAAAATGAAGAATTTCTTTGTCCCTCTCTGTGCTTTTCTGATTGAATTCTTGCGGCAGTCAGAAGAGTTAGTGTGTAAATGTGAGGTGTTTTGTATCAAGG